>CM031239.1:405483092-406871842 GCA_018340775.1 Taxus wallichiana var. yunnanensis
ATGGATAAAACCATGATATGATTTTGTAGAGATTTGACATGGAGGTCTTGGATCGACAAGACGCCTCTAGGTGTCATGGAGTTTGAAAATCACACGTCGAAGATATGGCATGTTTGGGCCACGGGGATCTTAAGGGACTACGCCCGAACGAGGTAGCACAAAGCATGGGGAGCATAGGGAATTAAAAGAAACACTTCCACTAGTATTCACCTGGCCACCCCAACGTGTTGGCGTAGTTGGTTCAGTCCCACAAGATACCGTTTGTAAAATACAACATCTAGCGACCTTAAAGCGACTCAAACTACACTATTTTACGCGTTTGCAAACAATATGACAACGCAATAACCAAATGGAGATGGATAATACCATGATATGATTTCTTATAACGCCCTAATGTGGAGGTCTTGGATATGACGAGACATCTCTAGGTACCAAGAAGTCTGAGAAATCACCCGTCGAAGATATAGCATGTTTTGTCCTCAGGGCTCTCAAGGGACTACGGCCGGACGAGGTAGCGTTAAAGAATAGGTAGTGTAGGGAACCAAAAAAATCCTTCAAGATAGTGTTAACTGGACACCCCAACATGTTGGTGTAGTTGGTTCAGTCCCATGAGATTCCATTTTCAAACTACAACATCCGGGATCCCTACCCCGACTCGAGACTACACTATTTCGCTCGTTTGCAAACAATAGGACATCAAGAGAACCGAATGGAGATGGAGAAATATGGGAGATATATTCCTAGAGTTCCTTTATGTGGAGGTCTCGGATATGATGATACATCCCTAGGTGCCAAGGAGTCTCGAGAAATCACCCATGAAAGATATACCATGTTTTGGCCTCGGGTAGCTGTTAAGGGACTACCCCGAGATGAGGTAGCCCGAAAGCATGGGTAGCGTAGGGAACAAATATAAAGCCTTAAATAGTGTTTACCTAGCCACCCTAACATGTTGTTGTAGTTTTTGGTCCCATGATCTTCCATTTGCAAACTACAGCGTTTGGAATCCCTACACCGACTTACACTCTAGTATTTTGTGCCTTTACAAACAATAGGACAATAAGAGAACCGAATGGAGATGGAGAAAATGAGGAGAGGCTTTCATAGAGGGATTCAACATGGAGGTTAAACATCTGATGAGACATCTCTAGGTACCATGGAATCTGATAAATCACATGTCGAAGATATAACATGTTTTGGTCTCAGGGCTCTTAAGAGACTACGCCCGAACGGGGTAGCCCAAAAGTACGGGGAGCATATGTTACAAGAAAAATCCTCCAATAGATTTCACTAGGCCTCCTCAATGTGTTGGCATAGTTGGTTTGGTCCCATGAGCTTCTGTTTGTAAAATATAGCATCTAATAGCCCTACACTAACTCAAACTCTAGTATTTCGCGCATTTGCAAACAATAGGATAGCAAGATAACCGAATGGAGATGGATAAAACCATGAGAGAATTTAATAGAGCACCCCAACATGGAGGTCTTAGATCTAACAAGATGTCTCTAGGTACCACGGAGTCGATAAATCACTGTTGAATATATGGCTTGTTTGGACCTCAGGGATCTTAAGGGACTACGCCCATATGAGGTAGCCCAAAAGCATGGGGAGTGTAGGGAACCAAAATGAAGACTCCACTAGCATTCACCAAGGAATCCGGATGTGTTGGCCCAGATGGTTTTTTCCCATGAGATACCATTTTCAAAATATAGCATCTCGACAACTTTACACGACATAGACTACACTATTTCACGTGTTTGCAAACAATAGGACAACGAGAGAACTAGATGGATACGGATAAATCCACGAGAGACTTTCATAGGGCCCTGAGAATTTTTTGATGTTAGTACTGAAGAGATTCAAAATTTCATTGAATCATAGTGACATCTTCATGTAATTTTTATTCTTCATGATCTTCATTGTCATCTAAAGTTGAAGAATGAAAAATTCAATGGCCTTCTGATTCTTTTTGGGCATAAAACAACCTTTTGTAATGTCAAAAAAAAATCGGGCTCTTCATTCTTTGTTTCATTGAAGATATTCATTCTTTCTAAATGAACAGGTTGGAAAGTTTGTGGTCTCCCAAAAAAATAAGTTCATAGTCTACATAGTTACATCTTGTGGCAAAATCATTGAACAATGGTGGTTTTCTCCACTGTGCTTTGATCTACCTTGTCCGGGCATAATCCCTTAAGATCCACGAGGCCAAAACACGCTATATCTTCAATAGGTGATTTATCAAACTTCATGGAACCTAGATATGTCTCTTCAGATCCAAAACCTCCATGTTGAATCCCTCTACAAAATCCTCTCACGGTTTTCTCCTTCTCCATTTAGTTCTCTTGTTTCCTATTGTTTGTAAATGCTCCAAATAATGTAGTCTAAGTCGGTGTAAAAAGCTGCTAGATGCTATATTTTGCAAATGGTAGCTTGTGAGACTAAAACATCTCGGGCCAACATGTCTTGATGTCCTATTGAAAACTATTGGAGGATTTTATTTTGTTCCCTATGCTCCCCGTGCTTTGAGACTACCTCATTCAGGCATAGTCCCTTAAGATCCCCGAGTCCCAAACACGCCATATCTTTGACAGTGATTTCTCGGACTCCATGGCACCTAAATAAGTATCATAAAATCTGATACCTCCATGTTGGGGCCCTCTACAAAATCCTCTTGTGGTTTTATCCATATCCATTCGGCTCTCGTGTTGTCATATTGTTTGCGAAAGGCATGAAATACTAGAGTCCGAGTCGGTCTGTAGGGTTTTCGGGCACTATAGTTAGCAAACGAAGCTTGTGGGACCAAACCAACTATGCCGACACATCTGGGTGGCCTGGTGAACACCGGTGGAGGATTTTTTTGTTCACTATGCTATCTGTTCTTTCAAGCTACCTTGTTGGCTGTATTCCCTTAAGATCTCGAAACAACTAGATTGGCTTAAGAAGGAATTTGATAGGGGTATGTCTAAGAACACACGGAGTTATCAATCACCTAGTAAATCTTTCTTATTTATTTTTTTATGAGATTTAGCTAGCCTAGAGCTTATTGACCTTCCATTCATTTATAATTTATGCTATGATAAACCCATGGATGCTTTCAAAATCACCTTCAAAAGGATAGGGGTAGTCATCAAGCCTAGTGAAGGGTGTGATGTGATTTCCAAATAACTTGAAATGCCTATAGATTTAAAGGTAATAACATGAATTGGATAGGATTAGACAATCAATAATCATTGAGTGTCTAAATCAAAATGTCATTGCATCTGGAGACATTCTCAAGCATTGGAGTATCAGTATATGGAGAGACATTCTCAAAATATCAACGATGAAAGGCATCAAATTGTGACGAATCTCGGGTGTTTTAATAGGGGATAATAGTGAAAAGTATAGAATAATGTAGTAAGTGCATGATAAGATAGGAACTAGTACAAAGAGACCATGAGCAAGAAGAAGCACGGTAAGGTCAATACACATATACACATTGATAAATTGATTGAATAATTACTCGAGATTAGGTAACTCTTTATATACATACATTATATAAATATTGATTCCCAAATTTTGATGGATTTTATACATTGAAAATGCTACTACATGTACATCACCAATAAATGAAAAAATAATCCATAATGTCTTAAATATTGTCAAGTGCACATCATATTAGTTTCATAAAAATTATCTCGAAATGTAAGGTCTCGTACAAAATTATCAAGTTCCAAATAGTATTTTAATGTGCATAATAAATACAAAAAAACCCAAATAGGTCATATACCATCAAGTTCAAATGCCATTTAGGCATACAAAAACAATATCATGTAAGAAATATATATTTCCTAATCATCAAAATATCTCCCTCTCTTGGCCTTTCTTGAAGAATGCTCTCCCTTAGACGAATATGGAGATCCTTGAGATGACTTTGGATCGTCTGAGCCCATGCTTTGAGTCCTCTTCTACTGAATACTTCCATGTAGATGAGCACAGTAAATGTAAACAATGTTTTGTTGTCAAAACTTAATTTATATATGTTTTCAACATGTATTTAAGACCATGCTATAATGAAAGTATTTACATAAATACACAAACTTACCGCAAGTTTTCATTCACTCTAAATTTGCATCTCATGGTCGGATGAGTCATCGGAAGCTCTTGCGGGGCGAACAGGGGTATGAAGATTCCATGCCCTCAAAGTCAAAATAGAGGGGTTGAAGTTCCCTACATACACATAAGATCATAAAATATGAAATACGAATTAGTGAAAATATAACTAAGTACATGTATGTACATAATGACAATATTTTAACTAATTTTATCAATATAAAACTATTGTTTTTACCCCCACACCTATGAATAAAATGAATAGGGTTGTTACTATCCTCACAGTAACTCTTGCATATACACAATGAAGGACATTATTAACATAATTTAATAATTCTTTAATGAAAGACATTACTAACATTTAATTTAACATAATATGAATTACACGAGAAATTTAACAAAATTTACGTGTTGTTTAAATACCTCAGTGAGTTGCTGCGCAAATGAAATCACAGTGGCAACACCTTTATCTACTTGTTGCAGAGATGGTGGGGTGTCTAGTGAAGTCAAAATCTTTATCAAACATGTATATCACATGAGTTAGATGGACATACAAGAACATACATATATTTGACTTCAAAACTAATACACACACACACACACACACACACACACACACACACACACACACACACACACATGTATGTGAAAATTTTACATAATTAACATTCTAAATTACCTCTATGAATGTATGTGTATGCATGGTGCTCACCGCCTATGGTTGGGATGAAGATGCACCTCCCACACACTGTAATATCAATGCATATACATGTACAAATACAATTATTTCAAAAATTTAACATATATAAGTAAATCAAGTACTCCAAACTTTTTGTAACACACATAACAAAACATAAAAAATTTACCTGCGAAGGTGACGCCGACGAACGTAATCCAAATTCCTCACTCAAAAGGACATCTGACATAGTGAAATTATCATGTGCACCCCTAGCACCAAGTGCACCAAAATTAGTAGGCATGAAAGTATCATCCTCCTCGGGCCCCAAGCATATGCTACCATATGATGAGAAAAGATGTTGCCTCATGTTAGTACTCCCTAAGTGAATACTCTATGTACCTCCATGAGCATCTAACTAAGAAATCTCCCTCGTATGTCAAACAAGGGTCGTAGATAGCCCCTAAAGTGTATGGAGTGTATCAATATCTACTGTCTCCTTCACTACTTGAGGGAAGATCTCAAGGTGAGGAGGCTTCTTTGTGGGGAATCTACCCTACTGAATAGGTGAACATTGTGCACCTAGTCGATCCTATGAAAATCCTTTTCCTCGGCCTTAGAAATCTTAGAAATCTAAATAATTTAGGATCTCATTGAGGATAAACTCACAATAGAGTTTCTTCAGAAAGTATAGTGGCACCTCGTTGTTATTACAAGGTGGAAAATCAAACACCATCCACCATTGGTCCCAAAAATTATTTGTAATCAAATTATTATTACACCAATGGATGGGAAATTGTTTACATGACAACAAAACAGGAAAATTAGTGTGGGGGTCCGTGAATAAGGTGCATATGAGGTCTTTTGAAATTTATTTTTTCTTTACATCCACATATGACAATTTTTGGAATAATAAACCCTAAAAACCTCTCTGTAAGTTGTTCATGATCAATTTTACCCATTTCCGTGTCAACTTGAACAAGAAATTCCTCTAATGGGTTTGCAAGAGAGGAGCAAAGGGGTGTTTGTAGATTGTGAATTCCTCATTGTTTTGATAAAATCCTCAATTTAAATTTTATTTTCAACTATGTGGGCTGCTAAATCTTCTTGACTACTCGGGGATATTGAGAAATTGTGGGAGTGTTGGGAGGGATGACAGAATAGTAGGGTTTGGTTGTGGTTGATTCCTCGAAATATAACTTTAACAATAAAAGTATGTATTTAATTCAAATATTAATCTATAATTATCATATTTCAATGCAATTTTGAGAAAAGAATTGTGATTACCACTTCTCTATGGCACCATCGTCAATTCAGATCTTCCCAATGATCCATAAATGATCCTTTGAGCTTGATATCTATCCGAATGAAAAAATGTGAGGGGACGGTTAAGCTCACGAAACTTGCGTTTGCGATGATAACATGATAGAGGCTAAGGACTCTTTTTTCTTTATAGTAGGAATAATGCATACGCATTATAACATTTACGTGTTATGCCATAGTAAATCCCAAACATGACAATTTAAAACATGATCACGTTATAATAGAACGTGTATGTGTTTTGCTTTTTCAGATTTTTGTCCGCTTTTTGGCCCACCAACTTCATGCACTTACCTGTAATGCACTATATCAACTTTTGGAGCAATAATATATGTCTATGGATGATTCTCGACCCTCTCATGTGTTTATTATTACCTTCTAATCTTTTATTGAAGTTTGGATATCTATGCATGGGTTTTTCACTAAATTTTTATGGTCTGTGTTATCTTGTAAAACAAGTGTTTAACATTTCTTTGGTGCATCACCTTGTTATCTTAGGTTTATTTTTTTACATCTTCTCAACCTTGTAATCTTGGTAAGATAGATTATGTTTATAGTAGATCCTCTACAATTTATTTATGTGCACCTGAAGAGAGGAATAGGAAACGACTTTAATCTGGAGAGATCTCTCAACTCACAAGGTCCCACACTTTGAGAGATGCTCCATGCTCTGCAATGTCACTGATATTCTCAACCCATTTTGTTGCAAAAATTCGGGGTGTTGTGATTCTACACTAACAAATTTGGCACACCCGGTGGGACCAAATAAGTCTCCATTTTTATTGGAGTAAGATTGATGTGGACTTGTTGTAATTTGATTTTTAAGAAGCTTTGAAATTGCACATCCAATGACTCCAAAAGGATCAAAATATACTAGTTTTAACATGCAAATCTTATCAAGTTCACGAGAAGAATACAAACAAGGTTAAGAACCAGAGAGAAGGAACTATTTATCTATCTACACTTGTCCCTAGACAGAGGGAGAAGAGGGAGAAGAGCCCAAAGGTCTCCATGTCCACAAGGGTTACTAAGCCAATCGGATGACACTACCAAATCCTTATGTCAATTTCACTTTGCAACAGACCCACTCGCCCTTAATGCACAAAATCTAATCCATGTTGCACCATTAAATAGCATCCCATATTTCACTTTGGAGAGAACAAAAATTCTCCTAGTGACCACATTCAAGACATTGAAAATATTTTTGCAATTCATGAGATCACCGAGATGGACATGGAAGTCAAGTTACTAGCCTCTTCACTAAAGGGTAAATCTTCAAAATGGGTCGGGAGTCTAACATTAGGCTCTATTCAAGCTTGGGGCGATATGTGCAGATCTCTTCATGACTAGTTTAGAGAAAAAGGGGATAATGTGTCCTTGTTAGAGCATTTGACAGCCATCAAGAGGGCCCCTAATGAGAAGTTGACAGATTTCAACTTGATTCCAAAGGACATGGGACAGATTCCATTGCTATAAGGCCCATACATGAAGGTGCTTTCTTATACTTTCTTACACTCTAAATTATGATATTGCTTTAATGGTTCAATCAATGGGAGGCACAACCTTACCTATAGCCTATAACATTTCAATAAGAGCTGAAAGTTATCTAATTCAAGCTGAAAATCTTGCTCCTAGGCAACCTATACCTCTATACCCAGAACTAGGAGATCCAAACATTAGTCACACACCTATATTAGCTTCTACACCTACTCCTAGGAATTAGAGTTCAGCTGAAGCTTCTACCTCATCCTATTGTACCTTAAAAGTGCTTCAAGAAGTTATGAAATAGCTAAAGAACCTAGGGAATCAATTAGTAACTATCAAGAGGAAATAATCCCGGGGTTCTAGGCCATATCATCCTCAAGCTCGGTTTCGGGCTAGATCCCCATATTAACAAAATAGGCCGCCAGCTCAGGCTACAGATAAGAATCAAACACAAGGAAAACCTCAAGTTGATAGACCTTTCAGGTCTTATGATCCAAACAAAACTTCGACATCAAGGGGCTTGGTTCCAACACAAAACAACATGGCACAAGAATATGATTGGTGTTTCCCATGCAATCAGCCCCACAACCAATCAATGTGTTTTAATGGTGCACTAAACCAAGCCTTGATGGTACAGATGAGTGGTGTGTCACAAGAGTCTAATTAAGAGGAAAATCAGCGGCAAGGAGTTAAACAAGATCCAAGTGATACTATGCTTTTCAATTGGCAAGCTAAAGATTTATGTGTGATGAATCAATCACCTTCTCAAACTATAACTTCCAATACATGGTCCAAGAAAAGAAATATTGGAGAGGGACAATCACCAAACTTAGGTAATCCTTAACCCTCCATTACTCCACAAGGTATTAGCACTCAAAATGTAACTCACAATATGCGTAGTCATTCCAATCCACCTTCCAAATTCACTTAGGCACCGATTGTGACAACCCATGTGTAAGAGAAAAATGTACCAAGAAAGGGGTAGCAAAAGGATAGCTCATTTAATTTCATTAAACAAATGAAGAAGAAAAATGTGAACATTTCAATGTGGGAGTCACTAGCCATTCGAGGACGGAGATATCTATTGTAGAGACTGCTATGGCTAATTGGTCAAGCTTAAATAAATCCCTAATCGGAATGAGAAAGTGCTTACCTATGTGGGTCGGACAAAGGGAACCATGGAGGAAAACAAGGTAAGAATCTAAATCCTCCTCCATTCTATGTTTCACCGATCAATTGCATGATTGATTTGGGCACAAGTAGCTTTGTAATGCCAAAACAAATAGCCAATCAAGTAGGCCTTCAATATGAAGTCATCTCCTAGGGTAGTGCGATTAGATGGGAAAACAGGTGAAAAATATTAGAGTCATCATATATTTGAGCCTCGCACCGCACGCCCGCCCCAATGTGACTATATTACAAAACATATTAGTCATAGACTTTCCACCACACTTTGCCTTTTTTTTGTCAAGAGACTTCACCGATAAGATTGGAGGCTATTTTTCTACTAATTGGTTACACATGCGTTTTAGAACAAGGTATGGAGCTAAGGCCAGAATTAGATCTCGAGATAATTGTAGATTACCATCTTGAGTCTTATGTACCTAGCCCAAATAATGCCAATTGTTTAGCCTATGATAAGGAGGATCTCCCAAGAACTTGTGAAGTAAATACCAAGGTGGGGTGTGTCCCAAAATTGATCCTCGACAAGTGGGAAAACAAGAGGCATGCTTTTGACCCCTATAAGGAGATGGAGGAATCTAAGCTAGGAGTCTACTATTTTCCTAAGGACAATCACCCTCTTCCCGACATCATCAATCCAAACCACGAGATGATAATGAGGTATGGCATTCTTTCTTTGATGGCTCAGAAAGTAGACAAGGAGATGGAGGAGGAGCTATGCTTGTTTCCCCCCATCGTATGAAATACTACTCAACTTTCCATTTTTAATTTTCCTATTTAAACAATATAATAGAGTATGAGGCTTTGGTCCATGGACTGTATTGGGCAAGGAAACAAGGAATCAAGAAATTGCAGGTGTTTGGTGACAGTGAGCTAGTTGCAAATCAAGTCTGAAGACAAAATGCTGCTAAGAACAACCTGTTAAAGAGTTACAAGAATAGGGTATGGGACCTATTAAAGAGTTAAAAAATAGTGAAATGTACCTTTATCTATTGTTATAACCATAATTGGGATCCTTTCCGATGTTCTTTAGAATCAGAAATTGAAGTCTGTCATCTGCTCAACTGGTGCCCTTTTGATTATAGACATCTACTCCAAAAGGTATAAATTCTCATCCCTCTCCCTAAAATTGCCACAGAGAGTTGTGCACAATTGATCCCAATTTTGAATTGATCCTTCTCCCAAATCTCTGAACCACTGCAACACATTTCCTTTGAAAGAAGAATCCAAAAACTTAACTACAACATCCATCTCAGAAATCTCATGTATGATACATACATTTGCAACGTATTGAATGTGGTCGATGGGAGTTGTGTGATTTTCTCTAGTGAAGTATTGGATATTTTTAATTCTACTATCGGGACCCCATTTGTGCATTAAGGGAAAGTGGACTGCTACCAGTGAAATTTGCATATGGGTTTGGGGATGACTGATTTGGTGATTGTAGATGAGCCATCATGAGTTTCTTATGTACCCTAGTCGATTCAATAAAATTTGTACTAGATGGAGGTGTTGATAAAGTTCTATTTGGTGGAGATGGAGACCTTTGAGCTCTTCTTCCCCTTCTTTCTCTATCTAGGGATAAGTGTAGATAGAAAAATAGCCCCTCTTCTCTAGTTCTTAACCTTGTTTGGATTCTTCTCATGAACTTGATAAACTTGGGCTGCTATGAAACAACCAAATTTGAATGATAGAGTCGCCGATGTGTTGCTACAAATCCTCCAAAGACTAAAATTTCACCAAGACACACACCCAATCTTGATAAAAATGAAATAAATGACTTTTGTGGCACCGGGCATGTCGAATTATTATGTCAAAAAAATAACACCCTAGGTTTTTTTATTACAAAACCCTAGTTTTAACTAACATGGGATTGTTTTAAGGTGGGGGACCTTTACGGATCACACGTAACTCCGAGAAGGATGGTTCTTGAATTATTCTAATGATGATCTACTCCTAAACTACCAATTCCAAGGGACAAGATGAAGAGAAATACATAAATGTAAATCCTAAACTAAGGGAGGGGACAACACCAAAACAAGACTAGGGAGATTCCTATTGAGTGAAACTAGAGGAAATGGGAGAGAAGAGGGAAGATAAAATGCCACAATCCCAAAACACATTCAAACCTCCAATATCATGGAGCACAACAAATTTAAGCCTTGCGAAAGGAACACAATATACACAATATACCTACAAAATATAATAGAAGGTAACAAATGCATTATAAATCAAACTAGGGAAGGAAGAAGCAAAACACAATAATTTTATTGCTCAAAATGATGCACAATCCATTACATTATAGCCACAAAGAAATAATACTTCACAAAATGTATAAATTTGAAGCTAGAAGCTCACAAATATGCTAGAACAATTTTGGTAGAGTTCCTTTACAATTTCAAAAATTCTCTCTCTCTTCAAATGAGGGGAATTTAGATATATATGGAGAAAAGGAGCTACTAACTAACATTCCTCATTAAATTCATGTACGTAGGTATGGGTAGCCATGATGGATCAATTTTTAATGGTACTTTTATTGCACGATGACCTCATTAACCTAGTTATTGAGATACCTTGTATGGTATCATTAATGTCTTGTCGTATCCGAGACTCTCTTTTTTCACCCAAAGGAAACAACTAGATTACACACAACAAGAAGGGAATATTGACCATTGATGAGGGAAATACTTGTCGCATGACAAGAGGAAATGTTGTTGCACGAAAGGGAGGGGATTTTTACGCTCAATAAAATAAGGAAGTTGACGTGTGATAGGAGGTGACACGATGCACAAGCTGGAGGAAGCAATTGACACACATCAACAAGATGTGGTTGATGCGCGATAAGAGGAAGTGGTTAATTTCCATCAACAAATTGTGGTTGATGTGTGATGGGAATAAGTGGTTGACACAAGTGAAGAAGGTGTGGTTGATGCATGTCCACAAGGTGTGGTTGATATACGACAAGAGGAAGTGGTTGATGCATGCCAAAAAGGTGTGGTTTACATGCATCAAAGAGGTGAAAATCCAAACATTTTTCCATATTTACCATTAATGTAAATCCTACTCCAAACCTTCACCATGGCAAGTTTGCAAGCCATGAGATACCTTGTAAACTTTTGTCATTAACTTTCAATGACTAGACACTCAGTAGGTTGACACATTTTGCAAGGATGCTTCCAAAATGGATAACAACAAGGGCATAAATGTAGGATTATGCCCTCATAATATCTCTATTGGAGGGGACGGGTGAAAACACTTTTTATGACCATGAAAATAGTAGGGGCTACAGGAAACAATATTGGCTCCAATTTCATTTTAATTGCCTTAACCTTGCCTCAAAGCCATTGGGAATTCTTTAGGGGATTTTGAAAAACATGATGATGCCACAATAGAAAAATACATACTGCATATGCTCAAATCCTTGTGCACATATATGTATCCCTTAATCTCATCGATAAAATCAATGTGTACATTGAAGAAAGAGTATGGATGCAAAGATTGGACTATAAAATATTGGATTTTCGTTGCCAATGATAATTTAAAACATGAAATTTGCTGAATAATTGTGAGTTCTCTAAGCTCAAAATTGGGGCTATCCTAACTTGGTGGAAATATTCTCTTCCCTCTCATGTCACCGTTAGTGACCCTTCCGATTACGTTTATGATTCTTCTTCTCTTTTTTCTGAAATATTCCCCTCAAGGATTAAAACTAATCCTACTATTGATGATCCCCTACTCAGCTATATATCTTCATGTTATGAACCCTTTGTTCCTTTTCCCTTAATTCATGTATTAGATGGCTAGGGAGAGTTGAAAAACCTCTTCCCCTTCTAAGTTATTTTTCCGGTCCATAGAATCTTTTGAAGTTATTCTTCCATGCGGTCCTTATCAAGTTGACGAATCCAACATGGAAATGTTGATGGTTGTCTAAAAAAAGAAAATAATTTCTTCCAAGATGCACTCAGCTCCTCCTCAAATGTCTCTTAGATATAATTTTCCTTACTTGGGTTGAGTTTATTTTTTTGGGGGTAGCAATGTCTCATTTTGGCTCGGTTGGTTTTTATTTCTATTTTGGTGTTGAGTCTTGGTTGTTCTTTTTCTGCAACTTGGCTACTTGTTTCGATTTTCTCCTTTCATTCTTTATCGTTGTATCTTTGCTTTTGGCATTTTTTTATGTAGTTAGGATCTTAGTCAAAAAATATTTATGTCCATCTAAAAACACGTTAAATTGTTATCGTAACAAATATATATAAACACATTAGAAAATATTGTATTCACTATTATATATCTTATCCAAATTCAATTGACATATCAAAAGAGTACTCCAAAGTATTATATTCAAAGAAAGTTATGTCAAATCATTAAATATAATTTATATTTAGAACCACATTTTTGGTATGATGGGTGCTAGGATGGAGGTAATATCCATCCACATGGAAGAAGGTCAATGAAGTTTTTGGATGGAAAGTTGGAGGTGGTCCTCTTTCCCGAGAGATAGATATTTGTTAGGATATTTGACTTCAGGAAATGATGGTGATGGGCGGACTAAATTCCATCATAAGAAACATAATTTTGTTACGTGGAGTTGTTCTTTAGCAACTTCCAAAGGTGATTCTAAATGTTTTTCTCTATCTTTAGGTTAGATCAAGTATCCTTGATTGGTCTTTAGGTTCATCTTACATTAGCTTTGCTCTATCTCTTCCGATTTGTTGGTAGAGGTAATTTATTTTATTCCTCGCCAATCTATTTCTCCTCCATGTCTTTCACAATGTATCCAAAGTTGTAAGGCTTCCGAGATGCATAATCCCTATTTTCTTACCTTATCTAATTAGAAAAACTTATATTTGGATTTCTTTGTCAATCTATATGAATGTTTCAAGCTCTATATTCCCGAGAAAAGGAATTTCACACAAGATGAACAAATCTGATTTAAAATCATCAATACACTATAAATAAAGTTAAATTAAGATTCAGATTGTTTGAAATTCAAATATAATCCACATAAAATCTTAATAATGCAAGACTAAAATTTTAAATTTTGTAGGATAAATAAAAATATATTGAAATTTTAATTGAATATTAAATCGAAGTGTTATATATATATATATATATATATATATATATATATATATATATATATATATATATATGTTTGTATGTATACGTCTAGATATATATAATTCATATATAAACACATATATTTTTACACACGTGCGCGCACATGCACAAAAATTGAGATATAGATATCTACATATATGCATGCATGTATCTTTCAATAAATGTATCTATATATGTATATACACACATCTATATATGTATACATTGTATATATACATAAATACATGTCCACTTGTATATGCATGTAAACATACATATGCATATACATTTATATATGTATGTATTTGAATGTATGTGTATTTATATGTTTGTATATCTATATGTATGTATGTTTTTGTAGACACACACACACACACACACACGTGTGTGTGTGTGTGTGTGTGTGTGTTTGTGCATATGTGTGTGTGTATGTGTATGTGTATATATATTCACACATTCAAAATAGACATTATATATGTTTGTATATTTATATCTATAACGTGTCTATAAATTATAAAATTTTATATGCTCAATATATATAGAACTTTCAATTAGTTGAATACTTTTAACCGATAGGCAATTTTAAAGTCAATTTTCTTGGAAATTTTCTTGTCATCATCTTTGTAATCATATTACAGTGTGTGTCTTTGTAAAAATTCATTCCTATTTCATCTCCTTCATTGTCATTGCTACTTATGTTTTTAATATGTAGCATTGTCTTGCTTCATTTACTATGTTATTTCAACAATATGTGAGTCAATATGTTTCGAGAAACACAACCTATAATTCTATTTACTGGAATCAAATATTTTGATATGATTTTTATCTATTAATATGTCCGCTGCCTACAAGATTCCCACTTCACGATGAACTTCTTCATTTAAAGTTTTTTAATTTATCCCTTTCTTTTTTTTTTCGAAATATTCTATGTTCAATTTTAGATGTCCAAATTTGTTTATACAAAATATTAGTGGCTTGAGAAGTTATTCTTATCAAAGTATAAGCTACCAAAAATATCATGTATAAAATAATAAATTATGTTGGCTACCTCAACAAGTGATCGATGAAATGAAATAATGATTTTAGTATACTTCTTAACAGACTCAACATATTGGAGAAGAAAGAAGGATTGAACTTAATATAAATACTATAAAAGGAATTGATGTGTAATCATAGCACCCATGATTTTTGTAACTCGAATGAGTGAAACTGTCATTACGCAATTGCATAACATGGATTTTTTAGCAAAGTGTGGGACTTTCGAATCGCTTAAAATCTCCAGATGAATTTCACTTCCTATTCCTCTATTCTAATACAAAAACTCAAATTGTAGAGGATCTATCCTAAAATATACTTTAACTTTCCAAGGAGATAGTGTTGAAAAGATTTGCAAGATATTGAACCTAATCTACAAAAGGTGATGCACCAAAAGGAATTTTTAATAACTTGCCTTGCATGGAAAATAAAGTGAAACAATATTGAAGAGGATGAACATCAACACAAATCAGTTTCTTATAACAAATTCATTCACGATTAAACACAAATTATCAAAACATGTACCATAACCTAAAATACACAATTAATCAAAGTTGTAGTTAGAGATCGAGAAAGATGTAATGAACACAAGAGAGGGTTGAAACTCATCCACGACCTTATATTATTTCTCCACATATTTTATACAATACATTACAATGGACAAGAGGAAAAATTGCATTTACAATTTGAATGGGAGGTTTGAACTCCATAAGATCACTTACAGAAAAGAGAAGAAGGGAGGGTGCAAAGAAAGATTATCCAACCTTTTGAAATGAGCCCCTCCTTACAATATATAGGAAGAATGAGAGAAGAGAGAGAGATACGGAAATCAAAATATTTCTTCAACCACCCAAAAATGCATTAAAATAACCTACAACAATGATGGGTGCCACTGCAAAACCCATGCCTCCATGTACTTTTCCTTGTTGGAGAAGAAAGGAAGCCCATACCTTCATTATTTTTGTAGGTGGGAAACTCGTAACATTCATCTAAAAATTTTGACTAGATTTCTTCATTTTAAAATACTTAACCTTATTAAAAATAAGAAAAGGAGCCCATACCTCATAATTTTTGGTAGGTGAGAAATCAAGAACCACTCCTCTAAAATGGTGGACTCATATTTCCTAATTTTGAAATACTACAAATCCGAACTCCCAATCAAAAATTATGTCCATTTAAAGATGAGGGTACCATACAAAAATAAATGCAAGTGGTTGATTTTCCCTTTTGAACTCGACAATGCATCCCAACCTCTCGAAAACTAAAATTTCATATTTTCGGGATTTAGAACTTCTAGGATTTTGATTTCGGAGTTCAGGTTACTGTTCATCACTCAAGTTGGCTCGAGAGTTCCAAAATGCCAAGCCTCTGAAGTTATAAATTTGGACTTCCGAGTTTGGACTCTAAAACCATATCATGTGACACTCTTTTTAATTTGAGCATAAAGTATCAAAATTTTGAAACCTCAAAGTCTAAAATTTGGACTTTCGCTTTGGACTGTTAGTGCAAAGTCACAACACCACCGAATGGCCTCGATTTTGAAATTGTGAATTTGGTGTGATTGCACAACATTGGACCATCTCTTTAGTTTTGGGACTTGCGGACTTGAGATGGACCTCCAGAGAAGGTTAGTTCCCGCTTCCTAATCTACTTGTCACAAACTAATCTAGTGTGGAAAAAACCTATCTAATCCTAATCTAACCTTTCCAAGGAGACATGGAGAGAAAAAGAGAGAGAGAGTCAAAGAGAGCCTACACTAAATGGTGATACACAAAAAAGGAAGTAGAGAGATACTCTATTGAGGGAGGATGAAACGGGGAAAAAGGAGATGGGAAGGTCATATATAAGTGACACAAACCCAAGTCTAATTTCGCCATTAAAACTAAGGAAACATAACATCCTGCATCTGGAAATGTGAAATACATTCACAAGAAGCAAACACAAGATGGAGAGGCATAGATTAACAAAAAAACAATGCAACGGGTTGAAGGACACCACAAAACATGATTTTATTTCTCTATAAGGTGTACGGACCATTACATGGATTCTCGAAGCATAAATCTTCTTGCCATGCATAAGAGAAGCATTACACTAAAAATGGAGTCGGGAAATTTTTTTACAAAGTTTCCCCACACCCAGTTGTCTCCCTCTCAAATGACAAGTATTTACAATATATAGAACTTAAAGGCGAGAGAGAAAGAAGAAAGCTTGGAATCTACACTAAAAGCTCAACCACCCACCATTAATTCCCCCTACAAATCCACCTACATCTGTCCGATTCTGGTTCCCCATGTCTATTTGGTGTGTTGAAGAAGGAAGGATGGCGGATCAAATAAAATCTGATTTGGTTGTTGAAGCAATCAGATCATACATTAATGGCATGAAAGACATTTTTCTATTTTTTACCCACCAAACCTAGTCAAATTTAAATTTTCACACTTCCATGCAATATATGAGGTTGAGATCTTTCTAATGGTACAATTTTTTGACTTTCTAGCACTGTATTGAAATATATGCCCATTTGAATATTTGAATTGAATCCGTACACAAATGGTGAAAAACCAGTTTAACAAAAGCAGATCCAAAATTAAAATACACTTTTTACCTTTTGCAAAAAAATTACAAAAGTACAAATACTCCCAGAGCCCCACAATCCCAAAATTTACTTTTGGAAAAATTTCCTCCACGACACTGTAGACCCACTTTGCAAACAAAATCATCTTGGGCCCACCGCCTGAATTTTCCACTTGCGAAAAATTTCCTCCGCAATCCCACCGACCCGCTTTTGGCAAAAAATCTTCCAAGGCCCACCTCCCCACATGTAATTTAGGTTTGAAACATGGAACCTTCGTGTTTTGACTTGAAACATGGCCACATGTAGAGCTAGTGCACGTTTAGGGACCTCTTTTGGATTTTACCTTTGAAGTTGCATTGAAGAGACATGTGGCTCCTTCCATGGACTTTCTCTATTTCTTTGTGTTTTGGCTAAGTCCCTTTATTTGGCGGAGGTTTTATGTATGAATCGAGACATGTGGAGGCTTTGCACTCATTTACAAATTTCCCTCAGATTTTTCTTTCGAAGATGCACGAGACGAGACACGTGGAGGCCTCCACAGGCTCTGTTGTTTCCTTTTCAATGAATGCTTCTACCTTTTTGGGCTTTGGACACATGGTGGGCCAATGCTTGTTTGAGTATCTACTTTGGGTCACACCTTTGAATTTGTGTTGATGTGACACGTGGTGCCATCCACTGATTCTTCTATACTTAGCCGATTCGGGTCTGCTTCCAATTTGATTTTTGTTAGACCCTAGATATGTGGAGAGTTGCTACTCATTTGAGTCTCTGTTTTGGGCCTGACCTTTAAAAATTGTGCCAAGTTGACACATGGTTCTTTCCACTCATTTGGAATTTTTAACAACTGACTTTGTCCCTATTTAGGCCTTGGACATGTGGAGGGCTGCACTTGTTTGGGATCGGCCTTTGGGCCACGCCTCTTTAATTTGCACCATTGAGTCACGTGGAGGCTTCCACCGGTTATTTATACTTAGCCAATTAAATGGTCGGCTCCATGCCTTTTTGAATTTTAGACACATCGGAGTCTAGTTCTTATTTTGAGACCCACTCTTTTGACTCGGTCTTGGTGTTGCGCCAATGAGCCACATGGAGGCTTCCACTTATTCCTTCTATAACTAGTTGATTTGGGCCCACTCCTGTTTCTTAATTTTTTATCCGAGTCCCTTCTTCTTATATAGGAGAAACTATGTTGGGTTACTGGACATGTAGAAGCTATGCGCTTGTTTGGGAGTGCCTCTTGCATCCTTCCCCGATGTTATGCCATTGAGGCATGTGGCTCTTTCCGTTGGCCTTAGAATTTTAAATAGTCGGTTCAACCTTTTGATTCTTTGAACACGTGGAGGGTTAGTGCTCATTTAGAGGCCCTATTTTTGATATACCTTTTCGAATTATGCGGAGTGACACTCGGCACCTTCCACGAGTCTATTATTTGGCCCCGAGTCGACTCGTATGTAGCTAAGTCAAAAAATTCAAGAATTTTTTACTTCTATATTTTCCTATGAGCCTCTAGTTTCTTTGACTCTGTTATCTCCCCTTAGTTGACTCTGCTCCTCCATTTTCAAACCTGCCTACCCCTTTTTTTGGAACTTAATTTGATCTTGGCTCATTTTTCTTTGAAATTCTTCATTTACGGGCTCTGTCGTATTTTCTATATCTCCATATTGATGCATGAAAACTTTTTCCTCCATTTGGTTACCATGATTAGTCCCTTCCTTTAATCAAGGATGACTTTAAATCCATATGTTTGTTTTACTATCCTCTATCCATGAGAAAAATCAGTAACTTGGGTGTAAAATCAGGTTTTTTTGCCTTCTTTCAGTTTTTCTGGAGTCATGTTTTGTTTTCCCTATCATTTTTGTCCCAATATCTATGGAAACATGATTGGATGTGGCTCAAAAGATCATATTTGGGCCTTATATCATTTCCAAATTCTCTGTCTTGAAAGAAAGATTCATTTCCGGGCTCAAATGGTGATTTTCTTGCATTTTACAATTTGACGGGTGTATTTTTCCCTGTCAAATTTACATCTCAACGATCTGTGGAAATGTGGCCCTTTCTGGTTGGATATAGCTTGGTGGGGCACTTTAAAAACTCTAAGGCTCACTTTACCTGGCAACTTGTCCACATGGAGGGTCGTCGTTCATCTAAAAATTCACCTTTTTGTTTGACCTTGGAGTTGCGCCGAGGAGACACGTGGAGGTTTCCGCTACCTTGCCCAAACTTAGAAAAAATATCATGCAATGGGTACAATTTTTGTGGACCACTGGACATGTGGAGGGCTAGTCCTCATTTGAGGATTAGCCTCAGGGTCCCACCTTAACAGTTGCGTCAAGGAGACATGTGGAGGCTTCCACCAGCCCCGATCTATACTTAAAATTTCCAAAGAAATTTTCTAAGGCCTAGGACAGTGTGCATGGATTGTGCTTGTTTGGGAACCAGCCCTAAATTTTATTTTGAAGAAGTGCTAGAAGGAAACTTGGAGGCTTCCTCTCACTCTTCCCTTCCTTTGAATTTTCAACGGCCAAGGAAAACTATCTTAGACCCTAGAAACATGGTGCTTTCCACTGATCCTTCGAATTTTTTAACAACTCTACTAGACTGAGACCCATGGTGATCTCGCACTTGTTTCCACTTTTGGGGACCATCTCAAAGTGGGCCATTGAGACACGTGGAGGCTTCTGCTGGATCCTTTTTTTTCACTTAGACTTTTTCAAAGGCCAAAAGGCATTTTTCTTGGGCCCATGGCATGTGGAAGGCCAACGCTTGTTTACAAACTTTCCACTATACTTATCCTTTGTACTTACGCAAAGGAAACACATGGATGACTATAATATAAAGTAGAGAAGGGAATAATCAATGGTTGTTGTGCATTGCATCTATTTTTCTAGCCATTTTTTCTCCAAGACTCTTGGAGATGTGAATACACACTATTTTTCATCATTTTTGATGAAATTCCTTTTCATTTTTGTCTACTAATTGTCATTGAGTGGATTCAAAACTTAATTTCTAAGTCCAAGGATTTTTAAGATCAAGATTTTGAAGTTGGAATTGCTCGGGCACTTGCAAAAACATGAATTACCAGAGAAGATGGATGTGGGGTAGAGTTGTAGAGGAAAAAGAGTGAAGAGAATGAAATGATGAAGGTTACAAGCATAAAGGATGGAAAATGTGTTGCCTCGAGATAAAAAAGGATTTCTGTCAAATCCACCATGTGCAGAGCCTCCAAAAATAAATAAAATGGGGATTTCTCACATGAAAAAATCTGAATGATTAAAAGGACAGGTCAAAGGTCCGAGAAGCATGATCATTTCTTAATTGGTTCACCTAGAAGCTTTCAGATGTGAATTTTTTAAACATCACTTTCTAAGGAAAATTTGTAACAAGAAAAGGTCCCTCGAATATTGTTCTTTCTTGGGGGAAATTTGGGATCACTGAGCGAGTGAAATGTATAAATGCAATGAGAATACTCTTACAAAGGGTCGGGGTTGAATTCTTAAGAGAAAATTTTGAGAGAGACCATCTTCCTAAGAGACCAATCCAAGAAACTTGTTAATATCCTATGTTTTAAATTTCAGTCACATCAAGTTGGTTGCAAGTGTACAACCATTGACAAGGTATGAGACAGGTTCAAAGAAACTTTTTGGTAGCACTGATGAATTTAAATCAATTTCAAGTTAATGTGTCAATCTTGGAGCAATTTTTGTCTACTTTATTTCAAAATGTCTGCAAGTAGTATTTTTATTCCTATTGCAATCTTGTGATAAATTCCTTCCGAATCACACAAGATCTCATTCCTGGGACATTTTATTGGCATTCACAATTTTATTTCAATAAGAGCCTTCATCCCGCAATGAGATAAATAATTTAAAATCACTTCACTATCACTTGTTGATAAATGTTGTCTGTAAGCCTTCAAGTGTATCTTAGTCATGATGAACTAGGGGTATTTGATGTTTTACTTGAGTCTTTAGCTCTATCCTTCATGTTAAATTCTCAGATTTTGTGTGAAATCATGCAAATATTGGCCTCCATTAATGCACACCTTCGGTTGAAGGAATATCTTAGCTATTCCAAAGATTTCTTTCATTTAGGTTTCCAATTGTTGTGAAGTCTCTCAAAGATCTGTTATAATCAATTTTATCCTACTTAATCTCCCACCAAAATTATTGAGAAACAATGAATCCATTGTGAACTACCCCTACTTTCCCGTGTGTCCACAAATGTATAAATTCTACTTTGCTAAAATATGCGAAGAAATCATGATTCCATAATGTCTTTAGTAACCTTAGCCTTGTTTTAAAATTATCTCCACCTTTTATAAGTGACAACTCCTGAGAGTTAAATTATTGAGTATTGATCATACTTTCCCAAGTTTTTCTTCATAAAATTTGTGCAAAAGAAGGATATCTCCATCTCCTTCATCAAACAGAGGTTACACTATGGGTCCTCTCACCCTGGTCAAAAGGCATGGCCTAAAGTAGTGAGGATAGGTCAAATCCTCTTGAAGGTGCTATCCATCTCTCCACAAATTTGAGTGACAAAGGGCCAATTAGATCTCATCCCTAGATACAAAAAGACATACATTATGATCTACCTATGTCTAAGCTCCATGTCAAATATGTGATGCTACTCATCTTGAAAGGGAGAAAAAATTGGATACGAACATTCATGGCACCGTTTCCAGGGAAATGAAGTTGTGTGCAAAGTTTGAACACCATCAGCAATGCATATAGACCCTGGTAATGCTTCTTACAAATTTTAAAGTGTAAATACATTTTTGAAACATCGTCCTATGTTCGGACTGTAAGACTTGTTCAAAGTTGTAAGTTCTGAGTGTAATATTTCTAGCTAATACAATTATTTCACTAAAGTTTATATCATCATTGACAAGTTTAGGTAGAAGAAGCGCGGATCTTGTAAGATTTCTATGAATCTGGTATTGTGAGGACATTTGATAGGTCTTTCATAGTGCATTTACAAAAATAAGGTGAAAGTCCTTAGTGGTGACTCTGTTTGTTTTAAATTATTAATAAATACCAGTGTCTTAACATATATCAAGTAAGATTTGTCATTAATCTCTACAAATATGGAAGGAATAAGATATTTCTTCACCAAGGACCCTAGTAGAAGGTTGTTTCTATAGTTGGGAAAGTCTAATTCAGAAGGAAGAAGAATTTGGAAGGTTTTGGAGATCAAGAATCAACAAAAGAGATCTCTATTGGTGACCGATCAACTTTGTGATTGAAGATTGCAATACTTTCTCAAGTGAATCTGAATTAGGTAGTATCTTTGTTGAATTAAATTATCCATCTTGAGAGGGGCCTTCATTTGTATTTGAAATTTTTTCTTCTCAATCTGCCCCTATATTTTCTAAATCTAATAGATTTTTCCAAGAAATAGAGCCTTTAGAGGGCAGTCATTCTAAGAATTGCATCCATGTACCACACATACCTCTCACTCCTCATTAGTTTGCATCTCCTCCAAGGTCACCTCCTCAAAATAATATGGCTCATCCTCCACCCAAACCTGCATTTGTTGTTAATAATTTTGATCCCATCAATTGTATAGGTATGGTGGCTATCCAAATTATGTGCCACAAGATGTAAGAAATAGATTACCTAAGTTTCAAGAAATAATTCCATTACTAGGGATTAGCACTTAAAGTTATTTGTAAATATGATGGAGGAATTTGAAATAGAATTTGAGGACTTGTACATTAATTTTTTTATCCATACTCTAGAAGAAGATGCAAGGGACTGGTATAAATCTTTTCCAAATAATTCTATTGATTCTTGGACAGAGATGAAAAATGCTTTTAGATTACAGTATGGAGATAAAAAAAAACCTAGGTTTCTTTTATCACAATTTTAAAATATAAAAAGGAATCCTAATGAATCAGTGCATGATTTCAATACAAGATTTAATAACACATTGAGAATATTGCATGTATATTTTAGGCCATGTGATGAATCATGTCGATAAAGTATTCGGATGCATTTGATAAGAAAGTTCCTTACTATTTGAGGGATAAGAACCATAGAAGTTTAAGGCAGACCTTTACCATGGCTCTACAAATTAAGAACAACATTAAAGTGGTTGGAAAACATCCTAAGAGGGAGGGTGTTAAACTTATTAACCAAAATAAGCCTCAATCAACTAAGGTTGTGGATCTCGAGGAAGTTGTAAAGACTTTGGTGAAGCATTAAAGAAATATCTTACAAGCAAGCCAAGGCGGAGAGAAAGGAATTGGATAGGGTTCCCAAGGTCGGAATAGGCAACAAGGACATGACATATTTGCAAATCATCCTATAAATGATCAAAGATTCGATGACGAGAGGCAAAGGACCCATGCAAGCTAGACAACCCCAAGCAAGGAAAAATACAACAATGCCTAATACTCTAAATGCCAGAGTTATTGTTGTTAAAGAGACAAATTAAATTGATGGTGTGATAAATTTTTCTTACCCCACCCACCATGTGAAGTAGATCGAAAGTTGAAGAAGCTGATGATGATGATAACATTGATGATGATGCATGCATGGTGGACTACTCTATATGCTCACAACAAGGAATAACCTCAACTGAAGTAATAAGTGCAAGAACTGTTGCAAATTTTTGGGATTGCATTCACTGGTACCTCTTCTTCCTCCCTCTTATACTTTATAAATAGATATGGTACAATATTTTGAAATTCCTAATAATTATTTTGAGTACCTAAGACCTCTAATGATTAAGAAGTATGATGGAGGAATCGCATCAGAAGAGGATAGACAGTTGTTAATGAATGTTATTTCTACCCAAGAAATAGAGTATAATACCATGAGTAAAGTTGTCAAAGGGGCAGGGAATCAACCCAAACAAAAATCCCCAGCTTCTAACCAATGTCCCAAAAGAAACTCCAAAGAAAGATGCATTTGGCAAAGGCCTTGTTGTCTCAAGTAGAACTGGTGTTCCCACCCATGCCCAAAATATGAAAAATCTTGTGCCATCTGATGAGTTTGACAATCTTTCTCCAAATGTTACTTTGCCCAAATACATTCCTTATGACATTTCCCAAGTCTTGAGTCAGATCAAGATTTTTGTTCCAATTGTTCAACTACATAGGATTCGTAAGCACAAGAAGAGGGCCTTTGAGTATTTGGGATTGTAAGAAAATAAGAGTACCTAATGCGAAATATAAATAATATAATTACTCCTCCTCCAACCATTGCGGACCTAGAAAAACCACCGGTATTGGAGGAGATAGTTGAACCACCTAAAGTTTATTTGGGAACATATTTGGTTGAGTCTCAATTAAATAGTGATCCATTTTTACAACACTAATTATTAATGATAGACTTACGCACAATTGTATGTTTGATTCCGAGCATCATGTAATGTTATACCTCTAGAAGTCATGAATTAATTGAACATTAAAGTGATAAAAACTTATGGTAAGTGTACTACAATGGATTCTAGAGAGGTACAAGTTGTAGGGTGTGTAAAAGGTTTGTTGGTACAACTTGCAGACTTATCCGGGTAATAAATTGAAACTTGATGTTGTTATTTTTGATTTCCTTGCCAATTGGTGCAAGATGTTATCAAGAAAGTGTGCTGCAAGTGTTGGTGGAAGTGTTCATATGGATATGTATTTTTCCACCATTCCAATTGAACGCATCCTTGTAGAGCTGTATTGAGAGAAGAAGATGTTGTACCTGATTAAGGATCCCAATAATGTTTCTTATGAAGTGTTGTGTGCTGATGTGGATGTTAATAACTTTGTTAGATTTTCTAATGGAAAAGAGCACAAGATTGATCAATGTAAATGTCTTGAAGAAGTAGGTTTTCCTTGGACCTTGTTATTTCATAGAGCTTGTTTCAAGTTTTGAAATGGTGTTGATATTGTTCTAATTTCTTCAGGCCAGGAAGAGTTTTATTTTTCTTTCAAAATCAACTTTGAATGCACTAACAACATTTCTGAATATGAAGCATTGTTCTTGGGTTTGAGAATTGCATGGAAATTTGGTGTAAAGGATATCATTTTCAAAGTGTAGTGCCCACTTCCCTTCGACACATTTTGGTATTGATTATGACATTGTTAACTATATTATGGACATTATTGTGACTTTTGATTTAGCATGATGTTAGATGTTAGAACATGAACTATTATTGACTTTGATTCATACATGATTCATGTGGATTATTAGAGAAATTTATATGGATATTGACATGGTACGGACATGGTTATATTTATGGATGTTGTTCGGACATGTGATATTTGGATATTTTGAGTAGACCTAGAAAATGGAATTTATTTGATCATGATATAGTTTTTCCTTGATGTTGTTATGATTCATATATATAGATAATGTTAGAATTATATTTATATTCATTTTGGGTGTCTCATGTGGCCACAAGGCCAAAGGAGTTATTTGTGTTTTGTAGGGTATAATATATCACAACAAACATTGGAGGATTGAGACCAACCACATTGCAATTCTAGGTGAATTCAACAAGGTCACCATGGAAAATTGTATTGTTCGTGTGTGTGTGTGTGTGTGTGTGTGTGTTGTTTAATTGTTGTTAGGGATTCCCATGGTGGGATAGACTTTAAATGTGACCAAGGGTTATGTGTATTTATTTATTTGGTTCTTTTGTTTAGTATGTATGTGTTTTATAAGTGATGTGTTCCCCTTTTATTTAAATAAATTGTGGTAAAGTAATATGAGTAATCATATTGGTAAAAATTAATTAATCAAATTGGGACATAAGAAAGAAAATATTGGAGATGTTATCTCTCATATTAAATGTTGTGAGATAAGTGTAAGAAATGTGTAAGTGATGTGTAAGAGATATGTAAGTAAATTTTGGAGTATGAAACACTCCACCTTCTTTTGAAATCCGAATTTTTCCTTGGAGGCTGATTTTGGAGGCTTGTGGGACAAGTTAAACTTGTCCCATACCTCTTAAATTTGCATACCAACCTTACCTATGGTTGGAGAGTTTAAATCTAGCCTTCATTATGCATTTTTGTAAGTCAAGTTGTAAGTTGTAATTGCACTTTCTTACATGTTTTTAATTTCAGTCCTTTGGGGTGTGGGCTTGTTTTGGAGTGTGTAAGTAAGCTGTCATATTATTCACCCAACTATTTATTATGCATTTCAGAATGAAGCTGACCTTGGGTGTTAGAGTTGAGAATGTGTGAAGTGGCATCCTACATGGATCCACCTCATCCACTTCTCTTCCATATTCTATTTATTCAAATTCCTTCGCTATTTTTTGGGTTGCTTCACTTTTATCACTTCATTTTTGGTGATTTTCTTTGGTTTTTAGGAGCTCTTGAAAATTGGGAGAAAGTTGGAGATTGTTGCATACTTGTTGATTTTTGATCTCTTGGATTGTTTTGATTTGGAGAGCTTGTTGTTTTGAACTTATAAAAAACTCCATCAAGGAGAGGTAAGAGATTAGCTCTTAGAAATGCTCTCCTTTCATTTTAATGCATATGTGAATGGTTGAATGTTTTATTTTTTGGTTGGTTTGGTATATGTCCTAGGAATGGTGTAGGAGAATACTATTGGGTTTTCTTATGGTAGGCATAAGTGTTTTGGGGAGTTATAAGTGTGGAGGAGTTGGGATTTGGGTTCCACCTTGTAAAAAGAAATAGATTGCATTTCTTTACTCATTATGGGGTTCCATAAGAGGTTGGGGAGGCATAAGGAAATATGAGGAATAAGGGGTAGTTGGGAGGCATAAGGGCATGTCAAGGGTTTGAAATGATATATATTTTGGCGGTTTGTTCTCGGTGGTGATACTCATTTCCCCTTTGGGAGGCATAAGTAGCATCCCCCATAGTTTCTTACTCCTTTGGCTTGCATGATGAAGCTTGAGTGTTGTTTGTTGTCTTTATTCCATGGTTTCAAACTAAAGCTTTTTTTTACTATTTTTAAATATGAAATTTACATGTTTGTTGTGGAAGCCTATTGTTGCCATGAGTTTAAACACATTTCTTATTACATTGTGGTTGGGGCTTAGGGGCCAATGAAGAGGGAGAACTATGCTAGTCATTGGATGTCTTCGTTGGGTGGAGAGCATTTACTTTCCCCTTGTTCTATTGTGATCAAATTTAAATAAAGAAAATGGAGGATATTCATGTTGTTGTTCTGGAGCAGAGGAAAAAGACAAGTTTGATAGTCCTTGTTGAGATTATTCTTATTATAACCCATTCCCACTTTGAAATGGATGACCTTGTACATTAATTGTGATTGAAATATGTTTTGTATTGGCTATGAAAGTTACAATTCGAAATGTGAAAGAGATATACTCTGTTTTCAGTTTTTGAATAAATCTTGAAGAAATTGTATTCTGTATATTGTAATTGAGGAAGAAGATAGTGTTGTGATGTCCAATCCCTTGTGAAACATCTTTTGTAACCTTTCCCACCTTCAAGTGGATGATATTGTATATTATTTTTCTGGAAATACTACTCTATTTTAACCATGAAAGTTGTAATTGATTATGGAAGAATATATCTTGTATTCAGTTTTGTGAACAGAAAACAAAGATATGCATTTGGGATGTTGTATTTTGAAAATAAATGGGAATGAAGTTACAAGAGATTCCTTTGAATTACTAGAAGTGTTTGCCTTATTCATATGATATTATTTCCATTGGAAATTTGTGTTTAATGTATAGTAGGAAATCTTTGTATGTAAAAGTGAAAAGGAAGCATGTGTGAAGAAATATTGCATTGCTCTGTCTCATTTGAAATGTTTAGTTTAAAAAAATAGAAGTTGCATTCTTGTCTCTATCATTTGATTGAAGGAAAGAAAACTATTTAAAACTAGCATGGAATAAATTCAATGTTTTTATTACATGGAAAAGAGAGATAGCTTCATCTCTGTTCTTGAAATATACAACCCTCATTTCTACTTCACTTTGTATACTTCACAAATTCATTTTTATAAAATGTCCAAAACAACCCCGTAAATATATATGATAAAAATAAAAATATTCTATTAGAGTTGATGAGATAAAAATGATCCCCAAACTAAACTAAAACACTCAAGAAATTTTTACAGAACCCTTCAAATTGAGTAAAGGCGAAATTGCAGGCTTTTTGCTATGTAAACATTGGTAATTTTTGAAATGAAAATAAATCAAACAAATCAACCTTTTTTTTTTGCCCCAAATTTTTCTAAATGCAAACCTGCTTTGTTTGACATGTTGAAGGAGAAAGAATGAAATTTTTTGAACAAAATTTATAAGTTAAAATGACCAGTTCACTTTGCTTAAGTGACAACAAAACATATTCTCAAAATTGACCTTAAAACTTCATCCAAATTAAATTTTTAAGGGTACTGTGCAAAATAGGATGTCAAGATCTTTCTAGAAAGTCCTCGTTTTCCAAAAATTGAGTTCCCAATCAAAAGTTATGGCCTTCTGAAGTTTTTACTTCATTTCGGCTCAAAAAAATAATCTAACTATCAAATTTTAAATGAATAAAATATTCCCTGGCGGACCCACAGGCTTAATTTTTCCCTTTGCTCTTTTTCCAAAATATCACTAAAGGCATGAAGCCTCCCTCCACTTTGCCAACCCGAAAACATTGTTATTTTCAAAAAAGGAAAATTTGGTAACTTTTCCCCGTGGCCCCACCGCTCTGCCCTTTGCATGTGGAAAGCATTTCAATAGGAACATGGGCCCACTTTTAACTTAGCCTTTTAGATCCTTTTGGTGAAATTTCCTAAATTTCACCACCGGCCCGCCTCCCATAACTAATGATTGGCTAACACGTGGCTTCACGAGGCGACGACGAAGGAGCGAAGGTTTTCCTAACTTTAACATTTTAAAACTTATTTTGGAAAAAATTCCAATGTTTCTCCACCACCTATAGCCAATGAGAACCTGACAAGTGGCATTGTCCGACGCTTTGGTAGAGGCGTGGGTTAATTTTATCCTTTGCATTTTTTATCACAAGAGTATTAAATTCTTAATTTTCTCTGCAAATTCATTTCCCCGCGTGAATTAGGGCATGACATGTGGCACCCTTGGCATTGGTGGAGGCGTGGATCATTTTGATCCCTTATCATTTTTCAGCAAAAATCTAAATGCCTTAAATCCTTCCGGTGACCCACCTTCCCTTTTGGGTTGAAGTTCTGGACATGTGTCCCCTTATGGGCTCATGGGCGCACGGAGGTAAATCACACCTTTTGACAAAAGGGGAAAAGCTCTAAGTTCCTTCCCCGCACAGGCGGTCCTCTTTTCTCCTCCAGGAAAAATTTCTCTCTAAATCCCGTAGGCTCAAGCAAGGGAAAAAAATTCCTCCCGTGCCCGGACCCGTTCTTGGGGAAAATTTTCATCCCAAGGTCCGTCGGCTCATATCTCGGAAAATATGAGGAGTTATGAGGACTTTTTTATATCACTGGAAAGGTGAGGAAATTTCCTATCTAATGGGAATGTTTTTAGGAATTTTTGAGTGCATTAAATATGATAAAAATCAGGTTGAATATTTTAAGAGAGTTCTGGGAGTGGGTAAGTGAGAATTTACCCTGTTAGTTTAAATGTGTATTCTCCCCTTACAATTAGACCTTGTTAATTATTGAAACCTTGTAGAATTAAATACCTAGGGTATTTAATTGTTTTGGCTCTTCTTACCCTCTGAGTTTAATTAAGAATTTTTGGCTTAGTGTAATCTAATTTTAAATAGTTAGATTATCACCTAAGGGAAATTTAACTGCGTGCCGGGATAACTTTCTCTGTCTCTCGTGTTTTGTAAGGTGATTTTATAATTGTTTTAGTGAAATATGAATGTTTTTGTTGTGAACACCTTTAAAGAATATATTTATATATTCCATAAATGTTTCTAACTAAACCTATGTTGTTCTTTGGTCTCGAGTGGTTGTTTTAGCGGGTGTTACACTTGGAATCAGAGCCATGGGTTCAAAGCTTGGACCCTTTGGCACACTAGAAAACTTGGGACGTGAACTCGTAAGCCTAGCACACTTTTAAATCTAGAAAACGACCTTGTTTGAGAATTGAAAAAGAAATACGTATGAAGAAATATTACATTACTCTGTTCATTTGAATGCTAGAAATTAAAATAATAATAAAATAATAAGTTTTTGAATTGTTGTACTTGCTCGGTGGCATTTTGTCAAAACACAGGTAATCTGAAAATAATAAATTAAATTGGTATTTTTGTTAAATTACAAGTGTAGCGAAACTTGTTTCTACCTTGAAAAGATGTTGTTTGAGGAGTCATAACCCTTATTATAGTTATGATGATGCAATAAATCTGTTGAGACTCTCTCTTATTAAATTTTTTGTAATGATAAATTTAATGGTGAGAATATTGTGGTGTAGTCTTTGGAGGTTGTGTTCGAGGAGCCTATCGAGTCAATTAGGAGGTGTTAATAATTTAAATCTCACCTCCTTCCTTCAGTGGTTAGATAAATTAGTTTTAGTTATCACTTTGGTGACTCAATCCCCATGTGAGTAAGTGGGATATTAGGTCTTGGTGGCACCTTTGATCCAACTTTGCGTGAGTGTCATTAGAGTAGATCTTGAGGCATAGTAACCCTCTTAGGGGCCATGAAGGGATGTGGAGTGACTGTGATGTTGACTTATGTATTTTATATTCATAAACTTGTGTCATTTTATTAAGGACCAACATCTTATTTTATGATAGGATTGAGAAGCTCTGAGGCTCTTTTAGTTATTTATATTTTTGCAAAAATTCGACATTGCAATGTGTCTACTTAGCTACTTTCCTTGATTGTCGATATTTCTTGGATTTTACTTTGACCGGTGACTCGAGCTCATTATAGGTTATCTAATTAGCTAAATGTTACGTGATTCTCACTTACATGTTATTGACTTGGTTTTATGTTGTTTCCTTGTGACATTTTGTCGTATGGGGGTACACCCTAGGTGCATGGAATGTCTTCTTATGTGTTTTAAGTTTTGCCTTGTTTTTGGAAGAAAGGAATCTTAATGTGCTTAGGATCTTAGAGTGACTCTTTCATTACTTGACCTTGCTTGAAAGAGAGTTCGTTGTGTTGTGCGGTCTAGTTAGCGAATCGGTAGCGGTGGTGGTGATTCTCTTACAATCTAGTAAGAGATTGAACCTCGTCGGAGTAGAGGTGTTAATTTATGGGTTTATGAATTATGTTAGGATCGGATTGATTTTGGCTAATTTGTGGATTTCGGTGAAAAAGTGTTTATCCGGTAGTGGCTTTTTGTCGATGGTATGCTAAGTTTTATCATGATTTTCATATTTCATTATAAAAATTAGAGACCTGTAGATAGTATGCATCTTTGTAATTATGGTTAGAATTAATGCTATTCAAGTATTGAAAAAATTAAGTGTGTTTTTGCCCTCTTAACCTATGAATAAGTCTACCATTTCCTTAAATTTTTAAGTTACTATGAATAACACTCTATGACCTATTGATTTTGAATTATGTGGAGACAATTATGGATGCTTTGAGTCTTTTGGACCATGCCATTGGTGATGTTAGTGTAATTAGACCTTGATGATTTAATCTCAGTGGTATTTTATAATGTGATTCTTCTTGAAAAACTGTAACTCTTGTTCGTAAAGCCATGTTGAATAGATAATTGATTTTCTGCTTACATTTGATGCTTTCTAGTAGTATGTGGTATTCTTATAGTTAAAAATATTTCCTTATCTTCTTGTTGCTCTGTTGGAGGTGCCTTGTGGAAATATGGGTGTAGATTTGAATACTTTCCTTGTCTTTTCATGCGAGTAAAATGTTTATCCAAAACAACAAAAATTGTTAAACCTTAGTAGGTTAATAAAAGTAATTATGCTTCCTTAATGGGTCTTCCTTGTAAATTATTTTGAGAATTTGTAGAAACCCACTAGGAACGATTTATGATGCTTATAATTAGTGGAAAAATCCCAAAATATTGTTGTGATCCATGTTGGTTATTTGTTTCCTAGTTCTTAAAAATTAATAATGTGTTTTCTATGTTGAATGTCCCTTGTTTTCTTGAATTAAAAATGTGATTTTTGATTTATCTCTCTCTCCCATAAAATTAATACTATGATATGTTTACCCTTCCTTCACATTAAATTTTTAATTGAAAATTTGACTCATCCGAACATCATAAAACTATAATTGAGGAGATTCGGCCTTGAAGCTTAACAAATAAACTGGAACATAGAAAGAGAAAATGGTCCTTGCTTTAACCTTGGTAGATTAATAGAAGAAAAAAAACCATGTAGAAGCACAAAAAGGGAAAAAAATTTCCATCTACCTCCCTTAGGAGTAAAATAAATACTTTTTCTCTTTTCCTCCTTTACAGAATGGTGAGATATCATGCCCTTTTAGTGGTCCTTATAACACAAACTTGTGATGTCATAAGGGGAGGAAGTTTAATTAAGAAAACTCATAAAGGAATGTGCTTAGCAAAAAAACTACAACTTTTGACTTAATTAGTTGAGATATAAAATAAGTTAGATTTATGTGTATTGAGTACAATGTTTAGTTGAACTGTAGTTTTGTCACCTACCAAAAATTGTGAAACACCTAGTGGATAGTAATTTCTTTTAGTTGTTTAATACCTTCTTGTTCATAGATTTATGTGATTTTATTTGTGGGATTTTTGGGTCATCATACCCTTATCATCTTGTAGCTCGACCAGTGTGAGTTGTGGTATTTTTTTATTGAGACTTATCTCTTGTTTAAGAAGCAATATCCTTGCATCTTGTCTTATCCTTAGAGACAAAACTTATTATAATTTTAAAGAAACATATGTTAATGATATAAAATAACTTTGGGAAGTCTTCTTTTCTTCATATTTTCTTATGTCACCTTGTTATTGTTGCCCCTTTTCTGTTAGGATGGAAAGTGCAAGATGATGTTATTTGCTTTTGATACGATGCACCCTTGGATTGTAGTTGGACCCCGTGTTACTTGTTCTTCTCCCTAGAGACCTTGAGTGCTCTTTGGTGTTACGATTTATGCTTGTGCTCTCTTTGTGGTTATTCTGAGCTTGACCAGGAAATAAGATAAATGAATCCCATTGTGTTATTGTGAATGGTACTTCTTGTTTTGATATGTTAGTTGCTAGGGAGATATATATATTTTTTCTTTTGCTAAATGGTGACATCTCTAGATTTGGTTGGTGTGGTGTGTTTGATTATTAAAACAAAAGTGTAAAAATCAGTTTATATGAAACCTTGTGGTCATGAATTTGCTTAGTACTACCATGAAAATTTGATTTTTCCCTCTCAAGTTATAGAAGTGCTTCCCTTGAATAGTTCCTTGATTTTAAATGTTTTACTAATTTAAGTTTCCTTCCTTGTTGAATAACTATGTGATCCCCAAATTGTGGGAGCTTGAGTAAACATGTCTCTCATACAAAATTTTGGCCTTGGTTGATTCTTCTAGCCTTGTCTAAAAAATGAACTATGAAAGCATAATTTAACCTTAGTGGAAACCTTAAATTTTTTTATTGTAGTATGTTGTGTTCTATGAAAACTATGTGGTGTTTCTCAAAATCATGGAATTATCCTTATTATTCCTATACTTGGTGGTTACTCTTAAGACTCTTTTCAACTCCTCATGTTATATTTTTATGTGTTGTATTTTGGTTGATAGCGTAAAGTTACTCTCTAGATTTAAATGTTCATATCCTTGCATGAAGAAAGTTTAGAACTCATCCCTTACAATCTCCCTTCTTCTTGTTGAATTGCATTGGACAAAACTTGGATTCTGTGGACCCACACTTGTTTGAAGAAAGAAATATCATAATGGGAGTGATCCTTTTTCTATTGCATTTGTTCCTATCTCTCTTTCCAGTGACTTCCAGGAGGAAGTTGAGTCTAAGGGGAGGGGGATGTAGTGCCCACTTCCCTTGAAACATTTTGATATTGATTATGACACTGCTTGACTATATTATCGATATTATTGTGACTTTTGATTTAGCATAATGTTAGATGTTAGAGCATGAACTATTATTGAATTTGACTCATATATGATGCTTGTGGATTATTAGAGACATTTATATGGATATTGACATGGTGCTAACATGGTTATATTTATGGATGTTGTTCGGACATGTGATATTTGGATATTTTGAGTAGACCTAGAAAATGGAATTTATTTGATGATGATATAGTTGTTGATAAAATTACAAATGATATTGTTATTTCAATGATGTTGTTGTGATTCATATATATAGATGATTTTTGAATTATATTTATATTCATTTTGGATGTCTGATGTGGCCATGAGGCCAAAGGAGGTATTTTTGTTTTGCAGGTTAAAATGTATCACAACAAACATCAGGGGATTAAAGAACAACCACATTGGAATTCTAAGTGAATTCAACAAGGTCACCATGGCAACTTGTATTGTTTGTGTGTTTGTGTGTGTGTGTGTGTGTGTTTGTTTTATCATTGTTAGCGATTCCCATAGGGGTGATCACCTTTAAATGTGACCAAAGGTTATGTGTATTTATTTATTTGGTTCCTTTTCTTAGTATGTATGTGTTTTATAAGTGATGTGTTCCCATTTTATTTGAATAAATTGTGGTAAAGTAATATGAGTAATCATATTGGTAAAAATTAATTAATCAAATTGGGACATAAGAAATTAATTATTAGAGTTGTTGGCTCTTGTATTAAATGTTGTGAGATAAGTGTAAGTAATGTGTAAGTGATGTGTAAGAGATATGTAAGTAAATTTTGGAGTATGAAACACTCCACCTTCTTTTGAAATCCGAATTTTTCCTTGGAGGCTGATTTTGGAGGCTTGTGGGACAAGTTAAACTTGTCTCATACCTCTTAAATTTGCATACCAACCTTACCTATGGTTGGAGAGTTTAAATCTAGCTTTCATTATGAATTTTTGTAAGTCAAGTTGTAAGTTGTAATTGCACTTTAGTACATGTTTTTAATTTGAGTCCTTTGCGGTGTGGGCTTGTTTTGGAGTGTGTAAGTAAGCTTTCATTTTATTCACCCTAATATTTATTATGCATTTCAGAATGAAGCTGACCTTGGGTGTTAGAGTTGAGAATGTGTGAAGTGGCATCCTACATGGATCCACCTCATCCACTTCTCTTCCATATTCTATTTATTCAAATTCCTTCGCTATTTTTTGGGTTGCTTCACTTTTATCACTTCATTTTTGGTGATTTTCTTTGGTTTTTAGGAGCTCTTGAAAATTGGGAGAAAGTTGGAGATTGTTGCATGCTTGTTGATTTTTGATCTCTTGGATTGTTTTGATTTGGAGAGCTTGTTGTTTTGAACTTAGAAAAAACTCCATCAAGGAGAGGTAAGAGATTAGCTCTTAGAAATGCTCTCCTTTCATTTGGTTATGTGTATTTATTTATTTGGTTCCTTTGCTTAGTATGTATGTGTTTTATAAGTGATGTGTTCCCCTTTTATTTGAATAAATTGTGGTAAAGTAATATGAGTAATCATATTGGTAAAAATCAATTAATCAAATTGGGACATAAGAAATTAATTATTAGATTTGATGGTTCTTGTATTAAATGTTGTGAGATAAGTGTAAGAAATGTGTAAGTGATGTGTGAGAGATATCTAAGTAAATTTTTAGTATGAGACACTTCACCTTCATTTGAAATCTGAATTTGTCCTTGGAGGCTTATTTTGGTGGCTTGTGGGACAAGTTAAACTTGTCCCATACCTCTTAAATTTGCATACCAATATTACCTATGGTTGGAGAGTTTAAATCTAGCTTTCATTATAAATTTTTGTAAGTCAAGTTGTAAGTTGTATTTGAACTGTATCAAGTGTTTTTACTTTAAGTCCTTCGGGGTGTGGGCTTGATTTGGAGTGTCTAATTAAGTTGTCATATTGTTCACCCACCTATTTATTATACATTGGAGAATGAAGTTAACCTTGGTTGTTGGAGTTGAGGATGTGTGAAGTGGCATCCTACATGGAACCACCTCATCTTCTCCTCTTCCATCTTCTATATATTTGAATTCCTTGGCTTGTTTTTAGGTTTCTTCACTTTTATGACTTCATTTTTGTGACTTTATTTAGGTTTTTGGAGCTCTTGCAAATTGGGAGAAAGTTGGAGATTGTTGCATACTTGTTGATTGTTGATCTCGTGGATTTTTTGCATTAGAGAGCTTGGTGTTTTGAACTTGGAAAAATCTCCATCATGGAGAGGTAAGAGATTATCTCTTGGAAATTATATCCATTCATTTTTATGCATATGTGAAGGGTTTAATGTTTGAGTGTGTTGTTTTATTTGTTGGTTGGTTGGCTAGATGACCTAGGAATGGTGTAGGAGAAGACTATGGGGTTTTCTTGTGGGAGGCATAAGTGTTTTGGGGAGGTATAAGTGTGTACGGAGTTGATATTTTGGTTCCACCTTGTAAAAATAAATATCTTGCATTTATTTACTCGTTATGGGGTGCCATAAGAGGTTGGGGAGGTATAAGGAAATGTGAGGAATAAGGGGTAATTGGGGGAGGCATAAGGGCATGTCAAGGATTTGAAATGATATATATTTTGGTGGTTTGTTCTTAGGTGGTGATATTCATTTCCCCTTTGGGAGGCATAAGCATCATCCACCATAGTTTCTTGCTCCTTTGGCATGCATGATGAAGCGTGAGTGTTGTTTGTTGTCATTATTCTATGGTTTCAAACTTCAGCTTTGGTTTTGGACTATTTTTTAAATATGAAATTTTCATGTGTTCTGTGGAGTCCTATTGTTTCCATGAGTTTAAACACATTTCTTATTGCGTTGTGATTGTGGCTCGGGGGCCAATGAAGAGTGTGACTTCCCCTTGTCATTGGATGTCTTGGTTTGGTGGAGAGTGTTGTCTTTCCCCTATTCTGTTGTGATCAAATTGAAATAAAGAAAATGGAGGATATTCATGTTGTTGTTCTGGAGTAGAGGAAAAAGACAAGTTTGACAGTCCTTGTTGAGATTATTCTTATTATAACCCTTTCCCACTTTGAAGTGGATGACCTTGTACATTATTTGTGATGGAAAGATGTTTTTTATTGGCTATGAAAGTTACAATTTGAAATGTGAAAGAGATATACTTTGTTTTCTATTTTTGAATAAATGTGGAAGAAATTGTATTATGTATATTGTAATTGAGGAAGAAGATAAAGTTCTGACAGTCCCTTGTGAAACTTATTTTGTAACCTTTCCCACCTTGAAGTGGATGATCTTGTATATTATTGTGTTGGAAAGACTACTCTATTTTAGCTATGAAAGTTGTAATTGATTATGGAAGAATATATCTTGTATTCAGTTCTGTGAACAGAAAAGAAAGATATGCATTTGGTATGTTGTATTTTGAAAATAAATGGGAAAGAAGTTGTAAGAGATTCCTTTGAATTAATAGAAGTGTTTGCCTTGTTCATATGATATTATTTCCATTGGAAATCTATGTTTAATGTACAGTAGGAAATATATGTTTGTAAAAGTGAAAAGGAAGCACTTCTCTGTCTCTATTGAAATGTTTAATTTAAAAATAAAATAAAAGTTGCATTCTTGTCTCTATCATTTGATTGAAGGAAATAAAACTATTTAAAACTAGCATGGAATAAATTCAATTTTTTTGTCGCATGGCAAAAGAGAGTTTAATCTTTTTTCTTGAAATGTACAAAATTCATTTCTACTTCACTGTATACTTTGCAAATTCCTTTTTATCAAATGTCCAAAGCAACCATGCAAATCTATAAGAGAAAAATGAAATATTCAATTGGACTTAATGAGATCAAAATGATCCCCAAACTAAACTAAAACACTCAAGAAATTTTTAAAGAACCCTTCAAATCGAGTAAAGGTGAAATTGCAGGTTTTCTATTGTGTAAACATTGGTAATTTTGAAATGAAAATCAATCGAACAAATTCACCTTTTTTTATGCCCCGCATTTTCCAAATCTAAACTTCCATGTCTGTTTGACATGTTGAAGGAGAAAGAATGACAAATTTGAACAAAATTTATAAGATAAAATGACCAGTTTACTTTTTAAGTGATAGCAAAACGTCTTCTCAAAATTGACCCTTAAAAATTTATCCAAATTAAATTTTTAATGTTGACGTGCAAATATGATGTCGAGAGATTTCCAGAAAGTCCTCGTTTGCCAAAAACTGAGTTCCCAGTCAAAATTTATGGCCTGCTGAAGTTTTTACTTCATTTCAGGCTCAAAAAAATAATCTATCAAATTTTAAATTAATAAAATGTTCCCTAGTGGACTGTGGGCCTTATTTTTCCCTTCACACTTTTTCCCAAAAAGCGCTAAAGGCATGAAGTCTCTCATTGCTCCACCACCCAAAATTTTTTTTTGTCAAAAATAACCTAAGTTCGAAAAAGGAAAATTTGGAAACTTTTCCACGCACCCCACCTCTCCGCCCTCGCATGTGGAAAGCATTTCTGCGGGCACGTCAGTCTGCACTTTCAACTTATCCTTTTATATCCTTTTGGTGAAATTTCCTAAATTTCTCCGGTGGCTTGCCTCCCTACATCAAATTATTGGCTAAGATATGGCTTCATGAGGTGATAACGAAGGAGAGAAGGTTTTCCTAACTTTAACAATTAAAAAAATTGGCAAAAATTCCGGACTTTCTCTGCCATCCACACCAATGAGATCCCACACATATCATCATCAAGCATTAGAGCAGGCACCGATTAATTTTAGCCTTTCCGATTTTTATCACAAGAGTAGTAAATTCTTAAGTTTCTCTGCGCAAGTTCATTTCCTCGGATGAATTAGGGCACGACACGTGGCGTCGTTGGTGTTAGCGGAGGGGTGGATCATTTTTATCCCTTATCATTTTTCAAAAAAAAATCTAAATGTCTAAAATCCTTCTAGTGACCCACCTTCCCTTTTGGGTTGAAGTTTTCAAACAAGTGTCCCCTTACGGGCTCACCGGTGCACGGATGTAAATCGCACCTTTTGAAAAAAGGGGAAAGTGCTAAGTTCTTTCCCCACTCCACCGGTCCACTTTTCTCATTTAGGTGAAATTTCTCTTTGAAGCCCGTAGGACCGAGCTAGCAAAAAAATTTCCTTCCTAGGCCCCTAGACCCGCTCTTGGGGAAAATTTTCATCCCAAGGTCTCTCGGCTCATATCTCGGAAAATATGAGGAGTTAGAAGGACTTATTTATATCACTAGAAAGGTGAGGAAATTTCCTATCTAATGGGAATGTTTTTAGGAAGTTTTGAGTGCATTAAATATGAGAAAAATCAGGTTGAATCTTTTAAGAGAGTTTTGGGAGTGGGTAAGTGAGAATTTACCCTATTAGTTTAAATGTGTATTCTCCCCTTACAATTAGACCTTGTTAATTGTTGAAACCTTGTAGAATTAAATACCTAGGGTATTTAATTGTTTTGTCTCTTCTTACCCTCTAATTTTAATTAAGAATTGTTTGGCTTAGTGTTAATCTAATTTTAAATAGTTAGATTATCACCTAAGGGAAATTTAATTGTGCTCGGGATAACTTTCTCTCTCTTAGTGTTTTGTAAGGTGATTTGATAATTGTTGTAGTGGACTCTGAAATTTTTGTTGTGAACACCTTTAAAAATAAAAATAAAAATTTATTCCATAATTTTTTCTAACTAAACCTAGGTTGTTCTTTGGTCTCGAGTGGTTGTTTTAGCGGGCGTTACACAAAGGAGATTCAAAATTGATTGTCAAGAAAATTAGAAAATTGTATGCTAATAAAAATCAAAGATTGAAACAATATAAGTATATAGTCTAGGATTTGATTGAAATGTTTGACTCATTTAATATTGTGCACCATGATAAAAAGTTTAATTTTGTTGTAGACAAGTTAGAAGTGCTAGGATCCAAATTTGGAATTTGTACAGTATCTCCATTTTGTGAGTATGATGTTGAAATACTAACATGGCCATCTATCCCTGACAATGTAAAAAATTGGTAAGTTTTTTATGATGATTCCTAGGTGAAATGGTTTCTGCAGAACCAAGGTGAGTTTGTTGACCAAAATATATATTGGGAACCAATTGTGTGTGTTGCTGAAGGAAAGGAAACTTTATTTGGCAAAGACATCATCCAACTAGAAATGCAGAACCACGATTCCCGGAGGTTTGGTGGCACTTGAATCAAACTTTGATAATGATGATTGCATTATTAATAGAAGTATGTCGATTTCAAGAGACATGGAAGAGCATGACACAGGGTACAAAGGAAAAACCATGTAAAATCTGGTTAGGAAGCAATCTCAGCAAGGAAGAGAAGCAGTCTTATATTCAATTGTTGAAGAAATATCAAGACTACCTAGCTTGGTCTTACTCTGAGTTGAAGGCATATAGGGAAGATTTGTTCCAACATGAAATTCCTCTTGAATCTAATGCCAAGCCTTTCAAGAAAAAATAGAGGCCAATCAATTTTCTCCTTTCTTTGAAGATGCAAGAATAATTGAAGAAGTTGAGGGATGGAGGGATCATTCAACCCACAAGGTACTCATCTTGGGTTACAAATTTAGTGTCAGTCAGAAAAAAATGGTGATATAAGGTTGTGCATAGACTTTAGGAACTTGAATAAAGAATCATTGAAAGGTAATTACCCTCTACCAAACATGGAGAATATGCTACAATTCGTAACTGGTTCTAAATTGTTATCCACTTTAGATGGTTTCTATAGATATAATCAATTTGTTGTGAAAGAGTCGAAAGAATAAAAACTATCTTTACCACTCCACCTGGGAACTTATGTCTATGTCGGGATGACTTTTGGCATGATGAATGCTAGAGAAAATTTCCAAAGAGCTATGGATGTAGCATCTACTTATTATATTAATGATTTCATTATTTTTATCAAGATGATGTAACTGTGTTTTCCAGAAAAAGAAATGATCACTTGCAAAACTTGGAGAGAATGTTGTTAAGGTGTAGAGAGTATGGCATATCATTGAATCCAAAGAAGTGCCATTTTGGAGTGCAAAAGGAAAAGTTTCTTGGTCATTTTGTATCAAAAGAAGGGGTCATGATTGATCTCGAGAGAGTGGAAGCCATCAACAAGGTTCCAATTCCAAGAACTAAGAAGGGAGTTCAATCCTTCTTTGGACAAATAAACTTTATCAAAAGATTTGTGTCTAACTTTTACGAGTTGACCATCCCCATTACTAGCATGCTAAAGAAGGACCAAGTTATCAAATGGGAAGAAGCTTCCATTAAAGATTTCAATAGGATCAAATAAGAATTAAAGCATGCCCATGTTTTGGCAGCTCCAAATTACGAGAATCCTTTTCAAATGTTTTCTTTTGCTTCAGAAAACACCATTACATCTGTCTTGTTGCAAAAGGATGATGAAGGGGCTGAGAGACCAATTGCCTTTTCAGTAAGGCATTGCAAGGAGATGAGTTGAAGTACACCATAATGGAGAAGCAATATTTTTCCTTAGTGAAAGCAACAAAGGTTTTCAAACCTTACATCTTGAGCATTAAAGTTTTTTCTTATGTTCCCCACACCATGGTGAAAGATATTTATTAGAGATGGAGGTCTTAAGAAAAAGATGTAGATGGGTACACAAGTTGCTTTGGAATATGACATGGATATCAAAACGACGTAATTTATAAGAGGTTTTGGCCTAGCTAAGCTTATGGCTGAGAGCAACTTACAAACTATTGAGGTGAAAGAATTAGAAGGAGAAAGGGTGGATGTCCTTGAAAAATTGGTAAAATCTTAATCGTAATAAGATATCATCTTTTACCTCGGACATATATGATGCCCTAAACATTTGATTAAAAATCAGAAAAGAACTCTTAAGTTAGCCTCTCAAAAATATGTCATTACTAATTTTGGGTTACCTTTGAAGAACCCGCAGGGAGTTCTCTTATGCATTCTTGAGGATAAAGCCCCAAAGGTAATTGTTGATTTCCATGGAGGAGTTATGGGGATATTTTTCTAGAAGAGTTACAACACATAAAATATTTAGGGCTGGTTATTGGTGGCAAACTCTCTTCAAAGATACAACTCTATTGGTTAGGAAATGTGAAATTTGTGAATGTTTCTCTGAAATAATGAAAGCTTCGAGACTCCTTCCTTTGCATCCTGTGTTAATTGAAGCCCCATTTAAGCAATTGGGAATGAATTTCATTGGCAAAATTTTAGATCCTTGTAGTGCTGGTCATAAATGGATTCTTGTAGCCACTAATTATTTCACTAACTGGGTGGAAGCAATCCCCACCAAGAATCCAACACACCAAGTTATCATAGAATTCATGCCAAATCAAATCATATGTGGATTTGGAGTGCCAACTAAGATTGTTGTTGATAATGCCATGAGTTTTAGAGCCAAACCTTTGGTGGCAATGTGCAAAGAGTATGGAATCAATTTGATATAGGATTCTAAGTACAATCCCCAAGGAAATGGACAAGCTGAGTCCAAAAATAAATACTTGTAAAAGATCATTCAAGAACCTTAGAGATGAACAAAAAGAAGTGGGGTGAGAAACTAAAGTTTTCTGTTTGGGCTGATAGAATCACTGTCAAAAGAGCTACTGGTAAAATCCCATTTGAGTTGGTATATGGAACTCAAGCTTTGTTTCCCCTTCATTTGCAATTGTCTTCATTTAAGTTTGTTCAACAAATTAAATATCAAGAAGTTAGTCCATATGATGCTAGAATCAATCAGATTATTGAGTTAGATGAAGAAATAAGGGAATCCCATCGGTGGCATGTGAGGTTCGAGAAAAGTTGAAAAAGTTATTTGACAGAAAGTGACTCCAAGAGCTTTGAATTTGGGATCTTGTGCTATTATGGGATACCAGCCATGAAAATAAGGGCAAGCATAGTAAATTTGATGCATTTTGGATGGGTCCTTACTCTATTGAAATTCGAATGGGTGAAAATACCTTCTTCCTAAAAGACTTAGATGGGGAACTGCTTGAATTACTCAGTTAATGGCAGGCATTTGAAACATTTCCTTGATTGATTTCTCCTAATCAAGGTATACTACATTTTACACTATATAGTCTTTCGGTTTCTTTCTGCTTTCGTGTTTTTCTATTTTTGTTTGTCTTGGTCCTTGACGGCCATTTTGTTGGTTTCTCGGTTCATCCTTGGGGGAGTTGGTTATTATTGTTCTGCTCTGCAAGCTTATTCTTTGACTCCATTTCCCAATGGTTTGTTTTTGGAACTAGGTATGTTATTTGTTCTTGTAGCACTCATAGGAGTGCCCATCCCTGAGTTAGAGCCGATGTTGGTGCTCAATTTTATCTCACCCCATTTGTCCTAGAAATTCTTCAATTTCTAGGCTTTGTCATGTTTTCTATCTCCCCATATTGATGCATGAAAAATGTATCCTCCATTTTGTTTCCATGATCAGTCCCTTCCTTTGGTCGAGCATCTCTTTATATCCAAATTTTTGTTTTTCGTTCCTCTGTCCCACGAGAAAGATATTTAACTTGGGCATAAAATTGATTTTTTTTTCTTTCCTTCCATTATTCCGTAGTCACATTTTGTTTTCCCTGTCATTTTTGTCCCAATATCTATGGAAACATGATTGGATGCTAAGAAGATCATATTTGGGCCTTATATCATTTCCAAATTCTCTGTCTTGAAAGAAATATTCATTTCCGGCTCAAATGGTGATTTTCCTGCATTTTACGGTTTGACAGGTGTGTTTTTCCTATCAAACTTACATCTCAATATCTATGGAAATGTGGCACTTTACGGTTAGATGTGGCTCGAAGGGTACTTTAAATACTCTAAGGCTCACTTCAACTCAAAAATTGTCCACGTAGAGGGCCGAAGCTCATCTGAAAATTCACATTTTGGTTTGACCTTGGAGTTACACTCGAGGAGACATGTAGAGGTTTCCGCTGCCTTACCTGAATTAGATAAATTTTTCATGCGCCGATACAACTTTGGTGGACCATGGACACGTGGAGGACGAAGCTCATTTGAGGATAATCCTCAAGGTCCCAGGCTTATCATTACGTCGGGAGACACGTGGAGGCTTCCGCCGGCCCCGCTCTATACTTAAAATTTTCAAAGATATTTTCTAAGGCCTAGGACACATGGAGGTATTCGGCCTGTTTAGTGACCAGCCCCTAAATTTTATTTTGAAGAAGTGCCGGAAGGACACTTGGAGGCTTCCACTCAATGTGCCCTTGCTTGGAATTTTCAATGGCCAACGAAAAACTATCTCGGACCCTAGACACATGGTGCCTTATGCTGATCCTTCAACTTTTTTAACAACTCTACTGAACTAAGACATGTGGTGAGCCTGTGATTTTTTTGGGTCTCCACTTTTGGGGACCATATCAAGGTACGCCATTGAGACACATGGAGGCTTCCGCTAGCTCCTTTTTTTTTTACTAAGAATTTTTCAAAGGCCAAAAGGAATTTTTCTTGGGCCCAGAGCACGTGGAATGCCCACGTTTGTTTGGAAACATGCCCCCATACTTATCTTTTGTAGTTGCACCAAGAAACACATGGATGACTATAATATAAAGTAAAGAAGGGGTAGAATCAATGGTTGTTGTGCATTGCGTCTATTTTTCTGCCATTTTTTCTCCAAGACTCCTGGAGATGCATATGCGTATTTTTCATCATTTTTTGATGAAATTCCTTGTCATTTTTGTCTCTGTAAAGTTTCATTGAGTGGATTCGAACTTAATTTATGAGTTCAAGGCTTGTTATGATCGATATTTTGAAGTTGGAATTACTCAGGGACTTGCAAAAACGTGAATTACCAGAGAAGAAGGATGTAGGGTAGAGTTACAGAGGAAAAGAGGGAAAAGGATGAAATGATGAAGGTTGCAAGCACGAGAGGATGGAAAAGGTGTTTCCTCGAGATAAAAATGGATTTCTGTCATATCTAGCTATGCAGAGCCTCGGAAAATGATTAAAATGGGGAATTCTTGCATGAAAAAATTAGAATGATTAGAAGGACTATCAAAAATTTTGTAGCATGGCATACTAGTCATTAGTTGAGGGTCTGAGAAGCGTGATCATTTCATAATTGGTCAACCTAACAACTTTTGGATGTGAATTTGTTAAACATTGCTTTCTAAGGAAAATTGGTAACAAGAAAAGGTCCCTCAAATATTCTTCTTTCTTAGGGGAAAATTTGGGATGAGTGAGTGAGTGAAATGTATAAATGCAATGAGAATATTCTTGCAAAGGGTTGGGGGTTAAATTCTTAAGAGAAAAATTTAAGAGAGCCTATATTCCTGAGAGACCAATCCGAGAAACCTGTTAATATCCTGTGTTTTAAATTTCAATCACGTCAAGTTGGTTACAAGTGTATAGCCATTGAAAAGCTCTGAGACTGTTCAAAGAAAATTTCCCCTGCTGATGAATTTAATCAATTTCGAGTTAATCTGTGTCAATCTTGGAGAAATTTGTGTCTTCTTTATTTTAGAATGTTTGCACGTAGGTTTTTATTCCTATTGCAATCTTGTGTTAAAGTCCCATCAATCACACAGGATATCATCCCTGTGATAGTTTAGTGGCATTTGTAATTTCATTTCAAGAAGATATTTCATCCTATGATGAGGTAAACAATTTAAAATCACTTCACTATCATTTGTTGATAAAAATTGTCTCAGTAAGCCTTTGAGTGTATCTTAGGGATGAACAACCGTGGGTCTTTGATGTTTAATTGAGTATTTTAACTCAAGATTTCATGTTAAATTCTTGGAGATTGTGTGAAACCATGTAAATCTGGGCCACCATTGATGCACACCTTCTAGTTGAAGGAATATCTTAGCTATTCTAAAGCTTTATATCATTTAGCTTTCCAATTGTTGTGAAGTCTCTCAAAGATCTGGTATAATAAATTTTATCCTGCTTAATTTCCCACAAAAATTATTCAAAAACAATGAATCCATCCTGAACTACCCCTTTTTTACCCTGTATATCCATAAAAGACAAAAATCTATTTACTAAAATATGCAAAACAATCAAGATTTCATAATATCTTGAATAACGTTAACCTTGTTTTGAAAGTATCTCCATCTTTTAGAAGTGACAACTCTTGAGATTTAAATTATGGAGTATTGATCATTCTTTCCCAAGGTTTCCTTCATGAAATTTGTGCAAAAGAAGGATATCTCCATATCCTTCATCAAATAGAGGTTACACTACGGGTCCTCTCACCCTAGTCAAAAGGCATGGCTTAAAGTAGTGAGGATAGGTAAAATCCTCTTGAAGGTGTTATCCATCTCTCCAAAACGCCCAGAGTGACAAAGGGCCGCTTAGATCTCATCCCGGCTATAAAATGACATACATTGTGATCTACGTGTCACTAAGCTTCTTGTTAAATTTGTGATGCTTTGCTCAAGTTGAAAAGAATAAAAAATTTGGATACCAACACCTTCATTGTTGAATCTGAAATATGAGCTCACACGACTTAACCGACCCTTCCTATTTTCTTCTATGTCTTTGGGTCATGTTTGATCAATTTTGTCGGGGAGGAAATTGGGATAATAGTTTGGTGACTCATGGGGACATCGGCCTACTATATGAATAGACCAATTGCCTTGTTGAATCCATTGGGCATGGAGTCATAATGATAGCTTGGTACTAATTTTGTCCAAGAAACCATGAACCTTCTTGCCTATACTTAGTTACCCTAAGCTTTAACTCCATCAAAATATTATTGCGGTTGCTCTATGTTTGGATCCTTTGAAATTAACAACTGTTACAAGAAACTACGAGTCTCTTTTCCTTGAATACTTGAAGGGCCTAGCCTCTGTACTTCCAGAGTAGTAGGAACAAAACTTATGTACAAAGGTAAAACCATACATGCCTTAAATAAGACATACAGTGTGTAAAATCACTTGTTCTATTGAAAACAAACCGACTCCTACTTCTAAACTAACCCTATCAAAATGGGCAGTGATGTACCTAATTTGACACTGAATATGGGTGCTCGTATGAGGTAAAAACTGACAAGAGGCCTGTTCTCCACCCATATCATCAAGGTATCAACATCAATCAAAAATACTTCCTCAATTTGATTGGCATTGGACTCTTGGAGGTGGCGATGGTGATCCTTGGTACTTTGATACAAGTTTATCCTCATGACCTCAAGTGCACATGACTAGTTTTGGCTTCTCCCTTGGCTCCAATGAAGCCAAGTACCTGATTGGGTAGGGTCTGGTCCTTTGAATGTGCCCCTTATCATGAATTTCAACTCCAAGAATGGAGTTTTCTTGCATATCTTCCTAGATGGATGATGTGAGAGGGATGATAGCCTCATACTCTTTCCCTTCTTCTACGGTAGGTGTGGTTTTGGAAAACGAAAATATTCCAATCTTGATTCAAGAGGCATGCTGCAAACTATAGGTTGTGCTTGTACGTTCTCTTCCATGGTAGTAGGTCCTTGTGGTTGAAGGATGAATGATAGTGGAGAAAATATTATAATTTCAACTAGATCCTCATTATAAAAACATTATTTTAAGTTTGATAGCAAATAAAACTCTTCATTGTCTTGTTCTAGCAAGGACTCTCCATCTTGTATGGTGACTTTAAAGTCTTCATTTTTTAACCATATGAAGCTTCATCCTCAAACATGAAGCTAGTGAGTTACAACTCTTCCAAAAAATCAGACTTTTGAAGAGGTTGAATGGGAGAGAGATCTATAATATCTTGTGTAACTGATCATGATTCAAAGCCTACGAATCTATTTTGGTGACCTCCATGTGCTCCTTTTCAATTGGACTTGGAGCTGATTTTTCTTCTTCTTTCATGGATTCATCAATCAAATTAAGTGCTTCAAATGAAGCCCAAAAATCTTCAATAATGCTTCCTTCATCAAGTGGCTTCAACTTTTATTTGATCTCTTCAAGTTGCTCCTCTTCAGTGGGACTTGGAGTTGATTGTTCTTTTTCTCTCTTGACTGGTTGTGCAGCTTGGATTAGATAAAAATCCTCTTTCGACAAAGTGCCATCATGGACACTACATTTAGAGCAAACAGATTACTAATCTTCTTCCTCTTGTTCTTGTCCTCTTGCAAACTCGGCTTTAGCCACCACTAGCTCTTTAACTCGATTACCTCCGTACGCTTAACCATCAAGGGGATTTTGTAAATTCAAATCTGGTATCCCAAATCTTCAGACTTTCTATCATTTCTTCTCTATTGGGTTCCTCTTCTTGCTCTTCTCCTTGAATAGTCTTTGGAATCTCTTCCCCACATGGGATTGGGGATGCAAGAGGAGTGGTAGGTTTGGATTCAAATAGTTTTGCTACTATTTGTGGTTGAGAGGAAGTGTAACTTCTTGTCTGTTTGGAGGGGATGAATTCTTTGAAGTGGAAAGGGTAGAAGAATTAAGATGAGGTGAAAGATTAAGATATGGAGATGGGAAGTCAACACTAAGAGCAGCAAGTGAGGGGCTTGACTCTTGGAACTGCTGAAATGATAAAGCTAGAGAAAGAGAAAATGAAGGACAAGGAGCTGGTGACTGACTTCCCCATTGACAAGGTTATCTTGCACTCTACTCATATGCCTCAATATCCTCAATCCAATGTGCAGTTTGAGGAAACATTTTAGCCATGAATTCAAACTTCTTCTGAGGGTTGTAATGTCTTGGCATAGGGCCGACCCATGGACAAGGTTCCCTATAGCCGATTATGAATTTTTTCATCTAAGATATGGCCCTTGATTGTACCATGTGTGCCTCCATCCATTTAATCTTCTCCAAAAAACAAGAATTCTCCACATAAATGTCACCATCGAATGCACACCCTTGCTCTTGATAAGCTCCTTGGCAAAAATTCTTTTGACACTGCTCATATGGGTAAGCGTAATGGTTCTGGATCTGATCATAATTTTGATCTAAAGGAGTTGGTAAATACATTGGAGGGGGACTACACTGTTATATGTGTGAATTCCATGAGGGGAATGAAGTCATGATTGCACAACTTCATGAGATGGGAGAAAATGAAAGATATGGAAAGAATAAGTGGGTGGAAATTAATGGGAGGAGGTCTACAACTTCAGATATGGGTTGTTGACTAGATGGAGTCACCAAATGTGCTTGCATGTGCCTCAAAAGGTTGAATATTAATAGGAACAAACCAACCTCCTAAGATGAAGTGGTAAGGTGCTTCAGATCTATCCCACCTAAGGCGTGCAAAACTGTTAGTGAAAAATAAGAGAAACCCTAAATGGAATCAAGTTTTAAATGGGGCATTCGGTGTGATTACACAACATTGGACCATCTCTCAAGTTGTGGGACTTACGAGATTTAGGTGGACCTCCGGATAAGGCTGGTTCCTACTTCTTAATCTACCCGCCATAAGCTAATCCATTGCAAGAAAGAGCCTATCTAATCCTAATCTAACCTTTCCAAGGAGACATGGAGAGAGACATAGAGATTGAAAGAGATCCTACAGTAAGTGGTGATACACTAGAAAAGGAAGTCGCAAGATACTTTTTTGAGGGAGGATGAAATAGGGGGAAAAGGAGATGGGGAGGTCAGACAAAAGTGACACAAACCCAAGTCCAAATCTGCCTTTAAAACTCCAGGAAACACAACATCTTGCACCTACAAATGTGAAATACATGCACGAGAAGCAAACATGAGATGGATAGGCACATAGAAACAAAAAACAATGCAAAGGGTTGAAGGACACCATAAAACATGATTTTATTGCTCTATAAGGTGGACAAACCATTAGATGGATACTCGGAAGTATAAAATATGCTTGCTAGATGTAGGAGAAGGATTACAACTCAAAATGGAGTCGGGAATTTTTTTTTGCTGATTTTCCCCACACCTAAAATGTCTTCCCCTCTCAAATGAGAAGTATTTACAATATAAAGAACTTCGAGGTGAGAGAAAAAGAAGAAAACTTGGGCTCTTCTCTAAAATATCAACCACCCACCATTAACACCCCCTATAAATCTACCTACAATCTATAGATTCTTGTTCCCCATGTCTGCTTTGGCGTGTTAACGAAGGAAGAACGATAGATCAAATAAAATATGATCTAGTTGTTGAAGTAATCGATCATACAAGAATGACATGAAATTAACAACTGTTATAGGAAACTACGAGTCTCTTTTCCTTGAATCTTTGAAGGGCCTAGCCTTTGTACTTCCGAGTAGTAGGAACAAAACTTATGTACAAAGGTAAAATCATACATGCCTTAAATAAGACATACAAAGTGTGTAAAATCACTTGTTCTATTGAAAACAAACCGACTCCTACTTCTAAACTAACCCTATCAAAGAAAGCTAAACAAATCTGCTACAAGCGAGGAGAAATAGCTTCCCTTTCTCAAAATGGGAAGTGATGTACCTAATTTGACACTGAATATGGATGCTCGTATGAGTGAAAAACTGACAAGAGGCCTGTCCTCCACCCATATCATCAAGGTATCAACATCAGTCAAAAATACCTCCTCAATTTGATTGGCATTGGACTCCTAGAGGTGCCGATGGTGATCCTTTGTTTTTTTATACTTATCCTCATGACCTGAAGTGTGCATGACTAGTTTTGGCTTCTCCCTTGGCTCCAATGAAGCCAAGTACCTGATTGGGTAGGGTCTGGTCCTTTGATTGTGCCCCTTACTTTGAATTTCAACTCTAAGAATGGATTTTTCTTGCATATCTTCTTGGATGGATGATGTGAGAGGGATGATAGCCTCATACTCTTTCCCTTCTTCTACAGTAGGTGTGGTTTTGGAAAACAAAAATATTCCAATCTTGATTCAAGAGGCATGTTGCAAACTACAGGTTGTGCTTGTACGTTCTCTTCCATGGTAGTAGGTCCTTGTGGTTGAAGGATGAATGATAGTGGAGAAAATATTGTAATTTCAATTAGATCCTCATTATAAAAACATTATTTTAAGTTTGATAGCAAATAAAACTCTTCACTGTCTTGTTGTAGCAAGGACTCTCCATCTTGTATGGTGACTTTAAAGTCTTCATTTTTTTAACCATATGAAGCTTCATCCTCAAATATGAAACTAGTGAGTTAAAACTCTTCCAAAAAATCAGACTTTTGAAGAGATTGAATGGGAGAGAGATCTATAATCTCTTGTGTAACTGCATCATGATTCAAAGCCTCTCCGATCTATTTTGGTGACCTCCATGTGCTCCTTTTCAATTGGACTTGGAGCTGATTTTTCTTCTTCTTTCATGGATTCATCAATCAAATCAAGTGCTTCAAATGAAGCCCAAAAATCTTCAATAATGCTTCCTTCATCAAGTGGCTTCAAATCTTATTTGATCTCTTCAAGTTGCTCCTCTTCGGGGGACTTGGAGTTGATTGTTATTTTTCTCTTATTTGATGCTTGTGCAGCTTGGATTAGATCAAAATCCTCTTTTGACAAAGTACCATCATGGACACTTTGCATTTAGAGAAAACAGATTACTAATCTTCTTCCTCTTGTTCTTGTCCTCCTGCAAACTCGACTTTAGCCACCACCGGCTCTTTAACTCGACCACCTCCATAGGCTTAACCATCAAGGGGATTTTTGTAAATTCAAATCTGGTATCCCAAATCTTCGACTTTCTATCATTTCTTCTCTATTGGGTTCCTCTTCTTGCTCTTCTCCTTGAATAGTATTTGGAATCTCTTCCCCACATGGGATTGGGGATGCAAGAGGAGTGGTAGGTTTGGATTCAACTAGTTTTGCTACTATTTGTGGTTGAGAGGGAAGTGGAAGTTCTTGTCTGTTTGGAGGGGATGAATTCTTTGAATTGGAAAGGGTAGAAGAATTAAGATGAGGTGAAAGATTAAGATATGGAGACGGGAAGTCAACACTAGGAGCAGCAAGTGAGGGGCTTGACTCTTGGAACTGCTGAAATGATAGAGCTAGAGAAAGAGAAAATGAAGGACAAGGAGCTGGTGACTGACTTACCCATTGACAAGGTTATCTTGCACTCTACTCATATGCCTCAATATCCTCAATCCAATGTTCATTTTGAGGAAACATTTTAGCCATGAATTCAAACTTCTTCTGAGGGTTGTAATGTCTTGGCATAGGGCCGACCCATGGACAAGGTTTCCTATAGCCGATTATGAATGTTTTCATCTAAGATATGGACCTTGATTGTACCATGTGTGCCTCCATCTGTTGAATCTTCTCCAAAAACAAGAATTCTCCACATAACTTTCACCATCGAATGCACACCCTTGCTCTTAATAAGCTCCTTGGAAAAAATTGTTTTGACACCGCTCATATGGGTAAGCGTAATGGTTCGGATCTGATCATAATTTTGATCTAGAGGAGTTGGTAAATACATTGGAGGGGGACTACACTTTATTATAGGTTTGAATTCCATGAGGGGAATGAAGTCATGATTGTACAACTTCATGGGATGGGAGAAAATGAAAGATATGGAAAGAACAAGTGGGTGGAAATTAATGGGAGGAGGTCTACAACTTCGGATATGGGTTGTTGACTAGATGGAGTCACCAAATGTGCTTGCATGTGCCTCAAAAGGTTGAATATTAATAGGAACAAACCAACCTCCTAAGATGAAGTGGTAAGGTGCTTCAGATCTATCCCACCGGGTGTGCCAAAACTGTTAGTGAAAAATAAGAGAACCCTTGAATGGAATCAAGTTTTAAATGGGGCATTCGGTGTGATTGCACGACATTGGACCATCTCTCAAGTTGTGGGACTTACGGGATTTAGGTGGACCTCCGGATAAGGCTGGTTCCTGCTTCTTAATCTACTCCGCCACAAGCTAATCCATTGCAAGAAGATCCTATCTAATCCTAATCTAACCTTTCCAAGGAGACATGGAGAGAGACAAGGTGAGAGTGAAAGAGATCCTACAAGTAAGTGGTGATACACTATAAAAGGAAATCGCAAGATACTTTTTTTTTGGGAGGATGAAATAGGGGAAAAGAAGATGGGGAGGTTAGACAAAAGCGACACAAACCCAAGTCCAAATATGCCTTTAAAACTCCAGAAACAGAACATCTTGGACCTACAAACGTGAAATACATGCACAAGAAGCAAACATGAGATGGAGACGCACATAGAAACAAAAAACAATGCAAAGGGTTGAAGGACACCATAAAACATGATTTTATTTCTCTATAAGGTGCACAAACCATTAGATGGATACTCGAAGTATAAAATATGCTTGCTAGACGTAGGAGAAGGCTTACACTCAAAATGGAGTCGGGAATTTTTATTTTACTGATTTTCCACACACCTAAAATGTCTCCCCCTCTCAAATGAGAAGTATTTACAATATATAGAACTTCGAGGTGAGAGAAAAAGAAGAAAACTCAGCACTTCTCTAAAATATCAACCACCCACCATTAACACCCCCTATAAATCTACCTACAATCTATAGATTCTTGTTCCCCATGTCTGTTTGGCATGTTAACGAAGGAAGGACGACGGATCAAATCAAATCTGATCTAGTTGTTGAAGTAATCAGATCATACATTAATGACATGAAATACATTTTCCTATTTTGCACCCACCTGACCTCAGCAAAAATAACATTTCAGGCTTCCATGGCATAGATGAGGTTGAGATCTTTCCAACGGTACCAAATTTGTTGAATTTCAAGCACTTTGGATCGAAAGATATGCTCATTTGAATATTTGAATCAAATCCATACAAAAATGGCAATTAACCAGATTTTACAAAATGAATCCGTGGGCCTGAAATTCACTTTTCTCATTTTTCACAAAAATTACAAAAGTGCAAAAATCTCTGCATGACCCCACAATCCTGAAATTTATTTTTGGAAAAATTTCCTCCGTAGCCCCGAAGACGCTCTTCACAAAATAAATAATCTCAAGCCCATCGGCCCACATTTTCCACTTGGGAAAAAATTCCTCCACAAGCCCGCCGACCTGATTTTCACAAACATCCTTCTAAGGCCCACCTACCCACATGTAATTTAGGTTTGGCATGTGCCACCTTCCGCACTTTGACCTGAAACATGGCCATGTGTAGAGATAGCGCACGTTTAGATTTTACCTTTGAAGTTGCACTAAAGAGACACGTGGCTCCTTCCGCGGCTTTTCTCTATTTCTTTATGTTTTGGCTAAGTACCACTATTTGGTGGAGGTTTCATGTCTGATCCGGACACATGGAGGCTTTGCACTCATTTTGAAACCGCCCCCAGATTTTTCTTTTGAAGTTGCGTGGATGCGACATGTGAGGCCTCTACGGGCTCCGTTGTTTTCTTTTCAATAACCGCATCTACCTTTTCGTGCTCTGGACACATGCAGGACTTGCTTAAGTCTCCACTTTGAGTCATGCCTTTGAATTTGTGCTTTTGCGACACGTCACGTCATCCGCCGATTCTTTTATACTTTGTCGATTCGGGTCTGCTGCCCATTCGATTTCTATTAGACCCTAGACATGTGGAGAGTTGGCGATCATTTGAGTCTCTGCTTTGGGTCTGACCTTTAAAAATTACACTTAGCTGACACTTGGTTCATTCAACTAATTTGTAATTTTCAATGGCGAACTCTGTCCCTTATCGGACCTTGGACACTTGGAGGGCTCAAGCTTGTTTGGGAGTGGCCTTTGGGCCACACCTTTTGAATTTATGTCATTGAGCCACGTGGAGGCTTCGCGCGATTCTTTATGCTTAGTTGATTAAATAACAAGCTCTATCCCTTTTTTACTTTTGGACATGTGGGAGCCTCGCTCTCATTTAGAGACCCACTCTTTGGACTCAACCTTGGTTTTGCGCCGATGAGGCACGTGAATGCTTCATTTATTCCTTCTATGGTTAGCCGATTTGGGCCCGCTCCTCTTTCTCCATTTTTAGTCCAAGTACCTTCTACTTATTTAGGAATGACTATATTGAGTTCTTGACACGTGGAAGCAACACACTTGTTTAGGGACCGCCTCTTGGGTCCTACCCCTGAAGTGGCACTATTGAGGCATGTGGCTCTTTCCATGGGCCTTAAAATTTTCAACGGCCGGTTCAACCTTTTGATGCTCTTACCACGTGGAGGGCTGGAACTCATTTCGAGGCCCTGTTTTGGATGTACCTTTTGGAATTGCAACGGGATGACATGTGGCACCTTCCACGACTCTGTTGTTCACCTTGAGTTGACTTGTATGTGGTTAAGTTTGAAAAATTTGAGCCTTTCTTACTTATGCCTTCGATTGCGAGCCTCTTGTTTCTTTGACGTTGTTAGCCCGCCTTTTTTAATTTTCTCCTCCATTTTCGAGCCCACTTGCCCCTTCATTGTTGGATCTCGATATATGGTCTCACACAACCGAATCAACCCTTCTAATTTTTTTTTGTGCGGGGTCACATTTGTTCAATTTTTCTCGGGGGAAATTGGGATAACAGACCTTTTTCTTTCCCAAGGTTTGGGACTTCAATTTTTGGGACTTTAGGTTTCAAGGTTTTGGAACTCCGGGTTTGGGGCATTCAGCGAATTAGGTTTCGGGATTCAAATTTTAGGGTTACTTGACTTCGGGTTTAAGAGATTCGGGCTTGTGGTTTCGAGTTTTGGGGTTTCATTTTGGGGTTTATGGGTTTTTCATCCACTTGACCTGCTCCTAACTCTGAACTCCGAAATCCCAAGATCAATTTTCAAATTTTGGATTTCAGGGATTCGGGACTTTCGATCTTTCAAGTTTCGAGTTTCAAGACTTCCAGTTCAAGGAATTTTCTCCTCTCTGCATGGAACCATTCACTGTTACCTCCCAAGACTCTGAAACTCCAAAATTGACTTGACTTGTAGACGTTGACCTCCTAATTTTTGAGATTTTCACTCCTTGTCTCCACGTTTGGAAATTTTTTTGCTTAGGCCTACCTCTGAATGACCACACCTTCGATGTCCAAATTTCGAGACTTGAAATTCCTTCATTCCCCGAACCAGCTCAAACTCATGAGATCCTTTGCAATACACACGATCCACTTCACAAACTTGTTTTTCTCTAGCATGAAACATGAGTTCCCATTTCGATTCGATCACTCCATTTCCTGCGTCTGTGAGTTTTTATTTGTCCAATTTAACTTGAAGGGCGAAATTGGATAACAAGAATTTATAAGAAGATTTATACCCACTACATACATTTTTATAGTGATAAGAGTACCTACAATGAGAACAATAAGTGAGATTTCGATGAGTATAATTTTCTTTATTATATTTCTATATTGTAAAGAAAGTTATATTCTTTCCAAATGTTAACATTTTCTCAAAACCTATCCCTATCCCTAAGCTTCTCGATGGAGGGAGAAATATCGTGGCTACAGAGGAAAAATTGCAACATGTTTCACAAAAATCTCTCCTTTTGTATCATAGGTAGGGGAAATAATGGAATTTGTAGTACTAGTGATGAATCTCCTTATCAACTCCCATGTAGTAAATTCCATTAGAATAAATGATGAATTGAACTATTAGGGAGTCTAAGCCCTAAACCTCTCGGAGGTAGAACAAGTAACAATGATGACAATGGTGGCAACAACTTGACATGCATAGATAGTCGATATCCTTCTTATAGATCTAGATAGGGAAAATATGTTGGAGATGGTTGGGATGATGAGTGAATCGAATGAACAACCATGGTTCATTGTTCCCCTTCTTGTATTATAGACCCTACTAGTCTTAAAAACCCTAATTTATTCATAGTTTAGGTTGTAGGGGTGACAATTGAAACCAAGAGAAATTGTGCTAATTTTTCTCTAATTAAAGAGATGACAAGGAATCAACCAAGGATATCCACCCAAATTTTTCTGTTGTGCTACTCCCATCAACTTCTCTTTCGGGAAGTGGTTCGGGAGTGGAATGGTAAAATATGCATTTCCTTCAAATGTATGTTATTTGCGGATGATAACCCTTGTGTGGTTTTTTGTAAAGAAGTGATAGAATTTTAGGCCTTCTACTAGGAACATAGAATGATTTGTATATTTAGTATATTTTGGCCTAGGCTTCTAGATTTTCATGCTAGGATATCAAAACAGTGGCTTGATCACTTGAAGGTAGGTTAGGCATCTACCCTTGTGTGAGAGGAATTTTTATTGTTTTTTACTAAAATAATTGATAAGGATGTCATAGATGAAAGACTTTGTGTTTGTAAATCTCATTACCTAGTCATGAAACATTAGTTTCCTTCTTTGAATCCACTCATTGAAAAATTCTCCTCCACACCGTCCGGATTAAAATACCACACTTACCATTACAATTTTGGGATTTTGATTTATTTTGTTTATATTAGTAACACTTTAGGAATATTCTTTGATATTTATTCCCATACCATAGACTTCACACATACATACTTTTCCTAAATTCTTGTTCAACTATCTACTTCAAATAATCTTCATGTTAACCTATAGCTTAAATTACAAGACCAAACATTTATCCAACCAGTTGATTATGAAGGAATGCCCTTCAAATGTAGAATATGCTTCACTTTCAAACATATTTCTGCAAATTTTCAAATGGAAAAGTGAAAGAACGAGGTAATAACCCAATGGAAATATGCCCTCCTAATCATTTTTTACTTGATGTTAATTTAAATGGGGATTTAGAATCAAATACATATTTGGAGGACTTTGTGGAATCATTTCGTGAAACACCACTAAGGGAAATACGTGGGTGTCCTATGTGAAACATAATTTTTATGAAGTGGCTAAGGAGAATCTTCCTCCTTTCAATGATAATTTTTAGCTAATTAATTCTATCAAACTCCACTTATCGTGTGGATTTGAACTTGAGGTTGATGTCGTCGTGGATGAGTGGAAATTGGTTCATAAACAAAAAAGAAATTATATAAAGACCACTTCTCCTCTTCAACAGATTCTCAGGTTGTCATTTACTTGATTATATTATTTTGTTTTTGGTATTGCATGGTAGTTTTTTCTTCTTATTTTCTTTGGTACTTAATTACTAAATCTAGGTTTATTGACATTTTTACAGGTAGTGTTCAACTAAAAAAACCATTACCCATATCGCAGAAAAGGAAGTCAAATTCTATTAAAGAAAAATGACATGTTTTTTATTCATCCATTGTTTTGAGGTAACAATGATTTTATCAATTCATACTCATTTTCTCTCTGACTGAAACTTAGTAAATTACGAGCTTTTCCAATATTACTTCTCGGAGGACTTCAAGAGAAACCATGGCTAGTTCTAAAATTCATATGCCTCTTGGCCATTTCCAAACTCAAGAAAAACATCTTTATTAAATTTTAGTCGTTTAAAAAGGCAAGAGTAAAATTTAGTTTTATTTACTCGAGCATTATTTGATTATGTGTGGATAATAAAAACACATGAAATTACTTCCATAATTATAATAAGGAAGTTTTTGTTACAAGAATATTAATTTTTTTTTTTATCGGTAATACTTGGAAAAGGATATAAGGGCCGTTTTAAAGGATAATTGTGAAATCTTGTTGAGAAAAATAAAAACCAAAAACCAAACGCAAGAGAACAATATGGAATTGGTTCCCAACAAGCTCAACCGAAACAAAAAATCAATAAAACACAACCAGACAAAAAAATGAGTAGTGTGTCTGGGAATTAATGCAAGTTATACGTCAAGTAATGTTTTTAGAGTGGACCGTAGTCCATCCATCTTCATTTAATGCTTGATTCTGCCCAGCGCATTTTCCTTATAACTTATTTTTTTACTAAATCAATGATCAAATTAGCTACCGCATCATTCCCCGTATCTTTATTTCCCTGCAAATCAGACTTAATTCCTTGTTGTCTGTGGCTTCCTACAGTCAAAACTTTATTTTCATGATTTTTTGAATTTTGATTTGAAATTTCCCCCCCTTCATACCGGTTCTTTCAGTCACCATTACCGGTTTCTACCTCCTCCTTCTTCTCAGCAATCATAGCAATACCTTTCTCCGCTGCCGTATTGGGAACAAATTCGACCTCCTCGCTTCAAATAGTAACAAAATCTTATTCCTCCTCCATATCTTCGTTCGCATCATCATTCTCCAGAACAGGCTTCTCATACCCGGAACAATCCGACGGATCATCTATGATTTTGTGACATTTGGTACAAAAAAGTCTTTGAGCTCCCCACTTAAATCCTCTGTTCCGAAATACCATTAAGGAAGTTCAATTTTTTTTTTGGGTTTTATAGTTCCCATAGGGATAGAGATACAAAGTCATGTAAAAACTAATCTAGATTATGCCCTGGTAGCCAAGTCAACAGCTATCAACGTTCCCATTGATTTTGCAATCCCAGAAAAAAATTTGACCTCCCAAAACTCCAGAGGGAGGGTACGGAGACGAATCCAAACCGGGAGAAATTTAAACACTATATTATGTGATAAACCTTGTGCCCAGCGATGAATACTCAGAGCTGCATTTCCAAAGAACCACCGAGCTTCTTGAATCCCCTTTGCCTACCTTTCTTATTAATTAACCTATATTTGTTGAGTAAACATGTATTTATATTAAACCTTTGATTTGGTTTAGTAGCAAAGTTTTAATTTGGATAAGAAACGTCATTTAGGGGAATCCAATATGTCAATGTCATATAAGAAATGATCCTACGCCTGTACAGTTGATTCTCTATGTAATGTAATTTTGAACCAGATAAATATATAAAATTCACATAAACTAGCAATCGCATGTGTACAATGCAATGTGAATGTCCAATGGTATATGTTATTAGATTTAGAAAGACAGTTATTACTTTTGTAGTTAAGGTTGATAAGGGGTGTGATTGACAATACTGATTTTCTATTAAAGCCAAAACAAATGTTGCAAAATACTTTAGAAGGGATGTTAGATAATAGTTAGTTGTGTAATAATTGAATACAAATGCAATTGAGACATGTAAGTTTGTTAATACTCACTCTCAAGAATGTTGTGAATGTGAAGTGTTGTTGTCAAAGTAGATCGAAAGAATGACTAAGTGCTTTAACATATTCTCTCCATGAAACTAAAATGAGATAGAATATGTAATTATATATAAACAAATCTGAAATGGTTATGGTACATTCCAAATTTCTTTATTACCTCAATGAGTTTGAGAGCATCATTGTTAGAGCTATTTTGTGCATATCTTACAATCATAGCATTCCATGAGACCACATTTCTTTGAGGCATTTTGCAAACAAAAAACGGTATATGTTATTTGTGTTATAGGGAAAGTTTTAACTTTTGTAGATGTGTTTGTTTAAACTATGGGTGATTGATTTTGTATGTGTAGAAATATAGATGAGCCACTTCATTTAAAGAGCACAAACATGAGGTCTAACCCTTAAAACTATTCAAAATGCAAAAAAGTGATATAATGTACAAAGTTTTAGATGAAACAACTATAAATTGCATGGTTCTTTCTCGGCATTTTATAACTGTAAGTATTTGTGTGCAGATGAAGACATTAAAAATGTGTTGTTGTTGGTTAACATAAAGAAACGAGCAACAATAAAAAGGAAAAATCAAACATGTATGTTGAAAAGTGTAATTTTGTAAGTGTAGATATATAGACCAACCACTTCATTTAAAGGTTTTGTCTCTTCATTTCAAACTTGTTACAAATTCATACATATACATTTACAAATCTTATATCATGAGTGGTATCATTGCAGACTATTTTATTTGAACTTAACATGAGAAGAATTATATCATGAATGGTAGCCTTTTGAGGGCAATTTTATATCCGGTAAACATGAGTAAATTTGATACCCCTTGAACGGAAATGTCGTCTAGGATAGAAGAAGTGTTGAGTAATGTAGTAGCAGAGGTGCTATCAAAGTAGAATGTAGTATTTACGAAGGGTTGAGTGATAATAGTCTTGCTTCCTCATTTTTTCTTGCTCCAAGTGTTGGTACGTGCACCATTTTTTAGTACCTTTCAAATGAAAAAGGAGGTGAAATGCACATATTTGATAGTACAGTTTGAACCAATTTTTCACCATGTTCATAAGAATATGATAACTATGCTTTTAAGTTGTTTCCTACGAGTTAGACAAGGTTTATTCAATGAAATTCAAACCTCTGGGGCTTTTCAGCCAATCTGGCAAAGAATACATACAAAGACTTATACTAATAGAATTTGGGTTATGTAGTAGTTAGCCCTTCTTTATACTTTATTACTCAAACACTTATCAAACTGACTAAAGTTGTTGGAATATATCGATTAATGTGATGCCCATAGAATTCATTCTATTGCAGTCAGTTTTTTTGATAAATCATTCCATTGTAGTTGTTGATTGCGCCATAACTCGCATGACTTGCATTGAAAATAAATAATATCCCTAGATCCTATTGCTTTTACTAATGAATACAGATCACAATGCGGGGTCGAATAATAAATGTATATGACAAAAATTATTGTGTTCAACTCTAAAATTAAAGAGCATACTGCCTTCAGATGGTTTCACACTTTGAACACTGCACTCTCCTATTCTGTCTACTTTGTCCTTTGTCCTTTTGCTTACCTACAGTCTAATCACAAGGACATTTACATGATAAGAATTTTCTATTAGATTGTTTTTAGTTTCAGATGTACATTTTGAAATTTAATTGAGCCTTTTACTACCAAATGACCTTAAGTCACTTTCCAACTAGAGCTTTTTCACATCAGGATTCTCCTCGAATTCAAATTTAGTTTTTGTATTATTGGAAATTGTAATGAATCTGATAACTTTCATACATCCTTTATCAATGGAGCACAACAATATCCTTCCTGCATTTTGGGGCAGGTTAGGGTACTGGAAAGAAACTATAAATTGCCACAAGAGCCTCTTATCATTATTCTGCTTTTGCTAGAATTATGAACTTAAAAAATTATACCATTTAATCAAGTCTATCCACATCCAGTGGGGGGTCATCATGGAAGAAAGTGAAGTTCAGCCCAATGCTATAATTAACTGGAGCCTTTTGTTCAGTAAGGAGCAATCAAAACTTGACACAACGTAAAGGCAAGCCGGTATCAGTATCTATAACCACCACTTCTTTCGTGTTGCACCGAATCACATCCTGAAGAAGTTTTGCCCCTGCAGACTTTAGACCTTTCAAACTAACTGGCTGATTGAACAAATTGAGCACTGACAGCTTAGAAATAGAGGGAAGCTTTCCATTTGGCAAGAAGGCCCTGAAATCTTCCCATAATAAAGGCACCTCAAAGTCCTCTTTCTTGTGCTTCAAAGCATTATTTGAAGCATTTATGTGGGCACCAGGCTCCATGTGGTTTGTAGAGAAGCTGGCCTGGTTAGGAAAGTTGGGATACAAAGTGACATAGCCTCTTAAATACATCATGTCAATTAGAAATTTCTTCCAAGATGCTTGCCAGCCATTGGTTCTTGACTTTGGGATTTGAACAGAATTTGATTTGGCATCTGTTGTGTATCGTGTGCCCATATACATGTAAAATTCTCTCCAATGTTTAGGAAAGAAAAGAGCTCCCCAACTGCAAGGCAATTGATGCAAGTATGGAGTGTTTGGGTGAAACTCCTTAAAGAATTGGTGGCATTCCATTTGGGCCTTTCCTTGACAACCTCAACCAAGCGAGGAGTATAAAGGGCAATGGAATTGAGCTCAGGAAGAGTGGCTTGAGGGCCATAATGGTAGGCTAGAAGAGCATACTTGATCCAAAAATAATAGAATGGAGAAATCTCGATGTCATCTTCAAGTAACAAGCCAAAATCATCACCAGAAGTAGGATACCAACTCTCGCTAACAGCTCGAATGAGGCCACCTTGAATAATCCTTCATCTAAAATATTTTGCACCATGAGGCCATTTGAAATTATTCACAATTTTCAAAGTCTCTTCGTCAACTTTATTGTCCATGTTGAAAGTAAGAAATATTTCATCTCCAAGGTAATAGGCATTGGTGAGAGATTTTAGGAGCCTCTGAAGAGATGCAGGCCTATTTTGTGTGATGATATTCACAGAAATTCTCATTCGGTTCCAATCTGCAAAAAGAAATGGAATTTTTAGTTGAAAATAAGATCCATTTCTTTCAAAGGAAAGTTATTTTTATGTACAAAGATAACTTCATCAAATTTTTAGCACAAAGAATCAAAAGTTCATGTCTACATTTCTCTCAACAAAAGCATTTGCAGGACCCTCGATAGGAGGATTTTATTTCCAAAATGGGAGGAGAGGTGTCTTACTTGGTAGAACTGAAGACTTTAAATCAGCCATCCAGAGAACTTTAGGCACCACAGATCTTGGCAAATGAATCAAAGAGGCATTTTCATTGCTTGAGGTAGCTAGTTTCATGCTTGAATAAACTGATTGAACGAGAGAAACCTCAGAGTGTGATGCTTTTGAAATGGAATTAAGTTCCAAATCAAAGATTTTGAAACGTCTCTCATGGCAAGTTGCTTTTGGCCATCCTAGAGCTGAAGCAACCTCTTCACACGGACAGTATGAGCCTCCAGAGACAACAAAAAAAGCTTTCTTTCTGCCAACAAATCGAAATTTTTCAAGAAGGGGACACAATGCCACAACTTCACTCACAGAATGAGCAAAGAACATCACATCTATTTTTTGAGGATACATTGCAGCCCATTGTGTGACATAGCCTCGAGAAAAGACTCTCCACCATTGATCGTCTCGAATTTGCACTATATCCTTATGAATTACAGTTGTCTCGAGACATATGCAAGTCTGTGCTCACTATCTCCCCATGTTTCTTTATCCTGAGGGTTTGTGGGAAGAACAAAAGAACCAACATTTCTGTACTTTTGAAGCTTGTAACTGCATTCAAAGGTAAACAGAAAGATGTGGATAGAAAGTAATTTATGTCATAGGAATGCAATTCAAAGTATCAACATGTAGACTTGAGACCTGCCCTATTCCAAGCCATGCAATATCACAGATATCACTTTTGAAAAGTTTAAATATTGAAGCCTAATGGAATTTAAACTTTAAATGGGTAAGGAACATGAACTTAGACAACAGATTCATTCTATTAAGCTAAAAAAGTATATCATAAGCCTTGTAACTTATTCATAGCTGAAAGACAAATCACTAAGAAGGATTGTTTAGTTTCTAAAATAAAGGAGGTCACGATCCTACAAGACTATATCATAATCCTTGTAAAAGATTTACAATATGAAAGAGGAATCTGCATAAAAGGTTCATTTATTTAATAAATTATATGATGATATGCTTCATTGCTTCTTATGCCAATAGAAAGTAACCCATCCAATGGTATTCAACATCCAAAAAACTACCAAATAAAAAGTAGCATAGCCCAAAACATCACAAGTACCACCTGTCCCAGACAATCACAAGGAAAACTATAACCAAAATCTTTCTTATCAGGCATTAGCCTCAAACCACGTGCATTTAAAGTACATTTTACTAAAAAATGTAGATCATGATCCAAAGACTGCATTTTTAGTTTTCTTTAACAGAAATGTATTTTTTCTCAAAAAAAGTAATTCTTAACCAGATATAATCTAATCTACACATTTCAATGACAAAAAGTGTAGATGTTTCAAATGGATGCCATCCAATTTTCAAATTCCTACTATAGAGTTTGCACTTCCTGTTAACTTCTAAAGTTACGACATAATTTTATCAGAAATCATGCTTTTTGGGTCCCCAAGGGTGACAATGATATTGGAATTTAGAAAGACAGCATTCTTGGTAAGCATCCCTTGTATGAAATTTATGCTCTTCAAGATATCATCTCTTGGCTTAGAAGGAAGAGGATTCCAAATATTTCAATTTTGATCAACTCAACTACCATTGGGAAAAATGTTGAAGTTACGATCCCAAAATGGAATGGTTGGACATAATGATATTTCCATATTCCTCAAAAAATTAGAATTACTTCCAAATAAAACATTCCAAAGAAGTCATACACCCATACCCTCGATGGCACGATCATCCTTGTAAAATGTGGAATCTACATCCAAGGTATGTAATCCAAAAAATATAGATTCTAAAAATAAGATTTTGTTTTTGAAAAAAAGAAAAGCTCAAATATGGAAAATTCTAAATCAGGCATATAATTATTAAATCTATCATAGCTTACTATAGAAAAAAAAGAGAAAAAGATAGCCATGATAAACAATTGGTAGAATTCCATAATCCTGACAACTTAAGAAGTAGTTTGAAGGATAGAATACCAAGAAAATCAAAGCCAAACCTAAAATCCATGAAAGCAATAGCTTTCTATATTTTGATGGGAGGGCTATAGAAAATTTGGGGAGAGCCAGGACTTGGGGGCTCATCATAAACCCCCAAAAATAGATAAAGGAGTATTTCTGGAACTTGGAATTTTTTAAACAACATAGCAGAGGCCTGCGCCCTCCCAAAGGGAATCACAATTATTTCTGAACCAGGCATGAAATAAATCATTTGGATAGGAGATTCACAAATTTTCATGTAGGGAAAAATAATTTAGATAGGAGATTCACAACTTTTCATGTAGGGCAAAAACATCGCCCTAAGATTCCTGGCCAAAGTTCATATGTTGACCAAATCATGTAATAAAATCACTCCCAAGATATTCTCACCGTTTGGAAAGATAACTATTGTAAATATCTCCCCCAGGGTAGATATAGACAAGAATAAGAATATGGAAATCAAAGAAACTCAGAGCCTGATATTTATTACATCACCAACAGCCCTTGGCGCACGTAAAGGGCGCATGACACAGAGTGTTGACATGGCAAAAGTCATGCCTTGGTGCACGTAAAGGTCGCATGACACAGAGTGTCGACATGGAAAATTTTTACCTTGGTGCACATAAGGGTATGTCAACATAAGGATGGATGCGCCAAGGCACACCTTCAAGAGGCGCAACATTTTGAGCGCTGACAGGAAGCAGATCCTGACCCAGATATTGAGACGGCCATAACTTTTCATAGGGAGCTCAGATTCACACAAGGTTGGATTTTTCATATATCTTTAATTGGGTGAGAACAAATTCTTAAAAATGCAAAATACAGTTCACCACTTTTTGGGTTTGCTAGGGTTCTCACCTACCACCATAATGAGATGAATTAAATGCAACCTAGAGGTGGTTGGGGTAGATTTGGATTTCCTCTCTCTTCCCTCTCTCATTCTTCCTATAAATTGTAAGGAGGGGCTTCTTTCTAAAGGTTGGACATTCTTGTTTTGCCCCTCCCTTCTTCTCTTTGGCAAGTGAATTTGTGGAGTTCAAACCTCCCATCTAAAATTGTAATGCAACTTTGCCTCTTGGCATTTTGTAGTGTATTGTATCAATCTTTGGAGAAAATAATGCATGCCTGTGGATGATTCTCAACCCTCTCTGTATTCATTTGTATCCTCCTGATCTTTTGCTACAAATTTGGTTATCTGTGCATGATCTTACATTGCATTTTAATGGTTTGTGTTTATTGGCAAGACAGGTGCTCTTCATTCCTCGGTGCATCACCTTTGTTAGTTTAGGTTTATTTTTATGCATCTTCTTACCCTATCTCCTTGGCAAGTTAGATTAGGTTTTTGAGTAAACCCTTTGCATTTTTATGTGTGCATCTGAACAGAGGAATAGGAACCGGCCTTCATCCGGAGAGCTTTCTTGATTCACAAGGTCCCACACTTGGGAAAAGCTCCATGTTATGCAATCACACTAAGAGTCTCAACCCATCGAGTTACAGACATTTAGGGGTGTTGTGATTCATCATCAATAGTTTTGGCATGCCGGTGGGACCAAGAGGTCATTCCACAAGATTTGAAGGAATTTTCAAGAAATTTGGACTTAAAAATTGCAGGTTTTACAATTTCAGATTTTTCACCTTCCAGGCTGAACTTTGAAATTGATTTTCAAGGGCTTAACTTGCTCAAAACAAGTCAAAATTTCACTAGTTGATATATCGGGGATAATCTTCAAAATCGTATTCTTAGATTTTTGAGATTTTGACTTTCAAAATTTCATGGTTTTTAGCATTTCAGGTTTTCCCAGGTGTTGAGCATGTCCCAAGTTCCAACACAGTGTGTTTCAAGTTTTGTAAGTTGTTGAGCACATCTTGAGTTTCACCCTGTACCTTTGTGGGGTTTGGTGTGTAACTTTGGCATAATCTAGCCTTTTGAGGCTCATTATCTAACACATCTAGCGACTCTGAAGGGGTAGAATTCAGCGGTGTAGCAGCAAAAGTTGCCCAAGCATATGAGAAGAATTTGAACTAGGTCTGATACTTGAGAAGAGGGGTTATTTTTCCACTTACAACTATCACCAGGCAGAGGAAGGAGAGGAAGAAGACCACAAGATCACCATCTCCACCTAACCGGACTTTGTCTACACCTCCACCTGGTAGACCTTTTCTTGCATCAACTAGAGTTCTTAGGCCAATCATAATGGCACATCTACCACCGAATCCCTTTGTCAATTTCACTGGCAGCAGCCCACTTGCCCTCAATGCACAAAATCCAGTTCCAATTGCAGCATTGAAGAACATTCCATTTTTCACTAGAGAAAATCATACCACTCCTGGTGATCATGTCAAAGACATTGCTAACGTTTGTGCAATCCATGAGATAAATGAAATGGATGTTGCTGTCAAATTGCTGGCATCTTCATTCAAAGGGAAGGAATTGCAATGGTTTAGGAGCCTTGCAGCTGGTTCTATCCAAAATTGGAATCAGTTATGCATAGCTCTCCATGAGTAGTTCGGAGAAAAGGGAGATAATTTGTCTCTACTAGAACAATTGACAACTATCAAGAGAGCTCCCAATGATCAACTGACTGAATTCAAATTAAGATTTCAAAGGTCTTGGGATAGGATTCCAGTGGCCGTTAGGCCAACAGCTGAAGTTGCTTTTGTATATTATCTTAAGGCTTTGAATTCTGATATTTCTATGTTAATTCAATCTATGGGAGGCACAACCTTACTGCTGCTTATAAGCATCGCCATTAGGGATGAAAACTGTCTTATTCAAGTGGTAAATTGGCTCCTAGGCCTCCCATGCCCTTGTATCCAAACTTAGAAAATCCAAGCACTAGTCAAGCACCCACTTTGGCTCCTATTCCCACTCCTAGAAATCAAAGTTCAAATGAAACTTCTACTTATTCCTCTAGTGCTTCAAATGAACTCTAAGAGGTCATGAAACAATTGCAAAATTTGGGAAATGAGCTGGTTACACTCAAGAGGCAGCAGGGCCTAAGCTTTAGACCTTCTTATCAGCCTCAAGCTCATCCTAATAGGCCACCATACCAGCCTAATAGGCCACCCAATCTAGCTGTAAATCAAAGCCAAGTAAGGCCTCCCGCTAATAGACCATTTCAGCCCTATAACCCCAATGTTGCATCTACTTCTAAAGCATTAGTGCCAGTCCAAAACAACATAGCTCAAGAGTATGATTGGTGTTTCCCATGCAATGAACCTCACAACCAATCTATGTGCTTTAATGGTGCTTTAAACCAAGCCTTGATGGTGACAACTACTGGCATTGAGGGTGAAGTGAGTCAAGAAGCAAATCAGCAACAAGGGACATCTCAACAAAACACAACTCCAAATGATACCGCACTTGCGAATTGCCAAGCTGAGGATTTTTGTGGCATGAATCAAACAATTTCTCAGAATGTAGAAGCTAACACAAGATCAAAGAAGAGGAATATTGGTGAAGGGTAGTCATTAGCTCCAAGTGATCTACAACCTTCCATCACTCCACAAGGTGTTGGTAAGCAAAATATAGTTCCAAACACGCAAGGACAACCCAAACCACCTTCTAAGCCAACTCAAATGCTAGTTGTTGCTGCCCATGCACAAGAAAGGAATGTGAAGCCTAAGGGATAGCAAAGAGATCTTTCATCCCCATTTAGCATCATTGATCAAATGAAGAAGACAAATGTGAATATATCAATGTGGGAATCTTTATCCATCCCAGGCCAAAGAGATCTTCTACAAGTTGCCATGAAGAATTGGTCAACTTCAAACCAGTAGATCCATATGTAAGAGAAGGTCCTCGAAATAATGCTTAGCTTGAAGGGAATCATGGAGGAAAACAAGGTAAATTTTTTAAGCCCCCTCCATTCTATGTTTCATTAATTATTGGGGATAAACTAGTACACAATTACATGATTGATTCTGGGACAAGTAGTTCTGTCATGCCCAAGAAAATAGTTGATCGATGGGTCTCCGTATGAAGTCATATCTAAAGGGGTAGTGCAATTGGATGCGATAGCGATAGTAACGGTGGGAGTGATTAAAGGTTTGAATCTTACCTTACATGCATGCCCCAACGTTACCGTTTTGCTAGATGTGTCGCTTGATAGATTTTCCACCAATCTTTTCCCTATGCTTATCAAGGGATTTCACAGCTAGAATTGAAGGCTACTTATCTACTGACTGGTCATACATGTTGTTTAGAAAAAGATATGGTACTAAGGTCACAATCAGATCTGAACCAATTGTAAACTTTCACATTGAGCCTCATACTCCAAGACAAATCAATGCCAACTGTTCAACATTTGACCAAGAAGATTATCCAAGCATAGATGAAGCTGACACCAAAGTTGGAAGCATCCTAGATTTGACTCTTGATGAATGGGAAAGCAAGGTACATGCTTTTGATCCCTACCAAGAAGTAGAAGAATCTGAGCTAGGAGTCTATTCCATACATGAAGAAAAACAATCTTTTCCTAGCATCACCAAACTAGACCATAAAGATGACAATGAGGTATGGAAGTTATTTTTTGATGGATCAAGGAGTAGGAAAGGTGCAGGAGGAGGAGCTATGGTTGTTTCACCTCAAGGCATCAAATATTATTCAGCTTTTTGTTTCCAATTTTCCTGTTCAAACAATACAGCTGAATATGAGGCCTTGATTCACGGACTTCATTGGGCCATGAAAAAGAGCATAAAGAACTTGCAGGTGTTCGGGGATAGTGAGCTAATCATCAATCAAGTTAGGGGACAACATGCTACAAAGAATGAACTGTTGAAGAACTACAAGAACAGGTGTGGGACCTCATTGAGGATTTCAAGATTTCAATATCGTGTCCATACCTGGAAGAAAAAAATGAAGCAAATGGATAGGCTCGCAGCATTGGAGCAATGTTTGATGTGGTTGACAACATCAAAAGGGAAAACGCAACCACATGTCCATGTGATTGTGAGGTAAGCGGTTCCGATAATAGCACAAGCTAGCAGGTGTTTGAGAACGATCAACATATCGTCAATTTCTTACAAGAAGAGGTTGAATTCTCAGCTAGAAATCAAGATAGATTAGAGTAGCAGTATGGGGATCAAGTAGTGTAGCTGCGGACAAACAAGCTTCCCAAGGGTTTAGTAACATTGGAGTCTATCTTCAACCCTAACGACCAATTCCGTAAGGAAAAGGCTAACATATAGGTCAAGAGAGAAGATTCAGAGCCAATTCCAGTTGGGGAAGGCAAAACACTTCAAATTGGCAAAGTGGCCACTGAGCAGGAGAAATCAGATTTCATACAACTTTGCCAAGAATTTCCAGATGTCTTCGCTTGGAGCTATGAAGACTTAAGAGGTTTCAATCCGAAGTTGGCACAACATACCATAGAATTGGATCCAGATGCTAAGCCCATCAGGCAGAAGTAGAGACCACTCAACCCTCACATTGAGCCTCTAATGAAGAAAGAGTTGAACAAGCTAATAGAGGTAAGCATTATATTCCCGATCAAGCACTCAAGTTGGGTTGCAAACTTGGTTCCAGTCAGGAAGAAGAGTGGAGAAATCAGGTTGTGTGTGGACTTCCGAGACCTAAACAGGGCATCTCTCAAAGACCATTACCCACTTCCTTCAATGGAACAAATATTGCAAGTAGTATCTAGTTCGAGAGATTCTCTCTCCTAGATGGCTACTCAGGGTATAATCAGGTAATGGTGAAAGAAGATGACCAGTTCAAGATGACTTTCACCACCAAATGGGGCACCTATGCCTACAAGAAGATGCCATTTGGGCTATCAAATGCTAGAGCCACTTTCCAAAGGGAAATGGATATGGCATTCAAGGGATTGATCAATAAAATAGTTCTGATATATCTTGATGACATCACTGTATTCTAAAAAAATGTAGTGGATCACCTCTTCCATTTGAGGCAGGTGTTTCAGAGGTGTAGAAGATTTGGGGTATCATTAAATCCCAAAAAATGCATATTCTTGGCTCACGAGGGAAAACTTCTAGGCCATATTGTTTCAAAGGAGGGGTTGATGATTGACCCAGAAAGAGTTGAAGCAATTCGAGCGTTGCTATTGCCAACTCACAAGAAGGCTCTTCAAAGCTTCTTGGGAAGGATCAATTTTGTCCGCAAGTTTGTTCCAAACTTTGCAGCTCTTGTAAAGCCAATAACACTGATGTTGAAGAAGAGCATGGAATTTAAGTGGACATCTGAAGGCAAGGCAAGTTTTGAGGTGATAAAAGAGGCTATATCTCAAGCTCCGACTCTCGTCAATCCAGACTTATCCAAGTACTTCATGCTATATTCCTTTGGTGGTGGAGACACAATTTCTGCAATCTTGCACAACAAAACAAAGAAGGATTAGAACAACCATTTGCTTTCTTCACTCAAGGCTTGGAGGAATACGAAAATAAGTACTCTTTCATTGAAAAGCATGTCCTTGCAGTGATCAGGAGTTTATAGAAATTCAAGCACCTTGTCTCAAACAATAAGATCCAATTATTTGTCTCTCATGCGAGAGTCAAGGACTTCCTTCTAAACAAGGATCTGAATGAGAAATGTGCAGGATGGATCACTCATGTCATGGGATATGACATCAAAATTAAGGTCACTAAGGTATTACGTGGAAAAGGAATATGTGAACAACTAGCTTTGAGTCAGAAAGTCGAAGTAGGTGATGAAAAAGAGACTGTCTTGTACTACAGGATGGTCAAGAAACGGAAAATGATAATGTACCCTCTCCTTGTTGGACTCGAGAATATGATACACTTCCTACATGCAGACCTATGCCCTCTCAGAATTGAGCAAATAAAAAAGGAGATACTTCAGATTACAAGTCATTCCATATGTGCTTGTTCATGGTGTTTTGTTTAAAAAAAGACATCAATGGATTTCTATTGAGGTGCATTGGGACAGTCAAATTGAGAGGGTGTTACTATATTTTCATGATGGAGATTCTGGAGGACATTTCACCCCATGATTAATATCTCTCAAGATAATGAAGGTAGGGTATTATTGGCCCACAAAGTGTTCAAAGGATCGCTATACATGGATAAGAAAGTGCAAGAAATGTGCACTCTTCACAGAAAAGAAAGACTAGCAGACACTTCCATCGCACCCAATTTTGGTTGATCAACCATTTATGCAATGGGGATTGGACTTCGTTAGGGCCATCAATCCAAACTCAATCCAAGGCCACAAGTGGATTCTCATAGCAAAAGACTATTTCACTAAGTGGACCGGCGGTAGCGCTCAAAAAAGCAAATGAGTCTAACATACTAGACTTTTATGAAGGGATAGTGACCGGGTTTGGTGTGCCGACCACTATCATATCGAACAATGCATTGGCATTCCTAGGTTCCAAGATTACAAAATGGGCTGTCAAGAATGGAATCTATTTGAGCACCTCTTCAAATTATTACCCGCAAGGTAATGGATAGGTAGAGTCCACGAACAAGAATTTGCTAAGGATCATCAAAGGACTCTGGATGAAAACCAAAGGACATGGCATACCAAGCTAAAATCAGCATTATGGGCTGACAGAATAACACCAAAGAGATCTACAGGTAATTCTCCCTACAAGTTGGTCTATGGGAAAGAGGCAATATTGCCTATATCATTAGAATTGCCAACATTGGAACTCATGAAGCAGTTGGAGTTGTCTGAGTTCGAACCAATGGAGGCCAAGTATGCAGAGTTGATGGAATTGGAAGAAATAAGAGAACATGCAGTTCTAATGATTGAAAAGGATCAAGCCTTAGTAAAAATATGGTTTGATAAGAAGGTAAGAGCAAGGACCTTCCAGGAAGGGGACCTAGTTCTGAAATGGGATGCAGATCGGGCAAAACCAGGAAGGCATTCCAAGTTTGATGCCATTTGGAGTGGCCCCTACATGGTCACGGGATGTAAAAGTAGTATGCCTTCCAATTATCTACATTGGTTGTCAGAAGAACTCCCGATTCTCAGTTAACTTGGAATCTATCTTAAACATTGCTACTAAAAGGAAAAGGTTTACCCTTGTAAATATTAGCCTAGATTTCAATTCCTCTAAGTGCGTATGCACATTGTCTTGTTGTAGTTAGGTTTCATTTTCCCTAAGTGCTTTGGCACAGGTTTTGTTGCTCTCAGGTTGTTTTCTACAGTTCAGAATCTTTGTCGGAGAAGGAGTTGCGATATCAGGTTCGGGATCAGATATCAGGTTGGTTTCAGGTTATTGCTTATGACTCCATGCCCAATGGATTGCTAAAAGGCCACTGATCTTCTACCTAGTAGGCAGGTGATCCCATTGAGTCACCAAAATTGTTGTAAATATCTCCCCCAGTAGATATAGACAAGCAAAAGAATATGGAAATCAAAGAAACTCAGAGCCCGATATTTATTGCGTCACCAACATCCCTTGGCACATAGAAAGGGTGCATGACATAGAGTGTCGACATGGCAAAAGTCGCGCCTTGGCGCACGTAAAGGGTGCATGACACAGAGTGTCGACATGGAAAAATTTGTGCCTTGGCGCACATAAGGGTATGTCGACATAAGGATGGATGCGCCAAGGCACACCTTCAGGAGGCACAAAATTTTAAGCACTGACAGGAAGTAAACCCTAACCCAGATATTCAGATGGCCATAACTTTTCACAGGGAGCTCGGATTCACATAAGGTTGGACTTTTCAGATATCTTTAATTGGGTGAGAACAAATTATTAAAAATGCAAAATACAGTTCACCACTTTTTGGGTTTGCTAGGGTTCTCACCTACCACCATAATGAGATGAATTAAATGCAACCTATTATCCAAAATTCACCCCTCAAGGTAATTTTGATAACATGCATCAAATTCTTTAGTCCCAAGCAATTATATTGATTCAAGGCAAAAAATCATGTTTCTGGGGTCCCCTCGGGTTCTTTCTAACTCTTCTGTCCAAGAAGAAAACCCAGCAAGTTTTTAAAATGTGAAAAAATTGCAAAAACAAGCTCGAGGCAGAAAAAAATCATGAAAAATGGCTAAGTCCTAGTCCTCGCAACAGTCGGGACATGAGGGACATCTGGACGCGAACCGGCCGAAAGGCCACCAGGTGGTCTGCGTAGCATTTGGGACAGTTGGGACGTCGGGATGCGCAGGACGCGGAAATCCGAACTGGCTGAAAAGTGGAAAAAATTGACTAACTATTGAAACAGGTAGTCCGGACGATTGGGCAAGGTACGCGGCACGCGAACCACCCGAATCGGCGAAATAGGAACTACAATCGGGACAGTTGGGACAAAGGGACGCGGAGGACGTGAAAAGGTGAACCGGCCGAAAAGTGAAAAAATCACCAAGTTTTTTTAGGACATCTGGGAGGTAGGTATGCGAAAGATGCGGATCGGCCGGTTTGGCGCGGGTAAGTCCATTTCGGGTGGTTCGAAAAAAATTGTCCCGGTGCGGTCAGGAAAGTTGGGACAAAAGTGCGTGGAGGACACGAACCAGCCAGTTCAGCCAAAACATAGGACTTTCATCTTTGGGACATCCGGGCCAAAGGGATGCGAGGGACGTGAAAATACGAAGCGGCCGACAACAAGGAAGAAAAGTCAACGTTTGACCCGTGAAACTTCAAACGGCCATAACTTTTGACTCCGAGCTCCGATTTTCACAAAATTGGACTTTATGGAACGAGCACGATGTCCTCTATGCCACAAAAATTAGATTTATTATTTTTAATGAGGGTAGATATATTTAATGAAATGAAACATATTCGGCTCCAGTCAGTTAATGCTCATTATCGTCAAATGACAGAAAACGCCTGCCAGACCCAAAATAGCTGCCCGCACTCAGAAGGCCATAACTTTTACATTTTTAAACGAAATCACAAAAAGTTGGTACCATTGGAATTGTGACTCCGATTCCAACGCACAGAAATCAGGAAATTCCATATTTGATGAGAGATTGATTGATATTTTTAACAAAACGTGGCCAGGTTTAGAACAGTGTTTTATTTGGTAGCTGAGAGTGCAATTAAGAGGCATGGTCATCATTCTTTCTCTACTGCAGCACATGGGATAGTATGGGGAGCCTTTTGCAAGTAATATATAATCATTTCACTCCATTTAATGCCTCTTACAGGTGGTTGAAGGACAGATTTTGGGATTTCCATTTTCCCTTCTCTCTCCCTTCTCATTTTTCTATAAATTGGAGTGTTGGGCTCATTGTAAAGGGAGGTATTTCTTTGTAGCAAAGCTCTATCAAAATTGATTTGTGAAGCCAATGTGCTGCAGGCCCTTGTAGTGGACTCCTTGCATGGTGATCCAGGCCCTTATCTTGTAATAGATTGAACTGTGCATATCATGAAGCAATAAAATATCAGTTTGTGGATGTATCTTCCCCTGCTGTGCTTTCTTGCATTCTTCTTGCCCCTTTAATATTTCTACAAGAATATTGTGTCTATTATTATGTTCTTGCAGGGATTCATTATCATTTTGTATGCTTGGAATATTGTTGTGAATGCATTTTGCTAGATTATGGAGAACTGTCATCACCTCTTCTAGTGTGCACTTTCCTCTGTATTTCACACATTTGGAGACTACTCTCACACCCTCCTTTTCTGGTGTATCACCGATTTAGTGTAGGCTTTCATTTTATGCATTCTCTCTCCCTGGTCCCTTGGAAATTTAGATTAGAATAGTTAGTTTCCCTGCATTACAATAGATTGTGGCAGGTAGTTTAGGAGCAAGAACCGACTTTTTCTCGGAGGTCTATCTCAAGTAGCAAGTCCCACAACTTGGAGATAGTACCCATGTTATCCAATCACACCGTGAGTTCAAGTATATGCATTTGTATAAACACAAGGGTGCTGTCATTCGGTGATAACAAAACCTAGAGGTGGTTGGGGTAGATTTGGATTTCCTCTCTCTTCCCTCTCTCATTCTTCCTATAAATTGTAAGCGTGGGGATTCTTTCTAAAGGTTGGACATTCTTGTTTTACCCTCCCTTCTTCTCTTTGGCGGGTGAATTTGTGGATTTCAAACCTCCCGTCTAAAACTATAACGCAAATTTGCCTCTTGGCATTTTGTAGTGTATTGTATCAATCTTTGGAGAAAATAATGCATACCTGGATGATTCTAGAATGTAGTGTGACAGAGAGTTAAAAAAGAACCTAATGGATGCACCTGCAATAGTCATGCATAAGCACATACAGAAATCTATAGATTCATCTGCAAAGTTGATGCCCAATCTAGATTCCTAGGATGACTGGAAAGTTAAAGGTAAAGAAGCACATTATCAGCCTGCATAAATGTGAGAAATTGTGAACAATCACTACACAAAATAGGTCAAGTACCATCATCTGCATCATGAACATGATTGGGGACCTCTCCTTGGCTGTCAAGAGGCATATATTGGGACATGATGGCACACTGATTTCAGAGTCCATGTATGACTACATCCAAGGTTGAGATATACAATATATCAGAAATAATACCATGCACTTGTCAAAAATGAACTGCAATTCCAAAGTTTTTTAAGCCTAGAAAAATGACACCAATGCAATTTAGCAACTATTTACTTACTCTAAGTCTGTATTTATAAACTAAATAACCTCCAATAGCAACAACGACTAGGACACCAATGCAATTTAGCAACTATTTACTATCTCCTGTGTTTGTGGGTGTGATCTGTCTCCTGGACAAAAAACTTGTACCATTTTATGGCCTTCAATCCAACTATAGCCAGGTATCTTTTTTATTCCTCTATCTTTCATCAATCTCCTTACCATTTGAACCTCACCCCACCTACCCACTTCTACATAGATGTTTGACAAAAGAACATAAGTTGCAACATTTTGAGGATCCATCTCAAAAAGAAGAGTTGCTATAAATAATCCTAACCCTATATTTTTATGTGTTCTACGAAACCGAGAAAACATATCCATACAATGACTTTGGGTTTAATTGTCAATTTGATGATAAAGTTTAGAGTTTCCTCAAGATAGTCAGCACAGCCAAGAAGGTAGGCCATGCACACATGATGATCAATTGTAGGCGTATTGCAATAACAGCTAGTCATGTCATTGAAGTATTTACAGTCCTCATCCACTAAACCTGCATGGCTACATGCTAATAAAACACAGGTGAAGATCACATGGTCAAGGTATGTACCAGAGTGCACCATTACTTCAAAGAGCTTGAAAACATCCTTACAAAAGCCATTTTGTGCATATCCCAAAATCATGGATATATCTCAATTTTGTGCATATCCATGTAACTGCATATATATCCCAACCTTAGTGTATGCAGTTGATATACTATATCCCAATTTTGATATATTGTAGGGCAGTTACAACTATGTAGGGCAGTTACAACTATGTATGCATACAACTATGTAGGGCAGTTACAACTACAACATTTAATAAAAAATCACTTTCAATTATGCTGTGATGAATGTATGCACCCTATTTTAAATCTCCCATTTTGGCACAGGCTTGGAGGATGCTGGCAAAGGTTGTGGAGTCTGGAGTTACAATTGACAATTGTATTTGCTTAAAATCATCAACAACAAGAGAATATACCTTCCCATGGTGGAGCTCTAGAACCTCAAGTTGGTCTTGAAGTCCAGTGCTATTTCCCTGACGAGGCACTGGAATGGAAACTTCCTTATAAGGAGCTCGGTGCTCTTCTGGTATTTACGGATCTCTCTGAGGGCTACGGTGCCGGGCCTGAATCTGTGAGGCTTCTTCACTCCTCCGGTTGTAGGGGAAGACTTGCGAGCCGCCTTGGTAGCCAACTATTTTCGAAGGGCCTTCCCTCCTGTAAATTTGTGAGCAGTCTGCTTCATGCGAGCTATTTCCAATCGAATTAAAATACAAAAACCCTAGCGATAAAACTTGCAGAAAGTGATAAAAATATAAAACAAGCTAAATGTACGTCAAAATTAAATTCTTTGGAAAAATGTCTTCGAGGTCATTGTCAAATTTAACATCTCTACATGGGACTGCAAGATCAAAATATTGTTTACCCTTTGCAACAATTGATGGTAAAAATCATCTTGGGTCTGAAACTTATATCTGTAGTGTTTTCTACTAAATCAATTAAAGATGGATTTAGAATAGGAGTTCATTTATTTGAGAACAAGCTGCAGTAAGTACCTCTCAAGTATGGGCTTATCTGAAGTGAGAAGAGAAATGATTCCACTAGTGGGTCCAAGAGTGAAGAAGAAAAACATACCTACTAGGAGCTTAGGATGTAAATCCTTTGCCTTGACTTTAACTTCCTGTAAAATGAATGTTTGTTTGGAATTAGTTTCTACCTCCCTCACTAACCACTACATCTTGAGGATAGATTGATTTCAGGGCCTACCACATCATCTGACAGTGGATTTTCCAACCCAAATAAGATCCATAACCACCCATAGAAAACAACACTACATCTTGGGCAACGTCAAAGCAGTTTTGATTAATTGGAGCTTCCATGTCAAACATTTTATTAGATATTATCTCCCAAAACAGATTTCGGAGAAAATCCTAAGATTTCCTTGTGATTATTATCATTGCACATGAGATAGAGGTCATATAAGTAATGACTACCCATGAAAATTTGGCTATCAAAGTGCTTGACTTACAACAAAAGGTTTAAAGGCCTACAAAATAAAAATAGTTTTAACATTGGTTGTTCCTTGTTTCACAATTTTTTAAAAAATAGAGAGAACTAACACTATCAAATTGAGATATAAACTCAAATAAAATTGAGTAGTAATAAAATAAAAATATCGAGTTTCTTAGACTTGAACTATGCAAAAATTACAAACAACAATTACTACTAATCTAATCAAAATGAAAACCCTTAAGATGACATTGATTTAATCAACCTCCTCAATCTTAGGACCAGTACCTACCAGCAGAGGGACCATCATCAGATTCATCAGCTTCTGCAAGCTGATTGTTATCCAACTACTAAATAGTTTGTTCAACTGCATCCTCAATCTTTTTCTTATCAGTGGCATCAAGCTTGGATGCAATTTTGTCATCTCTTATAGTGTTTCTCATGTTGTAAGCATAGTTCTCTAAGGCATTCTTGGACTCCACCTTCTTCTTATGTTCTTCATCTTCAGACTTGTATTTCTCAGCATCTTGAACCATCTTTTCAATCTCTTCCATGCTCAACCTGCCCCTATCATTGGTGATTCTGATCTTATTCTTTTGACCAGTAGTCTTGTCTTCATCAGAAACATTAAGAATACCATTGACATCTATATCAAAGCAAACAGTGATCTGAGGAACCCCTCTGGGAGCAGGGGGAATGCCAGAGGGCTCAAATTTTCCCAACAAGTTGTTATCTTTTATTCTTGTTCTCTCACCTTCATATACTTGGATCAACACACCAGGTTGCTTGTCTGAGTATGTAGAAAACATACTCTTTTTGTGGGTATGGTAGTGTTTCTCATAATCAAAACTGCCATAACACCACCAGAAGTTTCAAGACCAAGAGACAAAGGAGTAACATCTAGAAGTAGGAGATCTTATACCTTCTCATTGCCTTCTCCACTCAAAATAGCAGCCTGGACTGCAGCTCCATAGGAAACAACCTCATCAGGGTTTATGCTATAGCACAATTCCTTCCCATTGAAGAAGTCCTGCAACAAAGATTGTACCTTCGAAATTCTAGTTGACCCCCCAACAAGAACAACAACATGGACTGAAATCTTGTCCATCTTGGCATCTTGTAGACATTTCTCAACCGTCTCCATGCATTTCCTGAAGAGATCCATGTTCAATCATCAAATCTGGCTCGAGTAATGGTGGTGTAAAAGTCAATACCTTCATACAAGGAATCAATCTCAATGGTGGCCTGAGCAGTGGACAAGAGGGTCCTCTTTGCCCTCTCACAAGCCCTTCTCAGTCTCCTCAAGGATCTTGCATTGCCTGTTATATCTTTCTTGTACTTCCTCCTGAACTCCTGAACAAAATGATTCACCATGCGATTGTCAAAATCCTCACCTCCCTAGTGGGTATCTCTTGAAGATGCTACAGAAAGCAAAAACCCTCCAATGAAGATGCTACATGGCCAAAATTTACCAGAATATTGACCTCCGGTAGTAAAATAGAAGCCATATTTTCACAAATTTTAATTACAATACAAAATGTAAATTTCACTAGAGATACTTTTAACAATAACAAATTGAAAATGGGAAAGGTTTCCTTTGAGCCCGTCTCTCGGGAATCATTAAAAAAATTTCTTCATCATCATCACCGTAAGAAGAGGAGGGTAACATCCATGGTGGTGAAAGTCTTTTGGCGCTCATGTTCGACATCTCTGGTGACATTCTCCTCATCATACGCCTCCCATCCCGGCAATACGGAGAACGACAGGCTTGGTGATGCCTTGTATGTTATCATGCAACACCCTCCTATGTCTCCCTTCCCAAACCCATCCGAAAAAGCAACATTTATTCACCCTTCGCTCTACCAATTTTAGTAAAACCCTAGAAATTGAAATGCTCTCAATACAATCTAAATTTTAGGGCTAAAAAAACAAACAAAAACGTGTCCATAAAAATGAACGTCAAATTTAGCATCGCTGCAAGAAAGGTCCAGAGGTCCTCTACCATAGGGGGAACACCTTCAGCGTAAATATTCATGGGATATATATTTAGTCTAAATAATATCAATTGGAAATATAATGCGATGCAAAAATTCTAATCTAATTAAACTTCTAATTAACATTTCCTTTCACAATAAATAAGAAATTGTTATTTGGTAATGTTAATGATATCTTTTGGAAACTATCACAAGAATGCTTCCTCTCACTCTCACGATGGTTTCTTTATATTGACCCTCTCATACTAATGTGTTGTGTTTTTTTGTCTACCTATCATGATGGCTGCTTTATACTTGTGACAAATAAGTAATTATGCATCCATCTGTAAACATAAAGTTAGTTAGAATATCATCCCCTCTTGAGTAATTTGATATCAAAGCATATATTCTAGCTGATAGGAATTTACAAAGCCAATTTTATTAATAAAAATCTTATCAATTGTTTTCATCCTTTATTTTTATGAGAAAAGATTACTAGAAAAAACTATAGATTATTTCCCTCGGCCTATTTTTTTTTGAGAAGGATGATATGTTTACCATGGAGTAGTTGTAGAGGTAAATGATCAAAAACTACCCTCTTTAAATGATATATAAAAGTGAAGGATCTGGTCATTCTCCATTTTTCTCCTATCCCAATTAAATTTCCTAGAGTCTCCTATAAATATCATTTCACATGTATCATTTTACATTGTCGCTTTTCTTCTTATCATTCCAAAAATTCTATTGGTAAAACTTTTTTCTTCCCATGCCTCTTTTATCCTATGTGCAATAGAGTGATTTTCTTTGATGTTCTAAATTCTGTAAAATATTATCACCATATGTCTATGTTTTAAAGGAACATTTGTAGCTCAATTTTTTTCTAAGTGTTGTATCCAATTTTTACCTCTATCTAAATAACTTTTAAAATGATTAATTTAGTTTATTGTTTGACAATTAATTCAGCTACTTAATTATTACTCTCGTAATAATATTTTCTTTCATATTTCATAATTATTTGCAAAATACATTTAGGTTTTATGTTTATATCATAATTGCGTACAATGATATACAATGTTTTCCTATTCATTTGTATGCATAAAAATTGAGAGCTCAAATGTGAGATGTAAAAATCAAAGTCTTCATTTATATTTCAAATATATGATAGTAATATATATTAATATATTCACCACATGTATGTAAGCATAATAACAAACATGATAACAATTAACAATCCATTCAAGGTCTTCCTTTAAATTTCAAATACAAGTTACTAATATATAGACAAAAATATATATATATATATATATATATATTGAATTTTTTTGTTGGCATTTCATTATGATACAAATTGTATTATTTATGTGAAAGATTAAACCATTATTAGATGTCTACCTTGCATTCATTTTCTATTGCATGTTTTTTTTATACTATGTTTATCATAAGTTATAAACATTAATTACTAATTTTATTTTATTGCTACAAACTTAACTGCACTTATTTGACATATTTCCTTTCAATATATTCTTCTATCTTTCTATCAGTGTCTCAAAAGTTATTGTGGATGTTGTTACTTCTATTTATATAATACTTTCATCTATATTATCTTTATTTTCCAGCTTCTATTTTGTTTACTCATGTTTATTTACTATTAAAAATCAACAACTATTCAACATATTTTATTCTCAATATATCATTGAATGGCCTATTGGCCTCTAAAAACACTTTTGGATGATGTAATAATAAACTATTAAAATAAATTATAAATGAATCCTTATAAAACCATAAAACGGGATACGAAACCCTCTTAACAGTAAATACAAAAAAATGTTTGCCACATTTTTTAGATTAGGTGACATTTGTGTTTTGAGGAAACCAAAAAACCTAGTATTACAACCAAAGAAAATATATAGAAATGAAGGAACGGTTATCCAATTTTACCCCTTAGGTAAATTTGGACAAACAAGACCTCGCATAGAGAAAATAGAAGGATCATTTCGGCCATGTGAGCTCACATTTTGGGGTCGAGACAAGCGAGTTGAAGTTGTGAGACACTAAGAGATGGGGGATTCACGTTTTAAGAGACATTTTGGAGTATGAAAAATTTAGATCTTTGACATAAAAGCATTCGGGTTCAGTGGATTGAAACTTCCCACTGGCAAGTTCGAAAGATACGAAGGAAATCAAAGTGTAAAGTCCAAAATTTAGACTTCGGAAATTTGGGAGTTTTTGAGTTAGCAGTGGGGTTGAGCAATAAACAGTGCCACACAGGGGGGAAAAATGTCTGAAACCTAAAGTCTAAAATTTAGACTTCGGGGCTTTCTGGAGATTCAAACGTTTCATGAACTCGAATGAATGAACAATACCTAAAAACAAGAAACTCGAGAAACCTCAAAAACTAAAACCTGAACCCTTGAAACCCAAAACTTGAATCTCCAAAATATCGAAAGTAAAACCCCCTAAAACACAAAGGTCTGAAATCTGAAGTCCGAATTTTAGACTTCGGGGTTTTAGAATTTTTGAACTTTTGGCTCGAGTGATGAATAATGCCACACAACATGATGACATATTCTAAACTTTGAAGTCCAAATTTTGGACTTCGGATGTTTGGCATTTCAGAACTTTCGATCCAACCCACCAGATGAATAGTAATAACTACCTCCTAAGTCAAATGCTAGAAGTTCCGAGTTACTAAACTTCAAAATTTTAGATTTCATAGGTTATGATGCAGGTTCTGAGTCCCTAAAAGAAGATAATCCACTAGTAATTATTGTGGTATGACACCCTCATATTTATATGGACATCTCAAATTTGCACAAAATCATACTTCAAAATAGGGAAATAGATTCTGCCATTGTTAGAGGATGGTTCCAAATTCCTCACCTACCCGAAATGATGAGGTATGGGATTCTTTTTTTCCCCAATAAGCAAGGTATAATGGAGTATGGGATTCATAAGATATTGCATCACTCGACAAGGATAATGATGGATTTTACAGAGATTGGATTGCATTTTAAGATTTTCTTCCCTTTCTCTCTTCATTTTTTCCTTTATAAATTGTAAAGGGGTTGTATTATGAAAAGGTTGGTCATTTTCTCTCCTCCCATGCACCATATTATTGTTGAGGATTCAAGTCTTAATCAAATATTTTGATGGTTTCATGTCTCTTCTGCTATAACACTTTGTATTGTGTAAGATTTTATGGAGCAATAAAACATATCTTTGTTAAATATTTTTCACCTCTTTGTTTTGTTGTTTTCATCTTACCTCTCATTGTATTTGCAGTATCTGGGTGTATTTCTTGTCTATTACAGGTTTGGCGGTTGTGTTTACCATGAAATGGTGAATGTTTACTTTTTGTGTGTGTGTTGTATTTGTCCTACCTCCTCGGGATTCATTCTTTCTCAAATTTTCGTGGGGGAAAGTGATCTCTGCACTCCTTACTTGGTGTATCACCACTCATAGTGTAGGTTTGTTTCATGCAATCCTTATTTCCCTATCCCCTTGGAAACATTAGATTAGGATTATTTGTTGGGCTTCTGCATTAGGAGTAGTTAGTGCTAGGTAGGTTAGGAGCAGGAACCGATCTTCTCTAGAGATACATCCCATTTTGTAATGTCCCACACTTAGGATTGATCCATGTTATGCAATCACGTGCCGAATGCCTCATCTTAATCGAGTAATTTGGGGGTGCTGTGATTTTGACATAATAGGAACCAAGGCTAGGCCTCTTCCAATGGCCGAAAGGGACAAATAAGGACAAGATCCAAGCCATAAGAAGTAAAGGGTTAAGAAAGGTTAAAAGAACATAATTGAACAACAATCACCTTGACATTAGTGGACCCCCGAGAAGAACACCACATCACACTTATGGATCACACGCATTTTTTGTAGAGTTTAGTCCAACAATCCCCATCCATTTTTAGGTCCATCGACCATCTCAATAAATCAACATCCAAATGCTAGGTTAACTTCCGGCATTCCCTTGCTAAGACTGGACCCCAAAAAAAAACCCCAAAGAGGTCCTGCTTGAGTGATATTCTTATCTAATGGATCAAGATACCTAACAAACTGGTCCTTCATGAGGTTGTACCTATCAGATTTCACGATGAATTGAGAGGCTACATGGGATAAAAATTTAGAGTACTTAATCATCTATATTAATGCCTAGAACATCCATGACCTCATTAATATTTGGTTTTAAATTTTAATTGGGCACTTCCCACCCAATAGAGGAGCCTCCACTACCCCACTCCTCCACCACAAAGATACCACCTACCCACACTTCTCCAATAGAACCAAAATCTGGAACCTAGCACTACAACAACGTCCCAAAGATCTAAACAACACCCCAAAAGTAATCACATCCAGTGAAGTATTTTTATAGAACTCCCTATGTCATCCTCCTCCCCATCCTCATCACTTTCGGACAGTCATCAACCTTTGTTGGTTGTGTGCATGGGTTTGTACCTTGCATTCTCCTCCTAAGACATCATCGCCTCTCTACAACATATTTTATATTCATAACGAAGCCTCCTAAATTTTTATCAAATAATAGGTGAGGACTCTAAATTGATAGTTTTTTCCCATTTACCGAAGGACGAGTTCAAGAAAATTTGATTAGGAACAGATTGCATCCATAAGTATATTGATGCATATCCTAACATTGACCAATATGGACTTGGATTTCCTTGTGTGATCGATATCAATAAACACCCCCATGGATCAAGCAATCCCCAAAGAATTTTTGTCTCCCAAAATTCTATTGGAAGAGGAAGGAGGTGGATCCCAACAACTAGTTCTAGGAAGTTAAAATTGTAATCCATCTCAAAGCACCAAAAACAAGGCTAAGAGGTTCCTACCCACAAAACACCTGCAATGCTTTGACAAGAACCCTTTGAAGGTCCTGTTCTTGAAAAAAAAGAGAAGTCCATCCCCTGCCCATTCCCTCTTGTACAAATCTCTTACAAATTCTATGTCGAGTCATAGCCTAGAAAACTTTCCCACTACTATGTATTTTAATCTTTCGTCTTCCCTATCCACAATGGCCTCAATAATCTCCACTATGGAGCCCCATTGCACCAGAGGGGGTAGGATCTTAACTGATTTTAATTTCTATTTTCCAAATAGTATGGCCACCCATGACCTTGCCACAGGGGAGACCGAGTTAACCGCTAGTTGAACAACTTGTGCCCCTCTTGGTATTCCCATCCCTATCCCCATTCCCGCAACCATCTCTCTTATATTTTTTCTTCCATTTCCATCCATCCCTCCTTCAAAAATATGCTCCCATTTTCATAGATAAATATTTTGGTAATATAGTCAATAAAGACAAGAAAAGAGGAGAGTAAGATGCTTATGTTATTCTTGACTAAAAATTAAAACTTCACAATAGTAAAAATAAGGTTGATTTCAAGGTTTCCTCAAATATATTGATTGCAATTCCAATACATATCAATGATAATGAATTTATCCACTATAATATTGTATATTGATGCTTGCACTTTTTCCCTCAAACCCAAATAATGATTTATTTATTTTTCAAAATAATTGATAATATTGTCATTTTACAAAGAATATAAAATATAATGAAAATTACAACTAATATGATTTGAATATTTCCATTCAATTTTGTTTCATCGAGTTCTAATTTTATCACATAAATCAAATGGTGTAAAATTCTACATTTTGAAATCACTATGTAGTGCCCACATTTTGATAGTCTCGGTTATGTGTTGATGTCTTTATTCATAGAGATTATTTGGTAGGGATTTGATATATTTTGGATAGTATGTTGTGATATTTGACCATCTTGGACATGTATGCTGATTTTGGCACACAACGCCAATTAGATTTGATTAGTGTGTTGACACCTTTTCATTTGATGTTGCGGATACTAACTTATCGCGATGTCATTTGGACCTTATTGATATATCTTGAATACTTAGTTTAGTCACATATCTAGATTATATGGATGTATGTCATTTATATTTATCTCTATGGCTAACTCGTGGTAAATTGTGTGTAATTGTCCATGTTTTCGTATTTATGATTCCATGATGATGTTATGATATCTTACATTTCATTGATTACTTATTGAGTAGTTGATTTACAACGTATTTGATAGGTGCATTTAATGTGTGCAATGAGTGTATAGGTGACAGTCACAGGAGAATGTGGGTTTCAGGGTGGCTACGCAAATTGTGCACAAACATCCCATGGGGCTAAGTCCTAACCATGCTAATTGTAATGTCATATTATTTGGGCACCATGAGTGACCCTCATTTGTAATGTACTATGTCATGTAAACTTAATTTGTGTTTAGGTTGTGCTTTTTTGTTAAATAATCTTTGTTTGGGGAATTAATGGCCCCCACTTGCATTAAGACTTGTATTTGGATAATTGTGTATTAAGTAGAGATGATTAGGGTCACATGTGAACCCTTGGGTGGGCCCCACATCCTATACACTTGTGCCAAACCTGGATTATTGCTATTTTAAGTGACTCCTTTTAGTTTTGGGAGTTCACTTAGCATTAAAATAATCCATAAGACCTACCTATTACGTATCGGAGCTTAATTTCAAGGCATAGAGGAAGTTTCCCTCCCATTTTGTCTCTTTTATGTCACCATCCATGTAAGATGGATTGGTATATGTGTTTTGTAGAAAGTTGCAAAATCCTTTTTTATTTTCATTTTAGGCATTTTGGGAAGGGAATGTTAAAAGTGAATTTATCTTTTATTCTTTTTATTTTGGAATCTTTGACTTGGAGGGAAGAGAGGGTGAAATATTTCACCCCCTGATTTGTGAGGGAATTTGTTGGCTTCTCTTGGAATTCTTCCTCATGAGGAGAGAAGAGGACCTATTTTTGGTTGGCTTGATGCTTGGAGGATTTTGGGAGCTAAATTTTTCTTCGATAAAGAAGTTGAAAAGCTAGAGTGTTGGAGAGATTTTTGGAGGTAGGATCCTTGAGCTCAATTTATATTTCTATGCCATGTTAGATTTTAGCTTAGCTTAATGTTGAAATTTTTGTTTTGTGGCATGGCTTTTATGTTTGTTTTTTTGGGTTCACTTGTTTTGATATTTTCTCCATCCATCATATGGCTTGATGGATTTTGGAGTTTATGGGGGAAGAGAGAGGGAATTTCCTTCTCAAACCTCATAGCTCGATGGGAAAGACATGAAGTTTCTTTTCACTCCCCTCAAATGGTTTTAGGTGGGGAAGGTGGTTCATATGGTTTGAACCCCCTTCCCCATTCTTGAGAGGAAACCCAGTGGGTTTGAAAATCCTTGCAAGAAGGATATAGCCGAATGGGTGGAGCAATAAGAAGTTTTTTTTTTTGGAGGTTTGTGAAGAATTTTCTTGTGAGCATCATATGGTTGGACCATAGTCACTTTTCTCTTGACATATTTGTTCCTAATTTTTTTCTCCAAATTTATGGTGTGAGTATTTCTCTCATTGTAGCTCTATATATATGGCTATATGGGAGCTTTGATTATCTTGTAAAATACTCCTTTTTGTATATGGGGCTACTGGTAACTTAAGTCACATTTTCTTGTGAAATCTTTCTTCAATATTTCAAAGAGGCTTGTAATGAGGTTTCTTGAGTATTTCACATATTTTGGAAACATGTTGGATTGGTGTGCTTAAGCCATTGAAAAAGAAACCTTGTAAAAGAGTTATTTATTTGAATATGTATTGATTTGAAAACTCCATTTTGGAAGGAAAAGTTGTTTATTGAAAGAATGTCTCTTCAAAAGAAAATATATTACTTATTGGAGATCTTACTTGTTTGAAAATATTAAACCTTTAAATTGCATTACATTTGAAATAAAGTAGTTCAATATGGACCTTGTGGATTCATTGTATGAGAGTATTTAGTCTTCTTACTCTATCACTCTTTCATCTAAATTTTTAGACATATTTAAACCTACTCATCTTGTATCGATATACCTTGCCATATGTTTCTCTTTTCAAATAAGGGAATGAATCATTTTGGTTTAAAATTGTCAAAAAAAAAAAAATACATATATTATTTGCATAGTTCACATAGCTTGAAAACCAGATTTTAGTACTCACATCTTGTATTTATTTTCATCCCATAACATATGATATAGTTATGTTGAAATGTATTTCTTATAGTAGTAAATGTAAACATAACTATGATGAATTTCTAAGAACTTGTTCATTATTTTATCTATAATAATTCAGCAAATAACTCATTATATTTTAAAACGAATCCTCTCATATAAAATATTATATTTATATATTTGCATATACAAATATAAAAATATAATACACATCAGTTATTACAAAACTACATAGTATAAAGTGTATTATAAATAATATAAAATGTTGTATCCTTATATATATATATATATATATATACACACACACACACACACACACACACACACACACACACACACAATGTAATAATCTATTATTAATATTCTAAATAAATAAATAAATAAACCAAAAAAGTTTTATTAAACAAATATATATATATATATGGTGGAAAGTTTGTTAAATTTTATTTATATTTTGGTAAAAGCAAAAGAAAATAAATCTAAAAAAACTTCATGTTAAAGGTTTTACGGTGGTTGTATTTGTTTAAAGATTTTAAAAAATAAAGTAATTGGGAGGGATTTAACCCTCCCGAAGTTGAGCATAGACCAGGGCCAATACACACCCAATGTCACCACTAAGTACACACCCAAATCTGAATTTTTTTGGGTATCAATGGATTTTGGTTTATTTAAAGTTTTTATTTTGTCAACACAATATGTTTGTGTGTGTGTGTGTGTGTAAAGAAAATTGTGGGTATTTTACATACCCAATAACTCGAGATTTTAGGTAAGGAAATTTACAAAAAAAAAAAAGAAAAGAATAATAAGACCTTTCTTTTAAAAAAACTTCATGAAACTAAGCCTCCATAGCTCCTCAACCTGCACTAGAAACAAAATTTTTAAAAAACATATGAAAAGAAAAGAGAAGATAAAGTTGAGTTGGGTCAACTTTAGGGCAAGATTGAAATCTATGGCCAAGATTTAATTGATCCTAGGGTCCACATTACACCGTACACACCTTAATGTCATAGGTAATTTTTGTGGTAATGACAAATCAAATTCAAAAAGGGGAAAACTAATTAAGTTATAAAAGGGTGCATACTTGCACTTAGGAACTTAGTAAACCTATAGTAGAATAAATAATTTAAGTTGGAATTGGAGTTGTGATTAATAAATTTGGTAAGTTAGTTTTTATAAAATAAATTATTAGAATGATCGAGTTAGAAATGTTAGTATTAATTTGTTCATTTAAAAAAATTACCCAAATTTTCTAGACATATTTTAGTGTGGTTTTCGATGTCCCGAGGTAGGGCATTACATTTGGTATCAAAGCGAAGGTTCGCACACATGGACACTCTGGGTAATTAATTAACTAGTTAATAATATTTTAATAACATTAAAAATAAATAAAAAATTATTGATTAAAACATTTTCCGCAACCATTTATAATTTAATAATTTAATATTCCATTTTTATTCGTAGTACACAGGATGACACCCATGAGATGGCGATCGGTTAGGGTTTTGGGACGTAGTTCTCCTACGCCTGAATCATAGGCACTTGAGTAAAAACCTAAAATATTAGAGGCCCTTCAATAGTTGACTGGTGTTGTGTTGCAGTCCATTCTACCACCGTAGGAGGTGAGAGAGGAGGATATCCAATCAGGAGATGAGGAGCTGATAGGAAAGGATGCACACACAGAGCCACCGGATCACGATACCCCCGAGGCGAGAGAGGTCACGTAGACCTTCCATTCATAGAAAGATGGTGGTCTCGTACATTCTGAGCCATTCACACAATCTTGAGGGAATATTTAGGAATATGCAACCCCATTCACCTATTGGACCACATTTCCGGGATCGGGATACGGGAAATTTGATTAGAGATCTTCTTCACTTGCATCCACCTACGTACACTAGTTATACGAGAATGTTTTGGGACCGAGTATTGAAAACTTATCCTTGATAGATTCTTTAGATTGCAATGTTATGAGGTAAATGTCAAAGTTAGGTTCACCATACACCTCCTTCGAGACGTAGTAGGAATTTTGTGGAGGAATGAGGAGCGGAAGATCCATTTGAATCGAGATATTGTGGCTTAGGATTTTTTCAAGGAGTGTTTCATCACTCGTTATATATCGTAGCATTTCATGTAGAAGAGGATTGATGAGTTTCACAACTTACGATAGGGCTCTGATAGGGTGGCACAATATGAGAGCAGGTTCATGGATCATCTTCAGTATGTGGCCTACATGTAAGATGAAAATTTTTAGGTTAAAATTTTTATTTGGGGTCTGAATGCAGTCATAACAGGAGAAGTTAGGAAGTTATCTCCTCCCACACTTGATAAGGCCATCGAGAAGGCCTACTTAGCTAAGGAGAACATGTCCAGGGAAAAGTAACACCGAGATAGTAACAAGAGAGAAATTTTAAGAGAAGATACATGCCTTTTACAATCGTGAGGTCATGGGGTAAACACCACCCCGAGAAGAGGATTCTAGCCTCCTCCAAAGATCATTGAGGGCTCTATCACACCCACAACAATTGACACATCATTATGGCCACCAACAACAAAGGGCTAGAAAGAATTAGAGCTTACGGAGAAGTGGTACTAAAGGAGGTTTTGGTGGAGCCAAGGATAGGAGACATGGTACTTATCGGGTACATCTTGCTCACATGCGTAGTTTACTAGGGTTGGACCAAAGTGGGATCGTTCACCAAAGTACAGGAGGGACCCCATCTCAGAGGGTACATAAGGATGTTTTATTTGTGGGTCTCTTGATCATAATGTGTGTATGTGTCCACATAAACCCACTACCATGGATATTCAGAGAGCTCCTAGATCTGAGTAGATAGTTAGTGATGTAGGACATGCCCATTGTGTATATGTAGTGGTTGACAAATCGCCGTGCCAAGGATCGAGCCACGCTTAATGAGATGACAGTACTATCAGGGGTATTTCAGTCTCATTACTCTTTGATTCAGGTGCTTCAAATTCTTTTATATCTCCTTTTTAGTGGACCTATATGGGCTTATTGTGGCTAGGAAGCCGATATTGACAGTTGAGTTGGCCTGTAGGGCCAAAATTTATGTGGAATCGTATGTGGAGAGTTGCATGCTTGATTTAGGAGTCTTCTCCACTACACTTGACCTCCGAGTTATTCATCTAGGATCTTATCGGGTAGTTTTTGGTATGGATAGGCTCGAGTCTCATCGGGCCAAGGTGGATTTTAGAAATAAGCTCATTCATGCCAAGATGATATTTTGAGTGCGGTTGTGATTTTAGGGATGAAAAGGCCTATCTCCTTACGCATGATCTCAGCTAAGTAACTCAAGCAGAGATTTGTAAGGGTTGTTAGTTATTTACTATCACAATCAATGATTGATCAGAGAGCACTTTAGAGAATTCACACTTAGATGATCATGTAGTTTGAGGGAGTATGCATATGTGTTTCTAGGTGAGATTCTTGGGTTATAACCATGCGAGAGAGGTGGATTTCACCATTGATTTTTTTCTAGCATCTTCACCATTTTCTAGGTCACCCTATCGGATGACGATTCTAGAGCTTCATGATCTCAAGATAAAGTTCGAGGATTTGTTGGAGAAGGGTCTCATTGACCATAGTGTATCCCCTTGGGGAGTGTCATTTATATTTGTGAAGAAGGATGATTCTCTTAGGCTTTGTGTTGACTTCAGGCAGCTCAACAAAGTCACGATAAAGAACCATTATCTACTCCCTAGGATTGATGACTTGTTTGATAAGATGTGGGGAGTGAGAGTGTTCTCAAAAATTGATCTCAATTAAGAGTACCATCAGTTACACATATCGGAGGAAGAAATTCATAAGACAACCTTTTGTACACACTATGGGCATTATGATTTCAATGTTGTCCATTTTGGTTTGACCAATGCCCCATCTGTGTTCATGAGCCTCATGAATGGAGTATTCAGGACCTTTCTGATCACTTTGTCTTAGTGTTCCTAGATGATATATTGATATATTCATGTTTCGAGAAGGAACACGAGGAGCATTTGAGATAGGTACTATAGGTTTTGAGAGAGTAGAAGTCGTATGGGAACTTATAAAATGTAGTTTCTTTCATACAGAGATTCAATACTTGGGTCACATCATATCAGGTGAGGGTATCTCAGTAGATCCCTCTAAGATACAGGTTGTTATGGACTGGCCAACACCCACATCAATTACTAAGGTGAGGAGTTTTATGGGTTTAGTACCTTACTATACCATATTTTTAAAGGATTTTTCCAATATTTCTCACCCTATTACTTCTCTTCGAGAAAACGTAAGAAGTTTGATTGATTAGAAAACCGTGAGTAAGCCTTTGAGTTGCTAAGGAAAGGTTAACCATGGCACCTATCGTAGCAGTTCCAGACCCTACAAAGGATTTTTTGTTTATACTAATGTATCCCTAGAGGGTTTGGGAGAATTTATTATGTAGGAGCATTAGGTTATTGCATTTGAGTCACGTAAGCTCAAGGACTACGAGCTTAACTATCCCACTCATGATTTGGAGGTTGTAGTAGTTGTTCATGATCTTGTGCGTTGGCATCATTTCCTTTTGGTAGGCCTTTCATTTTGAGGACTGATCACCATAGTTTGTAGCATATATTCTCATATCTCGAGACTAAATGATCATCAATAGTGTCGGATAGAGTTCCTATGTGAGTGTGACATAGAGGTATGATATATCAAAAAGAAGGAAAATGTTGTTTTATATGCACTTATTACACGATGAAATATGCTTGCTTCATTGACATTGTAGTCAAATTTGAGAGGTATAATTATTTAGCATCTTACGAGAGGACAGTTTGATGAGGGTGCTAGATAGATGTTGGAGTCTCGATGGTTCATTAGAAGGTAGATATTAAGGGTGCATTTTGGAGGTAGATAAATTACTTCGGTTCCATAGGCACATATTTGTGCCTAAGTCATGTTATCTGTGTAGCTTAATCCTTATAGAGGGATCATCTAGATCCATATGAAGCACACCCAAGAGTGAATAAGATGCTAACAGATTTGAGAGAGTTATATTATTGTTCTTATCTTCGACAGACGTAGCAAATTTTTTTGCATGTTGTCTTGAGTGTCAAAGGGTCAAGGCAGAGATTCTCATCCCGAAGACTTTTACATCCTCATGATATCCTCGAGTGTAAATGGGATGTGATTTTCATGGATTTCATTGTTGGACTCCTTATGTCTTTTTGTCATCATAATGAAATTATGGTTACTGTGGATAAGTTGACCAAAGTTGCGCATTTCTCGCCAACCAAGGTCACCTATAATGCATAGGCCATTGCCAAATTATATATGGAGGACATTGTTAGATTGCATGGGATTCCAAATACCATCATTAATGACATGGATAACATTTACACTTTAGTTCTTTGGACTTCCTTTCAGACCGCTACGGGTACTCAAATTAATTTCAGCTTAGCATATCATCCAAAAATAGATGGACAGATGAGAGGGTTAATTAGGTACTAGGGGAAATGTTGAGGATGTATGTGATGGACTAAAAAAAGTGGGAATATTATCTACATTTAGTTGAGTTTCCCTACAAAAAAATATCATAGTTCCATTAGTATCACTCCCTACCAGATTTATATGGTCGACCTTGCTTAGACACCCCGAGTGGGATATAATAGACGACATGATTATTCTAGGACTAGCTTACCATCATGACTTAGACTAGTAGGTTGTTCTTACTAGGTAGCATCTTGATTAGGCGAGAGAATGCTAGAAAGCGTATGCATACACTAAGAGGACTCATTGTCACTTGTCGGTGGGTGACAAAATCCTATTGAGAGTTCATCCACATAAGAGCCTAATCCGCTATGGAAAGGTTTTAAGCTATCGCCTTGTTTTGTGGGGAATTTTGATATTTTAGAGGTCATTAGTCCAGTTTTCTACCGCTTTAGCTTTGCCACCGTGCCTTGCACATTCCCACAATTTTTTTCATGTTTCTGTACTATGTAGATATGTACCTAATGTCCTGTCATGTTTTAGATTGGTTGATATTACGGGTAGAGGACCAAGGACTTTAGAGACTAGAGCACGTATGTATACTTGGAGCACCAAAGGATGGATCTTTGGGGTCAAGACTTGGACCAGGTTATAGTGTAGTGGGACAGATATGATGAGACAACAACTACCTAGGAGGATGCTACACCATTGAGGGCTAGATATCCCTATCTCTTTTAGTGACTTCTAGGAGAAAGTCAAATTTTTGGATAGGGGGATGTAGTGACCACATTTTGATAGGCTCGGTTATATCTGTCGACTTCTTTATTCATAGAAATGATTTGAAAAAGATTTGATATATTTCGATAGTAAGTTATAATATTCAACCATCTTGGACATGTATGGTGATTTGGGCACGTAGCACCAATTTGAATTGATTAGTATGTTGACACCTTTTCATTTGATGTTGTAGATACTAACTTATCGTGATGTTGTTTGGACCTAATTGATATATGTACAATACTTAGTTTAGTCACATATCCGGATTATATGGATGTATGTCATTTATTATTATCTCTATGGAAAATTGATGGTAAATTATGTGTAATTGTGCATGTTCTCCTATTTACAATTCCATGATGATGTTATAATATCATATATTTCATTGATCTCTTATTAAGTAGTTGATTTACAAATTATTAGACAGGTGCATTTAATGTGTGCAATGAGTGTGTAGGTGACAGTCACATGAGAACATAGATTTCGGGATAGTTATGGAAATTGTGCACAAGCAGCCCATGGGGCTAAGTCTAAACCATGTTAATTGTATGAGGCCTTAGTGTACATTGTATTATTTGGGAACCATGATGACCCTCTTTATAATGTAGTATGTCATGTAAGATTAATTCATGGGGGTTCACTTACTAAAATTATGGTATAACACATTTGTTCGAAGGGTATTAAAGAATACCCTTACTTCTAAATTTACCTCTAATTATTTAATTTATAATATCACCTCCTGTTATATTATTAGAATAAAAATACCACCTATTTTTTCCATGTACCTTACTTACCCCATTTTCCATAACAATTTTATTTACCCTCTTTATTCATACCCTAATATATTAAATAAAAAATCTATCATATTTCTCACTCAATTTTTTTATATGAATTTTCTCTTGAAAGATAGTTTGAAGACATTCAAGATCCATTTCTAATTACCTTTTAAATGTTAGGCTTTAATTATTTTTCAATAGTTCTTCAAATAATTAAGATGGTGAAATAATATCACTTGTGTTGAAAAGAATATTGTATCCTAGTTTTCTACCATCTTATTATTTCTTGGTTAATAATCTTTTAATTGAGATTTATTTATTCAAAAAAGATTATAATTTAACTTTATCAACACAATCCTTAAATTAAAATTTTAAGGTATTTAGTATTAAAAACTAGGGTTAAAATGTTTTAGTTTTATATTAAAATTAATCCTTCCTTTCCTTTGGCCTACCTCTCTAACCTACCCCCAATACCTGATTAAAAATATTAATAAATTAAACCCTTTCACCCCTCTTATCTACTGGTATATTAAGTTTATTTTTATTAATTTTAATTTCCTCAATATGAACTCACGTGCTAAGATATTGCGTAGCTAATGAACCCCCCGTGGATTAATTTGTGTTTAGGTTGTGTTTTTTATTAATTAATCATTGTTTGGGGACTTAATGGCCCCCACTTACATTAAGACTTGTATTTGGATAATTTTGTATTAATTAGTGATGATTAGGGTACATATGAACCCTTGGATGGGCCCCACATCCTCTACACTTGTGCCCAAATGTGCCAAACCTGAAATTTTATTATTTTAGGCATTTCAAGTGACCCCTTTTAGTTTTGGGAGTTCACTTAGTATGAAAATAAGCTCTTTGACCCTACCTATTAGGTAGGGGATTAATTTTAAGGCATAGAGGATTTTTTCCTTCCATTTTTCTTCTCTTTTGTCACCATCCATGTAAGATGGATTGGTATGTGTGTTTGTAGAAATTTGCACAATATTGTTTTATTTTCATTTTGGGAATTTTGGGAAGGGAGTATTAAGAGTGAATTTATATTTTACTCTTTATATTTTGGAATCTTTTACTTAGAGGGAAGAGAAGGGTGACACATGTCAACCCCTCATTAGTGAGGGAATTTGTTGGCTTCTCTTAAAATTCTCCCTCATGGGGAGAAAGAGGATTTTTTTTTGTTGGCTTGATATTTGGAGGCTTTTAGGAGCTAGAGTTTTCTTGGATAAAGAAGTGGAAAAGCTAGAGTGTTGGAGAACTTTTTGGAGGTAGGCTCCTTGAGCTCATTTTATGTTTTTATGCCATGTTAGATCTTAGCTTAGCTTAATGCTGAAATATGTGTTTTGTGGCATGTTTTGTATGTTGTTTTTTTGGGTATTCTTGATTTGATATTTTCTCCATCCATCATATGGCTTGATGGATTTTGGATTTTATAGGGGAAGAGAGATGAATTTTCCCTTTCAAACCACATGGCTTGATGGGCAAGCCATGAGGTTTATTTTCACTACCATCATATGGTTTGAGGTGGGGAAAGTGGTTTATATGGTTTGAACACCCTTCCCAATTCTTGGAGAGGAAACCCAAAGGGTTTGAAAATCCTCCCAAGAAGGATATAGGAAAACAGGTGGAGCAATAAGGAGGGATTTATGTTTGGAGGTATAAGGAGGTTTGTGAAGAATCTTGTTGTGTGCATCTTATGGTTGGACCACACTTTTGTCAACTTTGGATATCTCCTCTTCTCTTCCCTAGTTTGAGGGTGAATATGGTTTTCTCATCCCTTCCTAGTTTGAAAAATGTTGTGTTTTCCTTAGTGCATGGTTATGTTTTGTTTGAAAAATGTTGGTGTTATGTCTCCCTAAACCTTGTGCACAACTGTGTAAACTAGCTCTCTCTCCCATGGTCTTGAGGAAGGCTAACATGTCTTCCAACCCTTGTAAATACATGTAATAATGCCTATAGGTTGGGTGGTAAAAAAATATTTTCTCCTTATGTTGGTTTCCTTGAAAGGCATTCAAAGTTGGAGCTCAAAAATTTTGATGGTTAGATTTTTCTTGACATCTTGGTTCCTCATTGTTTTCTCCAAATTTCTGTTGTGAACATTTCTCTCATTATAGATCTATATATATGGCTATGTGGGAGCTTTCATTGTATTTTAAAATCCTCCTTTTTGTATAAGGGGCTACTGGTAACTTGAGTCACATTTGCTTCTGCAATCTTTCATTAATCTTGTAAAGAGGCTTGTAATGAGGTTTCTTGAGTATTTCACATATTTTGGAAATATGTTGGATTGGTGTGCTTAATCCATTGAAAAAGTAACCTTGTAAAATAGTTATGTAGTACCCACTTCCCTTTGACACCTTTTGATCTTATTTTGATTACGTCGACTACACTTATGGACATTGTTGTAGCCTTTTGATTTAGCATGATACTAGATGTTAGAGATACTAGATTAGTTGTTGATTTCGATTCATAGATGATGCATGTGGATTATTAGAGACATATTGATGATTGATATGTTGTGGACATGGTTATTTATATATATTTCTGACATGTGATATACTTTCGTTGCCATGAGTAGGCTTTGATAATTGAATTAATGTTGCGATCATTTTGACATGGATGAAACATTGGATAGAAATGTTGCTAGAAATTTGTAAATGATTCATAATTGCCTAGATGATATTTATTCGTATATAGATGATTTTAGATTATATTGCATATTTTGGCATGGATGTTTTAATGTGGCCACAAGGCTGAAGAAGGTATTGTATATTTTGTAGGTGTGTGTGTGTGTGTGTGTGGGTGTGCATGTGTGTGTGCACGTGAGCACGCGCGCGCGTGTGTGTGTGTGTGTGTGTGCGCGCGTGTGTGTGTGTTTTAAAACAACATTGGGGGATTGGAGACCAACCACATTGGAATTCTAGATGAATTCAACTAGGGTCACCATGGCAACATGTAATTGTGTGTGTGTTAGAATTATTTGGTTAGGGGAAAATTGTGACCAAGGGGTCATGTGTTGTTTTTGTTTTATTTCCTTTTTATTAATGTTAGTATGTGTTCCTTTGAGTGATGTAATTTACTTGTTCTAATTATTTAGTTTTGATGTATGTGTTTTCCCCTTTATCTTAGTGGGTCTAAGTGACTTATTAAAGTAATTAAATCTTTTCCTAAACTAATTAAATATGTGACCAAAAGGAGTTCATTTATTAGACTTGATTTACTCTTGGATTTTGTGTTGTGTGTTGAATGCTTGATATTTTGAGTGTTGTACACTCTACCCTTCATGGGAAACTCGAATTTGACCTTAAGGGCCAATTTTGAAGGCTTGTGGGACAAGTTAAACTTGTCCCACACCTTTTAAATTATCATACCAACCCTACCTCTGGGTTGGGGGGTGAAAATTAGACCCCATTAGGTGTTTTGGGAAGATACAAAGGTGAAATATTTGTTGCACTTTCTTTCAAGTAATTAATTTTGTTATTAGAGGTCTGTGGGCTTAGTTTGTGTGTGTGAGTATCTTTTCATTCCTATCACTCACCAATTTACGATGCTTTAGGGTTGAGGTTTGATTTCTTGTTGGAGATTGTGGATTCTTTCTTGGTTTTGAGGAGCTTGGGGACTTACTCTTGGGAAAAAGCTGTTCTACGGAAAGGTAGGAGCTTCACCTTGTTTGTGTTATTCTTTATTTTGTGTTTATGTGCTTGTGTTTAATATTGTTATCTTTAGAATGCTTCTTGGGTGTGGGTCAATTTCCTAAGTTTTGAGTAGGAGGAGACTATGGGTAGTTTTCTTGTATGGAGGCATAAGATTTTACTTTCTTTCTTGGAGGGAGTTTGGGTTAGGTGTCCCACATAGGGTAAGGAGTGCTTGCATTTGTTACTTATTTCTTTTATGAGGAAGCATAATAGTATGTGGGAGGTATAAGGGGTACATGAGAGAGGCGTAAGAGTATGTAGGGATTTGATATATACATTGGAGGCTTTAAGGTGGGATTCCCATTCGAGAGGCATAAGTGGCCTCCCACAAGTCTTGCTCTTGTTTATTTCATTTTAAGCCTTATTTTGTTGTTTTTGTTCTTCTTCTTGTGTTGTTATTTTGAATGTGGTTGAAATGTTGTGAAACATTTTGTTAGTATTGTTGAAGCGTGTTGTTTCCATGTGTTGAAATCATCTCCCATTGTGATGTGGTTGGGGATCTGGGGCCAATGAAGAGGATGGATTCTCCTCTTCATTGGATGTCTTGGTTGGGTGGAGAGAACTTCCTCTCCCACCTTTTTTTTTGTGAATCAAAAAAATCTTGGAGGAGCTAACTTGTTGAGATATGGAGCTTGGAGTTTTGTTGGATACCCTGTGAAACTTCCTTTATGTTGTTCCCACTTAGAGTGGAGAAACTTGAGATATTGTATTCTATTATTTGCTTACATTCTTGTATTATTTCCCACCTTGAGTGGAAGACTTTGTAATAATTTCTTGGGAAATATTACATTCTAGTATTTTTATATAGTCCAAGAAAAGAATCAAAATGACTATATTGTGTAAAAAATTATTTGGAAGTTGCATTGTGAAAAGAAAGTTACTTTCATAGTGAATTTGTAATGTTGTAAATGAGAAAGAAGGAAATATAGAAGTTGTAAGAAGTTGAACTTGTATGCATAATAAACTTGAATGGAAAAATAAAGTTATTATAGCTATTTTGAATGTATGTACATTGTAGTGAAATGAAAGAGAGAACAAGTTTGAATATATTGTATTTAGAAATTGTTTTTTTATATAGCAAGAAAAAGACAATGTAAAGCAATAGATTTAGATACTTTTGCTCTTGAAATGGAAAGAAAAAAACTAGATGAACATAATAGAATGAGTTTGTAAGTAGATGTGTTCTTCATTGGTTTAGATAGCTTTTAAATATGAGTAGATTTAACTAGGGAATGAATAAATAGATTGAAATCTCAAAAATGGAACCTTTAGATGTACTTAAATAGGCTCAGAATGCATTTTAACACCTTTTTGTAACTTTTGGCTTTTATAAAACTCTCGGATTTTACGTTTTGGTTTTTTCGAGAAAAGGACCAACACCTTGTGCAGAGCGGTGGTCCCGTAACCACCACTAAAGCTAAGGCGTTGGTATTAAAACCACTTCTCGGTAGGGTGGTGGTCCCTGGTTTATCACGCAGGTAGGGCGGCAGTCCTAGGACCACTGGTCTACTCAGGGTGGTGATTCTGTCACTTGTGAAAGAACTTTCTGGATCCGTTCTTATGCATAAATTTTAACTGGTTCAATCTAATTTATAAGCAGTAAAATTCATCTAATAAATACCAGCAAGAAAAACAATTAATAAACCCTTGGATTGGGCAGAAACCTTCAAATGGTTGATTAACAAAGTATTCTTTTTCATTTACAACAATGGGGTAGGGTCCACTTTCAAATTTGAAAACCTAAATATAAATGGTTTAGAATAAAACCAGATTGGGGAAAGAGATCCCTCCCAATCATTAAACCTTAAATTAAACCTTCAATCTAAACCTTCTAAGCTTGGTCCTTGTAGACTCCTCCATGATTTCTCACCTCTTTCTCCTATGGCCTTCTCCTCTCCAACTTGCATTTTTCACAAAGGAAAATGAACCAAATGAGATAAATAGAATAAAGGAAGGGTTTAATAAGAATGCATATGGAATTTTTAGGGCTTGTTTGTAACCCTAGGATCTTGTCGTTGAAATTGATTTGATCCGAGGGTGGAGGAAAAACCCTACCTTTGATAGGAGAAAATGGATTTTGCTAATGTTTCCTGTAAAGCCTTAGGGGTATGTGTAATTTTGGAATGGGGCTATTTTATTTCCCTAGAGTGTTAAACCTTTGTTAGTCCTTATCAAGCTTTAGTTAGTAATAGAAAAGACTCTAAGTTATTAAGATAATGTTTTTATATTAATTGGGTAAGAGGTTAACCCTATTAGGAATTAACATTATTAAGGAGAAGAAAATATTTAATTAAGTAAATTAATTCTTGGTACCTTCCTAGTGAATATTTGTTTAACGGACCTTAAAGATGAATTAGAAAATATGTTAACCTTCTAGTAGACCTGTTTCTTAAACCGTAGGGTTGAGTTTAGTGGTGTAAGTTAGTTATTGTACCCTAGGGGATTAACATCCTTATAACTAGTTTTATCCTTCTACCTTGTTCTTGAAAAAAAAATGTCACAAATTTTGGGTTAATTATTGAGACTTAGTGTGTTTTAGAACATCGTTTTTGACAGGCATTACATTTGGTATCAGAACAGAGGGTTCAAAGCTTCGACCCTTGGGCACACTAAAAAAATGAAGACATGAATCTTTTAACCTAGTGTAAAATTTCTTATTTAAATCTAGAAAACCACACCATCTGATAAATTACAAAATTTTAGAAAACTTAAAAAAACCAAAATGATGAACTAACTCTCACCTTGGTAAGTGTAGGCGCGCGAACAAGACAAGGTGTATTTTAACATAGACCTAGGTATACCACCACCAGATTAGGCAGTAGCAGCCATTCTTCCTCAGATTTTATAGATGCTTCAGGATGTCAATGCCGCTATACGCAGAGGGTCCCTAGGAGGATGACTTGCTAGATAAGATATGGAGCCATTAGTTGAGGCTAGGGAATCTCCTCAATACAGCGAGGAGCATAGAGTAGAGAACTTATACATGGAGTCACCTAGGGAAAAGACACCATAGAGAGGACATGGAAACAATATTTTAGGACATAAGGACATATATTAGAACCTTAGACAGAGGGAGGAGCATGTATAGAGACCTAGGACTCATTAGTCATCAGCTGTAGACCATATCAGGGAGATCCTGAAGCTATGGCCATCACATTATTCTGGTGATATAGGAGGTTTATAGGTAGAGGCTTGGTTGGTGAGATTGAACGAATGCTTCTAGATCCACCCTTGTACTAGCAACAAAAATCTCATGTTGTGATCCATTTTTTGAGGGATGGAGTAGGAGTCTAGTGGAGGATCAAGGAGTAGAAGCTCCATGTTGACTCAGAGACAGTTACCTGGGAGATTTTTGAGGAGTATTTTAGGAGTAGGTATTTTCCCAGGAGGTTTATTCAATAGTGGATAGATGAGTTTCACAACCTTGGTAGGCATCTATGACTATATCCGAGTATGAGAGTCGATTTCTGGATCTACTACGGTGTGTCCACTTTATGTAGGATGAATGTATTGATTCACAAGTTCATCTGGGGCCTAAATTTTTATTTGGGTGGTGTGGTATGCATTTATCATGCAAAGACATTAGCAGAGGCTATTGAGAAAGTCCTATATTATAGAGGAGACTCGGGGATGATGCAGCATGATAGAGACAAAGTTCGAGCCACATTCGGTAGATGTAGGATATCATATCGATGGGGTCGGTTCCTCCTCCTCATGGTGGATAGAGTTTGGGACAGTCTTCCTTAAGGCCACCTTAGTAGCCACCTCGGTAGCAACATCAATAGCAGAGAGACCATCCCACCTTAGAGACCTCCTTAGAGATTTGACGTAAAAAGAGGGAAGAGTATGGGACCTCCCCTGAGGTCCCATAAGGACACAGGGTGCAAAAAGATCTCATTCACTAGGATCTTATCGGTAAAGACCTCAACATTCCATAGTTGGGTCTTCGGATCCACATCATAGACATCTAGGTACCATTGGAGAGGACTAGGTAGTTTTTATGGTTATGGTGTTGTTAGACACCATTGGAGATAGTTCTTATAGAACCCTAGAAAGAAGGGTAAGATGTAAATATTAGAGCCTACTATTGGAGATATGGCACGAAGGCATCATATATACGCATGGGTCGAGAACCGCCAGGCTGGGGCACTAGAGTATCATGATAGAGACGACATGTAGTATTGGTGTTATTTCTACCTCTATATTATTTGATTATGGTTCCTTTGATTATTTTATTGCACCATCCTTAGTAGAGCGTTGTAACCTAGTGGCCATTAGGAAATGTGGCGATTTCGAATGTTGAGATGGCTTATGCAAAGGTGAAAATTTTTGTATACTCCTTAGCTAAGGAGTGTGTAGTGGATTTGGGACCCTTCACCACTACTTTAGATTTTGGAATCCTTCCTTTGGGTTCTTATGGTGTCATCTTGGGCATGGACTGGTTGTCTACACACAGAGCTAGAGTGGAATGTTACCTTAATACTATTGCTTGTACAGATGATCTAGGAGTGGAGTCAGTGATAGTAGGGGTTAGGAGGCCCTTTTCTATTCAAAAAATTTCTGCTATGCAACTTAAGCGCAGTGTGCGATGGGGTTGTCGGATGTATACTGTTATAGTTAGTGAAAGATTTGAGGATGAGTCTAGTGGACCATCCCTTGATGACCATCCCATCTTGAGAGATTTTTCTAATGTGTTTCTAGGGGAGCTATCGGGGTTACCTCCCCCACATGAGATATATTTTCATATAGATTTGGTTCCAGTGCAGCCTATCTCACAATCACATTATCGGATGACTACTCTGAACTATGTGATCTCAAGTTACAGCTTGAGGTCCTTCTAGAGAAAGGCCTAATCCATCCTAGTGTATCCCCTTGGGGTGTATTGGTGATATTTGTGAATAAGAAGGATGGATCTCTGTGGTTGTGTATTAATTACCACCAGTTGAACAAAGCAACGATCAAGAATCGTCACCCCCTTTCATGCATTGATGTCTTGTTTTATCGGATGAAGGGGGCCAAAGTTTTCTCAAGATAGATCTTAAGTCGGGTATCATCAACTTAGGATTACAGAGGAAGATATTTATAAGACCGACTTTTGTATGATATATGGCCACTACGAGTTCACGGTGGCACCTTTTGGTCCGACATATGCCCCAAAAATGTTCATGAGATTGATGAATGGAGTATTTAGGAATTTTCTTGATGGATTCATGCTCATATTATTTGATGACATTTTGATTTACTCACATACGTGTGAGGAGCACGAGGAGAACCTTCACCATGTTCAATAATGTCTTCATGAGCAACATCTTTACGAGAACCTAGAGAAGTGTGCATTCTTTTAGACAAAGATGTAGAATTTGGGCCACATCATTTTTGGGGAAGGTATCACAGTCGATCCTTCCAATATTCAAGCTATCATGGATTGTCTAGAACCCACCAATGTGACCAAGGTGAGCAGCTACATGGGTTTGGTAGGATACTATAGGAGATTTGTTCACGACTTTTCTCATATTACACACCCCATCACTTTCCTTCAATGAAAAGGGAAGAAGTTTTTTTGGTCGAGACAGATGTGAGCCGGCATTTAGGACATTGAAGGAATTCCTTATAACAACACCTAATCTTGTAGTACCATATCCTTAGGGAAAGTTCTATGTTTGCACATATGCTTCTTTGGAAGGACTTGGAGGTGTGTTGATGTAAGAGGGAAGAGTAGTTGATTTTGAGTCTCACAAACTCAAATATTATGAGCTCAATTATTCAACTCATGATCTTGAGCTTGTAGTAGTTTGTGCATGCCTTAGTGTGGTGGAGACATTTCCTCCTTGGCCGGATATTTACACTCAGGACTGATCACTTGAGTCTTCATCACCTCTTCACGCAGCCCAATCTCAACTCTCGTCAATAGCGTTGGATGGAGTTTCTTTATGAGTATGACATGGAGATAGAACATGTGAAGGGGAAGGAGAATGTGGTTGTATATTCTTTGAGAGAATGAAGACATGTGGCTATGTCTACTTTAGTAGATATAGATTTACGGAGCAGGATTTTGCAACAACTTCCTCATGATAGCTTCTACCTTATAGCCAAGCAGATATTGAGTATCAGAGGCCCCTTGAGGGGATATTTTATGCATTTTAATTAGAGGTAGATGGTATTCTCAAACACAAAGGCTGGATATATGTTCCTAAAGATGGAGACTTGAAACAAAACATTTTGATAGAGGCTCAAAGATGCACTTTATTCAGCCCATCCTAGAGTGAAGAGGATGCATGCTACTTTGAGACAGTGTACCATTGGAGAGGACTTCGGAGAGGCATGGCTTAGCTTGTGTCATGATATTTAGAGTGTCATACGGTGAAGGCTGACCATCAACATCCAGTTAGCCTTCTCTTTCCTCACACCATACTAGAGTGGAAGTGGGACACCATTTCTATGGAATTCATTGTGGGGTTATCAATGTCGAGATACCAAAGCATGATGCCATCATGGTCATGGTGGATAAATTAATGAAAGTGGTTCATTTTTCTCTAGTGAAGACAAATTACACAAACTAATGCAAAGGCATGGGTATATCTTGATGATATTGTAGATTACATAAGATTCCATGGAAGATCATTTGCCACCGCGATACTTTGTACACTTCCTATTTCTGACCACCTTGCGGCATGCTCTCGGGAAAAGGATCAATTTTAGAAGGGCATATCACCCCGAGATAGATGGATAGACTGAGTGGGTGAATCAGATCTTGGAGGAAATGCTTAGGATGTACATTATGGATCACCAATCGAGATGCGAGGAGCATCTGTACTTGGTTGAGTTTGCCTACAATAATAGTTTCTAGAGTTTGATAAGCATGGATCCTTTTCAAGATTTATATGGTAGAGAGTGTAGGATGTCTCTTAGTTAGGAAAAATTCAGAGGACATGGTTTCTCTTGGGCCAACCTTATTACAGGACATGGAGCAACATGTTTTTTTTATTAGACAAAGATTGTGTGAGGCATAGGACAGGTAGAAGAAGTATGTGGACTAGCATAGGACAGATCATAGTTATGAGGTGGGCATGAAGGTGTTTCTTTATGTCATACCGCATCGAGCCCTATCCATTATAGAAAATTTTTAAGCTTGCTCTTAGGTTTGTGGATCCCTTTGAGATCTTGGAGTGCATCGATCCTTGGCCTATCGTATAGCATTACCACCTTGCTTGTCTCCTATCCATGATGTGTTTCACATTTCTGTGCTTAGGAGATATATTTCTGATCCTTCTCACATGATAGATTAGACCACATTGTAGGTGTAGGATCAGGGGCAGGTGATGGTGGAGCCCATCCACATTATAGAGCATAAGACCACAGGCCTTCACGGTAGAGAGATTGACCGTGTTTGGGTCCGATGGGATAGATATGATGAGACTATAGCTACATGGGAGGATGCTACATTGCTACGAGTGTACTTCCCACACTGTTCCAGTGACTTCCAGGAGGAAGTCGAGTCTAAGGGGAGGGGGATGTAGCATTGATTTTAATACTACCGACTACGATTATGGACATTGTTATAGCTTTTAGATTTAGCATGATACTAGATGTTAGAATTACTGGACTGTTGTTGATTTCGATTCGTATATGATACATGTGGATTATTAGAGACATTTTAAATTCATGCTGATATGTTGTGGACATGGTTAATTATATATATTTTTGACATGTGATATAATTTTTTTGTCGGTAGGCTTTGATAATTGATTTAATGTTGCGTTCATTTTGACATGGATGAAATGTTGGATAGAATTGTTGCTAGAAAGTTGTAAATGATTCGTAATTTCCTAGATGATAATTATTAGTATATAGATGATTTTAGATTATATTGTATATTTTGGAAAGGGTGTTTTAATGTGGCCACGAGGCCGAATGAGGTATTTTGTGATTTGCAGTGTGTGTGTGTATATATATATATATATATATATATATATATATATTCACAACAAAATTGGGGATTGAAGAGCAACGACATTGTAATTCTAGATGAATTCAACTAGGATCACCATGGAAACATGTAATTGTGTGTGTTAGAATTATTTGGTTAGGGGAAAATTGTGACCAAGGGGTCATGTGTTGTTTTTGTTTTAGTTCCCTTTTATTAATGTTAGTATGTGTTCCTTTGAGTGATATAATTTACATGTTCTAGTTATTTAGTTTTGATGTATGTGTTTCCCCTTTATCTTAGTGGGTCTAAGTGTCTTATTAAAGTAATTAAATCTTGTCCTAAACTAATTAAAGATGTGACCAAAAGGAGTTCATTTATTAGACTTGATTTACTCTTGGATTTTGTGTTGTGTGTTGAATGCTTGAGATTTTGAGTGTTGTACACTCTACCCTTCATGGGAAACTCAAATTTGGCCTTAAGGGAAAATTTTGAAGGCTTGTGGGACAAGTTAAACTTGTCCCACACCTCTTAAATTGTCATACCTACTCTACCTATGGGCTGGGGGTAAAAATTAGATCCCATTAGGTGTTTTGGGAAGATAAAAAGGTGAAATGTTTATTGCACTTTCTTTCAAGTAATTAATTTTGTCCTTAGAGGGGTATGGGCTTAGTTTGTGTGTGTAAGTATCTTGTCATTCCTCTCACCCACCAATTTATGGTGCATTGGGGTTGAGGTTTGACTTATTACATGGAATTTAGGATGAGTGATATGGCATCTCGCATGGAGCCACCTCATCCTCCTCTCTCCCTTTTCTATTTACTTGGAGATCTTTTGCTTGTTTGGGGTTACTTGATCGGTTCGCTCTTGTATTTTGGAGAGTTAGCGGATTTTTTGGATTACTTATGGATTGTTGAAGCTTGTAGATGCTTTCTTGGTTTTGTGGAGCTTGGGGACTTACTCTTGGGAACAATCTCTACTATGGAAAGGTAGGAGCTTCACCTTGTTTATGTTATGCTTTATTTTGTGTTTATTTCTTGTGTTGAATGTTGTTTTCTTTGGAATTCTTGTTGGGTGTGGGTAGATAGCCTAAGTTTGGAGTAGGAGGATACTATGGGCAGTTTTCTTGTAGGGAGGAATAAGATTTTACTTTTTTCTTGGAGGGAGTTTGGGTTGGGTGCCCCACCTAGGATAAGGAATGCTTGCATTTCTTACTTATTTCTTTTATGAGGGAGGCATAAGAGATTGAGGGAGGCATAAGAGTATGTGGGAGGTATAAGGGGTACTTGAGGGAGGCATAAGAGTATGTAGGGATTTGAGATATGCATTGGAGGCTTTAAGGTGGGTACCCATTCCCATTGGGAGGCATAAGTGGCCTCCCCATAGGTCTTGCTATTTTGGCTTTCATTTTAAGCCTAGTTTTGTTGTTTGTTGTTCTTATTCCTGTGTTCTTGTTGTTTTGAATGTGGTTGAAATGTTGTGAAACATTTTGTTAGTATTGTGGAAGGTTTTTATTACCATGTGTTGAAATCATCTCCCATTGTGATGTGGTTGGGGCTCGGGGCCAATGAAGAGGATGGCTTCTACTCTTCATTGGATGTCTTGGTTGGGTGGAGATAATTTCCTCTCCCCCCATTTTTTTGTAAATCAAAAAAATCTTGGATGAGCTATTTTGTGGAGTTATGGAGCTTGGAGTTTTGTTGGAGACCCTATGAAACTTCCTTTGTATTGTTCCCAATTAGAGTGGAGAAACTTGAGATTTTTATTCTATTATTTTCTTACATTATTGTATTATTTTCCACATTGAGTGGAAGAATTTGTAATAATTTCTTGGAGAAATATTGCATTCCCATATTTGTATATTGTGCAGGAGAAAAATAAAAATTAGCACTTTTTCATACAATCTATGAGAATATAACACGAAGGCTCGAGTTGGGAAACCCAACAAAGCATCAAGATCTGAGCCCAATCACACCTTTAGGTACACCTAGAGGCTTACGGACAATCTATGTCAAGAGAAAAAAGAAAATTGATTTAAAATCATTTATTTCACTCCCAGGATGAAAGCTCTTTTGAGAAATTAAATTAAAGATGCCACTAAACTATCACAAGGATTGAGAAAAATTTGATACAAGATTGCAATAGAACATGAAAAACTATTTGTAGACATTCGTAAATAAAAACACATTTTGCATAAGATCAACAAAAAATAACTCAAGTTTGATCAAATTTATTAGCAGGGGAAAGTTTCTAGAACAATCTTAGAGCTTGTCAATGGTCAGTACACTCACAACTACCTTGACACGATCAAATTCAATACAAAAATATATACAATCTTCTCCAATAGCTTCTCAAAAAGATGTGCTCTATCAATATTTTTCGATTAGAAAATTCAGCCTCGACCCTCACACTCCCCCATTTTCCTCGGGAAAAATCATGCCATTTACAACATTTTGCAATGAGATTCCCCCAAAAAAAAAAAAAAAAAACCCAAACATTGAGTGCACCAAGTGCTTTCCATGATTACGATCGTGATTCCAAGAAGAAGATCTACAAAAGGTCACAAGGGGCTCGTGAGGGAAGATCACATCAAATGTCTTCCACATTCAACTCCTTCCTCTAGAAGTTTACTCTTTTTCTATTTTCTAACCAGTTCCACTCCTAACCTATCAAATCTAGTTCCTTGCATGCTCAGGAGAGTAAAAATAGAAAATCATATCGGACCCAATAGTGAGACCATTTTAATGGTGAAAGACGCTCGCATCTCCCCCACCAAACTTAGATATCAAAATTAACTCTCCTCTCTATTTGGCATGTAGGAAATACCAAGAAATTATGAAGACTCACACTTTCAGGAGATTTTTAGTAAAAATGGGGGAAAATCAGATTCAGACACATAGCTATTGTTGATCTTTACTTTGAATTTGGGCCATCCACATGGAAGATTCAATTTTAGAGCAGGCCTGCGGGTTCCCTTTTTCCTTTTACAACTTTTGAAAAAAATGTAATATTTTCACATTTTACTCTGCACCTCCGCCCTTGAGAAATGAGCCTAACACGTGTCCTAAGGTGGGTCCCAAAGGAACCATGGCTAGATTCTACCATTTAACCTCTTTTTTGGAAAAGAGAAAATTTTCCAAGTTTCTCCCACAGTCCACCCTCTCGCCCTTGACTAGAACAAGTTTATACTTTTCTCTATCGGGCTTGTGGATCATTTTGATGATTTTTTTCATTTGAACATCAAGGGGAAAAAATCCAAGTTTTCCCCGATGGCCCACCTCCGACCTCTTAACATTTTTAAGCCAACCTTGACCACCTTGTTGGGCTTGCGAGCCATTTTAAGATTTTAATCCTTTTGATGACAAGAGGCAAAAATCCAATTTTCCTCTCGATGGTTTTCTTCCCTACCCCTTTTACTCTTCAAACTGCCACGTGTCACAATGATGCATCTTGATATAATCCCAAAAATTTGTGACCTTGAATGAGCGCGGGCTTGCCACGTGTCGTTATGACGCAACTTCAAAAAACCTTAAGGTTTCAAAATGATTTGGAGGGGGTGCTTCCATTTTAGAATTTTATTCCATTTTTCCAAAAGGGAAAAACATCCAACTTACCTCCAAATTCCCACATCTTTGCCATTAGCTTTGCCATGTGTCCTCCTATAGGGTTACAGTAAGACCTTTTCCCTACCACTTAAAATTTACTTTAATTAGAGGTTGGCGGGGTCGTGGGGTGAGTTCAAACCTTTTTCCGAAGTAGCAAAAAGTAAAAATTTCAAAAAAAAAACCACCAGCCCCATCTAATCATAAGAACCCACGTAAGCATGAAAAAAAAATAAGAAATGAGCAGATCCACAGATCAAATTCTCCCTTTTTCCAAAAAGGAAAAAAGTGATAAGTTAAAGCATTAGGCCATCATCCCCTCACTAATACAAAAGAATCCAAGTGACCACCGAATGATGAGGAATAATTTTGATAGGAAAAGGACACCTGCAAGACCGTAAAAAACACATGAATTCATCATTCATGCCTGAACCTGATTTTTCGCTAAGGATGAATTTTTTTGAAACAAAAACAAGTGAATCATGGTTCCGAGCATCTTTTGACCATGGGTATGGATTTTTAAAGGAATACAAATGTAAATTGATCAGTCTCGAGATTCCATGGTTGGGGAAAGATAGGAAAAGTGACAAAGCCCATGGATTTTGAAGAAATTAGGGCAAGAACAGGGAAAACTCGGAGACTCCTTTAAGGAGAGACAGGAAAATTTATTCTGCAAACAATTCGAAGCATTTCAAATGGAGTTAGAAGCTTTTAGAACACCCACATCGAGAGAATAAATTTTTCAAAACATACAGAGTCGAGGAAAATAATGGCAAATGGGGCGAAACAAATCTGAGCACCAACATCGACTCCGACTAGGGGATGGGCACTCCCTGTGAGTGCCATAAGAAAAAAGGTAGACCAAGTGCTAAAATATCCATTAGGCAAAGGAGTCAGCTTGCAAAGCACAAAACTAGGACCGTCCCCCAAAAAAATAGATAAACCAGTAAAAACATGCTACCGGAGGCTAGAACGAACATGAACACGAAAGATTGAAAACAAACCAAAAAAGTATGCACCGCATGATGATGTTCACCTTGGTTCTGGGGAATCAATCCAAGAAATGATTCAAATGCCTACCATTAACAAGAAATTCGAGCAATTCTCCATCCAAATCCTTCAAGAATAATTTCTTCATCTTTTCTCCGAACTTTACATGCCTCTCGGTGGGATGCCCTCCTTTCTTCATCAAGTTCAATAATCTTGTTAATGCGACCATCATAAGGACTTACTTCTTGATCCTCCGGGCTTTTTGAATGAACTTATATGATGATAGTTGCATATACAAGGGAAGTAGGCCCTAAGTTCCATACACCAACTAAAATGGACTCTTTTTAGTGGATCTTTTAATTGTGATTCTATCATCCCAAATAGAAAACGTCAACTATTCATCCCATTTTCTCTTATTCAGCTCCAAGGTTCTTCTAAGAATTTTCAGAATTTTTTATCACTGGACTCATCTTCTCCATTTCCTTGGGGATTTTAATTAGAGGCATATGTCAAGTTCATCCCATACTCTTTTGCACATTGGCACCAGAGGTTTAGCTCTGAAACTCATGGCATTATCACCACAATCTTGACTGGCAATCCAAACCTACAAATGATGTTGTTTAGCACAAAGTCCATGACAATTTTGTGTGTTTCCTTCTTGGTGGTGATTTCCTCCTCCCATTTAGTAAAGTAATCAGTGGCTACAAGAATACACTTATCGCCAACACTTGAAGGATCTAAAATCTCACTAATGAAATCCATTCCCATTTCTTGAATGGGGCTTCAATTGATATGGGCTGTAAAGGAAGGGAGCTTGAAGCTTCCAGTCTTCTAAAGAAGCACTGAAACTATTACATCTTCTAAACAAAAGATTTTTATCCTTGAAGAGAGTTGGAAAAAATAATCAGCCCTCGTGGATCTTGTGTGTTATGACTCTTGCAAAAAAATCCCCCAAAAATCCTCCATGAAGATCAACAATTATCTTGGGGCTTCATCTTCAGTAATGCACCTTAAGAAAACTCCCTCAGGGTTCTTCCAAGCTAACCCATAATCAGTAATGACATATTTATGGGAGGCCAAATTAAGATCTCTTTTCTGGTTCTTACTTAAATACTCAATGAAGTATAAGTGTCTGAGATTAAAAATCACATCCTTGTACCACTCGTAACTCATCAAACTTTCAAAACACCTTCCCTTTCTTCCTCTTCCTCATTTACCTCAATAGTTTACAAGTTGCTTTCAACCATAAGCTTAGCCAAACCCAAACCTCTCACCAACTTTGTGGCTTGTATATCCATATCATATTCTTACAACTTGTTCACCCACATGCACCTTTTACTTGAGACTTCCATCTCTCGTTAATATTTCATTCACCATGGTGTGGGGAACATAAGCAACAATCTTAGAACTCAGAATGTAAGGCCTGAAAAACTTTATTGCTTTTACCAAGGAAAATGCTTGTTTCTCCATAATAGTGTATTTCATCTCAACCCCCTGTAATGCCTTACTAAAAAAGGAAATTGGCCTCTCAGCCCCTTCATCATCCTTCTACAACAGGGAAAGATGCAATGGTGTTCTCGAAGTAAAAGAAAATGGTTAGAAATAATTTTTAGAGTATGGAGCTGCTAAAATAGGGGCATGCTTTAATGCCTCCTTGATCCCATTGAAATCTTGGATGGTATTCTCTTCCCATTTGATGACCTGGTCCTTCTTTAGCATGGAAGTGATTGGAATGGTCAACTCAACAAAGTTTGATATGAATCTCCTGATGAAGTTTATCTGCCCAAAGAAATACTTAATTCCTTTCTTGGTTCTTGGAATAGGGACCTTGCTGATGGCCTCTACCCTCTCTGGATCAATCATCACCCCTTCTTATGACACAATGTGACCAAACAACCTTACCTTCTGCACTCCAAAATGGAACTTCTTTGGATTGAGTGAGATGCCATATTCTCTACATCTTATCGTAATCTTTTCCAAGTGTAGTAAGTGATCACCTCTCTTCCTAGAAAACACAATTACATCATCTTGATAAACTACAATAAATTCATTGATGTAACAAACAAAAGAAACATCCATTGCTCTTTGAAAGGTGGCTATAGTATTCATTAAACCTAAGGGAATACTAACATACACATACTTCCCCCAACGAGTAGTAAAGGTTTTCTTGATCCTTTCTGATTCCTTCACCAAAACCTGGTTATAACCAGAGAAACCATCTAGGGTGGAGAGCAATTCGAACTAGTCACTAAGTGCAGCATGTTTTCCATATTTGGTAAAGGATAATTATCCTTCATAGATTCTTTGTTTAGATTCCTAAAATCTACACACATCTTAATATCACCATTCTTCTTTCTTACTAGTACTAGGTTTGCAACCCAAGAAGAATACCTTGTGGGCTGAATAATCCCTCCATCTCTTAGCTTCTTCAATTCCTCTTGCATTTTAAGAGATAAGAGTGGATTGATTGGCCTTTGTTTCTACCTGAATGGATTTGCATTAGACTCCAAGGGAATCTTAGTTGAAATAGGTCCTCTCTGTATGATTTTAGTTCAGAATAGGTCCATGCCATGCAATAGTGATACTTTTTTAACAATTGGATGTATGACTGCTTCTCCTCCCTACTGAGATTGCTACCTAACCAAATTTTATTTGTTTATCCTCTTGTGCAAGGTCATGCTCCTCAATATCCGTTGATTTTTCCATGCATCTATTAACAATGTGATCAACATTATCAAAATTGGACTCAATAGCAACCAGCCCCCTAGGAATGCCATTAGTCTTTAGGTGGATGATGCCTTTGCCAAAAATGTTTCTTTACCCTCTACTACACACAATATTGGCTCCCAATCGATATTTTGATCAGAAAACTCTACTTTATTTTGCAAAAATCTTTTGACCTAAGCATCATCATAAAAACCTACCAATGCTTAATATTGTCAAGTATAGATGGACTAGTTATAACTTCAACATCATAATCACAATATGGGGACACTGCACAATTATCAAAATGAGACCCCAACACTGTAATTTTATCTTCCAAGTCATTTCACTTCTTATCATGATGCACAATGTTGAATGAATCAAACATCTCAATGAAATCCCAAACTGCATGCTTGTATTGTTTCATTCATTGATTCTTTGTGGCATACATTTTTCTAACTTGTTTTACAATTATTTCTAAGTCTTGTTTGACAATGATGTGTTTGACACCATATTTCCAAGCAATTTTTAAACCCAACAACAGTGCCTCATGCTCAGGAATGTTGTTAGTGCACTTAAAGTTGAGTTTGAAGGAAAAACAAATTTTTCCTGACCTGGAGAAAGTAGAACAACACTAGCACCATTCGCAAACTTGGTGCAAGATCCATCAAACAATAGATTCCAAGGAGAGCCTACCTTTTCAATATACTTGCACTCTTCAATTTTTTTCTATTTTCCATTAGCATATCCTATGAAGTTATCAACATCAACACTTGTGTACAATACTTCATAAGATGCATTATTTGGATCTTTAATAAGGTGTAACATCTTACTTTCCCCATACAACTTGACAAGGCTGCACTCAATTGGGATGGTGGCATAGGACATCCATTTGAACATTCCCACCAATACTTTCAGCCCACTTTCTAGATAACGGCATACCCCACTTGGTTGGGCAACAACAATAACTACATCAAGTTTCAAATTCCTACCTAGATAAGCTGCAAGTTACACAACCATACCTTTCATACACCCCACCACCGGAACCTCTCTAGATTCCATAACAAGACACTTCCCATATGCAATGTTACTTTGATATTTAGTTCATTCATAACTTCCAAGGGCATGACATTGCATGATCCCCATGAGTCAAACATACAGTTTTGCAACAATCAACATTCAACTAAGAATATACCAAGGATGTTCCCAAATAAACCTCGGTGGTTCATCTAGCTCATGTGATGCTTTGGTGGTGCCTATAATTCTTCAATGACTAGTGGAGTCTAGACAATGTTTATATTTTTTCCTGGGAAATCTTCTCCTCTTTCACCCGAATACTCAAGATCCCTCTTCTTGTGCTCAAGAATCCCAAGAAAATCAACAATTGGAACTAAGATCTTGATCCGACTCAAGACTTGGGCAATATCATAAGGGATAGAATTTGACAACGTAGCATTGAAAGGAAGATTGACACACTCATTAGATGACACGGATTTTTGACAACTTGGGCATGAGGCGGGTATGATTTTTGTTTAGGATAAGCAAGGCCCTTGGTAGATGCATCTTTCTTAGGAGTCTCTTTAGGAACATTTGAAATAAATTGAGTTTTTGGCTTGGCCTCGAGGCCCCGTTGTAATGCCAACAAAAATAACCCACTTGAGAACCAAGAACAACCTAGGATTAGATAGGAAAATTATGGAATAATTTTTTTATTTTTTATTTTAAAAAAGAGTCTACAACCAGGTTACAAGATAACATTTGTCATTAACAAGTTCTAGATCAATTCTAATCTACTAGAATATACTTTTATTTTTTTAACAAGTATTAGAGGTCACAAGGTCCAAAATTTAGGGTTAGAAGGTTCAATTAGGTTAAGACGGTAATTCCTCACCATACCTACTCTCTAACAAGATTTAAATATTCAACTAGATTTTTCTCAAAATTAATGCATTCAAAATTTCCCTAAACCATTCCCATTGGATAGGAAATTTCCTCACCTTTCTAGTGATATAAAGAAGTCCACCGAACTCCATGTATTTCAAAAGTTATGGGCCGACAAGCCTTGGGGTGAAAATTTTTCCCAAGAGCCGGCCTGTGGGCCCAAGGGGAGAAATTTTTCCCCAAGGGCTGGTCGGAGGGCCATGGGGATAAAAATTCCAGCATGGGAAGGTCTGCGGGCCGCGGGGAGAAATTTTTTCCCAGGGACAGGTCGATAGGGCCGCGAGAGACATTTTGGAAATTTCCCACGTGGGGCGAAAAGCCACCTTTGCACCCATGCTCCTTGAGTCCGTAAGTCCGCAACGGACACGTGGCACCTCCTAAGCCAACACGGGGAAAGTAGGGTAGTAGGGATAAAATAATTTTAATGCCTATATGGTGAAAAGGGGTAAAATTCACCCGCGCCTCCGTTGACACCTCGCAATGCCACATGGCATCTTTTGATTGGCCGCAGGTAGGTATAATGGCAAGGAAAATTTAGAAAATTTTCCAAAACTTTTGAAAATACAAAGGGCAAAAGGAACATGCTTCCTCACCGATGCCTCGTGACCCCACCGCAGCCCCCGATTGGTTGGGGAAAATTTAGAAAAATTGATTAAATTTTTTTTGAAGTGCTAAGTTAAAAAAGGATCTGCCCCTCTAGAATTACCTCATGGTGCCACGTGGCATCCTCTAATTAGTCAGTGGGCCGTGGGGAGGTGGGAAAATGTAGAAAATTTTCCAATTTTTTTTTTGTGAATTATTTTTGACGCCAAATGAAGAAAATTTTCAAAAGGCCATAAATTTTGATAGAGAGATCAGTTTTGGAAAAATGAAGACTTTCTCGGAAAGATCACAATGTCCTCTTTACACATGATTCATTAAATTTAGGTTTTGATAAATTTTAAGGAATCAATTTCAAGAAAACTATCTGCAAACTTTACAGTGCAAACTGGTAAATTTTAACTTATTAAATTTTCTCAATTTGATATTCTTCCTCTCTCAACATGTCAAGTAGACATGGATAATTTTTCTTAGATAGATTTAAGAAGGATTTAAAGATTCAATTTGTTTGATAGATTTGTAATTTGAAAATCTAAATGTATTGACACCAAAATGATTGTAAGAGGGTGGAGCCCATTTTTGCAAGGTTTGAAGGATTCTCCCTTAAGTGATTTTTTCTAATTGCATTCATTTATAGCCTAGCATGTTCAATTTTAATGTTTCATTGTTATTTCTTGATTACAGTTTAGTCGGTTCATTTCTGGTAAAAGTTGTAGAGTTTAACATGAAGCAAAAATGGAAACAACAAAATTAACTCAATGGTTCTTATTTTACTTTCCTTACAAATGAATTCATTTCATGCTAGTTTCAAATAGGTTTCATTCCTTCAATCAACTGATAAAGACAAGAATGCAACTTTTATTCTTTTCAAATCATGCACTTCACAAAACAAAGTATTACATTTTCTCCATATGCATTTCTTTCTTTCAAACAGAGATTACAACTCACATATAGGTGATCAAATTCAATACAATGATGTAATTTGAGGAAGGTTATGCAATCCTTTATTGATTCCAAAAGACAAATTTATAACTTCCTTCTTTCATTCTTCAATTTCATCATACAGAACACAATTTCTTACTTTCAAAAGAACAATGTAGAGTAGTATGCCTCTTTAAAATTTGAATTTTCACTTTCATAACCAATACAAAATCTTTCCATTACAAAACATATACAAGTTCATCCACTTCAAGTGAGAAAGGTTACAATAAAATTTCATTTCATAAGGGACTGTCAAACTGTCTTTATCTCAGCTCCAAAACAACAACATGCATATTTCTCATTCTTACAAATTGTGATCACAACAAAAATAGGGGAAAGGCAACGATCTCAACCCAACAAAGAAATCCAATAAAGAGGAGAATCCATCCTTATTCATTGGCCTTTGAGTTCCAAACCACAATGCAATAAAATATGCAATTCAACTCATGACAACAACAAAGCTTCCATAAACACACAAGTAACATTTTCACAATAAAAACACACCAAAATAGATTTTAATTTACAACTACAATAAAGCATGAAAAACATTACTGAGGCTTCATCAAGCAAGCCAAAGGAGCAATAAACTGTGGGGATGCTTCTTATACCTCCCAAAAGGGGAAATTGGTATCACCACTTGAATTACAAACTACCAAAGTATAGTATGTCAAAACCCCGACATTCCTTATGCCTCCCCAAGTGCCCCTTATTTCTCACATTTCCTTATGCGTCCCCAACCTCTTATGGCACCCCATAACAAGTAAATAAATACAATTTATTTCTTGTAAGGTGGAACCCTAGTCCCAACTCCCTCCATCCTTATACCTCCCTAAAACACACTTGTGCCTCCCACTAAATAAATCCCATAGTCGTCTCCTACACTATTCCTAGGCCATCTACCCAATAGCCCACAAACATGCCAAAAAATTCACACATTAAAATTTACATTCATAAAAGAAGATCATTTCAAGAGCCTTGTTGTTACCTCTACATGATGGAGTTTCCCTTGTTCCAAACCGCAGTTGTTTCCAAGCAAACAATCCAAAAATCCTCCAAACAACAAGCATGCAACAGTCTTAAAATTTCTCCAATAGCAAGAACTCACATAACAACAAGGAATTCACCCTAGAATGAAGTCTCTAAGGTGAAGTAACCCCAAAAAAGGAAAGGAATTCAAATTTTATAGAAGAGGGAATGTAAGAGGATGAGGTGGATCCATGTAGGATGCCACATCACACATTCTCAAGCCCAACCCCAAAATTCAAATTCATTCTCCAATTCATCGTAAATAGGTGGGTGAAAAATATGATAGTTTACTTACATACTCAAATCTAACCCACACCCCAAATGACTAGAATTAAACCATGTAAGAAAAGTGCAATTAAAACTTACAATTTGAATTACAAAAATTCATTATAAAAGTGTAAAATTGACCCTCCAACCATAGGTATGGTTGGTAAATGAATTTAAGAGGTATGGGACAATTTTAACTTGTCCCACAAGCCTCAAACAATGATCTCGAAGGATGGTTTTGAATTTATAAGAAGATGAAGTGTTTCACACTCCAAAATAAACTTACACATTACTTACAAACTCACTTACACATTACTTACACATTCTTTCAACACTTTAAATCATAACCAACAAATCTATTAATTACATTCTCATGATATCTTTTAATTAATTAAATTAACAACATGCTTACCCATAATATTAATACAACATTTAATAAATAAAGAAAAGGGCAAATGCATCATAAAATAAACACATGCAAACATTAAACAAAAGCGTTAGATAAATAAATACACCTAACCCCTTGGTCACATTTTAAAGGTGGTCCCCCCCATGGGAAACCCTAAAAAAATAACAACACACAGAAAATACAAGTGTTCATGGTGACCTTGTTGAATTCATCTAGAATTCCAATGTGGTTGATCTCCAATGCCCCGATGTTTGTTGTGATATTTTAACTTGCAAAACACAATATCTCTTTTGGCCTCGTGGCCATATCAGAACAACCAAAATAATATAAATAAAATTCCAAAATCATATAGATATATGGATCACAACAACATCCAAGTAACCAATAAGATAATTTGCAATTTTACTCAACAACTATATCATCATCAACTAATTTTCATTTCTAGGTCTACTCACAATATTCAAATATCACATGTCCAAACAACAACACAATATAACCATGTTAAATAGAATTTTATAATAAATATCCAAAATGTCTCTAATAATTATCATGCATCATAAGCTGAATCAACTCAACAATAATTAATGATCTAACATCTAACAACATACTATAATAAAGTCTATAATTATGTCCATAATATAATCAGCGAGATCATGATCGGATCAAAGGTGTCAATAGGAAGTGGGCACTACATCCCCTTTCCCTTAGACTCGACGTACCCCCTAGAAGTCACCGGAACAAATGTGGAAACCCCAGAACTCATAGTAAGTATAACCTCCCATGTAGTTGCGGTCTCAACATTTATGTCCCGTTACACCCAAACTTGATCAACCTCTCTACCTCTAAGGCCCGGGGTCCTATGATCTATGATGCAAACGGGCTCAACCATCACCTATCCCTAATCCTGCACCTCTAATGAGGTCCAATCTAACACATGAGAAGGATCTATACCATATTTCTTAAGAACTGAAACATGAAACACATCATGTACGCGAGACAAGCTAGGTGGTAATGCTAGATGGTAGGCCAAAGGGCCGATACACTCCAAAATCTCAAAAGGATCTACAAATATAAGGAGCTAACTTATAACCTTTTCCATAACGGATAGGGCTCTTGTGTGTCTTGACATGAAGGAACACCTTCATGCGCGCATATAAACTACGATTGGTCCTATGCTTGATCTCCATAATTCTTTTGCCTATCTTGTGCCTCCTATAGTCTTTGTTTGATCAAAACCACCTCTTTGCTCCATGTCCTACAACAAAGATGGTCCAAGAGAAACCTTTTCCTCTAACCTATCCTAACCAAGAGGTTTCTGAACTCTCTACCATACAAACCTTGAAAAGGAACCATGCCTATAGAACTCGAAAACAATTATTATAGGGAAACTCCACCAAGTACAGTACTCCTCCCATATAGACTGCCAATCCATCACATACATCCTAAGCATATCCTCTAAAATCTTATTCACCCGCTCGGTTTTTCATATATCTCGGGTGATATGATGTGCTGAAGTTGATCTTTGTTCCGAGGGCATACTACATGGCAGTCCAAAATGGGAAGTGTACAAAGGATCACAATCACTAAAGATTTTCTACGTAATCCCATGTAACCTAAAAATATCATCAAGATATACCGTGTCATTGCACTAGCTATATAAGTGGCTTTCAACAGAGAAAAGTGAAGCACTTTTGTCAATTTCTCAACTGTGACCATGATGGTGTCATGGTGATATCTCAACATCGGTAGCCCAACAATGAAGTCCATAGAAATGGTGTCCCATTTCCACTTTGGTATAACATGATGAAATACAAGACCAGTTGGATGCTTAGGCTTGACCTTTACTTTCTGGTACTCTAAACATCATGACATGAACTGAGCCACGTCTCTGTGAAGTCCTCTCCAGTGATACAACTGTCTCAAAGTAGCGTGTATCTTCTTCACCCCCGGATGGGCTGAATAGGGTGCATGATGTGCCTTTTTCAAAATGTATTAAATAAATCCTCCATCTCTCAGAACATAAATCTTACTTTTGTGCCTGAGAATGCCATCTACCTCTAGTGAGAAACCATCAAAGTTCCCTTCAAGGTGTCTCTGTGACTCGATCTCTGCTCATCTTGCAATGTAGAAGCCATCAAGAGGATGTTGCTTTGAAGAATCTTGCTCGAATATTTGTACCCACAGTATGGCCATAATCATATGTCTTCATCTGCTGAGAGCGTCTTCCACCACATTCTCCTTCCCATTCACATGCTCTATCTCCATATCATACTCACAAAGAAACTCCATCAAACAACTGTTGATGATCATTGAGATTGGGTTGTGTGAAGAGGTGGCGAAGACTCAAGTGATCTGTCCTAAGTGTGAACCTCCGACCAAGAAGAAAGTGCCTCCATCAAACCAAAGCATGCATAACTACTACAAGCTCATAATTCTTGAGTTTGCGACACTCAAAAGCCACTACTCTACCCTCCCCGCATCAACACACCTCTAATCCCTACTATAGAAGCATCAGTACAAATGAAAAACTCACCTTGTGGATCTGTCCTAGTAAGAATAGGTGGTACAAGTGACACATTCCTTCGATTATCTTGAAGGCCTACTCACACTGTCTCGACCAAACAAATTTCTTCCCTTTCCTCTAAAGGGCGATGGGGTGTGCAATCCGAGAAAATTCCTAAACAAATATCCTATAAGTAACTGTTAATCCCATGAAACTGTGCACCTTAGTCATAGTAGTGGGTGCTGGCCAATCCATGATAGCTCTAATCTTAGAAGGATTGAAGGAGATACCTTCCCTAGAAATGTTGCACCTCCGTTCAAAGAATGCACCTCTCAGTATGAAAGAATGCACACTTCTCCAAGTTCCCGTAAAGTTGTTGCTCCCTATTATCTTCAAGAACCTAGCGAAGGTGCCCCTCATTCTCCTCACACATACATGATTAAATCAAAATTGCATCAAGGAAGATGAGCACAACGCGATCTAAGAAGGTCCTAAATACCCCATTCATCAAACTCATAAACACTCACTTGCGTGTGGTATTCGTTAAACCAAAAGGCACCACTATGAACTCATAGTGCCCATATCTTGGATGAAAGGCAGTCTTATGAATATCCACCTCCACAAACCTCAATTGATGATAGTCTAACTTAAGATCAATCTTAGAGAAACCATGGTTCCTTTCATCATCCGATCAAACAAGTCATCAATGTGCGGAAAAGGGAATATGATTCTTGATTGTTACCTTATTCCACTAGCGGTAATCAATACACAACCACAAGGATCCATCCTTCTTCCTTATAAAGATCCCAGTGCACCCCAAGGGGACACACTAGGATGAATTAGGCCCTTCTCTAGAAGGCACTCATGCTATAACTTGAACTTGTAGAGCTCAGGGGTAGTCATCCGGTAAGGTGCTCATGAGATAGGCTCTACTCCCGAAACTAGATCTATATGAAAATCAATCTCATGTGGGGGTGGTAACCCGGTAGCTCCCCTAGAAATACATCTACAAAATCTCTCAAAATGGGATGATCATCTAACGATGGTCCACTGGACCCATCCTCTAATTTGTCACTGACTGTAACAACATACATCTAACAACCCTGTCATACACACCTCTTAAGCTACATAACGGAGATGGTGAGAATAGAAAGGGTCTCCCGGGCCCCACTATCACTACCTCCATTCCTAGATCATCTATGTAAGATATGATATTGTGGTAATAATCCACTCTGGCTTTGTGTGTAGATAACCAGTCCATGCCCAAGATCACTCCATAAGAGCCCAACAAAAGGATACAAAGATTCGAGGTAGTGGTGAAAGGTCCCAAATCCACCTCACATTACTTAACTAAGGAGTCTACAGAGATCTTGGCTCTAGAAGCCATCTCAACATCCCAACTATAACCCTCCCTAACTACCACCAGCCTACATTGCTCTACTAAATATGGTGTAATAAAAGAATCAGAAGAACCAGAATCAAACAAAATGGAGGTAGGAATGCCTCACATGTTACCTCTAGTCTCAATAACTCTACTTTGATGCTCTATCTAGCAGTTCTCGACCACTATGTAAATCCTATGACTGCACCCCATATCACTAATAGTAGGCTCTGATATCTTTTGTCTTACCCTTGTTATTAGGGTTCTATGGGTAGTCTCTCCAAAAATGTCTAGTAATACCACACCCAAAACAACCACTTGATCCTCTCCCTTGTGTAGCAAGTCCGCGATGCTGGAGGTCTATTGTGTGGATCCTAGTGATCGGCTCTGCGATTCTCGAGGTCTCTTCTAGCAATCTCCCACCGAGTGACCTCTCTAGGAACCCCCGTGTCGTGATGGGACCCCTAGGAGGAGGCCCCATACTCCAACCTCTTTGTGCATCAAACCTCTGTGGAGGTCTATAAGGTGGGCAGGACTGCTGCTGTTGTTGTTGTTGTGGTCTAAAATATGACTGTGGTGAACCCTATCCACCATGAGGAAGAGGTAATTATCCCCTTGATCTATCAGTATGTAGCTCCAGCCTCGGTCTCTAGCCGCTTGGTTCTTTCCTTGAGCCTCGGCTAAGGTCTCGTAGAGATAATGGATGTATACTTGACCTCCAATGTCTAGATTCACACCCTAGATGAACCTCGTGGATCCACACCTACTCATTCCACACATAATCAATATACTGTAGTAGATCCTGAAATCTACTCTCATACTCGCCCACTTTAAGAGATTCCTATAAGAGGTCCTGAAACTCATCTATCCGCTTTTGTATGAAACTTCATGACAAGTATCTACTCCTAAAATTCTCCTCAAAGAGCTCCCAGGTAATTGCCTCAGGATCAACATGGAGCTTCTACTCCTCTTTCTGCCACCAAACGCATGCTCCATACCTCAGTAGATGGATCACAACACAAGCATTCATGTTGCTAGAAAAAGGAAAGATCTTGAAGCACCCGCTCAAGCTCACTAACCAGGCCTCTTCTTGAAATCCACTTATGTCACTAGATAAATGTGATGGTAAAATCTTCAGGATCTCCCTGATGTGATCTACAACTATGGTCTGACGGCCTCTAGGCCTCTCTGTATGCTCATCCCTAAGCCTAGGGCTCCAAGACCTCTCCCTATGTCCTGAAACTTGGTCACCCTATCCCCTCTGTGGTGACTCTACTCTGGCTAACTCTACATGGAAGTTCTCTCCTCCATGATCCTCACTAGGTCGAGGAGATATGTGACGCTCAATGGAAGTAACTCTATCATGTCTGGCTGCATGCCCTTCTATTGATCCTTCACGTAGAGTGACATTAACATCCTGAAGAGTCTACAAAATATGTGGTAGGATGGCTACTATAACATAATCTGGTGGTGGTAAGTCTAGGTCTATGTGAAAAGACCCCTCATCCCATCTCGTACTCCCGCATAGACCAAAATGAGAATTGGTTAATTTTTCTAAGTTTTATTCGGTTTCCATGTTTACTAAAACTTTTAATTTCTAACTAAGTTGTTTTCTAGAATTAAAAGTGTGCTAGGTTTAAGGTTCATGTCTCAAGTTTACTAGTGTGCCCAATGGCCCAAGATTTTGAAGAATTACTCTCATACCAAGTGTAACGCCAGACTAAAAATAACCCACATGAGAACTAAAGAACAACCTAGGATTAGATAGGAAAATTATGGAATAATTTTTATTTTATTTTTAAAAAAGAGTCTACAACAAGGTTACAAGACAACAGTTGTCACTAAGACAGGTTCCAGATCAATTCTAATCTACTAGAATATACTTTTCTTTTGTTGATAATTATTAGAGGTCACAAGGTCCAAAATTTAGGGTTATAACATTCAATTAGGTTAAGAGCGTAATTCCTCACCATACCCACTCTCTAACAGGATTTAAATATTTAACTGGATTTTTCTCAAAATTAATGCATTTAAAATTTTATCACCTTTCTAGTGATATAAAGAATTCCACCGAACTCCCTGTATTTCAAAAGTTATGGGCCAACGGGCCTTGGGGTGAAAATTTTCCCTAAGAGTGGGGCTGTGGGTCCAGGGGACAAATTTTTCCCTAGGGGTGGATCGGCGGGTCACGGGAGAAAAATTCCCCCATGTGTGGGTCTGCAGCCACGGGAGAAATGTTTTCCCAAGGGCGGGTCGGTGAGGCCATGGGAGATGTTTTGGAAATTTCCCTCATGGGGCAAAAATATGCCTTTGCACCCACACTCCCATCGATCTGTAATTCTGCAAGAGACATGTATCACCTCCTAAGCTAATGCAGGGGAAAGTGGGTGGGGGGATAAAGAATTTTAATGCCCAGATGGCCAAAAAAGGGTAAAATTAACCCATGCCTCCTCGCCGAAAGGAACTCGCTTCCTTGCCGATGCAAAAGGTAAAATTTTTGAAAATGCAAAAGGTAGAAAGGAACCCACTTCCTCGCCGATGCCTCGCGACACCACGTGGCAGCCCCTAATTTGCTACAGGGCTACGAGGCGGCAAGGAAATTTTAGAAAATTTTCCCAATTTTTTTCAAGCGCTAAGTTAAAAAAAGAATCTTCCTCTTCACCAACGCCTCATAGTAACACGTGGCATCCTCTGATTGGATGTGGGCTGATGGGGAGGTGTGGAAAATGTAGAAAATTTTCCCAATTTTTTTTTTGACAGTTAGATTTAATTTTTGACACCAAATGAAGAAAAAAATTAAGAAGGCCATAAATTTTGATAGAGAGCTTGGTTTTGGGAAAACGAGGACTTTTTGGAAAGCTCTCGATGTCATTTTTACACATAATTCATTAAATTTGTATTTTGATAAATTCTAAGGAGTCTATTTCAAGAAAACAATCTACAGACTTTACAAAGGCAAACTTGTAAATTTTAACTTCTAAAATTTGCTCAATTTGATCTTCTTCCTCTCTCAAAATTTCAAGTAGACATGGAGAATTGTTCTTAGATAGATTTAAGAAAGATTTAAACATGCAATTTTTTTGATTGATTTGTAATTTGAAAATCTACATCTCTTGACAGTAAAATGACTGTAAGAGGGTTGAGCCTATTTTTGCAAGGTTTGAAGGATTTTCCCTTAAGTGCTTTTGTCTAATTGCATTCATTTATAGCCTAACATGTTCAATTTTAATGTTTCATTATTATTTCTTGATTGCAGGTTTGGTCGGTTCATTTCTGGTAAAAGTTGTAGAGTTTAACATGAAGCAAAAATGGAAACAACAAAATTAACTCAATGGTTCTTATTTTACTTGCCTTACAAATGAATTCATTTCATGCTAGTTTCAAATAGGTTTCATTCCTTCAATCAACTGATAAAGACAAGAATGTAACTTTTATTCTTTTCAAATCATGCACTTCACAAAATAGAGTATTACATTTTCTTCATACACATTTCTTTCTTTCAAACAAAGATTACATATCACATTTAGATGATAAAATTCAATACAATGACACAATATGAGGAAGCTTATGTAATCCTTTATCTTTACAACTTCCTTCTTTCATTCTTCAATTTCATCATATAGAACACAATTTCTTTCTTTCAAAAGAATATAACAGAGTATGTCTCTTTCACATTTCAATTTACACTTTCATAACCAATACAACATCTTTCCATTACAAAACATATACAAGTTCATCCACTTCAAGTGGGAAAGGTTACAATAAGATTTCATTTCACAAGGGACTATCAAACTGTCTTTATCTCAGCTCTAGAACAACAACATGCATATTTCTCATTCTTCCAAATTGTGATCACAACAAGAGTAGGGGAAAGGCAACGCTCTCCACCCAACCAAGAAATCCAAAAAGAGGAGAAGCCATCCTTCTTCATTGGCCTCTCGAGCTCGACCTCAATGTAATATAAAATATCTGATTCAACTCATGGCAACAACATGCTTCCACGCAGACACACAAGCAACATTTTCACAATAAAAACACATTCCAAAACAGAATGTAGTTTACAACTACATTACAACATGACAAACATTAGTGATGCTTCATCAAGCAATTAAAAGGAGCAAGAAACTATGGGGAATGCTTCTTATGCCTACCAAAAGGTGAAATGGGTATCACCACATGAATTACAAACCACCAAAATAGAGTATGTCAAAAACTTGACATTCCTTATACCTCCCCAAGTACCCCCTATTCCTCACATTTCCTTATGCCTCCCCAACCTCTTATGGGACCCCATAACTAGTAAATAAATGCAAGCTATTTCTTGTAAGGTGGAACCAAAATCCCAACTCCCTCCATCCTTATACCACCCTAAAACACACTTCTCCTCCCCAAAAACAAACCACATAGTCTTATCCTACACCATTCCTAGGCCATCTACCCAAAAACCCACAAACATGCCAAAACATTAACACATTAACATCTACATTCATAAAAGAAGAGCATTTTAAGAGCCAAGATCTTACCTCTCCATGATGGATTTTCCCAAGCTCCAAACAATAGTTGTTTCCAAGCAAACAATCCAAAAATCCACCAAACAACAACAGGCATGCAACAATCTTCAAACTTCTCCAACAGCAAGAGCTCCCAAAACAAAAAAGGAATTCACCCAAGAATGAAGTATCCTAGGTGAAGCAACACCAAAAACAGCAAGGAATTCAAATTTTATAGAAGAGGGAAGGGAAGAGGATGAGGTGGATCCATGTAGGATGCGACATCACACATCATCAACCCCAACCCCTAAAGACAACTTCATTCTCCATGAATAATAAATAGGTGGGTGAAAAATATGGCAGTTTACTTACATACTCAAATCTAACCCACACCCCAAACAACTAGAATTAAACCATGTAAGAAAAGTACAATTAAAACTTACAATTTTACTTATACAAATGCATTATAAAAGGATAAAATCAACCCTCCAACCATAGGTATGGTTGGTAAATGAATTTAAGAGGTATGGGACAAGTTTAACTTGTCCCACAAGCCTCCAACATCAGTCTCCAAGGACAATTTCGAATTTCCAAGAAGATGAAGTGTTTCACACTCCAAAATAAACTTACACATTACTTACAAAATCACTTACACATTACTTACACATTCTTTCAACACTTTAAATCATAACCAACAACTCTATTAATTACATTCTCATGATATCTTTTAATTAATTAAATTAACAACATGCTTACCCACAATATTAATACAACATTTAATAAATAAAGAAAGGGGCAAATGCATCACAAAATAAACACATGCAAACATTAAACAAAGGGTCAAATAAATAAATACACATAACCCCTTGGTCACATTTAAAGGTATTTCCCCCATGGGAACTAGTAGCAAAAAAACCACACACAAACAATACAAGTTGCCATGGTGACTTTCTTGAATTAATCTAGAATTCCAATGTGGTTGGTCTCCAATCCCCGATGTTAGTTGTGATATTTTAACTTGCAAAACACAATACCTCCTTTGGGCCTCGTGGCTATATGAGAACATCCAAACTAATATAAATAGAATTCCAAAATCATCTAGATATATGGATCACAACAACATCCAAGCAACCAATAAGATCATTTGAAATTTGAATCAACAACTATATCATCATCAAATAATTTCCATTTCAAGGTCTACTCACAATATCCAAATATCACATTCCGAACAATATCCATAATATAACCATGTTAAATAGTATATCAACATCAATATCCAAAATTTCTCTAATAATCATCATGCATCATAACTGAATGAAGTCAACAATAATCCATGATCTAACACTAACATAATAATATAGTAAATTCCATAATCATGTACATAATATAATCGGTAGTATCATGATCGTGTATCAAAAGGTGTCAAAGGGAAGTGGGCACTACACCTATCCCTTTGCTTCTTGTGTTGTGGTCCTTTTCTTGAGCCATAACAACATTCATCAACAACTCTCTATCCTCCTCGATGAGATGCCTCCATCATACTTATTTATCATTAAAGCCCTTAAGTATTCAAAGTCCTTTTTCGGAAATTCAAAATCTTTTATAGAGTATGAGAGGGAGGGAGAAAAGGTACCTAGTGAATGCAATCTCAAAAATCAGCAGCAATTCTAGCACCTATCACTTTAGTTAAAGTTGCCCCTTGTTGTAAGCTTGTGGAGCATCCCACCATGCAGAAATCATAATCATTATCATCATAAGCTTCTTCTTCTTCCCCGTTGATCTTCCTTACACGCACCATGGGGCATGAAACATCTATCACACTAATAAATTACATCTATCTCCTCCACAATAACAACCATGACAACCAAAGGATCAGTGTACCATTCTATTTTCCCCGGCTTAGGACTGTCTATTTCTAAATCCAACAGGTCCCTTACCTTTCTCATCGATCTTTGGTGATTTATGAACCTGTCTTGGCCTTTTTATTATGTTGACCTTGTGAACTCTACCCAATTCCTTTTTCTACTCAGGGCTAACTTATATGATATTTCTTTGACAGCCCCTACCAAAATTTTCAAAACTTCCTCCAAATCAGCAACCTTGCTTATTTGATGTTTTTCTCGGGATAATTAGTTTTACACACTCCCTTTGTGGAGGCTTTCCAATTTCCTTGATGCTTTTCTCTATTTGTAGAACCATGATGAATGCTTGCCTCAAATTGGTAGGGATTTTATCCCTCAAGTAGTAAGAAGATTTTTTATCAAATGCATCTGAATATTTGATCAAACATGAATCATCACATGGCCTTATCCTAACAAGAAATCTCCTCAAGGTATTATTAAACATTGTGTTGAAATCATGTACTAACTCATTAGGATTCTTTTTTATGTTTTCAAATTCTGTCAAAAGAAACCTAGGGTTAGTTCTATCACCATATATTGCAATTTAAATCCATTCCTCATATGTGTCCAAGAATCAATTGAATTATCTGGTAAAGCTTTATACCATTCCCTTGCATCCTCTTATAGAGTATGGATAAATAACTTGATATATACATCTTCATATTCAATCACAAATTCTTCCATCATATATATAAAAAGCTTTAGATGTTGATCACCGGTTATAACGTTGTTTCGTTGGAACTTTGTTAGTCTATTCCTTACATCCTGGGAAATGCATTTGGATAACCAGTCATCCCTACAAAATTTATAGGTCCAAAGGCATTTACAACAAATGGAGGTCTGGGTGGGGGCAAGGCCATGTTGTTTTGAGGAGGTGACCGCATAGGGGAGACAAATTGATAAGGGGAAGAGGGTCTTTGAAACACAGGAGTATAAATTTCAAAATGGATATCCCCTAAAGGCCTTATTCCTTGAAAATCCCTATCAACTTCTAAAATGATAGGTGTAGAATGAGAAGCAAACTCTTGAAAATAAAATGAAGGCCCTCTCCAGGTTGGAGAATTAAATTCCATAAAGAGTCAACCTATTTCAAAAGAACTTGAATAGTAGTCTTCAATGATAGGCTGATCATTTTCATCAATGGAGATCCCTTTTCTTGTCTGCTGATCTCTAACAACTCTCCAGGATTTTCTTCCATCTGATTTTTCTTTTCCTAGCTCTAGAAATAATTTTATAGCAAGATCCCTAGCAAAGAAAGACCTTCTTCCTACCAACTTTGCAAAGGTTAGTAACAAATCTCACTTGACATAGGTTAAGACACTGGTATTCATTAAGAATCAAATCAATAGAGAGCCACCACTAAGGATTTCCACCTTAGTTTTGCAAATGCACTAAATATTATATGTCAAATGTTTTTCAACACTAGAAACTAGAAACGGAAAGATTTTCACTTTTATTTACCCAAATTTATCAATGAAAGCTAGTGAACTAGGTGTAGGAACTAAAAGAGTTGCACATATACTTGTGAATTTGAAAATTCTTACAAACCCGAACACAAAATAATTTTTGAAAAGATGTATTAGCACTTTGAGCATGCAAGAAGTGTTTACCAAGGTCTGAATATGAACTGTAATCACTATGTCCCAGAATAACGCCGTAAGTGTGTTGGTATCCAAATTAATCTCCTTCAAAGGATGAGCAACATCATGGATTTAAAAGGACACTCGATACGAGATAGATGATTATGTATGTCATTTTTAGGTGGGGAAATCATTCTATCTAAAGTTTTAGCACTTCGAGCTTTGAAAGGTGTGGGTAGCACCTTAAAAGGATGTGATCTAATCCTAACTATTTTAGGTTTTGCCTTTCAACCAAGGTAAGAGAACCTATTTTTTTACCTCTATTATTGAAGAATGTTGGTGAATCCTTCTTTTTCACAAATTTTATAGAGAAGACCTTTAGAAAATATGATCAACACACCAAATCTAACTCTCATAAGTTGTGACTTCCAGATTATGGAGATATTTTCCAAACAAGGCAAAGGTTACTAAAGACATTTAGAATCATGATTATTTCAGATGCTTTGGTAATAGAAACTATGCATTTGTATACACATAGGACAAACAAGGGTAGCACAGGTAAGATTGGATGTTTTTAAAAATATTTTGGTGGGAGGTGAGGCAAGGTGAGCTTGATTCACCGTGATCCTTAAGAGATTTTACAAAATGGAAAACTAAATCAACAGAATGCCACATAGTAGGTAAAATGTTTCTTTAACAAAAATGTGCTTCAATGGAGGCCCAGATTAGCACTTTTTCATACAATCTATGAGATTCTAACACGAAAGATTGAGTTGGGAAACACAACAAAGCATCAAGATCTGAGCCCAATCACACCTTTAGGTACACCCGAGAGGCTTACAAACAATCTATGTCAACATATGAAAGAAAAGTGATTTTAAATCATTTATTTCACTTCTAGATGAAATCTCTTCTAAGAAATGAAATTACGGATGCCACTAAACTATCACAATGATTGAAACTGATTTTGAGACAAGATTGCAACAGAACAAGAAACACTATTTGCAGACATTCGTAAATAAAACAAACACATTTTGCATAAGATCAACACAAAATAACTCAAGTTTGATCAAATTTATCATCGGGGAAAGTTTCTAAAACAATCTCTCGAGCTTGTCAATGGATCTACACTTGCAACCACCTTGACATGATCAAATTCAATACAAAATAGATATATAGGCTTCTCCAATAGCTTCTAAAAAAATATGGGCTCTATTAATATTTTTCGATTAGAAAAATCAGTCCCGACCCCTCACACTCCCTCTTTTCTCGGAAAAAATGATGCCATTTATAAAATTTTTCAAAAGAGTTTTCCCCCCAAAAAACCCAAACATTAAGTGCATCGGTGCTTTCCATGATTACGATTGTGATTCCATGAATAAGATCTACAAAAGGTCACCAGTGCTCGGGGAAGATCACTTCAAATGTCTCCCCGCATTCAACTCCTTCCTCTGGAAAATCACTCTTCCTTCTATTCGCCAACCACTTCCACCACTAATCTATCAAATCTGGTTCCTTGCATGCTCGGGAGAGTAAAAATGGAAAATTAGATCGGGCCCGATAGTAAAACCATTTTAATGGCGAAAGAATTCTCCAGATATCCCCCACCAAACTTAGATTTCAAAATTAACTCCTATCTATATTTGGTGTGTAGGAATTACCAAGAAATTATGAATAATCTCACTTCCGTGAGATTTTTAGTAAAAATGAGGGGAAATTCGAGTCATACACATAGTTGTCGTTGATCTTTACTTTGAATTTGGGTCATCCACATGGAAGATTGAATTTTAGAGCGGGCCTATGGGTTCCTTTTTTCCTTTTACAAATTTTGAAAAAATGTAAAATTTTCACATTTTACATTTTTGGAAAATGTAAAAATTTCCAATTTTCTCCCATAGCTCTGCCCCTCCGCGCTTGACTAGAACAAGTTTTGACTTTTCCCTATAGGGCCCATGGGTCATTTTGATGATATTATTCATTTGAACATCAAGGGGTAAAAATCCAAGTTGCCACCGATGGCCTAGCTCTTGCCTTTTAACATTTTCAAAGCCAACCTTGACCTCCTTCTTGTTAGGTTTGCTATCCATTTTGATATTTTAATCCTTTTTGATAAAAAGAGGGAAAAAAATTCCTCCGATGGTCCTCTTCCCACCCCTTTGACTTTTCAAACTGTTTCTTGTCATAATGGCGCATCTTGGGATGATCCCCAAAAGTTGAGACCTTAAATGAGACTTCAAAAAACCTTAAGGTGTCAAAATGATTTAGCGGCGGTGTGCTTCCATTTTAGAATTTTATATCATTTTCCAGAAGGGAAAAAAATCAACTTACCTTCAAGGCCAAAGATCTCTGCCATTAGCTTTGCCATGTGTCCTCCTACGGGGTCAAAGTAAGACTTTTTCCCTGCCACTTAAAATTTTCTTTAATCAGAGCTTGATGGGGATGTGGGTCGAGTTAAAACCTTTTTCCAAAGTATCCAAAAGGAAACAGTTCAAAAAAAAATCCGTCGCACCCCATCCAATCAGAAGAAGCCATGTAAGAACCAAAAGAACCAATAAGAAATGAGCAGAGCCACAGGACAAAATTTTCCCTTTTGCCAAAAGGGAAAAAGAGATAAGTTAAAGAATTTTCTTGCCATCCCCTAACCAATCCAAAATAAGCCACGTGATAGCCGAATGTTGAGGAATAATTTTTATAGGAAAAGGACACCCGCATGGGCATCGAAACAAAACAATTCATCATTCATGCCCGAGAACGATTTTTTGCTAAGGATGATTTTTTTGAAACAAAACCAAGTGAATCATGGTTCCAAGCATCTTTCAACCATGGGTTTGGATTTTCAAAGGAATACAAATGTAAATTGACCATTCTCAAGCTTCCATGGTTAGGGAAAGATAGGGAAAACAACAAAGCCCATAGATTTTGAAGAAATTAGGGAAAGAACAGGGAAAACTCAAAGACTCCTTCGAGGAGGGACATGATAATGGATTTTGAAAACAATTCGAAGCATTTCAAATGGAGGTAGAATCTTTGAACACCCACATCAAGAGGTAAAATGTTTCAAACCACGCGAGATCATAGGAAAATAATGGCAAATGGGGTGAAACAAATCTAAACACCAACAAATTTAACTAGGGAATGAAAAAATAGATTAAAATATCAAAACTAGAACCTTTAGATTGACTTAAATAGGCTCAAATGCATTTTAACACCTTTTTGTAACTTTTGGATTTTGTAAAAATCTCGGGTTTTAGGTTCTTTTTTTTTTAGAAATAGGACTGCTGCCCTATGCAGAGTGGTGGTCCCATAACTGTCACTCAGGATAAGGAGGTGGTGTCAAAACCGCCACTTAGTATGGTGGCGGTCCATCGTTTTCACCTGTGCAAGCCGAAAGACGTCCTAGGACCAATGGTCTTTCTGGTGGCGGTTACTGTCACTCGTGACGTAAACTTTGTGGATCCGCACTTTTTGTGCGTAAATTTTAACTGGTTCAATCTAATTTATAAGCTGTAAAATTCATCTAATAACTACCAACAAGCAAAACAATGATTAAACCCTTGGATTGGGCAGCAAAACCTTCAAATGGTGGATTAAAACTATTCTTTTTCATTTACAACAATGGGGTAGGGTCTGCCCCAAATTTGAAAACCCAAATACAAATGGTTTAGAATAAAACTAGATTGGGGAAAGAGATCCCTCCCAATCCTTGAATGAAAATGGAAACAACATTAAACCTTCAATCTAAACCTTCTAAGCTTGGTCCTTGTAGAGTCCTCCATGATTTCTCCCCTCTTGCTCCCATGGCCTTCTCCTCTCCAACCTACATTTTTCACAAAGGAAAATGGACCAAATGAGGAAAATAGAATAAAGGAAGGGTTTAATAAGAATGCTTATGGAATTTTTAGGGCTTGTTTGTAACCCTAGGATCTTGTGGTTGAAATTGATTTGATCCAAGGGTGGAGGACCAACCCTACCTTTGTTAGGAGAAAATGGATTTTACTAATGTTGCCTTTAAAGCCTTAGGGGTATGTGTAATTTGGGAATGGGGCCATTTTATTGCCCTAGAGTGTTAAACCTTGTTAGTCCTTATCAATATTTAATTACTAATAGAAAATACTCTTAAGTTTTTAAGATAATTTTTTTATATTAATTGGGTAAGAGGTTAACCCTATTAGGAATTAACATTATTAAGGAGAAGAAAACATTTAATTAAGTAAATTAATCCTTGGTACCTTCCTAGTGAATATTTGTTTAACGGACCTTAAAGATGAATTAGAAAATATGTTAACCTTCTAGTAGACTTGTTTCTTAAACCGTAGGGTTGAGTTTAGTGGTGTGAGTTAGTCGTTGTACCCTAGGTGTAGTGCCCACTTCCCTTTGACATGTTTTGATACTAATCATGATACATCGTTGATTATATTATGGACATGATTATGAAATTTATTATAGTATGATGTTATATGTTAAATCGGGTATTATTGTTGACTTGACTCAGTTATGATGCATGATGATTATTAAAGACATTTAATATTCGATGATGATATATTGTTTGACATGGTTATATAATGGATGTTGTTCGGACTTTTGATATTTGGATATTACGAGTAGACCTAGAAATGGAAATTATTGGATGATGAGATAGTTGTTGATAAAACTATAAATGATATTGTTAGATTGCTTTGATGTTGTTGTGATTCAAATATCTAAATAATTTTGGAAATTATATTTATTTATTTTTGGATGTTACGATATGGCCACAAACCGAAGGAGGTATTTGTGTTTTTGCAAGTTAAAATATCAGCAACAAACATCATGGAATTGAGACCAACCACATTAGAATTCTAGATGAATTCAACAAGGTCACCACGGTAACTAGTATTTGCTTATGCGTGTTTGTGTGTGTTAGGGATTCCCATGGGGGTGATCACCTTTAATGTGACCAAGGGTTTTATGTATTCCTTTTTTTCCTTTTGTTTATGTTTGCATGTGTTTATTTTGTGGTGCTTTTACCGCTTTCATTAGTCATTAAATGGTGTGTAATATTGTGAGTAATCATGTTGTTAAGTTAATTAATTAAAATATGTCATAAGAAAGTAATTAATAGAGTTGTTGGCCATGATTTACAGAGTTATAAATAATGTGTAACTGATGTGTAAGAGATATGTAAGTGATGTGTGAATTGAATTTTGAGTGTGAAACACTCCACCTTCTTGGAAATTCGAAATTGTCCTTAGTGATTGATTTTAGAGGCTTATGGGACAAGTTAAACTTCTCCCATACATCTTAAATTTAATTACCAACCATACCTACGGTTGGAGAGTTGAGATTAGACTTTTATAATGATTTTTGAGAAGGTAAATTGTAGGTTTTAATTGCACCTTTCTTACATGATTTAATTTCAGTCCTTTGGGGTGTCGGTTGGATTTGAGTATGTTAGCAAACTGTAATATTATTCACCCACCTATTTATTGTGCATTGGAGAATGAAGTTGAATTTTGGGGTTGGGGTTGAGGATGTGTGATGTGCCATCCTATATGGATCCACCTCCTCCTCTTCCCTTCCCTCTTCTATAAACTTTGAATTCCTTGCCTTGTTTTGGGTTGCTTTTTTTTTTTCGAGACTGGATTTTTGGGTGAATTCCTTGTTGTTTTGGGAACTCTTGTTTTGAAGAAGTTTTGGGAAGATTGTTGCATGATTGTGCTTGGTTGTTCTTGGATTACTTGAATTGGCATAAAGCTTACTGATTTTGGAACTTGAACAACTCCATCATGGAGAGGTACGAGCTTAGTTTTTGTAATGCTCTTCTTTTATAAATGTAAATAGTAATGTGTGAATGTTTTGGCATGTTTTGTGCGCTATTGGGTAGATGGCCTAGGAATGGTGTAGGAGAAGACTTAGGGGTTATTTTTGGGAGGCACAAGTGTGTTTTAGGGAGGTATAAGGACAGAGGGATTTCGTATTTTGGTTCCACCTTACAAAGAAATAGCTTACATTTATTTACTCATTATGGGGTGCCATAAGAGTTTGAGGAGGCATAAGAAAATGGGTGGAATAAGGGGTACTTAGGGTAGGCATAAGGACATGCTAGGGATTTGAATTGATATATATATATATATATATATATCAAGTGGTTTGTCCTTAGGTGGTGATACCCATTTCCCCTTTGGGAGGTATAAGAAACATCCCACATAGTTTCTCACTCCTTTGGCTTGCTAGATGAAGCCTTAGTAATGTTTTTGATGCTTTAATGTAGTTGTAAACTACATTCTGTTTTAGACTATGTTTTCTTGTGGAAATGTTGTTTGTGTGTTTTTTTGAAGCCTGTTGTTGTTGCCATGAGTTGATCCCATCTTTTAATGCATTATGGTTGGGGCTCGGGGGCCAATGAAGAAGGATGGCTTCTCCTCTTCATTTGATTTCTTGGTTGGGTGGAGAGCGTTTCCTTTCCCCACTCTTGTTGTGATCAGATTGGAAGAATGAGAAATCTGCATGTTGTTGTTTTGGAGCAAGTAAAAAGACAGGTTTGACAAAGACTACCTTCCGAAATGAAATATTATTATAGCCATTTCCAACTTTGAAGTGGATGATCTGCATATTATTAGTAATGGAAGGATACTTTGTATTAACAATGAAAGTTGAAATTTTAAAGGTAAAAGAGTTATACTGTTTTCTTTTTTTTAGGAAAGAATGTGAAAGAATGAAACGTATTTTGTATGTTGGATTTTTAAATCGAATGGAAAGGAAGTTGTAAGAGTTTCATTTGAATTAATGGATGTGGTTTTTTCTTGTCCATATGATATTATTCCATTAGAAACCTATGTTTAGCATGCACTATAAAATCCATATTTGGAAAGTGGAAAAATGAAACACGTGAGAAGAAAATGTATTATTCTGCCTCGTATATAATATATGATTTTGGAAAAAATAAAAGAAGGAAGTCGTAGAGTTGTATTTTGGAATAAATAAAGGATTGCATAACCTTCCTCAAATTGTATCACTGTATTGAATTTAATCATCTAGTTGTGAGTTGTAATCTTTGTTTGAAAGGAATAAATGCGTGTAAAGGAAGTGTAATACTCTGTCTTTTGAAATATGTGAAAATTGGAAATCAGAGATGTATTTTAGTTTTTGAATAGTTGGATTGAATCAAATAAATGTATTAGATTAGGATTGGAACATATTATAATACTTGGAAGAATAAAATGGCAAATAAACCCTTTAAAATTTTGATCCCTGTCTTGTATTTTCAAACTAGCAATTATTTAATCCAAAATGCACAGATCAAACCTGCAACAATGAAATAACAAACTAAATGATTAAATTGAAGTATTTTTCCCTAAATGAATCCAACTAGACAAAAATACTTAAAATAAATCTTTCAAAACCTAGCAAAACCGAGTTCAAAGCTTTCACAATCGTTTTTTTGTCAAAATTGTAAAATTTCAAATTGGAATTCAATCAAATAGATATACCTCAAAAACTTAACCTAATTCCACCTAAGAAAAATTCTCCATGTCTATTTGACATGTTGAGAGAGGGACAAGAACAAATGGAACAAATCTCACAAGTTAAAATTTACCAGTTTGAATGTGGAAGCTATTAGCGCATTAATACATTGTTAATGTATTTGTTGTTAGTGAATGTTAGTGGACAGTTATGTAACTGTTCCTCCACTCTTCCCTCTCACTACGGCCTATATAAAGGCATCTCTCTGTATTCTGATACATAGCAGAATATACAAATCATTATTTGGAGCGCCTTCATTGGTATCGGAGCGAGTTTGCGTGCTGTGCGTGGAGAGGAGACTCAGATTCCCTGTCCGTTTTGCGACTGGCGTTGGAGGGAGCAAGTTTGCATGATTTCCTGTCCGTTTTGGCTGTGTTGTGCGTGGAAGTGTCCATTTTTGGCGTTTTGACTGTGTCTGTGCGTGGAAGTGTCCATTTTGGCTGTGTTGTGCATGAATTTACTTTGACCTGCGTGGATTAGCGTGGAGGAGCAGCAAGAACGTGATATTTTTGCAAACCAGTGAACCTGTGCGTGGAGTTCTTTGCTGGTGCGTCCTCTGCCTGCGTGGAAGGAGGAGAGTGCGTGGCCTGTTGTTCTTTGCTGGTGCGCAGCGGAAGCGTGGAAGGAGACATTGTTGGCTCAAGCCAGTGCCATTTCTAGCCATTGCCATCATTTGCAGAGTGGAAGACAAGAAGAAGAGAAAAAATGTGCATGGTAGGAGCCCTCAAGGAGCCCTCAGTGACTGTTTTGTTCTTCTTTGCTCCATTAAAACTGTGCAAGTGAAGAAAGCCTACAAATTTCGAAACAGTGTGTGCGCGTATGTCGCAAATTTCCGATGCACAAAGCACCGCGAGCAATGCACCAAATATTTGGGCATTGAATGACAATGAAGACACCACTGGGCTGTTCTTTGCCTTGGTCAACGAGCTACACAACACTGGGAACATTCTCTTTGACGAGATTGTGCGCCAAGGACTGTTGGAATATTTTTGGTTCGACGTTCGATGTCAAGCATGGCGGATTCATGTAGAACTTGAACGTGGTTATGATGCGATGATGACGAACGTGAAATAGAATGCCCACAGGAGCATCGGCGTCTCACTGCACGAGCCTATAGAGCCCATCTTCGGGATAGATTCCTTCAGTAAGCATTGTAGCCATTTTTGAAAATAAATAAATAAAATACATTTTTGAGTTTTTGAAAATGTCTCCTCCAAAATATTGCTATCCGATGCCCAACTCTTGAAAGGGCCAAATTTCACCGCATGGAAAACCAAAATGTGGATGATTCTTCAATTCAAAGATCTTTGGGGGATTGTCTCTGGCGAAGACGCCCCTCCCATAGACGATGATCTGTTGGAAAAATATGAAAAGGCTGATGCGAAAGCGCTAATGCTCATCACCCTGAGTCTTTCGATGAGATGCGGCCTATACATTCAGGAAGCAACCGCTTCTTCTCAGGCATGGAGCGCATTGTGTACCATCTACGAAGCTAAGAATTTGACGACAAAGTTGCAACTTCAGACAAAGCTTCATACAATGAGTATGCATGATGGAAAATCAGTAGAAGCCTTCTTGCGGCATGTAGCTGAGTTACATGCAGAACTCTCTGCACTCAGTGAACCAGTGGACGACAAGTTGCTAGTCCCGCTCACCCTACGAGCTCTTCCTTCTCGGTTTCAGACACTGATCACCACGTTGACAATCACTCAACAGGAGGTGAGTTTTGTAACCCTGGTGAATTATCTCCAGCAGGAAGAAGCCATGCAAAATGTACAAGAAGCCTTCGAAGACAAGGCTCTCATCACGAGGCAAAAACATAAGCCTCGGAAAGGGCAATCTGCCCCCCAGAATCAGAAGCAGCATGCTCAGCAGCCATCTTCACAGCGGCCACCACAGCGGCCACCCCAGAAGTAGCATAATCACAAGGTGGATCGGTGGTGCCACATTTGCTCCACGGATACGCACACGACTGTGAACTGTTATTACAATGGTCGCAAGTATGGAAACTCTGGCGAAGAGAGCACTTCTGGCTGGGGATATTCCAAGAAATCTCGATGGCATGCTCGTAATCAGAGGCAGAAGGGCCACATTGCTACTCAGCAGGATGCCACCTCCGATGAAGAGGTACTAGATATGACTCATTCTGACATTGTTCTAGTCTCACAGACTTCGCATCCGTCAGAAGATGTCCGTTGATTGATTCAGTGCCAAGAAACACATGACTGGCAACAAGAAGTTGTTCCATACTCTGAGTGATCGGCCCACTGGAGATCGGATCACCATTACAGACAATCAAGAGTATATTGCAGCAGGGATTGGTGATGTCATCATTCCTCTTGGAACACGAAGATGTACACTCACAAAGGTGCTATATGTTCCGGGTTTGACTTCAAATCTTTTGTCTGTAAGTCAACTTCTTAACCATAGAATGCAGGTTGAATTCTTTGTTGAGAAAGGGGTCAAGTCCTGCATCATTTCTCAGGGAGAGTTAGTCATTGCTCAAGCATTTCTGAAGGGCCATCTATTTGCACTAGATGCGGTCACTTCATCTAGCGTTGCTCTCTTTGCATCAACGGTAGAATCCACTGCACTTTGGCACTTTCGATATGGTCATCTTTCTGCTGGGGCTCTGCATCAACTCAGTGCGAAGGAAATGGTAAGAGGGCTTCCTCCACTCTCCCATTCCTTACCTGTTTTCTTAGGATGTCTTGCGGGCAAACAACATCGAGGTCCATTCAAACAGAGCTCTTATCATTCTACAGAGCATCTTGAGGTCGTTCACACCGATCTGTGCGGACCCCGCTGCCACTAGCTTCCAAGGTTCTACGTAATTTCTGCTCATCATTGATGATTACTCACTGAAAATGTGGGTATATTTCCTTCGAAGAAGAGTGAGGCACTTGCAAATTTCCAAACCTTCTACCAAAGAAGCCACCAGGGCGATGGGAAGCCTCTTCTTCTCCTCCGCTCGATCGATCGGGGGAATTTGTGTCAAAGAAGTTTTTAGCATACCTGAAGCAACATGGCATTCAGCAACATTTGACTGCACCCTACATGCCCCAACAGAATGGGATTTCTGAGCGCCACAATAGGACTATCATGGAGATGGCTCGTTGTATGCTCTCGACCACCAAGTTGAGGATCAGTTTTGGGCGAAGCAGTTCCGAGCAGCAGTATCTACTCAACCGGCACCCACGAAGATCTTGCAGAACAAGACACCGAAAGAGGTATGGACTGGTCGTAAACCTTCTATTCATCATTTGAGAGTTTTTGGTTGTACTGCATATATGCATGTTCCAGATAAGAGAAGGAAGAAGATCAATCCAAAGACACTGCCATGTCTTTTCTTGGGGTATAGTACTACCTCAAAGGCATATCATCTCATGGATCTTGAGACGAAGAAGATCTACGAGAGTCGAGATGTGGTATGTGATGAGTCATCCTTTGACTCCCTGCCACACAATGGAGATCCAGTACTGACCTCGTCACATAGATTGCTCACACATCCAGATGATGAGCAAGATGATTCTTCTCAGAGAGAAGAAGAGCTGAGTGGAGACTTGTTCGTTGATCTTGGCACACTGGAAAACACATCTTCACATCAGCAGCACCAACGTCTGAAATGGGTCCAGAGTACTATCAGGGATGCACACCTGAACTCACTTCCTGGTACTTCTACGGGAGTTAGAACACGAAGTCAAGCTAGACATGAGGTAAATTTTGCACTCATGAGTTCAGTTGTTGAGAGCACCGAACCTGACACTGTTTGTGAGGCATTAGACCAACCACAGTGGAAATAGGCTATGGATGCTGAATATGATTCCCTGATTCAAAATCAGACGTGGGAACTTGTCGATTTGCCTCCAGGTAAGAAATCCATTGGCTGCAAATGGATTTTCAAAACAAAATATAAGGCAGATGGTTCAATCGACAAACACAAAGCATGACTTGTTGCAAAGGGTTATGCTCAGCAAGAAGGAATTGACTATGATGAGACCTTTGCACCCACTGCGAAGATCAAAACCATCAGAGTTGTATGTGCACTGGCAGCACAAAATGGATGGAAACTTTAGCAGATGGATGTCAAGAGTGCTTTTCTAAATGGTGATCTAAAAGAAGAAGTGTACATGGCCCAACTCGAAGGTTTTGTAGACGAGCATCAACCACACAAGGTATGTCTTCTCGATAAAGTCTCTTTATGGAATTAAACAAGCACCTAGGGCATGGTATATAAAAATTGATGATCACTTATTGCAGCATGGATTCACTCGTAGCCCCTTAGATACAAATTTGTATATCAAGGGTAGGAACAGAGATTGTCATTCGGTTTTGTACGTAGATGATCTTGTGATCACGGAAGTTCGACAATCTTGTAGATGATGTAAAGAATGATTTAAAGAAATCCTTCGACATGACTAATTTGGGGCTACTTCACTATTGTATTGGCTTAGAGATATGTTAGAAAAAGAATCATATCTTCGTCTCCCCATGAAATATGCCAAGACACTCTGAAAAGTATGGGATGTCGATTGTAAACCAATGTCCACACCTATGGAAAAATGTTTGCAACTATCTAGATTCAAGGATTCACCACAGGTAGATGGCACTCACTACAGGCATCTTGTGAGGAGACTCATTTACTTGACTTATACCAGACCAGATCTTTGCTTTGTAGTGAGCTATCTCGCCAGATTTATGCAAGAGCCGAAGAAATGTCGTTGGATAGCAGCAAAGCATGTGTTGAGATATGTCTGAGGTATAGTTGACTATGGTCTAGAGTATCGAAGAACACTCGGTTCTTCTTACGAGGATATCAGACTCAGACTATGCAAGATCCGTTGATGACAGAAATCCACTTCAGGATATGTTTTTCATCTCGGATCTGGACCTATCTCGTGGATTAGCAAGAAGCAAACTATTGTTGCTCTCTCATCCACTGAGGCTGAATACCACACCGCATGAGGAGCTGTGTGTGAAGTAATTTGGTTACGTCGCATTCTTGCAGATATAGGGATTCCTGAAGAGAAACCTCCCATCATTCACTGTGACAATCAAGGTGTGTTGAAGCTTGTGAAGAATCTTGTTTTCCATGAACGAACAAAGCATATTGAGGTCGAATGTCACTACATTTGTGAACAGGTCTTGAACCACCAAATTCAGCTCTAGTACTACCCTACTAATTTTCAGGTTGCAGATATTCTCACCAAGCCTCTCGCAAGGTGAAGTTTGATTTGTTTAGGGGTACATTTGTAAGAGCAATGTATTAAGGGGGGGAATGTTAGCGCATTAATACATTGTTAATGTATTTGTTGTTAGTGAATGTTAGTGGACAGTTATGTAACTGTTCCTCGGCTCTTCCCTCTCACTACGGCCTATATAAAGGCATCTCTCTGTATTCGATACATGCAATATACAAATCATTATTTGGAGTGCCTTGAAGCTTTGAGATTTTCTTGAAATTGGCCCCTTAAACTTTATCAAAATAAAAATTTAATTATTCTTGTGTAAAGAGGATGTTGAGAGATTTCCAAAAAGTCCTTGTTTTCAAAAAACCAGTCTCTATCAAAATTTATGGCCTTATGATGTATTTCTTTAGTTGGCATCAAAAAAAAAAAAATTAGGGAAAAATTGCCTAGGCGGGCCTACACGTTCAAATTTTTCCCTTAGCACTTTAAAAATTTGTTGGGAAAATTTTCCAAATTTTCCCCACCAGCTCACAACCAAACAGAGGTTGGCACGTGGCACCACAAGGTGTCATCGGAGGCAGATCCCTTTTCTTAACTTAGCAGCGGTTCCAAAATTTTTTTGGAAAATTTTCTAAATTTTCTTTGCCACCCCACCGCCTCAGTAACCAATCAAGTGATGCCACATGGCGTCACAAGGCATTAGCAGAGGAACAGAACATTTTTTCCTTTTTACGTTCCAGAGAATTTTTGGAAAATTTTCCAAGTTTTCCTCACCGCCCATTAGTCAGCCACTGTCTAGAGTTGTCACGTGGCATTGCAAGAGTTCCTCAGAGGCGCGAGTCATTGTGATCCTTTTTTACTTTTGGGGCATTAAAAAAAAATTCTCCCCGTTGCCCGCTTTTCCCCATTAGCTTAGGAGGTGCCACATGTCCCTTACGGACCCACATGAGTGTGGGTGCAAGGTGGCTTTTTGTCCCCACATGGGAAATTTTCCAAAAGTCTCCCATGGCCTCGTAGACCCGCTCGTTTGGAAAATTTTCTCCTCAGGCCCTCAAGCCCGCTCTTGGGGAAAATTTTCACCTCATGGCCCGTCGGCCCATAACTTGAAAAATATGAGGAGTTAGGAGGACTTCTTTATATCATTGAAAAGGTGAGGAAATTTCCTATTCAATGGGAATGATTTAGGGAAATTTTGAATGTGTTAATTTTGAGAAAAATAAAGTTGAACCTTTAATCCTTATAGAGAGTGGGTATGGTGAGAAATTACCCTCTCGAACCTAATTGAACTTGTTAGTGACAACTTTTGTCTTGTAACCTGGTTGTAGACTTCTTTAAACAAAAAAATATTCCATAACTTTTCCTAACTAAGCCTAGGTTGTTCTTGGGTCTCAAGTGGGTTGTTTTTAGCGGGCATCATGGTAGTGGATTAACATCCTTGTAACCTATTTTATCCTTCTACCTTTTTCTTGAAAAAAATTGTCGCAAAATTTGGGTTAAGTATTGAGAGTTGGCATGTTTTTAGAATATCATTTTTGACAAGCGTTATAAGTCATTTATTTTAATATGTATTGATTTGAAATCTCCATTTTGGAAGGAAATTTTTTTATTGAAAGCATGTCTCTTCAAAAGAAAATATATTACTTATTGGAGATCTTACTTGTGTGAAAATCTGAAACCTTTAATTCGCATTGCATTTGAAAGAAAGTTAGTTCAATATGGAGCTTGTGGGTTCATTGTATGAGAATATTAGTCTTCTTGCTCTATCACTCTTTCTTGTAAATTTTTTTAGACATATTTCAAGCTTCTCCTCTTGTATCGATATACCTTGCCATATGTTTCTCTTTTCACATAAGAGAATGAATCATTTTGGTCTCAAATTGTCAAAAAAAAAAATACATATATTATTTTGCATAGTTCGTGTAGTTTGAAAACCATATTTTATTACTCACATCTTGTATTTATTTTCACCCCATAACATATGATAAAGTTATTTTGAAATGTATTTGTTATAGTAGTAAATGTAAACATAACTATGATGTATTCCTAAGAAGTTCGTTATTTTGTCTCTAATAATTTAGAAAATAACTCATTATATTTTAAAACGATTTCTCTCGATATAAAATATTATATTTATATATTTGCATATACAAATATAAAAATATAATACACATCGATTATTACAAAACTACATAATATAAATGTATTCTAAATAATATAAAACTTTTATGTATGCTATATATATTTTATATATATATATATATATTAATATATATATAATAATCTATTTATAAATTTAAAAGAAATAAATAAACCTAAATAAAGTTTGTTAAACTTTATTTAAATTATGGAAATGTACAAGAAAATAAATAAATAAATAACTTCATGTTAAAGGTTTTACGGTGGTTGTATTTGTTTAAATCTTTAAACAAAATAAAGTGGGGAGGGTTTTAATCCTCCCCTAAGTCTGCATAGAATCGGCCAATACACACAGAATCCTCACCACCCAAAGATACACCCAAACATGCATTTTTTTGTATCAATGGATTTTACTTTATTTCAAATTTATTATTTTGTCAACAAATGTGTGTGTGTGTGTGTGTGTGTGTGTGTGTGTGTGTGTGTGTGAGAGAGAGAGAGAGAGAGAGAACTCTCAAGTAGTTTTCCTTCAAAGAATAAAAGAAATTTTTTGGTATTTTACATACCCAATAACCGAGATTTCGGGTAAGGAAATTTACAAAAAAAAAAGATAGAATAATAAGACCTTTCTTTAAAAAAATATATGAAACTAAGTCTCCATAGCTCCTCAACCTACACAAGAAACAAAATGAAAACAAAATGATCACATATGAAAAGAAAAGAGAAGATAAAGTTGAGTTAGGTCAACTTTAGGGAGAGATTGAAATCTATGCCCAAGATTTAACTTATCCTAGGGTCCACATTACACCCTACAAAACTTAAGGTCATAGGTAATTTTTGTGGGAATGCGAAATCAAATTCAAAAAGGGGGAAAACTAATTAAGTTATAAAAGGGTGTAGACTTGCACTTGGGAACTTACTAAACCTATAGTAGAATAAATAACTTAAGTTGGAATTGGAGTCATGATTAATAAATTTGGTAAATTAGTTTATTAAAAAATAAATTATTTGCAGGAGTCGAGTTAGCAACGTTAGTATTAATTTGTTCATTTAAAAATAAGAAAATTAAAAAAAAAAAAAAATTACCCAAATTTTCTAGTCGTATTTTTGTGTGGTTTTTGGTGTCCCGAGGTGGGGCATTACACACTAGATAACATTATTGTCTCAAATTGAGAATAAATTCCATTCAAAGTAGAGGCAACTCAAAATGAATGTAAAGCACACAATAACTAACATCTGTGAACATGTGTAATCACATGAAGTAAACCATGTGAGCATTAATACACATAGTGTTCCCAATAAAATAATGTCATCCATTGTATATGTATTTTACATGTATTTCATTGGATTAACATCATCTAACCATTAATTAACTCATTTAAAATTTGCAAAGAAAAGGTAAATATAACAGTTCGCATCCAATTAAAAGATAAAATGTTATATAACAAACATGTTAACTATCAAATCTCATCATAGTGAATGAAAGAGAGTTATGGTGGAAGCCTACCCTTCCTCTTCTTTTGGTTATGAAAGATATTATGAAAAGTGAGTTCGAAAAAGATTTGGACATATAAAATTTATTGAAGATATAGTTCTGGCCACACAAGTTGAGCTAAAGGAAGAGAAAAAGAAGATTTTCTGCGGGCAGACAGTAATTGAGGAAAACGGCTCATGGAGTAAGGGAATTAGATATGACGATCCCAAGAGCCAATGCCAGAGTGGGGAATCTGTTTATAAGAGGTCATAGATAGAATTTAGGAAACTTTACTATAGATAAAACTTGTCCTATCATAAACATGGAATTTCTTATTCCTGTTACCTCAGCTGAACACATTAGAAATTGGAGGGTTTTGGGTAAGAAAAGAAAATGAAAAACAATAATGATCATGCATTCCTAAAAAGATGGGTGACTATTGTGGAAGACTAACAATTTATTTCTAAATTTTGGTTGTTTGGAGGCGGCACCTTAATTATCAATGAGTTATCATTTGTAGGAGTTGTTTTAGTGGGATATAAGGAGTTGGCCTTGAGTGCATAGGCTGATGTATGCCTATTTTAGTGTGGCTCAATGTATTATCCTATGTTTAGTTGAACAAGATTAATGTAACCTTTCAAAATCTCTTATTCACTTAACTAAACAAAATAATAAACACGAATAATAATCAGTCTCTTAAATTTATTTGTATTTCAATTTACGGAATTTAAATACTTTCAAAATATACTATTTTCACATAAGTTAAATATTCAAAGAGAAATCAACAAATTAAAAAGAGCTTGATATTTTGAAAACTATTACATTTTTAAAATTATAATAAATTTAGGGTGCACATTTTCTGGGTTCTCCTTAGAATAATCTTGCTGCCCGGTAAGCGGCGGATAGGTTATGAGAGATCAATTTCTTCATCTAGGTAGGAACATTGTAATCGATGATAGATAAATCAGTTAAACATAGAGTTTAGCAGCATCTTATTTACAGAATAGAGGCGTAGTACCCGGCATCGAGTATAAAACATACTACATTTCTGCGTTACAGCAATTTCTCAAGATCTACATGTTTGAACATTATATTCACGAGTATATGAGCAACCATAGAAATATCTGTTGCTCAGGAATATCAATGATGCAAATACTTACCTTTTCAAACTGTTATCGTCTTACAAAGAACACGCCTAAGATAACAAATGCACGCAAACAATACCACTTTCCTGATATCCTCGATTACAAGCGTGACCAGAAATTATTTGTCGACGCAATATTCGTGAAATCAGATATAAAATAAAAAACAAGTTTCTCTTACCTGTGTAAGGGAAAACATATAAACCCTAATAAACAAGCAGCCTAATTGCATATCGGTCTATCTGAAATAATCACTGAAAAGTTCCATTTCATACTTACTTCTCATGGCGGATCTTTGAAGCGCTTGTTGTATTGAGGAGGAGCTACTGAAGCATTGGGTGTGTCGAACATAGATGGATCGATAACTTCCTCTGAAACTTTTTGCACGTCTTGGTGTGCCATAGTGTTTGCTGAATGAACTAAATATTGGCGAAAAAGCAGTTGCTGCCGCTGCTCATTCACATAATTATTGTTGATTGACGAGATCTGATCTGTATACATTGATAAACTCAAATTTGGCTTTCTAACAAACTCCCCAGGATCGACAATTCGCTTGCTTTGAAACGGAGAGACAGCGAACTGATCAATTTCAATATCATGCTGATGGGATCTTGTAAAGTCAGAATAACAGTGAAAACTCTTATTCAGCTCCAGATCAATTCCTTTGTTTGAATTCCGCAGAAATTGGGCTTTCTTATCAAGCTCAGGAAATTGAGATAAACATGGGTCGGTGTAACCGATCCCCGTCAGGTCAGAAAAAGCGGCGCCGTGTTCTAATGCACTACGAAGCTGCAATGGCACCGACATATCAGGAATGGGTATTGGTAAGAACGGGGAGTCTGTTACTGTTGAAGTTACGGCTGGACCTTGTACACTGCCCGCAATGAAGATATCTTCATGATTTGAGTTCACACCGGCATTATTTACATTCTGGTCGGTTAAGGCGAGAGAGGCTCTTTCCGGGAAGTTCAATTTCGCTCTTGTTCCTCTAAATTTTAAAGCGGCATCATCGTAAGCTACGGCTGCATCTTCGGCTGTGTGGAATGTTCCGAGCCAGACCCGAGCTGCCTTCACTGGATCTCGGATCTCTGCAGCATATTTACCCCACGGTCTTTGCCTTATCCCTCTATAGTGCCTCTTTCTCTGCTGTTGTCTTTTAGAATTGGAGTTCGATTGGAGAATTGCAGGGATCTCCAATGTGCCGTGATCTGATTAATTTCTCTGCTTGATCTGAAGGTTTGGGGTATCTGCTTTCAATAATAATTAGAAGATACGAAATACTTCATTTCCATATTCGAATGATTCAAGTAATGAATTCATTAACTAGTATTTCCAAATACACACAATAGCAGGAATGATAGATTTGTTAAACAAAAAATACTTTAATTTTCGAATTGTATCCGAATCTATTTTTCTGTTGTAAATTTATGTTTTAGAATTTGTGCTGACTGTGTAGAAGTTGCGGCCCTTTTTACCATCGATGCTGAATAGAGTTTTAATGGGCGCGTGCTGTTTTTTTTTCTTAAAATCCTCAATCTATTTGTTATTCCGGGATCTGGTTTTTGTTGAAATGGCTAATCATTAATGCAATCGTCTTCTTCATCTTAAACTGCTAGTTTTATATATTTCTTTAATGCGATGGGTATTGTCTTGCAGGCTTTTGTCTCGTCCTTCAAGCTAATATCCTGCCATGGATATAATGTTTTCCTGCTTCTTCATAGCGATCAATCATTTTAGAATGTAATAGATTATATTTCGGATCTATAGAGGAAAACAAGATCTTTATGAATATTAGAAATTATATCTATATAGGTTTAAAAACAAGCGAATTTCTTATGTTTTCTCTGGATTTCGTTGGTGATCGAAACTTACGGATTTCGGATTGTAATACTCTAATGAATACAAACATTTATTATCGGTTAGGATATCCCAAATGGTATAGGAACCAAATGTTTCTCAGCTATTAAGAAATTGAACGAGTGGATCTTTCCAGTAAAAGCCTAATTTATAATAAACAAAACCAACAAGGATTACGCCTATTAAAAAAAAACTGACCTTGGGAAGATCCGCCATTGAAATCCTGAGAAGAAATTTCTGTCGTGATTGCTGTCGTTTGAAAGTCATCTCTCTCTCTCTTTTTTCCAGTTAAACTTATTTCCATGGGATTAATAACACCTTCAGCTCCGATTACACGGGAGAGAGCAGAAACTATCTCCTGATTGTCCCTCTTGGAACGCTCTGACAAAAGAGCATTTATAACGTTGAGTGTCTCTGGATTCAATATCCTATTCGAGTTTGCTGCTCCATTCCTCGCCACTTTGTATCTACTTATAACTCAGCTAAAATGGCCCTAGGATTTCGGCAAAGCTCAAACTATTCCCAAATCAGGTTAATTCAATTCAAAGACGACGATATTGCTTACCCAGACTTCGACGTCTCCACCAAAATTCTTCTCGCGTGACATATTCCATATATTTTCGATCTATTCAAACATATAACAACCAGATGCATTATATTAGGGTTAATATCGATGCAGATTTGCCCCGTAGTCAACCTCAACCGCCAACTCGGGCAATACCGTATGGTGATTTCAACCCACTACGACGACTTGAATACTTTGCGACAGACCTTCAAGTCTGCCCAGTTATGGTCCACGGTGAAAAAATGGGCATCTTTTTATAATCGAATCTGAAAAAAATTCTACTACTCTGTCCAGTATAATTCCGTTTAACGGCATTTGCATCGATAAATATTCATTTATAACCTTATCTCCTCTCTCTGCTGCTACCCTAAAGTCCACTGCTTTACAATATTTGTGGCTTCATTACTCTCTGTTTTCCATGTACAGTTTCTATGAGCGGCAAGGTCATGCGCATCACATTTAATTTCGTTGAGCGGCAATACAAATCTAAAATGATTTAGACAACATTTAAAATATTGCATCGTTTACTGTTATTGTAAGGTTCTTATTGAGTATTTTAATTTTTTTGCATATCGTCTCTGTCCTTCGCCTCTCCTTTACATAGTGATATTTAGACAAGTGATATTAACAAGCAAATTATAACGTATGAAGACAAACCTTAATGTGGAAAAATATTACATGTGATTTCATTCATTTGTTATCCTTACGCAAAATTAATCTTTATATTCCCTATAAATTGTAGGATTGGCCGGCGTAATTCCTTCGTTGAGGGTATATTGAAAATGAAACCAAAAACTATACTCTGGTATAAATGAAATAACAAACATACAGAACATTAATGTTTGTAAAATAAACCTTTTATCGCAAATTTTGTAGTACTTTTTTGGTGCTCTTCTTCTTAGACATAAAATATAAAGAGAGACCTATAAGGGTATTGATCATTCATGTAGTAAATTCCTAATTTCTTGCGGACAAAAATTAATGTCATTGATATACATAAACTAGCAATCGCATGTATACAATGCAATGTGAACGCTGAACGGTATATGTTATTTGATTTAGAGGGATAGTTATTACTTTTGTAGTTGATGTTGATAAAGGGTGTGCCCAATTCAGACGCACCATCTATTTTGGGGGTCAAAAATGTGTATTCTTCCCTTGAGTCTTTAGAAAAAATTGTATATTTTTACGCAAGGAACATTTTGGACCAAATTTTGTGGATTTTCAGTCAAGTGAAAATTTGGGTATTATAAAGCGAAGAAGGCAAGGTGGCGCTTCTAAGGAATACATGAATGGAGAAATCCAATTAATACAGATGTGATTTGATGTTTTTAAAATGGGCCACAATCTACCAAAGTCATTCAGAGCCTTCAAAAGCAATATTAAAAACTGTTCTCAATGACAATGTTGTACTATCCTTAAACAATAGAATTCATTAGATAGATTGAGAAGCCATGTCACCTATCCTTAATGTTGAACATGTGATGACTACTTCTGCACTGAAAATCTATACACCATAGTATGACGATAGATCTGCCCTGGTTTGTAAACTGTATTGGGAAAGTTTGGGTGGTGGACACCATCAGGGAAGGTCTGGGTCTCCAAGGCCAAGGCTGAATATTTCCCATAGATTGCACCTCATTTTCCCATAGTCGTCTTCATCATATTGGAACTATAAAATTGCAAGCTCGGAGAAGTTGTCCACAAATTCAGAATCCTGCCACTGAAATCATCCTTCACTCTAACGACATGTCTCAGACTAGGGTTCTTCTTTGAAGGGTCCAGAGCCATATTTATATCATAGCCTCCAGGAACATTATTTATTCTACTCCCAACAATGGTCTCTTTATTAAAATCATATGGTGTTCCTTTTATAGGCACAACAACCCCTGTTGGAATAAGATGTTGATCCACCAGAGTATAAGAGGAAGCCCATATTTTGACTTTGTTATCAAGTATGGTTTTGCTACTATTATGGTGTACAAGGTTCCAATAAGTATGTTGTGCCAAGCACATAGGGGTGGGCTTATTTCTGGGTATCGCCCTCATAACAAGTGCCAACTCCTTATTTCAAGTTATGGTATATGTAGTATAAACATCAAGGGAATCATAACAATCATAAATCAATAGAATTTACATTAAACAACATATAAATCAAGATCATCAGGAATCCTAGCAATCCTCAATCGATAAAATTTAAATTAAACAACATATGAATCAAAATCACCATGGAATCCTAACAAACATCAATCAACAAAATTTACATTAAACAATGTAGACTTCTTGCCAAAAATATAATCAAATTTATTTTGAAAGAAATGAAAGCAGACACTAACTGGTTAGCTACTTGCCCCACAATTGCATCAAAGTAAGGATCCAAAGTGCGATTATGTATGCATAAATTTAAAACAAGAAACACAATAAATTAAATCAACATTATTTTCTTGAAGTTTAATACCAAGGATTCGTATTATCTTTATCCAGGAGAGTTTACTTTTTTGCATTGCTATTAAATTGCCCACAAAAGGCTACCATTCATGATATAAATATTGCAAATGTATACATGTCTCATTATGTGTACGAAGGTCTTCATGTGTATGGAGATATTCATGATATGGGCTTTTTAAATATCAATGTATTCGATGTATCTTACAAACTTTATACATAGATTATTTAGTACATATTTACATACTTATTTTAGTTTGTATGATTAGAAATGGTGGGGGCAAACGAACGACCCTTAATTAGATCTCATGGACTGTAATAGTATAAAATCTACCAACAAAGCTTAAGGTTTTATGATTACTAAATTGAGTTTAACAAAATGCTACTATTTTTTTCTTACGCAGTTGTTGCACTATCCCATCATTTGCATGTAACTTAGATAACACATAAGATTTTAGGCGGCTTAATGTTTTACCTACCCTTCTTCTCCACTTCCTACAATAGAAGCCATGTTCTCTCCTTGTTCATTAGCTTGTGTCCCTTACAAGTGGATAATTACAGAGACTAATATTAAAAGTAGAAAAAATACAGAGGCAATCACCATTGATGGGTAGTGGCCCATTGTTTGGGGGTGCATTGGGCCACGTTGATGCCATGTGGATGATGAAAAAAACTGCAATTTATTCCCCACCATTTGGAATACTAATTCATTAAATTTGACGTGGTTGATGAATTTATATTGGTTTCTCAAAATTGTTTACAATCTTGCTTGGTACTCATAGTGGACTGTTTTAAATGCCAACTTTAAACCATGCTACGATTGTTTATTAAATGTTAAAGTGCTTTGCATTGAATCATCTAGCTGTGTTTATTTAATCCTCCACCGCCAAAGCACAAAAATGTAGTCATGTTGATCAAAACATGTCATTTTTAATGCTTAACAAGAATAAATTTTAATATTGGCAATCATGGACCACCAAAACACTCACAAGTGCCATTTGTTACATTTTTTCATCCTTCGTTGTCTGATCAACATCTATTCTTGGCTATGCAACTATTTTGTGGTTACCAATAATATTGTGTTCTTATCACCATTACTTCTTTCCTTCACACCACTTTCTTCTCATTTTGTTTTATACATTTAGGGGAGCTATCAACTTGTAGGAGATTTAGAAATGTGTGGATTTGCAATTCAGTGTTATCCTTTGCTAATGAAATTTATCCATTCCATTTCCATGTTTTACATTTATTATATCATAATTCTAGATTGGTCCATTTAAGGGTTGGAAAAACCTTCCCCATAGTTAAGGAAAAATTTCTATATGAACAAGCAAAAACACATTTCCCCATTTGCAGAGTTAGTGGGCTTATTTACATGGTAGGAGTATTAGAGTGATCTCAGGTCATGAGGTTTCTAATGCTAATGCTGCCATTTTCACCTTTTCCAATCTCGAGACATGCTTGACCAATAACTTATCTAGACCCTCCTCATGGTTTTCATTATTATAATGTTGTTTCTTTTTCTCTCCCTGTACAACTTCTGAGGCATTCTTCATTGCATGATTGGTACCAGGGTCATATACAGGTAATGTGGAAGCAAAATTGGAATTTTGTATAATCTCCAAATTGTTTGTATTTTCAGAATTGGCCTGGTCTATAGCATATGCATTAGTCTTGGTTGAAGCAGTATTTACATCTCTATTCTCTTTATCATAATTATTGTTGGCATCTGCAAATAGATCCAAATTCATTTCCATGCTTGTTTTTGACAGAGCTTTTTCTGAGAGAGCTTGGTAGCGTTTGCTCCTTCCACAACTAACTTTTCCCTTTCCATTCCACACATACTTCTTCGTTCTTCTCTTTGCAGTGATTTTATGAGTTCTATAGCCCCTGTAACTTCTCTTTCAAAATTTGAAGCAACTAAGCTTCCAAGATCTCTTGAATCTCCAAGCAAACTTTCAACATGCTCTTGTAACCCTCCACTATGTCTCTAGTCTTCAGATTGCATTGCTTTTGCCAATTTTCGGGTTCTTGAACTTCTCTCTCAAGTTTTGAAACATGCTTTACAAGGATGCTTCAAGATCAAGTTCTCATGGCACTTTAGACGCAGTAATATTTTCTACCTCCAATTGAGAAACACGTTTCACCAAGATATCTCCTAGACTTCCAGAATTACACTCGCCATTTGGTCCTTGTTCCTTGTTCTCCTCCCAAGCATGGCACTAAGGCCATGGGTTGCAACTATCATTGCAAGAGAGACAAGCTCATCTTCTTTAAGCTTCATTAGCAAATTCTTTCTTGGACTTTGGACATTTTGGCTAGTTTTCACATGTTTGAGGTACAATAATAGTGTGTGTGTTGTTTTTCAAATCAGAATCATTCTGTTGTTCACCTTGGATTTGAGCTTCACTTTCAGAAGATAAATCATCAAAACCAACTGAATTGTTAAAAACTGCAAAGTCCTTTTCATCTGGCTTTATGCTTACCCTTTTGCATGCATCGTCATTAACGTTAAAAATATATGTAATGGCAGAAGATGGAAGAAAATCCAAATGGGAAAAGGCTAATTTTACAGCTCCAGCGACTTCCTTGTCCACTTCGAAGGCTGTTTCAAAATAGTAAGGTTGTGGCTCTAAAAATGACGGTGGTGGAAATTGCATCGTCGGTGCGGGCTCACTGGGCGTGGTCTAGGTTGGTCTAATTGTAATATCTTGTCTCAAGACATTTGTTGTAATGGGTGGGGTCCCAGGCAACCCTCTCGGTTCATAACTCCGGTCAAAAAGTGTTTATCTATTAAAAAACAATAATTACGGGGAAACAAAATAATAGAGACCATTGCGATTCCTTTGTTGATCTAGGGGGAGATCATAATTGTGGGCACCCTCACACCCAACCTATCAAAGGTGAAGAAATCAGGATGCGGGCCCACAATCCCATCAGGGCTAGGAACTTCCCTTACGGAGTCTGGGCACATTGTCATAGAACCCTCTGTGTTCATCATACGTCAGCACAAACAACGTCTCGTTCCACTGCAGACTCTTCCTCAGACTCTTGTACACTTCCTTCACCATTTTCTGTCCATTCGCCAGATCATGAGTAGGATGATCGTCATTTTCCGGAAAAAACATGAGATCAAAATAGCGGGGCTCGATCACCGTCAGGTTGGACAGCTTCCCATCTCTAGCATGCCCTTAAACATGAGCCAATATTAATGAAACTTGGACACATACTTAAGCTTGCTCATATTTCTGAAAAATAATGTGGCCAGAATATTCTGGTATTTAGTGGAATATTGCGGAGCGGCTCGCCGTGGGTTACCCGCAGAAAACCATATTTGAATCTCTCGACGAGTCCGGGCTCTCAGCCACCACACATGTTGTCGCTCCTTTTCTGTGATCCATTCTAATAAATTCTTGGTTCTTTTCTTCTAAAGCAAGCCATCCACCGTTCAATGGCATTGACAACTCTAAACCGACCCTGCAAAAACAGAGGCATCTAATCAAATATAGCATCTTAACCGCAAAACATAGAAAAACCCAAAAATGTCATGAAGCCTATCGAAACCATCAAAACGCAGTACATCAAAATTAATTTCTTTGAAAAAATGTCCAAACGGATGTCAAATTTAACATAGCTACAAAAATGTCTGGAGGTCCTTTACCATAGGGGAACGCCTTGACATAATAAATTATTCTCATAGGGATTTGAGAAGATTTACATTGTTTAAAAAAATTCTCGAACAATTTATGGTGACAAAATTGTCGGTATTGAATGTGAATATCTTACCAAGAAGACATTAATTTGAAACAAAAAGTAATCAATACAATGACATAAAATTATACATATTCAAACACTCCTAGTGTTCTTTACTACAGATATATCCTTGCAACTATATGTTGATGATACCTAAATTTTCTCTATGATGCTAAAAACTCTCATTTAATAATAGCTTTTTGAAAATCTCAACAAAATTATCTTCTAATATGTAGAAATCGAATTATATATCTCACCAATTGTAATTAACTCCATGATGAAGTGATATAGTATATCTATATGCTCTTTTATATCATGAAAAATACTATTTTTAAAAAAGTGTAACACCCACAAATTTACCTGCACAAAAACCAAGACAAACCTAGGTCAAACTAGAAAAATTATTGAATATTTTTTTTTGTAAAACCTACTCGCAACACTAGGTTAAAATTAACGGTCACACTTTCTCGTTTTAAAATTACATTAAATTAATATTATTAATTTCCCCTTAGATCCCCTTTAAATAAAATAATAAAATCTCTCAATACCATTTAATAAATTAGTTAGTCTAAAGCAAGACTTAGGCTCCCCTATCTTTTGTTTTAATACAATTTAATTCAACCTTAATTAAACGTGCGAAAATTAATCCCAAGTGTATTGTGGTTTATTTATTTAAATAATAAAATTCTATTATACCCACAAAGGGTCAAAGCTTGCATTAAATAAAAAGTTCTCTAATAAGACACTTGGGTTAGGAAATAATAACACCCCCTACACATACTAGAGTGGCCCCAAAATAAAGTCTACCTATGCATTTAAAATTTGAATATCTCTCACCCACTTCCCACCTACTTTTTGTATGGATGAATCTCATCCATTGGATGGATTCATTTGGGGCCCTTAGATTTAGGGATTCAACTAACCCTAAGCATGCTTATGAAAAGTTTTTTTCTTTTGTTTTGACTTATTGTTTCTTTTTTTGTTTTACAGATTTGTGGAGGAGGAGGAAGCCATGAGAGGCAATTTAAAGTTTATGGAAGGATGCACATTATTCCTTTCTTTTCTTGTTCTATTTACACCCTCTTCTGGGGTTGCAATGTATTTATTTATTTTGTTTATCTCATTATTTTAGCATTTGTCTAAGTGGGCATATGGGTATTTACCCTATTTAAGAGGAAAACAAAAAATAGGTAGAAACGATGTATTCATTTACTTGGGTATATATATATACATTATATATACATATATATGTATATGTTAAAAATATGTATATGTATATATATGTATATATGTATATACATATATATACATACATACATATATATGTATATATGTATGTGTGTGTGTGTGTGTGTGTGTGTGTATAACAATTTTTGAAAGAATGTTTGTCTACAAGTTAAAACTTTACATAGTCTGCACATTATACTCATTCGGCTAACTATGTTCATAGACTTTGCGGTAGGATACCCATTTGGATTGTAGTTAAGTTGTAAGGGAGGGAGGGCCACCGACCCCACCCCACATCTCATATAAAATGGGGTGGGAGTGGTGTTGATGACCCTCCCACCCCCACCAAAATTTATTTTTAAACAAACTACAATCAATCCCGTTGGCCATGGCTTCTGAAAGGATAAAAGAAATTCTTTGTTTAATAATATGAATTTTTAATACATTTTTTTTTAAATTTTTAATATATATATATATATTCTTCAATTTAAAATTTTCTTTTTTATAATTTCACAATATTTTATAAGATGTTTAAATCAACCCAAATTCCACTTATTATCATATTATTTAATATTGGATTTATATATAAATTTATAATAACTTAATAATAAATTTATATAATCCAATAAGACTATGATCTATATTGTAATCATGAAATTTATTTGTTCTACTAGATGTAGGGATCAATGTTTTTTTTTTACAAGGTAAATGACAGGTTAGAAGTTTTAAGTCTTTTCCATCTACACATATAAAGGTAAAAATGGGAGGCCTTTGGAACTTTCTTTCAACAATACTCAAGATGAACAACTATAGTTTAACATGGTATTTTAAGCCTTTCAAGTACTACAATAAAAATTAAAATTTATTTCTTTTACAAAATATAAGTTTGCAAACATACCCACAAGAAAAATTATAACAAGGTTTACCCATAGTTTTTAAAGAAGAACAACACACCTATTGAAGACAATGAATTAACTAAAATGAGAAAAAGGTTATTTCCTTTTCAATCACATTTAAATGAACTTGATTCAACTTAAAAATCTTATAGTACCTCATTCCAACAAGTATTAAAATTATTTTCAAAGATTTTTTTCATTTACAATATCAATTAAGATTACATTTTGATAATAAAACAACTGAAAAATTCATTTTAAACAAAAACAAGTTTACAAGCCCTCCATTTACAATAGAGACAACATGATAAAATATAATAAGAGATATAACAAGAGAGTCCATTCTTATTTTCTTGTAGTGCCCACTTCCCTTTGACACCTTTTGATACTAATCATGATAATGCTGATTATATTATGGACATGATTATAGACTTTATTATAGTATCATGTTAGATGTTAGATCATGGATTATTGTTGACTTGATTCAGTTATGATGCATGATGATTATTAGAGACATTTTGGATATTGGTGTTGATATATTGTTTAAAATAGCTATATTATGGATGTTGTTCGGACATGTGATATTTTGATATTGTGAGTAGACCTAGAAATGGAAATTAATTGATGATGATATAGTTGTTGAGTAAAATTGCAAATGATCTTGTTGGTTTCTTGGATTTTGTTGTGATTCATATATCTAGAGGATCTTGGAATTTTATTTATATTATTTTGGATGTTCTGATATGGCCACGAGGCCGAAGGAGGTATTTGTGTTTTGCAGGTTAAAATATCACAACAAACACCGGGGATTGGAGACCAACCACATTGGAATTCTAGATGAATTCAACAAGGTCACCATGGTAACTAGTATTTGTTTATGCATATTTGTGTGTGTTAGGGATTCCCATGGGGGGGATCACCTTTAAATGTGACCAAGGGGTTATGTGTTTTTATTTATTTGACCCTTTTGTTTAATGTTGCATGTGTTTATTTTGTGATGCATTTGCCCCTTTCTTTATTTATTAAATGTTGTATTAATATTGTGGGTAAGCATGTTGTTAATATTAATTAAATAAAATATGTCATAAGAAAGTAATTAATAGAGTTGTTGGCCTTAATTAAAAGTGTTGTAAAAGTTGTGTAAGTGATGTGTAATTTAATTTTTGAGTGTGAAACACTCCACCTTCTTGGAAATTTTAAATTGTCCTTGGAGGTTGATTTTGGAGGCTAGTGGGACAAGTTAAACTTGTCCCATACCTCTTAAATTTAATTACCAACCATACCTATGGTTGGAGAGTTGAGATTAGACTTTTATAATTCTTTTTGAGGAGGTAAATTTTAAGTTTTAATTGCACTTTTCTTACATTATTTAATTTCAGTCCTTTGGGGTGTGGATTGGATTTGAGTGTGTAAGTAAACTGACATTTTATTCACCCACCTATTTATTATGCATTGGAGAAAGAAGTTGACTTCTGGGGTTGGGGTTGAGGATGTGTGATATGGAATCGTACATGGATCCACCTCATCCTCTTCCCTTCTCTCTTCTATAAAATTCAAATTCCTTGCCTTTTTTTGGGTTGCTTCACCTTGGAGACTTCTTTCTTGGGTGAATTATTTTTCTGTTTTGGAGATCTTTCTTTGAAGAAGTTTTTGGAAGATTGTTGCATGCTTGTGTTTGGCTGATTTGGATTTCTTGCATTGGGATAAAGCTTGTTGTTTTGGAACTTGGAACAACTCCATCATGGAGAGGTAGGAGCTTGGCTCTTGAAATGCTTCTTTTTTTTAATGAAAATTTTAATGTATGAATGTTTTGGCATGTTTGTGGGCTATTGGGTAGATGGCCTAGGAATGGTGTAGGAGAAGAATATGGGGTTTATTTTGTGGGAGGCACAAGTGTGATTTAGGGAGGTATAAGGGAGGAGAGAGTTGGGATTTTGGTTGAACCTTAAAAAGAAATAAATTGTATTTATTTACTCGTTATGGGGTGCCATAAGAGGTTGGGGAAGAGTAAAGAAATGTGAGGAATAATGGGTACTTGGGGAGGCATAAGGAATGTCATGGTTTTGATATACTATATTTTGGCAGGTTTGTAATTTAGGTGGTGATACCCATTTCCCTTTTTGGGAGGCATAAGAAGCATCCTCCATAGTTTCTTGCTCATTTATCTTGTTGATGAAGCCTTAGTAATGTTTTTCATGCTTTAATGTAGTTGTAAACTACATTCTATTTTGGATTGTGTTTTTATTGTGAAAATGTTTCTTGTGTATTTGTAGAAGCTTGTTGTTGCCATGAGTTGGATCACATCTTTTATTGGATTGTGGTTTGGGCTCAAGTCCCAATGAAGAAGGATGGTTTATCCTATTCATTGGTTGTCTTGGTTGGGTAGAGAACATTTCCTTTCCCCTACTCCTATTGTGACCAAATTGGAGGAATGAGAAATCTGCATGTTCCTATTCCGGAGCTGAGAAAAAGACAGTTTAATAAACCCTTGTGAAATGAAATCTTATTGTAGCCCTTTCCCACTTTGAAGTGGATGATCTATATATTAATTGTAATGGAAATATACCTTGTATTGACAATGAAAGTTGAAATTTGAAATGTAAAAGAGTTATACTCTATTTTTCTATTTTTGAAAGGAATGTGAAAGAATGATACATATTTTGTATGTTATATTTTGAAATCAAATGGAAAGGAAGTTGTAAGAGTTTCATTTGAATTAATGGAAGTGTTTTCCTTGTTCATATGATATTATTTCCATTGGAAATTTGTGTTTAACATGCACTATGAAATCCTTGTTTGGAAAGTGGAAAAATGAAACACGTGAGGAGAAAATGTATTATTCTACCTTGTTTATAATATATGATTTTGGAAAGAATAGAAACTACATTCTTGTTTTAATGTTTGATTGAAAGAAAGAAAAATATTTATGACCAGCATGGAATGAATTCAATGTTTTATTTCATGGAAAAAGAGATAGTTAATTTTTGTTCTGTAAATGTATACGCTTCTTTCAATTCACTGTATACTTTGTAAAATTCCTTTTCGAATGTTCAAATAACCGTATAAATAGATAAGAGGAAAATTAAATAATAAATTACACTTAATGAGGGAAAAATGATCGTAAACCAAGATAAAAATACTTGAGGAAATTTCTTGAAAATATTCCAATCGAGCCAAGCCAAATCAGAGGCTTTTTCTATAAAAAGAAACTTGTAATTTGGAAATGTGGATCAAACCAAAATTTTTAGAATTGATATATATCCTAACACTTTACTAATAGAAACCTCCATGTCTTTTTGAGATGTTGAAGGAGAAAGAATGACAAATTTGAACAAATTTTATAAGTTATAATTTACCAGTTTACTTGCACTGTAAAAGCTTGCATAATGTTTTAACCAAATTGAATCCTTAAATTTTATCAAAACCAAAATTTAATGAATCTTTTGCAAAGAGGACGTTGAGAGCTTTCCAGAAAGTCCTTGTTTTCTCAAAACCAAGATTTTTATCAAAATTTATGGCCTTCTGAAGTTTTTTTTCACTTGGCATAAAAACAAAATTTAGAAAAATTTCCTTGGCGGGCATGCGGTCCCGAATTTTTCCCTTAGCAATTTGGAAAATTTTTGGGAATTTTTTTAATTTGGCCCACCTCCTGCCAACCCAAAGTTAATCGAGAGGTTGCCATGTGGCACCATGAGGCGTTAGCGGAGGGGCGGATCCTTTTAACTTAGCGCTTAAAAAAATTGGGAAATTTTTCTAAATTTTCCCCGCCCCCCATAGCCAATCAAGAGATGCCATGTGGCATCGTGAGGAATCAGAGAGGAGAGGGTTCATTAATTCCTTTTACATTTTTGGAAAAAAATTAGGAAAATTTTCTAAAGTTCCCGCCACCCGGCCGACCTACTGACCCGATTAGGAGCGACCACGTGGCATCGTGAGGCGTCGATGAATGCGCGAGTGAATTTTAAACTTTTACCTTCGGGAGCTAAAAATATTTTATCCTTACCAACCTATTTTCCTTGTACTAGCTTTCGAGTTGCCTTGTGTCCCTTGCGGACTTGCAAACTCGCACAAGTGCTAGTGCAAAGGTGTCTTTTCGCCCCATGCGGGAAATTTCCAAAATGTCTCCCACGGCCCCACCAACCCGACTCCTTTCCCAGGAAAAAAGTATTCTCTACGTCTTGCAGACTGCCGTGTGGGAAATATTTCTCTCTGTAGCCCGCCGATCCGCCCCTGGGGCAAATTTTCTCCCCTGAGCCTACATGCCCACTCCTGGGGAAAAGTTTCAACCTAAGGCCCGTTGGCCCATAACTTGAGAAATATGAGGAGTTAGGAGGACTTCTTTATGTCATTGGAAATGTGATGAAATTTCCCATCCAATGGGAATGATTTAGGGAAATTTTTAATGTGTTAATTTTTAGAAAAATCAAGTTAAATCTTTAAAGCTTGTTAGAGAGTGGGTATGGTGAGGAATTACCCTTTGACCCTAATTGAACTTTCTAACCCTAAATTTTTTGACCTTGTGACCTCTAATAATTGTTAATTAAAGAAAATAATATTATAGTGGATGATTTAGAACTTGTTAATGATAATGGTTGTCTTATAACCTAGTTGTAGACTCTTTTAAACAAGAAACAAATTAATCCATAATTTTCATAACTAATCCTAGGTTGTTCTTGGAGTCTCAAGTGAGTTGTTTTAGTGAAAATTACAGTTGGTATTAGAGAAATGGTTCAAAATGTTGAGCCATTGGGAACACTAGAAAAATTGATACATGAACCTTAAACCTAACACACTTTTAAATTTAGAAGACAACTTAGTTTAGAAATTAGATATTTTAGTAAACATGGAAACTAAGTAAAACCTGGAATAAGGAACTAACTCTTGTCTTGCTCTATGCAGGAGGTGTAGATAAAATGAGGAGCCTTTTCACATAGACCTAGGCACATCACCTCTAGAGCATGCCCTAGAAGCTATCCTACAACAAATCTTGCAGACTCTTCAGATGTTAATTATGCTCTACGCGAAAGATCAGTAGGAGGGCATGCAACTACACACGATAGATTCACTTCCATTGAGGTTCATGTATCTCCTCAACCCATTGAGGAGAATGGAGGAGAGAAATTCCACACAGATTCAACTAGATTAGAGTCACCACAGAGAGGGACAGGTGACGAGTTTCAAGACATAGAGAGAGGTCTCGAGCCCTAGACTTAGGGATGAGCATGCAAAGAGGCCTAGAGGCTATCAGACCATAGCTACAAATCACATCAAGGAGATCTTAAAGCTTCAGCCATCACATTATTTTGGTGACATAGGTGGATTTCAAGTAGAGGCCTGGTTAGTGAGCTTGAGTGGGTGCTTCAAGATCTGTCCTTGTTCTAGCAACACGAAAGCTCTGTTACGATCTATCTATCTACGAGGGAAGGAGCTGGGGTCTAGTGGAAGATAAAGGCACAAAAGATCCATGGTGATTATGAGAAAGTTACTTGGAAGCTCTTTGTAGAGTGATTCAGGAGCATATATTTGTCACGGAGGTTCATACAACAGTGGATAGATGAGTTCCATGACCTCCGATAGGCATCTCTTATAGTGGCTGAGTATGAGAGTAGATTTCTGGATCTACTCCAGTATGTTGATTACATGCAGGATGAGTAGGTGTGGATCCATAGGTTCATCTGGGGCCTGAATCTAGACATTAGAGGTGTAGTGTAGATCCATTATCCACAAACATTAGCTGAGGCCATCGAGAAGGCCTATATAACATAGGAGACTCGGGAAAGACCCAACAGGCTAGAGACCAAGTCCGGAGCCACATACAGTAGATGCAGGACAACAGATCGAGGGGATTAGTACCCCTTCCTCATGGTGGACAGGGTTCAGCATAGTCATCTTTTAGACCACAGTAGCAGTAGTAGCAATCCTTCCCACCTTATAGACGTCCATGAGGTTTGATGCACGAGAGAGGTTGGAGTATGGGGTCTCCCCTAGGGGTCCCATAAGGACATAGGTTTCCCAAAGAGGTCACTTAGTAGGAGATCTCCAGCGAGACCTCATTAGACTACGGCGATCATTAACATCCACACCATAGACCCCCAGTACTTGCAAGAACTATTACACAAGGGAGAGGATTAGATGGTTGTTTTTGGTGTGGTGTTTTTGGACATTTTTAGAGAGACTACCCACATAACGCTAATAACAAGTGTAAGACACAGATCTCAGAACCTAATTTTGGTGATATGGGGCACAGTCATAGGATGTATGCAATAGTTGAGAACCACTAGGAAGAGTATCAGAGTATAGTTATTGAGACTATAGGTAACATTGGAGGCATTCCTACCTCCATTTTGTTTAATTTTAGTTCTTCTTATTCTTTTATTACACCATCTTTAGTAGAGCGATGCAGGATAGTGGCATTTAGGCAGGGTTATACTTGGGATGTTGAGATGGCTTCTGGAGCTAAGATCTGTATAGAATCCTTAGTTCAGGAGTGTGTGGTGCATTTGGGACCTTTCACCACTACCTCAGATCTTCATATCCTTCCATTGGGATCTTATGGAGTCATCTTGGGCATGGACTGGTTGTCTTCTCATAGGGCTAGGATGGATTGCTACCACAAGATTATATCTTGTGTAGATGATTTGGGAGTTGACTCAGTTATTTCAAGGAACATGAGACCCGTTTCTATTCACTCTATTTCTTATATGAAACTTAAGCGATGTGTGTGATGAGGTTGTTAGATGTTTGTTTTCATAGTCAGTGACAGGCCAGAGGATAGGTCTAGTGGACCATCGCTAGATGATCATCCCATTTTGAGAGATTTTGTAGATGTCTTTCCAGGGGAGATACAAGGGTTACCACCCCCACGTGACATTGATTTTCATATAGATCTAGTCCGAGAGAAGAGCCTATCTCACGAGAACCCTATCGGATGACCACCCCGAGCTTTTGAGCTCAAGTTGCAGCTTGAGGGCCTTCTAGAGAAGGGCCTAATTCATCATGGCATATCCCTGTGGGGTGCACTGGTGATATTTCAAAATAAGAAGGATGGATCCTTGTTGTTGTGTATTGATTATCGCCACTTGACACAAGGTAATGATCAAAAATCATTATCCCTTTCGACACATTGATGATCTATTTGATCGGATGAAGGAGCCACAGCTTTCTCTAAGATAGACCTTAAGTCAAGATACCTTCGGCTGAGGATTTCATAGGCAAAAATCATAAGACCACCTTCCATACATAATATGGCCACTAGAGTTCACAAAGTGGTACCTTTTGGTTTGACTAATGCCCTTGTAGTATTTATGAGTTTGATGAATGGGGAATTCAGGAATTTCTTAGATCACTTCATGCTCACCTTCCTTGATGACATTTTGATTTACTCACGTATGTATGAGGAGCATGACAGGCACCTTTGCTAAGTTCTTCAATGTCTTCGGGAGCAACAACTTTATGGAAACTTGGAGAAGTGTGCATTATTTCATATAGAGGTGTAGTATTTGGGGCATATCATTTCTGGGGAAGGTATTGTTGTCGATCCTTCTAAGAATAGATCTATCATGGATTGGCCAACACCCACTACCGTGAAAGAGGTACGCAGCTCCATGGGTTTAACAGTGGTACAACAATGGATTTGTTCAGACTTCTCTCTCATTACACACCCTATCACATCCCTTCAATGGAAAGGAAGAAGTTTGTTTTGTCGAGACAGTGTGAGTAGTACTTTAGGACATTGAAAGAATGTCTCACTAAAACACCTATCTTACGGCCGAGATCCACAAGATTTTTTTCATTTGCACGAGATGCTTCTTTAGTAGTACTTGGAGATATGTTGATGCACGAGGAAGAGTAGTGGCTTTTGAGTCTCACAAACTCAAGGATTACGATATTAATTATCCAAATCATGATCTTGCGGTATTTATGCATGATTTGGTTTAATGAAGACACTTTCTTCTTGGTCAAATATTCACACTCGGGATAGATCACTTGAGTCTTTTCCACCTCTTCATGCAGCCAAATCTCAACACTCGTTAGCAGACTGTTGGATGGAGTTTATTTGTGAGTATGATATGGAGATAAAGTATGTAAAAGGGAATGAGAATGTGGTGGCATACACTCTCAAGAAATGGAGACATGTGGTTATGGCTACTTCATTGGGCATAGATTTATTAAGTAAGATTCTTCATGAGCTTCCTCTTGACAACTTCTACATTGCAGCCTCGAGCATAGATCAAGTCTCAAAGACCCCTCGAGGGAAGATTGATGGTTTCTCACTAGAGACGATGACCTTCTCATGCACAAAGGTTATACTTATGTTACCAAAGATGGAGGATTGAGGAAGGAAATATTGTGAGAGGCACATCATGGGGTGAAGAAGATGCACACTACTTTGAGATAGTTGTATCACTGGAGAGGACTTCACAAAGACATGGCTCAGTTTGTGTCACACTGTTTAGAGTGCCAGAAAGTGAAGGCCGAGCTTGACATCTAGTTGGCCTTCTCTTTCCTCATGCTATCTTGGAATGGAAATGGGACACCATTTCCATGGACTTCATTTTTCGGCTACCAATGTTAATATATCACCATGACGCCATCATGGTCACACTTGATAAATTAACAAAAGTGGCTCAATTTTCTCTAGTAAATACCACTTATACGGCTAGTGCGGTGGAACGGGTATATCTTGATGCAATTGTCAAGTTGCATAGGATTTCGTTGAAGATCATTAGTGAACGCGATCCTTTGTACACTTCCCATTTCTTGACTACCATGTAACATGCCCTCGGGACGAGAATCAACTTCAACATAGCATATCACCCCGAGAGAGATGGAAAGATTGAGCGGGTGAATTAGATTTTAGAGGATATTCTCATGATGTATGTGATGGATCAACAGTCTAGATGGGAGGAGTACTCTTACTCAGTGGATTTTTCCTACAATAATATTTTTAGAGTTCCATAGGCATGGGTCCTTTTCAGGTTTTGTATGGCGAGAGTGTAGGACACCTCTTTGTTGGGACCGGTTAGAGGAGACGGGGTTTCTCGTGGACCAAATTTGTTGCGGGACATTGAGCGAGTAGGTGCTTTTGATCAAGGCTATTGGGTAGATGGCCTAGGTATGGTGTAGGATAATCTTGTGGGGTTTATTTTTGGGAGGCACAAATGTAGTTTAGGGAGGTATAAGGGAGGAGGGAGTTGGGATTTAGGTTCCACCTTACAAAGAAATAGCTTGCATTTATTTACTTGTTATGGGGTGCCATAAGAGGTTGGGGAGGCATAAGGAAATGTGAGGAATAAGGGGTACTTGGGGAGGCATAAGGAAAGTCGGGGTTTTGATATACTATATTTTTCCAGTTTGTAGTTCAGGTGGTGATACCACCCATTTCCCATTTTGGGAGGTATAAGAAGCATCCCCATAGTTTCTTGCTCCGTTGGATTGTTGATGAAGCCTCAATAATTTTTGTCATGATTTAATGTAGTTGTAAACTACATTTTGTATTGACTTGTGTTTTTATTGTGAAAATGATGCTTGTGTGTTTGTGGGCTTTGTTGTTTCCATGAGTTAGATCACATATTTTATTGCATTATGGTTGGGGCTCGGGGACCGATGAAGAAGGATGGATTCTCCTTTTCATTGGATGTCTTTGTTGGGTGGAGAACATTACCTTTACCCTACTCTGTTGTGACCAAATTGGAGGAATGAGAAATCTGCATGTTCCTATTTTGGAGCTAAGAAAAGACAGCTTTCACGAGTCCCTTGTGAAATGAAATCGTATTATAGCCCTTTCTCACTTTAAAGTGGATGATTTATATATTAATTTTAATGGAAAGATACATTTTATTGACAATGAACGTTGAAATTTGAAATGTATAAGAGTTATTCTCTATTTTTCTATTTTTGGAAGGAATTTGAAAGAAGGATACATATTTTGTATGTTGTATTTTGAAATCAAATGGAAAGGAATTTGTAAGATTTTAATTTGAATTAATATAAGTGTTTTCCTTGTTCATATGATATTATTTCCATTGGAAATATGTGTTTAGCATACACTATTAAATCCCTATTTGTAAAGTGGAAAAGTGAAACACGTTAGGAGAAAATGTATTATTCTTCCTTGCTTATAATATATGATTTTGGAAAGAATAGAAAATACATTCTTATTTTAATATTTGATTGAAAGGAAGAAAATATAGTTAGTTTTTGTTACGTAAATGTATACGCTTCTTTCAATTCACTATATACTTTGTAAAATTCCTTTATCAAATGTTCAAATAACCCTACAAATAAATAAGAGGAAAATGAAATAATCAATTGGAATTAATGAGGACAAAATGATCCCAAACCAAACTAAAAATACTTAAGGAAATGTCTTGTAATTCTTCCAATCGAGCGAGGCCAAATGTGCAGGCTTTTTACTATAAAAAGAAACTTGTAATTTCGAAATGCAGATCAAACCAACAATTTTACACTTGCTATATATCCTAACACTTTCCTAATGGAAACCTTCATGTCTTTTTGAGATGTTTAAGGAGAAAGAGTGAAAATTTTGACCAAAATTTTATAAGTTAAAATTTACCAGTTTGCACTGTAAAATCCTGCAAAATGTTTTCACAAAATTGACTCCTTAAATTTTATCAAAAATAGAATTTATCAAATCCTTTGCAAATAGGACGTCAAGAGATTTCCGAGAAGTCCTAGTTTTCCCAAAACTAATCTCTCTATATAAATTCATTGCCTTCCTTTTTTTTTTCACTTGGCGTAAAAAAATTGGGAAAATTTTACTTAGCGAGCCTACGGACCCGCATTTTCCCTTAGCACTTCGAAAAAAATTTGAGAAAATTTTCCTAACTTTCCATGTCACCTTCTTGACCGATAGCTAATCGAGGCTACCGTGTGGCACCATGAGTTTTTGTTGGATGGGCAAATCCCTCTTTAACTTAGCTTTTAAAAAAACAAATTTTGAAAATTTTCTAAATTTTCCCGCCACCCTATCACCTGCAGCCAATCGGGAGATGCCATGTGTTGTCATGAGGCATCAATGGAGGAGCACATTCCTTTTTCCTTTTGCATTTTTAGAAAAAATTTGGGAAAAATTTCTAAAGTTCCCCACCGACTCGCATGCACCAATTAGGAGTGTCATGTGGCACCGCGAGAAGTCGGCAGAGGAGCAGAGTGCATTTTATCATTTTTCCTTCCAGTACTAAAAATATTTTATTCCCCCACCCCGTTTTCCCTACGCTATATTTTTAGGCATCACATGTCCCTTTTATAGTTAATTCTGAAATCATGGGAGCATGGGTGTAAACTTGGCTTTTCACCCCGTGCGGGAAATTTCCAAAATGTCTCCCGCGGCCCCGTCGACCTAACTCTTTCCCTAGGAAAAATTTCTCCCCATTTCCCACGGAGGACCCCATGGGGAAATATTTATCTCCACATCCCGCCGACACACCCCTAGGGAAAATTTTCTCCCATGGGCCTACATGCCCACTCTTGGGGAAAATTGTCACCCCAGGCCTGGTCGGCCCATAACTTGAGAAATATGAGGAGTTATGATGACTTCTTTATATCACCGGAAAGGTGAGGAATTATTTGAAAATATTGTACAACTCTTTGTTTGAATATGGAAAATGTATTCTAAATTATTGCATCCTCTATGTTTGAAAAGCACATTCTTTTGGAAAGGAAATATAAATTTTGCTCTTATTTCTACATTTTGTTTGAAGGAAATAGAATATTGTAATATTGGATTAGAATGAAATCATATTTTAAAGTTTGGTAAATGTAATGGATCAATTCGAGTTGGAAGTTGTAGAGCTCTGTTAGATGATTTTCAAACTAGCAAATAATTATCAAAAAACGTACAGAAGGACCCTACAGACTAGGAAAGACATTTGAAACATTAATACAAGCTAAGAAAGACCAAAACAATCCCAAAAAAACTATAATACTAAATAAATTTTCATATAACCATTCAAAATTGATCTCAAACAATTTGTTAGTCATTTTTGCTGTTAAATTGGGGAAATTCAAATTGATATTCAATCAAACAATTTAATCCTTGAAATTTATCCTAAATTCTTCCAAGTGAAATCCTCCATGTCTGTTTGGCATGTTGAGAAAGAATAAATGGCGGATTTGAAAAAATAATTGATAAGTTAAAAATACCAGTTCACTTTCTAAGTGATAGAAAGATGTTTTCTCAAAATTGACCATTTAAAATTTATCAAAAATAAATTCCTAAGATCTCTGTCTGACAAAGAGGATGTTAAGAGATTTCCATAAGTTCCTCATTTTCCAAAAACGAGTTCCCAATCAAAAGTTATGGGCTTAAGTTTTTATTTCATTTGGCTTCAAAAATATTTTATCCTTACCACCCTATTTTCCTTGTACTAGCTTTTAAGGTGCCATGTGTCCCTTGTAGACTTGCAAACTCGCAGAAGCATTGGGGAAAAGGTGTCTTTTCGCCCCCATGCGGGAAATTTCCAAAATGTCTTCATGGCGCCACCGACCCAACTCCTTCCCCAGAAAAAAATTCTCCGCATCTTGCACCCACCATGGGGAAATATTTCTCTACATCCCGCCGACCCGCCCCTAGGGCAAATTTTCTCCCCGAGCCCACATGCCCATTCTTGGGGAAAAGTTTCAACCTAATGCCCGTCACCCATAACTTGAGAAATATGAGGAGTTAGGAGGACTTCTTTATATCACTTTGGAAACGTGATGAAATTTCCTTCTAATGGGAATGATTTATTGAAATTTTTAATGTGTTAATTTATAGAAAAATAAAGTTGAATATTTAAATTCATTAGAGAGTGGGTATGGTGAGGAATTACCCTTTGACCCTAATTGAACATTCTAACCCTAAATTGTTTTACCTTCTGACCTCTAATAATGGTTAATTAAAGAAAAGAATATTCTAGTGGATGATTTAGAACTTTTTAATGATAATGGTTGTCTTATAACCTGGTTGTAGACTCTTTTAAACAAGAAACAAATTATTCCATAATTTTCCTAACTAATCCTATGTTGTTCTTGGGTCTCAAGTGAGTTATTTTAGTGGAAATTACACTTGGTATTAGAGAAATGGTTCAAAATCTTGGGCCATTGGGCACACTAGAAAACTTGAGACATGAACCTTAAACCTAACACACTTTTAAATTTAGAAGACAACTTAGTTTAGAAATTACATATTTTAGTAAACATGGAAACTAAGTAAAACCTAGAATAAGGAACTAACTCTTGTATTTCTCTATGCAGGAGGTGTAGATAAAATTAGGATCCTTTTCACATAGACCTAGGCACATCACCTCCAGAGCATGCCATAGAAGCTATCCTACAACAGATCTTGCAGACTATTTAGGATGTTAATTCTGCTCTACGCAAAATATCAGTAGGAGGGCATGTAGCTACACACGATAGAGTCACTTCCATTGAGGGTCATGTATCTCCTCAACCCATCGAGGAGCATAGAGGAGAGAAATTCCACACGAGTCGGCTAGATTAGAGTCACCACAGAGGGGACAGTGTGACTGAGTTTCAAGACATAGAGAAAGGTCTCGAAGCCCTAACCTTAGGGATGAGCATGCGAGAGAGGCCTAGAGGCTATCGGACCACGCTAAAAATCACATCAGGGAGATCCTAAAGCTTCGGCCATCACATTATTTTGGTGACACAGGTGGATTTTAGGTAGAGGCCTGGTTAGTGAGCTTGAGCGGGTGCTTCAAGATCTTTCCTTGTTCTAGTAACACGAAAGCTCATGTTACGATCTATCTACTGAGGGATGGAGCTGGGGTCTAATGGCACATAAAGGCACAAAAGCTCCATGGTGATTCCGAGAAAGTTACTTGGAAGCTCTTTGTAGAGTGATTGAGGAGCATATATTTATCACGGAGGTTCATACAACAGCGGATAGATGAGTTCCATGACCTCCGTGGTATCTCTTATAGGGGCTGAGTATGAGATTAGATTTCGGATCTACTCCAGGTATGTTGATTACATGCGGGATGGGTAGGTGCAGATCCACAGGTTCATCTGGGGCCTGAATCTAGACATTGGAGGTTTAGTGCAGATCCATTATCCACAGAGACATTAGCCGAGGCCATCAAGAAGGCCTACATAACATAGGAGACTCGGGAAAGACCCGGCGGGGCTAGAGACCAAGTCTAGAGCCACATATAGTAGATGTAGGACAACAGATCGAGGGGATCGGTACCCATTCCTCATGGTGGAAAAGGTTCAATATAGTCATCTTTTAGACCACAGTAGCGGTAGTAGTAGTCCCGCGCACCTTATGTACGTCCATGAGGTTTGATGCACAGAGAGGTTAGAGTATGGGGTCTCCCCTAGGGGTCCCATAAGGACAAAGGTTGCCCAAAGAGGTCACTCGCAGGAGCTCTCCAGCAGAGACCTCTTAGATCTGCAGCCAGATCATTAACATCCACACCATAGACCCCGCAGTACTTGCAAGCAAACTGTTACACAAGGGAGAGGATCAGATGGTTGTTTTGGGTGTGGTGTTACTGGACATTTTAGAGAGAATACCCACATAACCCTAATAACAAGCGTAAGACATAGATCTCTGAACCTAATTTTGGTGATATGGGGCACAGTCATAGGATGTACGCAGTGCTCGAGAAGCACCAGAAGAGCATCAAAGTATAGTTATTGAGACTATAGGTAACATTGGAGGCATTCCTACCTCCATTTTGTTTGATTTTGGTTCTTCTAATTCTTTTACTATACCATCTTTAGTAGAGCGATGCAGGCTAGTGCCATTTAGGTAGGGTCATACTTGGGATGTTGAGATGGCTTCCTGAGCTAAGATCTCTATAGAATCCTTAGTTCAGAGTGTGTGGTGGATTTGGGACCTTTCACCACTACCTCGGATCTTCATATCCTTCCGTTGGGATCTTATGGAGTCATCTTGGGCATGGACTGGTTGTCTTCTCATAGGGCTAGGATGGATTTTTACCACAATATTATATCTTGTGTAGATGATTTGGGAGTTGACTCAGTTATTTCATGGATCATGAGACCCATTTTTATTCGCTCTATTTCTGCTTATGCAACTTAAGCGATGTGTGTGATGAGGTTGTTAGATGTTTGTTTTCATAGTCGGTGACAGCCGTAGGATAGGTCTAGTGGACTATCGCTAGATGATCATCCCATTTTGAGAGATTTTGCAGATGTATTTCCACGGGAGATACCAGGGGTTACCACCCCACGTGACATTGATTTTCATATAGATCTAGTTCCGAGAGAAGAGCCTATCTCACAAGAACCCTATCAAATGACCACCCCAGCTTTTGAGCTCAAGTTGCAGCTTGAGGGCCTTTTGGAGAAGGTCCTAATTCATCTTGGCATATCCCGTGGGGTGCACTGTGATATTTCAAAAGAATAAGGATGGATCCGTGTTGTCTTGTATTGATTACACGCAATTTGCACAAGGTAATGATCAAGAATCATTATCCCTTTTCACACATTGATGATCTATTTGATCAGATGAAGGGAGCCATAGTTTTCTCTAAGATAGACCTTAAGTCAGGATACCTTCGGTTAAGAATTTCGGAGGCAAAAATTCATAAGACCACCTTCCATACATGATATGGCCACTATGAGTTCACAGTGGTACCTTTTGGTTTGACTAATGCCCCTGTAGTATTTATGAGTTTGATGAATGGGGTATTCAGAATTTCTTAGATCACTTCATGCTCATCTTCCTTGATGACATTTTGATTTACTCACGTATGTATGAGGAGCATGAGGGGCACCTTTGCTAAGTTCTTCAGTGTCTTCGAGAGCAACAACTTTACGGGAACTTGGAGAAGTGTGCATTATTTTAGACAGAGGTGTAGTATTTGGGGCATATCATTTCTGGGGAAGGTATTGTTGTTGATCCTTCTAAGATTATATCTATCATGGATTGGCCAACACCCACTACTTTGAAAGAGGTACGTAGCTTCATGGGTTTAACAGGGTACAACAGAGATTTGTTCGGGACTTCTTTCTCATTACACACCCTATCACATCCCTTCAATGGAAAGGGAAGAATTTTGTTTTGTGAGACAGGTGTGAGTAGTAATTTAGGAAATTGAAGGAATTTCTCACTACAACACCTATCTTACGATGCCGAGATCCACAAGATTTTTTTCATTTACATGGATGCTTCTTTAGTAGTACTTGGAGATATGTTGATGCACGAGGGAAGAGTAGTGGCTTTTGAGTCTCACAAACTCAAATATTACGATATTAATTATCCAAATCATGATCTTGCAGTAGTTATGCGTGATTTGGTTTAATGAAGACACTTTCTTCTTGGTGATATTCACACTCGGGATAGATCACTTGAGTCTTTGCCACCTCTTCATGCAGCCAAATCTCAACACTCGTTAGCACTTTGTTCGATGGAGTTGCTTTGTGAGTATGATATGGAGATAGAGCATGTAAAAGGGAAGGAGAATGTGGTGGCATACACTCTCAATAGAAGGAGACATGTGGTTATGGCTACTTCATTGGGCACATATTTACGAAGTAAGATTCTTCAGTAGCTTCCTCTTGACAGCTTCTATATTGTAGTTCGAGCATAGATCGAGTCTCAAAGACCCCTCGAGGGGAAGTTTGATGGTTTCTCACTAGAGACAAATGAGCTTCTCGGGAATAGAGGTCAGATTTATGTTACCAAAGATGGAGGATTGAGGAAGGAAATATTGACAGAGGCACATCATGGGGTGAAGAAGATGCACGCTACTTTGAGACAATTCTATCATCAAGAGGACTTCGCAGAGACATGGCTCGGTTTGTGTCACATTGTTTAGAGTGCCGAAATCGAGGCCGAGCTTCAACATCCAAACTTGGCTTTCTCTTTCCTCATGCTATATTGGAATGGAAATGGGACACCATTTCCATGGACTTCATTGTTGGGCTACCAATGTTAATATATCACCATGACACCATCATGGTCACGGTTGATAAATTGACAAAAGTGGCTCAATTTTCTCTAGTAAATACCACTTATACGGCTAGTGCAGTGGCACGGGTATATCTTGATGCGATTGTCAGGTTGCATAGGATTTCATTGAAGATCATTAGCGACCACGATCCTTTGTACACTTCCCATTTCTTGACTACCATGTGACATGCGCTCAGGATGAGAATCAACTTCAGCATAACATATCACCTCGAGAGAGATGGAAAGATTGAGTGGGTGAATTATATTTTAGAGGATATTCTCATGATGTATGTGATGGATCAACAATCTATATGGGAGGAATACCCTTACTCGGTGGAGTTTGCCTACAATAATATTTTTAGATTTCTATAGGCATGGCTCCTTTTCGGGCTTTGATGGCGAGAGTGTGTAGGACACCTTTTTGTTGGGACTGGTTAGAGGACAGGGTTTCTCATGGACCAAATTTGTTGCAAGACATGGAGTAGTAGGTGCTTCGATCAGTGGCTGTTGGGTATATGGCCTAGGTATGGTGTAGGAGAAGATCGTGGGGTTTATTTTGTGGGAGGCACAAATTTGGTTTAGGGAGGAGGAGTTGGGATTTAGGTTCCACCTTACAAAGAAATAACTTGCATTTATTTACTTGTTATGGGGTGCCATAAGAGGTTGGGGAGGCATAAGGAAATGTGATGAATAAGGGGTACTTGGGGAGGCATAAGGATCATCGTGGTTTTGATATACTATATTTCGCTTGAGTTTTAGTTGAGGTGGTGATACCCATTTCCCATTTCGGGAGGTATAGGAAGCATACCCCATAGTTTCTTTCTCCGTTGGCTTGTTGATGAAGCCTCAATAATTTTTTTCATGATTTAATGTAGTTGTAAACTACATTTTGTTTTGGACTTTGTGTTTTTATTGTGAAAATGATGCTTGTGTGTTTGTGGAAGCTTTGTTTGCCCATGAGTTAGATCACATATTTTATTGCATTATGGTTTGGGCTCGGGAACAATGAAGAAGGATGGATTCTCCTTTTCATTGGATGTATTTTTGGGTGGAGAACATTACCTTTACCCTACTCCCTGTTGTGACCAAATTGGAGAAATGAGAAATCGCATGTTCCTATTCGGAGCTAAGAAAAAGACAACACAGTCCCTCAGTGAAATAAAATCTTATCAGTAGCCCTTTCCAACTTTAAAGTGGATGATTTGTATATTAATTTTAATGGAAAGATACATTTTATTGACAATGAAAGTTGAAATTTGAAATGTAAAAGAGTTATACTCTATTTTTCTATTTTTGGAAGGAATGTGAAAGAATGATACATATTTTGTATGTTGTATTTTGAAATCAAATGGAAAGGAATTTGTAAGATTTTAATTTGAATTAATATAAGTGTTTGCCTTGTTCATATGATATTATTTCCATTGGAAATATGTGTTTAGCATGCACTATGAAATCCTGTTTGGAAAGTGGAAAAGTGAAACACGTTAGGAGAAAATGTATTATTCTTCCCCGCTATAATATATGATTTTGGAAAGAATAGAAACTGCATTCTTATTTTAATATTTGATTGAAAGAAAGAAATATATTTATTACCAGAATGGAATGAATTCAATGTTTTATTTCATGAAAAAAAAGATAGTTAGTTTTTGTTCGTAAATGTATACGCTTCTTTCAATTCACTTTGTATACTTTGTAAAATTCCTTTATCAAATGTTAAAATAACCCTACAAATAGATAAGAGGAAAATGAAATAATCAATTGGAATTAATGAGGACAAAATGATCCCAAACCAAACTAAAAATACTTAAGGAAATGTCTTGAAATTCTTCCAATCGAGCCGAGGCAAATGTGCAGGCTTTTTGCTATAAAAAGAAACTTGTAATTTTGAAATGCAGATCAAACCAACAATTTTACACTTGCTATATATCCTAACACTTTCCTAATGGAAACCTTCATGTATTTTTGACATGTTTAAGGAGAAAGAATGAAAAATTTGAACAAAATTTTATAAGTTAAAATTTACCAGTTTGCACTGTAAAATCCTGCAAAACATTTTCACAAAATTGACTCCTTAAATTTTATCAAAAATAGAATTTATCAAATCCTTTGCAAATAGGACATCAAGAGATTTCCAGGAAAGTCTTTGTTTTCCCATAAATAATCTCTCTATATAAATTCATGGCCTTCAAGTTTTTTTCACTTGTAGTAAAAAAATTGGGAAAAATTTCCTTGGCAGGCCTACGGACCCGCATTTTTCCCTTAGCACTCCGAAAAAATAGAGAAAATTTTCCTAAATTTCCATGTCACCTTCGACCCGCAGCTAATCGAGGCTACCACGTGTCACCATGAGTTTTTTTCTGAGGGGCGAGATCCTCTTTAAATTAGCTTTTAAAAAACAAATTTTGAAAATTTTCTAAATTATCCCCACCACCTGTCACCCCTGCGCACCCAATCAGAGATGCCATGTGGTGTCATGAGGCATCAATGGAGGAGCACATTCCTTTTTTTCTTTTGCATTTTTAGAAAAAAATTTAGAAATTTTTCTAAAGGTCTCCGTGACTCACAGCCAATTAGGAGCTTTCATGTGGCACCGCGAGAAGTCGGCGGAGGAGCAGGTGAATTTTATCATTTTTCCCTTCTAGGTACTAAAAATATTTTATTCCCCCACACCATTTTCCCTATGCTATATTTGTAAGCATCACATGTCCTTGAGAGTTATGAACTCACATCAGCGCGGGTGTAAACTTGGCTTTTCACCCCCTGCGGGAAATTTCCAAAATGTCTCCAGCGCCCCGCCGACCTAACTCTTTCCCTAGGAAAAATTTCTCCCCATTTCCTGTAGACTCCCCATGGGGAAATATTGATCTCCGTGGCCCGCCAACCCACCCATAGGGAAAATTTTCTCCCCTGGGCCTACATGCCCGCTCTTGGGGAAAATTTTCACCCCAAGGCCGGTCGGCCCATAACTTGAGAAATATGAGGAGTTATGAGGAATTTCTTATATCACCGGAAATGTGAGGAAATATTTGAAAATATTGTACAAATCTTTGTTCGAATGTGGAAAATGTATTCTAAATTACTGCGTATCCTCTATGTTTGAAAAGCACATTCTTTTGGAAAGGAAATATAAATTGCGCTCTTATATCTACATTTTTTTGAAGGAAATAGAATATTGTAATATTGGACTAGAATGAAATCATATTTTAAAGTTTGGTAAATACTATGGATCAATTCGAGTTTGAATTTTTAGAGCTCTGTTAGATGATTTTCAAACTAGAAAATAAGTATCGAAACCAGTATGTAAGGACCTTACAGGATACAGGAAAGACATTTGAAACATTAATACAAGCTAAAAAAGACCAAAACAATCCCAAACAAACTATAATACTAAATAAATTTTCATATAACCTTTCAAAATTGATCTCAAACAATTTGTTAGTCATCTTTGCTATTAAATTGGGGAAATTCAAATTGATATTCAACCAAACAATTTAATCCTTGAAATCTATCCTAAATTCTTACAAGTGAAATCCTCCATGTCTTTTTGGCATGTTGAGAAAGAATAAATGGCGGATTTGAAAAAATAATTGATAAGTTAAAAATACAAGTTCACTTTCTAAGTGACATAAATATGTTTTCTCAAAATTGACCATTTAAATTTTATCAAAATTAAATTCCTAAGATCTCTGTACAAAGAGGATGTCGAGAGATTTCCATAAATTCCTCATTTTCCAAAAACGAGTTCCCAATCAAAAGTTATGGGCTTCAAGTTTTTATTTCATTTGGCTTAAAAATATTATGACTGTAATATTTATTTAATTATTAAAATATTCTTGGGCGGACCATGCGGTCAACTTTCTCTTTTTGCTTTTTTTTCCAAAAGGCACAAATTCATGAAGTTTCCCACCACTCGCTAATCCACAAACCTTCATTTTGTCAAAATGATCTAAGTCAAAAAATTAATTTGGTAATTTTTCCTCCATGTCCCCATTTCCCGTGGTCAATAATTTATTAATATCTGGCTCCATTGGGTGTTGGCATGAGGTGTGGGTGTAAAATTCACTTTGTCCCAAATGGGAAAATCCCTAAATGCCTTCCCCGCTCTGTCGGCCCACGTCTGGGAATAGTTTTCTTCCCCGCTCCGCCGGTCCACTTTTCTCCTCTGGGAAAATTTTCTCTCCGAAGTCCACAGGCTTGAGTTGGGGAAAATTTTCCTCTCCAGCCCGCATGCCCGCTCTAGGGAAAATTGTCACCCCAAGTTCCACCGGCTCATAACTTGAGAAATATGAAGAGTTATAAGGACTTATTTATATCATCAGAAATGTGATGAAATTCCCTATCTAATGGGAAGGGTTTCAGGATGTTTTGAGTGCATTAAATATAATAAAAATCAGGTTGAATCTTTTACGAGAGTTATGGGAGTGGGTAAGTAAGAATTTACTCTAATAATTTTAAATATGTATTCTTTTCCCCCACTATAATTAAACCTTGCTCTTAGCTTGGATCTTGTGGAATTAAATACCTTGGGTATTTAATTGTTTTGGTCCCTAAACCCCAAAATTTTAATGAGGGAGTAATTAGCTAAAATGTCGATATAATCGGTGATTAAATTAACCCCTAGGGAGATTTGAGATTTGTGTGGACTTATTACACTTCTTGATTTTTAATGTGGAATTAGTAATTTTTATAATGGGAAAAGTTATCAGCTGAATTTAATTGTCCTTGAGACTTTGGTTGTTAACACTTCAAAAAAAAAAAAACATAATTTTCTAACTAAACCTAGGTTGTTCATGGGTCTCAAGTGGGATATTTTAGCGGGCATTACAAGGATTCCAAATTTACTTTCAAGAAATGATCACACAATAAAATAACCAAAAATACTCATTTTTAAGAAAAACACTTCCCAAAACAATGTCTCTAAGACAAGCCAAGTGGTGAAAGGATTAAGCGATTCCCTTGTGCCTTCCAAGGGTGTGGATGCCCACCTCAAAAACCTCCAAAACACAATCAAACCCAAAAATATCTTATGCCTCCCTAAAAATAAAAATATACATCTCTTATGCCTCCCTCTCTCTTATGTCTCCCACAATGAACAAAATAACAAGATGAGAACAAGGTGGGGCATCCAACCCACTCCCTCCTAAATACCCAAAAGAAACTCTTATGCCTCCCAACAAAATTTCATCCCCATTTCACTATCTCATACACATCCTAAAGACATTTCACTACCCAACAACATCAAGCAAGAAACACATTCATTCAACACATAAACATTCAAGAAAAGAGAAGAAACCAAGGGTGCAAGACCCTACCTTTCCATAAGCAAGAATCCACTTCACAAGAAAGTCCTAAAATCCTCCAAGCTCAAGAAATTCCAAGAAATATTCAACTCCAACAAGAACTCCAAAAGGAAATCATTCCCAAAATAAGAAAGCCAAAACAAAGCAAGTAACCCCTAAAACTTTACAAACATTCTAATATGTAGAAAATAGGGAGAGGGAGATGATGTAGCTGAATGTATGATGCATAATCATTTCTTCTCCATCCCACGTCATCGAAGTCAAACCCATACCCCAAAGCATAATAAATTGGTGGTTGGGGAAAATACCACCCTCTTACACACTCAACCTAACCCACGCCCCTTAAGGAAAAAATTAACTACCCATGTAAGAAAACTACACTTGACTACCCTTTTCCTTCATTAAAACACAAAATAGGACCTAAAATAAGTCCCTCACATCATAGGCTAGGTGGGTGGGTGACTTTAAAAGGTGTGGGACAAGCTTAGCTTGTCCCACAAGTCTCCAAAATAGCCTAGAAGGTCAAAATCCGAATTTCACAAGGAAGATTGAGTACACACAACCCAAACCAACACACATTAAAGCTACCAACTCACATTTACTTCCCTTATTTTAGTCACATCCTAATTAGCACTAGATAAACACTTTTAAATTAACTTAAGAGGGGTGCTAAACATAATTAATAAAAGTGACTCCACATGCAAATAAAAATACAATAATTCACAAATAAATAAAAGCAACAAGACAAAATTACAAAAACATTCCCAAGGTCACTTTTGAGGTCACCCCCAATGGGGACCTCCTAACAAACTACAACAACAAACAACATACGAAAACATGTGTTGCCATGGTGACTTGTTTCCAATACTCCATATTCTCTCACTGTTGGTCTCCTATCCCCTTTGGTTTATTGTGTTGTGAACACCTGCAAAAGTCAAGACAATACCTTTCTGGCCTCATGGCCATATTAACAACATCAAAATAATAAAAATACATGCATATACATATAATCAATTATCACAACTTAAACCAAGACAAGTAATTTGCCATTGTTCACAATTCCAATTATTTCAATTTCATTACTTTATCAACTAGCAATAAGATCACGACATCAAACATCATATAATTAGAAAAATAAATGCATTAGTCCAATATAAGTTCAAAATCAACAATTCGATATATCCAAATATGCATATAATCCATCTTGTAATCATGTCATAAGTCTAACATCCATACTGTCTATAAATTAACCAATCAAAATAACAATGTCCATTTGTCAATATCTAAACTGTGATAGAAAAGTCCATAAAACTAATCTATACTAAGAAACATAATAATCATATAAAATTCAAAGAGAAGTTGTCACTACATCCCCCTCTCCTTAGACTTGACTTCCTCCTACATGTCACTAGAACAAATATGGGAACTATGCTCTCGTGAGGTGTGGCATCCTCCCACATATTCATTTTCTTTCCGTATCGATCCCATGGAACGAGAGCCGATAAATTTATTTTCCTTTAAGGCCCAAGGTCATGCACTCCAAAATAAGGATGGGCTCCATCATCACCTTCCCTAATCGTGTACATATAATGAGGTCCAATCTAATAGATGAGAAGGATCTACAATGTACCTCATAGGCAAAAAAACATGAAATACATCATTGATCCGAGATGACCTGGTGGCAATGCTAGATGTTAGGACAAAGGGTGATACACTCTAAGATTTCAAACGGACCCAAAATCTAGGAGCAAGATTTGAGCCATTTCCTTATGCATAGGGATCTTATTAGGCATGACACAAAGAAACACCTTCGTGCCCACCTCAAAAATATGATTTTTCCTATGTTGATCCACATACTTCTTTTTCCCGATCATAATAACTCCGATGCTCCATATCCTTCCATAAATATGGGCCAAGAGAAACCTTGTCCTTCAACATGTCCAAACTCGCATTGTCTTGCACTCTCTACCATACAGCCTGAAAAGAAGCTATGCCTATCGAAATCTGAAAACTATTATTGTAGGAAAACTCCACAAAATACAAGTACTTCTGCCACCTTGACAGATGGTCCATGACATACTTCCTAAGCATGTCCTCCAAGATTTGATTCACCCGTTGTCTGTCCAACTATCTCAGAGTGATAAGTTGTATTGAAGTTGATCTTCATCCTGAGAGCATGTTGCATGGTAGTCCAAAAGTGATAAGTTTAGAATGGATCTCAGTCACAAATGATCTTCCACACAATATTATTCAATATTGTAATCTCATCAATTTATACTCATGCCACTACACTAGCTATGTAGGTGGTCTTCACCGGAGAAAAGTGATCCACTTTCATTAATTAATACACCGTGACCATGATTTCACCATGGTGGTATCTCGACATCGGTAACCCAGCTATTAACTCCATGGAAATGGTGTCTCATTTCCACTCTGCTATCGTGTGAGGGAAGAGAAGACCAACTATGTGTTGATGTTATCCCTTCACCTTCTCGATACTCTTAAAAATGTGACACCATGTAATCTAGGTCTCTTCGTAGTCCCCGAGTAATACAACTGTCTCAAGGTGCCATGCATCTTCTTCACCTCAAGATGGGATGAATAAGGTACACAATGAGCCTTTGTCAAAATATCAAGTCTCAAGCCTCCATCTCTAGGAACATATATCTAACCTATATGTCCTAGAATACCATCTTCCTCTAAATAAAATCCATCAAATATCCCCTCAATGGGCCTCTAAAATCAATATTTGATCTTTGCTACAAGGTAGAAGCTGTCTTGAGGAATCTGCTCCAAAATATTGATCCACAAAAATGTACCCACTGAAGTAGCCATAACCACATGTCTCCGTCTACTCGGAGCATCTCAAACAAAAATATCCTTCCCCTTCACATGATCTATTTGCATGTTGTACTCAAAAGTAACTCCAATCTAATTTCGCGATGAGCATTGAGATTGGGCTACATGAAGAGGTGACAAAGATTCAAGTGATCAGTCCCATGTAAAAATATCCTGCCAATAAGGAGCCGTCTCACAAAACCAAGACATGTAAAAATGTTGTAAGCTCAAGGTCATGATTCAGGTAATTAAGCTCATAATCCTTGAGTTTGTGAGACTTACAAGTAACCACTTAGACCTCCTATAAAGCAACACATCTCCTAGTCCTACCAAAGAAGCATCTGTGTAAATGAATAACTCATCCTGAGGGTTTGGCACTGCAATAATAGGTGTTTTTGTGAGGCATTCCTTCAATTTCTTGAAGGCATGCTCACATGTATCTTCCCATAACAACTTATTCCATTTTTGCTGAAGGGAAGTGATGGGGTGCACAACCCAAGAAAAAGTCCTAAATAAATCTCCTATAGTATTATGCAAAACCCATGAAACTACACACCTCGTTCACACTAGTGGGTGTTGACTAATGAATAATGGCTCTAATATTGGAAGGATTGACTGTTATACCTTCCTAGAAATGATGTGACCTAAATAATGCACCTATGACTTAAAGAATGCACATTTCTCCATGCTTGCATAAAGCTACTACTCACAAAGACATCAGTAGAACCCGTCGAAGATGATCCTTGTGTTCCTCGCACGTACGTGAGTATATTAGAGTGTCATATAGAAATACGAGCATGAATTGATCCCAAAACATCCCGAACACCTCGTTCATAAAGATCATGAACATTGTGAGGGCATTTGTCAAACAAAAAGGCACAACCAGAACTCATAGTACCCATTTCTCGTAAGGAAATATTTCTTGTGTATATATGCCTCTGTAATCCTCGATTGATGGTATCCAAACTTAAGATAAATATTATAAAATAAGGTGGCCCCCTTCATCCAATCAAACAAATCATCAATGTGAGGAAGGGGGTAACAATTCTAGATCGTTACTTTGTTCAAATTCATGTAGTCCACATTCAACCGTAAGGTTCCTTCCTTCTTCTTAACAAAAATCATTGATACACCCCAAGGGGATATGCTAGGATGAATTAGGAATTTCTCAAGAAGGCCCTCTAGTTGTAGCTTGAGCTCACAAAGCTCAGGTTTGGTGATCCTATAAGTAGCGCGTGAGATAGGATCTTCTCTTGGAACTAAGTCAATGGGGAAGTCTATCTCACATGGGGTAGGCAAACTAGGAAGATCATTAGGAAACACATCAGAAAACTCCTGCAAGATGGGGTGATCATCAAGTGAAGGTCCACTAGCCCCATCCTCTAACCTATCACTAATAATAATAGCATACAACTGACACCCACGTCATGCACACCACTTAAGCTGCATAGCGAAAATAGTGTGGATAGAAATGGGTCTCCTAACTCTAGCTATCACTGACTCAACTCCCAAATCATATGTACATGATATAGTCTTATGGTAAAAATAAACTCTGTCTATGTGTGTAGATAACCAATCCATTCCCAAGATGACTCCATATTAACCCAATGGAAGGATATGAAGATGAAAGGTAGTGGTGAAGGGTATGAAATCCACTACACAATCCTTAACTAAAGATTCTACAGAGATTTTGGCTCTAGAAGACATCTCGATGTCCCAAATAAGGCCCTATCTAATCTGCTACTAGCCTACAAGGCTCTACTAAAGATAATCAAATGAACTAAAATCAAACATTAGACTAGTAGGAATACTACCAATGCTAGTTGTAGTATCTATCATAGTGCCTTGGTGCTCAAATGAAGGTTCTCAACTCGCAACATAGATCCAATGGCTATGTCCCATTTATCCAAATGTAGGCTCAAATGAGTACCTTAACCTTATTACTAGGTTTTTGTGGGCACTCTCTTCAATGATGTCTAAGAACACCACATCTATAAAAACTACCTGGTACTCTTCAATGGGATGTGACTCTAGCTAGTACTCTAGTGGTTTTTGTCGTGGATCGTGATGATCCGGCTATGGACTCGCTAAGGTCAATTCTTATGAGATCCTATCGAATGAGCTCTTGGGTCACCACTCAGATCCTAATGGCACCACTAGGGTGATGCCTTGTGCTCCGTCCCCTCTAAGCATAAATTGTCTCTCAAGATCTCGAATGGTGGATGAGTCTGCTACTACTATTGTGGCTTGAATGAATACTGTATAGAACCATGTATTTCACGAGGAGCTGACCCCCTTGACTGTTATCCCGTATCCGATGGACTCGCTCTACACTCTATCTCTCGGATTTCTAGTCTTCCCCCTAGTCTCTTCTGCAATATCATCCTTCTCAACAACCTCTGCTAAGGTATGTAGGTAATGAATGCACACTACACCTCCTAAATCCAAATTTAGGCCCTTGATGAACCTGTGAATCCTGACCTGCTCATCCTACATATAGTTGACATACTGAAGCAAGTCCATAAATTGACTCTTGTACTCTTCTACTATCACGGATGCTTGAAAATAGATATCGAACTCATTTATCCTCTACTGAATAAACCTCCTAGATAAGTATATACTCCTGAAACGCTCCTTGAATAGCTCCCATGTAATTATCTATGAGTCTATGTGGATATTCTTCTCCATAGTCCTCGACCAAAAACTTGCTCCATCAACAAAGATGAATCACAACATGATATTTCATGTTGTTAGTACATGGGAAAATCTTGAAGCACCCACTCAAGCTCACTAACCAAGCCTCTTCCTAAAAACCACCTATATCTCTAGAATAATGAGATGGGCGTAGCTTCAAGATCTCCTTGATATGATCTATAGCTGATGATTGTCGACCCCTAGGTCTCTCTATATGCTCCTCCCTCGGCCTAGGGATCCGAGATCTGTCTCTATGTCTTGAAATCCTATTTCCATGTCCCCTCTGAGGTGACTCTACTCTAATTGAATCCACACAAGATTTCTCTACCCTATGCTCATTACTATGTCAAGGAGATGCATGAGCCTCTACTAATGACTCTCTATCCTATCTGGTAGGTTTTCCTCCTAAGGATCCTCCGTGTATATCGGCATTGACATCCTGTAGCGTCTCTAATATCTGAGGTAAAATGTCCACTACAGCCTAATCAAGAAGGGGAAGTCTAGGTCAACTTGAAAGAAGCCCTCCTCCTACACAAACTAAGGTGAGAGTTAGTTCATCATTCTAGGTTTTATTTCAGTTTTTAAGTTTGCTATATTATACAAATATCATACAATGTTGTTTTCTAGGTTTAGAGTTACACTAGGTTTAATGTTCATGTTTCATGTTTTCAAGTGTGCCCAAGGGTCCAAGATTTGAACCCATGGCTCTGATACCAAGTGTAACACCCACAAATTTACCCACACGAAACCCAAGACAAACCTAGGTCAAACTAGAAAAATTATGGAATAATATTTTTTTTTTGTAAAACCCACTCGCAACACTAGGTTAAAATTAATGGTCACACTTTCTCATTTTAAAATTACATTAAATTAATATTATTAATTTCCCTTAGATCCCCTTTAAATAAAATAATAAAATCTCTCAATACCATTTAATAAATTAGTTATTCTAAAGCAAGACTTAGGCTCCCCTATATTTTGCTTTAATACAATTTAATTCAACCTTAATTAAACTTGCTCAAATTAATCCCAAGGGTATTGTGGTCTATTTAATTAAATAATAAAGTTCTATTATACCCACAAAGGGGTCAAAGCTTGCATTAAATAAAAAGGTCTCTAATAAGACACTTGGGTTAGGAAATAATAACACCCCCTACACATACTAGAGTGGCCCCAAAATAAAGTCTACCCATGCATTTTAAATTTGAATTTCTCTCACCCACTTCCCACCTAATTTTTGTAGGGATGAATCTCATCCATTGGATGGATTCATTTGGGGCCCTTAGATTTAGGGATTCAACTAACCCTAAGCATGCTTATGAAAAGTTTTTTCTTTTTTTTTTGACTTATTGTTTCTCATTTTGTTTTACAGATTTGTGGAGGAGGAGGTGGAAGCCATGAGAGGAAATCTCAAGCTCATGGAAGGATGCACATTCTTCCTTTCTTTTTTTGTTCTATTTACACCCTCTTCTAGGGTTGCAATGTATTTATTTATTTTGTTTATCTCATTATTTTAGCATTTTCCCAAATGGGCATAGGGTATTTACCCTATTTTAGAGGAATAGGAAAAATGGGTAGAATGGTGTGTATATATATATATATTATTATTATTATTAAATTTTTATTTTAACTAAAACTTATATCATAAAAATTACAGTGATTATTATATATATGTAAAGCCATATATATATATATATATATATATCAATTTAAAAATTCATTTTTTTATAAGTTGACAATATTTTATAAGATGTTTAAATCAACCCAAATTGCACTTATTATCACATTATTTAATATTGGATTTATATATAAATTTATAATAACTTAATAATAAATTTATATAATCCAATAAGGCTATGGTCTAAATTGTAATCATGAAATTTCTTTACTCTACTAGATTTAGGGATCAATCTATTTTTTTGACAAGGTAAATGACAATTAAAAGTTTTAAGTCTTTTCCATCTACACATATAAAGGTAAAAATGGGAGACCTTTGGAAATTTCTTTCAACAATACAAAAGATGAACAAATATAGTTTAACTTGCTATCTTATGCCTTTCAAGTAATACAATAGAAATAAATATTTCTTTCTTTTACAAAATACAAGTTTTCTACCATACCCACAAGAAACTTTATAACAAGGTTTACCCATATTTTTAAAAAGAAGAACAACACACCTATTGAAGACAATGAATTAACTTAAATGATAACAATGTTGTTTCCTTTTCAATCACATTTCAATGAACTTGATTTAACTTAACAATATTATAGTACCTCATTCAAACAAGTAATGAAATGATTTTCAAACGTTTGATTTTATTTACAATATCAACTAAGATTACATTTTGATAATAAAACAACTAAAAATTTCACTTTAAACAAATACAAGTTTACAAGCCCTCCATATACAATGGAGACAACATGATAAAATATAACAAGAGAGTCCATTATTCTTTTCTCCAAATGCACAAGAAGCCTTCATCATAAAAACTCCACCTTCTTCCAAGATTAACACACAACCAAAAATGGTGGAGTAGGCAACACTTTCCACCCAACCATTTCTCCAATAAGTAAGTGAGGACTACTTCCTCATTGGTCCTCGAGCCCCAACAATGAGACAATAAGTAATATATGACAACCATGGAAACAAAATATAAGGCTTCCACATTTACTTTCAATCAACAATCACACAATAAAATAACCAAAAACACTCATTTTTAAACAAAAAAACTTCCCAAAAAAATGGCTCCAAGACAAGCCAGTAACGAAAGGAATATGGGGATACCCTTATGCCTCTCAAGATTTTGGTGCCCACCTCACAAAAACCTCAAAAACACAATCAACCCAAAAATATCTTATTCCTCCCTACAAATAAAAATATATATCTCTTATTCCTCCCATAATCCTATGCCTCCCTCTCTCTTATGTCTCCCATAATGAAAAAAATTACAAGATGAGAACAAGGTGGGGCATCCAACCCACTCCCTCCTAAATACCCAAGAGAAAATATTATTCCTCCCAAAAATTTCATCCCCATTTCACTATCTCATACACATCCTAAAACATTTCACTACCCAACAACATCAAGCAAGAAACACATTCATTCAACACATAAACAATCAGAAAAGAGAAAAAACCAAGGGTGCAAGACCCTACCTTGCCATAGCAAGAATCCACTTCACAAGAAAGTCCCAAAATCCTCCAAGCTCAAGAAATTCCAAGAAATATTCAACTCCAACAAGCACTCCAAAAATCAAGCATTCCAAAATGAGAGATCACAAAACCAAGAAAGTAACCCCAAAATTTCACAAAAATTCTAATAAATAGAAAAGAGGGAGAGGGAGATGATGTGGCTCCATGTAGGATGCCACATCATTTCTTCTCCATCCCACATCACCAAAGTCAAACCCATACCCCAAATCATAATAAATTGGTGGTTGGGGAAAATACCACCCTCTTACACACTCAACCCAACCCACACCCCTTAAGGACAAAATTAATTACCCATGTAAGAAAAGTGCACTTGATTTCCCTTTTCCTTCATTAAAACACAAAATAGGACCTAAAATAAGTCCCTCACATCATAGGCTAGGTGGGTGGGTGACTTTAAAAGGTGTGGGACAAGCTTAGCTTGTCCCACAAGTCTCCAAAATAGCCTAGAAGGTCAAAATCTGAATTTCACAAGGAAGATTGAGTATATGCAACCCAAACCAACACACATTAAAGCTACCAACTCACATTTACTTTCCTCTTTTAGTCACATCATAATTAACACTAAATATATATTTTAAAAATTAACTTAAGAGGGAAGCTAAAAATAAAAATAAAAGTGACACCACATGCAAGAAAAAATATAATAATTCACAAATAAATAAAAACAACAAGATAAAAAAAAAAACCAAGTTCACTTTTGAGGTCACCCCTAATGGGGACCTCATAAAAAAATAAAACAAAAAACAACATATAGAAACACGTGTTTCCATGGTGACCTGTTGTCAATACTCCATATTCTCTCATTGTTGGTCTCTTACCCACCTTTGGTTTATTGTGTTGCGAACTAGGCACCAATGATTCTTCATGAATCAAGCCAAGACCTACTATGATTTGTTTAGGCACATCATTGAAAAAAGTAACAATTGAACTGATTTTCATCATGTAAGAACATGTCAATGTGGAACATCTGATCCTCGGTTGAAATAGTATTCTTCCCGTAAGCTGATCATGTCATGAACACACTTTGTTATTTCCTCAAAGATTCAGTTTTCCATCATTCTCTGAGAAAGGATAAAGAATAATGATTCATGTTTATTTTCTTTTCATTGTACTTGAAGTCATGTCACCTTTCAAAACTCTAATTATGACATCCTCGTAATTAATGGATACTACACAATAGCTTTTTAGGTTCAAGGTTTTTTTATGAGGTCTCTAAATTTAATATTCACAATAGTCGTATAGTAAAGGAGGACGGATTTCCATGTCATAAAAGAGGAGGTCTATCCATGTCACTCTCTCCAAATTTGTAGCAAAATAAAGCAACAAATTTCCATGCCCATCTCTTGTAGCGCTTTAATTGGATTTGAAATTGGCCATTCATTTCTTTAAAATCTTGTTTTATTTCCCGCTTACATTGTTTTGCAATTTCAAATAATCATCTGATTTTTTAAATGATCTCTATTTCCCAACAAGAGGTTTTTTTATAGAGGGAATCATCTCTTTGTCTTACAACCTTATTCAGCTTTCTTTAGCTCATTACATGTGAACAACCTATATTGCTCAAAATGAGCTTCCAAATCTATTTTTAGTTTCATAAGTCATTAATGCTTCCTTCCATATTCAAGCTTTGAATGAGCCTGCTGAAGGCTCACATCATTTTCCTTAATGGAATTGTCCTTCAAACTCAGAGCCCTAGTTAATTTTTTTAGTATTGTCCTTTTCTATGAAAGCTTCCTTATTTTGTTGCAGTGGTGTCATCCTTTTCCTTGATTACTTTCTCCAAGTGCCGAAATTTATCCTCCCACTCCAGTTTTATAGTTTTAGTTTCTTTCATCACTTGTAGTTTAGGTTCAAGCTCTAAAATTGGCATTTCAAGCCTCTCTCGAATTTGCTTTAGGATAATTTTTCAGCAATATAAATGATGTGCCCATTGATTCCTTGTTCTCAAAATGTATGTCCTCAATAAAATCATAAAGGATACATCATATAGGAAACAATACAAGCCTATGAATGAAGAGAATAAACACAGCTTATTTCAGGAATAATGTTACCTTTTGATGAACATGTAAGTCCGATAGTTCCCCAAGTTAAAAGTTTCATCAATTTTAAGCCCAACTCCTCTTTTACTAGTATATCATGGATAATCTATTTTTAAATTTGACTGACTATTTAAAAACCAACCCATGTTTTTCTTCTAGTTCCACAAATTAGAACATTTTACACACACAAATACAACAATAAAAATAGAAGAATATATATTTTTACTTACATTGCTCACTACACAACACCATATGGGCTCCAAGTAGAGAAAATCAACAATGCATAAGACACTTACATTATTCATTGACTCACATAGACACATGAAAACACCATATACATTTTTATGCCACACTTTCCCCAACGAATGAATTTTAGCAATGACCAAACCACAAGAAAGGGACACAAGGATGGGAAAACCCACAACACATCATTACCATGATTACATCTTAGTTATGATTAACAACCTACAAATTCTTAAATTCATTTCACATTCAAATTATTGTTCGAACATTTAAGTTGGCTCTTTATCCCTTACAAAAATCTACATTACTTACATAATTATTTGCCATATTTCAAATTTCATAGAAAGTTCCTAATTTTCTCATTCTTATGTTATAGTGTATGCTTCTATAAAGTTCATTTAATGTTTACATTTTACCCTTATAAAATAAGTGAATCTGACGTGATGTTACAAAATAAATCTTAGAAATTAAGGGATATTTAGATTCAAGATAATTTTTTCCCATAAACATTCTTCAACCACAGTATATTTATTTCAATACCATAGCTAATATTGTTCAATAACTTGTGTTGAATCTATTCAATATTTCCACATCAAGAAATTTTATTGAGATTTATATATATCTTTTGTTTTCTCAAAGTTTAATATCACCAAGGGAAATTCATATTCTTTCTTTCACATCGAAATTTTTAATTGAGTTATAAGGAATCTAAGAGTGACATTATTCTCGAACCTCAAATCTCATTTTACTCTTATATGCTTTACTCTTACATTACATTATGGTCTCACTATTGGCTTCACTTTGTAACAAAAATATTTATGAAAGTACTTGTCTAACATATTGAAGAAGTACAATGTTGGAAGCATTAGAACTACGCACGAACCATAAGAGATTTATTATCAAAGTAAGATCCCATGTTTCGCATTTCATGATTATGCATGTGAAATTTATTTAATTCTTAATGTCATAAAATACATAACAAGGATTACAAAACCAATTTTAGTTTCTGGTTTCTCTTAAGTCAACATCTTTCAAATCAATTTCATTTTCAAAGAGTTACTTGTAATTTTATTCCCACAATTTAACCACCTAATCATCCAAGGTTTAGTTTGATTCCAATATGAAATCATGGTTGTACACTCTATTATAGATCGATGAAGGTGTGAACCATATTTACCCTATAAATACTCCACAAAATACCAAGGCACTACAATGTCACTAGCCAAGGTAACACATTTAGTGTGAGGAAATAAAGAGATCATTAACAAGAGTTTAAGTCATATTACAACTATTTCACTAGCTCCATTTGTGTCGGACATTCAAGAGAACACATTCTCCTTACTGCATACACGATAAAAAATCTTGGAAGGGAACCACTTACTCCGGATATTATTTGACCATGTCATCCTTAATCGATGGTTCACAACAATGTCATAATACATACAAAGCTATGATGATAACTCAAACTAGGTGTTGTTGCTAAAAATAGTCTCACCTCATTTTTCCTTAGAAAATCTATCGCTTTGTGGCCTCTGTCACTTTTTTTTCCATTTTTAATTTATTCTTGGTCGTAGATTACTTATGGGTCTATGGTTTTCTCCTTGTTTATTTTTTCCTCCGGAAAAGGTCTCGTGATTTGGGTCTCCCATCCTCTCGCTCATCTAAAAAATCAGTTCTCCCATGTTTTCAATTCTCCATAGTCGGGTTTTGTTTTCCTTGTCATTTATACCCTAAATACTTGAAGAAAAATGAATGGATGTATCTCTCGAGAAACATATTTGAGCCTCAGAACACTTCTAAATTCTTTGTCCTTAGAGAAATTTTCATTTTCGACCTCGAATGATCACTTTTATGTATTTTAAAGTTTCACGGGTGTTTCTCCCGATCAAATTTACATCCTTGCATTGACAGGGGATGTGGCACCTTTGGTTGGATGCAGATCAGTGGTACTTCAAAATTTCTATGAATCACCTCAACTTAAAAATGTGTCCACATGGAGGAACGTCACTCATTCATTGAGGATCTACTTTTTTTTTAGACTTGGAGTAGCACTAGGAGGACATGTGGAGGTTTCAACTACTTTTCCCAGACTTATAAATTTTTATGTAGTAGCATGTACAATTTGGCGAATAGGGACACATGGCGAGCTTGCTCTCATTTAGGGTCTCCGCTTAGGGCACCATCTTGAAATTGTGCCATGGAGAGACGTAGAGGAACCGCGCATGTTTTTGGGACCATTCCTTGAGTTTCATTTTAAATAAGTGCCAGGATGACACGTGGAGGCCTCCGCTCACTTTGAATTTTTCTTCAAATTTTTATGGCCAAAGGATACTTTCTCGAAGCATGACACATGGTTCCTTCCACTTTGAGCTTCAAGCATTCATAAAAACTTTGGCAAAGTTAGGACAGATGGCAAGCCCATGCTCATTCAAGGTATCAAATTTTTGGGACCATCTTAAGGTGCGCCATGGTGACACGTGGAATTTTAAAAAGTCAAAGGGGCGAGGAACCGGACCATCAAGGGCAATTTAGATTTTGGCCCCTCGACATGCAAATGACTATAAACATTAAAATGGCCCATAGGCTCGATAAAGGAAAGGTAAAATATTGCTCTAGTCAATGCCAAAGGTGCGGACTTTCGGGAAATTTGGAAAAATTTCCTTTTGGGAGAAAATATTTAAAAGTAAAAGGTAAGCGCGTTCCCGGGTGGAACCACATTGGGACACGTGTCGGACCCATTTTTCAAGGGCAGAACTATGGGGAAAAATTGGAAAATTTTCCTTTTTGTAAAAAGAGGGTAAAATAGAAGAATTTATCCATGATTCCTTTGAGACCCACCTCGGACACATGTCAAACTCATTTCCCAAGGGTCGAGGTGCGGAGAAAAATGGAATTTTTTTCCATTTTTTCCGTAAGTTCTAAAAAGTAAGAGGAAGCCCCAGGGTTTGTTTTTAAGTTTGAATCTTCCACATGGACATCCCAAAATCAAAGTAAAGATCAATGGTAGCTGAAAAGTATGAATCGATTCTCCCCCATTTCTTTGAAACACACCTAGAAGTGTGAGTCTTAATGATTTCTTGGTATTTCCTACACGCCAAGCAGAGAGGGGAGTTAATGTTGATATCGAGTTTTGTGGAAAGATCTCGGAAGAAATATTTCACCATTGACTATCGTGCTCGATCAATTTTTCCATTTTTCTTCTCCCGAGCACGCAAGGAAATAGATTTTAAAAATTAGGGGTAGAAGTGGTTGAAAAATTAAAGAAAGAGTTGTCTACTAGAGGAAGGAGTTGAATGCGTGAGATATGAACGATGAGATCTACCTCCTTGAGCACCTAGAAACTTTTTACGATCTGATTCTTAGAATTGCGATCAAAATCATGGTGAGCACTGGTGCATTAAATATTTTTGTCTTTTGGGGAAGAAGGGGCTCTGTGTAAAATGTTATAAATGGCACAAATTTTTTATGCAAATGGTTGGAGGTTAGAGTGTTAGGGGTTGGGACTAAATTTTCTAATAGAAAAGGCTTGACAGAGCCCATCATTTTGAGAATCCATTTGAGGAACTTGTATATCTCTTTTGTATTAAATATGATCATGTCAAGGTGGTTGTAAGTGTACAGCCATTGACAAGCTCTGAGACTATTTTAGAAACATTCCTTTCATATATATTTAAATCAAATTCGAGTTATTCTATGTTGTCTTGAGAAAAATGTGTTTGTTTTGTTTTTGAATGTATGTAAGTGGTTTTTCTTGTTTCTGTTGCAATCTTGTATTAAATATAATTCAATCACATAGGTCTCAATCCTTGTGATAGTTTAGTGGCATCTACAATTTCATTTTTTAGAATATATTTCATCTGGGATTGGAATAAATAATTTAAAATCACTTTTCTTTCATTTGTTGACAAATATTGCCTATAAGCCTCTGGGTGTACCTTACGCATGGTTTGACTCAGATCTTGATGCTTTGTTGGATTTTCTAACTTGAGCCTTCATGATAGAATTTCAAATATTGTGTGAAAGAGTGCTAATCTGGGCCTCCATTGAAGCACATATTCTAGTTAAAGAAACATTTTAGTAATTATGTGGCATTCTATTGGTTTAACCTTCCATTTTTAAGGTTCCTCAAGGATCCGGTGAAGCAAGTTCACCCTTCCCACATCTCACCAAAAATTCATTCAAAAACAACCAATCCTACTTGTACTACCCCCTGTTTGTCATGTGTGCATATAAATGCATAATCTTTGTTACTCGAACGTTTTCCTTGTTGTGAAAATATCTCCATGATCTGGAAGTGACAACTCATGAGAGTCGATCCGTGTGTGTTGATCGTATTTTCCCAATGTCTTCTCTATAAAATTTATGAAAAAGAAGGATTTATAATTGTTATTTAATAAATAGAGGTTACAAAACAGTTCTCTTACCTTGGTTTAAAGGCACAACCTAAAATAGTGAGGATAGATCAAATCTTATTAAGGATGCTATCCATTTCTCCACATTTGAGTGACAAAGGGCTAGTTAGATCTCATCCCCAGCTACAAAACAACTCACCATGATCTAATCTACCTCTGAGTTTCCTGTCAAACCAGTGATATTGCTATGAATTTTGAGGGAGAATCAATTTGGATACCAACACGTAAGTGGTTTCGTTGCTGGGGATTTCAGTTCAAAATCAAGAACCTAGTAAAACACTTCTTGTTTGCTCCAAGTGCTATGTGTAGTTATTTCAGTTTTCACACCTAGTGCACTAGCTTTCATTTGATAAGTCTGGGTAAAGAAAGTTTAGAATCTTTCCATTTCTAGTTTCTAGCATTGAAAGACATTTGACAGATCATATTTAGTGCATTTTCAAAACTAGGGTGGAAATCCTTAGTGGCGAATCCCTATTGATCTATTTTTTTATGAGTACCAGTGTCTTGAAAATCTGTCAAAGTCAGATTTGTTACTAATATTTGCAAAGCTTGAAGGAAGAAGATATTTCTTTGCTAGGGATCCTACTAGGACATTGTTTCCAAAGATAGGAAAATAAAAATCGAAGGAAGAAAATCCTTGAGAGTTGTGGGAGAACAACGGATAAGACGAGGGATCCCAATTGATGAAAGTGACCGGCATATCATTGAAGAATTCCATTAAAGTGACTTTGAGTCAAGTATCCTCTTTGTGGAATTGAATTCTCTAGCTGGAGAAGGGCCTTCATTTCATTTTGAAAGGTTTGCTTCACATTCTCGCACTGTCTTTCCCGAGGTTAATACAAATTTCCAAGAGAAAAGGCCTTTGGGGAGTATTCAGTACATGATTTCAACACAAGGTTTAATAAGACCTTAAGGAGATTTCTTGTTAGGATAAGGCCTTGTGATGATTCATGTTTGATCAAATATACTAATGCATTTGATAAAAACACCGTATATTATTTAAAATATGAAAACCCTACAAATTTAAGACAGGCCTTCACCATGGATTTGCAAATAAAGAATAATATCAAAGCAATTGGAAAGCCTCCAAAAATGGAAGGTGTAAAGTTGGTTAACCCATAAAAGCCTCAAACAATCAAGGTTGTTGATTTGGAAGAAGTTGTGTAAACTTTGCAGTAATGTAAAATAAATTTCCTACAAACTATCCCGGTATGAGAAGGGAATTTGGCGAGTTCATAAGGTCAACACAAGCAAAGCAAGCCCAAGACAGGTTTCATAAATCAACAAATATCTGATGACAAAGGTAAGGGACCTGTCGAATTTGGAAAGAGATAGTCCCAAGCTAGGGATAATAGAATGGTACCTGATCCTGTGGTTACCAGATTTGTTGTGGTGGATGATAGAAATTTCATTGATTGGTGTGACAAATGTTTCATACCTCATGCTCCTTGTGAAGAAAATTAGTAAGAAGAAGAAGAATTTGATGACAATGATGATGATGTCTCCATGATGGGTTTCTCCATAAGCTTACAACAACGGGAAACTTCAACTGAGGTGATAAGTGCCCTGATTGCTACCAATTTTGGGACTGCATTCATAGGGTACCTATTCTTCCTCCATCTCATTCTTTAGAAGTATATATTGTACAATCTTTTTAATTTCACAATAATGACTTTGAATATTTACGAGATTTAATGATAAAGAAGTATGATGGAGGAATCCCATCTTAGGAAGATAGACACTTACCGATGAATGTTGTGGTGGCTCAAGAGAAGAAATATAACACAATAAGTAAGGTTGTCAAAGGGGTAGGGCCTCAATCTAGGCCAAATGCTCCCTTAATTTCAAACATTCCTAAAGAGGCTGCTAAGAAAGATGGATCTCCCAAAAGCGCTGCAATTCCAAAAAAATCATATACCTCCTCATTCCCAAGTTGTCAAAAATCATGTACCACATAATGAGTGTGTTGGCTTTCCTTTCAATACTTCCTTGCCAAGGAATGTCCCATATGATATTTCCCAAGTTTTAAGTCAAATCAAAGTCTTTCTTCCAATTGTTGAGTTGCTTCTCGATTCCCGAGGACAAAAAGAGAGCATTTGAATACTTGGGGTTGAAAAGAAGAAGACTACCCTAGGCAAAAACATAAACATTGTGAAGACCCCACCATTCATTGATTAACTAAAAGCACCGCCACTTTTAGAAGAGATAGGTGAACAACTTGAGGTTTATTTGAGGACATCCTTGGTGGAATCTCACGTAAATGTGGATCCATTCTTCACTACCCCGATCATTAAGAAAAGACTACTGCACAACCGCATGTTTGACTCACGGGCATCTTGTAATCTCATGCCTTTGGAAGTCATGAACGAGATGAATATCAAAGTGACAACATCATATGAGAAGTGCACTTGCCATGGATTACATAGAAGTGCTAGTAGTGAGATGTGTGAAGGGTTTGGTGGTGCAGCTTGCAACTTACTCGGTAAAAATTTAAAACTTGATGTTGTCATCGTTGATCGCCTTGCACACCAAGTGGAGCATGCTAGTGTCAAGAAAATGGGCTATAAGTTTGTGTTGGAGTGTCTAAATGGATATGTCCTTTTCCACCATTCCAATTGAAGGCATCCTTGTCGGGTTGTATGGAGAAAAGAAAATGTTGCATCTTATTGAGGATCCCAAAAATGTATCCCATGAAGTATTGTACATAAATGTTGATGCTGAAAAATTTGTAGGATTTCTTGATGGAAAGGAGCACAAGATTGAGGAATTTAAGTGTCTTGAACAAGCGTATCTACTTGGAATCTATTGTTTGATGGATCTTGCTCTAGGTTTGGGAATGGTGCTTTGTGTTGTTCTACTTTCTCTGGTCGGGAAAAATTTGTTTTTTCCTTAAACTCAACTTTGAGTGCACCAAAACATTGCTTTGAGTATAAGGTACTATTGTTGGGTTTAATAATTGCTTACAAATATGGTGTCAAGGACATCATTGTCAAAGGAGACTAAGAATTCATAGTAAAACAAGTCGAAAGTTGTATGCCACATAGAATAAACGAATGAAACATTATAAACATGCGGTTTGGGATTTCATTGAGATGTTTGATTCATTCAACATAGTGCGTCATGATAGGAAATTCAACGACTTGGAAGACAAGCTTGTAGTGTTGGGGTATCGGTTTGACAGCTGTACAATGTCCCCATATTGTGAATATGAGGTTGAGGTATTGACAAGACCTTTTCCCCGACAACATTAAACGTTAAGCGATTTTGATGATGATGCTCAAATTAGAAGATTTCGTAGAGCAAGGAATATTTTGTTGATCAATGAATTGATTTGGATCCAATGGTATGTACAATGAAGGAAAATAAAGCATGTTTGGTAAGGGAATCATCATGCTAGAAAACAATACCATTCCTATAGGATTGGTTACTCTTGAGTCTAATTTTGATAATGTTGATCACATTGTTAACGAGATGCATGGGAACCTCAAGGGAAATTGAGGAGCATGACCTTTGCACAAGCGTAAAGCCAAGGAAAATTTTGTTAGGAAATAATCTCAGCAAGGAGGAGAAGCAATCATACATCTAATTGTTGAAGAAATAACAAGAGTGCATGGCTTAAACCTATTATAAACTAAAATCATATAGAGAGGACTGTTTCAACATTAGATCCCCTTGAGTATAATGCAAATCCATTCATGTAGAAATAGAGGCCTATCAACCCACTTTTATCCCTCAAAATGCAAGAAGAAGAATCAAGAAGCTAAGAGATGGGGGATTATAAAACCCACAAGGTATTCCTCTTCGGTTACAAAGATAGTGCGAGTGAGAAAGAAGAATGGTTACATCAGGTTGTGTGTGGATTTTAGGAATCTACATAGATAATCAATGAAGGATAATTATCCTTTAGCAAATAAGGAGAACGTGCTGAAGTTAGTGATCTGGTTCTAAGTTACTTTCCACCTTGGATGGTTTTTCTGGTTATAACCAAGTTCTCGTGAAGAAATCGAAAGGATCAAGACAACCTTTACTACTCCTTGGAGAACCTATGTTTATGTCGGGATGCCCTTTGATCTCGATGAAAGCTGGAGCCACCTTTCAAAGAGAAATGGATGTTTCTTTTGCTGGTTACATCAATGACTTTATTGTAGTTTATCAATATTCTATGACTGTGTTTTCTAGAAAAGAAGTGACTACTTACTTCACTTTAAGAAGATGGTAATAAGATGTAGAGAATATGGCATCTCAAGAAACCCAGAGAAATGACATTTTGAAGTGCGAAGAAGAAAAGTTGCTTAGTCACATTGTGTCATAAGAAGGAGTGATGACTGATCCGAAAGAGTAGAGGCTATCGCAAGGTCCCAATCCCAAGGAATAAGAAGGGAATTTAGTCCTTCTTTAGGTAGATAAACTACATTAGAAGATTCATATCAAACTTTTCTAAATTGACCATCCCAATCACTTCCATGTTAAAGAAGGACCAGGTCATAAAATGTGAGGACATTATCATCCAAGATTTCAATGGGATCAAAGAGGCACTAAATCATGCACCAGTTCTAATAGCTCCAGTTATAAGAATCCATTTCAATTGTTCTCTTTACTTCATAGAACACTATTGTTTCTGTCCTACTATAGAAGGATGATGAAGGGGCCGAGAGGCCAATTTCCTTCTTCGAGTAGGGCCTTGCAAGGTTAAGCCAAAGTACACTACCATGGAAAAGAAGGAATTTTCTTTGGTAAAAGAAACAAATGTTTTTAGACCTTACATTCTAAGTTCTAAATTGGTTGGTTATGTTCTTGACACCATGGTGAAGGATATCTTGTCGAGAGATGGAAGTCTCAAGAAAAATATGCATGTGGGTGAAGAAATTGCAAGAATATGATATGGATATCAAAACCACAAAGTTGGAGAGAGGTTTGGGCTTGGCTAAGCTTATGGCTAAGATAAACTTGTAAACTATTGAGGTAAATGAGGTAGAAGAAGAAAGGGTAGGTGTATTTGAAAGGTTGATAAATTCTGAGTGGTATAAAGATGTAATTTTCTATCTTAGACACTTATAATGCCCTGAGTATTTAAGTAAGAATTAGAAAAGGGCCCTTAAGTTGGATTCCCAAAAATATGTCATCACTTATTATGGGTTAGCTTGAAAGAACACAGACAAAGTCCTCTTAAGGTGAATTACTTAAGAAGAAACCCATAAGATAATTGTTGATTTCCATGGAGGAGTTTGTGGGGGCACTTTGCTGCAAGAGTCACAACACACAAGATCATGAGGGCTGGTTATTGGTGGCCAACTCTCTTCACGAGATAAAACCTTGTTGGTTAGAAGATGTGAGTGTTAACAGCACTCCTCGGAAGATTGAGAGCTTGAGTCTCCCTTCCTTTGCAGCCTATATCAATTGAATCTCCTTTTAAGCAATGGTGAATGGATTTCATTGGTGAGATTTTAGAACCTTCAAGTGTTGGCCACAATTGGATCCTTATAGCAATTGATCATTTTACTAAACGGGTGGAGGAAATCCCCACCAAGAATGTAACACACCAAGTTTTCATGGATTTTGTGCTAAACAAAATCATCATCAGAGGTTTGAGGTACTAATCAATGTTGTTGCAGAGAAATGCCATGAGCTTTAGAGCTAAACCTTTGGTGGAAATGTGTAAGGAGTATGGTATAAAATTAGCATATACCTCCAATTACAATCCCCAAGAAAATGCATAGGCCGAGTCTAGTAATAAAAATTTGTTGAAGATCATCGAAGAACATTGGAGCAGTAACAAGAGAAAGTGGGGTGAATAGTTGAAGTTTACTATTTGGGAAGATAGGATCACTGTCAAGAGGGTCATTGGGAAGATTCCATTTGAGTTGGTATATGGGACTCAGGCCCTACTACCTCTTCATATACAGCTATCTTCTTATCACTTTATTTAATAAATGGAGGATCGGAGGTTAGTCCTTATGATGTTCGTATTAACCAGTTGTTGAGCTTGATGAAGAAAGGAGGGCATCCCACCATAGGCATGTAAAGTGTAGAGAGTTAAATAAAGAAATTATTTGACAAAAAGGTCACTCCTAGAGCTTTCAATGCTGGAGATCTTGTGCTGCTATGGGATAACAGAACATGAGGATAAGGAAAGCATGGAAAGTTTAACTCATTATGGATAGGCCCTTACTCCATTGATATTAGGATTTGTGATCATATCTTCTTCCTCAAGGACTTAGATGGTGAACTGCTCAAGTTGTCTGTTAATGGCAGGAATTTGAAGCATTTCTTGGATTGATGCCCCTAAATTAAGGAAAAATCTTGTGTACAGTGTATTATTTGTTATTTGTTCCCTGTCTTTTGTGTTTTTTCTTGTTCTCATCCTTGGTGACTTGTTTTTGTTGGTTTCTCTGTTTGTTTTTGAATATGGCTTTGTTTCTCTACTTTGCAAGTTGAATCCATTTCCCAATGGATATTTTTTGTGCTTGGTCTACCTTTATTCTTGTGGCACTCACGAGAAGTGCCAATCACCAAGTCAAAGCTGATGTTGGTGCTCAAAATATTCTCGCCCCATTTTTCCGTGGAAAATATATCGATTCTGGCCTCTCGTCACTTGCTTTTTCCCCATGGTGTGCCTGGTTAATATTTGTTTCCATTTTTAATATGTTCCTAGGTCATAGATCACTTATGGGTCAATGGTTTGCTCCTTGTTTCTTTGCTCCTCTATAAAAGGTCTGTAATTTGGGTCTCTCGATCTCTGTTCATATAAAAACTCTGGTTCTCCCATGTTTTCCATTCTCCATGGTCAGGGTTTTTTTTTCCTTGTCATTTTTTCCCTAAATACTTGAAGAAAAATGAATGGATGTATCTTTGAGAAACATATTTGAGCCTTGTAACACTTTTAAATTCTCTGTCCTTCGAGAAATTTTAATTTTCAGCCTTGAATGATCATTTATCTATATTTTATGGTTTGGTAGGTGTTTCTCCTGGTCAAATTTACATCCTTGCATTGACAGGGGACATGGATTATTTTAGTTGGATGTGACTTAGCTTGGTACTTAAAAATTTTGTTAATCACTCAACTTAAAAATGTTTCCATGTGTAGGAATAATGCTCATTTGAGGATATACTTTTTGGTTTGGCCTTGCAGTAGCGTCAGGACGACATGTGGAGGTTTCCACTGCTTTTCCAAGACTTAGAAAATTTTTATGCAGCTGGTACAATTTGGCAAAATACAGACACATGGTGAGATCGTGCTCATTTAGGGTCTTTGCTTTGGGCACCATCTTGAAATTTCACCATGGAGACACATGGAGGAAATACACAAGTTTGGGGACCCGACCCTTTAGTTTCATTTTAAAGAAGCACCGTGAGGACACTCAAAGGCCTCCATTCACTTTACATTTTGCTTAGAATTTTCAAAGTCCAAAGGAGACTACCTCGGAGCATGATGCATGACACCTTCTGTTGAGCTTCAAGCATTCGTGAGAAACTTCACTGTGTCATGACACGTGGTGATCCCACGCTCACTCAAGATATCAAATTTTTGTGACCATCTCAAGGTGCGTCATGGTGACACGTGGAAGTTTGAAAAGTCCAAGGCTCGGGGAGGTGGACCATCGGGAAATGTGGATTTTTTCCCCTTGACATGTGAATGACTAATAAAATCAAAATGGACCACAGGCCTGATAAAGGAAAGGTCAAAGTTTGCTCCAGTCAACGATGAAGGTGTGGACTCTCGGGAAATTTGGAAAAATTTCCATTTGGGAGAAAAGAGTTAAAAGTAAAGGGGAAGTGTGGTTCCAGGTTGAACCACATTAGGACATGTGTTGGGCTAATTTTTCAAGGGCAAAGCTATGGGGAAAACTTGGAAAAAATTCCTTTTTGCAAAAAAAGGGTCAAATGGAAGAATTTATCCATGGTTCCTTTGAGACCCACCTTAGAACACGTGTCAGACTCATTTCCCAAAGGCAGAGGTGTGGAGAAACATGGAAATTTTTCCATTTTTTCCAAAAGTTGTAAAAACTAAGAGGAAGCCCTAGGGTATGTTTTTAAGTTTGAATCTTCCACATGGATGGCCCAAATTGAAAGTAAATATCAACAGAAGCTGATATTCTGAATCTAATTTTCCCCCCATTTTACTGAAACATGCCTGGAAGTGCGATTCTTCATGATTTCTTGGTATTTCCTACACCCAAAGTAGAGAGGGTATTTAATGTTGATATCTAAGTTTGGTGGAAATATCTGGAAGACATCTTTCACCATTAAAATGGTTTGACTATCGTGTTTGACCATATTTTCCATTTTTCTTCTCATGAACATGAAAGGAGCTAGATTTGACAGATTAGGGGTGGAAGTGGTTGGAAAATTTAAGAAAGTGTGATCTACCAGAGGAAGGAGTTGAATGTGGGAGATATTCGATGAGATCTGGCCCCTCGAGCACCTAGTGAACTTTTTACGAGATCTGATTCTCAAAATCGTGATGAAAATCATTGTGAGCGCTGTGCATTAAACATTTTTTCTTTTGTGGAAGAAGGGGCTCTATGGTAAATGTTATAAATGGCACAAAATTTTCATGTAAATGGTTAGAGGTTAGAGTGTTAGGGGTCGGGTCTGAATTTTCTAATAGAAAAGGCTTGATGAGCTCATCATTTTGAGAAGATGTTTGAGAAACTTGTATATCTCTTTTGTATTAAATCTAATCATGTCAATTCAGTTGCAAGTGTACAACCATTGACAAGCTCTGAGACTATTCTAGAAAACTTCCCCACTGATAGATTTAAATAAAATTTGAGTTATTTTTGTTGTCTTCAAAATAATTTGTTTGTTTTGTTTCCGAATGCATGCAAGTAGTTTTTCTTGTTTCTATTACAATCTTGTATTAAATATAATTCAATCACAAAGGCCTCAATCCTTGTGACAGGTTTAGTGGCATCTACAATTTCATTTCTCGGAAGACTTTCATTGAGGATTGGAATAAATGATTTAAAATAACTTTTCTTTCATCTATTCACAGAGATTGTCTTTAAGCCTCTCGGGTGTACCTTAGGATTCATTTGACTTAGATCTGATGCTTTTTTATATTTTCTAATTTGAGTCTTCATGATAGATTTTCAAAGATTGTGTGAAAGAGTGCTAATTTGGGCCTCCATTGAAGCACATATTCTAGTTACTGAAACATTTTATCTATTATGTGGCATTATGTTGGTTTAACCTTCCATTTTGTAATATTTCTCAAGGATCTGGTGAATCAAGTTCACCTGCCCCACCTCCCACCAAAAATTCATTCAAAAACAACCAATCCTACCTATACTACCCTTTTTTGTCCTATGTGCATACAAATGCATAATCTTTGTAACCAAAACATGTAGAAGTAGTCAGGGTCTCAAATGTCTCTAGTAACCTTTGCCTTGTTTGTAAAACCTCACCATGATTTGGAAGTGACAACTCGTGAGAGTCAGATTTGGTGTGTTGATCATATTTTCCCAAGGTATTCTCTATAAAACTTATGCAAAAGAAGGATTTATCATTTTTCTTCAATAAAAAGAGGTTATAAAATAGGTTCTCTTACCTTGGTTTAAAGGCACAACCTAAAATAGTTAGGATAGATCAAATCCTCTTAAGGGTGCTATCAATTTCTTTACATTTGAGTGACAGAGTGCCGCTTAGATCTCATCCCCAACTACAAAACAACCCACCATGATCTAATTTGTCTCTAAGTTTCTTGTCAAATCAGTGATGCTACTCAGACTTTTGAGGGAGAATCAATTTGGATACCAACACCTAAGTGGCACCACTTCTGGGGATTTCATTTCAAAATCAAGAACTTGGTAAAACACTTGATGTTTGCTGCAAGTGTTGTGTGCAATTCTTTCAGTTTTCACACCTAGTGCACTAGATTTCATTTGATAAATCAGGTAAAGAAAGTTTAGAATCTTTCCATTTCAGTTTCTAGCATTGACAAACATTTGACAAATCATATTTAGTGCATTTTCACAACTAGGGTGGAAAGCCTTAGTGACGACTCCTGTTGATCTAATTTTTTTGAGTACCAGTGTCTTGAAAATCTATCAAAGTCGATTTGTTACTAATATTTGCAAATCTGGAAGGAAGAAGATCTTTATTTGCTAGGGATCCTACTAGGACATTGTTTCCAGAGCTAGGAAAAGCAAAATCAGAAGGAAGAAAATCCTAGAGAGTTGTGGGAGAACAACAGACAAGAAGAGGGATCTCCATTGATGAAAGTGATCGGCCTATCATTGAATATTGACATTTAAGTGACTCTCGAATCGGGAAGCCTCTTTGTGGAATTTAATTCTGCGCAGAAGAGGAGGGCCTTCATTTGATTTTGAAAGGTTTGCTTCACATTCTACACCTGTCTTTTCTGAGGTTAATAGGGATTTCCAAGAGACAAGGCCTTTGAGGGGTATCCATTTTGAAAATTATACACATGTGTTTCTTTTGATATAATTTAAAAACATAACAAAGAGTCCTAATGATTCAGAGAGATGATTTCAGCACAAGGTTTAATAAGACCTTTAGGAGATTCCCTATTAGGATAAGGCCTTGTGATGAGTCATGTTTGATCAAATATACTTGATGCATTCGATAAAATGGCTGCAAATTATTTAAGAGACAAAAACCCACAAATTTAAGGCAATCCTTCACCATGGCTCTGCAAATAGAGAACAATATCAAGGCAATTAGAAAGCCTAAAAAAGGGAAGGTGTAAATTTGGTTAACCTAGAAAAGCCTTAAACAAGCAAGGCTGTTGATTTGGAAGAAGTTGTGAAAAATTTGGCAAGGGTTGTAAAATAAATTTCCTATAAACTAGCCCATGTTGAGAATGGAATTGGGATGAGCTCACAAGCTCAACATAAGAAACAAGGCCAAGATAGGTTCACAAGTCACCAAATATTTGATGACAAAGGAAAGGGCTGTCACAAAATTTGAAAAAGAGCAGTCCCAAGCCGTGGATAACATAATGGTACGTGATCCTTTGGCTGTTCACAGAGTTGATGTGGTGGAGGAGACAGATGTCATTGATTGGTGTGACAAATGTTTCATGCCTCATGATCCTTGTGAAGAGTATCAGCAAGAAGAAGAATAATATGATGACAATGATGATGATGTCTGCATGATGGGTTGCTCCACAAGCTTACAACAAGGGGAAACTTCAACTAAGGTGATAAGTGCCTAGGCTACTGCCACTTTTTGGGACTGCATTCATAGGGTACCTATTCTTCCTCCCTCTCATACTTTAGAATTAGATACTATACAAGCTTTTGAATTTCCCAATAATGAATTTGAATATTTAAGGGCTTTAATGATAAATAAGTATGATGGAGGAATCCCATCTGAGGAAGATAGACACTTATCAAGGAATGTTTTGGTGGCACAAGATAAGGAATATAACACAAGAAGTAAGGTTGTCAAAGGGGCGGGGCCTCGAGCCAAAGCCAAAATCTCCTTACTTTCAAACATTCGTAAAGAGGCTCCTAAGAAAGATGCATCTCCCAAAATCCCTATAGTTCTAAACAAAAATTATATCCCTCCTCATGCCCAAATTATCAAAAATCCTATACCACCTAATGAGTGTGTTGTCTTTCTTTCTAATAATACCTTGCCAAGGAATGTCCCATATGATATTGCCCAAGTTTTAAGTCAAATCAATGTCTCTGTTCCAATTGTTGAGTTTCTTAGGATTATTGAGCACAAAAAGAGAGCATTTGAATACTTGGTGTTGAAAGAAGAGAAGACTCCCATAGGAAAAAACATAAACATTGTTAAGACCCCACTAGTCATTGAACAACCAAAAGAACCACAAGAATCATAAGAGCTAGGTGAATCCCCTGAGATCTATTTGGGGACATCCTTGGTGGAATTTCAACTAAATCTGGATCCATTCTTCACTACTCTGATCATTAAGGACAGACTGTTGCACAACTACATGTTTGAGTCACAGGCATCGTGTAATGTCATGCCTCTTGAAGTCATGAATGAGATGAATATAAAAGTGACAAAAACATATGGGAAGTGCACTACCATGGATTCCAGAGAAGTTCCAATAGTGGGATGTGTGAAGGGTTTGGTGGTGCAACTTGCAGCTTACCGAGGTAAAAATTTAAAACTTGATGTTGTCATCATTGACTTCCCAGCCAAGTGAGGAATGCTACTATCAAGAAAATGGGCTGCAAGTGATGGTGGGAGTTTCCAAATGGATATGTCCTATGCCACAATTCCAATTAAAGGAATCCTTGTCGGGTTGTATGGAGAAAAGAAAATGTTGCATCTTATTGATGATCCCGATAATGCATCCTATGAAGTATTGTAAACAAATGTTAATGACGACAAATTTGTAGGATTTGTTGATGGAACAAAGAACAAGATTGAGGAATGCAGGTGTCTTGAACAAGTTATCTCTCCTTAGACTCTATTGTTTGATGCATCTTGCTCCAGTTTGGGGTATGGTGCTGGTGTTGTTCTACTTTCTGGTAAGTAAGGAATTTTTTTCCTTCAAACTCAAATTTGAGTGCACCAAAACATTACTGAGTATGAGGCACTATTTTTGGGTTTAAGAATTGGTTGGAAATATGGTGTCAAGGACATCATTGTCAAAGGAGACTCAAAATTAATAGTTAAACAAGTTAGAAAGTTGTATGCCATAAAGAATCGCGAATGAAACAAAGATAAACACACAATTTGGTATTTCATTGAGATGTTTGATTCATTGAACATAGTGCATCATGATAGGAAATTCAATGACTTGGCATACAAGATTGCAATGTTGAGGTATCAGTTTGAGAGTTGTACAATTTTCCCATATTATGAATATGAGGTTGAGGTATTGAAAACACCTTTTGTCCTTGACAACATTAAACATTGGTAGGTTTTTGATGATGATGCTCGGATCGAAAGATTTTTGTAGAATAAGGAGAGTTTTTTTAACAATGCTTTGATTTGGAGGCAATGTTATGTACAACAAAAGGAAAAGAAACATTGTCAGCGCAAGGGCATCATCTGCTAAAAACCAATACCATTCCTAGAGGACTGATTAATCTTGAGTCCGATTTTGATAATGTTGATCGCATTGTTAATGGATGTATGGCAGCCTCAAGGGAAATTGAGGAGCATGACTTTGGCACAAGGGTGAAGCTAAGGAAAATTTGGTTAGGAAACAATCTCAAGCAAGGACGAGATGCAATCATACATCTAATTGTTGAAGAAATACCAAGAGTGCATGGCTTAGACCTATTCTCGAACTAAAAGCATATAGAGAGGACCTGTTTCAACATGAGATCCCCTTGGAGTCTAATGAAAATCCATTCATTTAGAAATAGAGGCCCATCAACCCACTTTTATCACTCAAAATGCAAGAAGAACTGAAGAAGCTAATAGATGGAGGAATTATACAACCCACAAGGTATTCCTCTTGGGTTACAAAGATAGTTCCAGTGATAAAGAAGAATGGTTACATCAGGTTGTGTGTGGATTTTAGGAATCTACATAGACAATCAATGAAGGATAATTATCCTTTAGCAAATATGGATAACATGATACGCTTAGTGACTGGTTCTAAGTTACTTTCCACCTTGGATGGTTTCTCTGGTTATAACCAAGTTCGTGAAGAAATCGAAAGGATCAAGACAACCTTTACTACTCCTTGGAGAACCTATGTTTATGTCGGATGCCCTTTGGTCCGATGAAAGATGGAGCCACCTTTCAAAGAGAAACAAATGTTACTTTTCCTAGTTACATCAATGAATTTATTACGCTTTATGAAGATGTTGTGACAGTGTTTTGTAGAAAAGAAGTGACCACTTGCTGCACTTGGAGAAGATGATTATAAGATGTAGAGAATATGGCATGTCACTCAACCCAAAGAAATGCCATTTTGGAGTGCAAAGGAAAATTTTCTTGGTCACATTGTGTCACAAGAAGGAGTGATGATTGATCAAGAAAGAGTAGAGGCCATAGACAATGTCCTAACCCTAAGGAATAAGAAGGCAATTCAATCCTTCTTTCGGTAGATAAACTTCATTAGAAGATTCATATCAAACTTTGCTGAACTGACCATCCCAATCACTTCCATGTTAAAGAAGGACCAGGTCATCAAATGGGAAGAGCCTAGCATCAAATATTTCAATGGGATCAAGGAGCCACTAAAGCATGCACCTATTATAGAAGCTCCATATTATAAGAATCCCTTTCAACTATTCTCTATTGCTTTCAGAGAACACTATTTATTTAGTCCCGCTGCAAAAGGATGATGAAGGGGATGAGATGCCAATTTCCTTCTTCAGTAAGGCCCTGCAGGTGCCGAGATGAAGTACACTATTATGGAAAGGTGGGAATTTGCCTTGGTAAAAGAAAAAATATTTTTACACCTTACATTCTAAGTTATAAAGTGTCTTATTTTCCCCACAGCATGGTGAAGGACATCTTGTTAGAGATGGAAATCTCAAGAAAAAGATGTAGGTGGGTGAAAAAATTGCAAGAATATGATATGGATATCCAAACCACAAAGTTTGTGAGAGGTTTGGGCTTGGCTAAGCTTATGGCTGAGAGAAAATTGCAAACTATTCAGGTAAATGAGGGTATAAGAAGAAAGGGTAGGTGTATTTCAATGGTTGGTAAATTCTGAGTGGTACAAAGATGTATTTATCTTTCTTAGACACTTATACTGCATTGAGTATTTAAGTAAGAACCAAAAAAGGGCCCTTAAGTTGGCTTCCCAAAAATATGTCATCACTGATTATGGGTTAGCTTGGAAGAACCCAGAGGGAGTCCTCTTAAGGTGCATTACTTAAGAAGAAGCCCCAAGATAATTGCTTGACTTCCATGGAGGATTTTATGGGGGCCACTTTTGTTGTAAGAGTCACAACACACAAGATCCTAAGGGCTAGTTATTGGTGGCCAAATTTCTTCAAGGATACAACCTTGTTGGTTAGAATATGTGAGAGTTTTCAGAGCTTCTCTGAAAATCAAAGCTTCAGCTCCTTCCTTTGCAGTTGTATCAATTGAAGCTACATTCAAGCAATGGGGAATGGATTTCATTGGTGAGACTTCATACCCATCAAGTGTTCACCACAAATGGATTCTTGTAGAAACTGATTATTTTACTAAATTGGTGGAGGAAATCCCCACCAAGAATGCAACACACCAATTTTTCATGGATTTTGTGCTAAACAACATCATCTATAGGTTTGGGGTACTAGTCAAGATTGTTGCTTGATAATTCCATGAGCTCTAGAGGTAATATTTTGGTGGAAATGTGTAAGGAGTATGGGATAAACTTTTCATATGCCTCCAATTACAATCCCTAAAGGAAATTGACAGGATGAGTGCACTAATAAAAATTTGTTGAAGATCATCAGAAGAACATTGGAGCAGAACAAGAGAAAGTGGGGTGAATAGTTGAAGTTTGTTGTTTTGGAAGATAGGATCACTTTCAATAGGGTCACTAGAAAGATTCCATTTGAGTTGGTATATAAGACTCAGGCCCTGCTACCCCTTCATATGAAACTATCTTCTTATCAGTTCATTCAACAGCTGGAGGATCAGAAGGTAAGTCCTTATGATGCTCGTATTAACCAGATTGTTGAGCTTGATGAAGAAATGAGGGCATCCCACCGAGGTATGTAAAGTTAAGAGAGAAACCGAAGAATTTATTTGACAAGAAGGTCACTCCAAGAGATTTCAATGCTAGAGATCTTGTACTGCTATGGGATAGCAGACATGAGGATAAGGAAAAGCATGGCAAGCTTGACTCATTATGGATGGGCCCTTACTTCATCGATATCAGGATTGGTGAGCATACCTTCTTCCTCAAGGAATTAGATGGTGAACCGCTCAAGTTTCCTATTAATGGAAAGAATTTGAAGCATTTCTTGGATTAACACCCATGAATCAAGGAAAATATTGTGTACAAAGTATAGTTTGTTGTTTGTTCCATGTATTTTGTGTTTTTTATCGTTCGGTCCTCGTTGACCTATTTTCATCAATTTCTCTACTATTTTTTTAAGATGGCTCTGCTTTCTCTACTCTGCAAGTTGACTCACATTACCCAATGTATATTTTTGGCACTTGGTCTACCTTAGTTCTGGTGGCACTCATGGGAAATTCCCATCCACGAGTCGAGCCGATGTTGGTGCTCAAAATAGTCTCGCCCCATTTTGCAAAGAAACCACTTTAAAAAAATTTCTTCTGATGAGTTGATAAACCATAGGTAAATTTATACGTGTCCACCAATATACCAAGAATTCAAAGGAATTAAAATAATTCGAATCGTGAACGATTTATGATTGGTGGCTAGTTTTCCAAGGCTATTGGTCGTAATTGGACTAGTTACAAATGATCAAAAGTTAGCTCAAGGGATAAGAAAACCATATCAAAACTACCATTTGATGGAAGAATGTGCAATAAGAAATTTTCTACAAGTTCCCCCATAAAAGGAGAATTCACTAGAGTCAATGGAAATGAGAACTAGCAAATGGTTTTCAAACGACAACAAAGTTTTCTTGAGCCACCGATCATAATTGGTCTAGTTGACCTATTGAAACTACGAATGGAGGTGTAGAAAATTCCTTTTCCAAACTACCAAGAAGATTACATTCCCCCGAATTCAAGGTTACCAAAATTGTCTAATAAAAATACTAGAGGTTTCCAAAGGGGGATACGCATTTCGTTCCTAAGGATTTGAACGATGGTTTAAAATGAAAGACAGCTTTTAAGTTTTAAGAGCTTCCTAAAATTGCAAAATGGAGTAACATGGCTCCTAGAGGAGCTATGAAGAGATATAAAGTAGTCACCAAGTTCAAGCTATTGCTTGACGTGACTCTCTACATAACAAGGAGCATATACGAAACTTATAATCTCGTTTACGGGGATGAGATTGTTGTTTGGTGAGTCTCTAAAAATTACATTTTCTAACTTTGCAAGGTAGACGAAAAGGGTTGTTTTAGTTGGCAACTCTTCTAGTTCTCACCAATACCAATGGACACGAACACCTAAGTTTAACACCCAAACTCTAGCAGCATAGAAGGTTGTGGTTGTAACCAAAGATGACAATTGAATTACAAGTTGGTAATGTAAAACATAAGGAGGAGTTTTTTTGTTTCGTACTAATAGTATGGTTACAATTTTTTCCAAATTGTTTCCAAAGGGGGTTTAATTTTATGATTGACTACCAAATGTTCTATGGGTTACATAAGTGAATGATTACATCTTACTATTTTTCTAAAACAAATTTATTTAAAATATTCAATTGTAAGATAATCCAAGGGATTTAAATTTATTACGCTACGCAATGGAAAAATAAAGTTCAAGAATTATGAATGACAAGGTGAGATGAACTATGCTTGGGAGATATTTTAATCAGTAGTGTATGTGGTAATCATGGTGGTTTCACTCAAACTCCACAATGCTTCATCCCTTAAATAGATCTTTCATCCTTTATAGTCAAACTACACCCAAACATAATCTCCTATTAGACCTTGCCCAAGCCTAGATCACATGTGCTCTTCCATCAACAATGTTGACTAGTCGACATTTGGGCACCCCAACAATTACAAGTTTCAAAGGAAACTGGACAATATCCTCTTTTTCGTATTACCCTCTTATTTACATGTATCTATAGTAGAACCAATAATATTTATAGGGGTGTGCCACTATATCCTCCGAGAGAGGAAGAAGAGAGAATCAAAAATTTCAACCATTCCCTCTCTATTTTCAGCATATATTTGAATAGGGTTCCCAAAACCCAAATTGTGAGCTTGTACGATTTATGCCATTAAAGAACCATTGGCATCATTATAAATTACTTTAGTTCTATTCATTACTACTAAAACATGTAAATTTGATGTATGTTTCCTAAATCATTTTGTAACCTCCATATTTATGGATGGATTCCATTTCTTCAATCAATCAAAAATTTAGCCATGAGAGACTTTGAAAACATGTTTGTTGGAAAACTTGCAATCAATGATGTCTCCCAAAACTATCCTTTTTCTTGTTCCTTTTTTAATAAGAAATTAAATTCACTCAAACAGTTCACCTAACATGCATAAGGTTCCACATTCAACATACACGTCTACTTGAGCACTTGAAAATACTTTTTTTGACAAACTTTCTCTATCTTTTATGCCTTGATAGATGTCCAAACCCTACTCTAAGGATCCCATTTTGGTACAAGCTAGGAGATGCTGGAAGAGGTGGAGGAAATATAGCTTTAAACCTGTAAATGCATTTTATTAAAGTACCCAACAGATTTACAACATGTCCATTTTGTCAAAGAAGGGGTTTCACATAGAGGAAGAGTAAAAGAGACAAATTTGTAGAGTCATAAGCGAAATAGCAAGAAAGGCACTCAGAAACATACAATGACCATGGAACATTAATTTTTCTATTAAAAACATGTACTGTTGAATATTTAGTGGAGGTTTTAATGGGTACATTTGCTTGGCGTTTAGAAACAAAGGAAGAAAAATAATACAACTGTGTGTTATACCCAAGTCCAACGCCTCCTACAACTCAATCCTCTTTCTTCTACATACATGAACAAATCCATGGTAGGCACAAGAAATTATAAAAGATATAGAAATTTTCTTGAATATAGATATAAATTTAGACAAATCAATTTGTTCTTTTATCAAGAGAGGATAATTACGGGTTTATGTTTATTTTTTCTTTCAAAACTTGCCAAACCTAGACCGTATCTTGACTTTATATGTGTAATAGGAGAGAACTTTTTAATAAAATACATTTTATAGCTCTCCATTATTAGACAAGGAACAAGACAAGTCTCCAAATTGATTTGAATTCCTATACATTTATAGAATTGCTCCACATTCCAATCTCCCGACACAAACAATCATCTTGCCTGCACATCCCCACAAGTCACCCTTCACCCAACGCATTCAAATTTTTTTTTTTTTGCTATTATTATTATTTTATATTTTATGCATGGCACTCTATTTTCCTCCCCTTATAAGAGCATAGTCCTCGATGTGACGTAACAAAAAAATCATGAAGGTTGCATAGGAGATAAAGTTAATAATTACATCACAATACCAATCGAGTACAAACACAACACTAATGGTCCACAAGACATATCTCTACATACTTCTACGATTGTATCACATCAAAAGAACTCGACCAAATTATGGAAGAAATGTACATAGATTTCACAACATATTACTTGTCACATACATGCTCTTCATATAAAATTACTTTCAACATAGGCATATTATAACACATGGAATTACCAACATGTACACATACATGGGTTTCATGCAAGTCAAAACAATAATTGTAGCTATATAGAGTCAAGATGGAAATAACATCATACCAAAAATGAAGATCAACCATCGTCAACATCACAAAACACAACCAGAGTCACTAGAGTACACATAAATTGTATCACCAACACTATACACCTCCCAAAATAACTCTATATACCTCCTAAAGCATCAATAACATAAAAATAACACTCCAAGTGCACTAATCACGCCCAAAACAAGTATCTTTTGTCTCCCTCAAGTATCTTATGCCTTACTCAAGTCTCTTATACCTCCCTCAAGTCTCTTATGTCTCCCTCGAGTCTCTTAATCCCCCTCGAGTATTTTATTCTTACCTCAACTCTCTTATGCCTCCCTAAAGTCTCTTATGTTTCACTCGATTCTCTTATGTCTCCCCCAATCTTGTATGCCTCCCTCAATTATCTAATGCCTCCCTAAAGACTCTTATGTCTCCCTCAAGTCTCTTATGCCTCCCTAAAGTCTCCTATGTCTCCCTCAAAGAGGTCACCACCATATGGCCCTAGGCACATAGATTCAAGACACCCCTAACCCAAGTGATATAATAAATCATGGATCAACAACTCGATAGTTATCTATAACTCCTCGGGTCATACCCCATACAATGAAGTGGGTCCATAGGTTACACCACTCAATGATGAATCTTATGACCCTATTCCACACATTACGACATTATAAATAGCTTTACAATCAGTATCAAGTATCAAGTGGCAAAATCATAAGCCTTGGGATAGGCTATAAAAAATTTAAACATGAAAAGAAAATTTAAATCTAAGTAAATAAAAATGGCCAAATAGCCATAGTTAGTGCAAAAATCCACATGTTAGTGCAACAACCAAATAAAATGCCCAAAATATAAGAACACATCAATCAAGAAAATTATTGGTTCTAGCAAGAAAAAGAAAATAAAATGTTCAATTTATGAATAAAATACGTATAGAGAAATAACACATCACAATAACTATGTGGCCTTATATGGCCACAAAAGGGCACTCAACGAATATCCGAAACTTGAGCATCGAGCCTCATCTCGTAAAATAGCATATCAAATAATAAAACTATCATCATCTCTATCTGAATCATCCCTCCACCACTTCAACAAGGCTTAACATAGTCATAACTACACGTAGCTTGAATCCATATGATAACCATACAGGAGAGAGAAAAGAGTCCAGATCACCATCTCCGAGCCTAATGTTTCTGCAAAACATAATATACATGATACCTGTTGAGCAATTTCCATACATACTAAATGAACAAAAGTGATTTTTCAGCCTATGTAAGACTCCACTTACTATCTTGTACTCTACTTGAGTTACTTGGTCAATGGTAAAGATTTCCTCACTCCAAACATACATCTTTTATATCTCAAAAGTGTACCTTGTAGAGACATGATTTGCGGGTGTTCTAAGCTTGCTCTGGATTTGTCTCTTTAGTAGATACAATGGAAACACCTTAGTATGTGGGTATACCTATTGTTGAGGTGAATCTTTGGTATCAAGGCCGGTTCATTTTTATGTCTCCTAAACTAATTTTTGGGGTTTTGAGGGTAAATAAATGATTTTAAATGAATTGAAAACCTAGGATGATACACCAAAATTGTTAAGGGATTTGACTCGGACATGCATAAATATCTAGGAATGGATTTTGGATGAACATACCAATAGTTTTCAGTAGATTATTAAGGAAAAAAAACTTGATGTATTAAGGGAATGATTCACAATAATAATGTTAAGATGAACTTGCACACTAATATTATGCATAAATAACTAAGTCTTGTAGAAGAAGTAAAAGATCAATTAGGTACTTTGATGATCACAAGAAATACTAAAGTATACACAACAATACAAAAAATTGGAAAGGTAGAAATCAACTCTCATTCAAAAGGGAAAAACAGCAAAATATGCTTCAACACTCCCGTGTCCAAAGTCCTCTCCCTGTTCTTTTCCAATTCACAATATATATAGAGAAATTATTCATCCCACCCATCCTAAAAATAGACTAAAATTTACTCTCCCATACATCCTATTTTTATCCTTTATCTTGAATAAATAAAGGAATAAAAACAAGCATGCTAATATAATGAGGTATTAATAGCCTCATTTACAAAAATACAACTCAAAGAAATTGCGGTTGACTGTTATTTTTTTAATAAAGTTGGGTGAATAATTTTCCTAATAATAAACTTGGATTGATGAGAAAGTCTTCTCGATTACATGAAAAATCTGTCTTCTAGTTGATGATGTGGCATCTGCAACTTGATCCAATTTCAATTGCAAAATATCATTTTAAACATCCTCTTGGATGCACATGTAAAAAGTAATTCAATTCCATATCACCCATTGTGGGGATCACTATGAGAAGATGTGAAAAATATAAATTACTTTATTTTGGTGGAAAATAAGGTAATAGGCCTCCAGAAAGGGATCCTTGTACTCTGATGTTGTCCTCTACTTGTCTTATTCTGGTCACATAGAGAATTGCACTTTTGCACATAATGTTATTGTCTTCTTCATAAAAATCTGATTGTGAGGTGAACACTTGTCTTCATTCTGGATTTGACCACCTTTGTTGACTTGGCATATTATTATGATTTAAAATAAACAAGGGGTCATTTTTTAAAATAATTCCATACTATACACTTGGCCACCTTTTTTATTATCATTACATAGTATATACTTGGCCACCTTTTTTATTATCATTGCATTGTGATTTGTTGTCGGTATTTGATTATTTTTGCATATGTTATAAGACCTTAACCAAGGTCAATGCAATGATTAATTAAATGACGTGGGCTGGCCCCCTTCCCACGGTGACTCACCCCTTAGATAAATATAGGTGGCATTTGATTTAACCCTGATTGGCATAGGAAAGTGGGACTTTGACTATGATTATTGATTACCTATACCATTTGATATATGTCATTGATATTCAAATCCATGATTAGGGTTTACATTTAGTAATAAAGATGGTTGGTGCTCTGCAAGCCATTGATCTTTGTACCTTTGAATGTTGATCATCGATCCTCTGTCTTTAATAAATGTGAACCTACGTTGGAGTTGGCCAAATTGTATGTCATTGATCATCTATCACCTTTGATATGGGAAGTCGATGCATTACTCGATAGCTTGCTTGGGTTATCATTTTTGATTATTGGATCATGTACCTTCATATCTTTACCGTTGATGAAAAATTTGGTAGAGTTACATTTGAGAGGTTGAGTTTCAAGTTGGGTAAAAGCAAAATAAACCTAATGTTTTTTCACTATGCATTTTTCAATATATGGTGGAAGCGCTGGAAAAATTTCCTCGGATAACATTGTTGATATTTCTCGAGGTCGGTTGCTTCGATAAATCGGTCTTACGAAGCTTTGTGCATCGATTTTTTATTCTCTACAATATCATGGCCACCAATAGTGGAGTTTTGGAGTTCATTTTCTTTATAGAGAAGGGATATGTGAGATTTCAGGTTCATATTTTCTGAAGTGGCTTTCATTAAGCTTCTTTCAAGCTAGTTATGAAGGATTGTCTGGTTTCTTTGTTGGCTTTTGAGTTCTCTGTGATCTTTTTAAGTGTGATCTCATCGTTATTTGGTCATTTTGTGCTCACTATTTAGCTCTTGTGAGGTATGTGGTCTTTGGTTTGGAGTATCATTGAGCACTTTTCTATGCGAAACAACCTTATGCGATGATGTTTTGGTTCTTGGTCATTTTTTGAAGGCCTTGGTTGGAGTTCATGGCTCTAAGTTCTATCTTGTCTGCCATTTTCTTGAGTTCTACATAACCAATTTTTATCTTGTCATTTTAAGTTTGACTATGGAGAATTTGATGAGCCATGAAAAGAAGGCCTTGAGCTCTGTATACTACCCCTTATGTTATGCATTACATAGTTGCCATTTTTGAGAAGGTAAGACTTCATCTTTGAACTCTGTGACTGCCTTTCCCTTGTCATTTCAACTTTATTAACACTAACACCTCGAGACCCTTGTGTTTCTTTGCATTTTCTGGTGCAACCTTGATCTCTGAGCTTTGAAAATCATTTGGGTGATCATTGTTTTACTCTGGACTTGATCATTTTGATGGTTTTGACAACTTCGAGCTTCCTTGGTAAGTCTTTCCCTCCATATTAATACTTTTGTGTGCAATAAAATTGAGCTCTCGAAATACCCACTAATGGGTTCATTTTCTTTTCGAAATATCTCTTTCCTTGGTACATTATTTGCTTCCTATCCATGGACATGTTTGCTTGAGTTGTAACATTTCTCTCTTGCTATGGAGTGCATTGAGTTCTAGTTTTGTCTCTACTTATACTCTATACTACCATTAAAGATAAACGATACCTCTTCTCGTTTCGTGGCTTTCATTGATTCTTTAGAGAACTCTATTCCCGCACATTTACTTTTGTTCTCCTAGCTCGCTATATTATGACATGATATTTTCCTAAACTCAATTATTCTTATTTTGTGTTTGAGGCATTCCATGCTATTCTAAATGTGTATTTGACATTATTTTCTCATAATTTTTAATACCCATTTACCGGTTTGTAACTTTTAATTCAAATATGGCACTACATATTCTGTTTCTACTGCCTCTGTGTTTGTGCTTTGAGCGGCTTCTTCTATTTTAAGTCACCCAAAGAGGCTCAAAGACTGAAAGTAAATGGAGTCTTCTGAATTTGTCTTCCCTATCCTTCAAGCTAGCTCATATTTTGTTGTAGATTAAGAGATTTCAGATTTATATGAATTTCATTCATGTTTTTGAGCCAACATTATGTCCGAGTGCTAAGTTTTAGAAATTTGAGTTGAGGGTTTCTTAGGATTGGCTTTGCTAAGGGTACCTTAGACTTCAATTTCTTTCCATGAGAAAATCCTCAAAACTCGCCTATCTTCTTGGTGATTTGAGATGATTTCACATAATTTGACTCTATCCTTTTGGTTTTTCGATGACTAGTATCCATTATAACGTTTCGTGCTTGAAAACCCAATTTGTATTGTAATTTGAACTATTTCCTTATATACATATATAGTGAAGCAAATAAGATTTTTTATCCATCTTGTTTACACCAGATTTAAAATATTTAGACAAATTTGAACTTAGCTTGTTTGTTTCTTGCTTTGATAAGTAATATTGTTACCAATTATTCTTTGGAAAACATCTTTAAGCATGTGTTATTGATAGAAACATATATGGAAAGTTGTAATATAGGCTCATGATTCGGTCATGTAACTTAAGAAAATTTGAAACTCCAACCACATTCCATTTATGCATATTGTTTGTGAACTCTGTAATATACTTGAGTGATGAATCTGAAAAGAATTTTCAAAAATTTGTATCACTTTTCATGTTGCATACATGTACGGTTGTGTGCTTTAATGTAAATTGTTCCTTGAGTTGTAGTTATGAAGGATTTTTACTCTTCCCGTAGCTAGTAAAATCTAATTAGCACTTCGAATGCTAAACTGATGATTTTTTGAGATCTTGAAATTGTTCTTGGTGATCTTTTGTGTTTTCAATAGTTTTACCTACACATTCGGTTATGTACTATTAGTGCTTAGATTTTTTTCACCCTAGTTGTCATTATTTTCCTCTCGATCTGTGTGTTCTGAAACAATTTTTCTCTCAATGTGGGTGTTCTGAAAGTTTCTACCTCCACTTGAAATGTCTTGAATTGTTTACAGAATCCATTGTCATGTCCCTCCTTGAAAATTCTCTGAGATTTCCATGTTTTTTTCCTAATTTCTTCAAAATCCATGGGATTTTCCATTTGTCCTATTGTTCCCTTAGCATGGAAGCTCGAGAATGGTTAACCTATATTTGTATGACTTTAAAAATAAAAAATCCATGGTCGAAGGGATTTTCAGAACCATGATTCACTTGATTTTGTTTTAAAAAAAAATCATCCTTATCAAAAAATCGAGTTCTGGGCGTGAATGGTGATTTTCTATATTTTGACGGTCTAATGGGTGTCATTTTCCTATCAAAGTTATTCCTTAACATTTGGTGGTCACGTGGCTTCTTTTTTTTGGTCAGGGGACAATGGGAAAATGCTTTAACTTATCACTTTTTGATTTTTTGGAAAAAATGCAAATTTGGTCCCTTGGCTCTGCTCATTTCTGATTGATTCTTTTAGTGCTTACATCGCTTCTTATAATTGGATGGGCCATGGTGGGTTTTTTATGAAATTTTTCCTTTTGTATACTTTGGCAAAAGGTTTGAACTCACCTCGTAGCCCCTAGCTCCGATTAAAGAAAATTTTAAGTGGTAGGGAAAATGTCTTACTTTGACCCCACAGGAGGACACGTGGCAAAACTAATGGCGGAGATGTAGGACTTCTAAGGTAAGTTGAATGTTTTTCCCTTTAAGAAAAAATGGACTGAAATTCTAAAATGGAAGTTATGCCATAATGACATGTGGCGAGCCCGCACTCATTCAAGGTCTCAACCTTTGGGGATCATCTTAAGATGCGCCATTGTGACATGTGGCAGTTTGAAAAGTCAAAGGGGCGGGGAAGCGGACCATCGAGAGGAAAATTGGATTTTTTTCCTCTTGTCATCAAGAGGATTAAAATCTCAAAAAGGCCCGCAATCCCGATAGAGGAAGGGCTGATGGTTTCTCTAGTCAATGGAGGAGGTGCGGACTCTCGGGGATATTTGGAAAAATTTCCTTTTGGGAGAAAAGAGTTAAAAGTGAAAAAGGGAGCGCAGTTCCACTAGAAACCACATTGGGACACGTGTCAAGCCCATTTTTCAAGGGTAGAGCTGTGGGGAAAACTTAGAAAATTTTCCCTTTTCCAAAAATGAGGTGAAATAGTAGAATTTGGCCACGGTTCCATTAGGACCCACCTTAGGACATGTGTCAGGCTCATTTCTCAAGGGTAGAGGTGTGGAACAAAATGTGGAATTTTTCCATTTCTTCAAAAGTTTGTAAAAGGTCAAAGGAAATGCCTAGGCCCATTTTAAATTGAATCTTCCATGTGGATGGCCCAAATTCAAAGTAAATATCAATGACAGCTGAGAGTCTAAATATGATTTTCTCCTCATTTTACGGAAATATGCTTGGAAGTGCGAGTATTCATGATTTCTTGGTATTTCCTACATGCCAAATAAAGGTGAGAGTTAATGTTGATATCTAAGTTTAGTGGGGAAAATATGGAGACATCTTTCGCCATTAAAATGGTCTGACTCTTGGGCTTGATATGATTTTCCATTTTTCTTCTCTCGAGCACACAAGGAACCAAATTTGACAGATTAAGGGCAGAAATCATTGGCTAGTTGAAGAACGGGTGATCTACCGAAGGAGGATTTGAATGCTTTGGAGATATTCAAGAGATTTTCCCCTTAGACTGATGACTTCTTGCATATTTGATTCTTGAAATCATGATCATGATCATTGAGAGCACTAGTAGCATTCAATGTTAGGATTTTACGGGGAAAAGGGACTCTGTTGTAAATTTTATAAATGGCACAAATTTTTCGTGCAAATGGTTGGAGTGTTAGAGGTTGAAGAAAATTCCAAGAGGAAAATTTGAGAAATTTTGTCTTTTGCAAAGCCGTCTGAGAAGCCCGTATATCTCTTTTGTATTATGTTTTATCATGTTAAGGTGGTTGCAAGCGAACATCCATTGACAAGCTCTAAGATTTTTCTAGAAACTTTCCCTGCTCATAAATTTAATCAAACTTAAGTTATTCTGTTGATCTTGAGAAATATGTGTTTGTTTCATTTATGAATGTTTGTAAATAGTTTTTCTCATTCTTATTGTAATATAGTATCAAAATCTATCTTAATGACATAGGTCTCAATCCTTTTGCCAATTTAGTGGCATCTCAGTAATCTCATTTCTCAAAAGAGCTTTCATCCGGGAGTGAAATAAATGATTTAAAATCCCTTTTCTTTCATTTCTTGACAGAGATTGTTTGAAAGCCTTTGGTTGTACCTTAGGTGTGATTGAACTTAGATTTTTATGTTTTATTAGGTCATCTAACTCAAGCCTTTCTATTAAAATATCATAGATTGTGTGAAAAAGTGCTAATTTGGGCTTCCATTGAAGTACATATTCTGGTTAAAGGAACATTTTAGCTATTCTGAAGCATTTTGTTATCTAGACTTTCCATTTTGTAAGAGTTCTTAGAGATTTGGAAAATCAAGTTTATTCTGCCTCACCTCCCACCAAAACTTATTTAAAAACAACTAATCCTACCCATACTACCCCTGTTTTTCATGTGTGTATATAAATTCATAAATTTTATTACCAAAACATACAGAAACAATCAAGATTCCAAATGTCTTTAGTAGCTTGAACCTTGCCTAGAGAATATCTCCACTATCTAGAGTGACAACTCGTGAGAGTTAGATTTTGTTGCATTGATCATATTTTCTTCAAGGTCTCCTTAACAACTTCATTAGGAAGGACATCTCCATCTCCTCCATAAATAACAGCTACAAAAGGGTTCTCTTACCTTGGTTGAAAGGCACAACCTAAAATAGTGAGGATAGATCAAATCCTCTTGAGGGTGCTATCCATTTCTCCACATTTGAGTGATAGAGGGCTAGTTAGATCCCATCCCCAGCTACAAAATGACTCACCATGATCTATCTATCTCTAAGCTTCCTACCAAAACTTGTGATGTTGCTTAGACTTTGAGGGAGAATAAATTTGGGTACCAACACCTTACTGGCACCGTTTCTAGGGACACAGTGGTTGCAGTCATGTTTAGACCCTGGTAAAACACTTGTTATATAATCCAAATGATGTGTGTAATTATTTCAGTTCCTACACTGAGTGCACTAGATTTCATTGACAAATAAAGGTAAAGAAAATTCAGAGTCTTTCCATTTCTAGTTTCTAGTGTTGACAACATTTGACAAATCATGTTTTCTACATCTACACAACTAAGGTGGAAATACTTAACGGTGACTCCCTATTGATCTTATTCTTAATGAATACTAGTGTCTTAACCTCACTCAAGTGAGATTTATTACTAACCTTTGCAAAGTTTGGAAGGAAGAAGATATTTATTTGCTAGGGACCTTGCTAGGACATTATTTCCTGAGCTACGAAAAAGAAAAATTAGAAGGAAGGAGATCCTGGAGAGTTGTGGGGTTCGAAAAAAGAAGAGGGATCTTCATTGATGAAATTGATCGACCTATCATTGAATACTATTACTCAAGTGATTACAATCAGGTAGCCTCTTTATGGAATTGAATTATCCAATTGGACAGGGGCCTTCATTTGATTTTGAGAAGTTTTCTTTTCATTCTACCCCTATCTTTTTAGAATTTGATAGGTATTTCCAAGAAACAAGGCGTTTAGGGGATATCCACTTTGAAAATTATACCCCTGTGTTTCGAGACCCTCTTCCCTTTATCGATCTATCACCTCTCCACGGTCACCTCCTTAAAAAAACATGGCCCAGTCCCCACCCGCACCTTCATTTTTTAAATACCTTTCGACCTATAAATATTGTAGGGATGGCTAGTTATCCAAATGTAGTTCCTCAAGATGTAAGAAACAGACTACCAAAGTTCCAAGGAAACAAAGCTATAACTGGTGATCAACATGCAAAGCTTTTGATCAATATGATGGAATAATTTGAGATTGAACATGAAGATGTATATATCAATTTGTTTATCCATACTCTGGAAGAGGATGTAAGGGATTGGTATAAAGCTTTTCTAGATAACTCTATTGATTCTTGGACTGAGATGAACAATGCATTTAAATTGCATTATGGTGATGGAACTGGCCCAAGGTTTCTTTTGAGAAAATTTAAAAACATCAAAAATAATCCTAATGAGTTAGTACATGATTTCAACACAAGGTTTAACAAGACATTGAGGAGATTTCTGTTAGGATAAGGAAATGTGATGAATCATGTATGATCAAATATTTAGATGCATTTGATAAAAAGGATGCGTACTAATTGAGGGACAAAAACACCTTGATAATTTGAGTCAATACTTCACCATGGCTCTGCAAATAGAGAACAAAATCAATGAAATTGGAAAGCCTCAAAAAGGGAGGGTGTAAAACTAATTTACCTGAAAGGCCTCAAACAAGTAAGGCTACATATTTGGAGGAAGTTGTGAAAACTTTGGCAAGAGCTGTAAATGAAATATCATACAAAATAGCCCGAAAAAAAGAAGGGACTGGCACAATTCATAAGGTCAACACAAGAAGCAAGGCCTAGACAGACAGTTCACAAATTAGAAAAGACTCGATGATAGAGGCAAGGAACTGTTGGATTTTGAAATAGGTAGCCCCAAGGAAAGGAAAAAGAATGGTGTATAATCCTTTGGCTGTCAAATTTGATGTTGTGGAGGAGACATATGCGTCATTGATTGGTGTAAACGATGTTTCATGCCCCATGCTCCATGCGAGTACACTAGAAAGAATTTGAGGAACTAGCAAATGATGAAATTGGTGATGATGCCTACATGATGGAGATCCTGTCAATTTTTCCAAGGGAAGCAACTTCAATCGAGGTAATAAGAGCTAGAACTATTGCTATTTTTTTGGGATTGCATCCACCGGGCACCTCCTCTTCCTCCCTCTCATAATTTAGTAGCAGACACTATACAAGGTTTTGAATTTCCTAGTAATGATTTTGAATACTTGAGGGCATTAATAATTGAAAAGTATGATAGAGGAGTTCCTTGAGAAGAAGATAGGTGACTATTGATGAATGTTGTACTTACCCAAGAAAAGGAGTACAATACTAGAAGTAAAGATGCCAAGGGCCACAAGCCAAGTGAAAATTCCATTACTTACCAAAGAAACCACAAATAAAAATACATCTCGCAGAGATCTTTTTCCCCAAGAAAACTTGTGTTCCTCCCCATGCCCAAACTAAAAGAATCACATTCCATCCGATGAATTTTCCAATCTTTCTCCTACCGATGATTTACCCAAATTTTTTCATATGACATTGCCAAGTTTTGATTCAAATCAAAATAGCTATCCCAATTGTTGCGTTGCTTAGGATCCCTTAGCGAAGAAGAGGGCTTTTGAATGTTTAAGGTTCAAAGAGGAACCGATCATACAAGACAGAGATGTAGACAATGTTGAGATTCCCGTTACTTATTGCAGAGTTGAAAAATCCACAAGTGTTAGAAGAGTCGGGGGAACCACCGAGAGGTTTATTTACGAAATTCTTTGGTTAAATCCTAGCTTAATGTGGATCTATTCTTCACTACCTTAGTTATCAAAGACAAGTTGTTACATAATTGTATGCTTGATTCTAGAGCCTCATGTAATGTCATGCCTCTTGAAGTTATGAATGATTTGGGAATCAAAGTAATAACAACATATGGTAACGCACTTTCATGGACTCGAGAGGTTCTAGCGGTGGGATCTGTCAAATATCTAGATGTGCAACTTGTATCTTATCCTGAAGGAACTTAAAAATTGATGGAGTGATTGCTGACTTCCCTGCCAAGTGGGGGATGTTGTTGTCAAGAAAGTGGGTAGCAAGTGTTGGTGGTAGTGTGTAAATGGACATGTCTTATACAACTATCCCCATCGAAGGAAACTCTATTAATTGATATGGAGAGAAGAAGATGTTGTACTTGATTGAAGACCCAAGCAATGCATATTATGAAGTTTTGCAAGAAGATGCTTTGATCTTAACAAATTTGTGAGTTTTGTGGATTTCAGAAGTATGAAAATGTAGAAAACAGAGTTCCTAAGTATGTTGTTTTCTCTGGGAATTTGGTCTATGATTCAGCCTTGAAAAATGTTATATAATTTTACCTAAACATAATGGAGGAACTTGAGAGAACATGGATGGTTTACAAACTGAAAAAATAAGAAAAAGAGGTATATTTCTAGTTGAAGTAAACATATCGAGAACATTTTGGCATGGTCGTATTTAAGATGGAAGGAACTTGAAGATTATCCTTGATTTTTTTCTTTTGTATCAAGGTGGGCATCCTTTGTACAGTGTATAGTTTGTTGGTTTGTTTTCTATCTTTTATGTTCTTGTTCATTTTGGCCCTCGGTGGTTTGTTTTTGTTGGTTTCTCTATTCATTTTTGGGGGATGGTCCTGGTTTTGTGCTCTGTAAGTTGACTCCTTTGCACAACTGATATTTTTTCCCTTGGTCTACCTTTTTTCTTATGGCACTTGTAGGGAGTGCTCAATCCCAGTCGGAGCAGATGTTGGTTCTCAAATTTGTTTTTCCCTAGTTGCCATTATTTTCCATTGATCTACGTGTTGTGAAACATTTTTCTCTCAATGTGGGTGTTCTAAAAGTTTCTACCTCCACTTGAAATGTATCAAATTTTTACAGAAATACATTTTCATGTCCCTCCTTGAAAAGTCTTTGAGCTTGCCTTGTTTTTGCCCTAATTTCTTCAAAATCTGCGGGCTTTTCCATTTTTCCTATTTTTCCCGACCATGGAAGCTCGAGAATGGTTAATATATATTTGTATGCCTTTAAAAATCCAAAATACATGGTCAAAGGGATGCTCAAAACCATGATTCACTTGTTTTTGTTTTTAAAAAAATCATCCTTAGCGAAAAATCGGGTTCAGGCGTGAATGGTGATTTTCTATATTTTGACGGTCTGACGGGTGTCTTTTTCCTGTCAAAGTTATTCCTCAGTGTTCAGTGGTCATGTGGATTATTTTGGTTGGTCGGGGATGGTGGGAAAATGCTTTAACTTATCAATTTTTACTTTTTTAGCGAAAAAGGAAAATTTTGTCCCATGGCTCCATTGATTTCTGATTAGTTCTTTTTCTCGCTTACGTGGCTTCATCTAATTGGATGGGGCATGGTGGGTTTGTTTTTAAACTTTTTCCTTTTGGATACTTTGGAAAAAGTTTTGAACTTGCCCCACAAATGCTTGCCAGGAGCTCGATTATATAAAATTTTAAGTGGTAGGGAAAAGGTCTTACTTTGACCCGTAGGAGGACACATGGCGAAGCTAATGGCGGAGATGCAGGCCTTTGGAGGTAAGTTGAATGTTTTTCCCTTTTGGAAAAATGGAATAAAATTCTAAACTGGAAGTTTTCCCCACCAAACCATTTTGAAACCTTAAGAATTTTGAAGCTATGCTATAAATGACACGTGGTGAGCCCGTGCTCATTCAAGGTCTCAACCTTTGGGGATCATCTCAAGATGTGCCATTGTGACACGTGGTAGTTTAAAAAGTAAAAGGGGCGGGGAAGTGGACCATTGGAGGAAAATTGGATTTTTTTCCTCTTGTCATCAAAAGGATTAAAATCTCAAAATGGCCCACAAGCCCGATAGAGGAAAGGTCAACACTTGCTCTAGTCAATGGTAGAGGTGCAGACTCTCAAGGGAAATTTGGAAAAAATCCTTTTGGGAGAAAAGAGTTAAAAGTGAAAAAGGAAGTGCGTTTTCACTGGGACCCACATTGGGACACGTGTCAGGCCCATTTTTCAAGGGTAGAGATGTGGGGAAAACTTGGAAAATTTTCCCTTTTCCAAAAATGAGGTGAAATAGTAGAATTTGGTTGCGGTTCCATTGGGACCCACCTTAGGACACATGTCAGGATCATTTCTCAAGGGCGGAGGTGTGGAAAAAAATGTGGAATTTTTCCATTTCTTCAAAAGTTTGTAAAAGGTCAAAGGAAATGCCTGAGCCCATTTTAAATTGAATCTTCCATGTGGACGACCCAAATTCAAAGTAAAGATCAACAACAACTGAGAGTCTGAATTTAATTTTCCCCCCATTTTACTGAAACACGCCTGGAAGTGCGAGTCTTCATGATTTCTTGGTATTTCCTACACGCCAAATAGAGGGGAGAGTTAATGTTGATATCTAAGTTTGGTGGGGAAAATATGGAGACATCTTTCGCCATTAAAATGGTCTGACTCTTGGGCTCGATATGATTTTTGTTTTTCTTCTCTCGAGCACGCAAGGAACTAGATTTGACAGATTAGGGGTAGAAGTGGTTGGTGAGTTGAAGAAAGAGTGATCTACCAGAAGGAGGAGTTGAATGTGGGAGATATTCGAAGAGATTTTCCCCCTGAGCACCTGACGAATTTTTATAGATCTAATTCTAGAAATCACGATCGTGATCATGGCAAGCACTAGTAGCACTCAATGTCAGGATTTTGGGGGAAAAGGGGATCTATTGTAAATGTTATAAATGGCACAATTTTTTTGTGCAAATGGTTAGAGTGTTAGAGGTCAAAGAAAATTCCCAAGAGGAAAATTTGACAAAGCCTATCTTTTGAGAAGCATGTATATCTCTTTTGTATTAAGTTTGATCATGTCAAGGTGGTTGCAAGTGTACAACCATTGAAAAGCTCTGAGATTGTTCTAGAAACTTTCCCCTATTGATAAATTTAATCAAACTTGAGTTATTTTGTGTTGATCTTGAGCAAAATGTGTTTGTTTCATTTCTGAATGTCTACAAATAGTTTTTCTTGTTCTTATTGCAATCTTGTATCAAAATTTGTCTTAATCACATAGGTATCAATCCTTGTGACATAGTTTAGTGGCATCTACAATCTCATTTCTCATAATATATTTCATCTGGGAGTGAAATAAATGATTTAAAATCACTTTTCTTTCATTTGTTGATAGAGATTGTTTGTAAGCCTCTGGGTGTACCTCAGGCATGATTGATCTTATATTTTGATGTTTTATTGGGTCTTCTAACTCAAGCCTTTGTGTTAAAATCTCATAGATTGTGTGAAAAAGTGCTAATTTGGGCCTCCATTGAAGTACATATTCTTGTTAAAGGAACATTTTAGCTATTTTGAAGCATTATGTTATCTAGACTTTCCATTTTGTAAGAGTTCTCAGAGATTTGGAAAATCAAGTTTATTCTGCCTCACCTCCCACCAAAACTTATTTAAAAACAACTAATCCTACCCATACTACCCCTATTTGTCATGTGTGTATACAAATGCATAAATTTTATTACCAAAACATACAAAAACAATTAGGATTCCAAATGTCTTTAGTAGCCTGAACCTTTCCTAGAGAATATCTCCACTATCTAGAGTGACAACTCATGAGAGTTATATTTTATTGCATTGATAATATTTATTTCAAGGTCTCTTTAACAACTTCATTAGGAAGGACATCTCCATCTACTCCATCAACAACATGCTATAAAAGGGTTCTCTTACCTTGGTTGAAAGGCACAACCTAAAATAGTGAGGATAGATCAAATCCTCTTGAGGGTGCTATCCATTTCTCCACATCTGAGTGATAGAGGGCTAGTTAGATCCCATCCTTGGTTATAAAAGGAATCACCATGATTTATTTTTCTCTAAGCTTCCTGCCAAAACTTGTAATTCTACTTTGAAACTTTAAGGGAGAATCAATTTGGGTACCAAGATGTACCTTTCTCTTCAGTTCACCTTTTGGATTGATCCTTTTTAACTTGTAGTTGTATTATGTAGAAGTGATGTAGCACCTTGATTTGTTTCTGTACTCCTCATACATCCCGAACAGAACATGTTACTCTTAGAAAAATTTACTCTAAACCGGGTCAAGTTGTTATATTAAAAGAAGACTTTATTGTTGTTTTTCTTCAGCAACTCTTATTTTGTATTTACCTTCTAATTTACAAAGCTCTATCTTTATTTCTTCACTTCTTTTGTAACCTTTTCATGACTGTCTAAGTCATTGATGTTTGATGAATTTGTCTAAGTATTGAGCTGGTTGCATTGTGTATTATATCTCTTCATCATGAATCACCCTCTGCGTCCTTAGTTGTACTATAACTAAATTTGTTCTTTATCATGAAGTAACTTGTATTTATCTAAATCTGTAGCTTTGACTATACAATGTATTATCTCCTTTCTTGCATACTATTTGATTAGTAAAACTTTCAAGCATGAATTAGTTGTGAAATAACATGATGGAAAGATGTAAAATGTCCATTTTACATGGCGAAGCCCTGTCAAAATTTTCTTAGATTCCCTTTTCCATTATGTTTCAGTTGTAATTTTGTCTCATTCCATTTGTTAGAATCTATAACATTAAACATGCATTTGTTTTATGGATTAGTACACACACATATTTATGTATTTTAGTCTTTAGTATGAACTGAAATAAATGTACTTTTTTGATTCAAGTTACAAAATGTAATACCTCGATATATAAAAATAGCGATTCTCGTTTATTTCCTTATTCATACATGTACCTACACATTTAGATAAACTAGTTACAATCATATGTACCGATGTAGAATATTGTTTCTTTTCTACTATGTATTTATGTTTTATATAATAATACCTCACGATATCGGAGATTCATTTGCATGAAAAGAGCATGATTTAATCCTGATCTCATGACTGACGATCTCTTTTCGTGTTGTTTTTCAAGTACAATGTAGTATTGAATGACAAGGATGAAGATGGACCAAAAGATGGAGCAGAGAGATGGAGTAGCAGGACAAGAAATAAGGCAATGATGGATTCCTTAGTATTCTTTTTCTTTTATTTTAATGTGCATGCACCTTTTATTTTAGTAGCTATGATGTTTACTTGAGTTACATCCCACGACTTGTGTGGGAAATATTTGAAATTCCTTATGAATAAAAAATTGAATTTTGAAATTGAGTTTTGTACTTCCTTCTACATTTCAGCATTGTATATGGGTTGTATAATGAATTAAACAACTCAATAACATAATCAAATATATTTAATGATTAAGGAAAGAATTTTAAAATACATATAACCTTAGTAACGAAATTTGATATTGTTGTAATCTACAACTATGATTATTGTTCCAAAACTTAATACTTCATCTATTATGTATTTTTTAGTCTTCAGCAATATTAAACATATGTCCTTCGAGGCCTTTATGTTCCTTTTTTAAAGACAATCATGAAATTGCAAACTATGTGATTTGTTAAATTTTGTAACAACACACATAGTGACAAATGAGATGTAGTCATTAATTTATCCAACATAACAAATATTAAACAGTAATAATATCCCTTATCTTAGGTTCACTTCACCAATTCCATCCATCAGAATGAAGTTTTGAGTTTCCCATTTTTGCACGAGTGTAAAAATGTCAACATTTCTCGCAATCCTGTTGGGAAAGTTTTCTACTAGCTTGTAGCCCGTGCCTTGATCTTTTCCATTAGGAATGGATTCCAAATAATGTAATCAAAATCTACCTTTCAAGGTCAAACCCTTCCTAAATGAATTAAAACAAGGAATGATCTGGCAAACCAGATCACATGCATGAATTCACTTTAATGAATTGAAAAGAATTGCAATGTGCATGAAGCACTTATTGAAAGGGAAATCCTACTCTAACTAAACATTGTGGGATTTTCAATAACAATGTTTGAGAAATATACAATTCACAAGAATGGGAATTTCCTATCCATTCAACCTTAAAAGCTAAAAAGAATTGTGTTCTTTGAAATCTGAAATCATGTAAGGACCACTCCAAATTGTATCAAACTTTGTGTGGTTTCCTTGATTTCCACAATGAACATCCCATTTCAACTCAATGTCTTCTTTATTAAAGATTCTAAACTTACATTTCATATCAAATTTTTTCTTCATTTGTTTCTAATTCTTTTCTATGTTCGGTGAGCTAGATCTCTCGGCTCTTGTAATTCCATAAATTCTACATAAAGAACCTACAATGGCTCAATCTGAATTACTTCCATCTGATGTAGAAAATCTAAATTAGGTAACTCAACTGAAATAGGCATCCTTTCCTAACTTCCATAAACAAGCTTGTATGGTGATTTTCCAACCGATATTTTAGGAGTCACTCTGCTGTCGGACCAAAGTGGTGAATTTAACATTAAATGCCAAGCTCTTTGGTTATATTTGAGTGTTCTTATGATGATCCTTAAAATATTCTTATTAGTACTTTCAGCTAACCCATTACCTTGTGGGTAATAATTAGATGACGTACTTAAATAAATTCTTTGCTTAATAGCCCAATCTGTTACCTTTGCACCAAGAAATGCTAAGGAATTATTTGAAATGAAAGTTTATGGAACACAAAATATCCAAACTATACCTTCATAAAAGGATAATATTGAAGTATTGTTGGCATCTTTCAAAGCTATTGCTTCAGTCCAACGTGTAAAGCAATTTGTGGCTATAAAAATCCACTTGTGTCCTTGTGATGAAGGTGGATTTATCATGCCAATAAAATCAAGACCCCACTATATAAATGGTTGATCTAATGAAATAGGTTGTAGGGGAAGTGAAGCTAAACATTATTTTCTAATAAAGAAATCACATTTCTTACACTTTTGATCCATTCAAAACAATCTTTAAATATGTTGGGCAAATAGTAACCAACTTTAAAAACAATTAGGCTATAGTACGTGCTAAAAAATGAACTTCTTCAGTCCTTCATGGAATTTAGATAATAATTGCTGAAATCTATGATAATCAACACATCTCAACAAGATTCCATTTATAACTCTTTTGAATACCACTCCATCAATGAAAAATAAGGTAAAACTTGTAACTTGAAATATCTTCATTTGTTCTTGTCCATACCTTCCAGATAAGTACCATGTTGTAGATAGTTAACTAAATCAGTCATCCATCTTGATTCCTGAACTTCTTAAATAAGCTCAAGTAGGTGATTTTCTTGTTGCACCATGATATCTGATTTCTCATACGTAATTTCATCATGTTGTTTTGGATCTTCTTATTTTGCAGCCTATTATTTTTTTATATCAGTAATTAGATGTTCACACAAGCCTTTACCCCGAACTATCTTTGCAACACGGATATCAACATCATATTCTATGACCTTCGTTATCCAACCTACTCTCTTCTCATTTAGTTATTTATTTAGTAAGAAATCTTTCACACTTGGATGAGAAACCAAAACATATATCTTATTTTTTGAAAGCATGTACTTAAAATTCTTTAGTCTTTTTACTACTGAAAGTACTTGTTTCTCAAGAAAAGTGTACATTGTTTCGTATTCATGCAAACTTTTTCCAAAGAAAGCAATTTGATGCTCAATATTTTCATCATTAACCTAAGTTAATATGGCTGAGATTGTTTCATTTCTTGCAAGTGCATACATTGTATTATCTTTATCAAAATTAGGATTTGCAAGAGTAAGAGCTTGAGAAATGGCTATTTTAATTGCTTCAAACCCTTCTCTCCCTTCGTTGGTCCAAGAGAATGTCTTCTCTTTATTTAACATAGTTGTCAATGGTTTAACCAATGCTACAAAATATCGAACAAATATTGTAACAAATCTCTGTAATTACTTCTTGTGATGAGGCAATGATAGATGTAATATGGCTTCAATTCTAAAAGGGTCAATTTTTAAACCTTTTTAGAAACAATCTAACCAAGCAATTTACCAAGATACACTTTGAAAAGATGGAATTTTTGGGATTCAAAGATATTCCAAACTGTCTCGCATAATTGAAAATCCTTCCTTAAATTTATTAGATGTTCATCAAAAAAATTTTTAAATGGATAACATCATCTAAATAAACCAAGATGCATCTATTTAATAAGCTACAAAAATCCATGTCCATTGTATGTTGAAACATTGCACCAAAGATTTGAAATGCCAAAAGGTATTTTTGTAAGCATAAGTACCCCACTTGGTGGTGAAAAATGTTTTGTACCTATATTATTCTCGACTAGAATTTGATTATATCTACTATAACCATCTAGAAGAGATAGTCTATCAAAACCAAAAATTGTTCTCAAAATTTGATCCAGATTTGGCGGTGGGTAATGATCTTTTAGTGGAGGTTTATTAATATCTCTAAAATATAGACATAATCTAATTTATCCATTATTTTTCGAACTAGAACAAGATTTGCTACCCAAATTGAATGCTTAACTGGAAAAATAATACCTGATTCGATCAACTTAGATAACTCTTTTCTCATTAAAGGCTCTATCTTCAGATTTACAGGCCTCTATTTTTACCTAACTGGCTTGGAATTTGGCTGTAATTCAATGGTATGTTGTGTCAAAATTGGATCAAACCCTTTTAGATCTTGGTATTTCCAAGTGAAAACATCCTTAAATTCCTTACAAAGATTGATAAAGGAATGTTTCTTAGCTAAGGAACATACCTTTCTGAGAAATAAATTCTTTCCATCATCGACTGAGATCTCTTCATAGTTGTCTAAATGTGTTGACATATTTGTTTTGTCTTTCCTTAAATGATCATCAATGCTGAAGATGTCTTCCAATGTGACCAACCCTTGAGGTAGTTTATTCGTCTTCAATTGAACAATTTGGTCACCATATAATTGTTGCAATTTCACTTGATTTACCTCAAAAAAATCAGCTTATTGTTGTAAAAAACCTGTAAATTTTAAAATCATTTTCAAAAACCTTCCAATTCAAATCATTATCGGGTATAGAAGGCCTGAAAATAAGCTTTATATGAGGCTAACTCTTGATGTTTTTAATCTATTCCAGTACTTGAAAACTAGCACCAATTGTAGGAAGTCTATCTACATACTTGTTTTCTATTCTTAGAACGGATTTGGATTTCAATAACATTGGAATATTCCATTAAATTGGAAAATCTATGTTTGTAAGACTTAATTAATGGATTCTTACAAACATTAACATTTCTTACTTGATTGATAACCAACTCAGAATCACCAAAAATCTTTAACATGCTAATACCTCTCTTTTTGGCCCAAAGTAAGCCATGAATTAATTATTCGTATTTAGCTTCATTACAGGTACACAAAAATTAGAGACTCAAAGCTGAGAAATACCTTTCATTTGTGGGGAAGTGAGCATGAAACCTACTCTTTGTCCTTTCTTGTTCTTAACTCCCTCAAAACGAAGCTTCCAAATCCCTTCTGCTGCATTTTATGTTTTGGACAATAAGGGAATTGATGTTTTTTCCTCGTGCGGAAATACACACCAAATAGATGTGTTGATGCCGACTCACAACACCCCCGGGATTCTCGTAACTCGATGGGTTTAGAATCATAGTGTGATTTCATAACACATAGTATCTCTCAAAGTGTGGGACTTTGCAAATCGAGAGAGCTCTCCGGATGAAGGCCGGATTCTATTCCTCTATTCAGGTGCACACGTTCAAATTACATAGGTTTTTATCCTAAATCCTATTATAATTTTCGAAGGAGACAAAGTTAAGGATATGCAATAAAATAAAACCTAAAATAACAAAGGTGATGCACCAAAGGAATTTTGAAACACCGACTTTGCTATATACACAAACCATAAAAATGTAATACTATCACCATGCACAAATAACCAAGACTGCAATGAGAGATTAGAAAGGAGACAATTAATGCAAGAGAGGTTGAAAATCATCCACAGGACATGCATTATCTCTCCAAAAGTTGATACAATGCATTAAAATGGCCAAGAGGTACAAAATTGCATTATAGTTTTAATGGAAGCCTTGAAAATGCCACAAAATCACTTGTAGATAAGGGAAGAAGGGAGAGTGCAAAGAAGAAATATCCAAAATTTTGAAAAATTCAACTCCTTACAATATATAGGAAGAATGAGAGAAGGAGGTAGAAGAAATATGGACCCTGCGTTAAACTACCCCGAGAGATGCATTGAATCCACTTGTGAAATTAATGGGTCTCATGACACAATTCACACCCCTATTGTCATTTCTTATTGGCAAAGAAATACCTCATTACGGAAGTGGGTGAGAAATGTGATAGCTTGTATTTAATCAAATTGTAGTAAAAGTCATCTAAAGATTAGGGTTGGGCACTCAATGCGGCTCTCATAATCTTTTAAGATAAAAGAATCTAAAAAATCTTGGCGGGCTTTATGATTCACCAAATATTTTCCAAACATACTTTGGATTTGGATTCTACCCCTTGAGATCTGTATGGATCCCCGAGTGTCTTAAGATTTTGTTTCCCATTTTCACTCCCGAAGTTGCACTAGTTGTACACTTGGTCTTTCCCACATCCTACTCTCTTTCTTTGTGTTTTGGCTAATTCCTCACCCCGACTAGCGGGGAAACTATGTTTGACCCTAGACATGTGGAGGGCTTGCACTTTATTACGACCTACCTCCAGAGTTGATCTTTGAAGTTTCTATGAGTTGAAACGTGACACCTTCCACTGGCTCTACCCTATTTAGAATTTTCAACAAACCGTTTCTAAATTTTCGAGCTCTGGACATGTAGCGAGCCTTCTCTCGTTTGGGGACTCGCCTCAATTTTTTTTTTTTAAATTGTGCCAACGAGGCACATGGAGGCTTCTACTTACCTTTTTACTTAGATGATTTGAGCCTACTTCCTTTCTCAGTCCCTAATTATGTGGCGGGCTAGTGCTTGTTTGGGGATTGTCTTTTGGGTCGTGCCTTTCAAGTTACACGAGAGGTGGCACGTGGAGGCCTCGATTTCTCTTCTATACTTAACCGATTCAACATGTTGGTATCCAAATTAGTTCTCCTTTTCAAGACGAGAAGCAACACAGATTCAACAAGGATGTTAGAGACAAATATATCATAGTGTGTGTCATTTTGTATCCGGGGATGAGATCTAACTAGCCCTTTATTACTCAGATTTGTGGAGAGATGGATAACACCTTTAAGAGGATTTGACCTGTCCTCACTACTTTAGGTCATTCCTCTTTGACCAGGGTGAGAGGACCCTTAGTGTAACCTCTATTTGATGAAGGAGATGGAAATATCCTTCTTTTGGACAAATTTTATGAAGAAAACCTTGGGAAAATACGGTCAATACTCCATAATCTAACTCTTACGAGTTTTCACTTCTAAAATATGGAGATACTTTCAACACAGGCGTAAGGTTACTGAAGACATTAATAAATCCTTACTATGCTCCATATTTTTGTAAGTAGATTTTGTTCCATTGTTGATACACAGGGAAAATAGGGGAAGTTTAGGGTGGATTCATGGTTTTTAATAATTTTGGTGGGAGATGAAGTAGGATAAATTTGATTATACCAGATATTTGAAGGGACTTCACAACAATGAACAACTTTAACATCATGAAACTTGAGAACAGTTAACACGTTCTTTCAACCGAGAAGGTGTGCTTCATGGATGCCCGGACCAACAAGTTTTCACATAATCTTCGAGACTCCAACAAGAAGGATTGAATTGAATAACTCAATTAAACACCAAATTTTCTCGATTAATCACGACTAAGGTACACTTTACGAAGAATTAAATAAAATCTTTATCAACAAATGATAATGAATTGATTTTAAATTTTTTTATCTCATCCAAGACGAAGGATCTTCTTAAAATGAAATTGAAAATACCATTAAATCACGGGATGAAATCCTATTTGATTTCACAATGATTTCAATGTAATATTGAAATAGGAATGAAAGAAACTATTTACGAGACATTCTAAAACAAAGTAGACAAAAATTGCTACTGATTGCACACAAATTAATTTTGAAATTTCTTAGATTCATCAACAGGGAAATCTTCCAGGAAATCTTAGTGCTCATCAATGGTTATACATCTACAACCAACTTAACATGATAGAAAATCTAACACATAAGAAAATAACAGTTATCTCTGCTCGATCTCTAAGGAAGATGAATTTCTCAAATTTTCTTTTAAAAACTCAACCCCGACCATTTGTAAGAGTATTCTAATTGCATTTATAAATTTTTCTCACTCAATTTTCCCCAAAAGAGAAAATATTAGAGGGACCTTTTCTTATTACCAATTTATTTCAGAAAGCAACATTTAACAAATTCACATAAGGCTGCTAGGTGGACTAATTGTGAGTGATCACATTTCTTGGGCCCTCGAATGATGACTAGGATGCCATGCCGAAATGTTTTGGGATTCTATCTAATCATTATGATTCTGTCATGCAAGAAATCCCCTTTTTAATCATTTTCTCGGAGGCTCTGCATAGCTGGACCTGACAGGTAATCCTTTTCGCTCTCGAGGCAACACCTTTTTCATCTTTTGTGCCTACACTTTCATCATTTCATCCTTTTTCCCTCTCTTTCCTTTGCAATTCTGCCCCGCATCCATCTCCTCTAGTAATTCCCATTTTTGCAAGTGCCTGAGAAATTCCAACTTCAAAATATTGACCTTAACAATCCTTGGACTCACAAATTAAGTTCTGAATCCATCAAATGGTACTTTACAGATAGAGATGACAAGGAATTTCATCAAAGAACGATGAAAAATAGTGCATATTCATGTCTCTAGGAATATTGGAGAAAAAACTATAGAAAAATAGACTCAATACACATCAACCTATAATCATGCCCCTTTTCCACTTTATATCATATCCATCCACATGTTTCTTTAGTGAAACTGCAAAAGGGAAGCACAAAGGAAAGTCCCAAACAAGAGCGGGCCTTCCATGTGCCCTGGGTTGAAGAAAATGCCTTTTGGACTTCGAAAATTCTCAGTGAAAAAGGAGGCAACGGAAGCCTCCACATGTCTTAATGGTGGATTTTGATATGTTCCCCAAAAGTAGAGACCCCAAACAAGCATGGGATCAACACGTGTCTCGTTCGGCAGATTTTGTTAAACAAGTTGAAGTTTTAGTAGAAGGCACCATGTGTCTAGGGTTTGAGACATTTTTCTTTGGCCGTTTAAAATTCCAAGCAAAGGGAAAAGTGAGAAAAACCTTCAAGTTTCCTCCTAGCTCTTCTTCAAAATAAAACTTAGGAGCCAGTCCCCTAAAGATGCGTGGTCCCTCCACGTGTCCTAGGAATTTCAAAATTGCTTTTAAAATTTTATGTACAAAGTGGATCCGGCAGAAATCTACACATATCTCCCTATCGTAATTGTTAAGGTGGGACCCTAAGACGGATCTTCAAATGAGAACCAACCCTCCACATGTCCATGGTCCACCAAAAATTTATCACGCATGAAATTTCTTTCCAAGTCTCGAGAAAAGCAACAAAACCTCCACGTGTCCCCACGAGCAACTCCAAGGCCAAACCAAAAGAAATTTTTCAAATGAGCATCATTCCTCAAAATGGACAAGTTTTGGGTTGAAGTTAGCCTTAGAGTTTTTAGAGTGCCACGTCAAGCCACATCCAACCAGAAATGGCCACATTTCCATTGATGCTGGGAAGTAAATTTCACCGGGAAAATACACCCGACAAACTGTAAAATGCAGGAAAATCACCATTTGAGCTCGAAAATGAATCTTTCTTCAAGGAAAGAGAATTTGGAAATGTTATAAGGCTCAAATATGATCCTTTGAGCTACATCCAATCATTTTTCCATATGTATTTGGGACAAAAATGATAGGGACAACAAAATGTGACTGTGGAAAATGGAAGGAAAGGAAAACCCGAGTTTTACGCCCAACTTACATAATCTTTTAGATGGATACAGAATGAAAAAAAAATTAGGCCTTTTAGTGATCCTCGACCAAGGAAGGGACTGATCATGGCAACCAAATGGAGGATAGAGTCTTCAAGAACCAATATGGGGAGATAGAAAATGTGACAGAGGTTGCAAACTGAGGAATTTCAATGAAAAACAGGTGAGACTAATTTGAGCACCAACATTGGATCCTACTCAGGGATGGGCACTAACTGTGAGTGCCACAAGAACAAATAGTAGACCAAGTGCCAAAAATATACCATTGGGAAATGGAGTCAAAGAATAAGCTTACGAGAGTAGAGAAACCATAACCATCCTCTAAAAAATGAACCGAGAAACCAACAAAACTAGGTCACCAAGGACCAGAATGAACAAAAACACAAAAGCGTAAAAAAAACAAAGAAATTCCCATTAACAGAAATCAATCAAGGAAATGTTTCAAATGCCTACCATTAATAGGAAATTCAAGTAGTTCCCCATCTATGTCTTTTAGGAAGAAGGTATTTTCACTAATTCAAATATCAATTGAATGAGGTCCCATCCACAATGCATCAAATTTACCATGGTTGCCCATATCTTCATGCCTTCTATCCCATAAAAGCACAAGATACCCAATCCTAAAAGCTCTGGGAGTCACCTTTTTGTCCAATAAATTCTTCAACTTTTCTCTAAACTTCACATGAAACGATGAGATTCCCTTCTTTCTTCATCCAACTCAATAATCTGATTGATTTGAGCATCATATGTTTCGGTACCCAAATTGATTCTCCTTCAAATTTTGAGCAAAGATCATAGGTTTAGCAAGAAGCTTAGAGACATATAAACAATAATGAGTCATTTTGTAGCCAAGGATGGAATCTAATTGGCCCTTTGTCACTCAGATGTGGAGAAATGGATAACACCCATAAGAGGATTTGATCTATCCTCACTACTTTATGGTTGTTCCTTTCAACCAAGGTGAGAGAACCCTTTTTGTAGCCTGATGTTTGTGGAGGAGATGCAGATGTCCTTCCTTGTGAAATTATAAATAAGACCTTGAAGAAAATATGATGAATGCAAAAAACCTAACTCTCATGAGTTGTCACTCTAGATAATGGAGATATTTTATAAGAAAAGTTCAAGCCACTAAAAACAATGAATACCCGATTGTTTCTACATGTTTTAGTAGTAAAAATTTTGCATTTGTATACACACACGACAAAGAGGGGTAGTATGGGTATGATCAATTGTTTTTGAATGATTTATATGGGAGGTGAAGCATGATAAAGTTGATTATACCAGACTTTTGGAGGGAATTTACAAGAAAGAGCAACTTTACAACAGAAAGCTTCTGCAATAACTAAAATATTCCTTCAACTGAATGTGTGCTTCAATGGAGGCCCAAATCAACATTTTTCACATAATATTTAATATCCTAACACGAAGGATCGAATTAGAGGACCCAATTAAACACTATAGTTTCTGATTTACCATGCGTAAAGTATGTTGGTACCCAAATTTGTTCTACTTTTCAAGACAAGCGTAAACACGTGATTCAACAGGAGATTAGAGGTAGATAGATCATAAATGTATGTCATTTGTAGTTGGGGAGAAATCTAGCTGTCCCTTTGTTACTTGGATTTGTGGAGAGATGGATATCACCTCAAAAGGATATGATCTTATCATAACTATTTTCGGTTGTGCCTTTTAACCAAGGTAAGAGAATCTATTCTCAGTAACCTCTATCATTTGGAAGGAGATACAGTACCTTTCTTTCACATAAATTTTATAGAGAAGGCCTTGGGGAAAATATGATCAACACACCTGATCTGATTCTCATGAGTTGTCACTTCCAGATCATGGAGATATATTCACAACAAGGCAAAGGTTACTATAGACATTTGAGACCCTGATCTATTCTGTATACTTTAGTAAAAGAATTTGTGTCTTGTGTGGGTATATAGAGAAAAAAAGGGGTAGTATGGGTAGGATTGGTTGTTTTAAATAGATTTTTTTTTGGTGGGAGAGGAGACATGATGGACTTGAATCACCGGATCCTTTAGATTTTATGTAAAATGGAAATATTCAATTAACAAAATTCCACAAAGAGTTAAATTGTTTCCTCAACTAGAATATGTGCTTCAATGGAGGCCCGATCAACACTCTTTCACACAACCTATCGGATTCTATCAAAAAGGCTCAAGTACGAGGACCCAATAAAGCACCAAGATTTAAACTAAGTCATGCCTGAGGTACACCAAGAGGCTTCCAGAGAATCTCTATCAACAAAACGAAAGAAAAGTGATTGTAAACCATTTATCCCACTCCCAGATGAAGGCTCTTCTGAGAAATGAAATTGCATATGCCACTAAAATATCACAAGGAATGAGACCTATGTGATTGGACTATATTTTGGTACAAGGTTGCAATAGAAACAAGAAAAACTACCCTTATGCATTCAGAGATGAAATAAATACACTTTACTCAAGATTAACACAAAATAACTCAAAGTTTGATCAAATTTATCAGCAAGGGAAATTTTCTAGAATAATCTCAAAGCTTGTCAATGGTTGTACACTTGTAACCACCTTGACATGATCAAATTTGACACAAAGAGAGATATATAGGATTCTCTAGATGACTTCTCAAAATGGATGGGATCTGTCAAGCTTTTTCTACTAGAGAAAATTAGTCCTGATCTTTTACAAAACTCCCAACTTATAACCCTTTGCATGATGAATTCATGCCCTTCACAAATTTCCAACAAAGCCCCTTCCTCCCAAAAGATTTTTTTAAATGCACCCATGCTTGCCATGATTATTTTGTGATTAACATAATCAAATCTGAAAATTCTCATGGTGCTCGAGCGTAAATATCTTTGATTTATTCCCACATTCAACTCCTTTCTCAGGAAAAACATGCCTCCATCCATTCGCCAACAACTTCCACTCCATATCAATCAAATATGGCCCCTTGCATGCTCAGGAGAAGAAAAATGAAAAACCAAATTAGGTCTGAGAGTCAAACCATTTTAATGGTGAAAGACGTCGTAAGATCTCTCCCACCAAACTCTAGATATCAAAATTAACTCGCTCCTCTATTTTGCGTGTAGAAAATAATAAGAAATCATGAAGATTCACACATCTAGGCATTTTACAAAGAAAATGGGGAAAATCACATTTATATGCTCAACAGTTGTTGATCTTTGATTTAAATGTTGGCTATCCACATGGAATATGCAAAAATAGGCCCGGGGCTTCCTTCGACCTTTTCTCGACTTGTTTAGAAAAATAGAAAAATTTCACCTTTTCTCCGCACCTCCGCTTCTCAAAATGGGTTGGAAACATGTCCCGAGGTGGGTACTAAAGGAAACACAAAGACATTCTGCCTTTTGACTCTCTTTTAGATAAAGGAAAATTTTCCAAGTTTTCCCCATAGCTCCGCTCTTCCACTTTAAGTCCCTAATTTGGGTCCCAATGGAACCTCAGGTCCTTTTATGCCTTTAACTCCTTTTCCCTCAAAGGTAAAATTTTTCATTTTTCCTCCAAAAGCCCGCACCTCCACCATTGACTAGGGAAAAACAATGGCTATTTTCCATTAGGCTCGTAGGCCAATTTTGCTATTTTAACCTTTATGAAGTAAAGAGGAGAAAATTTTCAATTTCCTCCGATGGTCCACTTCCCCTCCCCTTATGACTTTTCAAATTTCCACATGTCACCACGACACTCCTTGAGGCGGTCCAAAAAATTTGATACCTTGGATGAGGGCGGGCTCGCCACGTGTCCTGCTCTGGAAAAAATTGTTTGAATGCTTGAAGCTTAGTGGAAGGCGACATGTGTCATGCTCCGAGGTAATCTCCTTTTGGCTGTTGAAAAGTCTAAGTAAAATGCAAAGTGAGTGGAGGCCTCCACATGTCAGCCTAGTGCTTCTTTAGAATGAAACTCAAGGGATGGTTCCCAAACATGCGTGGTTCCTCAACGTGTCTCCATGGCGTAACTTTAAGATGGCACCCAAAGCAGAGGCCCTGAATGAGCGTGAGCTCACCATGTGTCCTGTTCCACCAAACTATTTCCATCTACATAAAAAATTGTCTAAGTATGGGAAATTAGCGGAATCCCCACATGTCCTCCCGACGCTACTCCAATGTAAAGCCCAAAAGCAAATCTTTAAATGAGCATCGTTTCTCCACGTGTCCTAGACTTCCCAAAACCTTTTGAATTTTTCTACGTATGGGAAACCAAATGGAAGCCTCCATGTGTCCTCTTGATGCTACTTTAAAGCCAAACCAAAAGTTGATTCTCAAACGAGCGTCATTCCTCCACGTGGACACATTTTAAAGTTAAGGCTTTTTGTAGAATTTCAAAAGTATTAAGTTGATCCTCATCCAACCAAGAGGTGGCACATTTCCCTGCCAACTAAATGACACAAATTTTACTAGGAGAAATGCCTATCAAACCGTAAAACACAGAGAAATGTCCATTCGAGCCAAGAAATGAGGTTTTCTTCAAGGACAAAGAATTTAGATTGTTGCAAGGATCAAACACGATCCTTAGGGACACATCAACTCATTTCTCCTTGAATTTTTATCGCAAAAAGGAAAGGGTATCGATCTTGACTATGGAGAATGGAGAAAATGAAAAACGTGATTTTTAAGGGACAAAGTACGGAGACCCAAAATAGAGAGATTTTTAAAGAGGAATAAAGGAACCATGAGACAAATACAGACCCATATATGATCTTTGACCTAGGAGAAGATTAAAATGGCAACAAAACTAAACAAACACAATACGGTGAAGGATAAAATGACAGAGGACGTGAATGAATAATTTTTCAAAGGCACGGACGGGGTGAGACCATTTTGAGCACCAACAAGGTACACTCAAAGACTTACAGACAATATTTATTGACAAATGATAGTGAGTTGATTCTAAATCTATTTATCTCATCCAAGATGAAGGATCTTCTTGAAATGAAATTGTAGATACCATTAAACACACAGGGATGAGATCCTATGTGATTTCATAAAAAGATAGTATAAGATTACGATAGGAAAGAATAAAACTAGTTGTAGACATTCTCAAACGAAGCGATACTAATTGTTTAGAGTCAACATAGAATAACTCAAATTTGGTTAAAATTATCAAGTAGGGGAAAGTTTCTAGAAGAGTCTCGGAGCTTGTCAATGGTTGTACACTCGTAACCACCGTGACATAATCGCATTTAACACACAAGGGATATATAGGTTTCTCAAACAGTCCCTCGTAAAGATCGGCTCTATCAAGCATTCTCGTAGGAAATCGCTTTCTAGCTCTTAACACTCTAGCATTCAAACCTTTAACCTCCAATCCTTTTCACATAAAAACATGCCTATTTATAACATTTTACAATAGATCCTTTTCCCCCAAAACCAAAGACATTGAGTGCACCAAAGGTGCTCACCATGATCTCGATCGTGATTCCAAGAATTAGATCTCAAAAGTTTTCAGTCCTCATGGGAAGATCTCTTCGAGCCCCTCCTACATTTAACTCTCTCTCTGGTAGATCAGTCTTCCTTTTACTCACTAACCACTTCCGCCCCTAATCTATCAAATCTGGTTCCTTGTGTGCTTGGAAAAGAAAATGGAAGATCATATTTGAGCCCGTAAATTAGATCTCGTCTTAGTGGTGAAAGATGTCCCCGTATTTTCCTCATCAAAGCTAGATATCAATAGGTATTCTGTGTGCCCAAGAAAGAAAAATAGGGCCGAATCGACAATCAAATTGCATATTAATGCTTTGAGAGACATTTTCCAAACCTTCACCACCAAACTAGGCCTCCGTTAATGCTCCTCTTCATTTAGCATGTAGGAAGCTCAGAGAAATGATAAAAAACCATAGGAAAACTTATCCCCAGGATCTCTAGAGTGAAAATGGTGGAAAAATCAGATATAGATGCACACCTGCCATTTATTTCTATTTTAAATTTGGACCGTCCACGTGGGAGATCCAATTTTAGAGCATGCCTATGGGTTCCCCTATTCCTTTTACATATTTTGAAAAAATGAAAAAAATTCACATTTTTCTCCGCACTGTGCCATTAAGAAATGAGCCTGACCCATGTCCAAAGGTGGGTCCCAAAGGAATCATGGCTAAATTATGTTATTTCACCTCTTTTTTGGAAAAGGGAAAATTTTATAAATTTTCCCCACAGCTCCGCCCTTCCGCTTCTAGTCTCTGACGTGGGTCCCAGTGGAACCACGCTCCCTTTTTTACTTTTAACTCCTTTTTCCACAAAAGGAAAATTTTCCAATTCTCCCCCGAAGGTCCACACCTCTACTGTTGACCGGGGATAAATTTTGACTATTCTATACCGGGTCTGTGGCCCATTTTGATGTTTTAATCCTTTTGGTAACAAGAGAAAAAATAAAATTTGCCTCCAATGGTCCGCTTCCCCGCCCCTCTAACTTTTCAAAATGCCACGCGTCCCAATGGTGCATCTTGAGATGGTCCCCAAAAGTTGAGACCTTGAAAGAGCACGGGCTCACCAAGTGTCCTGGTCTGACAATATTTGTTTGAAGGTTTAAAGCTCAGTGAAGGTGCCATGTGTCAAGCTTCGAGATAGTCTCCTTTGGCCATTAAAACGTCCAAGAAAAGTGCATAGTGAGTAGAGGCCTCCAAGTGTCCTCCTGGTGCTATTTCAAAATGGTGCCCAAAGTGGAGACCCTAAATGAGTGTGACCTTTCCATGTTTCTCTGTTCCCCCAAACTGTACTCAATACATAAAAGTTTGTCTTAGTTTAGGCAAAGCAGCAGAAACCTCCACGTGTCCTCCTGGTGTAACTTCAAGGCCAAACCAAAAAGTGAACCTTCAAATGAGCATCGTTCTTCCATGTAGAGTGGTTTTAAAATTGATGTGATTTATAAAATTATGAATTACCCCGCCAAGCCATGTCCAACCAAAAGAGGCCATGTTTCCCATTGACGCAAGATGCAAATTTGACCGAGAGAAACGCCCATCAAACCGTAAAATGCAGAAAAATGACCACATGATCTCAAGATGAAATTTTCTCCAAGGATAGAAAATTCGAAGCATTACAAATCTCAAATACATTTCTCTTAGCCACATTCATTTACTTTTCTCAATTATTTAGGGAAAAAATGACAAGGACAACAAATCCCGATCAGGGAAAATGGAAAGAACAAGAGATCCCGAGTTTTTAGATGAACAGAGAATGGGAGACCCAAATTACAAACCCCATAAGAGGAACATAGAAAAGAGGAGAAAATATGGACCCATACGTGATCATCGTTCCAAGGAAAGATAAATTATGGAAAAAAGGAAGGCATAGACCTTTCGAGCACAACACAAGGGGGATAAAATGTGAGAGAGGCCGTAAATTTATAGATTTTCAATGGATAAATGGGGTAAGAATATTTTGAGCACCAACATTGGCTTTGACTGGGGATGGGCACTCAAAGTGAGTACCACAAGAAAAAAGGTGGGCCAAGTGCCAAAAACTCCATTAGCAAAGGAGTCACTTCCATAACAGTAAAAAGAGCCATCTCCCAAAAAATGAACAGAGAAACCAACAAAAACAAGTCACCAAGGACCAGAACGAGATAAAATACAAAAATAGAGAACAAACTAACAAACTATATACTATACAGAGATGATGAAAACCTTGATTCTAGGGAATTAATCCAAGAAATTCTTCAAATTTCTGCCATTAATAGGCAATTCAAGAAATTCACCATCTAAGTCCTTCAGAAGAATGTATGCTCACCGATTCTAATATCAATGAAGTAAGTTCCCATCCATAGAGCATCCAATTTACCATGCTTTCCCTTATCCTCACGCCTGTTATCCCATAGTAGCACAAGATCCCCAAAATTGAAAGCTTTGGGAGTGAGCTTCTTGTCGAAAAACTTCTTTAGCTTCTCTCTGAACTTTATATGCCTTTGGTGATATTCCCTCCTTTCTTCATCAAGTTCAACAATCTGATTAATTTAGGCATCATAACGACTTAATTTTTGATCTTCTAGTTATTGCATGAACTGATATGATGATAATTTCATATGCAAGAGCAACAAGGCCTCGAGTTCCATACACCAACTCAAATGGACTCTTTCAAGTAACCATTTTAATAGTAATTCGGTCACCTAGATAGTAAATTTCAACCGCTCACCCCTTTTTTTCTTGTTAAGATCCAAGGCTCTTCTGATAATCTTCAGCAAATTTTTATTACTGGACTCATCTTGTCCATTTCCTTGGGGATTATAATTAGAATCATACGTCAAATTTAACCCATATTCTCTACACATTTCCACCAGCGGTTTAGCTCAAGCTCATGTCATTGTCAAGCAACAACTTTGACTAGTACCCCAAACCCGCAGATGATATGGTTCAACATGAAGTCCATGACAATTTGGTGTGTTGCCTTTTCGGTGGGGATTGCCTCTACCCCTTGGTGAAGTAATATGTGGCTACAAGAATTGACTTATGGCCAACACTTAAAGGGTCTAAAATATCACCAATAAAATCCATACCCCATTTCTTGAATGGAGCTTAAATTGATATAGGCTGTAAAGGAAGGGAGCTTGAAGCTTTCATTCTTCCAGAGAACTGCTGGCAACTCTCACATCTCCTAACCAAAAGTGTTGCATCCTTGAAAAGAGTTTTCCACCAATAATAATCCCTCATGATCTTGTGTGTTATGACCCTTCCAGCAAAATTTCCACCACAAACTCCTCCATGGAGATCAAAATTTATCTTGGGGGATTCATATTTAGAAATGCACCTTAATAGGACTCCCTTAGGGTTCTTCCAAGCTAACCCATAATTAGTAATGACATATTTCTAGGAGGCCAACTTAAGGGCCCTTTTCCGGTTCTTAATCAAATACTTAGGGCATTATAAATGTCTCAGATAGAAAATCACATCCTTGTACCACTCGAAATCATTAGTTTCTCAAAGACATCTACCCTTCCTTCTCCTACCTCATTCACCTCAACATTTAGCAAGTTTATCTCAACCATAAGCTTAACCATGCTCAAACCTCTCACCAACTTCGTGGTTTGGATATCCATATCATATTCTTGCAACTTGTTCACGCACATGCACATTTTTCTTGAAACTTCCATCTCTAATAAGATGTATTTCACCATGGTGTGGGGAACATAAGCAACAATCTTAGAACTCAAAATGTAAGGCCCGAAAACCTTTGTTGTGTTTACTAAGGAAAATGCTTCTTTCTCCATAATATTGTATTTCAGCCCAAGACCCGCAATGCCTTACTAAGAAAGGCAATTGGCCTCTCAACCCCTTTATCATCCTTCTACAATAGGACATATGTAATGGTTTTCTCTTAAGCAAAAGAGAACAATTGAAAGGGATTCTGATAATCTTGAGCTGCTAAAACAGGTGCATGCTTTAATGCATCTTTAATCCCATTGAAATAGTAAATGGCATCCTCCTCCCACTTGATGACCTGGTCCTTCTTTAACATGGAGGTGATTGGAATGGCCAGCTCAAAAAATTTTGAGATAAATATTCTGATGAAGTTTATCTACCCAAAGAAGGGCTGGATTCCTTTTGTGGTTCTTGGAATTGTGACCTTGCTGATGGCTTCTACCCTTTCTAGATCAATCATCACTCCTTTTGACACAATGTGAGCAAGAAAATTTTCCTTCTACATTCCAAAATGCCACTTATTTCAAATGAGTGAAATTACATACTCTCTACATGTTATCAACATATTTTCCAAGTGTAGCAAGTGATCACCTAGCTTTCTAGAGAACATAGTCATATCATCCTAATAAATGGTAATAAAATCATTGATGTAACTAGAAAATGCAACATCCATTGTTCTTTGAAAGGTTTCTCCATCATTCATCAGACCAAAGGGCATCTTGACATACACATAAGTCCCCGAAGGAGTGGTAAAGGTTGTCTTAATTCTTTCTGATTCCTTCACCACAACTTAGTTGTAACAAGAGAAACCATCCTGGGTAGAATGTTCTTAGAACCATTTACTATCTCGTAGCATGTTTTCCATGTTCGGTAAAGGATAATTATCCTTCATTGCTTTGCTTTGTTCGATTTTTGAAATCCACACACATCCCGATGTCACCATTCTTTTTTCTAATTGGTACTAGGTTTGCAACCCAAGAAGACTACCTTGTGGGCTGAATAATCCCTCCATCCCTCAACTTCTTCAGTTTCTTTTGCATCTTAAGAGATAAGAGTGGATTGATTGGCCTTTGTTTCAACTTGAATGGTTTTTTATTGGACTCCAAGGGAATATCATGTTGAAATAGATCCTCTATGTATGCCTTCAGCTTAGAATAAGTCAAAAACATGCAATCTTGATACCTTTTTAGCAATTGGATGTAGGACTGCTTCTCCTCCTTGCTGAGATTGCTTCCTAACCATATCTTCCTTGGTTTTTCCTTTGTGCCAAGGTCATGCTCCTCAATATCCCTTGAGGCTGCTATGCTTCTATTAATAATGTGATCAACATTATCAAAGTTAGACTCAAGAGAAACCAAACCTCTTGGAATGGTATTAGTCTTTGGTTGGATAATGCCTTTGTCAAACAAGGTTTCCTTACCCTCTTCTATGCACACCATTAGATCCCAATCAATATTTTGATCAGCAAACTCTCCTTTATTCTACAAAAATATTTTGACCTAAGAATCATCATCGAATACCTACCAATGCTTAATGTTGTTGGGTATAGATGGCCTTGTCAGCACCTCAACATCATATTCACAATATGGGAACACTCCACAATTATCAAAATGAGATCCCAACATAGAAATCATGTCTGCGAAATCATTGAACTTCCTATCATGGTGCAAAATGTTGAATAAATCAAACATCTCAACGAGATCCCAAACTACATGCTTATATTTTTTAATTCACTAATTTTTTGTGGCATATAGTTTTCTCGACTTACCCGACAATTAATTTTGAATCTCCTTTAACAATTATGTCTTTAACACCATATTTCCATGTAATCCTCGAACTAATAACAGATGCCTCATACTCAACAATGTTATTAGTGCACGCAGTTGAGATTGAAGGAAAGACCAAATTTTCCTAGCACCTGGAGAGGTCGAACAATGCCAAGCACCATTTCAAAACTTGGAGCAAGCTCAATCAAACAATAAAGTCCAAGGAAATCCTACCCGCTCAAGACACTTGCATTATTCAATCTTATGCTATTTTCCATCAAAAATCCTACAAAGTTATCAAGATCAACACTTGTGTACAATATCTCATAGGATGTATTGTTGGGATCCTCAATAAGGTGCAAGATCTTATTTTCCCCATACAACCTAACAGGGCTGCCCTCAATTGGGATGGTGGCATAGGACATATCCATTTGAACACTCCCACCAACACTTGTAGCCCACTTTCTAGAAAACAACATACCCCACTTGGTGGGAAGTCAACAATAACTACATCAAGTTTCAAATTCCTACCCGAAAGGCTACAAATTATACCACCAAACCCTTCACACACCCCACCACTAGCACCTCTCTAGAATCCATAGCGGCACTTGCCATATAAAGTCATTACTTTGATATTTAGTTCATTCATAACTTCTAGAGGCATAACATTTCATGATGCCTCTTAATCAAACATATAGTTGTCCAAAATCTATCCTTAATGATCGGGGTAGTGAATAATGGATCCACATTCAGCTAATAATCTACCAAGGACGTTCCCAAATAAACCTTAGTTGGTTCATCTAACTCTTTTGATGCTGGTGGTGCCTCTAATTCTTCAATGACTGGTGGAGTCTCCACAATGTATATATTTTTTCCCGGGGTTGTCTTCTCCTTTTTAGCCCCAAACACTCAAGATCCATCTTCTTGTGCTTAGGAATCCTAAGTAATTCAACAATTAGAACTGAGATCTTGATCTGACTCAAGACTTGAGCAATATCATAAGGGACAGAGACTTTGGCAAGGTAGCATCGAAAGAAAGTTTGACACACTCACTAGATGGCACAATATTTTTCAAAACTTGGGCATGAGGTGGGAATGATGTTTTTTAAGACAACAGGGCCCTTGGCAAATGCATCTTTCTTAGGAGTCTCTTTAGGAACATTTTAAAGCAAAGGATTTTTGGATTGGCTTGAGGTCCTATCCCTTTGACAACCCTACTTCTTGTGTTGTGTTCCTTTTCTTGATGCAAAACAACATTCACCAAACACTATTTGTCGTCCTTAGATGGGATGCCTCCATCATACTTCTTTATCATTAAAGCCCTTAAATATTCAAAATCATTATTTGGAAATTCAAAATCTTGTATAGTATCTAATTCTAAAGTATGAGAGGGAGGGAGAAAAGGTACCCGATGAATGCAATCCCAAAAATTAGCAACAGTTCTAGCACTTATCACTTCATTTGAATTCACCCCTTGTTGTAAACTTGTGGAGAAACCCATCATGCAGACATCATCATCATTATCCTCATAAGATTCTTCCTCTTCTTGCTAATATTCCTCGCATGGATCTCGGGGCATGAAACATATATCACACCAATCAATGACATTTGTCTCCTCCACAAAAACTTTGATAGCTAGAGGATCAGGTACCTTTTTGTTATCCCTAGCTTGGGACTTTCTATTTCCAAATCCAACAGGTTCCTTGCCTCTATCATTAGCTATTTGGTCATTTATGAACCTATCTTGGCCTTCTTGCTTGTGTTGACCTTGTGAGCTCGCCTAATCCACTTTTCTCGCCTGTGCTAATTTGTATGATATTTCTTTGACACCCCCTTCCAAAGTTTTTACAACTTCTTCCAAATCAAGCACCTTTTTAAGCTTGTCTAAGGTTTTTCTGGGTTAATTATTTTTACACCCTCCCTTTTTGGAGGATTTCCAATTAACTTGATGTTATTCTCAATTTTTAGGGCCATGGTGAATGCCTACCTCAAATTAGTAGGGTTTTTCCCTCAAGTAGTAAGAAACCTTTTTATCAAATGCATCTAAATATTTGATCAAACATGACTCATCACATGGCCTTATCCTATCGGAAAATATCCTCAAGGTCTTATTAAACCTTGTGTTGAAATCATGTAAAAATCTTTTATTAGGATTATTCTTGATATTTTTGAATTTTGATAGAAGAAACCTAGGGTTAGTTCTATCTCCTTATTACGATCTAAATGCATTGTTCATCTCTCATCCAGAATCAACGGAATTATTTGGCAAGCTTTATGCCAGGTCCCTTGCATTCTCTTCCATAGTATGGATAAAAACTTGATATATACATATTCATGTTCAATCTCAAAATATTCCATCATATTTATAAAAATATTTAAATGTTGATCACTAGTTATAGCATTGTTTCCTTGGAACTTTGGTAATCTACTTCTTACATCATGGGAACTCGCATTTGGATAACGAGCTATCCCTATAAAATTTATAGGACCAAACAAGTTTAAAATAAAAGGTGGTCTAGGTGGAGGTAAGGCCATGTTGCTGTGAGGAGGTGACCTTAGAGGGGAGAAAAATTGATAAGGGACAGAGGGTATTTGAAACACGGGATTATAACTTCCAAAATGGATATCCCCTTAAGGCCTTGTTTTTGGAAATCCCTATCAACTTTTGAAAAGAAAGGAGCATAATGAGAAGAAAATTTTGCAAAATCAAAGGAAGGCCCCTCTCAGATGGAGAATTTAATTCCACAAAAGATTACCCGATTCAAAATCACTTGAATAGTAGACTTCAATGGTAGTAGGCCGATCACTTTCATCAATCGAGATCCCTTTTCTTGTCTTCCGATCCGCAACAACTCTCTAATATTTTCTTCCTTCTGACTTTGTTTTCCTAGCTATGGAAATAATGTCCTAGCAAGATCTCTAGCAAAGAAATATCTTCTTCCTTCTAGCTTTGCAAATTTTAGTGAAAAAAGAGGCTTGATAGAGGTTAAGACACCGGTATTCATCAAGAAACAGATCAACAGGGATTCATCACTAAGGATTTCCACCTTAGTTGTGCAAATGAACTAAAATATGATCTACCAAATGTTTTTCAACAAGTAGAGACTGAAATGGAAAGATCTGACTCTTCTTTACTAGGATTTATCAATGAAACTTAGTGCAATAACTGTAGAAAATGGAAATATTACACATAACATTTGTAACTTTGAAACTTCTTATAGGCCTAAACATAGGATGATGCCTGAAAAGATGTATTAGCACTTTGAGCATACAAGAAGTGTTTACCAGGGTCTGAATATGAACTACAATCACTATGTCCTTGCAATGGTGCCAGTAAGGTGTTGGTACCCAAATTTATTCTCCTTCAAAGTCTGAGTAGCATCACAGGTTTAGCAGGAAGCTTAGAGACAAATACATCATAACGTGTTGTTTTATAGTCGAGGATGGAATCTAATTGGACCTTTGTCAATTAGATGTGGAGAAATGGATAACACCCATAAGAGGATTTGATCTATCCTCACTACTTTATGGTTGTGCCTTTCAACTAAGGTGAGAGAACCCTTTTTTAGATTGTTGTTTGTGGAGGAGATGGAAATGTTCTTCCTTGTGAAATTATTAAGAGGACCTTGAAGAAAATATGATCAATGCAACAAACCCTAACTCTCATGAGTTATCACTCTAGATAATGGAGATATTTTCTAAGAAAGGTTCAGGCCACTAAAGACAATGAAAACCTGATTATTTCTACATGTTTTGGTGGTAAACATTTTGCATTTGTATACACACATGACAAATAGGGGTAGTATGGGTATGATTAATTGTTTTTGAATGAATTTGGTGGGAGGTGAAGCAGGATAAAGTTGATTATACTATACTTTTGGTGGGACTTCACAATAAAGAGAAACTTTACAACATAAAGCTTCAGAATAGTCAAGATGTTCCTTCAACCAGAAGGTGTGCTTCAATGGAGACCCAAATTAACATGTTTTCACATAATATTTAAGACCCTGACATGAAGGCTCAAATTAGAGGACCCAATTAAACACTATAGTTTCTAATTTACCACGCCTCGTATACCCAAAGACTTACAAACAATCTTTATTGACAAATGATAGTCATTTGATTTTAAATTTATTCATCTCATCCAAGATGAAGGATCTTCTTGAAATGAAATTGTAGATACCATTAAACTATCACAGGGATGAGATCCTATGTGATTTCACAAAACATTCATTATAAGATTACAATAGGAATGAATAAAACTATTTGCAGACATTCTAAAACAAAGCAAACACTAATTGTTCAAAGTCAACACAAAATAACTCAAATTTGATTAAACTTATCAGTAGGGGAAAGTTTCTAGAACAGTCTAAGAGCTTGTCAATGGTTGTACACTCGCAACCACCCTGACACGTTCAATTTTAAAAGAAAAAAAAATACAAGTTTCTCAAACAAGACCTTAAAAAGACATTCTTTATCAATCTTTCTATTAGGAAATCATTTTTAGCGCCTAACACTCTAGCATTCCAACCTCTAACCTCCAACACTTTTCACGGAAATTTTTTCCTATTTATAACATTTTACAACAAAGCCTTTTCCCCCCCAAAACCAGAGACATTGAGTGCACCAGTGCTCACCATGATCTTGATCATGATTCCCATAATTATATCTATAAAAATTTGTCGGTCCTCGGGGAAGATCTCTTCGAGACCCTCCTACATTTAACTCCATCTCCTAGTAGATCACTCTTCCTTTTACTTTCCAACCACTTCCGCCCCTAATCACAAATCTGGTTCCTTGTGTGCTTGGAAAAATAAAACAAAAAATGAGATTTGAGCCCGTAAATCAGATCCCATCTTAATGGTGAAATAAATCCCCATATATTCCTCATAAAACCCAGATATCAACAGGTATTTCACGTGCCAAGGAAAGAAAAATCAGGCCGAATCGACAAATGATTGGATATTAATTGTGAGAGACATTTTTCGGACCTTCCCCACCAAACTAGGCCTCTTGATTAATGCTCCTCCTCATTTGGCATACAAGAGACTCCAAGAAATGATAAAAAAACCCCAAGAATACACATCCCCAGGAGCTCGGAGTGAAAATGGTGGAAAAAATAGATACGATGCATAACTTCCATTGATTTCTATTTTAAATTTGGACCGTCCACATGGAGATCCAATTTGAGTGGGCTTAGGTTTCCCCTTTTCCTTTTACATATTTTGCAATAAATGAAAAAAATAAAAATTTCTCCGTACCTTCACTATTGAGAAATGATCCCGACACATGTCCTAAGGTGGGTCCCAAATGAACCTTGAACAAATTATGCTATTTCACTTCCTTTTTGGAAAAGGAATTTTTTTCCAAATTTTCCCCACAACTCGCCTCTCCCTTCTATTTCTAGTCTCTATCGTGGGACCCAAAGCAGAACCACACTCCCTTTTTACTTTTAAATCCTTTCTCCACAAAATAATTTTTTTCCAATTCTCCCTCGAAGGTCCGCACCTCTTCCGTTGACTAGGGAAAAACTTTGACTATTCTTTGTCAGGTTTTGAGCCATTTAGATGTTTTAATCCTTCCTAACAATAGGTAAAAATCCAATTTACCTTTGATGGTCCACTTCCCCCCCTTTGATTTTTCAAACTACCATGCGTTATAATGGTGCATTTTGAGATGGTCCCCAAAATTTGAGACCTTGAAATAGCGTGGGCTCACCATGTGTCTTAGCCTGAAAGATTTGTTTGAAGTTTTAAAGCTCGAGTTGAAGGCACCATGTGTCAAGCTCCAAGATAGTCTCCTTTGTCCATTAAAAAGTCTAAGCAAAATGCAAAGTGAGCGGAAACCTCCGTGTGTCCTCCCAATGCAACTTCAAGGCCAAACCAAAAAGTGAACCTTCAAATAAGCGTCATTCTTCCACGTAGACCGATTTTCAAGTTGAGGTGATTTATAAAATTATGAAGTACCCCACTAAGCGACATCCAACCAAAAGAGTCCACGTTTCCCATTGATGCAAGGATGCAAATTTTATTGGGAGAAATGCCCGTCAAACCGTAAAATGTATAAAAATGACAACATGATCCTGGAGATGAAATTTTCTCCAAGGAAAGAGAAATTAGAAGCATTAAAAATATAAAATAAATTTCTACGAGCCACATCCATTCATTTTTCTCAAGTATTTATGGAAAAAATGACAAGGACAAAAATCTTGACTGTGGAAAATAGAAAGAATGGGAGACCTTGAGTTTTTAGATGAACAAAGAATGGGAGACCTAAATTACAGGACCCGTTAAGAGGAACAGAGAAATAAGGAGACAAATATGGACCCATACGTGATCATCGACCCAAGAAAAGATTAATAATGGCAACAAAAGGAAGGTAGAGACATTTCAGGCACAACACAAGGGGGATAAAATGTGACAGAGGCCGTAAATTGATTGATTTTCAATGGAAAAATAGGGCAAGGCTATTTTGAGCACCAATAATATGGACTAACTTCTTGTTCTTCAATTTGTTGAGAAAACTCAAATGAAGACAATTATAAATGGAGGGGCAAGCAAAGCTTTATTTCCATATACCAATTCAAATGGGATTTTACCAAGAACTCTCTTTACAAAGATTTTGTCACCCCAAACAGAAACTTCAGTTGCACACCCCACTTCCTTTTGTTTAGCTCCAAGGTTCTTCTAATGATCTTCAATAATTTTTTATTGCTATAGTTAGCTTTTCCATTTCCTTGGGGATTGTAGTTAGAAGCATATGTCGATTGATTTCATACTCTTTATACATTGCCACCAAAGGTTTGGCTCTAAAACTTATGGCATTATCATCAACAATTTTAGTTGGCACTCCAAATCAGTATATGATTTGAATCAACATGAAGTCCATGATAAATTGGTGTGTTTCCTTCTTTGTGGGGATTTATTCCTCCCATTTATTGAAATAATAAGTGGCTACAAGAATCCATTTATGACCAAAACTAGAAGAATCAGAAATTTCCACAACAAAATTCATTCCCCATTATCCGAATGGGGCTTCAACCGACACAAGCTGCAAAGGAAGGGAGCCTCAAGCTTTCATTCTGCCAAAAACAATGGAAAATTTCACATTTCCTAACCAATAGATTTTTATCCTTGAAGAGTGTTGACCACCAATAACCAACCCTCAAGATTTTATGTGTTGTAACTCTTCTAGAAAAATGTCCCCCCACGCACTCCTCCATGGAGATCAGAAATTATTTTGGGGCCCTCATATTCATTAATGCATCTCAAGAGAAATCCCTCGGGTTCTTCCAATCTAACCCAAAATGAGTAATGACATACTTTAGAGAGGCTAACTTAAGAGCTCTTTTCTGATTTTTACTCAAATATTCGAGCGAATATATGTATGAGATAAAATATTATATCTTTGTACCATTCAAAACTTACCAACTTTTTAAGGACATCTACCCTTTCTCCTTCTAATTCATTCACCTCAATAGTTTGCAAGTTTCTCTCATACATAATATTGGCTAGGCCCAAACCGCTACCAATTTCATGGTTTGGATATCCTTGTCATACTCCCGCAACTTGTTCACCCATCTCGCATCTTTTTCTTGAGACCTCCATCTATGATAAGATGTCTTTCACCATGGTGTGGGATCATAATAAAAACTTTAGAGCTCAATATGCTTGCTTCTCCATGATGGTGTAATTCAACTCATCTCCTCGCAATGCCTTACTAAAAATAGAAATTTGTCTCTCACCCCTTCATCATCGCTTTGTAACAAAAAAATGCAATGGTGTTTTTTGAAGCAAAATAAAACACTTGAAAAGGATTCTTTTAATTTGGAGCTGCCAAAAAAGGGCATGCTTTAGTGCTTCTTTGATCCCATTGAAATCTTGAATGGAAACTTATTCCCATTTGATAACTTGATCCTTCTTCAAAGATACTAGTAATGGGGATGGTCAAAGACAAAGAAAGTTAGACACAAATCTTCCGATAAAGTTTATTTATTTAAGGATTGAATTCCCTTCTTATTTATTGGAATTTGAACCTTCTTGATGGTTTCCACTCTCTCAGGATCAATCATAACCCCTTCTTTTGATACAATGTGACCAAGCATCTTTTCCTGTTACACTCCAAAGTGGCACTTCTTCATATTCAATGATATGCCATACTCTCTATACCTTATCGAATTCTCTACAAGTGTTGCAAGTGATCATTTATATTTCTAGAAAACACAATTACATCATCCCGATAAAAACAATGAAATATTTGATATAACCAAAATTGCTACATCCATTTCTCTTTGGAAAGTTGCTCCAACATTCATTAAACCAAAAGGCATTCGACATAGAAACAAGTTCCCCAAGGAGTAGTAAAGGAAGTCTTTATTCTTTCTCGACTCGTTCACAACAACTTGATTATAGCCAGAGAAACCATCTAGAGTGGATAACAATTGAATCAAGGTTACCAATTGTAGCATATTCTCCATCTTTATTCGTGGTTCTTGAAGTCTACACATAACCTTATATAACCATTCTTTTTTCGATAGGCAATAGGTTTGCAAACCCAAGAAGAGTACCTTGTGGGCTGAATGATCCTTCCATCCCTCAACTTCTTCAGTTCTTCTTGCATATTCAAAGAAAGGAGTGGATTGATAGGCCTCTATTTTTTCCCGAAAGGCTTGGTGATAGATTGAAGAGGAATTTCATGTTGGAACAAATCTTCCTTATATGCCTTTAACTCGAGTAACACCAACCTATGCTGTCTTGATATTTCTTCGAAATTAAACATACGACTGCTTCTCTTCCTTGCTGAGATTGTTTCCTAACCAGATTTTACGTGGTTTTTCCTTTATTCTTAGGTTGTGTTCTTCCACATCTCTTGAAATTGACATACTTCTTTTAATAATGAAATCAACATTATAAAATTTTGATTCAAGAGCCACCACACCTTTAGGAATCATGTTTGTCTTCAGCTGGATGATGTCTTTTCCAAATAAGGTTTCCTTTCCTTTAACAACACACACCATTAGTTCCCAATCTATATTTTGGTTAGAAAACTTTCCTTGGTTCTGTAGAAACTATTTCACCTGGGCATCATCATCAAACACTTTCCAATTTGTAACATTATCGGGGACAAATGTCCTTTTTAGTATTTCAACATCATACTCACAAAAAGGAGACATTGCACAATTTTCAAATCTAGATCCTTACACTCGCTAATTTGTCTACAACAACATTAAACTTTCTATCATGGTGCAAAATATTAGAAGAGTCAAATATTTCAATCAAATCCTAGACTCCATGATTGTATTATATCATTCTCTTATTTTTAGTAACATACAATTTTCTAATTTTCTTTACAATCAATTATGGATCCCCTTTGACAATGATATCCTTTATACCATATTTCCATGCAATTAACAAGCCTAATAATAGTGCTTAATATTCAAAAATGTTTTTAGTACATTCAAAGTTAAGTTTGAAAGAAAAGACAAACTCTTCTTAGCTTGGAGAAATCGAACAATGCCAACAAAGATTTCCAAACTTGGAGCAGTGCTCCATTAAATAATAAGGTCAAAGGTAAAACCACTTGTTCAAGAGATTTACACTAATCAATCTTGTGCTCCTTGCCATTAGAAAACCCCAAAATTTATCTACATCTACATCAGTATACAACACTTCATAAGAAGCATTATTTGGATCTTCAATTAGGTGCAACATATTTTTCTCTCAATATAGCTTTACAAGGACGAATTCAATTAGAATGGTAGCAAAAGACATATCCATCTGAACACTTCCACCAACACTTACAACCCACTTTCTTGAGAATAACATGCTCCATTTGGTAGGGCAATCAAAAATGAAAACATCAAGTTTCAAGTTCTTACCCAGATAAACTGCAAGTTGTACCACCAAACCTTTTACACATCCTACAACAGGCACCTCTTTAAAATCCATTGCAATACAATTTCCATAGGCTGCTATCAAGTGCTTTAATGTTCAATTCATTCATGACTTCCAAAGGCATAACATTGCATGATGCTCTGAGTCAAACATATAATTGTGCAGAGTTTGTCCTTAATAATCGGTGGTGTAAAAATGGACCAACATTTAATTGAGATAAACTAAGGATGTCCACAAGTAAACTTTAGGTGGTTCACCTATCTCCTCTAATTTTTGTGGTTTTTATAGGTCTACAATGGTTAGATGAGGAGTATTTATATTATTTATATTTCTACTTTGGGTAATCCTATCTTATTCTAATCCCAAATACTCAAAAGTTTTCTTCCCGTACTCGGGAATCCTAAGCAGCCCACAATTGGGATAGAAATCTTGATCTGAATCAAGACTTGGGAAATTTCATAGGGAATGTATTTGGGTAAAGAATCATTTGGAGAAAGACGTATAACCTCATCAGATGGAACAATATTTTTCACATTTTGGGCATGGGTGGGAACACCGGTTCGCTTGAGACAATAAGGCCTTTTCTAGATGCATCTTTCTATGGAGCCTCTTTTGGGAAATTGGTGAGAACTGGGGTCTTTGGTTTGGCTTGAGGCCCTTCCCATTTGAAAAATTTACTTCTTGTGTTATACTCCTTTTCTTGGGAAACAACAACATTCATTAATAGTTGTCTATCCTCTTATGATGGGATTCCTCCATCATAGTTCTTAATCATTAGAGCTCTAAGGTACTCAAAATCATTATTAGGAAGTTTAAATTCTTGTACCATATCTATTTCTAAAGCATGAGTGGGAGGAAGAAGACGTACCCGGTGAATATAGTCCTAAAAACTTGTAGTAGTTCTTACACTTATTACCTCGGTTGAAGTTTCTCCTTTCGTGAGGTTGTAAAAGATTCCACCATGTATGCATCATCATCGTGTTGTCATCATCATCATCATCTTCTTCAACTTTATGATCTACTTCACATGGAGAGTGTCGTAAGATGCATTTTCACACCAATCCATTTGATTTGGCTCTTCAAAACATCAAATCTGGCATTTAGAGGATTAGCCACTACTCTATTCTCCCTAGATTTGGGTTGTCTAACTCCCATGGGTTCTTTACCTCTATCATCATACCTCTAATCATTTATAGGATGATTTGTAATTCTCATCTTGTCCTTGTTGCCTATGCTAACTATGAGATCCTTGTCCAATTCATTTTTCTACCCCAAATAGCTTATAAGAGATTTCTTTGAAAACCTCGACCAAAGTCCTTACAACTTCTTAAATATCCACATCCTTACTTGATTGAGGCTTGTTAGGGTTGATCAGTTTAACAACCTCCCTCTTAGGAGGTTTTCCAACTTCTTTAATGTTGTTCTCAATTTACAAAGCCATAGTAAAGGCCTGCCTAAAAGTCCTAGGGTTCTTATCCCTCAAATAGTAAGCATCTTTCTTATCAAATGCATTTGAATACTTTATTAGACATGATTCATCACATGGCCTCAAATTAATAGCTAGTATTCTCAATGTTTTGTTCAATCTAGTGTTGAAATCATGCACTGATTCATTAGGATTATTTTTTATATTTTAAAACTCTGAAAAAAGAAACCTAGGGTCTATTTTATCACCATACTTTGCATTATAAAAGCATTCTTCATTTCTGTCTGTGAGTCAATAGAATTATCTCGGCAAAGATTTATAAAAGTCCCTTACATCTTCTTTTAGAGTATGGATAAATAGTTTAATGTATACATCCTCAAACTCTATTTCAAAGTCCTCAATAATATTAAAAAAGAGCTTCAAGTGATGATAACCAAAGTGATTGCATTATTTACCTGAAACTTAGGCAATCTATTTCTTACATCTTATGGCACAACATTTGGATAGCCACCATACCTCTAAAATTGATGGGACCAAAAGTATTAACAAAAATAAAGGTTAGGGTGGAGGTTTGAGCATATTATTCTAAGGAGGTGATCTTACCAGAGAGAAAAATGATGAGTGAGGGGTCTATGTGGTACAAGGATGCAATTTTTGGAATGAATGCCCTCTAAAGACTTTGTCTCTCGCAAAAATCTATTAGATTTTGAAAATACATGGGCATACTTGAGAAGGAAATGCTTCAAATATAGATGAAGGACCCTCTCCGGATGTAGAATTGAGTTCAAAAAGAGACTACCCGATTAAAAATCACTTGAAGAAGTACTGCAATATTCAATCATAGGATGATCAATTTCACCAATGGAGATCTCTTTTCTTAATGCTTTATCTCAAAAACAATTCCAAATTCTTCTTCCTTTTGAATTAGACTATCCTAGCTCTTGAAACAACCTTCTACTAGGGTCCTTGGTGAAGAAAGATATTCTTCCTTCCACTTTGTAGATATTAATGAAAAATCTTACTTGATATACGTTAAGACACTAGTAGTTATAAATAATTTAAGCAACATGGAGTCACCACTAAGGATTTTCACCTTAGTTTTTGCAAATGCACTATGAAAAACCTATCAAATGTTTTTCAAAACTATATTCATGCAAAGCTTACAAGATCTATTCTTATTTTACCCAAATTTATCAATGATGATACAAATTTTAGTGTAATAACTGTATAAGCTTGAAATATTGCACTTGAAACTCACAACTTTGAACGATTCTTATTGATATAAATAGATAATGATGTTTTAGTAATGTATTTTCACTTTAAAATATGTAAAAATCATTACTGGGGTTTGAATGCTTCAAAGAGTCCTTAGTAGCAAAGTGCCACAAGTGTTGGTATCCAAATTCATTCTCCTTTCAAGCCGAGAAACAACACAGATTCAATAGGGACCTTAGAGAAAGATAGATCATAGTGTTTGTCATTTTTAGCAAGGGATGATATCTAACTCGTCCTTTGTTACTCGATTTGTGGAGAGATAGATAACACCTTTAAGAGGATTTGAATTGTCCTCACTACTTTAGGCCGTGCCTATTCGACTAGGGTGAGAGGACCCTTATTGTAACCTTTATTCGATAAATGAGATGGAGATATCCTTCTTTTGGAAAATTTTTATGAAGAAAACCTTGGGAAAATACGGTCAATACTCCATAATCTAACTCTTAAGAGTTTTCACTTCTAAAAGATGGAGATACTTTCAACAAAAGGCTAAAGTTACCGAAGACATTAAGAAATCCCGATTGTTCTACATATTTTAGTAAATAGATTTTGTTCCTTTTTTGATACACGAGAAAAAAATGGTACTTTAGGGTGGATTCATGATCTTTGAATAATTTGGTTGGAGATAAAGTAGGATAAATTTGATTATACTAGATCTTCAAAGGGACCTCACAATAATGAACAACTAAATAATAGAAAGTTATAGAACAGTTGATATGTTTCTTAAACCAGAAGGTGTGGTTCATTGGAGGCCCAGATTAGAATATTTTCAGATAATATTTAATACTCTAACATGAAGGCTCTAATTGAAAGACTCAATTAAAAACCAAAGTATCTCGATCAATCACGCCTAAGGTACACCCAAATACTTAAAGATAATCTTTATGACAAATGACAAAGAATTGATTTAAAATTTGTTTATCTCATCCAAGATAAAGGCACTTCTTGAAATGAAATTGAAAATACCATAAAATTGTCACAGGGAAAATATCCTATGTGATTTCATAAATATTTCAATGTAAGATTGCAATACGAATGAAAGAAACTATTTACAGAGATTCTAAAAAAAGCGAGACACAAATTGCTAGAGATTGGACACAAATTAATTTCAAAATTGCTTAGATTCATCAATAGGGGAAAGCTTCTAGAGTAATATTAGTGCTCGTTAATGGCTATACATCTGTAACCATCTTAACATGATAGAAAATATAACACAGAAGAAAATAAAATGTTATCTTGGCTCAATTTCTCGGAAGATGGACTTCTCAAATTTTCTATTAAGAGTTCAACCCCTGACCATTTGTAAGAGTATTCTCATTGCATTTATACATTTTTCTCACTCAATTTTCCCCCAAAAGAGAAGAATATTCAAGGAAATTTTCTTGTTACCAATTTGTTTTAGAAAGCACTTGTTTAACAAATTCATATCTTAAAGCTTCCAGTGGACCAAATGTGAACTGATCACGTTTATTGGGGCCTCGGATAATGACTAGAATGACATGCCACAACTTTTTGGATTCCTTCTAATCATTATGATTATGTCATATGAGAAATCCCCTTTTTAATCATTTTCTGGAGGCTCTGCATAGCTAGAATTGACACGTAATCCTTTTCAATCTTGAGGCAACACCTTTTTCATCTTTTGTGCTTGCACTTTCATCATTTCATCCTTTTCCCTCTCTTTCCTTTGTAATTCTGCCCCACATCCATCTCCTCTAGTAATTCCCATTTTTGCAAGTGCCTGAGCAATTCCAACTTCAAAATATCGACCTTAACAATCCTTGGACTCACAAATTAAGTTTCGAATCCATCAAATGGCACTTTACAGACAGAGACGACAAGGAATTTCATCAAAGAATGATGAAAATAGTGTGTATTCATGTCTCTAGGAATCTTGGAGAAAAAATGGCAGAAAAATAGACACAATACACATCAACCATTGATTTTTCCCCTTTTCCTCTTTGTATGATATTCATCCACGTGTTTCTTTAGTGCAATTGCAAAGAGAAGCATAGAAGCAAGTCCCAAACAAGTACGGACCTTCCACATGCCCTGGACCCAAGAAAAATGCCTTTTGGCCTTTGAAAAGTCTTAGTGTAAAAAGGAGCCAACGAAATCCTCCACTTGTCTTAATGGCACATTTTGAGATGGTCCCCAAAAGTAGAGATCGCAAACAAGTGCGGGCTCAACAAGTGTCTCATTCTCGAAAATTTTGTTAAAAATTTTGACGGTTTAGCGGAAGGCTTCACGTGTCTAGGGTCTGAGACATTTTTCTTTGGCCGCTGAAAAGTCCAAGCAAATGGCAGAGTGAGCGGAAGCCTCCAAGTGTCCTCCTGGTTCTTCTCAAAAATAAAACTTAGGGGCTAGTCCCAAAACATAAGCATCCCTCAACATGTCCCAGTGCCTTTCAAAATTTCTTTGAAAAGTTTAAATACAAAGCGGAGCTGGCGGAAGCATCCACATGTCTTCTTGTCACGCTTGTTAAGATGAGACCCTGAGGTGGATCCTCAAACAAGTGCTATCCCTCCACATGTCCATGGTCCACCAAAACTATACCAGCTACATGAAAAATTAGTCTAAGTCTTAGAAAAGCGGTGGAAACCTCCATGTTTCAAACCAAAAGGTGATTTTTCAAATGAGCGTCATTCCTCCACATGGAAAAGTTTTGGGTTGAAACGACCCTTGTATTTTTATAGTGGACCACCAAGCCACATCTAACTAGAAAGGGCCATGTTTCCATTGATGTTGAGAAGTACATTTGACCAGAAAAATACACCGTTAAACTCAAAATGCGGTTAATCACCATTTGAGCCTGGAAATGAATCTTTCTTCAAGGATAGAGAATTTGGAAATGTTATAAGGCTCAAATATGATCCTCTGAGCTACATCCAATCATGTTTACAAAGGTATTTGGGATAAAAATGATAGGGACAACAAAACGTGGCTGTGGAAAATGGAAGGAAGGGAAAAACCCAAGTTTTACGCCCAAGTTCTGACGACTCCTTCGATGGAAAAAGGAACAAAAAACAAATTTTGGACCTGTAAGTGATCCTCGACAAAGGAAGGGACTGATCATGGCAACAAAATGGAAGAAAAGTTTTCAAGCACCAATACAGGAGATAGAAAACACGAAAGAGGATGCAACCGAGGAATTTTAATGAAAATGAGGTGAGACTAATTTGAGCACCAAAAAATGACCGAATTTTCCCGTTTTGGACTCGACAATGAGGAAGGTTGGCACTGGTTTGGGAACCCACTTTTGATTCTACCTTTGAAGTTGCACCAAGCTGACATGTGGCTCCTTTTGTGATTCTTCTCTATTTTCTTTGTTTTTTGCCTAACTCTCTTCTGTGTTGCAAAGGTATTACATCTAACCATGGACACGTGGAGGCTTCTAACAATGGTTGGAATTTTTCAACGACCGGTACCAATTTCTCAAGACATGGACATGTGGAGAGTCTCGCACTTGTTTGGGGTTTCCATTTTATAACACCTTTTAGAATTACACCAACCCGACACATGGTGCCTTCTCGCTCACTTTAGCGATGTTAGGACTTTTCAATGACCAGCCTCAACCTTTTTGGGATCTAACCATGTGGAGGGCCATCACTTGTTTGAGTATCCTCTTTGGATTATGACTTTCAAGTTATTCCGTTGAGACACATGGAGGCCTCTGCCAGTCCTTAGAATTTTCAACGGCTGGTTCAATATTTCGGGCTCTAGCGATGTGGTGGGCTTGCGCACATTTGGAGACCCACTCTTTTTTTCATCTCTAAAGTTACACCAAGCTAACATGTGTCACCTTCAACCGGTTCTTTTATACTTAACTAGTTTGGGCCTCGAGTGAATAAATTCTATGTGTTTCCTTGGTGGGTTCCTCATTTTTGAATCCACGTGGAAATACCATAGGATTTTTAGTTTCACTGTTCCCTCTCACTCTTAGAATTTTGCCAAGATTATATGTCGAACTTTTCGTGAGTTCGCTACTTTGCTTGGGGTTGAATCATTCCGGGGTTACCATTGTCGAGCCTATTTGTAACTCGATTGATATTTTTGAAATGTGGACTCGCATGACTAAACAAACTCTTTGATTTTATTCTTTACAAGGTCATGTTCGATTAATTTTTCCTAAGGGGAAAAATTGGTCAAAATTTTGTAGACTCACAGGGTCACCTTCCCGCTAGGTGAAAAGATCGCTTGTCTTGAAGTATCCATTGAGTGTGGAGTCATAAATTGATAGCTGGTATTGATCTTGTTCTCAAAACCTTGAGCCCAATTGCTTGTGACTGTGACCCTGAGCTTGCCATGTTGTCTACACTCTCAATTTTCATAAGAAAATCTTAGAAATGAGGCTCTGAGAGTAGAAAATTGTATTAACCTGGGGCTTTCACCTATTTTGGAAATGAACTAGAGGCACACTGAACTACACAATGATACAACATGGGAGCAAAATAAATTTTGCAAAAGGAACTTAGGGATATCGAAACCTAAACTACAACAAGATAATGTGCATGTGCCCTTAGAGGAATTAAAATCCTAGGCTACTACTTACAATGGTGAAACCTTTTCCTTTTAATAATAATGTTTAAGATAGATCCTGTTAACCGGAATCAGAAGCTCTTCTCCATCCAATGTAAACAATTGGAAGGAATTTCTACTCTTACATCTTGTGACCATGTAGGGGGCACTCTTAATAGCACTGAATTTAGAATGCTTCCTTAGCTTTGTCTGATCTGCATCCCACTTCAGGACTAGGTCCCCTTCTTGAAAGGTCCTTGATATTTCTTTCTTATCAAACCACCTTTTGACTAAGGATTTTTCCTTTTCTATCATTTGAAATGAATGTTCTCTCATTTCTTCCAATTCTATCATCTATGCATACCTAGCCTCCATTGGTTCAAATTAAGATAATTCTAATTGTTTCATGAGTTCCAATGCAGGAAGCTCTAATGATATAGGCAACATTGCCTCCTTCACATAGACCATATTGTAAGGGTAATTACCTGTATATCTCTTTGGTGTGATCTTGTCAGGACATAATGATGATTTTAGCTTTGTATGCCATATCCTTTGATTTTCATCTAGAGTCCTTCTGATGATTCTTGGTAAATTCTTGTTTGTGGCCTCTTCCTGCCCATTACGCTGTGGGTAATAGTTCTAAGAGGTGCTCAAGTAGATCCCATTCTATGATCTTGGAGCCTAGGAATGATAAGGCATTGTCTGATATGATAGTGGCCAGTACTCTTAATCTAGTCACTATCCCTTCATAAAAGTCTAGTATGCTAGACTCGTTCACTTCTTTGGATGCTACCGCCTTGGTCCACCTTGTGAAATAGTATGTTGCTGAGAGAATCCACTTGTGGCCTTGTCTTGAGTTTGGATTGATGACCCCAATGAAGTCCAATCCCCATTACATGAATGGCTAGTCAACTAAAATTGGGTGTAATGGAAGTGCTGCAAATCTTTCCTTGCCTATGAAGAATGCACATTTTTTACATGTCTTGATCCAAGTGTAATGAGCTTACTAAATAATGTGGGCCAATAATATCCCACCTTCATTATCTTGAGAGCTGTTACTCATTGAGAATAATGACTTCTGACTTCTCCATCGTGAAACTCCTGTAACACTTTCTTGATTTGACCTATTCCAATGCATATCGGTAGAACATTATTGATGCCCCTTTTGAACATAACATCATCAACAACACATAAGGAATGGCTTGTAATATGAAGTATCCCTTTTTGATTTTCTCATTTCTGGAGGGCATAGGCCTATTTGCAAGAAGTGCATCATATTATGAGTCCAACAAGGAATATGCACATCATCATTTGCTTGTTCTTGACCATCTTGTAGTACCAAGACACCCTACTTTTCATCATTTGCATTAACTTGTTGGCTCGAGGCTAGCTGTTCACATAGCCCCTTTCCATGGACCAGCTTAGTGACCTTAATTTCAATGTCATAATCCATGTCACGAGTGATCCATCCTACACATTTCTCATTCACATCCTTGTTCAAAAGGAAGTCCTTGACTCTCTGCATGAGAAACTAACAACTGCATCATTTTGTTTGAGACTAGGTGTTTGAACTTCTTTAAGATCATGATCACTGCAAGGACATGCTTCTCGATGAAGGAGTACCTCACTTCATAGTACTCCAATCCTTGACTAAAGAAGGTGACTGGTTGTTCATATCCCCCTTTGTTTTGTTGCACTAGGATTACAAAAAAAATTTCCCCACCACCAAAGGCATAAAGCATGAATTCCTTAGAGAAGTATAGATTGATGAGATTTGGAACTTGGGATATGGCTTCTTTGATGGCTTAAAACTTTCCTTTCCCTCATCTATCCACCTAAATTCCATGCTCTTCTTCAACATCAGTGTTATTGGCTTCACAAGAGCAACAAAATTTGGCACAAACCTACGAAAAAATTGATTCTTCCTAGAAAACTTTGAAGAGCCTTCTTATGACTTGGCAAGAGAAATGATCAAATTGATTCAACTCTTTTTAAGTCAATTTTCAATCCTTTTTTTGACATAATATGGAATAGGAGCTTACCTTAGTGAGCTAGGAAAGTGCATTTTGGGATTGAATAACACCCCAAATCTCCTTCTTCTTTGAAATAAATGTCTTAGATGGAAAAGGTGATCCGCTACGTTTTTGAGAACACGTGATATCATCAAGATATATAAATACTATTTTTTTATCAACCCCTTGAATTCCATTTCCATCACCCTATGGAAGGTGGCCCTGGCATTATACAATCAAAATGACATCTTTTTGTAGGCATATGTTCCCCACTTAGTGGTGAAAGCTATCTTGAACTCATCATCTTCATTCACCATTATCTGATTCTACCCTGAGTATCCATCCAGGAGAGAAAATATTTTTGAGCCGATATACTACCTATAAGATTTTTTCCATTGAAGGGAGTGGGTAGTGGGTTTTTAGGGATGCTCTGCTCAAGTCTCGAAAGTCCACACACAACCTAATTTCTCCATTCTTCTTCCCGACTAGTACCAAGTTCTCAACCCACTTGAATGCTTGATTGAGAATATAATGCTTTCCTCTATCAAATTGTTTAGCTCTTTGTTCATTATAGGCTCAATGTGTGGGTTGAGTGGTGTTTGTTTCTACCTTATAGGCTTAACCTCTGGATCGAGTTCTATTGCATGTTGTGCTAAATTTGGATTGAATCCTCATAGATCTTCATAATTCTAGGTGAAAACATATAGAAATTCTTGGAAAAGTTATATGAAATCATATTTATCTTGCTTAGTGGTCACCTTGCCAATTTGGAGTGTCTTTCCTTCCTAAAAAAATAGGTTCTTAATCATCTCCCTTGACCTTAATGTTTTCTTTATCTTTACAAAATTGGTCATTAGGATTGAATATTGACTCCAGTGTCACCAAACCTCCGGGAAGCTTGTTGGTTCAAAGTTGCCTACTTGATCCGCGTCTTTGCTGCTCTAATTTATCTTGATTCCTAGCCAATAATTCAACCTCTTCTTGTAGGAAATTTACAATGCTGATCTTTTGTAAACACCTTCTAGCTTAGATTATTTTCTCGAACTACTAGCCTTACAATCACATGGATATGTGGTTGTGTTTTTCCTCTTTTGACACTTTAAACTACATCAAAATTTTCTCCAGCTATTGCAATCCTATCTCCGGCTTCATTCTTTTTCTTGGGTATGGACACAATGTTGAAAGCTTCAAAGTATTGAATTAGGTCCCATACCCTGTTCTTGTAGCTCTTGAGTAGGTCATTCTTTGCACCATTTTGTCCTTTGACTTGATTCACAATAAGCTCACTATCACCAAATACTTGTAAATTTTCAATGCCTCTCTTTCTTCCCAAATGCAATCCATGAATTAAGGATTCATATTCAGCCATATTATTTGAACAAGAAAACTGAAACATAAAGCTAAGTAGTATTTCATACCTTGTGGTGAAATGAGCATAGGCCCTCCTCCTTCACCTTGTACTCCTTGATCCATCGAAATATATTTGTTATACTTCATTATCATCCTTGTGGTCCGGCTTGGTGATGCTTTAGGAAGAGGTTGATTCTCTTCATCTAAACAATAGACTCCTAGCTCAGATTAGTCCATTTCTTTGTAAGGGTCAAAAGCAATCCTTATTTTTTCCATTCGTCGAGTCAAGTTTGGAATACTTTCGACCTTGGTATCTACCTCATAGGTGCTTGGGTAGTCTTCTTGATCAAATGTTGAACAATTTCCATTAATCGACTTAGTACTTTAGTCTCTATGTGAAATTTTTCAATGGGCTCAGACCTGATGGTTGCTTTGGATCCATACCTCATCCTAAAAAGCATGTGTGAGCAATTTGCAAATAGGTACCCACCAATGTTTTTCGTGAAATCCCTTGATAAACATAGTGCAAAGAGTGGAGAGAGGTCAATGAAAAACACATCCTTCAAGACTATGACATTTGGACATGCATGTAATGTGAGGCTTAACCCCTTAATGACCCCAACCATTCCTACCGCGGTTCCATCCAATTACACTCACTTTTTTTAGCATTGGCTCATACTTTAGACACAAATGATCTGCTATTTTCTTCGGCATCATAGAGCAAATTTATCTGAATCAATCATGTAATTATGTATCAACTTATCTCCTATGATCAATGAGATATATAATGGAGGGGGTTTCAATTTTTTTTTGATGGCCTCCTCAATCTGATGCTCCTTGCTAAGTTGCATTAGTAAGTACCTTTTCTTGTTGATTGGGTGGATGACTTGATGTTGACCAGCTTTGCCATAGTAACTTGTAATTGGTCTCTTTGTCCTGGGATAGCTAATGACTCACACATTGAGATGTTTACATTACTTTTCTTCATCTTCTCAATGATGTTGAACGGAGATAAAATATCTCTATGCTATCGCTTTCCTTACATTATTTTCTTACACATGGGTTGTTATAACTGGCACTTGAGTTAGTCTAGAAGGTGGTTTGGGTTGACCTTACATATTAAGGGCTGCATTTTGATTACGACACCTTGTTGAGTGATAGAGGGTTGTGGATCATTTGAATTTGATGATTTTCCCTCTCCAATATTCCTTTTCTTGGACCATGTGTTGGCTGCTATACTTTGAGAAGGGGCTTGGTTCACACCACAAAAATCTTCAGCCTGCCAATTGACAAGTGTGGTCTCATTCGGAGGTACTTCTTGCTGAGTTGATTCCTACTACTTATTTCCTTCTTGGCTTGGTTCTTGTTCTACACCGATGGTTTGTACCATCAAACCCGATTACAGGCACCATTAAAGCACATTGACTAATTCCCCGAGGTTGATTTCATGGGAAACACCACCATGTTCGAGAATTGTTTTTTTGTGTTGGAAACAAGGCCCTCGATATTGAAGCCGAGTTTGGATCATATTTTCAAAATGGCCTAACAGCTTGAGGTTGTCCTTGGCTCTAATTTTAATTTCCATCCTGAGCTGGTAGTCTATTTTTCCGGTATGGGGGTCTAGCTTGATAATGATTTGGATGTTAATACAGACTATAAATTTTAGCTTGTTATCTCTTTATAGTCACTAGCTCAATTCCTAAGTTCTATAATTGCTTCATAACCTCTTGTAGCTATTTTTAGGTGTTTGAAGAAGTAGAAGCCTCACTATTGCTTTGATTCCTAGGGGCTGAATGGGATTCAACACTAGTATTTAGCTAGATATAGGATCTCCTAGTTCTTGATATAGAGGCATAGGTGGCCTAGGTGCTAGCTTACTAGCTTGAATCAAGTATTTTTTAGCTCTAATAGCAATATTATAGGTTGTGGGTATAGTTATACCTCGCATTGATTGAATCATTATGGAAATATCAGAATTTAAAGCTTTAGGGAAGTATAGAAACTCACCTTTAGTTGTTGGTCCCGTGACCACCATAATCCTATCCCACATCCTCTAAAATCAGAAGTTGAAGTCCGTTAGCTATTCATTAAGAGCTCTATTGATGGTTGTCACAGATGATCCCAATTATGGATAGACCTGCTATTAGACTCCTAAACCATTACAAGGATTTACCTTTAAAGTAGGATGCCAATAACTTAACATGATGTCAATTTTAGTTAATTCATCGATTGCACAGACATTTGTAATGTCTTGGATGTGGTCGATCGAGTTTTCTTGTTATCTCTAGTGAAATATGAAATATTCTTCAATGCTGCAATTAGAACTGGATTTTGTGCATTAAGGACTAGCGGTCGCTACTAGTGAAAATCACATAAGGGTTGGGTTGCACCATCCTTATTGGTCAAAGGATTCTATTCGATTGAACAAAAGGCCTATTAGGTGGAGGTGTTGAAAATTTCTTGTTTGGTAAAGATGGAGACCTTTGAGCTCTTCTTCCCCTCCTTAATTTATCTGGGGATAAATGTGGATAGAAAAATAGCCCCTCTTCTTTGGTTCTTGACCTTTCTTGGATTCTTCTCATGAATTTTCCAGGCTTGTACTACTAAAATTACTGGATTTGTCCCTTTTTGGAGTCATCAAACATGTAATTTCAGAGCTTCCTACAAGCTAGGAACTTACAAAAAGTGCACATCAATCTTGTTTCAATAAAATGAAGACTTGTGACCCCATTGGGTGTGCCAAAACTATTGTATGTGGAATCACAACACCCCTGGATTCTACAACTTAATGGGTTAAGACTAACAGTATGATTGCATAACATGGAGCATCTCTCAAAGTGTGGGACTTTGTGAATCGAGAGAGATCTCCAGATGAAGTTTGGCTCATATTCATCTATTAAGGTGCACATGTTCAAATTGTAAAGGGTTTTATCCTAAATCCTATTCTAATTTGCCAAGGAGACAGATTTAAGGAGATGAAAGAAAATAAAACGTAAAATAACATGGGTGATGCCCCAAAGGAATGATGAAACACCTACTTTGCTATAAACATGAACCATAAAAATGTAAGACTATAACTATGCACAAATAACTAGGACAACAATGAGAGATCAGAAAGGAGACAATGAACACAAGATAAGGTTGAAAATAATCCACATACATGCATTATCACTCCAAAAGTTGATATGGTGCATTACAATGGCCAAGAGGCACAAACTTGCATTATAGTTTGAATGGAAGGCTTGAAACCTCCACAAAATCACTTGCAGAAAAGGGAAGAAGGGAGGGTGCAAAGGATAAATGTCCAAGCTTTAGAAAAATCCACCTCCTTACAATATATAGGAAGAATGAGAGAAGGAGGTAGAAGAAATCCAGACTCCTGTTCAACCACCCTAGTGATGTATTTAATCCACTTGAAAAATTAACTAGTCTTATGACACAATTCATGCCCATATTGCCATTTCTTGTTGGGTAAGAAATACATTATTATGGTGGTGGGTGAGAAATGTTACAACCTCAAGAATGACAAGCTATATTTACTCTAATCATAGTTGAAGTCATCTTAATATCGGGTTCGATGCTCAACGCAACTCTCACAATATTTTAATATCTAAGCATTTAAAAATCCTTGTGGGATTTATGATTTTCCAAATATTTTCCAAACATACTTTGGATTTGGAGTTTACCCCTTGAGATCTGCATGGATCTCCATGCATCTAAATATTTAACTTTGTTTGTTTGTGTTTTGGCTAAGTCCCAACCCCTAACGCGCGAGTAAGTATGTCAGACCCTAAACACGTGGAGGGCTTGTGATTATTTAGGACCTACCTCTGGAGTTTATCTTTGAAGTTACACTTTGAGTCCACATGTGGGAAATTCTACTGGATCTACCTGTTTATTATTTTCAACGGTCGAGTTCTACCTTTTTGGTCTCTCGGACACGTGGCGAGCCTACACTAGTATGGGGGCTTCCTCCGGATTTTATTTTTGAAATTGCACTCGATGAGGAAAGTGGAGGCTTCCTCTTACATTTTATACCCATCTGATTTGAGCCCGCTCCCTTTCTTCATCCCCAGCTACGTGGTGGGATAGTGCTCATTTGGGGACTTCCTTTTGGGTCACACCTTTGATGTTATGTGGATGAGGAATGTGGAGGCCTCCGCTAGCTCTTCTATACTTAGTTGATTCAAGGAAAGGATCTGTCCCATTTTGGACTTTGACTACTTAGAAGCTCCGGTGCTCATTTGGGAACCCGCTTTTGATTCTACCTTTGAAGTTACGCCGAGCTGACATGTGGTACCTTATGTGACTCTACCCTATTTTCTTCATTTTTACCTAATTCCCTTTTGTTTGGAGAAGGTATTAATACATCCGACCTTGGACATGTGGAGGCTTCTACCAATGGTCAAAATTTTTCAACGGCCGGTACCACTTTCTCGGGACATGGACACGTGGAGAGTCTGTGCTTTTTTGGGGTCTCCATTTAGTAGTGCCTTTTGGAATTATGTCAAGCTAACATGTGGTGCCTTCTGTTGGCTCTTGCGATGTTTAGAATTTTCAATGACTGGTTCCACCTTTTTGGGCTCTAACCACGTTGATGGAAAGCACTTGTTTGAGTCTCCTCTTTGGGTCGTGCCTTTGAAGTTACTCTGTTGAGACATGTGGAGGCCTTAGCTGGTCCTTATACTTTTCAATGACTGGTTCAATCTATTAGGCTCTAGCGATGTGGCGGTATTACACACATTTGGAGATCAGATTTTTATTTCTCCTTTAAAGTTTTCTCGAGCTGACACATGTCTCCTTCTGCCGATCCTTTTATTCTTAACTGATTTTGGCCTCGAGTGAATAAATTATATGTGCTTCCTTGGCATGTCCCTCATTGTTAACTCCACATGGAAATCCCACTTGGTTTTGAGTTTCACTTTACCCTCTCACTCTTGGAATTGCATCGATCTCGAAACCTAGTGCTTTCCATGAGTCTCTACTTTTCTTGGGGTTGAATCGTTCTAGGTTACCATTTATGAGCCTATTTGTAACCTAATTACTAGTTTTGAAATGTGGATTCACATGACTGAACCGACTCTTCAATTTTCTTCTGTGTAGGGTCATGCTTGATTAATTTTCCCTAAGAGGAAAAATTAGTCAACACGATGTTCTTCAACTTCTTTGAAAGGATCATGAGCATGTTCTTCATGTGTCTTTTCATCCATGAATAGATTAAAAACACCATCTAGTGTTAAAACATGAGTTATATTATTGAAATCAGACTGGTCTATGGCTGCATAATTAGCTAATGCATTAGAAGCATGAGGCTCAATATGAAATTTGGCCAACAGTTTAGAATTGATAGTAACTTTGGTCCCATAATGTGTAGTGAAGAACAAAAAGGACCAATCTGAAGAGAGATAACCTCCATTTTTTTGTGAAATCTCTTGATAAGCATAAAGCAAAGTAAGGAGGTAAATCTACAATAGTAACATCTTACAAAATGGAAACATTTGGACAAGCATGTAATGTTACCTCTAGATTTCTGATGACACCAAATGTATTAGTTATAGTCCCATCAAGTGTAGCACATTCTTCTCTGTAGGTTCATAATGTAGGCAAAACATTTCTGTAATTGCTTTTAGCATAATTGTCCTACTCACATTGATGTCAACCATGCAGTTATGAAGAAGATGTTCTCTAATAATTAGAGAAAAATAAAATGGTGGTATTTTCTTGATATCATGAGTATTTAAGACCTTCTCAACCATCCATTTAACTTCTTTAATGCGGTCTTGTTACATTGTTCCAATGACCATGTCTATTTTTAGAACTTCCTTTTATTGTATTTTAAGAAATATGCAACTTAGAAAGTTCATGAGAAAGAAGTTCCTTTTGTCTTGGAATACTTAGAGCACCCCACATTGAGGTATTAACATTATGCATTTTCATTACATCAAAAATGTTAAGAGATTCAACAGTTTTGGAAACACATTACATTGTTTTAGAATAGGCTTTTGCAAATACTAACTCTACTTCTACATCTTTTGAGATATGAGGTATGAAAATCCTTCTTGGATCAGGTTGTAATGACTTTGGTTGGTCCTTTTGAATTGGAACACTTTCTATTTTCTAAGGAACAGAAGGACTATTAGCTATTTTTTTACCTACATTTGTTGTTTTATCAGTGATTGTGGGAAAAATAGGCCTATTTTGTTATTTTCCTCTCTCACGATCCTTTTCCTGAGCTCTAGTCATAACTGTAATAAAATCATCTTCACTAAAACTAACCAAGTTCTGTTCAGGTGCTTTTTAAACATGAGTTTGTTACTCCCACCCTCCATTTGAGGCATAAACAATGTCTCAGGTTGAGGTTGTGTAATAAGGCTTATATTCAGGAGCACATTTGGGAAACTTATAGTTGAATGAGGTTTATTACATGGTTGACACCATTCTTCTGTAGCCATATTAACTAGTAATAAAGCATTAGATTAACTAGGATCCTTTGGGTTAAATTTCCTTTGCTGATATGACTGTCTATAATTATGATTTTAGCTTGTTTCCCATAGTCTGCAAATATTTAAACACATCATTTGATGGGGTTGTAATAATAGGTTCTATAATTGTGATATGCTATGAGATAGGTGCCAAATCTACTAGAAAAGGCATTAAAGGCCTTGGTGCTAACTTTCCCGCTTGAATAAGATTGTTTTCATCCTTATAGAAATGTCATAAGATTCTGGGAGAGTGACACCTCCCATAGAATGAATCATAGTTGAAATATCACTATTTAGCGCTCTAAGATAATAAAGGAAATCATGATCAGCTTAAGGATTGACACTTATTGTAATTCTTTCCCATGTTCTAGCAAAACATATATTAAAACTAGCCATAAATTTTTGAGGAACTCTCTTTATTGTAGATAGCTATTCTATGAGGGTTAAATGATCTGAATTATCTTGAAATTGTTTTAGAAATGTACCACCTAACTCATTCCAAGTTATATGCTTCCAATATCTAATCTTTTATACCATTTCAAGGCTTTCCTTTAAAGGATGTAGCTAAAAGTCTTAATGCTACATCTTCAAGAGTAATATTATGCACTGCACATAGGGCTACAACATCTTTGACGTGCTCCGTAGGTGTAACTTGATTTTCACTAGTTAATGAAGGCAAAATTTTCATGCAAGAATTAGGAATATCATGATAAACTAGAATTAATAATGGGCTCCAATTAGTAAAGGTCAAAAAATTCCTAGGTGGTTGAATAACCATTGGAAAAATTTAAATATGAACAAAGAAGTCGATCTTTGGTGAAGGAATATTAGGACGAGGGTTATTAAAACTACGCCTATTATAAGCTAGGGTGTTACCAACTCTTCTTCTTCTTCCAGAATTAAAAGGTAAAGAAATAAAATAAAAAGGAATTCCTCTTATTGATGATCTTGTAGTCACTTTAGGTATGGAACATGCTACAAAACTGGTCTAAAATCAGCCTTACGAAGTTTCCAAAATAAATCTTTAAATCTTTAGAATAAGTTGTTGCAGCTTGTTGCTCCAAAAGTAACTCTTATTTACCATGCATCTATTGTAAATTGTTATAATCTACTCACAAATCTGATTCGTTGTCCCACCGGGTGTGCCAAAAATTGTTATCTCTCGAAAGTATAGCTCAGTAGAGAGATGACTGCAAGTGTTCTAAGCTTGCTCAGATCTCTCTCTTTAGTAGATGTAATGAAAACACTTGAGGTATGTGGGTATACCTATTAGTCAATGAGTCTCTGGTATCAAGGACGGTTCCTTTTTTATGTATCCTAAACTAATTTTTGGGGTTTTGAGGGTAAAAAGATGACTGTAAATGAATTGAAAAACTGGGGTGATACACCAAACTTGTTGACATATTTGGCTGAGTACATGCACAAACATCTGGCAATGGATTCAGAATGCACAAAAGAATATTTTTCAGTATATTATTGAGGCAAAAACACTTTATGTATTGAGGTAATGATTCACAACAATACTGTTAAGATGAACATGCACACTAATATTATGAAGAAATAACTAAATTTTATAGCAAGGTAAGATGATCAATAAGGTAATTTGACTTTCACAAGAAATCTTAAAGTATACACAGAACTACAAAAAATAGGAAAGGTAGAAATCAACTCTCATTCAAAAGGGAAAAACTGGCAAAATATGCTTCAGCACTCTTGTGTCCAAAAGTCCTCTCCTATGCTTTGTCAATGCACACAATATATAGAAAAATTATTCATCACACCCTTCCTAAAAATAGACTAAAATTGTACTTCGCCCATGCATCCTATTTTTATCCTTTATCCTGAATAAATAAAGGAATAAAAATAAGCATGCTAATACAATGAGGCATTAATAGCCTTGTTTACAAAAATACAACTCAATCAAACTACAGTTGACTGTTCTATTTTTAATAAATTTGGGTGAATAATTTTGCTAATAATAAACTTGGCTTGATGAGAAAGTATTCTCTAATACATGCAAACTCTATCTTCTAGTTGATGATGTGGCATCTAAAACTTGATCCACTAGTAATTGCAAAAATAGATTTTTAAACTGCCTCTTGGATGCACATGTAAAAATTAATTCAATTCCATATCACCCATTGTGGGGACCACTGTGAGCACATGTGCAATAAAATAATATTCTTATTTTGGTGGAAAATAAGGTAATAGGCCTCCAAAAAGGGCTCCTTGTACTTTGATGTTGACCTCTACTTGTCTTCTTGTGGTCACATGAAGAATTGCACTTTTGCACATAATGTTATTTTCAGATTCATACAACTCTAACTATGCAGAAAACTATGACGTGAACACTTTTCTTCATTCTAGATTTGACCACCTTTGTTGAATTGGTATATTGTTATGATTTAAAATAAACAAGACATAATTTTATGAAATAGTGCCATATTATACACTCGACCACCTTTTTTATTATCATTACATAGTAATACTTTGCTACCTTTTCTATCATCATTCAATTGTGATTTGTTTTCTGTATTTGATTATTTTCACATATGTTATAAGACCTTAACCAAGGTCAATGCAATGATTAATTAGATGACGTGGGTTGACCCCCTTCCCATGGTGACTCACCCCTTGGATACATAATGGTGGAATTTGATTTAACCTTGATTGGCATAGGAAAGTGGGACTTTGATTGTGATCATTGATTACTTGTACTATTTGATATCTATCATTGATATTCAAATCCATGATTAGGGTTTACATTTAGTAATAAAGATGGTTCGTGCTTTATAGGAAATTGATATTTGTACCTTTGAATGTTTATCGTCAATCCTCTATCTTTAATAATTTTGAACCTACTTTGGAGTTGGAAATTTTTATGTCATTGATCTTCTGTCACCTTTGATATGGGCCATCGATGCATTACTCAGTAGTTGGCTTGGGTTATCATTTCCGATTGTTGGATCATGTACCTTCAAATCTCCACCGTTGATGACAACTCTAGTAGAGTTAGGTTTGAGAGGTTGAGTTTTGAGTTGGGTAAAAGGAAAATAAACCTAATGTTTGTTCATTATGCATTTTTCACTCTGCGGGTGAAGCCCTAGAAAAATTTCCTCAGGATACCATTTTTGATCTTTCTTGAGCTCGGTTTCTTTTGATAAATCGGTCTTCTGAAGCTCGTGCATGGATTTGTTTATTCTCTGTAATATCTTGGCCGCTAATAGTGGAGTTTTAGAGCTCATTTTCTTTTTAGAGAAGGGATCTATGAGTGTATGTGGTTGTTTTTTTTGAAGTGGCTACCATTGAACTTCTTTCAAGCTAGTTCTGAAGAATTGTCTGGTTTCTTTACTATCTTTTGAGTTCTCTATGATCTTTCTAAAGTGTGAGCTTATCGTTATTTGGTAATTATGTGCTCACTATTTTATATATATTGTTGATCTTTAAATTCATGATTAGGGTTTACATTTAGTCATAAATATGGTTGGTGCTCTGCAGGACATTGATCTTTGTACCTTTGAATGTTGATCATTGATCCTCTGTCTTTAATAAATGTGAACCTACGTTGGAGTTGGAAAAGTTTTATGTCATTGATCTTCTGTCACCTTTGATATGGGAGGTCGATGTATTACTTGGTAGCTGGATCGGGTTATCATTTCTGATTGTTGGATCATGTACCTTCAGATCTCTAGCGTTGATGAAAACTTTGGTAGAGCTAGTTTTGAGAGGTTGAGTTATGAGTTGGGTAAAAGTAAAACAAACCTAATGTTTTTTATTTTTGCATTTTTCAATCTACGGGTGAAGCCATGGAAAAATTTCCTCAGGATAACATTGTTGATCTTTCTTGAGCTCGATTACTGCAAATAAATTTGTCTTCTGAAGCTCTGTGCATGGGTTTGTTTATTCTCTGTAATATCTTGGCCACCAATAGTGGAGTTTTGGATTTTTTTATTTATAGAGAAGGGATATGTGAGTTTCTAGGTTAGTATTTTCTGAAGTGGCAGCCATTGAAATTATTTGAAGCCGCTATGAAGAATTTTCTAGTTTCTTTATTGTCTTTTGAGTTCTTTGTGATCTATTAGAAGTGTGATATCGTCGTTATTTTTTCATTTTGTGCTCAATTTTTAGCTCTTGTGAGGTTTTTGGTCATTGGTTTGGATTATCATCAAGCTTTTCTCTCTCTGTGAAACAACCTTTTGTGATGAGGTTTTTGTTCTTGGTAAATTTTCAAAGGCCCTAGTTGGAGTTCATGGCTCTAAGTTCTATCTTGTCATACATTTTCTTGAGTTCTACATAACCAGTTTTTTTGTCTTGTCATTTTAAGTTTGACTATGGAGAATTTGACGAGCCACAAAAAGAAGGCCTTGTGATCTGTATACTACCCCTTGTGTTATGTATTACATATTTTCCATTTTTGAGAAGGTAAGATTTCATCTTCAAAATCTGTAACTGAATTTCCCTTGTCATTTCCACTTTATTAACACTAACACCTCGATACCCTTGTGCTTCTTTGAATTTTTTGGTATAACCTTGATCTCTGAGCTTCGAAAATCGTTTAGGTTATCATTTTTTACTCGAACTCGGTCATTTTGATGGTTTTAACAACTTCAAGCTTCCTTGGTAAGTATTTCCCTCCACACTAATACTTCTATGTACAATAAAATTAAGCTCTCAAAATACCCACTAATGCGTTCATTTTCTTTTTGAAATATCTCTTTCCTTAGTAAATTTTGTGCTTCCTATCAATCATTGTGTTTTTTTGATCTCGTAACATTGCTCTCTTGCTATGGAGTGCATTGAGTTCTGGTTTTTTCTATACTTATACTCTATACCACCATTAAAGATAGAAGAGACCTCTGTTTCTGTGGCTTTCATTGATTGGTAGAGAACTCTATTCCTGCACATTTACTTTTGTTCTCCTGGCTCACCATATTATGGCATGATCTCTTCCTAAACTCAATGCTTCATATTTTGTGTTTGAGGTGTTCCCTGTTATTCTGAATGTGTATTTGAAATTATTTGCTCTTAATTTTTTAATACCCATTTACGGGTTCACAACTTTTAATTCAAATATGGCACTACATATTCTGTTTCTACTGCCTCTGTGTTTGTGCTTTGAGTGGCTTCTCCTATTTTAAGTCACCCAAAGCGGCTCAAAGACTGAAAGTAAATGGAGTCTTTTGAATTTGTCTTCCCTATCCTTCAAGCTAGCTCAGATTTTGTTGTAGATTAAGAGCTTTAAGATTTATATGAATGTCATTGATGTTTTCTGAGCCAACCTTTCAAACTCGTGCTTTCATGGCTGAGTGCTAAGTTTTAGAAAACTGAGTCGAGGGTTCTCAAGATTGGCTTTGCTAAGGGTACCTTGGACTTCTGTATTTCTTGCCATGAGTAAAAGCCTTGAAACTCTACCTGTCTTCTTGGTGATTTGAGATGATTTGGCCATAATTTGGCTCTATCCTTTTTTTTTGTTGATGACCATGCTTCATTCTAACTTTTCATGCTTGAAAACCCAATTTGTATTGTAATTTGCACTATTTCCTTGTGTACATATACAGTGAAGCAACTGAGTTTGTTTATCCATCTTGTTTAACACCAGGATTTGAAATATTTCCACAAATTTGAACTCAACTTGTCTACTGCTTGCAATAAGTAATACTGTATACCAATTATTCTTCGTAAATCATCCTTAAACCTATGTTATTGGTAGAAACATATATGGAAAGTTGTAATATAGGCTCATGATTCGGTCATGTAACTCAAGAAAATATGAAACTCCAACCACATTCCATTTATGCATATTGTTTGTGAACTCTGTAATATACTTGAGTGATGAATCGAGAAGCATTTTCACAAATTTGTATCACTTTTCATGCTGCAGATCTGTATAGTTGTGTGTTTCAATCTAAATGGTTCCTTGAGTTATAGTATGTTGATATTCCCTCATGCTTGTTATGAAGGATTTTGTACTCTTCCTGTAGCTAGTAATTTCTTATTGGCACTTCTGAATGCTGAACTGGTGATTTTCTGAGATCTTGAAATTGTTCTTGGTGATTTCTTGTGTTGTCAATAGTTGTACCTACACATTCAGTTATGTACCTTTCTCTTCAGTTCACCTTTTGAATTGATTCTTTGTAACTTGTAGTTATATTCTGTAGAATCTGTATCACTAAACCTACATTTCTTTTATGGATTAGTACAGGCACATCTTTATGTATTTCAGCCTTTAGTCTGAACTGAAATAAATGTACTTTTCTAATTCAAGTTATGGAATGTAATACTTATGATATATAAACACCGTAGTTAGTGTTTATTTCCTTCTTCATACCTATACCTTCACATTTAGATAAATTAGGTAGAAAACATTTAGGATTTTTGGCCTCTCTTCTGTTCCATAATTTTTTCTTTTATCTTTGCTATCTAAAATGATTGTGAGAATCATATGTACTGATGTAGAATATTGTTGCTTGTCTGCTATGCATTTATCTTTTCTGTAATCATACCTCCTGATATCAGGAGATTCATTTACATGAAGATAGACAATACTAGAACATGATTTAATCCCGATCTCATGATTGGTGTCTCTTTTCCTCGTTGTTTTTAGGTAAAGTGTAATATTGAATTGTAATGATGAAGATGGAGAAAAAGTTGGAGCGAGAAATGGACCGGAAGGAAAAAATAAATAAGGAAATGATGGATTCCTTTATATTCTTTTGATTTTATTTTCATGCACATGCACCTTCTATTTCATTAGTTATGATGTTTACTTGAGTTACATCTCTCGATTATGTGGGAAAAATTTGAAATTACTTATGAATAAAACATTGAATTCTAAAACTAAGTTGTGTACTTCCTTCGCATTTCATCTTTGTATATGGAGTTGTATAATGAATTAAACAACTCATTAACTTTATTGAATGGATTTAATCATAAAGGAAATAATTTTAAAATACCTCCTACATTAGTAATTAACTTTGATACTATTGTAATCTGCAACTATGATTGTTGTTCCAAAACTTAATACTTCATATATTTTGTATTTTTAGTATTCATCAAGATTACGCATTTGTCCTTCAAGGCATATGTGTTATTTTTACGAAGAAAATCATGAAATCACAGACTATGTGATTTGGTACATTTTGTAAGAGCACACGTAGCTACAAATTACATGTAGTCATTAATTAATCCAATAGAACTAATATTAAACTCGTAAGAATTTCCCTAGCTTAGGTTCACTTCAATAATGCCATCCATTATAACAAAGTTTTGAGTTTCCCTTTTTTCACGAGTGTAAAAATGTGAACAACACCTTTTACTGATTTTCCTTAGGGTTAGGTTAGTGTAGGGTTTAAAATGTAACACTTATATACATCATTAACACAATGGTTATTCACACACATTAACCATAGCTCGCCTTACGCATGGTATATGTACAAGGTATAACAAAATCATTACTTTCATGGGTTATGATTCATCACATTACCACATACAACATCCAAGGTGCAATCACTATACAATAGGGGTCATACAATCCTCCATATGCCACTAATTCATGACACAAATCATTTCATATTACACAAATTATACACACGATGAACATAGTGAATAACATTACAACATAGAATCAATTGCAAGAGAACATGGTGGAAAGAAATTCATCACTACAAAGTGGCAACATTATGATACAATCCAATCCACTATAAACCAATCTTTTTGTACACACATCAACACACCTATATATAAAAAAACTATCAAATGCTCCAACACACCGCCATCCATAAAAAAATTCTTCTCGGACATACCAAGACAAAGAAATCACATGTGAACTCTTCATAGAATCCAAAAAGGAGAGGGAACACTCCCATCATAAGCTCATCAACATGATAACAAATACACACTAAGCAACATGAAAAACATATGGATTCATAATATCACAATTACAAAACCGGTCACATCACAACATCTATCACATTACTATTACAATCTCCACCATCACCATGCCAAAATAATCACAACTCCAGGTCCACCCCAGAGGTTCGAGAACATGAACCTCTAGGGTAAGTACATGAAATTGGGGGTCAAAAAGTGGACAAAAACCTAAAAATAGACAAAACACGTATGCATTTTCCTAAATCATGCTCGTGTTTTAATTTGTTTTTCTTGAAATCACTGAACCTATAATGCGTAGTAATTTCAAAGAAGTCAAAACACATACATGTTATAACATGTATGCATTTTGATTAGTATGGACCATGTATATGTGCTTTGGTGTTTTATACTTTAAATTTATTTTAGTAAATATAATAAATTAGGGTCACTCTGCACCTTATAGAAGTGGTCTTGTAGCTCCAACAATTATAATCTAGAAGATAGTTTTTCAAAATCTAATTTGGTCAGTACTTACTCATTTTCAGGATTTCATGAAACGACTTAAAACTTTCGTGGCATATATATTGTAGTCGGTGTTTGTTTTGGGAAACCATATAGTCATTTTTACATTTTTGACCTTCTAAAATGGATTTTTTCCTATCACTTCTTGAATTGGTACTAAATTTTAAATTTTGTCCATAATTCACTTTAGTGACCATGAATTAACTCGTGATTTTTGTCTACTTCTTACTAAAAAGATATCCTCACTTTGCAGATATAGGATTGTTCCCTGAATGGGATTCCTATCCCATGGCCAAAATGAGGTGTTTTTAATGTGCCTCCTCCTTAAGGTTTGATAACACTACTAGGTGTTGAATGAGTTATTACAAATAGTACCAAGTGAATTGCATCAAGTGAACTCAGATGATTGCTCATTCTTAGAAACATGGTGCTCTATATAAAGATCATCCCTTCACCTTTCCTATATCTAAAATCATCCTTTCATGGAATCAAATTCATTATTCTCATACATGTTTTTTCTCATATGTTTCTTATGGAGACAAACGACACCTTAATACTTCACAAGTAATGGTCTTTGATAACTCGGTGACATGACTAGCTCATTTTAGCTTGTTCTGAAGGGTGTTCAATCAACTACAGAATGGTCAAAAATGCCTTTTTAGGCCTTCAAAGTAAGTATTCTCTCATCAAAACTAAAGAGTCGATCGATCACCTTAAACACTATTCCCTACATACTTTGAAACACGCCAATGATTTTTTTGGAATTTCCTTTGGGTGAGGGTTTATGATTTAGGTTTTAGGGTTTGGGGCTAAGGGTTTAGGACTCAAGGTTTAGAGTTTAAGGTTTAAGGTTTAGTGTTTAAGGCTCATAGTTAATATTTTAGGGTTTACTTGTTAAGGGCTTAGGGCTTAGGGTTCATGGTATAGGGTTTTCGGTTTAGGGTCTAGAGTTTAGGGTTTATGGTTTAGGGTTAAGGGTTGAGGGTTTAGGGTTTAGGGCTTAAGGTTCAAGGTTTAGGGTTTAGGGGTTAAGGTTGAGGGTTGGGATTTATGGTTCAAGGTTCAGGGTTTAGGGTTAGGGATCAAGGTTGAGGGTTTAGGGTTTAGGGTTGAGAGTTGAGGGTTCAAGGTTTAGGGATGAGGGTTTAGTTTTTAGGGTTTAGGGTTAAGGTTTTATGTTTGAGGGTTCAAGGTTTAGGGTTTTGGCTTATCGATTATGGCTTAGGGCCTAGGGTTTAGGTCTAAGGTTTTAGGTTTTAGGGCTCAAGGGTTATGGTTTAGGAGCCAAGGTTTAGGTTATTAAATTTAGGGTTTAGCATTTATGTTTTAGGATTTAGGGTTTAGAGTTTAGCTTTTAGGGATTAGGGTTTATGGTATAGGATTTAAAGTTTAGGGACTAGGGTTTAAGGTGTAAAGGTCGGGTTTAGGGTTTAGGGAAAAGGGTTCGGGGTTTAGGATTTAAGGCTCAAGGTTTAGGGTTTAGGGTTAAATATTTAAGGAAAATTATTTAAGCTCACCCATTCGGTCCCAATAATGTTCTATGTCTTACCCATTCTTATAAGTATTGATAAAGTATATTCAAATAAAAAGGTTTATCTACTTCATAGGAATAACATTCAAGGGAGTCATCACAATTTGATGCATTTAATCTAATGATATTTTAAAGGAGAGAAATTGTCATTGTATGTGAACTATTTCACTCACTATAACATTTTGTGTCTTACCCATTCTTATTAGTATTGACAGAGAGTATTCAATTGAAAAATAGTTCATCGACTTTGTAGGAACAAAAATCAAAGAGATTCATCAAAATTTTATGTCTTTCATCTGTTGATATTTTGAAGGAGGGAAATGCCCACTGAGCTCATAAACAAGGTAGTTGTAAAAGAATACTTATTGATGGTTCTAGGCACAAGACTAGGAAATATGGTCCTAAGATATTCAAAAAATAAACTCACTCATGAGACCTACTGGAAATATATGAGGTTTAGGGGTTAGAGATTAGGGTTTTGGATTTAGTGTTTAGGGTTTACGACTTAGGGATCAGGGCTCAGGGTTCAAGATTTAGGGTTAAGGGTTTAGGGTTTAGGTTTTAGTGTTCAAAGTTTAAGTTTTATTATTTTCATTTTAGGGTTTAGGGTTTATAATTTAGGGTTTAGGTCTTAGGGTTAAGGGTTGAGGGTTTAGTGTTTAGGGATTAGGCTTTAGGCTTTAGGGTTTAGGGTTTAGGGCTTATGGTTTAGGGTTTAGAATTTAGTGCTTGGAGTTTAGAGTTTAGGGTTTAGGGGTAGGGTTTTGGGTTTATGATTTTGTTTTAATGGTTTAGGGTTTAGGGACCTTTAGGATTTAACATTTAAGCCTTAAGCTTAAGGGTTTATGGTTTAAGTCTCAAGGATTAGGGTTTAGGGGTTAGGGTGCATGGTTTAGGGTTTATGACTAGGGGTTCGGGTTAAGAGTTACGAGTTTAAGGTTTAGGGTTAGAGACCGGGCTCTAGATTTAGGTTTAGGGCTCAAGGATTAGGGTGTAGGTTTCAAGGATTAAGGTTTATGGTTTATGGTTTAGGGATTAGGTTTTAGGTTCATGGTCCATGGTTTATGTCTTAAGATTCGAGGTTCAAAGTTAATGGTTTAAGGTTTTGGGGTTAGAGCTCGGGGCTCCGGATTAAGTATTTAGGGTTTAGGGCTTAGGGCTCATGGTTTAGGGTCTAGGGTCTAGGGTTTAGGGTTTAGGGTTTATGTTTTAGGGTTTGGTATATAATTTTTAGGGTTAAGGATTTATTATTTTTCTTTTAGGGTTTAGGGTTTATAGGTTAGGTTTTAGGTCTCATGGTTGATGGTTAAGGGTTTAGGTCATAGAGTCCAGGGTTCATTGACTTTGTAGGCGAACATTCAAAGAGATTCATCACAACTTGATGCATTTCATCTGTTGATATTTTGAAGAAAGGAAATGTCATATTCTGACTGTCCAATCCTTTTAAAGACCTCGGTAGTCCTCAATCCTTAGATGTATAGAGTGTTGGTGCCCAATGTTGCACATGCCATGTTTTGCTAAGGAGAAGTGTGTTTTTTCCTGTTTATGAAAAAAATGGCTTTGGATCTACCCATCCTTCGAATTTGATGAAAAAAAACTCATATCTCGTGATTAAATTCTTTGAGTTGTTCATTTTTTCTCCATTCTTGCACCATTTTGAGGAATCTCTAATTTTTCCTCGCGTTTTGCCCTAATTTTTCTCGTTTAAATGCCTTTGCCATTTTTTTCCATTTTTTCCATCCTTTAGAGCTTGAAATTGTTCGATTTATACTTATTTTCCCTCAAAATCCCTTTCCATGGTTGTAAATTGCTTTGAATCACGTTCCATTTGTCCTTTAATCAAAACTTTCTTCACCCATGGAGGAAAAATTGATTTTGGGCGTTCTTTGGCAATTCCTGCATTTTTGACATTCATACGGGCATCCTTTTCCCCGTCAATTTTAGCTCAAAAAAGTTCTCATACGTGGTTGTTTGCGATTGGACAAGGTTCGGTGGGTTCGCTCGAGCAACTTAGCATTTTTTTGTGTTTTTGGCAAAAGGTCCGAATTTTCCCCTAAGTCTGCATGCCCTCAAAGAAATCGAGGGGTGACATGTGGTAATTAGAAAATTCAAAACAAAGGGAGGGGTAGAGATGTGGAGGTATTTGAAGTTTTTGCCTTTTGGGGTACAAAAGTTAACGTGATGAAAAAGGCCACGAGGCTCGCTATATTGAATTAATTCCTTATACACGCTTTTGCTCATGATGGAAAAGTGGAGGTTTGGGATTTCAGGGGCAATTTGGAAATTTTTCCTTTTTGGAAAAATGGACTAAAATTCTAAAAGGAAGCGCCGCCCAGACAAAGAGGAAATTTTAATCTTCCATGGATGGATCAATGGGCCACCAGAGGAAAAAGGAATTTTTTGACTCTTTGGAAAAATTGGTTAAGGAAAAACATTAAAGTGATATCCCAAAATGAATCATATATGAACACATGGCAAGGTCGAGGCGAAATCATGGCCCATGGGAAAATATGGAAATTTTTCCTTTTTGGCAAAATAGGAAAAAAATCAAATTTTCGAACACAAGTCAACTTGGACCCATATCAAAAGAAAAGGGCGGAGGACAAAGATGTGAGGATATTTGGAAAAATTTCCTTTTTCCAAAAAAGGTGGAAATGTGTAGAATCAATCCGTAATTCCAATGGGGCCCACTTCGGGACATGTGTCAAGCTCATTTTCAAAGGGCGGAGGGGTGGAGAAAATGTCAAATTTTTACACTTTTCCAAAAGTGTTACAATGTCAAAAAGTGATCCCAAGCCCATTTCTAATCACATTGTGATAAACGGAGGGCTCAAATTAAAGAATAAAGGAAGATCAACGGTAACTTTGAAGTTTTCGGTTTGGCCACCATTTGCACTCCAGGAAGCTTGGAGATGCATTTTTACTTCAATTTTCATCAAATTTTTGACAAATTCATGTCATTGTGTCCTTCAAGGACAATTGAAATCATTTTTGAGGATAAATTTAATGATCGAGATGTTTTTGAAATGAATGTTTACCTTAACCTCCTAAAAACATAAAATATCAAATCCAAAAGTTGCAGAGTAAAATTTGGATGGATAAGGATGAAATAATGAAAGGAAGGGGGTCTTCATGCTTTGAAGATGAAAAATGTTCCTCCACAATGGATAATGATGCATATTTTTCAATGATTCATCTCTTTTGAGACAACTATAGCAACTTTTTGGATGTGTTCATTAAACGTTGTTGTTTGCGAATCATGAGGAATTTTTGTAACAAATTTGATCCTTTGGCATCTTCTTTTCTTGGGAAAGAAGGATCGAAGGAGATTGAAACACATATATTGCATTAATTTTTCATGCAAAGGGTTAGAATAGTTTGAAAAATCACTCAAAAAATAAAAATTTCATGGGAAAATCTGGGAAGAAGCCCATTCTTTGAGAAACCACCTGAGAACCATTTCTAATTCCTTTTTGCATCAGATTTGTATCATGTTGAGTTGGTTTCAGTTGTAAAGCCATCAACAAGCTCTGAGATTGTTCTTGAAACATTCCCCTACTGATAAATTTTATCATTTCTAGATTATTTTGTGTTGTCTCTTGGAAAAATTTGCATACACTTATGTTTCAGAATGCATTTCAAATTTGTGTTTCTTATTTCCTATTGCAGTCTTGTGTTTAAAATCTCTCTTGATCATACATGGTCTCATTTCTTGTGATTATTTTAGTGGCATTTGCAATCTCACATTCAGAAGAGCTTTCATCTGATAAAGAGATAAAAAAATTTAAAATCACTTTACTTTCCTTGATTTTAGAGATTATTTGTAAACCTTTGGGTGCACCTCAGGTCATGATTATAGAGTGATTGCTAAATGATTAATTGGTTCATTCTAACTCAATATTTTGTGATAGATGATCAAAGATTGTGTGGAAAAGTGTATATTTGGGCCTCCATTTGATGCACATATCCTGGTTGAACGGATGATTAACCATTTTGATACTTTCTGTTATTAAGTTTCTCCATATTTTGTTGAAATCCTCAAAGAGTCTAGAGGACCTTGGTTTGTCTCATCTAAAATACCTCCCAAAAATCATTAAAAAAACTAATCCTACCCTATTTTACCCCTGTTTTGACTGTATACCCATATGAAATCAAAATCCATTTGCTAAAGTATGCATAAAAGATCGATTTCAAAATGTCTTCAGTAGCCCTTGCCTTGCATCGAAAGTATATCCATAACCTAGAAGTGATAGCTTGTGAAAGTCATATTTGGAGTGTTGATCATATATTCCCAAGGCCCTTTTCATACTATTTGTACAAATTGAGATATATCTTCATCTCCTTCACCATTTGAGGGTTAAAAATAGGTTCTCATACCTTGGTTGAAAGGCACAACCTAAAACAGCTATGACAAGATCAAGTCCTATTTGAGTGCTATCCATCTCTCCACAAATCTAAGTGCTAGTTAGATCATATCCCCAGCTACAAAATGACACACACCATGATCCATCTATCTTTAAACTTCATGCCATATCTTTGATGCTTCTCACACTTAAAAGGAGAACAAATTTGGGTACCAACACTAGTAGCGCCATTACCGGTATGAAGAATGCAATATCCAGACTAATTTGTTAATTTGCTTCCATTTCATAATATTTTGAGCCCGTCAACACCAGTGGCACTGTTTCTGGGGATGAAGAATGCAATATCCAGACTAATTTGTTAATCTACTTCCAGTTCATATTCTTCTGAGCCCATCAACACCAAAGGTGACATTGTTACTGGGACATTATTAGTTCATTCTAATCCATGTGCATACGTATTTGAAATATTTGAATACATATCAAACCTTGGTAATGTATTTCCAAGTTCTATCTGCAAACATATTTGTTAAAGTGTCATTCTATATTGAGTTTTGTAAGGTGTATGCAATGGTTCCAAACTCTATCTACAATTTTATTAGTTTCTAGTAGTAGTTGCATTTCATTTGCATTTGTGGTTAATAGATTCAAGAAGAGGAGATTTGATCTATAAATTTTGGCAAGATTTTCAGTGTTGATAGGTATTTGAGAGAGTATTTTAGTGCATTTTCACAACTAGGGTGAAATTCCTTAGTGGCCACTCCATGCTATTTTGATCTTGATAAATACCAGTGTTGCTAATCTCTGCAAACTTGAAAGGAAGAAGATCTCTCTTTAGGAGGGACCCAAGTAGAAAGTTATTTCAAGAATTGGGAAAGATAGTTTTAGAGGAAAGAAAAGTTTGGAAGGTTGTTGAAGGTTAGACATCAAGAAAAGGAATATCCATTGGTGAGAGAGATCAGCCTTTAATAGAGGATTATCACTCTTCTTCCAGTGATTTTGATTCAAGAAATATTCTCATAAACTTGTTTACTTCAACTAGTGAAGGTCCTTTTATTGTACTTGGTGAGTTCCTTCTTTAATCTGCACCTGTGTGTTTCAATTCTAGTAAAAATTTCCAAGAAAATTAACACCTAGAGAATACCAATCTTGTGAACCACATTCTTGAGCCCCAAAGACCTCGCACTCCTCATCAACTTGTGTCACCCCCAAGATCACCTCCACTAGACAACATGGCTCAACCTCCACCTAGGCCTCCATTTGTGGTCAATACCTTTGGCCCAATAAATTTTAGGGGAATGGCTGGTTATCCTAATGTTGTGCCTTAGGATGTTAGAAGTAGATTTCCAAATTTCCAAGGGAATAATTCCATAACAGGTGATCAACATTTGAAACTCTTTATTAATATGATGGAGGATTTTGAAATTGGATTTGAGGATGTGTACATTAAATTGTTTGTCCACACTTTAGAGGAGGATGCTAGGGATTGGTACAAGGCTCTTCATGATAATTTTATTGATTCATGGACTGAAATATAGAATGCATTCAGATTGCAATATGGTGACAATAGTCATTCTAGATTTCTCTTGTCTGAATTTTAGGATATCAAGAAGAACCCCAATGAATCGAGTTCACTACTTTAATACAAGATTTAACAATACATTAGAATACTTCCTATTAATCTGAGGCCTTGTGATCAATCTTGTTTAATCAAATATGCAAATGCATTTGATAAGAAGGCAGCTTATTACATAAGAGACAAGAACCCTACCAATTTAAGGCAGGCCTTTACCATGGAACTGCAGATTGAAAATAACATTAAGGCTATTGGGAAACCTCTCAAGAGAGATTGTGTAAAGCTAATAAATCTTGAAAAACCTCAAGCTAGCAAGGGTACTGATTTGGAGGAGGTTGTGAAAACTTTGGCAGGGGCTATCAAGGAAATCTCATACAAGTTATCCTAGGTAGAGAAGGGAATTGGGAAGACTTCACAAGGTCAGCAAAAAGTCAGAAAACCATGATAGATTTCCTAATCATCTTAGGGGTGATCATAGATCTGATGATAGAGGAAAAGAACCCATGGGGTCTACAAATATATATCCTCAAGCATGTGAAGAAAGAGTATTACCCGATCCCCTAATTGCTAGGGTTGTTGTTATTGAGGAAGTTGCTGATATTGATTGGTGTGATAGGTGTTTTCTGCCCCATCCTCCATGTGAAGTGGACTAGTAAGATGGTGAAGCTAATAATGATGATGGTACTGATGATGATATCTACATGGTGGGATTTTCTTCAGGCTCACAAGAAGGAGAAACAAAAATGAGGTAATAAGTGCAAGGCTAGCTAAAAATTTTTGGGATTGTGTCAAATGGGTACAACTCCTTATTCCATCTCATACTCCCGAGGTAGATGTAGTGCAAGCTTTTTATATTCCTAACAATGACTTTGAATACTTAAGAGCTTTGATGATTAAGAAGTATGATGGTGGTATCCCTTCTGGAGGAAGATAGACAATTTTAATGAATGATGTTGTGGCTCAAGGAAAGAGTATAACACAAGGAGAAAGGTTGTTAAGGGAGTTGGGCCTCAAGAAAAATATTAAACACCCTTGCTTACAAGTATTCCTAAAGAAGCTCCTAGAAGACAAGCACCTGCAAAATCCTCTGTTGTCCCAAGAAAAAATTAGATTCCTACTCATGCCCAAGCTGCCAAGAATCCCATACCATCTAATGAATCTGCTTGTTTCCCTTCCAATGTTTCCTTACCAAAGAGTGTTCCATATGACATAGCCTAGGTATTGTGCCAAATCAAAGTGAGTGTTCAATTCATTGAGTTGCTTAGGATTCCTAAGAACAAGAAGAGAGAATTTGAGTACTTGGGATTAAAAGAGGAGAAGAGTACCCCAAGCAAAAATGTAAATGTTATTGAAAATCCTCCTCAAATCATTACAGGACCTTGAAACCCCACCAACATTAGAGGATCTTGGAGAAACACCTTAGGTATACTTGGGTACATCCTTGGTTGATTCCCAATTGAATGTTGATCCATTCCTTACAACTTTGATCATAAAGGATAGACTACTTCACAATTGTATGTTTGATTCCGGTGCATCATGCAATGTCATGCCTTTGGAGGTCATGAATGAATTGGGAATCAAAGTGACAACAACGTATGGCAAGTGTACTACTATGGATTCTAGGGAAGTGCCAGTTGTTGGGTGTGTCAAAGATCTAGTGGTGTAACTTGCATCTTATCCTGGGAGGAATTTAAAATTGGATGTTGTGATTGTTGATTGCCCTGCCAAATGGGGTATGTTATTATCAAGGAAATGGGCTACAAGTGTTGGTGAGAGTGTCCAAATGGACATGTCTTATGCCACTATCCCCATTGAAGATAAATTAGTAAATTTATGTGGAGAGAAAAAGATGTTGTACCTTATTGAAGACCAAAACAATGCATCTTATGAAGTTTTATAGGTAGATGCTAGTACTAATCACTTTGTGAGTTTTTTGGATTTCAAGGAGTATGAAGTTGTTAAAAACATATCTCCTAAGTATGTTGTTTTTTCTAGAAATTTGGTCCTTGATTCAACCTTGAAAAATGTTAAAAGGTTTGACCTGAACACAATGGAGGAGCTTTAAAGAAACTTGATGGTTTACTAATTAAACAAAGAAGAAAAAAAGAGGTATATTTCAAGCTTAAAAAAACATATGAAAACCTCTTGGCATGGTCATATCCAGCATGGAGGACATTTGAGGTTTCCCCTTGATTTTTTTTCTTTGAATAAAGGTTTGATTACCAACTTTACACGAGTGTATAGTGTTTGGCTTTTGCTCTGTTTATGGTGTTTTGTCAGTTCATGGTTTGCCTTGGTGTGTGGCAGCCATTTTTGTTGATTTCTCAGCTAGTTTTTTGGTGGCTTTGGCTCATGACTTTGTTTTCCCAATGGATTATTTTGGAACTTGGTCTACTTTTGTTTTTTTGGCACTCACCGGGAGTGCCCATCCTTGAGTTAGAGCCAATTTTGTGCCCAATGTTGCACATGCCATGCTTTGCTAAGGAGAAGTGTGTTTTTCCCCATTTATAAGAAAAAATGTTTTGGATCTTCCCATCCTTCAAATTTGATGAAAAACAACTCGTATCTATGTTTAAATGCTTTGAGTTGTTTGTTTTTTCTCCATTCTTGCACCATTTTGAGGAATCTCTAAGTTTTCCCTGTGTTCTACCATAATTTTTTCCCCGTTCAAATGCCTTTGCCATTTTTTCCATTTTTGCCGGCCTTTGGAGCTCAAAATTGTTTGATTTATACTTATTTTCCCTCAAAAATCCCTTTCCATGGTCGTAAATTGCTTTGAATCACTTTCCATTTGTCCTTTGATCTAAAAATTTCTTCACCCACGAAGGAAAAATTGATTTTGGGCATCACTGGCAATTTATGCATTTTTTGACGGTCATACGTTGGCATCCTTTGCACATAAAATTTTAGCACAAAAATCTTCTCATACGTGGTCGTTTGTGATTGGACAAGGTTTGGCGGGTTCGGCTCACAACTTAGCATTTTTTTTTGTTTTTGGAAAAAGGTCTAAATTGCCCGCACAAGTCCGTACACCCTCACCCAATTAGAGTGTGACAAGTGGCAACTAGAAAATTCAAAATAGTGGAGGGCCAGAGTTGTGGAGTTATTTGAATTTTTTTCCTTTTGGGGTAAAAAATGTTAAAGTGATGAAAAAGGTCACAGCCTACTAAGTTGAATTAATACCTTATTCACATTTTTTTCTCATGATGGAAAAGCGGAGGTTCGAAATTTCGAGGGAAATTTGGAAATTTTGCCTTTTTGGAAAAATGGACTAAAATTTTAAAAAGAAGCACAACCCCGACAAAGAGGCAAATTTGAAGCTTGCGCAGATTAGTGGGCCATCGGAGGAAAAAGGAATTTTTTGACTCTTTAGAAAAATGGGTTAAGGTAAAACATTAAAGCATTGCCCCACAACTTATCATAGATGAACACATGGCAAGGTCAGAGGTGCAACTACAGGCCTGCGGAGAAAATATGGAATTTTTGCCTTTTTGGCAAAATAGGTATAAAATGAAATTTTGGAGCGTAGGTCCGCTGAGACCCATATCAGAAGCAAAGGGTGGAATGGCGGAGATGTGGGGATATTTTGGAAAAAAATCGTTTTCCAAAAAACATGGAAATGTGTAGAATTAATCCACGATTCCAATGGGGCCCACTTTGGGAGACGGTCAAGCTCATTTTCAAAGGGTGGAGGGGTGGAGAAAAATGTCAATTTTTTACATTTTTCCAAAAGTGCTAAAATGTAAAAAAGTGATCCCAAACCCATTTCCAATCACATTGTGACACGTGGAGGGCTTAGATTTAAGGATAAAGAAAGATCAACTATAAGTGTGCATTTTTTAGTTTGGCCTCCATTTGAGCTCTAGGAATCTTGGAGATGCATTTTTTGCATCAATTTTCATCAAATTTTTGACAAATTCATGTCATTTTTTCCTTCTAGGACCAATTCAATCAGTTTTGAGGATCAATTTGAAGATCAAAGATGTTTTTGAAATGAATTTTTCCTTAACTTGTCCAAAACGTAAATATCAAATCCAAATTACAGAATCAAATTTTGGAGGGATAAGGATGAAATAATGAAAGGAAGGGGGTCTGCATGCTTTGAAGATTTAAAACGTGCCTCCAAAATTGATAATGATGTGAATTTTGCAATGATTCATCTCTTTTTGAGAAAATTGGCAACTTTTTGGACGTGTTCTATTAAACGTCCTGTCTCTAATCATGAGGAATTTTTGTAATAAATTTGATCCTTTCGCATATTATTTTCTTGAGAAACAAGGCTCAAGGAGATTGAAAGCTATATATTTCATGAATTTTTCATGGAATGGGTTGGAAGAGTTTTAAAAACCCTAGAAAGTTAAAAATTTCACGGGAAAATCAGGAAGAAGATCATTCTCTGAGAAACCACCCGAGAACCATATATAATTCCTTTTTGCATCATATTTGTATCATGTTGAGTTGATTTTAGTTCTAAAGCCATCAAAAAGCTCTGATATTGTTCTTGAAACATTCCCCTACTAATAAATTTGATCATTTCTCGGATTATTTTGTGTTGTCTCTTGGCAAAATTTGTATACACTTATGTTTCAGAATGCATTTCAAGTTTGTGTTTCTTATTTCCTATTGTAGTCTTGTGTTTAAAATATCTCTTGATCATACATGGTCTCATTTATTGTGATTATTTTAGTGGCATTTGCAATCTCACATTCAGAAGAGATTTCATCTGATAAAGAGATAAACAAATTTAAAATCACTTTACTTTCCTTGATTTTAGAGATTGTTTGTAAACCTTTGGGTCCACTCGAGGTCATGATTAAATAATTATTTCTATATGGTTCATTGGTTCATTATAACTCAATATTTTGTGATAGATGATCAAATATTGTGTGGAAAACTACAGATCTAGGCCTCCATTTGATGCACATATCCTGGTTGAAGGGATGATTAACCATTTTGATACTTTTTGTTGTTAAGTTTCTCCATATTTTCTTAAAATCCTCAAAGATTCTAGCAGACCTTGGTTTGTCTTATCTAAAATCCCACCCAAAAATCATCCAAAACAACTAATCCTACCATGTTTTACACCTTTTTCACCTGTATACCCACATAAGATAAAAATTTATTTGCTAAAGTATGCGAGAATAGATCGATTTCAAAATGTCTTCAGTAACCCTTGCCTTACATTGAGAGTATCTCCATAATCTGGAAGTGACAACTTGTGAAAGTCAGATTTGGAGTGTTGATCATATATTCCCAAGGCCCATTTCATACTATTTTCACAAATTGAGGGATATCTTCATCTCCTTTACCATTTGAGGCTTACAAAATAGGTTCTCTTACGAGCTTGGTTGAAAGGCAAAACCTAAAAATTTTAGGACAAGATCAAGTCCTATTTGAGTGCTAGTTAAATCATATCCTGACTACAAAATGACACACACCATGATCCATCCGTCTTCAAGCTTCATGCCATATCTTTGATGCTACTCGGATGAAAAGGAGAAAAAAATTGGGTACCAACACAAGGAGACACTATTACTTGGCTTCCATTTATAATGATAGAGATATTTGTAAATTCTTGTTATGACCTCTAAATCCATATGAATTTCAAGTTACTTGAAATCACCTCACACCCTTCACTAGGATTGATGACTACCCCTATCTTTTTGTTCAAGGGATTTTGAAAACATCCATGGGTTTATCATATAACAAATTATCAATGAACGGAAGGTCACTAAGTAGTAGGCCGGAGTAACTCCCATTTAGAACTAAAAAGAAAGATTTAGTAGGATATTGATAACCCCTTCATGTTCTTAGTCATTTCCCTATTTCTATACTTATTTTTAACACTTCAGAAGTTCTCAAATTTACTATCTCTGTTCTAGTTGACACTTGAAATTTATATTTCTCTGAAGGAGAGGATACTACAGAAATTCAATTATGATCCTACACCTCTGCATTGATATATTCGCTATGTTTCTTTTGTTTCCTTTAAGATTATTTTTTTTTGTTGTGATGGTTTTTTTTCCAGCTTCCAATGGGTTATCCTAGCTTGCATAATACCATACATGGAAATATGAGAAATGTGAATTTTTTTCGAGTGTGAATAAATTTACATTCAAGAGCACAAGTATATGTGGGAGAAACAAGTTTGGAAGAGATGTGTAATATATGCATTATAAGGCATAAGGTAGATGTCATATACATTTAGTTACTTGTCCCACCTCTCATAAATAAGGTAGGTATATGAGAAGAATCAATGATGGTTCTAGGCACGAGACTAGGAAATATTGATGAAATAAGGTTTGGGGTTTAGGTTTAGTGCTCATGGTTTAGGGTTTAAGGTTTAGGGTTCAAGGTTCAAGGTTATGGTTTAGGATTTAGGTTTAGGGTTTAGGGTTTAGTGTTAATGGTTAGGGTTTAAAGATTGAGGTTAACAATTTAGGGTTTAAGGTTTAGGGTTTAGAGTTTTTGTTAAGAATTTAGAGTTTAGGGATAAGGGTTTATGGTTTATGGTTTAGGTTTTAGGGTTTAGGGTTTAGGGTTTAGGGTTTAGGGTTTAGGTTTAGGATTTAATGTTTAGGGCTTAAGGTTTAGGGTTTATGGTTTAGGACTTGAGGTTTAGGCTTTGGGGTTTAAGGTTTAGGTTTTAGGGCTTAGGGCTTAGGGTATATGGTATAGGGTTTAGGGTTTAGATTTTAGGGCTCAGGGATAAGGGTGTAGGATTCAAGGCTTAGGGTTTAGGGTTTAGGATTCAGTATTTAATGTTTAGGGTTTAGGATTTAGTTTTTACTATTTAGGGTTTAGCACTTACGGCTCATGGTTCATGGTTTACGGTTTAGGGCTTATGGCTTAAGGTTTAGGGATTAAGGGTCGGGGTTTAGGGTTCGTGGGTAAGGGAAGAATTTTTAAGGTTTAGGGTTTAGGTTTTAGGGTCTAGGGATCATGGTTAAAGGTTTAGGGTTTATGGCTCAAGGTTTATAGTTTAGTGTTTAGGTTTATGGCCTATGGTTTAGATTTCGATTGTAGAAGTTAAACGCTAAAAGCTTTACGCTAAATGTTGAAATCCTAAAAATACCTATGTACTGACCAAATTATACTTTAAAAAACTATCTCCTAAACCATGACTCATGTAGCTATGAGAGTAATTCCATAAGGTGCGAGTGATCCTAATTTCTTATATTTACATAAATAAATTTAAAGTGTAAAAAATAATAAAAATATAAATAATAATAAATGAAAAACTTATACTTAAACATTATAACGCATACGCATTTTGTAATTTCTCATTTTGCAAGCCACGCCTCAAGGCTTGGGATCCGGTTTAGATATCCAATTACGAGACATGGATCTGTAAAAACACAACAAAAATGTGTTTTCCAATAAAATGTAAAATTTCCACTTCCTCTATCATAAGTCAAAATAAAAAAATCGATCCATTTTAAAATAATTATACCATAATGTAGAGAAGAGTTTCTTCTTTCTAAAAATATAATTTTTCAAAATTTTTGACTAATATAAGGTTTCCATATTATTTATTTTCTAACTATGCCTTTTTATATCTATTTTTTGAAGTGTAAATATGTCTATCTTTCATGGTGTATCTTTTTTTTTTGGGTGATCAAAATTTTAAAAAAATTATACTAGCCACAACTAGGCATAATTCTATACATATTCAAAAAAATCTAATTTTTGATATTTTTGGGGTAGTTAGGGGGCATGATTGGAGCTCTGTTATTTTTCAAAACATAAAATTTTTGTAATCGAAAAATCATAAAGTAAAAAATATTCACTAAAAAAATATTTTAAAAAATGGAGCCCAAACTAGATGCTCCTAGCTATCTTCCAACAAAAGGGTTTTCAAAAATACTAAATGGTGCTCAAAAAAATTTGGGGGCAAGAAAGTCATCTATTATGTTTTTTAACAAAAACAGGAGCTTCATGTTGGTATTTTAGTTGTTTGACCCACTTTAACTTATCCGTTTTCAATAAAATTTTGTATCTTAGAAACTAGACTCAAAATTCTACGATTCATATTTCTACACCATCTTCCTATTTTAAGTGTAACTATTTTGAAAAACTTGTACAAGTTGAATTTTTTTCTTAGAAAAATGCATCCACTTACGACCCCATTTTGCCCCCAACTTGGTGAACTTACCCTCCTTGAACACTCCATAATATAGAAGTGTACTTATGAGTGTTTTTGTTTCATATTCATGTGAATGACATTCCACTTCAAATGGTGCTGAAATTCCACTATCTTAATTTTTCTCGCTTCACATCAATCTTCCCGATTTGAAAATCATGATCGCTAATCCATATTATTTTATAATATGTTACCTAAATTCATATGTAAATATTATCCAATTATATTTAAGGAAACAAAAGGTTAACTAAATGGTTTTTATGATAAAAAGAAATTTAAACTAAACATTGTTCATCATAATACTTTATCTGTATATTACCTCCCCATTTATAGATCCTTAACAAAATAAACTTGTTTATTTCTCACCGCTTTAATTTCCTTGATTTCCTTATGTTCAATATTTGTCTTTAGCCAATGCCATGAGCATCCATCTTGACATTTTATTTTATGCCATGCAGAAGTCCTCTATTAGAGTTTTGACCATGTCTATTATATATATCCACCCATGTCTTCTCATCTTCTCTTTTCTTTTTTATACATACTTCTCCATCCATTCTAATATAAATTTAAAATTATATTCAACATAAAAATGCAATAAATCACACTCCTTAGCATCTAAAACAAAAATTATAACTAATCATTGATCTAACCATTCTTTAAAGCATACATATTACAATACTTAAGATTTAAAAACTACTAGTAACATTTAAGAGTATTTTTTATCCTCTTTGAAGTTCCTTTACCCTCTAGTTTTATATCTACAATGGATTGAGCTTATTGATAACCCCATAATCTTGGAGCCTCTAGATGCAATTAAGGCAAGTACTCAGATAAATGAACGATGGGTATAAAAACCATGTACCCTTAAACCATGGAACCTTCAAGTCGAGCTCTTTACCTCACAAAATGTTTTAGAACCCTTATATATCTCTTTACAAGCCACACAATCCTAATATTAATGGGTGGAAATTGTTCAATCTCTTTTACCAAGTGAATAAGGTAGTATTGTTGACATTTTTTACAGTTTCAGTGCAAATACCGTCAACTCAAAACTTTTAGCTTCTTAGATTGGTTGGGTTACAATTTTCCACTATGTTTGAGTTACCCTTCTCAAAAGGGGATAGAGTTTTGATTGTTTGGTTTTGACAATAAGAACGTTATTCATCAAATTAGAAGTTGAATGTGTTTCCCGAAGGCACCACTTTGTGTATACTACCTATCCATCAGTATCATGTTCAACAAGACAATTCAAGTAGCCTAGGAAGACTATTGAAATGCCTTGGTGAAGATGGGAAAGATGGCATATGTAGGGTTTTATGTTCTGAAGAAGAAGTCTCAGCTTATAGGTTTGAAGCATGGAAAGGTGCATTGTTACAAGGAGTTTGCATTCTCTATGAGCATAAAAAGATATACTTGATTTAATTTAAATATATGATTAAGTGAATTACTTAAGTGTTTAGAATTGTATAAGTTCATTTATTAACCATATAAATGAAGAAAGTACATAAAAGAAATGACATACATCTCATTACATGAAAACAATTCATTTATTCATGAGGAATAATTGTACAATAAACCCACACATGTTGTGTGAGTAAATTTGACAAAAATTACAATCAATGAAAATACGTATATGTAAAGTTATGAAAAAAGAAAGGACAAAATCCATCATTGCCTAGATTTCCATGTTTCTAGTGTGAGTTGTTGTCCTCGCTACTCCCTATTCACCAATTTTCCAACTAGTGGTCATTGTACCTAAAAAGGGGAAAATGAATGATTGTCAAAGCTCTAGATTTCATACTTGTTGTATTCACAGCTTTTAGCAGATGCATTTTCAAAAAAATGAACTTGAAATCAATACGAAATGAATAAATGCAAACCACATGATTGATCCTTTTTAACTCAGAATATTGATGCAAATTCAAGAACATCAAAGACAAATTTCACCATACAAGGAAGTCAGAGTTTTCGATAGATAAGAACAAGTACATAATTTCATAAGTTGAGAAGAGAGAAAAATTCAAATCTACATAATCCAAGTTCAAAGACAACTCAAGATGTAAATACTTTTTCTATAGGAAATTGATGTCTTGGAGGTGTGATGAAAGATGAAAAAAGTTAAAATATGAAATAAGGAAATAGGAGTATAGTCAACCTCAAATATATGCAAGTAGGAAAGGCTACAGACCCCTCCTCAAAGTTTGCAAATTTCAAAATAAAGCATCATGAGAGAGAGACTACAATATATATGATAAATCTTAAAAACATGTCCATCCGAACTCTATCTACAATAAATTGGTAAGATATTCAAATCCTCATATATTCTATAGTGACTGTATGTACAACTAGATAGGAATAAAATAAATCCTTTTATGAAAATTCAACCTAGCTCATGATACAAGCATCAATGATTAAGGTATAGGCTAGTGCTATTTATACTTAAGACTGTCATAATTTTACAACATTGCAGAATGTCCAACATTTCAGAAATAAAATTACAGTTGGCATAAATGTTCACTACTTTACAAGCTTCCATTAAAGGATGGGGTATGAGGTAGTACAAAGAGAATCTACATTATGCTCATATAGAAGAGTCACAAAGGTGTGTCCAAGGCATTATTAAAGCTTGTCAACACAACAATCTTGTTTTAAGATATAATCACAAGAAATAACTCAGAAACTTGTATGCAAGATTTATACAAATTCCAAAGAAGTCAGCTAGAAGAAGAAATTTCATTTCAAAACATCATTTCCAGTTTCTAAGTTACCAATTACAATAAATTCAGAGGACCAATATAGGTGAACATGATTCTGCAAAGCCATGAGCAATCAGAGTAAGAGAACACAAGATTCTCTAGTTTTTGAAGCTACATAATGCTTTCAAAATCAAAACAGATAGGAAATTTTTACTTTTCTCATCAAAATCATTTCAGATCCGAATATTTTCATTAAACCATTTAACTAGATTGGTCCCCCATGAACATCAAAGATAGAGTAAAAGATATACATTTATAGATTTGAACATTGAAGAAAAATAGGTAAAGAATTGCTTAGAATGATGTTATCAAGTTGCAAAAAATAGGTGATACGAGGAATCAAGCCCATATTAAACCAAAATATATCATCTACCAGTTTAAGTGATGGTAGAGTAATCATTAAAGTACTCCATAACAGACAAGAAGGGTTTCAAGTCACATGTAGAACATTCAAACCTTCGAAAATAAGAAATCGAACAAAGCTCAAACATAAATAGTGGTGCAAAGTGTCAAAAAAGAGAAGAAATCTTCACTTACCTCCTTGAGATGGTTGTCTAAAGTAAAAGGCCATACCGAGAGCTCAAGAGTTTCATCCCGTGGATGCATAATGAAATAAGAGCTTTAGGCTCAAAGAAACAAGGTGAAGTAATTAAAAGATGACAACCTATACAAGAAAGCTTAAAACTAGATTAATTTGAAGAGGCATTCAAGTTAAAGATAGAGAGTCGAGATATAAAAATAAAGCTTCTAGGTTTGGTGTACCTCATATAAAGGCACAAAAAAAGTATGGTGTAAAGTCATGGAAAAACCTAGCTCATGCAAATGTAAACTAGTTGAATGGAATCAAAGTAGAAATATGACTAAGTCATGGAGAATATAAAAAAATGTACATTCCATGTTCAACAATGAAGAATCAACCAAATTATTGGCGTAAAACTACAAAATGGAACTCTATATGGTTTCCATGGAGATGCAGTGTCTCAAAATAAGGAACGACAACATATAGATTTTGCAAAGAATTTGGAACTAGAGCTCGATGATGGTGTATTTTTCTCAGAATACATGCTCATTGACTCAAAAAGACTAGAATGAGCTCGAAATATTATAAAAATTACAACCTAAGTATAAATTACCAATAAATAAGTGACTCAAAGATATGGTTGTAGAAGAATGAGTTCTCAAGGCACTCATCAATGGTTCCGCCACCTTTCCAAAGTAAACTAAGTCGTCATCACAGAGAATGAAAATCCATTCTTACTCATAGCCTGAGATTTGAGGACAAAAATAATGGTAGTCACTCACCAAGATGTTTGTAGAGATTTGCTAGCTCAAAAGATCTTAGGATAGTGAATATGATTTAGGGTTGGAAGTATTTACTACAACTCCAACCCTAAAGATTTACTTTACCAAACCACAATTAAAAATGAGCAATGTGGCACATGGAAGAATAACTCTAACCTCATTGTAGTTAAACCTCAAAATCATTACCACCGAAAAGGGTCGGATCATTGTGGAGAGGGGCCAACCCCTATTGTCAAAATAATCATTTTACGATTCACCTTTCTAAAGTCACAAATCAAATGATTACCACCGAGGACCCAAATCAAATAAGACCAAGGAATGGTAATTTAACAATGGGTTGAGCCTATGTAAAAGGGGGACTCCCATTATATTTAATAGCATTTGACCTTTTTAGATCTAAAAACTAAAACAAAATAACTATTAATAATAGTCATTTAGTTATGATTATTATTACTAATTATTATTTATTCAAAATTTACAACTAAATCAAAATATTAGAAGACATGATTTATACCCCTCAGATGTGGAGTAACTATTTTTTCAAAGGCCAACCGTATGTTGAGAAAATAAATTTATCTTTAGATAGAGCGATGACTTGGCAAAGATGAGGTGATATTTTCTTTACACAAAGTCGGTTTCACATTCTTTCATTCAAAGACAGATAAGGAGTATTAATGGATCATACAAAGTTATCAGAGATAGATATTGCATGCACATTGGAGGATACTTGAACAACAAAAAGGGTTATTATTAGCCAAATTATTCATCCAACTTTATTAAAAGTAGAATAGTCAACTATAGTTGATCGAGTTTTATTTTTGTAATCAAGACTATTAATGCCTCATTGTATTAGCATGCTTATTTTTATTCCTTTATTTATTCAGGGATAAAGAAAAAGAATAGGATGCATGGGAGATTAAAATGTTTAGTCTTGTCTTTAGAAAGGGTGGGATGAATATTTTTGCTATATATGGTGTGCATTGGCAAAGCAAGAGGAGAAGGACTTTTTGGACACATGAGTGTTGAAGAAAATTTTGCCGCTTTTCCCTTGGAATCATAATTATATTATACCTGTCTAATTAATTTAGAGTCTTGTGTATGTCGTATTAATCCTTGTGTATGTCAAATTCCACTGGTTAATCATCCTACTCTGTTGTAAAATTTTATAATTTATACATGATATTAGTGTGCATGTGTATCTTAATGGTATTTTTGTGAAGTTTTCCTTCATACATCAAGTGTATGAGTTAATATTCTACTAAAACTATTGGTTTTTCTATCTAGAATCATTCTCGATATATGTGCATGTACTCACCAAATCCTCAACAATTTTGGTATATCACCCCGCTTTTAAATTCATTTTCTGTCATCTTTTACCCTCAAAACCCAAAAAATAGTTTAGGATACATCAATAAGGAATCGGCCTTGATACAAGAGACTCATCTCAACAATCGGTAAACCCATAGACCTGAGGTATTTCCATTCTATCTACAAAAGAGGGATATGCAGAGAAAGCTTAGAACACATGTAACCATCTCTCTACATGGTGCACTTTCAAGAGATAACAAGTACTCTTGACAATTGAAGAAACATGGAGGGAAACACATTTTAAGGTCACACATCAAAAGTGTAACATTCCTCTTCTAATATTTCTTCTATTCGGATGTATCTCTTTAGATGAGACCCACCTCTAAATTTTAGTTACAAGAATTAATATATCACTAGTTATAACATTTAGAAAATATATGTTAAAATTTTTATAAAGACATTGAAAACGATATTTATAGAAGGATAAAAATTAATTTTTGAATAAAAATGATGGTTTAGAACACTTCAAATATTTGGACAATTTTTAAATTGTTTGTGCAATATTATGGTTGAAAGAGCTTTATATTGTTGTTGGAAGCACATGTTAGACCAACATCGAAAAATAGTGTTTAAACTATATATTATCTCCTACACTAATAATTTATTGAAAATTTCAATTATAATGTACCAAGAAATATAACATATCATGAATTACATTTATCCAAATCAAGCCAATCATGTGTTTTCATTCCAAAAACTCTTAACCATCTCTTGTGAGTATTGTTTTTAATTTCTGACCAAAACAAATTGGAAATCTTATGACACACATAATATCAAACATATATTGTTTCTCCTTTGATGTAAGAACCTATGGTGCAAGATCATATGTGTTATTTTCAGGTAACCACATGTTTGGCATCACATTGATGGCTTTGAAGTCCTTCCTTAATTTTATTTTGTCTTCATTGTTAATTATATTTAGATGTTTCAATAAGTACTCTGCCATATTTTTTACAATATGCATTGTATTCAATAGATTAGCTATTGGGAGATGCTCATAATACTCTACTTTATAAAACTTAGATAGTATTTTCATTCCCAATGGATAGCCTCTCCCTTCATTTTTTTCATATGTTTATTTCCACCTCAAAGGGTTCATCCTTTCTGGTTGCCTCCTTTCCTCTTCCTTTCTATTGATATTATTTTTCTCATGCATGTGATAATGATGGTTTTGAGGTAATAAGTTCCTATATTATTTGTACATGGTTTTTTTAAGATCTTTTGATTTCCTAGACATAGTGTTTGGCCCACATGATGGACAACCATGTTTCCCTTTAGTCTGTAGGCTTGAATAATTAGTATGGAAACCATATTTAGTTAATGGGCAGTAACATAAATAGAATAATTACAAATGAATTTGTCAAATAGATTAGTGCAACACACAAAGAGCCTGGGATCATCATGAATTATCCACATAAGTATTTCATAAAAAAGAAATATCATATCATTTCTAGTTCTTGATAGATCATACATCCTAACACCCTTCCATAATTCACATAGCTATTCAATGAGAGGATCCATGTATGTGTCCATATCTTTCACCTGGTGTTTTCCTATAAAAAGAATGTGAATTAAAATTTAAATTTTTTCATGTAAATTTACATCATATTCAAGAGAACATAGCACTAAGAAGTTAATATACCTAGTATTATTAGAGTTAGCAATGTATGCTCCTTTTTCATTTTCATCCAAGGGAAAGATTATTGTTAATAAGGAAAATCATCCAAAAAATTATGTTGTTGTAAGATTTATAAAATGATTGACACCATCCGTTACTAATTAAATTATTGCATTCCTTGACTCATTTATTAAAACAATCCATTTTTCGTCAAGCTACTTCAAATCTTTCTTGCTATCGGCCAACATACCCATGACACCATCTTGACTCCCGCTTAGTGTATGATAGTCTATAAATCTTTCCAAATCCTTACATTTGAAAATCCTCTCAAATTTCTATGTTATTCGAATGTAGTGTAGAACCTTATACAGATATTTCATGGACACTTGATCTTGACGATATCTATTGGTGTGACATATTGAGCATTGTTGTAGACTCTCATTTTCACCATATTATATGATATGGTCATTTGGACATGCATCATACGTTTTTACTCCATATCGATGTCATTCATTACTTAATATACTTCCTTTTGTGAACTAGGCATCTTATTTTCCTTTGGAAGTATCTTATCTACCAAAAGTCTACCTAAAACAACAAAAGATCTTTATATTATTCACTATACAAAATTTTTAAAACTTGAATTACATGGAAATATATAATTTAGAAGAATTTAAAATATACCTCAAGATATCAGTAAAGCATGTATTCATCATTCCATGCATAACCTTCAAGTTGAAAAATAACATAAGTGTTACCAATAAAGAAAAATTTGCATTTGGGTAAAGAGGCATCCTAGTAAGTAGAGTTAGGGGCAAATCATCAAATTCTTCAGCATATATGTAGAAGTATTATATCAATTCATTCACCCCATCCTCATTTAAGTGAGAAGTGGTATCACCCATATATGTGTCTTCTTCTTCATTGTGAGAGTCACTATCATCAGGGCCCACACGACCTTTAATCAATATTACTATGAAATTGGATTGGCTATACATTACAATATAATTTAAAATAGTTAATAATAATGCAATATAAAAATTTCATATTTTTAATAACAATCTTTTTGCATTATAGGATACCTCTTAATTATAAACTCCATAATTCAACGTATAGATACCAACAAGTCAACGCTTCTTTAATTTTCTAGTTTTTCACTTTTCACAAGTGTAATAAATCATTTCATTAAAGTATTCATTTTTCCCTGGAGTTCTCTTGGTACATGTTTGTTTGAATATTCATATGAAGATATACTTTAAATAATGAACATCTACCTCTCAATTTGAAACTTGTATTTTTGTAGTTTGAAATGGGTAATTCCATTATGATGTTTCCATAAACGAAAATATCATTAGTCTGAACTATGAGGTCATTTGTGCCATTATATATTCAATCTATTCATAAAAATATGGTCGTTGGCCCTTAGTTATCCATGTCTTGTAAGTTAAAAGAGGGTCCATTATGAGTTTTATTTAAGATTTGAGTATTATTAAAAAAATCATGACTATGATAATACTGATCTTGATCTGTTAGATTCAAATCATTAACGAAATAATGCGGGTGGTAGAAAATAAAAGTACCTAACTTTCCATTTTGTCTCGAGTATAGTGGTTATTGGAAAATAGAGTCCCACAAAAAATAACACTCGTGACAGTAATAAAGGAAAATTTTAAAGTAAATGAATAAAAATATCTGCACGTTCTAACTATTTGCTAGTATATCTAGGACTATAATCTCATCTTATCTTACCTTGTTTCAAAGTAAAGCTACTCCACACCAACTACAACAAGAGAATACAATAAAACCTAGAAAAAGAAATAGATAAAGAAATTAGACAAGGAAAATCAATCTAATCTATTAAAATTGAAATAAAAATAGCATGAGAAGGTCCACATATTTAAAACCATGTTGTAAGAAGACCTATGATAAGTTACAAGGTTCACTTATAAGAAAAATTGAATCTTGAAACTTATCATAGGTTTTTGTTTTCATTAGATTTAAACTAGATTTTTTTCATTGTCCAAAGATCTCAGTATCAATCCAATTATTTTTAGGAAGCAATGTGGTATCATGGTGGCAATGATTACAAAGTACATGCACAAAAAGGGTTTGTTGAAAATGAGAAAAGCAAGTCGAAACTACAAGCACCATCATTATAATATATAAGGACCAAATCCATGCCTTCGAAGAGGCTTCTCTGCCCAAATATACAAATCATGAAATATTTTAATTCCTTTCTCAAATGAAAAGATGGAAGAGTATCCTCTTTTGAAGAATGTATCTTGTCATTATATATTATAATGACAAGAATTTATTCTTGTTTGTTGTTGTGTTACTCCACCTAATATTTTCGAACATAGCCTTTATTTCTACTTAAAGAATTTTCCAAACCCAATATAAAGTTACAGTGTGCTCATCTATAAAGTCTTATAATAATAAAACTATAATAACAAGGAGGAACATCAAAAATCCTAAAGATAGTTTGGTTCTCGAATAGTAATCCAAAGAAAGATGGAAGAATCTAGTATAAACTGTAGTGCCACACATAAAATACAAAATAATAATAATAGAAAAAAATGAATTTAATGCATTAGGTGAGGGGTGACATGTGGGGATGTGTGGGAAAGAATATTTTTGTGTCAGGAGTATGGCGTGTGGTGGAACTATGGAAAGGTATGGGTATCCAAAGTGATTTGCAGACCTATCATGTTCCTTGTCTAATAATACAAAGCTAGAAAATGCAATTTCTTAAAAGTGCTCTTGCAATAGCCATCTACAGTTAGTACACTGTTGGTTTGGCAATTTTTGCAAGAAAAAATAAACAAAAACCCATAATTATGCTCTTTTGACAGAAGACAAATTGATTTTTCTAGTTTTACTTCAAGGCAGTTTCCATATCTTTAAAAATTTCTTGTTCCTACCATGGGTTTGTTTGTGTATGCGAAAAAGAGGATTGATTTGTACGAGGAATTGGACATCGGTATAGCACACACCTCTATTATTTTTCTTCCTTTGTTTCTAAATGCCAAGAAAACGTACCCACACAACCCTCCTCCACTAAATCTTCAGTAGTGCGTGTTATTAATAGAAAAATGAATCTTACATGGTCATGGTATGTTTCTGAGTGTCTTTCCTGCTATTTCTCTTATGACTCTACAAATTTGTCTCTTTCACTCTTCCTTTACGTGAAACCCCTTGTTAGACAAAATGGACATGTTGTAAATCTATTGGGGACTTTAATCAAATGCATTTATAGGTTTAAAGCTATATTTCCTCCACATCTACCGTGTCACCTGCACTTTGCCAAAATGGGATCCTTAGAGCAGGGTTTGGACGTCTATAAAAGCACAAAAGATAGAGGAAGTTTTTCAAATGTTGTATTTGCAAATGCTCATGTAGATGTGTATGTTGAATGTTCAACCTTATGTAGGGTAGGTGAGCTATTTGATCGGATGTTTCTTTTTATTAAATAAGGAAGAAGCTAAAAATATATTGGTTTAGGGCACATCATTTACTACAATTTTTCCACTTGAACATAATCCGAAAGTCTCTCATGGCTATATTTCTGATTGATGGAAGACATGGAATCCATCCGTAGATATGGAGGTTAAAAAATGGCTAAGGAAACATGCATCAAATTTACATGTTATAGTAGTAATGAATAAAATTGAAGTAATTTATGATGATGCTAGTGGTTCTTTGATGTCATAAATGGGAGAAGCTCACAATTTGGGTTTTGGGAACCCTATTCCAATATCTGCTGAAACTGGAGAGGGCATGGTTGAAATTTATGAGTCTCTTCTTCCTCTCTTGGAGGATATAGGGGCACACCCCTATAAATATTGTTGCTTCTACTGTAGATACGTGTAGACAAGAGGATAATGTAGATAAAGAGGACATTGTCAAGTTGACTTTAAAACTTACAATTATGGGGTGCCAAAATGTTGACCACAACATTATTGAACGATAATGTAGATGTAAGAGCACATTCTAAGCGGGCTCGCCAAGTCTAACTTGAGATTCTATTTGGGTGCAGTGTGATTATGAATGATGAAAGATCTATCCGAGGGATGAAGCATTGTAGAGTGTGAGTGAAACCTCAATGATTACAACATACAACACGTATGTAAATATATCCTAGGAATGGTTCATCTCACCTTGTCCTTCATACTTCTTTTACTTTAGTTTTCCATTGCAGCATAATAAATTTAAATCCCTTGGATTATCTTACATTTGACTATTTTAAATAAATTTATTTTAGCAAAATAGTAAAATTTCATCTTGCACTTATGTAACCCGTATAAAAATTGGTAGTCAAGATTAAAATTAAACCCCCTTTGGACACAATTTGGAAAACATTGTTACCATACTATTGGCATGAGATAACAAAACTACTCCTTATGTTTTTCATCACCGACTTGTCATTTGATTGTCATTCATTTTTACAACCATAACCTTCTACGTTGCTAGACCTTGGGTGTCAAAATTAGGTATTCATGTCCATTAGTATTGGTGAGAACTAGAAGATTTTCCAACTAAATCAACATTTTCCGTCTACCTTTAGAAAGTTCAAAAATGTAAATTTTAGAAACTCACAAAATAACACTCTCATCCCTATAAAGGAGATGGAAAATGTTGTGCGTGTTCCTTGTTATGTATTGAGTCACATCAAGGAATAACTCTACCTTGTTGATTGATTGTGATCTCCTTTCAGCTCCTCTAGGATCCATGTTACTCCATTTTGCACTTTTAGGAAGGCACCAAAACTAAAAAGTTGGCTTTCATTTTAAACCGCCATTCAAACCCCGAGCAACAAAATGCCTATACACATCCACAAACCTCTAGTATTTTTACTAGAAAATTGTTGGTAACCTTCAATTTGGTGGAACAAACTCTTCTTGATACTTTGGAAAAGGAAATTTTTATGCCTCTGGTCATAGTTTGAATAGGTCAAACTAGACCATTTAAGACTGGTGGCTCTAAACAACATGTCGCCATTTGGAAACCATTTGCTAGTTCTCATGTCTGTTGACTCTAGTGAATTCTCCATATATAGGTAAACTTGTAAGAAATATCTAGGTGCACATTTTTCCATCAAAAAGTAGTTTTAGATGTGGTTTTTTTATTTGTAGAGCTAACTTTTGATTCTTTGCAACTAGGCAAATTACAAGTAATGGCCTCGTATAACTATTTTCCAATCATAAACTATTCGCCAATTCTAAATTGCGTCGAATTCCTGTGAATTCTTTGTATATAGATGGACACATTGAAATTTACCCATGGTGTGTTATCTCATCGAGAAGATGACATTTTAATGTATTTTCTTCATCTCTTAGCCTAAATTGAACATTTTTTTAACTTGTAGGAAAAAAAAGTTGTAAAACCCCTATCAGGTTGCCAAATCATCACAGAAAGTTGTTGACACTTATAAATAATTATTTGAAACTCTATCGTTTGACTTGTTATTTGAGATTGAGATTTTGGAAAAATAATGTTTCTCCTCTTCCCTATTACTTTCTCTCTTCATGGTTAAGAAATGAAGTGAAATAAAATCAAATAAATTTGTGTCTCTAACCCTTTCGTTTCGAATAAAAATTATTAGAATTTTTAGTATGTAAATGAGAAACTAAAAACATTAATAATGATAGATCTAGGTAGATTCCATTTCAGAAATTTATCGATGATTTCATGCTCACATGGTTTTATAGGGTGGAAGTAAAGATGGCGAAAAGACGTGGTGTAATATATTATTTATTATTGTTATCTATATACATCATTGTAAAATGTACATATGTATAATGTATTTACATGTTATAGAATAGTTTATATTTTAAATTTGGTAATATGTATGGGATATAAATTTTAGAGATGCCTCGGAAAATGTGCATTTAATCATAATTACCATTTCAATCTAGATTTATATATGGTAAAAACATTGGATATATATATATATATATATATATATATATATATATATAAATGAATTTGAATGTAATATCTTGTAGTGCATTTCTAGTGTGCAATAGATGATTAATTAATTAGTGTGTTGTGTTCTTTACCTAGAAAATGCAATAAATAAATCTAGATGAAATAGTCAACCCTAGTACAAAATTCATGCATAACTAACATTCATGTGTTAGTCTTTATAAAATATAAAATTGATACCTTCGAATGAATTTAAACCTATATGCTTAATGGAACATTCTATCTAAACTAAATAAGATCCCTATTTTGAGTTATTTTGATAACTTTGTATGTATAACGACATCGTCATGTACCCGTCGATTAAGGATGACATGGTCTAACAAAATCTGGAGTAAGTGGTTACCTTCCAGGATTAGTTATCGTGTGTGTAGTAAGGAGAATGTGTCCTCTTCAGGTCCGACACAAATGGAGCTAGTGAAATAGTTGTACTATGACTTAAAATATTGTTAATGATCTCTTTAGTTCCTCACAACAAAATGTGTTACCTTGGCTAGTGACATTATAGTGCATTGGTATTTTATGGAGGCTTTATAGGATAAAAATGGTTCACACCTTAATCTAATTTATAATATGGAATAGGGACCTAAGTGCATATTGGAATCAAAGTAAACCTCAATTGATTAGGAGGTTAACTTGTGGGTATAGAATTGTAAGTAACTCTTTCCAAATGAAATTGATTTGAAATATGTTGACTTAAGAGAAATAATGAAACTAAAAACTTAGTTTTGTAATCCCTTATTATTTTATTTCTAACATTAAGAATAAAATAAATTTCACATGCGGAATGGTGAAATGTGAAAAATGGGATCTTACTTTTAAAACAAATCTCTTATGGTTCGTGTGTAGTTCTAATGCTTCCAACCTTGTAATTCTTTAAGATGTTAGACAAGTACTTTTTAAATCTTTTTTATAAAGTGATGACAATAATGAGACCATAGTGCAATGTAAGAGTAAATCCTATAAGAGTAAAAAGATATTTGAGGTTAAGAATAATGTCACTCTTGGAGTCCTTATAGCTCAATTAAACATTTCCATATGATAGAAAGAATATGAATTTCCCTTGGTGAGATCAAACTTTGAGAAAACAAAAGATATATATAAATCTCAATAAAATATATTGATGTGGAAATGTTGACTAGATTCAACAAGTTTTTTAACTATATTAACTATGGTAGTGAAATAAATATACCATGATTGAAGAATATTTATGGGAAAAAGGTATCTTGAATCTAAATCTCCTTTAAATCCTAAGTTTATTTCTTAACATCACGTCATATTCACTTATATGGAAAAATTCAAACATTGAATGAATGTTTGAGAAGAATAATACTAAGATAAGAAAGAGAGAATTAGGAACTTTGTATGAAATTTTAAATATGGAAAATAATTATGTAAGTAATGAAGATTATCATAAGGGATAAAGAGCCAACTTAAATAGTAGAACTTTAAGTTGAATGTGAAATGAATTTAAGAATGAGTAGGTGAAAAAAAGAGAAAACAAAATTATCCTTGCATAATAATGTTCTTGGAATGTTAATCGTAACTAAGATGTAACCATGTTAGTGATGTGTTGTTGTTTTTCCAATCCTTTGGTCCCTTTCTTATGGTTGGGTAATTGTTAACATTCATTCATTAGGGAAAGTGTTGCAGATCGACATGTGTATATTGTTGTCATGTTTCTATGTAATTTGGTTACTAATGTATGTGTCTTATGCATTGTTGAGTTTCTCTACATGGATCCCTTTTGGTGTTGTGTAGTGAGAAATGCAAGTTGAAAAAAATATTCGGTATTTTTATTTTTGTATTTGTGTGTTTAAAACATGGGCATTACATTTGGTATTATAGTGGGCAGCGACCCTCCTCTCCATTTCTAAATTTTTATATGGGCCCCAATGGAGTCGCAAATATCTTTTATACTTTTTCTTCATTTCAAAACATAGCTTAAAAACTCCAAAGTGCTCTGGCGACCCACCTTCCTTCTTTGACCTTTCAACGTTGACTCAAACATGTGACATTAATTTGTCCCTCGCAGAGTTGTGGATCATTTTATAACTTTTCTCCTTTTCACAAAAAGGAAAAAATCTTCAAAATGCTCCGACGATTTGCCTCTCCTCCTTTGACCTTTCAAACTACTATGTGTCCTTCTTCGGGATCAAAGTAAGAAATTTTACTTGCCGCTTCGTATTTTTTAATAGCTAATTAGAAACTATCGAGGCCGCGGACGAATTTGGATTTTTTTACAATTGTGACAAAAGTGAAAATTTCACCAAATAGACCGGTCGAGCCGCATCTAATAAGAAAATGCCACGTATTTATGGATGTAGGGACAAGATTTACAAAGGAGACATAGTCGTGGAAGACACGCAACAAAAAAATTCCCATGGAGAGAAGAATTTAAAATGTGATCCACAACCCAAGGAAAGAACCGATAATGACAACCAAATGAAGGTGAAAGCTTTCACGCATCCATACAAGGAGACGAAAATAATTCAAACCATGCGGATTGAGAAATTTTGAACAAAAAATGTGAGATTAAATTGAGCACCAACATCAGCTCCAAATCGGGATGGGAACTCCTCACGAGTGCCATAAGAACAATAGACCATGTCACGAATAATCCATTGGGCAACGAACTCAAGAACAAGCTTGTAAAGTAGAAAAAAATTAACCAACCCTCCCAAGATCTAACCTAGAAACCAACAAGAACCGGTCACCAAGGACCAAGATAAACCGAAAGAGAAAAAACACAAAAAGAAACAAAACAAAACCAAATACTATAAATTATACGATGATGCATGCCTTGTATTATAAATAATTCAAGGAAATGTTTCAAGTGCCTACCATTAATAGGAAACTCAAGAAATTCCCCATTCACATATTTTAGGAAAACTTTTGCTTGCTAATCCCAATATCAATGGAATAAGGGCCCATCCATAATGCATCAAACTTTCCATGTTTTGCCTTATCCTCATGGCTGCTATCCCATAGTGGCACCAGATCTCCCACACTAAAAGCTCTTAGAGTCACCTTTTTATCAAATAGTTTCTTCAATTTCTCCCTGAACTTCACATGTCTTCGGTGGGATTCTCTTCTCTCTTCATATAATTCAACAATTTGATTAATACAAGCATCATAGGGATTGACATCTTGGTCCTCCAATTGTTGGATAAATTGGTAAGAAGATAATTACATATGCAAGGGAAGTAGAGCTTTAGTTCCATACACTAATTCAAACGGGGTCAAAGCATATAACTGTGTCCCACTTTTTTGTAGTTTTTGTACTTTCAGAAAACTATGTCTGACAACCAAAACATGACCAAACATGCATTTTTAAGAGTCTATAAATACCAAGGTGCAGGGCATCCAAAATTTACTTGATTTTTTAAATTTTAATAGTATTTTTAATTATTTATTTACTAGTCAGATTTTAAAATATTTATGGCCACAAAGTGGGACACACTTGTATGCTTTGACCCAATGGGCTCTTTTTTCGAGTATCTCTTTAACAAAAGAATTCTATCATCCCAAACAACAAACTTCAACTTCTCACCCCACTTCCATTTGTTTAATTCCAAGGTCCTTCTAATTATCTTCAACAAATTCTTGTTACTTGATTATGATTTTCCATTACCTTGGGGATTATAATTTTAAGCATATGCTAAATTGATCCCATACTCATGACACATGGCTACTAAAGGTTTGGATCGAAAAATCATAACATTGTCAGCAACTATCTTAGTAGGAACTCCAAACCTGCAAATTATATGATTCAAAATGAAGTCCATAACAATTTGGTGGGTAGCTTTCTTGCTAGGTATTTCCTCCACCCACTTGGTGAAGTAATTAGTGGCCACTAATATGCACTTAAAGAATCTGAAATATCACCAATGAAGTTCATTCCCCACTACTTAAATGGGGCTTTAATTGATATAGGTTACAAAGGGAGGGAGCCTGAAGCTTTCAATCTTCCTGAAAAACATTGACAACTCTCACACTTTCTTACCATCAGAGTTGTATCTTTAAAAATGTTGGCCACCAAAAGAACCAACCCTTAAGATTTTATGAGTCAGTGACTCTTCCAATGAAATTCCCTCCACAAAATCCTCCATGTAAATCATCAATTATTTTCGGGGCTTCATCCTCAGTGATACATCTCAAAAGAAATCCCTCAGGGTTCTTCCAAGCTAACCCATAATCAGTGACTATGTACTTCTAGGAGGCTAACTTAAGTTCTCTCTTTTGATTCTTTCTTAAATAATCAGGGCACTGTAGATGTTCGAGATAAAAAATAATATCCTTGTACCATTCAAAATTTATCACTTTCGGAAGAATATTCAATCTTTCTTCTTCAACCTAATTTATCTCAACTATTTACAGCTTGCTTTCTACCATTAGCTTTTCTAGGCCCAATCCTTAGACCAATTTTGTAGTTTGGATGTTCATATCATATTCCTGTAATTTATTTTCCCATCAGCATCTTATACTTGAAATTTCCATATTTGATAGGATATTGAAAGGTGTCATTGTTCCTTCATTTAATCAACTTCTTGTTGATGTCATATCAAACCAGGGTGTGTCTAAAGCTATATGAAACAAGAGTAATGTAATCAATCTAGTAGTTTATTGTAGTTATTTTTTTATTTTCTGGTGGATCTTTTCAATGTCTCAAGGAGTTTTTGGTAAAACCTTATTTAAATCAAACTATGAAAACTTTCTAAAAGTAAACACATTGAAAGCTTTGCTGAAAGGAAACACACTGTGTAGAATGGAAACATGCTTGTTGTTGGAAAATAAACACACTTGCTTCTGAAAGTAAACACACTCAATTTAGAATGTTTGAAAACAATTGTAAGAAATATAAGAATATATCTAAACACTTGCAAGAACAAGTATACAACAGTTGAACCGAAAGAATTAAAATAATAAAAAATTAACATATCTAATCTATTTGTCAAGAAATATAAATACCAAATAAATGAATATCCCGGTGCTTTGGGGGAGAGGGCCCTTTCTCCTCCTTGAATTAGGATTTAACAACTAAGAATTCTCTCAAATAGGAATGGCTATTTTATTAATAAAACATTTAGTATTAAAAATCATATTGGATCTAAGTACTTAGTCTATATTTCTCTTCTCTATTCTATGTCTATCTCATATCATATTCTATATCTCAATCATCTATCTACTACAGTCTACTTTTATATACAATTTACAATCACATATGTCTCAATGATTCTAATGAAATCAAATCATGCTCTGTATATATGATGAGTCGATTGTGGTTAATCGATAGGTGTAAGATTACTCTCCCGGATCTGCATTAAGAAATATTCTCATCCTTTCTTGATTGAAAGGGTCATAGATGCAAAATCTTTGGATGTTGTTAGAATAGATAAATCTCATCGATTTCAGAACTTCAGAGAAGTTCTAGAACCATAGGAATTTGTTAAGGATCAAAATCGTGAGAGTTCCAGAGCTATTCACAGGAGTTTTGGAACTAAATCTGAAATTTCTAACTAAATACCGGAGTTCCCCAACTAAGTACAAAAGTGTCGGAACTAGATGATGAATGTGTGATGGAGTTTTGGAAATAGCTTGGAATTTCCGTATCTAATTTGTGTAGGAAAATATGTTGCTTTGAAAACATAATAAACATTTCCGCTTCATTTCCTCAACTCGATTAGACTCGCTTTATTAAAAAAAAAAATTCAAACACACACTTCGTTAGGAATTCTAGAGCTTTTAAAATTAGAATCACAATCAATCAAAATAAAGACAATTACATCCTAACTCATATCAAATCAACTAAAAGTCACACAATGCGATCAAAATTAATAAAAAGGAGAGTAAGATGAGATCATATATTATGCATTAATTGGACATATTCTTGCCTCATCGTATATCTTTAACCATGGTATGGGAACATAATCAATGAATTTAGAGCTCCGAATATATGGCCTAAAGATGTTTGTGGCTTTGACCAAGGAAAATACTTGTTTCTCCATGATAGTATACTTCAACTCGCCCTTGTAATGCTTTACAAAAGAAAGCAATTGGCCTTTCAGCTCCTTCATCATCGTTTTGTGAACAACACGTATGCAATAGTATTCTTTAAAGAAAAGGAAAGCATTTGGAAAGCCTTTTTATAATCGTGGAGTCGCTAAAACAGGGGAATTCTTCAATGCTTCCTTAATCCCAAAAGCGATTGAATAGTCGCTTCTTCCCATTTGATAATCTAATCCTTCTTCAACATACTAGTGATTGGGATAGTTAATTCAAAAAAGTTGGAAATAAATCTCCTAGTAAAATTTATTTTCCCGAAAAGGACGGAATTCCCTTTTCAATTTTTGGAATAGGAACTTTGTTAGTGGCATGCACTCTCGAAGATCGATCATGAATCCTTTTGATACAATATCACCAAGTAACCTTGCCTTTTAGACCCCAAAATCACACTTCGGGATTCAAAGTGATATACCATATTCCTTCATCTTATAAACATCTTTTCTAAATGTTGCAGGTGATCACTTATTTTCCTTGAAAAGATTATCACATCAACTCGATACAAAAAAATGAAGTCATTTATATATCTTGAGAATGCTACGCCCATTGCTCTTTTAAACGTAGGTCCATCATTCATCGTGCCAAACAACATTATTACATACACATAGGTTCCCCACGGAGTGGTGAAAGTGGTTTTGATCCTCTCTGATTTCTTCACAACCACTTGGTTATACCCTGAAAAACGATCCACAGTCGATAACATATCTAAACCTATAACCAATCGCAACATGTTATCCATATTTGGAAAGGGATAGTTGTCTTTAATTTATGCCTTATTTAAATGTATGAATTCAACACATAATCTTATATCCCCAGCTTTATTTCAAATGGGTACTGTGTTTGCTACTATTGAGGAGTACCTTGAGGCTATATAATTCCTCCATCCCTTAAAATTTTCAACTCTTCTTGCATTTTTGAGGAAAGGAGTGAATTAATTGGTCTTTATTTCTTCCTAAAAGGCTTGGCGTTAGCTTCCAGGGGTATTTCATGTTGAAAAAGGTCTTCCCTGTATGCTTTCGATTCTGAATATGACCAAGCCAAGCAGTCTTGGTACTTTTTTAGCAATTGGACATATGACTACTTTTCATCTTTGTTCAAGTTTCTACCTAGCCATATTCTCCTTGGCTCATCCTCTGTGCCCAGGTTATATTCTTCAACATCCCTCGAGGCTGACATGTGTCTATTAATAATGCAATCAACATTATCAAAATTTGATTCCAGTGCAACCAAACCTCTGGGAATAGTATTGGTTTTCAATTAGATAATTTATTTACCAAACAGAGTCTATTTTCCATCATTTACAAAACCGTTGGTTCCCATTCCATATTTTGATTCATAAATTCACCTTTATTTTGTAGAAACCTCTAGACTGAGCATCATCTTCAAACACATTCCAAAGTTTGATATTTTCAGTGGTAGAGGACCTCGTCAATATTTCAATATCATATTCACAATAGGGATACATTGTAAAATTTTCAAACCTAGATCCTAATACTACCAATTTGTTTGCTACATTATTATAGCTCCTATCAAGATGTATTATATTGAAAGAATTAAACATTTCAATGCAGTCCCAAACAACATTCTTATAATATTTCATTCTTTGATTATTTGTAGCATACAACTTTCTAACTTGCTTGACTATCATCTCCAAATCCCCTTTAATAATAATATCCTTAACACCATATTTTCATGCAATCCTTAGACCCAAGAGAAGTGATTTATACTTAGCAATATTGTTTGTGCACTCAAAATTAGGTTTAAAAAAAAAAAAGTTTAAACTCCTCTTGGGTTGAGATATCAATATAACACCGACGCCATTACCGGATCTAGAACAAGCCCCATCAAACATCAAGGTCCAAGGAGAACCAACCTACTCAGGATACTTGCACTCATCAATTTTATGCTCCTTACAATCAACATAGCCCACAAATTTACCGACATCGACATCTGTATACAATACTTCATAACAAGCATTGTTAGGGTCCTCAATAATATGCAACATTTTCTTCTCACCGTACAACTTCACAAGGTTCCCTTAATTGGTATTGTTGTGTATGAAATGTCCATTTATGCGCTTTCAACCAAACTAGCTTCCCACTTTCTAGATAATAACATCCCCTCGATTTGGCAGATAGTCCACAATAACCACATTCATGGTTAAGTACTTTCCTGGAAAAGACACCAACTTCACTACTAATCCCTTGACATATCCAATTACTGGCACTTCTCTTGAATCCATAGTAGTACATTTCCCAAAAGCATATGTTACCTTGATATTTAATTCCTTCATTACCTCGAAGAGGCATTACATTATATGAGGCTCCTAAATCAAACATGCATTTATGTACCAAATTACCTTTAATAATCAAAGTGGTAAAAAGTGGATCCACATTAAGCTAAGATTCAACCATAGAAGTTCCCAAATATACCTCGATAATTCACCCGATCCTCCAATGCTTGTGGTATTTCTTATTCCGCAATAATCGAGGAACGTCTATATCATTAACACTTCTTCCATGAGTAATATTTTCTTCATTAAATCCCAAGTACTCAATTCCCTTTTCCTATGCTCGGGATCCTAAGTAATTCAACAATCAAAACAGTGACCTTGATTTGACACAAGATTTTGGCCATGTCACAAGGAATATATTTGGGTAGGGTAGTATTAGGAGGGAGATTCACAGCCATTTGATAGTATATGAGTTTTCAAAGTCTTAAGCATGGACAGGGAGCACGAGGTTTTATTTGGGGTAATTAGGCCTTTCCTAGATTTATCTTTCTTAGGGATATCCTTAGGGATAATGGTAAGGATTGGAACTTATGGCTTGGTTTTTTGCCCTACCCCATTGAAAACCTCACTTCTGGTGTTGTATTCTTTGTCCTAAATAATTATTGCATTCATCAATAGTTGATTTTCCTCTTTGGAAGGGATTCCTCCATCATAATTTTTATTCATAAAATCCTTTAAGTATTCAAAATCATGATTAGGCAGATCAAATTCTTATACCATATAAATTTCAAAAGCATTCATGGGAGAAAGAGGCAATACCACTGTAGACACAATCCTAGAAATCTTCAACAGTTATGGCACTTATCAATCCAGTTGAGGTTACCCCCTGCTACTAGTTTGTAGGGCTCTCCATCATGCACACATCATCATATGTCTCATCATCATCTCCTTCCTCAACTTTGATCTACATACAATGGGGATTATGGTAAGAAATTCCTATCACACCACTCGATAACATTGGCCTCCTCCACAATAGCAACCCTGGAAGTCAAAGGATCAAGAACCAATCTATTATCCCTAGGTTGAGGGTGTTTATTTCATGATCCCATGACCTCTTTCCCTTTTTCATCTGGTCTGTGATCACCTCTAGGATGATTTCCATATCTCTCCTAACCGTGTGGCTTGTGCCGACACTCGAAACTTTGTCCTATCCCTTTTTCTTCTCTAGCTAGTTTATAGGATATCTCTTTAACTGATCCAACCAAATTTTTTAGAACATCTTCGAAATCCACAGCCTTTCCCGACCGAGGCTTTTCATGATTGATCAACTTAAAACCTTCTCTCTTAGGAGGCTTCCTAATTATTTTGATGTTATTCTATATTTTTAAGGCCATGGTGAAATCCTTCCTCAATGTTCCAGGGTTCTTATCTCTCAAGTAATAAGTAGCCTTGTTATAAAAAATGTCATCATATTTTATCAAACAGACCTATCACTTGGTCTTAGGATTAGAGGTAGCCTATTTAAGGTCTTATTGAATCGAGTATTGAAATCATGGATAGATTCATTTAAATTTTTCTTTATATTTTCAAATTCAAATAAAAGGAACCTGGGATCTATCTTATCCCCATATTGCAATTTAAAGGCATTTTTCATCTCGGTCCATGAATCTATTGAATTATCTGGTAAATACTTGTACCAATCACGTGCATCCTCCACAAGAGTATGAATAAATAAATTTACATACACATCTTCAAACTCAATTTCAAAATCTTGCATCATGTTGACAAAGAGTTTCAAATGGTGGTCACCAGTGATGGCATTATTTCCTTGAAATTTTTGCAACCTATTTTTGACATTTTGTGGCACCATATTAGGATATGCATCCATACCTTTGATATCTATAGGTCCAAAAGTGTTAACAACAAAAGGATGTCTAGGTGGAGGCTGGGCTATATTGCCTTGAGACAGTGAATTTACAGGAGAAATAGAAAGATAGAGAATGAGGGATCTTTGGAGCATAGGTGTATGGATTTCAAAATATATATTCTCTAATGACTCGGTTTCTTGGAAAACCCTACCAACCTTGGAAGAAATAGGGGAAAATGATAAGCACACTTTTCAAACACAAATGAAGGCCACTCTCTTGTTGGAGAACTCAAATTTATATAAATTTTACCTGGTTCAGAGTCACTTGAAGACGTATGATAATATTCAACCATAGATTGATCACCCTTTAGGACTGATATTTCATTTTTTGATTCTTGATCTCCTACTAATTTCTAGATTCGTCTTCCTTCTGAATTTTCTTTTCTTAGTTTTGGAGATAACATTTTAGTAGGATCCCTGGTGAAGAGAGATATTCTTCCCTCCATCTTTGCATAGATTAATGAAAATCTCAACATTGACACAGGTTAAGGCACTTGTAATCATCAAAATTTCAATTCAACATGGAGTTGCCACTAATGGTTTTCACCTTAGTTGTGTAGATGCACTATAAGTAACTTACCAAGTGTCTATCAATGCTTAATTTCTATAATGATTAACATATCCGACCTTCCTTTACCCACATTTATCACTATTGATGTAAATTTAGTACAATAACCACTAGAAACTAGAAATACTACACAATCGAATTATAATCTCGCACAAATCTTACAGATATTTATAAAGGGTGACATTTAAACAACATATTTGCACTTAAAACATGTAAGAAACATTACCCAGGTTGGCATGTGTATGCATTCATAAACATAGTCCTTAACAAAAGTACCACTTCTGGTTTTGTTGCCACAAAAATAGGTCTCTGTTAAAATAATCCCTAAGAACGACTCCACTTGGGTGTTGTTTCGACACAAATAGGTCCCTGTTCAAATAATCCCGGAAACAATAATACTTTGGTGTTGTTTCTAAAAAAATAGGTCCCGAGTTCAAATAATCCCCAAAACATTTCCACTTGGGTGTTCTTACCGCAAAAATACATCCCGAGTTTAAATAATCCTCGGCAATGGGGCCACGTGGGTGTTGGTATCCAAATTGATTCTCATGTGAGGGTCGAGTAGCCTCACAAAGCTAAAGGGATGCTTAGAGATAGACGAACCATGATATGAGTCATTTTGTAGAGCTGGGTAAGGGATTCAATTAACTCTTTGTCACTCGCATTAGAGAAATGGATAACACCTCATTTGAGGGTTTGATCTACCCTCACTACTTTAGGTCAGTACCTTCAACGAGGGTGAGAGCTCTCGCTTCTATAACCCGTGTTGGTGAAGAACATCAAGAAATCCTTATTTACATAATTTTTAGGAAAACCTTGAGGAAATATGATCAATACATGGTAATCTAACTCTCACGAGTTGTCACACTATAGAGTGGAGATGTTTCCTGACAAGGTTTGGGTTACTAAAGATAATAATTGAATCCTAATCATCCCCGCATGCTTTGGCAATGGAATTTATTCATTTGTGGATACACAGTACAAATAGGGGTAGTTCATTTAGGATTCATCATTTGAGAAGTTTTTGGTGGAAAGTTAAGTAAGATGAAGTTTATTCTACCAAATATTTGAGAGCCTTTACAAAAATTAGGAACTCACATAAAATAATGCTTCAAAACAATCAAAATATTCCTTCAACCAGAAGGTGTGTATCAATGGAGGCCCAGAGATGCAATCGCTTCACACACTCGCTCAAGAATTCAGCACAAAGGCTCGTGCTAAAGACTCAATTAAACATTAGAAATCCCTGGTTCATCACACCTAAGATACACTCATAGACTTAACAACAATATTTATCAACATAGTGACATTAAAGTGATTTTAAATGGTTTATTTCATTACCAAATGAAATCTCTTCTCATAATAAAATTGCAAATGCTACAATACTAACACACGGATGAGATCTTGTGTGACTCAAAGATATTTTAACATAAGATTGCAATAGTAAAAATAAAAACTATTTAAAACATTCTCAAATACAAGCAGATACAATTATGCTCATGATCAACACAAATTTATTCAAGGTTCATTAGATTCATCACTTAGGGGAAAGTTTCTTGAAAAATATTAGATCTTGTTAATGGTTGTACACTTGTAACCATCTTGATGCAATTAAATCTAAAACACATGAGATGAATAGGTTTCTCAGACGGTCTCTTCGAGAAATGGTTTTTCTCAAACTTTCATGGAAAATTTAACCCCCGATGATTTCCAAGAGTATTCTCATTGCATTTATACAATTTAATTTTCTCATTCATCCCAAATTTTCCACCCAAAAGAAAAATATTCGAGGAATCCTTTTTTTGTTACAAGTTTGTTCTAAAAAGTGATTTTTAACAAATTTACACCTAAAATCGCCAAGTGGATAAATCATGAACTAATCACATTTCTCGCACTTAACTATAACTCGGATGCCATATCATAATTTTTGATAGTCTTCTTAATTATTTTTTATTTTTTCATGCAAGAAATCCCATTTTTAATAATTTTCAAGTGGCTTCATATGGCTAGATCTCGACAAGCAATCCTTTCACCCTCAAGAATATCTTGAGAAATGAGTGCCCTCGTATGGATACCTGCATTCTTGCCTCTAAGAAATGAGTTTCCTCACATGGATTATACCACATAACAGTGCTACGAGTCCACCTCCGTGATACCCTTTAAAACAACCCACTTGAGACCTAAATAACCTAGGTTAGTTAGAAAATTATGGAATTATTATTTTTAATTAGAAGTGTCCAAAACCAATTTGCAAGACAACATTTAACCCTATTAGGTTGTGGGACAAACCTAAATTACTAGAACATATTTTTCCTTCATTAATAGATGTCAAGTTCACATGGTTCAAATTTTAGGGTTAGAAGTTTCAATTAGGTTCAGGGCGTAATTTACACCCATACCCACTCTCTAATGCCTCGAGTTTCAAGTTGATTTTTTCATACTTAACATATTCAAAATTTCCCTAAATCATTCCCATTGGATAGGAAAATTTCTCACCGTTCCGGTGATATAAATAATTCCTCCTAACTCCTTCAAGAACTCAAGATATGGAGTGGCGGAGCTTAGCGGTCAAATTTTCCCCAAGGGGTCACATGTCAAGCAGGAGTGAAAGGAAAATTTTTGGTTGGCGGGTCACGGGGCATCATTTGAAAATTTTCCCTTGCATGGGAGAAATTTCACATTTTCTTCCGTGCCTCCGCAGGTCCTCTAAGGACACGTGGCAGCCTCTGAGTCATCACCGACAAAAAGGAAAGGAAGGGCAGGGTGGTGGGAGAGTTTGGGGCATTTCACCAAAAGGGAAAGAAAACAAAGCAACGCCCACATGCCTGTGGGTCCACTAGGGGCACATGGCACTCCACGATTTTCCATGGAGAGAAGGGAGAGGGAGATGTGGGTGGGAAAGTTGATATGTAAATTTTTGCAAAGGGACGACAAAGGGGAAGTTGGACGCGCAGTCCACATGCCCGTGTCCCATTTTTTCCAAGGTGAAGGCAAGAGTGCGGAGCCATTGGGAAATTTATCAAAAATTTCCAAAGACCAAAATCTAAACAAAAAAAAAAGGGTTCTCCCCCCACTAGTACCAAAATCTTCCACGTGGTAGCCATGATAGGCCGTGAGCCGGCGGGGAAATAGAAAATTCATAAAAAAATTTAAAAAGTCTAACGGAAAAGAAAATGCCATGTCTCTACTACTACCCCATGAGGACACGTGGCGACCTCCGATTGTCAGGGTTGGCAGAGAAAATTTCAAAAAAAATTCCCAAGCAAATTTTTCAAAAAAAATTCTAAGGGTTTTCCGATGTGAATTTTTAGGCATCAGCGGCCCGCTTAGGAAAATTTTCTCAAATTTTCCCGCTAAACCAAAAAAATTTCAAAGTGCTGTAACTTGAGTTAGAAATATTAGTTTTGGGAAAATGAGGACTTTCTAGAAAAATCTCAATGCCCTCTTTACACAGAATTATAAATTTTACTCTTTGATAAAGTTAAAAGGGTCAATTTTACAAAAATGATCTCATGCAGGATTTTAAAAAGCCAACCGGTAATTTCCAACCTCTAAATTTCATTAAATTAGATCTCCTCCTTCACTCAACATGTCAAAAAGACATGGAGGATTTCTCTAGAAAGGATTTAGAATGTTTTAGGGAAGTAAATTTGTTCAATTTCTTCATGTTGCATTTTTCCAACAAGTGACAGAAAAACGACTGTGAGAGGAATTGGATTCGATTTTGTATTAATTTAACTTGTCTTCTTAAGTGTCCTTTGTCAATTTGAGTTCATTTATGATACAACATACTAAATTTTAACATCTCCAAGTTCATTAATATGTGCAGGTTTGAACTGTACATTTTTATTAAAATTAATTGCCAATTTTAAGTTTGTAACAGAAATCCCATTTCTAGAAATTTGTTTATCAAATTCATCCTTCAAATGTGGCATTTCATTCCTAAACTAGTCCAATACATTTAGTTGTTTATAAACAAACCATTTCAAATATAAATTTCAAATTTGATTTCCACTTTAATATATTTTAAAAAAAGAAACAATGCAATATAATTCCCTCATACGTATTTCTTCTTCTTTCAATTTTCAAAACAGAGATTCCAATCACAATTTAACATTCCAACTCAACCCAACAATGCAATGAGAAGTAAACTTGTAATTATTTATTAATTCAAAAGGAGAAACATCTTTACATTCTTTCATTCCTTGATTGCAATTAACAAAAATTCTATTTCTTTCTTTTCCATGTACAGAGTAGAATGTAAATATCTTTCACACTTTAAATAAACACTTTCAATCCAATTACAACATATTTTCTTCACAATAAAAATGTTACAATTTCATCCACTTCAAGTGGGAAAGGTTACAAATGAATATGTTTTCACAAAGGATCACAAACCGCATTTTTCCTTTTCTCTAGGATAGTAGTATGCACATTTTCTTTTCTCCAAGTTGATCACAAAAAAGAGGGGAAAGGAAACGCTCTCCACCCAACCAATACATCCGATGAAACTAGAATCATTCCTTCATTATTGTTCCCGAGCCCCAACCAAAATACAATAATAGATGCAATTCAACCCATGGCAACAACTAGGTTCCACAACACATAACATTCTTTCACAAGCATGATTCAATATAAAATATAGTTCAACACAAAACAACAGTTCACAAATGCAATTTAAAAACATTCCAATCAAAACTCAGGCTTGATCATGCAATCCAAAGGAGCAAGGTCTATGGGGAAGATACTTATTCCTCCCAAATGGGAATTAGGCATCCACCATGCTAAAATAAATCATCACATACACATCCTAATGACCCCCTATAAATCCCTCCTTATGCCCCCAAAAGTAAGAAATGCAAGCTATTTCTTTTCCATGGTGCATCCTAAACCCAATCTCCTCCACAAAATATTATGCCAATGGCATTCCTTATGCCCCCACATGGATTCCCCATAGCCTTCTCCTACACCTTCCCTAAGGCAGTCTACCCAACCAGCCAACAAATAAATCAAAGCATGCACCATTCACACAACACAACAAGAAAATGATAGCATAAAAAGGAGAGTTAAATTCCTACCTCTCCATGGTTACTTTTGTTTCCAAAACAAGCTTCAAATGTCAAGAACACAGTCCAAAACAAAAATCTCCCAAGCATGCAAAGCTTTCTCCAAACTTCCTCCAAAACAAGAGCTCCAACACAAGAAAATGCACCCCCAAAGAAGTTGTAAAATGATTCAACAACAACCCCAAAACAAGCAAAGAGTTTGAATTATATAGAAGAGGGAAGAGAAGAGGATGATGTGGATCCATGTAGGATGCCACATCACAAATCCTCCAATTCAAACATAATAGACAAAATCCATTCTCCCAAGCACAATAAAGAGGTGAGTGAAAATATGACAAGTCACTTGCACACTCCAAAATGTCCACACCTCAAGGGACACCAAAATTAATAAAATATAATAAAGTGCAATTAAAAACAAGCAACATGATTAATAAAATTCATTATAAAATTCATAAATCACCTCTCCAACCATAATTATGGTTGGTAAATAAAATTTAGAGGCATGGGACAAGTTTTACTTGTCCCACAAATCTCCAAAAACAGCCCCCAAGGACAAATTCGAATTTTTCATGGAGGTGGAGTATTTCATACTCCAAAACTGACGTACACAAACTCTTACACAACTTACACATCCCTTACATATTTAATACAACTACTAACAACTTCCATTATTACTTTCCCATATCCCAATTTAATTTATTTCAATTTTAATCATATGATTCTCACATTAATCTATCATAATTTAAATTAATTAAAAGAAAGGAACATGTTACTAATACAATACATACAACAATAATAAAAAAATTAACCACATCAATAAAATACATAATACCCATGGTCACATGTTAAGGTAATTCCCCCCCATGCGAATCCCTAACAAAACAACACACAACACAATAAAATAAGTTGCCATGGTGACCATGTCGAATTCACCTAAAATTCCACTTTGGTTGGTCTCCGATCCCTCGATGTTTGTTGTGATGTTTTTAACCCGCAAAATACAAATACCTCCTTTCGCCTCGTGGCCATATTAGAACATCTAATATGATATAAATAAAATCACAAAATCATCTAAGTGAATCACAAGAACATCAAAGTAACAACTACATCATTTTCATATTTAATAAACAACTTTATCATCATCAATATAATATCCATAAAACATCCATGTCAAAAATATATCATCATCCACACATAAGTTGTCTCTACTAATAATCATGCATCATAATCAAATCAAGATCAACAATAATCCTTGATCAATGTATAACATCATACTAAATTAAAACATAATAATGTCTATAATGTAATCACAAAGATATCAAAATAGGTATCAAAAAGGTTTCAAAGGGAAGTGAGCACTACAAAGTCAGCCAAGTGCAAAGAGGAGCCAGCCAAAACCTCCACGCGTCTCCTTAGCGCAATCTGCAAAGGTGAATTCCATAGGAAGGTTACCAAACAAGAATGGGCCCTCAACGTGTTCAAAACCATAGAGAGTTGCAATCGGTTATTGAAAAGTTAGAGTATGGGAAGGTCAAGTAGAAACTTCCATGTTTCTATTTGGCGTAACTTCAAAGATAAAGTCTAGAGGTGGGAACTCAAACGAGTACAAGATCTCCACGTGTCGTGGACCAAAGAAACTTACCTCACCACCGAAAAAATCTCAGTATAAAAAGGATGTAGCAAAAGTCTCCACGTGTCTCATCGGTGCACTTTTGATATGGTGCCCAAAAAAGTGGAGACCCCAAACAAGCACAGCTCTCCATGTGTCTCATCTTGAGAAATTTGTTAAAAATTTTAAAAACTAGTGGAAGGTAGCATGTGCCCATGGTCTAAGAAAGTTACATTAGGTGCTTTAAAAGTCTAAGTATAAAGAGGAACTAGCGAAGCCTCCACGTGTCTCTTCGGAAAATTTTTTATATGGTTCCTAAAAGAAGAGACCCCAAAAATATGGGCTCTCCATGTGTCTCACTGACAAATTTGTTGAAAGAGTTTAAGGACTAGCAGAATATGCCATGTGTCAAGGGTTTGAGAAATTTTCCTTGGCTATTGAAAATTCTAAGTATGGGCAGGGCCAGTAGAATCTTCCATTTGTCTCTTCGGTGCTTTTTGGTATGAAGCTCAAATAAGTACTCCCCAAAAAGCATGGGCCTTCCATGTGTCTAGAGTTTGAAAAAGTTACACCGGACACTTGAAAAAAATATAAGTATGGGAAGATCCAATGGAAACCTCCACATGTCTCCTTGGTGCTCTTTCAAAAGTAAAATTCATGGAAAGTCCCCAAACAGCGTGGGATCTCCACGTGTCCTGTGCCTAAGAAAGTTGCATCGAGCACTTGAAAATTCTATGTATAAAGAGGAAACCTCCATGTGTCTCCTTTGTGCAACTCCAAAGGTAAGACCCAGAGGTAAATCCTCAAATGAGCATAGGACCTCCACATGGAAAAGATTTTAGTTGAATCGGGCCGAGAATCTCAAAATACCTCAAAACCACCTCTCTGCTTCTAACTTTTGATGTGGGCCCTAGTGGAGTCATGGCTCACTTTTATACTTTTTCTTCATTTCAAAATAGAGATTAAAAACTCCAAAGTGCTTCGGTGACCCACCTCCCCGATTTGATCTTTCAATGCTAACTCAAACATGTGACATTAATTTCTCTCCCACGGAGTCGTGGATCATTTTATAACTTTGATCCTTTTCAAAAAAAGGAAAAAATATTCAAAATTATCTGACGATCCACCTCTCCACCTTTGACCTTTCAAACCACCACGTGTCCTTTGAGGTCAAATTAAGAAATTTTCCTTGTTGCTTTGTATTATTAAATAGCCAATTAGAAACTATCGTAAAGTAGGACCAATTTGGCATTTTTTACAATTGTGAAAAAGTGACAAGTTCACCAAATAGACCCATCGGGCCACGTCCAATCAGAAAATACCACGTATCCATGGATGTTGGGACAAGATTTACAAAGGAGACACAATATGGAAGATGCCCAACAAAAAAAAATTCCTGCAGAGAGAAGACTGTAAATAATACCAAGGCTCAATGTGATCCATGACCCAAGGAAAGGATTGACAATGGCAACCAAATGAAGGAGAAATATTTCACACATCCATACAAGGAGACAGAGAATACTTCAAACCATGCGGACTGAGAAATTTTGAACAAACAGGGTGAGATTAAATTGAGCACCAAAACAAAGTATATTGGTTGGTTGGCTTTGAAAGATATTAAAAGTATGAACTTAGCCCTTATGGCTAAAATTGGTTGGTGCTTGGAGCATGAAGATGGATTATGGGTTAGAATTTTAAAAGCCAAGTATTTATATTTTGATCAAGCCACTTTTGTTTCTAATGGTTCTCTTCTGGATGGTTCCTTTTTCTAGAATGGTTTGGGAAAATGTAGGGATATTTTTTTGAAAGGTAGGAAATGGTACTAAAATTAGGTTTTGGGAAGATTGGTGGTTACTTGAGGATCCCTTAGTCAATCATGTGCTTTGGAGAGAGATGGTGGCTTATTTTCAGCTGACTATGGGAACTTTGATTAGAGATTATTGGGAGAGATTTGATTGGGGTTGGGATTGGAAACATTTGGAGTGGGAAGGTGAGAATGGAGATTATCAGGAAAGTATTAGAATTCTGAATACTAATCTGATTGGGTTACATATACCTGTAGTTCAGAAAGAGGATGAGTTGGTATGGTCTTTGACTAAGGATGGTAAGTATTCTGTTAAAACAGGGTATGGAATAGCAAGAGATTGTCCTCCTTCTCAACCTTTTTGGAAAAATCTTGGGATAAGAATCTTATTCCTAAGGTAAATTTGTTTTTGTGGCATGTTATTCAGAATAAAATTTTAACCATTGATAACTTACAGAGGAAAGGTATGATGATCCCTAACTGGTGTGTTTTGTGTAAAAATGATAGTGAATCGGTTCAACATATTTTTCTTCACTGCCCCTTTTCCTGTAGGGTTATGTCTCATGTTATGAAAGTCTTTCATATTTTTTGGATCTTTCCGGAGACTTTTGCTAACTGGTATGAGCAATGGACAAGTCCTTTTGTTTCTCTAAATCTCTCAAAAGCTTGGATTTTTGTGGTGCCTCATTTTTTATGGGGAATTTGGCTTGAAAGGAATAATCAAATTTTAGGGATAAACAAAAATCTCTCTGAGGGTGGGGAGTGGTATATTAGGAGCTTTGAGAAACAATCTCTCTATTGTGAAGATTAAAGAGAAAAGTGGTTTTCCTCATCATGAGCAGGAGATTATTCAAGGTTTAGGAATTATTGTAAAGAAAGCTTCTCTAGTGAAGGAGATGGGTAGAAGAAGTGCTAAATGGGCTAGGCCAACTGAAGGATGGATGAAATTAAATTTTGATGGAGCTCCTAAAGGGAGTACTAGGTTAGCGGAAGTTGGAGGTACTCTTCTGAATGATGTGGGTGATATGGTTTTAGCTTACGCTTAAACCTGTTATCCAAAATTCACCCCCAAGGTAAATTTTGATAACATGCATCAAATTCTTTAGTCCCAAGCAATTATATTGATTCAAGGCAAAGCATCATGTTGCTGGGGTCCCCTCAGAATTTTTCTAACTCCCCTGGCCAAGAAAGAAAGAGCAAGCTCTGAAAAAATGTGGAAAGGTTGCAGAAGACAGGCTTGGGCCAAGAAAAATCATGAAAAATGGCTAAGTCTTGGTCTCGACAGCCGGGACAAAAGTACGCGAGGGACGCGTGGGATGCGAAAGCGCGAAATGGGTGAAGGTTCTTCCAGACAGCCGGGACAAAAGTACGCGAGGGACGCGTGGGACGCGAAAGCGCGGATCGCCCGAAGGAAGAGTTTTTCGTCCGGGACAGCCGGGACAAAAGTACGCGAGGGACGCGTGGGACGCGAAAGCGTGAAATGGGCGAAGGTTCGTCCGGGACAGCTGGGACAAAAGTACACGAGGGACGCGTGGGACGCGAAAGCATGAAATGGGCGAAGGTTCGTCCGGGACAGCCGGGACAAAAGTACGCGAGGGACGCGTGGGACGCGAAAGCGCCGGATCGCCCGAGGAAAGAGTTTCTCGCCCGTGACAGCCGTAACAAAAAGTACGCGAGGGACGCGTGGGACGTGAAAGCGTGAAATGGGCGAAGACAGAAGAGGAAAAGTCAACGTTTGACCTGCGAAACTTCAAACGGCCATAACTTTTGACTCCGAGCTCCGATTTTCACAAAATTGGACTTTCTGGAACGAGCACGACGTCCTCTACGCCACAGAAACTGGATTTCTTATTTTTAATGAGGGTAGATATATTTAAATAAAAGAAACATATTCGGTTCCAGTCAGTTAATGTTCATTCCCGTCAAATGACAGAAAACGCCTGCCAAGACCCAAAATAGCTGCCCGCACTCAGAAGGCCATAAATTTTGTATTTCTCAACGAAATCATACAAAATTGGTACCGTTGGAATCGTGGCTCTTGAGCACAACACACAAAATCAATAAATTATGGATTTAGTGAGATATTGATCGATTTTTTAACAAAACATGGTTGGGTTCGTAATGTTGTTTTATTCGTAGTGGAGTGCAATTAAGAGGCATGGTCATCATTCTTTCTCTCGTTGTAGCACATGGGACAGATGGGGAGCCTTTGCAAGTAATATACAATCATTCCACTCAATTTAATGCTTCTACAGTGGTTGAAGGACAGATTTCGGGATTTCCATTTTCCTTCTCTTCTCCTTCTCATTTTTTCTATAAATCGGAGTGTTGGGCTCATTGTAAAAGGGAGAGTTTTGGGTAGCAAAGCTCTACCAAAATTGCTTTGTGAAGCCAAAGTGTTGTAGGCCCTTGTAGTGGACTCCTTGCATGGTGATCCAGTGCCCTTATCTTGTAATAGATCGAATCAGGTATACCAAGAAGCAATAAAATACAAAGTTTGTGGATGTATCTTCCCGCTATGTTTTCTTTTCATTCTTCTTCTTGCCCCTTTTATCTTTCTACAAGAATATTGTGTCTATTGTTATGTTCTTGCAGGAATTCACTAACATTGTGTATGCTTGGAATATTGTTGTGAATGCATTTTGCTAGATTATGGTGAACTGTCATCACCTCTTCTAGTGTGCACTTTGCCTCTGTATTTCACACATTTGGAGATTACTCTCACACCCTCCTTTTCTGGTGTATCACCGCTTTAGTGTAGGCTTTCATTTTATGTATTCTCTCTCCCTGGTCCCTTGGAAATTTAGATTAGAACAGTTAGCTTATCCTGCATTAGAGTAGATTGTGGCAGGTAGTTTAGGAGTAAGAACCAGCGTTCTCTGGAGGTCTGTCTCAAGTAGCAAGTCCCACAACTTGGAGATAGTACCCATGTTATCCAATCACACTGTGAGTTCAAATACATGCACAGGGGTGCTGTGATTCGGTGATAACAAAACCTATTGGAAGTAAGTCAAATAACTATGTTGAAGCTTATGCCCTTTTAATAGGGTTGCAATGGGCTATCTCTATGCAAATTAAGAAAATTCAGGTGGAGGGGGATTCTTTATACATTATAAATGTGATGAAGGGCCTAGCTAAACATCATATAAATATAGACTCTATTATAAGGGATGCAAAGTCCATGGTTATAAATTTTGATGTTATTCTTTTTAAACATGTGTTTCGGGAAGCTAACATGTGTGCGGACACGTTGGCTAATTTTGGTGGTTAGATTCATAATGGAAGGTGGTGGCGGGATGAGGTGGAGCTGCCCTAAAGTACAAAGGATGTGATTTATGCTGAAAGATAGATCTGAGTGTGGGAATAGGATTTGTGACATCCGGTAATTATTTCACATTGGGTGAAACCAATCGATCAAATCATTATCTAGTTTGTGTTGGGTTGGATTGATTATTTAAAGGTGTGGTTTAAGTTTTTGGTAGTTTTCTTTTCAAGTTTAGTTCAATGGTCTGAGTGATGGGTGGAGCTAGGGTTAGGGTGGAGCCTTCCTTATTGACTATTTTGGAAAGGGACTCGTTTATTTGGGATCTTTTCAAATAGGGGGTATTTCTTATTTTATTCAGAATCTGAGGGGTGCTGATGAAATTATTTCGTGGGATTTTGCTTTGGCATGGGATAATGGTTTGGTTTCTATGAGGGGGGGAGATTTTTTGGTCTTTGAGGAGCTTATTGGTAGTGTGACCAAGATGGACTATGGGGGAAGTAAAGTTTTCAAAGACAGGTCTTGGCTTCAAGAAGAAGTGCATGTTTTTCTGGAAAGTGATGAAAAGATTTGTTTCATGGAGGACGGTATTGCTCGGAAATCTCTATCGGGGAGGTGGGTGGAAGTCTATTTTTACATCATGAAGTACATAACCTTGGATGGGAGGTATAGGAAGTTGCATTCGCAACACTTAATGCTCTTGAATCATTTTTGAAGAAATAAAAGGATGAGTATCCCCTTTTATTTGTTTAATTCGTTGAGTTTGTCGGTTAAAAATTACAAAGAGGAGAAAATAGAGCTCCTTCTACATCAAGGGCTTATTCTGTTGTTGGTTAAATCGGTAAACTGATTTTGCATCCTAGGGGGCTGGTACCCATTTGGGGAATGATTGGGAAGACCATATTTCTCTTGCTGATCGAACTAGGCTTCTGAAAATGAAGGAGAGAGAGGTTTAGGTGTAGGATGCAAGTGACTACCTTAAGAATTGTTACTAGGGAAATGGAATAGGAAGGAGAGGGGGAAAAGAATACGATTTTTATTTTCCTTACTAGTAAGATGGAGGCCCTTGAGGACACATTTACTCAAGTCAAGTCCCAAAACCGAAATCTATCAGTGGGGTTTGCAAATGATGAATGCTTTGAGATTAATTTTTTTGAGAATAGGGTTGAGACCCTTTAGGGTATGGTGGCATGGGTTAAAGGTAAAAATATGCAGTTGGTTATTAGTTTCTCTGATGATGATGATTTTCATGAGGGTGATGCTAGTCTCAGCTCACACACTAGGGCCAAGGGTATTTAAGAACATTTTGCTTATCTTATGCTTTGACCCATCTTCTTTGTTGCTGGTTTTTGTATTAGTTTTTTTGTGTGTGGGTCAATGTTTTGTTGACTCCAAGTTTTTTTTTGTTGGGTTTTTTTATAGATACTTTTTTTTTATATGGAGCTTCATTGTAATATCCTTTTGTAATGGGCCCTTGGAGCCTCTTTTCCAACTATTATCTATAAAAAAAAAATAATGATAAATCAAATATGTAGATGATAAAAATATTCATTCATACACTAATACTCCTCGTATTTCATAATATTCAAATAGGATCTTGTATGAGCTAAATACAAGGACATGCCTCATCTTTTCTAGAAAGCTCCATGCAACTCTCATCTTGCTAACTCTGAAAACTATTCATGTGGGATATGAATCCATGGCTGGATCAAATAAATATGCATGCTCACCAATAATATCTTCAAGTTTCTTCAATATAAAAACCATATCTATATCTCCTATAGTAATTTAGAGAAATGTATGCACCGATTCATCAACAACAATAGTTCAATACATATCACCTGTGATTTTAAAAAATTATAGATTACCACCAATCATTTCTTGGCAATCATATATACAAATAATAAACTTAAACACTACTTATGCTATGATAATACCAAATCTATAACATCATGCCCAAGAACCTATTCCTTGATTGGTATAGCTATGGCTAGATGAAAATATTGTAAACCACCTACACCGCTAAGTATCGTACCCTATGTAGTTAATTACCAACTATAGGAATAATATAGCCAAATAGTTATTATACCAACATGATGTATATGATATTATGTATCATACATCATCTATTTCACGCATTACCACCGCAGATCCACCTCCTTGAGGATGTTGTGACTAGCTCAGCTAGATTTTACCTAGGTTTAGACCCTCTATCCATGTTGTTTGTGTCAACTATCTCCAAGGATATGGTGATGGGGCACCTCCTTCATAATACCAAAATTACGAGTCACCCTCATATACTCGAAAAGTTGTCCCTACTAGGAAAATTCATCCTATAACCACATGGTGTGACATATCCTACACAACAGCATATCATTCTTAGGCTATCCCCTATAGTCTTTGTAGGGTCTTGAGTTGATATCTATAGTTCTCATCTTGTCTAGAATATATCCGTAAGTCATATTATAAAAGTGCCACCACTTGGGTAGGAAAATCTCACAACCATAATATTTGGGTCGGAAATCAGACTCATGTCCCAAAGAACTAGCCATATATAATCAATGTGATCATATTCCCATACATGTAATAATTTATATACTATCATGCCTCTACCATGACCCTTAATCCTCTTACCCCATTCCTATCATGTCCCTTAATCATTAAGTGAATGACATTTTTTCCACATCCTCTATGAATATAAAGACACCAAAACCATCCACAACTATAAAATATTCTAACAATATAACAATATAATATCACAACTATGGAATATGATCTGTCGCAATCAAACTAAGCTTAATAGATGACTCTTCTACATCATCACATCTCAATAGATACCTATATTCCTATCACATAGGAAATAATGTATCTTGTTGAAATACATGTACTCTCTTTAAAAAAGATAATGTGTGTGTGTGTGCGTGTGTGTGTGTGTGTGTGTGTGTGTGTCATATACATCATCCAAATTAACTACACAACTCTAATTTTTATAGAGTACGGTGATCATATGCATGTTTGGGTGAAACTCTTCCAATATCTCTACATGACATAACCAAGATATATCTAGAAAATCCCACTCAAATTCATCTAAACTCGAATGAATTTTCCATGCTTCTCCCATCAGTAAATAAGGACACACACCATTAATGTATTAATCTTTCTAATACACATAAAATTTGAGCCATATATATTTTAAATCAAAAACTTACCAAACTATTTCATTAGGTTAAGATCATATAAAATACATCAAAACCATATGGTATTAATTTATAATCATATATATTCTTACAAATCTTACCATATGTACAAAACCAGTGTCAATTAGTTCATATGTAAGTTTTCTAGACAAAACTACCAATAATAGAAATTTACAATTTTTTTGGAAATATGTTATAATTTCATACAAAACAAACATTAATGATGTTCACCATATCCTCCATGTTTTGGGTCGTTATGGCCTCTACTACACACCGAAATCATGATTGAATCACCTTATTGGCTCGAGGCATCAACATACTCTTAGAGCTCTTGTTTTAACTTGTTCACAATTACAAATGAAAGTTACATTTCACTTTTCATATTTACGATATATAGTAAAAACCAATGGTGGAATTTCATCCACTTACATATTACCTATGGTAATAATTCACTACTCAATTCTTAATGGTAGAACCTATATCTTACTTCCCATTACTACTTTTTTCATGCCTTATGAAACACTTCCATCCTCTTTCTCTTCTCCTCTAGGGTAATACATCATTACTCAATATGACACTCTATATGCATTTGTGCACTCAATTCTTATCAATGACTCTATCCTTCTCTCTATTGGCACATTTTCTAACTACTACCTATCATTGATATCTCACTCAATATAGAAACTACCACCATACATCTCACTTATTCTCTATTACAACTATATCTATGGGACTTTCACAAGAATATTTACTTTGTATCAAGTAGTCATTTCTTACACTCTCCCTCTCATATAAAGTGGGATAATATATAAGTATTACTATGCAAATTCACCCTTTTCTTTTATATTATCTTTAAAATTAGTAAATGAACCCAATTATCTAGCTATACAAGACTATCCTCTTCTACACAGAATCATATGAAAATATTGCAAGTTTGATATGCAATTCCAATTCTTCTCATCTAGTTAAATATAATCTCAAACAATGAAATCATCTCTAAGGATTACCCAAAACAATATAAGCTTCAAATAATCCCACATACAATGTGAATATGCAAGACAAATTTAAAATATTCAAATATAACAAAAGTACCCAAATTACATATTATATAAAAACACCCATCTAATGCACAATGGGAATAGTGAGACATCATTCTCTTCCACCTTTTAGTGGTTTCCTATTTTTTTAGATGTAGTCCCTGTCTACAAAAGTGTGGTCTAGAAATTGGGAATCATTACAGGAGGTAAGCTAAAAATATCCTTGGCACTCTTCCCTTTTTTCAAGAACACTCATGTCAAATATTATTAAAAATAAATCACCATGTTGTATATTTGATTACCCCTTAATTTAACAAAACCTACCAAGTTTGAATCTTCATGGTTATAAACATTTCTCATTGCAAATGCAATATCCCCTTTTCACCTTTGACAAACTTGTCCCATATCTCCATACAAAGTTATCCGATGTTCGACATTGTTCACAACTATTTGTTATCTTCTCTCTAAATTGTTTTATGGTTTTCCCTCTTACATGTTTGGACCTCTTTTACTTTACACTACTAAATTTCATTCACTAGCATAATGGGGGAAAATGTAGACACTAAATATTACACAAAATCACTATTAATTTACGTTTTTTATATAATTATATGCACACAGATTCGAAATAATGAATTAACCTCTTAGTAGCATTATTAATTCATTGATTTTTTCCTTGTTACTTTATTAAACTCAAAGTATTGATATGTTACCTCTTTGGCTGGATGTTGATCCTTACTAAAAATATCTCAAACAAACTAATTTCATTATATGGTATTATTTAAGCTTGATGCAAGACAATATAAAGGAGCTCAAGACCATATAGATGGTCTTGAACCCTTTCTTTGTAAATTTGTCACCAATATGGTTCCATTTTTCATTCATTTACCTTTCATTTTATATATTTTTAGAAATCCATTCCTACCACTAAGGTCCTAATTTCAATCTTAGAATATATATATATATATATATATATATATATATATATATATATATATATATATATAAGCTAAGAATTTATCATCTAGAAATCATCTATCTATCACATACTTGAGTTTTAAAAAAAAAAAAAAGGAATAGGTTTCCATACTATATACATAACATAAGAGAGAATAATTTTTTTTATTATCTCCACACAAGTATTTGATTGGTATAAATTAGTATATCCAACTATCGGTGTGGTATTACAAGGAAACACTACACCAAGGTATACTTCCATGGAAATTGTCCCAAAGCACTAGGAGAACCGCATGGAGTATGAAGTGTAATGTAAAACTTAGTAACATCACAATGGTTTGATCTCCATGCTTCATTTACATTTGTTACATTATCTGACTCAATAATTTACATTTGAAAACTATAATATTTTCTTGAGTGTGTTGTAGGATAGATAAGTTTTTTTACAACTATAGGTGTAAATATGAGGTTTTTTTGTGGCATGAAGAATTCTAAATGATGAAAAATAGTGAAACAATGTGACACTGATGTTATTGAAAACCCACTTTCCATATGATCAAAAATTACAAGGAGGTTAGGTTGTATTGTGCGGTCCTACCCTAGTTGTACAATCTTGGTGAAGAAGGAACATGTGTATCTAGGATTTTAACAAATAGTTTCAACGGTCTATTCACATCCGAGAACTTCCTTAGACACATCTATACTTTCATCTTAACTAGTTAAGTGACTTCTTTAAATCATGTTTACACTTGTGATTGCTTGTATCTTCTACTTAGAATGACTTGCTACATTGTTTATGCCTTGTATGTGATCCGAAATATAGTTTTGAATGTATTTTTAACACTAATTTATTTATTAGCAACAAAAAAGAGCCAATTAAATAGAATATTGTTGATACAAGATTATGTAGTGATTGAGGGAGGATAATTGCTATTTGTTGGAGAAAATCGAGGTGGTTTGCCTTAAATTACAAGATAATTATCCTTTTGATCATAATTGATTATTATGTCATCCTCAATAGGGGATAGTGAAACATCCTCATCAGGAAAAACCATGGATTTTGAGATGATATCATAGCCAAAAATCTTATTTTTTTATGAAGTCATAGATCTACCTACTAAAGAAATAAAAATACGAATTGGGAAAGAAAGATCAAGACATAATGCAAAACTAGAAGTGGTATGGACCGGTTTAATAGGGTGGTAACTATCATGGTTTTTCAAAGCCCTATAGAAAGTGATGGTGACATGATGAAAAAGAGAAGGCACTAACAAGTAATCAAACACATGAATGAAGTCATCCCTATGGTTTAGGGAAAACAACTAGCTCGATGAAAAGGAATTTCCAAGATCCTAGAAATTAGGTCAAAGGTTTAATCAAATATAGTTTCACCATAAATTATCAATCCTAATTTATTTCAATTAGGTTTCTAATATGATACTACTATAAATAAAATTATAAAAAAACTCATATTTATGCTACAGATAAGATAGAGGAATCAAAGAACATTAAAATCAAAGTAGTAAAACCAATACAAATGATCTATAATATAAAGAATATCAACAAAGGTACTTATCTAATTCAAGAAGTTGTTTGGGAATGTTTATCAATGATCTAGATAGGAACAAAGTATAGTGAATAATAACAAAAACTATTGTGGATATGGAATTCTATGTTCAGGGTCATACACAAGGGTAGGATCTGTGGTATGGCCTAGAATAAAACATAAATATTTCAACCTATAGGAAAGAGGTTTTTGTATGGAACAAACTTCGTGAATCATTTTTGTTTCTCTTTTGTATCTTCAAATTTACACCTAAGAATCGATGGCACACCAAAGCTTACAAAACAAACCTTATCTATGATAAGACAATAAAGTAATCATTAGCTCTAAAAATAAACATGCAAATGCTCGAGTTGGAATGAACTTGGCATTAACTCCATATTTGATTCAACGAGCACTACACTATGTTTTAGACTTGAGTTAATTCTTCTAATTATTTGTGCTTATGCGAATGCAACTATTGCTAGACCTAATTTTTCCCTCACACCTTGACACTCATGACATAATATGTTACATCATCTCGATAATAACCCTTATGTTTAGATGATAAAATAATTTATATGCCCTTCTATGTTTTGCATACAATATACGAGATGTGTATCTTTCTTCCTTAGCTTAGTTAATAGTATGATATATATGTTCTTGTTAGATGATACCTTTTTACATTAACCTTGTATACATAAACTTGCAGTCCAAAGCTTCATGGTTGAAAAGGAAGGCCAATAACATTATAAAGGGTCCATAAAAAGAAATAAGATAACTCAAAATATAAAAAATGAAGATTAAAAAAAAGGTTTGGGACCGTCTAGCTAATTCATGACCATATGTACAATCCTATGCCATATGTATATTATTAGACCAACATCAAATGGGAAAGAACCTAAGAATGACTTGACCAAATATCCCTTTAACTTGACATATAATCATGATAGAAGAGTGTAATATGGTCAGGAAACCACTCAATCTAAGTGATAAAGGATGGAAGGATAAGGGATTATTCCACTACGATCCAGATTCAAGGTTTACAGCTCATTTAGATGCAAATGTAATAAAAACATTGTGTAATTAAGATGTTTTACATTTTTTTGAATCTACACAGGAAGAGGATGTGGAGGTCGTAGATCTAAGAATAATATAAACGTTACCGACCAACATCATTTAGCTGCAGAAGAATTTAAAATAGGTTTTGATCTAAGAGTGCCAAATGCTTGAGAGGAATGCAACTAGGGAAGATGATAAAATATTTTTAAACCACTACCTTCAGCTCTTTATATGTCACTAGGATAATGCCCTAATATAGACTAGAGGATATATTATTTTTCCTTTGTCACCATTTAGATAAACAATAATAAATTCTTGTAGGCAATATTTACACGTGGGAATAATTTATTTAGGAATGATTTTATATTATAATATTTAACTACGGGGATGAGTATTTATTATTTCGGATATATATTGGATACTTATTATTAGTTGATCACACGGATATTCTGGACCGCTATATTCTAGTTTAATATGTAAATTTGTATGTACTTGTATTTTGGGAGTAGATATTATTATTTTGGGTCATAAGGTGCACATTTGAGAATCACATTGTTTAGTAATGGTAGGGAAGTAAATTTATAATTATAATATTTAATCATAATGATTATTATTTTGTAATAATTATATCATGATGATGTCTTTTTAATTATTATTTTAAAGATTTGGTAGGTCTTACACCGTCATACCTCATGGACGAGGTTGGTAGAGTTATTCAGCTAAGCGGTTAAGGTCTAAGGGGTTTCCATTCCACCAAATTCACCTACAAAGACGATCTCAACCTCATCCCTTATTACGCATCTTCGGTCATTGTCTTGGTAATAATTGAACCTCCTGTGGACTCTTTGTGAGCTAAGCAACTTCACCAATGGGCCAACGGCCGTTTAATGTCGAATAAAATCAAAATAAAATGATATAAACATTGTTTTCAATAGGTAGCCAATGCAATTTTTAAAATCTACAAGAAACCAATTGATAATATTTTAGTATCATTCTAGCTTTTGTTTACAATCATTATCACCATCACATTGTGTTAACATTGTATCTTTTTTCACACTATGTTCCATGTGAGGTTATGATTTTTGTTTTGGTAAATAGACTAAGATGAGTTAAGCCATTGTTCATAATGTAAAGCATGCCTTGTAAGCCTCCACTTAAGGAGAACTATATAAACGTATTTTGTATGCGCTTAAATTTTGGAATATAGAACATTGGAAGGCGACGCTTAAATTTATGTTTAACTTTATCTAACTCGTATAATGTGAAAAATGGGGTAAAACACCTAGGGGAACTCCATTGTGCTATGCAATTACAATCTATTATAAGAGTTTTCCTTCACTTCTAAATAGTGGTCATTGTATATAAAAATATGTTTTATTTATTGGAAATTGATTGTAATTATGTGATAAATATCCTTCAATTATTAATATTAGAAGGGGAACTTTGTAATGATTAAGTTCGTTAAAATGTATGATTGATTTTATTAAAATTTGTGGTAGATTGTATAAAGTAATGATATTGTTACTAAATTAAATTTATTGCTGCTACAAAGTAAATATGGGATAATATTTTACTTACATTATGCACAAATTACATGATTTATGTTGCATTCTTTCTACTATGTTTCCATTTCATTTTATGACCTTGTTAGTGTCGGTTATAGTTTAAAAGAAGATGAGTAACATTTATGCTTTATTATTTACATTGGATGGAACAAGCTAGTATGTATTCTTATTGTATATTTATCTTTTAGGGTTGTACTAAAACAGACACTTGGGAAGTCTTATGAAGCTATCCATAGTGCTGAAGATCCTCCCTTTATAAAATAGAAGTGTCTAGGAAATTGATAACTATCACTTGATAATATAGAGCTTTAAAAAATTCAAGTTGTTTGTCTCTTAACTAGTTGGTGAGCTGCATGTCATCAGTACTGATCAACGCAAATTCAAATACATAATTTTGTATACTATTGTTTATTCATATATAATGAATTAAATCTAATTTCTACATAATAGTTATTAATTTCTTATAGAATTGTGAAAATATAGTGATTCAAGAAAATTGATATTCAATGGATAATAGTGGATAAAGTAACATATTGTTTAGATTATATTTAGTCCAATACAAGGAGATGTAGTATGAATATTCTTTGTTTGTTTAACATGTTTTGATATTATGACTCAAAAAATATTATTTGAATGTCCTTAGTGTAACGTGGTATGATGATATTGAATCACCCATGAATGGTCTCCTATAATAACCAAAACTATTACTTGAGGACATGAAGGTTCCAGTAGTTAGGAATGATAAATGTTTAAAATGAGTGAGATAGTATTGTGACATAAAAAATAATATAACAATTAATATAAATTTGTAAGGTATATTACGTTTATGTAGTATGAGATGATGAATAATAGAATTCAACTCTTATTATTTCATATGTGAAGTTATATTTAATAATCAATTGAATAATATTCCCGTATGAATCCATTTGATTCATTGAGGGTAGATATTTAATGAGTTTTAATCTTCATATCTTGGTGAAATTAAACTTGAGTAAATCACCGTAATTTGGAATTGTGATATCTATTGTTTCAATGCTATGTTTTTCCATACTTAACTTAAATAGTAATGACATCTCTGGTCCACAAGGGTAATACAACTATATGATTATTTGAGGATATGAAACCTTTCCTTTATATTATTATAACTCCATATGACATGTAATTAATAGATATCATGTTTATTATTACCTTTTCTTGGAGTGATAGTGTTTATACCTTTATGACATATATAGTTTTTTAGAAATCATTATTATTTCATTCGAATTTCAAAATATAAATTATATATATATATACACTAGCATTGTAATATAATTTATAATTAGAAAGATATGGAAAAACATCATTTGATCTTATGATTTAGTAAATTCCTTCATATTTGGATATAGGGTTTAACTAGAGATATCTAGGATGTTGAATATTGTATGTGTGATGTGGGTATAATAGTAATATTATAAAAATGTTTATTTATTTATTCTCATTTAGTCTTATTAGAATCTTCATATTGAAAATAAACCATATATGGGTATTTTAGTATTTTTAATATTATATTGAACATTAAATCAAATTATAAGTTATTTTGATCTTTTTGTTTTAGTATAAACATAATTTTTTTATATTTGTTATGCTTATATATCTTATGGATCATTTAATCTAGAAAAGGTTATGAATGTAATTTAAATATGTGATGGGGATGTAGGGATCAAGTTGAACACGTGATGTTTGTTTACTTCACATTACATAAATGAAGCTCAAAGTTTTACTTGATTACTCAATGACCTGATTGGAGTATAAATACACTCTCTCTATGGATATATATACCTTTTCTTCAATCTTTACAAATATAGTGTATTCTCCTAAGGGCCTAACCTAGACTAGTTATTTTATTGTGTTACATGTAATGGCTCATAATGAATTAGCCACTCTCGAGGGATTTTTGATTTCACATGCATATTTAATAGACTAGATGGAAACATCCTCAAGATTAGAGATAACTATTATCTAAATTTTTCCGCTGGTAAAATTGGATCACCCACGACCCCGTGCGAAAGAAATTTAACAAACAGATTCCGTCCAAAAAACAAACCCATGCTTTAAATACAATAAACAGTAGTAGGAGGGCACTAAAATGGAATAAAGCAAGGTCGGGAAAGAGAAGAAAATGTTAAAGAAACCAGAGGATCAAAGGAAATGAGATAGAGAAGTTTCAAAGTCATCGGGTTCTACAAATGATTCATAACGAGCCCCAAAATTGGCTAAGTATGGAGGAGACAACGAAATATTCCAAGTGTCCAAGCAACATATCTGAAAAGATTAAAATAAAAAATTAGACTCAAATGAGCGACATCCCTCCACATGTCCAAAGCCCCAAAAGTTACACCAGCCATTGAAAAATCTTCGACTCAACAGAAGGTGCCAAGTGTCCAAATGATGCACATTCAAAAGCGGGATCCTAAGTGGGGACTCAAACTTGCGCCACCCCTCCATGTAACTAATGATCAACAGAGGTCAAAAAGGAAAGCAGCCTAAATTTGTTAAGTATAGAGAACCTTTGAAGGCACCATGTGTCTTAATGATGCTCTTTAAGAAGGAAAGTCTTGAGGTAGTACCCAAATGAGCGTGGGCTTGCCATGTGTCCCAGGTCCAAAAAGGGATAGAGTCGGGGTTGAATAGTCAAAGTAGAGGTAGGCCACTAGAAGGAGACAAGTGTAAACATGGTGTATTTTTAAGAGTAAAATTTGGGGCAGGTTTCCAAACAAGTGCCAAGCCTCCATGTGTCCGAGGGTATGACTTTTGAGCCTACCAAGAAGAGACATAGGCAGAATACAAAAGAGCCCGAGGAGCTCATGGAGGCCATCATGTGTTAGTCCGTCGCTGTGACTTCAAGAGCATAAGGAAGGAGCCTAATCTCCAATATGCATGATGTTGCCACATGGACCCAGTACGGATAGACTCTTTCAAATATTACACGTCTGTGAACCAAATATTCAATAGGCCATATATTTTGACTTCAAACTTAGATTTGGGTGAGAGAAGAATTTTTGGAAATTTATTGAAACCCTTTATGCCATGGAAACATAAAATATCATTCTTAACAGGCTTTAGTGGGTGAAACTAAGAAAATGTCTTCCAAGCCATTAACACAGAGCTCGATTTCTCCAACTACCAGATTTAATTCAATTTAATCCATTGGGGAATTAGAATCGACAGACTATAGGTGGATTTGAGAGGGGCATTGAATGATGGTTGGTGAGCTTTCACGGAAGGATTCAATGCGTTGTGGAGGTAGTTGAAGTAGGATTCAAATTTTTCCTCTTCTCTCTCATTCTTTCTATATATTGTACACGAATGGACATATTCAAAGGGTTTTTCATATTTTCTCCTCTTCCCCCTCTCTTTCTTCCTTAGGGTAGAATGCGGAGTATAAGCCTCCTCCCATGGCTTTGTAATGGAATTTTCTTTCCTCTTACCCACCGATGAAGTACCATGTAACATTTTGGAGTAATAGAATATGTTTCATGAGGCATCTACCCATCCTTGGCTTTTTTTTTTGTCTCTTCTTACCTCTCATCATTGCGGGGGTATATTGTGTACATTATGATGTTTGTTGTAGGTCTTTAGAGATGTGTTTAATGTGTTTCAAAGTGGTGTCTGTGTGAAATCTATCTCTGACCCATGGTGCATTTCATCCACCCTCTCCTCTACTCACCTCTCTCCACTTCATGCAGTCGGTTCTATTATCATCCACTTCCTTTTCTGGTGTATCACCACTTAGTGTAGGATCTTTCACCCTCTCTCTCTCTCTTTTGTCTCCTTGGAATGGTTAGATTAGGCTAGAATAGGTTCTACCTGCACTGGAGTGGCTTGTGGCAGGTAGATTAGGAAGCAAGAACTGGATTTCTCCAGAGTTCCAGCTCAAGTTTTGCAAGTCCCACATCTTGAGAGATGGTCCCATTTTTTGCAATCACACTGAATGCCCCACTTCACACCTAGGCCATACGGGGGTGTTGTGATTTTGTACTAATAGTTTTGCCATGCCCAGTGGGACACTGAGGTTAGATCTTCCATCTTTCAATGGTTCCTCATTATCGCCTAAAAATATTAAGCCACCATGTGACCACTAAAAGTTTTGGCACGCCTGATGGGACAGGTCTGAAATACATTACCACTTCATTTCATCAAGTAGATGTATTCTTGGTGAGATTCAACCTTTTAGGCACATTCAAAGCACATCTCAAGCGACTCCATCTGGTCAATAACCCATCCTTTGAGTTACAGACCATTTCCATCCATTTCCACTCATTTTCATCCATTTTCTTCTTCCATCTCTTTCATTTTCTCCCATTCCATCAAGTTGTGGAATCATGACTTCATTCCCTTCATGGAACTCACACTTGTAGCAAAAATAGTGCAATCCACCTCCAATTCATTTCAAGACTCCTCTAGATCAGCATTATAATCAGATCCTAGACCATTATGCTTACCAATATGAGTAGGGTCAAAGTTAGTTTGGGTAGGGAGCTTATGAAGAACAAGGGGACGCATATAATTGTGACAGATGTGTGGAGAATACTAGTTTATTAGAGAAGATTCAAAATTTGGAGGCTAACATGGTTCAATCAAGGGCCATAGCACAAATGAAGGCATTCAAGATTTTTGTAGGGCACCTTGAACATGGGGAGGCCCTTTTCCAAGATATTACAGCTCTCATGAGAAGCTTGACTTCATGGTTGAAATGTTGTCTTAACTTACACAAAGTGGATTGAGGACATTGAGGCTTATGAGTAAAGTGCGAGACAACCTTGTCAATGGATAAGTCCACCACCTCCTAGCTATTCATTTTCTCTTTCTCAATCTTTATCATTTCATCATGATCAAGAGTAAATCCCCTTACTTGTTGCCCCAGTGTTGATTTCTTATCTACACCCCATAGTCTTCTATCTTACTTCAATTCTTCTCCCCTTTTCATTTCCAAGAACTCATTCCCTCCAAAAACAAGAAGTTCCACCTCCTCCCTACCACAAACAATTGCAAATATGGTTGAACCCTAACTTGTCACTCCTCTTACCTTCCTAAGGCCATGTTGAGAAGAGACTCAATAGTCCAATCAATGAGAATAGCAAGAATAAGAGCCCAAAAAAGAAGAAATGATAGACAATTTGAAGATTTGGGCTGCTTAATCTAGGTTTACAAATATCCCCTTGATGATCAAGCCAATAGAGGAGGTCATAGTTGAAGAGCTAATGGTGGTGAGGATGAGTTTGCAGCGAGAAGAAGAACAAGAAAAACAAGAAGAAGATCAATAGTCTGTTTACTCTGAATGTAGTTTCCCTAATGGAACTTTGTCTGAAGAGGATGTTAATCTGATCCAAGCTGCACAACCAGTTGAGGAGGAAGAACAATCAGCTCCAAGTCCCATTGAAGAGGAGAAGATGGGAGAGATCAAATCAAAGTTGAAACCACTCAATGAAGAAATCATCATTGAATATTTTTACTTTCATTCCAAGGGCTTGATTTGATTGATGAACCCATGATGGAGGAGGACCATACAGTTTCAGAGGCTCCAAGTGTGGAGCAGGCCATAGAAGAACCTTTAGTTCTTCCTCCCACTTCATCCCCTTCAATATCTAATGTTGAAGAAGAGTTTGAACTTTCAAACTTCATGTTTGAGGAAGAGGGAAACCATGGTGAGAAAATTTCATATCAGGAGGACACCATGGAGGAGGTAGAGCACCTGCAGCAGGACAACAAAGAGGAAGGTTTTCTCATCTCGCTTAAAGGATTTCTTTGATGGAGAAGAGCCTAATGAGATTACATCATTTACTCCTCTATCATCCATCTTCCAAGCACATAAGCATGTTGTCATGAAGGATAACATTGAATTACAACAACTTGCACTTCATAAAAAACCTCTGGAACCAAGGTTGGAATATATGAGTCTTCCATGTTCTTCACAGGAGAAGGAAGAGAAAATGCAAGAAGATGTCACCATCCCTCTCACACCATCCATCCAAGAAGATCTGCAATAAGAATCAGTTCTTAGAGTTGAAGTTTAGAGAAATCAGCAAATCCAAAGGCCCAAACTATGCCCAATCAGGTCCTTGGCTTTATTGGAGCGAAGAGAGAAGCCAAAACCAGTCATGTGTAGTTCGGGGCATGAGGATGAGTATCAAAGTACCAAGGGTCATAATCAACACCTCTAGGAGTCTAATGCCAATTAGATTGATGAGGTATTTTTTTATGTAGATACCTTGATGATTTGGGTGGAGGATCGGCTTAAAGTAAGTTTTTCACTCATCTAAGTAGCCATATTCAGTGTCAAATAATTTGCATAGCTGCCCCTTTTGAGAAAGGAGGTTATTTCTCCCTACCTATGGCAGAATTTGTTTAATCTTTTCTTTCTTTCTAGTTAGTGTAGGAGCAGGAGTAGATTTTGTTTCTAGCGAAGAACGGATTGTGCACACTCGTGTGTCTCATTTGAGGCATGAATGATTTTTTTCTTCGTAGATAAGTTTTCTCGTATTTCTCCGAGGTGCATGAGACCAAGCCCTTCAAGATTGACAACAAATACCCATAGTTGCTTGTAAGAGTTACTACTTTAAAAATAAAACAAATACAAAGAAACTTAAAACATTTTTGAGGAAGTCCATTTCAACGACAGTTCAGGGGTCACCAAGAGAAAGAAGTCGCCTAGGAGCGGACAAGGATAATATTTCCAAAGAAAATGGTTTAGTATCGACTATTATTCTTTAATCCATACCCAATGGATGCTTCAAGGCTATTGGTCCCTTCATCTAGCAGGAAAATGTCCCCTGTGAGTTGCCAATTATTATCTCAAATTTTCTCGGAAAATTGGATCACCCACGACCCCGTGCAGAAAGAAATTCTAAAAAGGTTCCGCTGAGCGAACCCATGATTCAAATCCAACAAATAGGCTACATGCGGGCTCTAAAATGGAATACCAAGGATAGGGAAGAGAAGAAAGTTTCAAAGAAACCGAGAGGCTCAAAGGAAAATAAATGGAAAAGGTTTGAAGTCATTGGGTTCTACAAATGATTTAGAATGAGCCCCAAAATTGGATAAGTATGGAGGAGACAATGGAAGCTACCAAGTGTCCAAATGGTGTATCTCTAAATATTAAAATCAAAAAGCAGACTCAAATGAGTGCAAGGACTCCATTCATTCGAGCCCCAAAATTTGCATTAGCCGTAAAAAAGTCTTTGACTCGGCGAAGGTGCCACGTGTCCAAATGGTGAACATTCAAAAGTGGGATCCTACGTGAGGACTCAAACTTGCGCCAGCCCTCCACATAGCTAACGGTCAACAAAGGTCAAAAAGGATATCAGACCTAAATTTTTAAGTATAGAAAACCAGCAAAGGTGCCACGTGTCTTAACAACGTTGTTTCAAAAGGAAAGTATGGAGGCGGTCCCTAAACGATCGTGGGCTCACCACATGTCCCAAGTCCAAAAAAGAGACAGAGATAGGGGTTGAATAGTCAAATGAAAGGTAGGCCATCTTAAGGAGCCAAGTTTCAACATGAAGTTATTTCAAGAGTAAAATTTGGGGTGGGTTTCCAAGCTAGTGCTAAGCCTCCATGTCTCCAAGGTTAGAATTTTGACCCCACCAACAGGAGACTTAGGAAAAATACAAAGGATTCGAATGATCTCACGGAGGCCACCACGTGTTATTCCAGCATGACTTCAAGAGAATAAGGAAGGATCTGAATCTCCAATATGCGTGAGGCTACCTTATGGACGTAGTACAAACACACTCTTTTCAAATATTGCACACCCACGACCAATATATTCAAATGACCATATATTTTGACTAGAAAATCAGATTTGGATAGGATAAGACTTTTTTGAAATGTCTCAATACCCTCTAAAACATGAAAACATAAAATATCATTCTTAATAGGATTTAGTGGGTGAAAAATAAGAAAATGTCTTCCAGGCCATTAATATAGAGCCCAATTTCTCCAACTACCATATCTATTTCAATTTGATCCGTCAGGGAACCGAATCAATAGATTGTCGGTGGATTTGAGTGGGGCATTGATTGACGATGGTTGAGCTTTCTGAGCAGGATTCAATGCGTTGTGGAGGTGGTTGAAGCAAGATTAAAATTTTCCCTCGTCTCTCTCATTTTTCATATATATTGTAATGAAGGGGAATATTCAAAGGGTTGTTCCTATTTTCTCCTCTTCATCCTCTCTCTTTCTTCCTTAGGGTAGAATGAAGAGTCTAAGCCTCCTCCCATTACTCTGTAATGGTTTTTTCTTTCCTCTTTCCCATTGATGATGTACTTGTGTAACATTTTGGAGTAATAGAATTTTTTTCATGATGCATCTATCCATCCTTGGCTTATTTTGTTGTCTCTTCTTACCTCTAATTGTTATATGGTATACTTGTGCATATTATGATGTTTGTTTCAGCTCTCCCGGGAGCTTTGTTTAATTGGTTTCAAAGATATGGGTTTTTGTCTAAGTTGGTTCTACTTGCACTAGAGTAGTTTGTGGCAGGTAGATTAAGAAGCAAGAACCAAATTTCTCTAGAGGACCATATCAAGTTTTGCAAGTCCCATAGCTTGAGAGATGGTCCCATGTTGTGCAGTCACACTGAATGCCCTACTTCACACCTAGGCTATTCGGGGTGCTCTGATTTTGCATTAACAATAACACATAAATATTGAAATTTACCTCTTTCTAGAGTAACGAATATCCACTTTTCACTCAAAATTTGAATTTCCTTGACAAAATATGGTTTCCTTTAGACACTTCCTAGTATTCCCACATGTTAAAATTTTAAAAGAGTTGTTAACTCTATAATATACCTTCGTTAGATATTTATCTTTGGTTTTATCTCAATATAATGGTTTGAGTCAAGCAACTTTTGTGTCAAGATCATCATTTTTATCAGATGCCTTAATATGCTTCTCAAAATTTTCTATAGACTACCAACTCTACCATGTATTTTTTTATCACGTAATTCTTTACCACATCTCTTATATATTTTATCAAAAAGAAAAAAATTCAATATAAAAATTTATCTTATATGTATGTTTTTGCCATCTTTATAACATTTATATGCCTTCTCTATACTTGAGGATATTGCACAATCCCTTCATTTATTTACTTATTCTTATTGTGAAATAGTATCCAGTTTTCATGACTCATTTTCATTCTCGGATGCCTTAAGTAAATAAAATTAGGCAAAATTCCTAGTACGTTCTCCAAATTCTTCTATACACTAGTTCATTATTTTCCAAAACCTTTATTCATTCGTTTTATTCTCCAAAAATTGTCACATTCCTTAATAAATTTCATGCATTTCCAAAGCCCCTACGTACTATTTTGCACCTTCTTCTACTTGAAACTACAAAAATCTTTTTTTGTTCTTATCTATTGTGCAAAGTGCTTGTGCACTTATATAAAATTTCACTTTTACTCTTTTATGTTTCTTGTCTTCATTCCATGTGATCTCCATTATAGTGCATATTGATAAGAAAAATTGTATTAGACAAAACCAACCACATTTTAAGGGGGAAACAATACCATATCTTTGATGGGAAGGTTTCTTTATTAAAAATGGAAATATAATATATTTACGATATCTACATTAAAACTATCTCAAAAAAATGGTGTTGATTCCCATGTATCGATATGTTATAAGGAATTAAGAAAAGAGAGAAACAATCATTTTTTTAGAATCAGAATTTGAAAAGTAGAGGAATGGGTGGCAAATATTTAAGAAAAGTAACAATAACACTTAATCTACTCACACATTTCAAAAATATAGAGAAATTACAATATTAAATGATAGAAAATACTCATCCACAAATTTAAATTATGACACAAGGTTTAATAATTTATGAAATACAAAACATAACATAATGTTTAGAATTTTATTGTATCAAATTATAATATAAAAAAGGAAAAAAATTACAAGATAAACGAGATACCTCTCTTTTTATGTAGTTCTAAATGTATATTCCAAAAAAATTTAACCAACCACCCTGCATAATAGAGGAAATCCACTTGTATAGCCATAATGGAGTGTAAACTACTTCAAACTAAGTATTTCTTACTTCACATTGTAATATTAATTAATTAAGTCACTTCCGTGAATTTTATATTTTAATAACTTAATAAAAGTAAAATAAAGAGTAAAAGGAAAAAATCTAAAAAATTATCCTTAGTTGAAACTTCTAGGAAGTGTTTAAGCTAGAAATTTGAGATTCAAGACATGCGTCCTCAACAATATTTTCAATTTGTTCCAACACTTAAAAACAAGCACCAATTGCTGCAAGTCAATTTGCATGCTTATTTTCTATTCTAGGAATGGATTAGATGTTAATAACTTCCAAATATTCCATTAAGTTTTAAACTCTATGTCTGTCATTTCTGTAATCTACATTCTTGATTGTTACATTAAAACCTAACACTTCATCTATTTTGAAATTCAGTGTCTTCATGAAGACAACACAACTGTCCTTCAGGTCCTTGTGTTCTTTTGTTTGAAGACAACATGAAATTGTAGGGTATGTGATCTGTTACGTTTTGTAACAACACACATAGTTGAAAATTTCATGTAATTATTTTTTAATTCAACAAAAAATATTATATGAAAGCAACTCCTCTATCTTGGTATACTTCACCAATGCTATCCATCATAACAAAGATTCGAGTTTCCCATTTTTGCACAAGTGAAAAAATTGTCAACATTTTTTGCGATCCTACAGCGAAAGTTACCTACTATCTTGTAAACCAGTGCCTTTCTCTTGTCCATTGGGCATGGAGTCTAAAGTATGTAACCAAAATTTGCCTTCTTGAAGGTCCAACCCTTCCAAAATGAACTAAAATAGGAAAGGATCTGGTAAACCAGATCACGTGCACAAATGCACTTATTGAATTGAAAAACATTGCAATGTGCAGGACCGTACTTATTGAAGGGAAATCCTACTCTAAACAGACACTATAGGATTTTCAATAATAGTGTTTGAGAAACATACCATTCACAGGAATGGGAAGTTCCTCTCCATTCATCCTTGAGAGTTGAAAAGTGTTGTGTTCTTTGCAAGCTGAAATCATGTAAGGACCACTCCAAATTGTATGAAACTTTGTGTGTCTTCTTGGCTTTATACACTCAACATCCTACTTTAACACAATATATCCTTCATTGAAGATTATGAATTTAGATTTCTTATTGAAGTTCTTCTTCATCTGCTTTTTTATTATTTTCCATGTTTAAATGAGCTTGATCTCTTAGCTCTTGTATTTCCATTAATTCAAAGATAACGAACCTGAAATGGTTCATTTTGAAGAAGCTCCATTTGATGCAACAAATCTAATGTAGGTACCTCAAATGAAATAGGCATTCTTGCTTCTCTTACGTAAACAAACTTGTATGGTGAATTTTCAACTCGATCTTTTAGGAGTGACTCTATCTGTTATGTTTGGAGCCTATTTTCATGTTAGAGTGTGGTACACCTTCTATTTGTTACACTCGGGTATTTTTATAAATGTCCCACTCACCGGTGAATGGGTCGGGAATTTGGGGCCAAGCCCCTAAAGTAAATTTTCATGGGTGGTTTATTAACCCATGGGTAATGGGCAATCATTATGGGTTGTTTTGATACCCATGGTTTTGTATCAAATTACTTAAGCAATTGTCGATTTATATGGTCTTATGCATATGATAGATAGACAAGAAAATGTATTGCATATGTTCTTTAAATTTGGGTGTGAATTCTCAGAGAGTTTGTTGAGCATAGCTCCAAACGGATCTGGGTATTGTATTAAGAGAGTGGAGGCTTGTAATAAAATTTGAGCAAGTGATTCTTGGTGGACATAGCCCAAATTGGGTGAACCGCATTAAATATTGTCTCTCTATGTTATGTTATTTATTCTACACTCGTTATTTGAGATCTGTAATATTTTTGCATATATTAGTTTCTCTTGCTTGCGATTCTCGTAAGGGATTATTCCACATATTTTATCTCTTATTTCCTAACAATTGGTATCGAGCTTGGTTTGGTTTCTAAAGTGTTGAATCACATGGAAAGTTTTATCTTGAGTGGGAGCTATGGCAAATGATGGAAGATCTAGGGTTGATAAATTCTACAGGCAGAATTTCAGTCTTTGGAAGATGCAGATGGAAGATTACCTTTACTAGAAGGATCTTTATACTCCGTTGTATGAGAAGGTGAACAAACCATCGAGTATGATAAATACAAAATGGGATTTGTTGGATCGAAGGAACTTGGAACGATCTGGCTATGTCTTGCATCTTCAAGATTATTTAATGTTTCAAAGGAAAAGACTACAAAAGAACTAATGGATGCATTAGGAATTTGTATGAAAAACCCTCTACCTCTAATAAGATATTTTTAATGAAAAATTTGTTTAATATGAAGATTTCTTAGAATATTTCAGTAGCAGATCATTTAAATGATTTCAATACGGTTGTGAATATGCTAGCTTTGGTTACAATAGAATTTGATGAATAAGTTAGGGCTTTATTAATTTTTTTCTTTACCTAAAAGTTGGAATAGCCTAGTAATGGCGGTAAGAAACTCGGTTCCAAATAACTTGAAGTTGAAGTTTTAGGATTTTGTAGGGGTGATTCTAGGTAAGGAAATGTGAAGAAAAAGCTCTGGGGGAATCTTCTCGCTTAGGGAATAATTTGATAGTGGAAACTAGAGGGAGATAGAAGAATAGAGGAAACCGTGGAAAATCAAAAGATTAGGCAAGGTCAAAATACAAGAGAAAGATTATATGTTGGAAGTGTGGAAATTCTAGGCATGACAAGAAGGACTATTGACGACTTCAGACAAGAAGAAACAACATGAAGAAAACAAGGAGGAAAATGTGGCATAGGGTAATGTATGCCAAGATGCTTTGATTATTTCTTTGCATAATATTACTGAATCTTGGGTTTTAGATTTAGGGGCTTCTTTTCATGCTACTCCACATAGACATTATTTTGTTGATTATGTTCAAGGATTTTGGGCATGTTTTTCTTGGTGATGATGAGCCTTGCAAAGATAGTTGGAAAAGGTTATGTTCACATTAAGATGAAAAATGGGAATACATGGCTATTGAAGGATGTCAGACATGTGCCTACATTAAGGAGAAATTTGATATCGGCGAGGTAATTGGGAAGTGATGGTTGTACTGTGATATTTATAGTTGACTCTTAGAAGGTTACCAAGGGTGCTCTTGTGGTGGAAAGAGGTAAGAAGGTTGAACCTTGTATTTATCCACTGATAGTACTAATGATTGTAATCTTGTGGCTTCAGATGTAGATAAAACATTATGGCACTATAGGCTCGGTCATATGAGCCATAAGGGCATGGACATCATAAAGAAGAATTTGTATGGATATACAAAAATAGGTTTGGATTTCTATGAGAACTGCATATATGGGAAATAGAAGCGAGTAAGGTTTCTCAAGGTTGGACCTACAAAGAAAGAGAGTAAGTTAGAGCTGGTGCATTTTGATGTGTGGGGACCAGCTCAGGTATCATCTCTTGGGGGTTTAAGTTATTATGTTACTTTTATTGATGATGCAACAAGGAAATTTTGGGTTTATTGTATTAGAAACAAATCTGATGTATTTGACACTTTTGTTAAATGGAAAGCCTTGTAGAGAATGAAACAGTCTAAAGATAAAATGTCTCAGGGCAAATAATGGAGGGGAGTATTGCTGCAATGAATTTGATGATTACTATTCTAAGAATGGAATCCGTAGGCAAAATACGGTTCTAGGAACTCCACAAAGCAGAGTTGGGTATCATAAAGGATGAACAGAACAATAATGAACATGCTCTGAGAATGAGGTTACATGCAGACTACCTCTTTCTTTTTTGGGTAGAAGCGGTGAGCACAACTATGTACTTAATAAATAGAGGACCCTCAAGTGCCTTAGATGGAGGCATACCCGAGGAGGCTTGGTATGGTAAGAAAGTTAATTATTCATTTCTTAGAGTCTTTGGATGTGAGGTGTTTGCTCATATAGACAAGGATGATAGACCAAGCTAGAGGCTAAATCGAAAAATGTACTTTCATTGGTTATGGTGGTGATGACTTTAGATTTAAATGTTGGAGTATTAAGGACAAGAAAATCATTCACCAGGGATGTGGTCTCGTAATGAGAAATTCATGTATAAGTAACATTTGCATAGAAAACAAGGAAGAATCCAAGAAAGAATATGCGGTGGTGGAGGATCTTTTGGATGAGACAAAGACCCGTGAATCGGTTCAAGAACCTACTCAACAAGAAACCCAAATTCCTACAAAGGAGGAGGTCTTCTAGGGTAAGAAAAGAACCCTAACATTTTTCTCCTTCTCTTTATTATTTATTACTCACCGATAGTGGAGAGCCATAGAGCTTTGATGAAACAATGCGGTAGATGCCAGTAAGAAATGGGAGCAAGCCATGGATGAGGAGCATAAGTCTCTCATGGAGAACTAAACTTGGGATTTTGTGAAGCTACCAGAAGGCAAAAGAGCATTACAGAAACAAGTGGGTGTATAGAGTTAAAGATGAAGGAGGAAAGAAAAGATATAAGGCCTAGTTGGTGGTCAAGGGGTTTGCAAAGAAACAAGGTATAGATTTTGATTAGATATTTTCTCCTGTAGTAAAAATGACTTCTATTAGAACTGTTCTTGGAAAAGTGGCAGAAGAAGACTTGCACTTAGAACAGTTAGATGTAAAGATTGCATTTCTCCATGGTGATTTGGAGGAGGAACTATATATGTAGCAACCGAGAGGGCTATGAGGTCAAAGGTAAAGATCCACATCAATGGTATAAGAATTTTGATAGATTCATGATGGAGCAAGGTTATATTAGATGTCATTCTAACCATTGCATGTATACAAATAAATTTGATGATGGAAGTTATATTATCCTGTGTTTGTATGTTGATGACATGTTGGTTGCAGTCAAAACATGCGAAATAAAAGTACTCAAGAAACAACTAAGTGAATCCTTTGATATGAAGGATTTGGGGGAAGCCAGAAAAATCCTTGGTATGAGGATAACTCGGGATAGGAATGAATGGAAGTTGACTTTATCTTAGGAAGAGTACATTAAGAAGGTATTGGATAGGTTTAACATGCAAGATGCTAAACCAGTTAGGACTCCTTTAGCAGGCCATTTTAAGTTATCAAAGGAGTAGTGTCCTAAGACAGAGCATGAAAGAAACCAGATGTCCAAGGTACCTTACTCATTAGTAGTTGGCAGTTTGATGTATGCTATGGTGTGCACTAGGCCTAATATTGCCCATGCAGTGGGAGTTGTGAGTAGATTTATGAGTGATCCAGGTAAAGAGCATTGGCAAGTAGTAAAGTGGATCCTTCGGTATTTGAGAGGGACCATGGGGATAGTTTTGTGCTACAATGGATTAGAAACCACTTTATGTGGTTATGTAGATTAAGACATGGCTAGAGATGTAGACAGCAGGAGGAGCATGACAAGTTATATTTACACTGTAGGTGGAATAGCAGTGAGTTGGATTTCGCGACTACAAAAGCTAGTGGCTTTTTCAACCACGAAGGTTGAGTATGTTTCTTCCATAGAGGAAAGCAAAGAGATGATTTGGCTACAACAATTTCTTGAGGATTTGGGGCATAAGAAAGAGGAATGTAAGCTACATAGTGATAGTCGAGTGCTATACACCTAGCTAAGAACTTAGCTTTCCACTCCGGATGAAGCATATAAAGTTGAGATATCAGTTCATTAGGACAACTGTGAAGGAAGATAAGTTGAAGTTGAGAAGATTCATACCAAATTCGAACCTCGTAGACATGATGACCAAGGTAGTCACAAGGGATAAAATAAAGCTATGTTCACTTTGGTTGGCCTTCGCAGATGACAAAGTGAAGGGTTGAGAAGCTTGCATGCAGTGATAATTAGTCTCCAAGTGGGATATTGTTATGTTTTTGGAGCCTATTTTCATGTTAGAGTGTGGTAGTAGTCCTTCTATGTGTTACACTCGAGTATTTTTATGGTGGTCCCGCTCACCAATGAGCAGTCAAGGGGGTTCGGGAGTGAAGCCCCAAGTAAATTTTCATGGGTGGTTTATTAACCCATGGGTAATGGGTAATCATTATGGGTTGTTTTTGGGCCCATGGTTTTTCAGTACCCATTGTTTTGATACCCACGCTTTTTTGCCCATGGTTTTGATACCCATGGTTTTGTATCAAACTCGCTAAGCAATTGTCTATTTATATGGTCTTATGCATACGATAGATAGACAAACAAATGTATTACAATTTGATTTGAATTCGAGTGTGAATTTCAGAGAGTTTGTTGATCATAGCTCCAAACGGATCTAGGTATTGTATTGAGAGAATGGAGGCTTGTAATAAAATCTAAGCAAGTGATTCTTAGTGGATGTAGCCCAAATTGGGTGAACCACATTAAATATTGTTTCTCTCGTGCCGTGTTATTTATTCTCGCACTTTTATTTGAGATCTATAATATTTTCTACATATTAGTTTCTACTTTATTGTGATTCCATAAGGGATTATTCCACATATTTTATCTCTCATTTCCTAACACTATCACCAAAAGTCTTGAATTCAACATTAGATGCCAAGCTCTCTGGTTATCTTTGAGTGTTCTTCCGATGACCCTTAGTAAATTCTTGTTAGTACTTTTAGCTAATCCATTACCTTTTGGATAATAGTTAGATGAAAAAATTAGATAAATTCCATGATTAACAACCCAATCTATTACCTTTTCACCAAGAAATGCTAAAGCATTATCCGCTATTATAGTTGTTATAACACATAATCTGTAAACTATACCTTCATAAAAGGATATTATCGAAGTTTTATTAACATATTTCAAGGTTGTTTCTTCAATCTAGTGTGTAAAGTAATCTGTATCAGCTTAAATTATACTTGTGTCCTTGTGACGAAGGCAGGTTTATCATGGCAATAAAATCAAGGCCCCACTACATAAAAGGTTGATCAACTGAAATAGGTTGTAAAGGTAGAGAAGCCGAGCGTTCTTTAATGTTGTGGTCCATGCTAAGAAATAATCCATTCGCAACAATCCCTAAATATATTGGGCCAATAGTAACAAGGTTTCATAATTTTTAATGTTGTGGTCCATGCTAAGAAATGACCTTGTACAGTCCTTCGTGGAATTCTCGATAATAATTGCTGAATTTTGTCATAGTCAACACATCGTAGCAAGATTCCATTTCTATCCCTTCTCAATAATACACCTCAATGAAAACATAGGGTATGACATGTAATCTGAAATACCTTCATTTATTCTTTTCCATATCTTCCAGATAGATCCCATGTTGTAGATAGTTAGCTAAACAAATCATCTATCTTGATTCTTGTACTTCTTGAGCAAGTTCAATTGTTGATTTTTGGCTAAACCATAATGTTTGATTGTTGATAAGTAATTTCAGCATGTTGTTTTGAATCTTCGTGTTCTGAGTTTTTTGTTTTTCCATATTAGTAATTAGATGCTCACACAAGCCTTTTCCTCGATCGTCTTCGTAACACAAATATCAACATCATATTCCATGACATTTGCTATCCAGGTGTGCACTTTTCTTATTCAATTCTTTATTTAATAATAAATCTTTCACACTTGGATGAGAAACAAGAACATGCATTTTTATTTTTGAAAGCACATACTTAAAATTATTTAGTCCTCTCGAGTAATCGGAAATAATATTTTTCAAGAAATGTGTACCTTGTTTCGTAATCATGCAAGCTCTATCTAAAGAAAGCAATTGATGTTCAACATTTTAACCATTAACCTAAGTTAATATGGCTGAGATGGTTTCAGCTCTTGCAAGTGCATACATTATAAAATATTTTTGGGAAATTAATATTAAAGTTTACAATATGTTTGTGTATTCATTAAATACAAATGTTAGTAGTTATCTTATTGTTATATTAACAATAATATATTGGTTAGAGTTGTTTTAACTACTCATATGATTCGAGTTGTGTATTTTTATATGAGTAAAAATGACAACTAAATAGGAGATATTATAGGATTGAGTGGTTCCATAATAATAGGAAGTCCTCTCCTCTATATGTGTAATGTTGTTCGATTGAAACTACGAAGAAATTTATCAATGTGTGTGAAATTATTTATTCTCGTAATTATTTTGTGTGTGCAAGTTTGGTTCAAAGTCTATATTTTGTATCAAAATGTCAGTGGTCATGTCCATATGAACAATGAGAGTCTTAAGAAGATTGATGTGTGAAAATTAATTTTATATGTATGGGTGAAGTTTCACGTTTTGCGTAGATCATGACAGTGGGAGATCTGATAGTCCCAACTCTGCCAGCTGCTCACTTTTCATTTCTCATTCGGTATTTTTGCATTTAACCATGAGTTGAATCAAACACGTAGTTCTATTTTTTTGTGACCGTGTCAAGTTTTAGGGACATTACATTCTGAACTGATGAACCTCATCTTGGGAGACATCCAATTTATTCCTCCTCAAATGGCATGCTCTCATTAGACCCTATAAAATCACGACTGCATGCGCCCACCTGTTTCCATCTACTACGTATGACATTCTACCTTCCATGTGAAATTCAATGCATTTAACTATATAATTGTTTATTACATGCACATGGAGTTTTGGTGATTCATTCTTATTTCTCTTGGTGAGTTGTTTTTTAAATGGTGTTTGCATTCTATTGGCACCGAATATGATAGATATATTCATGGGTGTAAAATAACATTACCACGTATTTTACATGTGAGAAATTCAAATCTAGTGCATGCACAAGTGGTTACTGGTGATCAGGTTTTCTCAGCCCACAGACATTGACATTACATAAATATTTAATATCAGTTTTCTGGTTTGATCTTTGATTTCTCTACAAAGTTCATATTTTGAGGCTAGATCATGTGCTCCAGGTGCATGTGAAACTCAATATTTGATCTGCACTCTCATGTTTCATCCATTTTATTCTGATATGTCTATTGGCTGATTCAGATCTACTAAATAATGGTCAGGAATTATGGATTTTTCATTTAATTGCAAGACATATTTCCCCTTCAAAAATTAAGACAAAGACATGGAATTGGAATAGGTCTTGTATTTCATGGTCAAATCAAGTATTGGATTGGACTCAACACATGTGCTTTGTAATTCTACTATTCAGTTATTGTAACCTTGTCACTTGACCCCCAAGCTCCAAACCAACATTATACTCTCTTGCATAACCATGGTCATTGCGTCAAAAGGTTTGTAATATGTTTTTGTTAAAAATCATTGAAGTTTTTCTTTATCTCAAAATGTACGAGTCTTTATGGTCTTAGTTATCTCTAAGATATTTAATAAGTTTCTTTTACAAATTCATTTGTATCATTATTTGGTCATACTTAATAGTCAAGTCCTCTATTTGTGTCATTGTATGTTACAAATGTCATTTTAAAATTTATGAGTACCACAACAATAATTATGTAATATAAGATTTAATTGAGTCAATATTTGTCATCTTGTTTCAGTGTTCTTGTTAAAAGTTTTAAAGTCTTTGAGTAGTTTTTTGCTATCGTCAAATTGAAAAGTAATTAAATATTACTTTTTCATCATATGTGTTCAAGTAAAAATATAGTGTTAGTCTTTATCGTCCATTGTGTTCTAGTTATTGTCCTATCAATATTGTCCTTGTAATGTCATTGTAAAAGTCATAAATTTGTCAAAATTGTGTCAATTATCAAAGTCATAAATGTCATCTGGTTAAAATTGTGTCATTATTGAGAGTCTCATCAAAATTTCATTGTGCGTTAGAGTCAAAAGTTGTGAAAATAAAAAAAAATCCTTACGGACACATTTTTGTGTTACCCGACGTCTGAAAAGTAAATTGTTTCACATTGTGAGAGGGAAGATATAATTAAAAATGTGGAAACAAGTAAGCTTCATATCAAAATCCGGTTGAGTTAGCAGCATGTTACTAGAGGACAAAGGTAATGGAGGTTAGAGGAAAACCAACAACCTCTTGTCAGTTGCCAACAATGGGGCCGCTTCGCTGATCTAGTGGCACATTTTGTGGTTTGAGTGTGCTTTCAATATTTGATGTCTAGTGTGATTCTTTTTAGAGTTCCTTTTTGTGTTGAATAAGAATAAGTGAAATGTTCACATTGAGAGGGGAACATGGTCAACATGATCCAATGTTCCATTTCCATTTTTTCAATTGTATATGTGATTATTCCTATTCTCCCAATGCAAAAACATAGTAAATAATAGATAGCACAATGAAAGCAATGATCATGAGTCTTGATGAGGTAGAACAATCAGATGTGTTCCTGTTCATACCTAGGTTTGTGGTTAGCTTCCTAAAAACCATTGAAGGTTGTTCAGATGTGTTCCTACTTGATTTCCCACACTGTTAGGTCATATGTGTTCCCTAGAGTGACTGGTTGATAAGCAAATGATTCATGAGCGTGTTCCCATCCTCGTCGGAGTCAGATGTGTTCCCGAAAGTGCATGGTCGATAAGAAGTTGATGTGTTCCTTCTTCTACCCTCATTTTGAGTGTGAGCTAAGATCATGAGTGCACAGAGGCAGCAAGCTACGAGGAAGTGTGAAAGTTCTTTTGTTATCATCTAAACATTAAGGGGGAAATGTTAGGAAATTAATATTAATGTTTATGTTATATTTTTGTATTCATTAAATACAAGTGTTAGTAATTATATTATTGTTATATTAACAATAATATATATTGGTTTGGAGTTGTTTTAACAACTCATATGATTTGAGTTGTGTATTATTACATGAGTAACAATCACAACTAAATAAGACATATTATAGGATTGAGTGGTTCCATGATAATAAGAAATCCTTTCCTATATATGTGTAATGGTGTTCAATTGAAAATATATATATCAAAGGTGTGTGTGAAATTAATTAATCTCAATATTATTTTTGTGTGCAAGTTTTGTTCAAAGTCTATAAATCTTTATCAAAATTTGGATTTGCAAGAGTAGGAGCTTGAGATATGGCTTCTTTGATTGCTTCAAATCCTTCTCTCCCTTCACTGGTCTAACAAAAATTATTCTCTTTCTTTAACATAGCTATCAATGGTTTTACCAATGCTGCAAAATCTAGAACAAATCTTCTAACAAATTTGATTTTTCCAAGAAAACTTTGTAATGCCTTCTTATGATGAGGCAATGATAGCTGTGATATGGATTCAATTATAAAAGGATCAATTGCTAAACCTTACTTAGAAACAATATGACCAAGTAATTTTCCTTGATGTACTAAAAAGATAGACTTTAGCGGATTCAAAGATATCCCAAATTATCTACATAACTGAAAAGTATGCCTTAGGTGTATTAGATGTTCTTCAGATTTTTTTGAGAATACAATATCACCATCTAAATAAAAAAGGATGCATTTATTTAACAAGATGCAAAAAGCCATGTCCATTGTGCATTGAAATGTTGCACCATCATTTGTACCCCACTTAGTTGTAAAAGCTATTTTGTACATATCCTCTTCTCGGACTAAAATCAGATTGTATCCACTATAGCTGTCTAAAAGAGATATTTTATCTGAACCAGAAACTATTGTCAAAATCTAATCCATATTTGGAAGTGGGTAGTGATCTTTTAATGAAGCTTTATTAAGATCTCTAAAATCCACGCATAGTCTGATTTCCCCATTTTTCTTCCTAACAGAACAAGATTGCCTACCCAACTTGAATGCTTAACTTGAAAGATAGTACTTGATTCAATCAACTTAGATAACTCCTTCCTTGTTAGAGGCTCTAGTTTGAGATTTATAGGCCTCTATTTTTGCCTAATCGGCTTGGAATTTGGCCACAATTCAATAGTATGTTGTGCTAAACTCGGGATAAAACCCTTTAAGGTTTTGGTATTTCCATGCGAAAAATATTTAAATTCCTTGCAAAGATTAATAAAAGAATGTTTTTGGCTAAAGAACATACCTCGCTAAGAAACAAATTTTCCCGTCATCATCTAAGATTTCTTCATAGTTATCAACATGTGTTTACATCTTAGTCTTGGCCTTTATTAACAGATCTTCAGTGTTAAATATTTATTCTAATGTGAATAGACCTTAGGGAAGCTTACTTTTCTTTAATCGAACAATCTAGTCACCATATAAGTGCTGTAATTTATCTTGATTTACTATAGAAAATTCAGCTTCTTGCTTTAAAACCTCGCACATTTGATCATCACTTTAAAAACACCTACCAATTCAAGTCATTATTAGGTATCGAAAGCATGGCAACTAGCTTTATATGAGGCTGAATTTTGCTACTTTCAATTTGTTCCAACACTTAAAAACAAGCACCAATTGCTGCAAGTCAATTTGCATGTTTATTTTCTATTCTAGGAATGGATTAGATGTTAATAACTTCCAAATATTCCATTAAGTTTTAAACTCTATGTATTGTTAATCTTTCCTTTTGCGAATGCATGCAAAAATACTCTTGTGTATTGAGAAAAATAAAAATACAATATTTCCAATACTTGCAAAAATAATTCATCCAAATGTCCACTTGATGGGGACCACCTCCAAGCTCAAGTTCTAATGTTGACATTCCTTTTCCTCTAGTGATCACATGGATAGCACACTGTAAATCATCTCCAACCCCTTCAATAGTGGGGACCACATTTGTAGTTCAGTAATAGTCCTACCATGGTTTGGCCACTCTTGTGGACTTAGCAAATTACTATGGTTTAAACACATGACAAGGTGCACTTTGTAAAAGTGGGTACCATATTACATTCAGCCACCTTTGAACATACATATAGCATACTATAGTCTACCACCTTATGTATTTCTTGTCGATTTTGCATTTGATTGGAATAAGACCATACATTACCTTTTTGGGGTGATCATTACATAATATAATTTGGTCGGCACTTTTGGAATATTTGATCTTGGACTATTGTTGGTATGTCAAATGAAAATAATTTTGAAATAATAAGGGTTGGCCCCCTCATGACGATGAGTCACCCCTCCATGCATTTTTTCGGTGGTATTTTAACTCGGGTTGAGTTAACTTTAACCCTGGTGGTTTGCATGAAAATTGGTCCCTTGATTTAGGCCGTTGATCTCTGTACTTTTGATTCATGGCTGCTAATTTTTCTGACCGCCGATAGGGTTTTCGGCATGGCATTTAATATGGTAGTTGTTATTTGACCAAGATGGTTTGATTTGTTTTATCGATCGATCCTTGAGCATTGATCTTTGTACTTTTCGAATATGGATCATTTGATCACTGACCCTTGGTTAGGGTTAGGTTACGTGAAAGCTAAGGTGGGTAAGTTAAAACAATTCAAACCTCATTCAATTTCCATTTCACATTTGGTTTTCAGGAAATGCCCTAGAAATTTTTTTATCGATGCCATTTTCTTCTTCTTGAGCTCGGCCCCTCTGCATACTGGTTCTTTGAGTTTGAGTGAATCTATATCTTTGCTATTCTTTGTTCAAGTTTTCTATGCAAGGTGGTTATGGGTTCGCCATCATGATTGGTCTCTTGGAACTCGAGAATGTACTATACTTTGGTCTTTGAGTCTCTACATATTTTGAGCTCTATGAGGATCCTGTAGATATTGATTTCTTTGTGTGTCTCGTGATCATTTCTCTGTCGGTTCTTAAACTCTCTGTGTGGTCTATTTTACACCATGGTCGACCTCTTGGAGCTTGAATTTTCTTCAAATGAGATCACTGTTTTGATGAAGGATGGTAAGTTTTATTTTTGAGCTTTGAAACTGCTTCATCATTGTCGTTTTGACTTCAATATATTGATACTTCACTTTTTCTTTGCATTTTCTATGATCTCCTAGGATGACCTTGGTCTCTGAGCTAAAACCTGTAATGGGTCCTTCATTTTAGTCTTGAACTGATCACTATTTAAGGGTTTACTCAACTTCGGATTAATCAGTAAGTCCTTGTTTCATTACTCTGATTTGGATATACCCATTAATGGGTCTGTGATGAAAACCAAGATCTGTATTTTCTTCTTCTATTCTACTACTTGAAATGATTTTTCAATGGGAATGTTGACTTCTGAAGGAAAATTTTGAAGCTCTCTTTAGCCTGGATGTGCATGTAATTTTGATTCAAGGTTTTTTATTTTTTATCACTACTATTAAGCTCTCTACATGGTCTTATGGCCACCATTTTCTAATTATTCGAGCCTTGTGTTGATTCTGTGATGACTTCGTGGCCATAAGGGATCAAACATTTGTATCTTTTGTCATCTTGAGTTTTCTATTTGGCCTCTGTTTGAGTTCTGAGCTCAAATTCTTTGAGTTTCTTTGTGGCTGTAGAATGGTCTCCTTTCCTTGATCATTCTTGAGCTTCTTTATGCGAGATTTTTGATATGTTTTTGAGTTTTTTGAGTGAATCATAGTTTGATATTGGCCTTATCATTGAAACTAACTTCACATTATTTTCTACCTCAGCACTCACCAATTTATCCGACCTCATACTCACCGAGTTTGAAGCTTGTGTTTGATCTATTTTAAGAGTTCATTGGTGCTCTATTTCCATGCTTATAGGTGAGTTTGGCCATAAATGAGAGCCATATCCTTTGACCATTCTATCACCATCGATATGAAGCGATAATTGGGTTTGATTTTCATTGTAATCAAGTGTCATGAATGTACAATTCAAAATTTTATTTCACTTTGTTTTATCTTCCTTTCATTGTAGATTTTCCACATGATAGTTGCTCCACTCGGGAACTTTGTAAATACCTCAATCCCTCTGTTTTTACTTTGGATCATGTGTATTCTCATACTTTCAAGCATTCCTCATAGTAGATGGTTTGTAAACTTAAACTCCACTTGTATATGTTTATGTTTTTGTCTCATCCCTCTATGGCTGGTAATACATCTCTATTGCCATGGAGATTTGTATTGAATCTAGGTTGAGTTGCTTTCATTTTTCTCTATTTATACTTTGCGTGATATTGTATTTCTAAGATCTTATATTGACTTGTTACTCTTTTCATGGTTGCAACATGATGTTTTTGTTAGCATAATTTAGCATAGCCATATTTATTGCATTTTATCGCATTGTCTTTATTTAATAATATGCAACATGTGCACTCTAGTCTAGTGAATTACATTCAATATTGGTATTAGTAGTAATTACATGTGCATATGAGATGGGTTTTATCATCTCGTAGTTGGTGCCTGATAGGGTGTCATGTCTATCCATATGAGGATGTCTAATATCTTTAAATATTACAGCTCTTACCTTTGTTATGTAATTTGATTTCATGATCAATACTATTTGTGAGGCTTTTGTCCCTCTTTCGTCATTGCAATCTAATTCTATTCTATTATTAGGTATCAAAGCTATACCATTGTTATCATTTGGTATCGAGTAGGTTATATCCAAGCAAGGTCAAGAGGAGCACTATTGAGAGTATCCATTGGAGGAGAATATCTGCATCAAAGGAGAGCCATTGAAGCATCCCGCAGCCTCCATTCCTTCCAAGCATCCTTCAACTAAAATTTGACCTTTCCACTTATTTGGAAGGTAATTTTTTTATTAGTCATTGGCATAGCCAATTGATCAAACATATTGACGGAATATTTAAGATTTGGAGATCTTTAAAAAAAAGAGATCTTAAAAAAAATGAGAAAGATCTAGGAAAAAAATGCAGATCTAAAAAAAGTGAAAAAAAAAAGATCAGATCTAAAAAAAAAAAATCAGATCTGAAAGTGAAGGTCTGAAGAATTCGGGAGCAAAGGTTGAAGCAGTCCCGTCAACAAAATTCCAGTAGATAGCTCTCATAAAAAAGGACATAAATTTTTCATACAACGTTGGATTGTTTTGCCAATTTTTTTTGGAAAGATGAGAAGGACACACACAACATTTTAGTTTACATCATCTTCGATTCAGCCTCTACATCCGACGAAAAGTCATGTAAGTCGGGTTATTTTTCTTAAAAACAAATTAGATCTAACTAGTAAATTGGTAAGATCTCAAAAACAAAGATTCTGATTCTTTTGAAATTTTGTGGGTTTTAAGAAAAATATTGTATGATGTTGTTGTCAAAATTTTAGAAGAACCCGTATCATGGTTTATAAAAAAGGTGAAAACCTTATTCAGATTGTTTGGTTGAATCTTGAAACAAACAGTCACGGTTCAATTCCCACTCTCTCCATATTTTTTATTAAATTATTTTTTTGGAAAATTTGGAGAAATTACTAATTTTTGGATATTTCAAAATTTATAAGCTCACCAAACACATTTAGAGCCACGGCTATATTTAGCGGAAAAACACCTATTGGGGGTAAAAATATTTTTGGCCTAAATTGTGTATTTTGTGATTCTAGACCCTTTTTATAAAGAGGGGGACACAAAACTTCATTTTGATGTGCTTTTGGAGCTTTTTGTACTAATCTTGGTGCATAAAGTGCAAATAAAAAGTGCACATTTTTTATTTTATGTTTGGTTCTATCACACGATATCTTTGATCTCATAAAGAGCCTTCTGGTATATACGGTGCCTCCGGGAAGCGCTTACGGGTGATGCCATCCCGACCACTATTGTAATTAACACCTAACATAGATACCTAAATGTTGTCGGGACATCAACCCTATAAAATCGATGGGGAATAATAAGGACACAATACACACACATTTGAGCCCTCCCATCCGCTTTTGCTTACACAAACCCCTCTACGTACTATCTACATACCACGTACTAAATTCTTTCACGTGCGTTAACACCTCTTTCCATACTGACGGGTATATTGAAACAGTGATCTTCTTCCACCTACTGATGGGTATATCAGAAGGGAGCATAAATAGAAAGGTTTGGTATATCATCCTCACGGTATATTGAGAGGGAACCATAAACCCGGAGTTATAAGAGCCTTACCCTTTGTCGAAAATTCGAGTTTCAGAAATTCAGATTGTAGAAATGGGTGCGCAAGAACAAAATTTCTTCTTGCTCGATTCACAACTACTTAGAGGAGACATATATGTTGCATGGAAACCGAAGATCAAGATGTTACTTGAGTTTGAAGACCTATGGACAGTTGTAGATGGAACAACAACAAGATCACTTGATGATGGAAGACAATAAGTTCAATTTGACAGGGCCAATCAAAAGGCCAAGTTGATCAATTTTTTGGCATAACAGACAATGTGCAACCCCACATTAGAGATGCCACATCATCCAAGGATGTATGGGATAAGTTGAGCATAGTTTATGAGGCAAAGAACAAGAATGCCATCCTCAACCTACTATCACAACTGCATACTCTTAAGTTCAAGCACAATGAGAAGGTTGAAGTTTTTTTGAAACTAGTTGCTACTTTGAGGGCATCTCTATTGGCATTGGGTAAAGAGATAATTGATGAAGACCTCGTACCAATTGTGTTGTAATCACTTCCTCCTTCCTACATAATCTTTGTGACAACTATCAATATGAGTGAACACACAGTCACCTTTGAGAAGTTGGTCAATCTACTCCAACAAGAAGAGGCAATGAACAACAAAGATCATGAAAATGAGCAAGCACTATCTTCCAATCATAAAGGAAAGGGGAAATTTCAATCCAATCACAAGAATTCCCAACAAAATCAAAGTCAACAAAGGGACCAAAGTCAAAGAGACAACACCAAGAAGTGTCCCATTTGCAATAGAGGGGGACATGACATCAAAGATTGTTGGTAAAATTCCTACAAAAAGGGTTCATCAAGTAATTCAAAACCTAACAAACAACAGGGTAACAACAATTCAAATCAAGGGAAGTCCAACAACAACAACAATCAAGGGAAAAAAATGGTAATTGGAAAAGAAAACCCAAACAATAAGGGTAAATTTCCGAACATGAAGATAATTCGGATGGAGGAAACCACATGTATTCTCGCTCAATTTGATGAAGAAACCAAGTCAACACAAGATATCCAAGATGTTGACTCGGGTGTAACTTGACACATGACTGGAGGTAAGGATTAGTTCTACACACTACGTGACTCACCAAACAAGAACCATGTGTCATTAGGTGATGACTCATCATACAGTGTCAAGGGGATTGGAAAAATTTCACTACCTCTTGGAAAGCATGATTGCAAAATCACAGATGTATTGTATGTACCTGGGTTGACAAATTATTTTCTATCGCTTAGTCAACTCCTTGATCACAACTTGAAGTTGGATTTTGACAGTAATAATGGCGAAAAAGTGTGCTTGATAAGAGATAAGTCAAGAGGTTCCAAGATTGTAGCAAGAGCCTCCAATGTGGGATGCATGTTCCAACTTGATTTTGTCCACAAGGATGATCAAGCTCTAGTGGCTAAAGACACACAATCTATAGAACTATGGCATCATAGATATGGTCACATCAGTTTTGGCTATCTCCAAACACTTCAAAAGGGCAACATGGTGAAAGGATTTCCTACACTCAAGCACAACACTGACAAGTGTCACAATTTCCTAGCTGGAAAGCAACACAGAGTACCCTTCCAGAAGAACACATATAGAGCTAAGGCAAAGCTTGATTTGGTGCACACCGATCTTTGTGGGCCCATGCAACCAAGTCATTCTTGATGTAAATACTTCATGCTTTGTGTTGATGACTACTCAAGAAAGATGTGGATATATTGTCTCAAAAACAAGAGTCAAGCCTTTAAAACATTTCAAAAGTTCAAAGCACTTATTGAGAATGAAGGTGGTAGCAAGATCAAAAATCTCCGCTCAGATCGAGGGGGGGAATTCACAAGCAATGAGTTCAAGACTTATCTAGAAGCTCATGGGATTCATCGAAAAATGCCTCCTACTCACACACCACAACATAATGGTATAGTTGAGAGAAGGAATCGTACTATCATGAAAATGGTGCGATGTATGATTGACAACTCAGTTTAACAAAGACATTATAGGCGGTTACAAGAACTGCATGCTCTATTTGTTGAACAAAGTTCCCATAGTATCTCTTGAAGGAGTGACACCTCAAGAAGCATGGTCAAATCGAAAACCATCAATTGCACACCTAAGAGTATTTGGGTGTAAAGCTAGCATGCACATACCCAAGAAGAACATGAACAAGTTGGATATGAAAGTTGAGAAACTGATATTCATTGGATACAATGAAGAAGCACTTGGGTAAAAATTATGGGATCTGAAAGTAAAAAAATATACACAAGTAGGGATGTTGAGTTCTTTAAGAAAAAACAAGTAGATGCTCCACTCAAAGACTCAACAAACATGTAGAGTACACCTCTTGTGAAGAAAAAATTTGATGTTCCTACTAAAGATGATAGTAATGAATTGGTTGATGGTGAAAACTTGGATCCACCAAAAGCCAATGGAACATCTAAAAAATTAGTGAAATGGTATACTCAATTAATAAGAAATGCAAATTTGGATGAATCACCTAGCACATCATCTAATCCTCAACCTAGAACTCACAAATCAAGCTCGTGAAGAGGTCAATTATGCCCTAATGAGCAAAGTTGTTGAAATGGTTGAGCCATCTATAGTTCAGAAGCCCTACAATCAAATGCTTGGAAAGATGCCATGGATTCATAGTATCGTCGGTGATGAAGAACAACACATGGAAACTTTTCAACCTTCCACCAGGAAGAAACCCATTGGATGTAGATGGATATTCAAGAATAAGTACAAATCAGATGGAGCTATTGACAAGTATAAATCAAGGCTTGTAGCAAAGGGGTGTGCACAATAAGAAGGCATTTATTATGAGGAGACATTTTCTCCCACAAACAAGATCAAGAAAATCGGGATGATCTTTTCTCTAGCTGCACAATTTGGTTGGAAATTCCACCAAATGGATGTGAAAAGTGCCTTTCTAAATGGAGATTTGTAAGAAGAAGTCTATATGACTTAGCTAGAGGGTTATGTAATACTAGGAGAAGAGATGATGGTATGCGAGACTCATAAAATCTCTATATGGCCTAAAACAGAACCCCGGGCATGATACATCAAAATTTATGAGCATCTCATAAGTCATGGATTCTAGAGGAATCCTTATGACCCCAATCTCTACCTCAAAAAGAAAGGGGGAGATTGTCATTATGGTTGTTTATATCAATGATCTAGTCATTATAGGTAGTTCTGTGAAGATGATCGATGTAACAAAGAATGATTTTAATTGATCGCTCCACATGACAGATCTCGGGCTCATGCACTATTGTCATGGGTTGGAAGTATGGAAAAAGAGAATCATATCTTTGTGTCATAGTTTAAATACAACAAGACAATGCACAAGAAATTTAGGATGATGGACTGCAATGCTATTGCTACACCTATGGAAGTGAGACTTCAGCTATCTCATTTTGATCCATCACCACCGGTGAATGCAACTCTCTATTGGTAGTTGATCAGGAATCTCATTTACCTAACATATACTAGACCAGATATAAGATTTTTAGTCAACTATTTATCACGCTTCATGCAAGAACCGAAAATATGTCATTAGAAATCAACAAAGAGAAAACTGAGATATTTAAAGGGTATAGTTTACCTTGGTCTAGAGTACAAGAAGAATGCAAAATTCTTCTTGATAGGATATTTAGATTTAGATCATGCAGGAAACATGGATGATAGGAAGTCAACATCAAGCTTCGTCTTCTTTATGGGATCTTGACCGATATCATGGGGAAGTAAGAAACATAAATTTGTTTCTCGCTCTTCTACAAAAGTAGAGTATCGAGCTATAGGTGAAGTTGTTTGTGAAGAAATTTGGCTACGCCGAATACTAGAAGGAATTGGTCTACCACAACAGAAATATACTCCAGTATATGTTGATAATAAAGGAGTTCTGAATCTTGTTCTCAATCTAGTATTTCATGAGAGAACCAAGCATATTGAAGTATAGGTTCATTTCATATGTAGTGTGTCTTGAAGCACAACATACAACTCTAGTTCTTTCCTACAACCGAACAGTAAGGCAAAGGCAAATGTTTTAACTCAGTCACTTGCACGTGACAAATTCAAAATTTTCAAAGAGTTCCTCTCCACTTCATTAGAAACTATGCAAAATTAAGGGTGGGAATGTTAGCATAATTTAGCATAGGCATATTTATTGCATTTTATTGCATTGTCTTTTATTTAATAATGTGCAACATGTGAACTCTAGTCTAGTGACTTGCATTTAATATTGTTATGTTGGATACCATTAAATATTGGTATTAGTAGTAATTACATGTGCATTTGAGATGAGTCTTATCATCTCATGGTTGGTGCTTGATAGGGTGTCATGTCTATCCATATGAGGATATCTAATATCTATAAATTTTATAGCTCTTGCATTGTTATGTAATCTGATTTCATGATCAATAATATTTGTGAGGCTTTCATCCCTCTTTGGTCATTGTAATCTAATTCTATTCTATCATTTGGTATTAGAGCTATACCATTGTTATCAGTTTTACCCATGTTTTATAACTCAGACTGTACTATGTAATCTCTTAAAAGAACTCATCATTTACACAGAGGTATTTTACTTTGATTTCTTGGTAACTCGACTCTAGGTATCTATTATTTGTTCTGAAAATATACTCAGATAAGATACACCTAGTTGTATATATGTGGACCTATGCTTCCAAAACTCAGGTCTTCACTTGATGATGCCTCAATACTTGGCTGTACTACTCTACTCTTGACTGAGAGTTGTTTCTTTGTGTTTTCTCCTTGTACTTTGTTTAAGATGAGATCTTGAGATTTACTTCAATGTGGTCCCCATTAGTAGGTTCTTTCTGAGCTCTAACTTTGGAGCATGTAGTTTGGTTTCTTATTCACTTAGTCGACCTTGAGCATCTGAAACCCTGAACTGGAAATATCTGGAAGTTCTGTATTATGCTTTGTTATCCTTGTAATTGAGGACTCTTTACTATGTGGCTCTTTGTGTATTTTATTTTGAAGTTACAGTATTGGTACCTTGACCGTTTCTCAATTCTATGAGATCTTTGTACCTTGTATGTGGCCTTCTAGAAGTTGTAAACAATTTCTCATTCTTACTTCACTTGAAAAATGTAATTAAAAATGGTTGAACTTTGTAATATTATCTTAAAACTTCATTTTATTCAGTTGTTAAGCTAGAATGAAAGCTCCAAAGTTCTTCAATTTGATGACTAAAAGTGTAGTCCATTTCTTTTCTTAAAATACTACATTTAATCTTCATTACAACTTTAGTATGTATGCTAAAAAATTTAAAATATCCATTTTTCATGGTGAAGCCCTGCCAAAATTTTCCCAAATTTCCTTCTTTAATTTCTGTAATAGATGTACTTTATGATTCAAAAATAAAATGTATCACTTTTCTATTGAAGTTGATTTGTTGTTGGAAACTAAAACATAATAATTGTTATCTTGATCATGGCATGCTTTTCTATTTCTCTGTATCACTTATTTGATTTACATACAACTTCTAAAGCATGTATTAGTTAAAAACAACATGATGAAAAGTTGTAAATATCCATTTTACATGGCGAAGCCCTGTCAAAATTTTCTCGATTTCTTTCTCATAATTTTTATCTGTAATCTTATCTTTCTAGTTAACTTCAACCTTTAAATTATGATCCTTCTTCCCGAGTCATGCGATGAAACATGCACTTTTGTCTGCAATTCTCTCTTCTATTCTGTACTACAACTTATTTTATTTCTAGAATATCTTTCTAACTTTGAGTTGCATTCTTCCTTCATTCCATCATGTACTTATGACTCATCTGCTTCATGTACCATAGGATAGAAGTTATTGAACTCTGCAATCTTTATCCATAGTGAAAACTGTAAGACATAATTTATTTATTCTTGCTACACCCTATACATGTACACTTAATAAAACAGTTAGAAAATATTTAGGCTTTTTGGCCTCTCTTATGTCCATTTTTTTCTTTTCTTCTCTTTATTTATTTCTGAGTGAGTAAATCATGTATACTATGTTTGATCTTAAAGTAATCTATATCTCCTATTATTATAGATCCATGTGCTCGAATTAGGATAGTATAGGAAAATGGATTGTACTTCGAGCTAATAAAATGAAAGTTTTCTTTTTTCTGTTTTTAAACTTATAGTGCACTCATCAATGAAGATGAAGAGGGAACAAAGGTAAAAAGATCATGCATCAACCAAAGTACAAACCTCAAGGAAATGATGGGTTCACTCATACTCCTTTGTTTTCTCTTTCATACATGTGTACCTCTTATTTCAATAGTTGTAATTTACTTTCTAGTTACATCCCATGGCATTGAATTGGGAAATTGAGTTGTGTATGTCTTTCTACATTTCTTCTTTGTGATATGGATTGTATGATGAACTAAACAACCCAATAATATAATCAATGTCTTAATAATGAGGGAAAGAACATTAAAGAATATCTATAACATCCAAGTAATGAACTATGATTCCTATAATCTACTATCTTGATAATACTTCATTTATTCTGTAATTTTTGTCATCATCAAGACAACAGAGTGTCCTTCTGGGCCTTGTGTTCTTTTGTGAAGATAATATGAAATTACATGCTATGTGATCTGTTATGTTTTGTAACAACAAATATAGCTGAAAATTTCATGTAATCATTATTTAATTCAATAGTGACAATATTATCTAAAAAAAACTCCTCTATCTTATGTATACTTCACCAATGCTATCTATCATAACAAATTTTCGAGTTGCCCATTTTTACATAAGTGCAAAAATTATCAACAGAGCACCCAACCCAGCTCCCTCCCAAAACATGAAATAAAATATTATTCCTCCATATATATAATATCCCCATAGCCTTCTCCTACACCATACTTACACATTCTACCCAATATTCTAACATGAACATAAATCATTCGCATACATGCAATACACAAATATGAAAACAAACAAGTAAAAAGAGTGTAGCTCCTAGCATTCCATGGTAAGAACTTAATCGATGAATAACACTCCAAGCTCCTCGAGCTCAATCTAACTTCAACAAGATGAAATAATTCAACAAGCACTCCAAAAATCTCTAACTCAAAAAATTCAAGAGCACAAAATGAAATGAAGTAACCACCGAACAAACAAACAAACTTGCATATATATAAAAAGGGTAAAGGAGGGTGAGTTGGATCCACGTAGGATGCCACATCACTTATCATTAACTCCACATCACAACTCAAACCTCAACCCCAATACACAATAAATTTGTGGTTGAGAGGAATCACAAGTCTCTTACACACACAATCCAAACTCACACCCCGTAAGGATAAACATTAAAACTCATGTAAGAAAAGTGTAATAAATGTAACTTTTTGTCTTAGAAACCACATAATTTGGTATATTTTTACTCCTCAATCCATAGGTAGGGTTGGTGTATGAAATTAAGAGGTGTGGGACAAGCTTAGCTTGTACCACAAGCCTAAAAATGGTACTTACACCCAAATCCAAAATTCCAAGGTAAGGTAAACTGTACAACACTCAAAGTCACTTACACTTAATCAATATCACATAGTCCAAAAGACCAACAAATCTAATAAATTACTCCATTTGTCACATCCCCAAATAACTTAATAAACATAATTAATTCACTTAATTAAGGGACATTAATAAAGAATGATTAAATAAATCACATTACAAATTAAATCACATAATCCAAAATAAATAAAATAAAAGGGAAAGAATTGTACATATAGCCCATCATAACAATTGGAGGTCATCCCCCCATGGGGACCCCCTAACAAAATAAAACAAACAAAACAATAACATTACACAAGTTTCCATGTTGACCTTCATTATATCCATTAAGTATTCTGATGTGGTTGGTCTCCAATCCCCCTTTTGATTATTGTGATATAATTACCTACAAAATCACACAATACCTCCTTCAGCCTCGTGGCCACATCAAAACATCAAAGATAAAATATACGCAAACAAATCAATAATCATCCTCATATAGATAAATCATCATCTCAACTAAACAATATTATTTATTTGTCTATAATTCGAACAACATATCAATTATATCTTTTATCAATATCAACAAGATCACAAGATTAGTTCAAATGCTAAATCCTACTCAACATGATGAGAATTTTGAATGTTATTAATATATATGCCAACAACACATCATCATCATCAATATAAAATGTCTCTCTATGTATCTAAGAATCCACACAATCATACTATGAATCACAATCCATCAATAATCAAAATATCTCTATCATCTAACATCATGCTAAACTAAAATGATATAATAACATCCATGTCTATAGTCAAAAGTGATTGAAATCAAAATATAATAAGTGTCGAAGAGGAGTGGGAACTACACAAAGTTTACATTATTCGCTATAACAAAATTTTATTTATTAAGTCTAACCACTAAGGGGCCCCATTCACCCCATTACCCATGCACTTTTATTTGAATTTCATTCCCACATAAATACCTCTCACTTAATTGATGTTGGGTTTAATCTGAGCCATTAGATAAAATTTATCCTAGTCATTGGATTTTGGTTGCCCTAAATATCCTTCTAGGTTTATTTTTATTTCTATTTTCCCAAATTTCATCCTCATTTGTTTATTCTTGTTTTGTAGGTTTGTAAGAGGAGAAAGACAAGAAGCCATGAAAGAAAGAAGTCAAAACATTGAGAAATTTCCTTGGTCCTAGTTGCAAATGGAGAAATTTTCCTCCATTCTACTCTTCATAGTTTAGTTTATTCAAGGGTTTTCTATTGTAAGGTTCCTCATTTGCTTATTGTAGAGATTCCACTGTGAATCTGGTTTTGCTATTTAATATATACATTATTTGATTTCAATATTTGGGGAAACCCTTTTCATTAGATCTAAGAGGTTTTACAATTTTGGATGCCCATAAGAGGATTTATATGCTTAAACAAATTAGTTTGATCATTTACTAGTTGCTAGTAGTTTTATCTTGAAGTTTTAAAACTTATATTTTCTTTAAATTCAATCCAGATTTTTCATAGTCATTATTTTTATTTTTCCATCAAAAGTGATGAAACCACCACCCTAAGTAGGCTGGTGGTCCTGTGACTGTCACCCTACTTGGTGAGTGGTTCATATACCTCCGCTCTGCTTGGGCGGTGGTTTTGAAACCACCGCTCTACAAATGGTGGTAGTTCTCTTTCCCGAAAATAGAACCTTAAATTCAAGCATTTTTCAAATTATTTTCTACTTAGGTTGGTTTCTAATGCAACATTAACTTTAATTAAGGTGTCTACAATTCATTAGTTGATAGGTTGATGTCATATCTTCATTTCATGACTTAAATTACCAAGTACATAATTTTTCCATTGCAATAGTGTATAAGAACAATTACAAGGTTCCTTTTTTAGTAAAACTACTTATAAGTTCTAAAAGAGAGAAAATAAATTCAACCAATTACTAAGTACCATTTCTTTTCTTTACACAACAAAAGTGATAGCCATTCCAACAAGGAAAATCAAGCATAAATTTCCTACATTCTTCTTTCACCATTTTCAATACAATAAAATTTGATATTAAACTCTACAAGAACTTCTATATTTATAATAATACAATTTTTAACAAGGCAAAAATATAGTCCCCCTTTTTCAAGATCATAGTTCATTTTTCTTTTAATACAAAAGTTATTCTTTCCAATAATATACAATAATAAGTTACAAGTTAGAAATTTCTCTATTTAAACATTGAAACATCATTTCAAAGGTGCTTCATTTGGCTCCTACATAGCATGACTCCTTAAAAATTCATTTTGTTCTCTTCCACCTCTTCAAATTCTTCAAATCATGGTTCACAATACAAGGAAAGTTGTATAGGTGATGTTATCCACCAAACTTTAATCTAATAAGAGGAGAATCCATCTACTTATTGGCCCCCAAGCCCTAACCAAAGAAAAATAAGGAGTATTATGCAACAATTGAAAACTTTCACATAAGGCTTCCACAACATGCATTCCACAAAACATCACATTCAAACAATATTCTCAAATAGTATTAAAAATTTATTGACAAACACAAAGGCTTGACAACAACAAGCCAAAAAAAAATTTGTAATATGGGAACTAACTCCTTTTGTCTCCAAAGTTATGTAGGAGTTCCACCCAAAAGACTCCATGTGCACAACTCAAAACATAATAAAATCCTTATTTCTACACTTACAAATATGCACAATATATCCATGTTATCCTTTTCACTTCCCATAGGTGGAACTCAAACTCAAACTACCTACATAATGGATGCCTCACATCTCCATTTTCCTCCCCAATGGTCTAACAAATCATCTCCCACACACAACTTAAGGTAAGATACATGTTGATGCAAAATCATAGCACCCTCTGAATTGCCTCAGATCCGAGAGGCGCATTCGGTGTGGCTACATAACATGGGACCATCTCTCAAGTTGTGGGACTTGGGGACTTTAGATAGCCCTCCGAAGAAATCTGAATTCTTCTTCCATATCCTAATGCTAAACTACTCCTAATAAAAAATGACATCTAACTAAACCTATCCTAACAATGCCAAGAAGACAAGGAGAGAGAAAGTACATAAGAGGGAAATCCTACACTAACAAGGTGATAGCACCAAGAAAAGGGGAGTGATGATCACAATCTTAGATTCCTGAAATGGAGAGAGGTGAGCAATGGAGAGGATAGACAAGATGCACCATAGACTAGAGATAAAATTCACATGGAACACAACTTCAACCCATTACGAAAGCTCCAAAACCCACATTAGACATCGAAGTATGCACAAGACACCATGTAATGAAGAGAGGCAATAAGAGACAATAAAATAAGAAAGGATGGACAAAATGCATCCCAAAATAGATTTTATTGCTCCATGAGTTCACATAGTACATCATCGGTGGGCAAGAGGAAATAAAATGCCATTATAAAGCCAAGAGAGGAAGCTTAAGCTCAACATTTGACCCGAGGGAAGAAAGAGAGAGGGGGAAAGAGAGAAAAGATGACCAACCTCTTAAAAATGCCCCTCCTCTATAATATATAAAAGAATAAGAGGAAAGAAGGAAAATTCAAATCATGCTTCAACCACCCCTACAATGCATTGAATCCACCTACTCCAACCACTCCAGAAAGCATTGAAATCCTCCTATAACAATGATGGGCTTCACTGTAAGACCCATGCCTCCATGTGTTGTTCCTTGTTGGGCAAGAAAGGAGTTAATTCTTCATCATGGTAGTAGGTGGGATACATGACAGCCTTGAAAATGATGGATCAGATCATTAATGGTGGTAGGTGCCAGGCAGGCACCGAAAGCTCTCAAAAGACCTTTACCTCTTAATTTCAAGCTCCTCATTGCAAGAAATTGTTGTCTCAAGGTCGGGGTGGGCATTTAATGCAGGATCGTAATATGAAAAAGGATATGTCCATACAAGATCCATGTGGCAGCCCTTCACATTTTTAAGATTTATACCCTTCCTCTTGCTCTTGTAGTTACACAGTAATCCGACATGTGCAACATTCTATAGACTTCTCTATTTCCTTTGCATTTTACCTAAGTCCTTCCCATTGGCAAAGACGTTCTACTCTGACCCGAGATAGGTGGAGGCTCAATGAAAATTTGAGACCTTCAATTGGATTCACCCCCTGAAAGAGCATCAAAGGGACACATGGGGATTTATACTAGTTCTCCTTCCATTTCCTCATTTAATGACTGGTTCGCCTTTTTTGAATTATTGTAGAATGGCGAGCATGCACTCGTTTGGGGTCCGCGTCTAGATTTTAACCTTGAATATGTGTCATGTTGATGCATGGAGACTTCCTTCGGCCTATCCCGAGCTTGGATTTTTGAATGGCCGGTGTCCCCGTTTTGGACCTTGGACACGTGGAGGGCTGGTGCTAGTTCAAGGTATTTCTTTGGGAAGCACCTTTGAAATTTCAGCGATGAGGCATGTCACACCTTTTGTGGCTCTACTCTACCGCCCTCTTGTTATGCCCAAGGCTTTATGTCTTACCCAAGTCATGTGGATGCTTTAGGTGACCCCGTGATACATAGCCGATTCAACAATGACTCTACCTCAACCTAGATCCTTGGCCATGTCGTGAGCCCACGGACACTGGGGACCCCACCTTGGATTTTATCCTTAGATTTGCACCGATGAGGCATGTGGTACCCTCTCGTAGGTCTGTGAATTTTAAAAACCAAAGATTACCCCCTTTAGATCCCAACTACTTGGCAGGTTGGTGCTTGTTGGGGTCTTCCTTTAGGGCTTGACATTTGAAGATGCCCCAATTATACGCGTTGAGGCCTCTAGTGATCCCGTTATACTCATCTGATTTAGGATTTCTCCTCTTCCTCCATTTTTGGTAGGGTACCTTGTACTTACTTAGGAGTGACTACGTTAGGTCCTAGACACGTGGAAGCTTCACGCCATTTGGGGTCTCTGTTTTGCTGCACCTTTTGGAATTGCACCGAGTTGACACGTGGTGCCTCCTGCGAGTCTATTTGTTCGTCCTCAATTCAACTCATATGCGAAGACCAAAAAATTCAATCTTCTTTTATAATTTTCTCTTGTTAAGCCTCCGGTCTCTTTAAAATTTATTGGCCTCCTTCACCAAACCTACCCCTTCATTATTGGATTTGAAATGTGGGCTTGGATGACTAAACTAAACCTTCCTATTTTTTCCTATCGTGATCGTGTTTCATCAATTTTTCTGGCGGGGACAAAATTGGGATAATAGTTTGCCAACTCACGGGAGATCTACCTACTAGATGAAGATACCGCTTACCTTATTACATCCATTGGGAATGGGGTCACACATGATAGCATGATACTGATCTTATCCGTAATATTGCAAGCCCAACTACTTGCACTTGGTGACCATGAACCTTCCCGATGTTTGCACTCTCAATTTTAATTAGAAAATATTAAAGATGATATTTTTCAATGTAGAAAATTCTCTTAACCTTGAAGTTTCACCTTTTCTAGAAATGAATTGTTACAACATTCACCCAGAGGTACATTGAACCACAATGATACAACCTTGGAGCAACAAAACACCACAACACACACTGTACAAAAATGAAAATCATACATGCTCCAAGTGGAACATGCAGAGTGTGCAAAAGCACTTGTTTTGCTGAAAGAAAAATCTACTCCTACTCCTACACTAACCCTAACAAAGAAAAGCTAAAAAAATCCTACCACAAGGGAGAAATAGCTTCCCTTTCTCAAAAATTGTGACCATGTAGTTGATTTGGCACTGAACATGGTCAGAAATGAGAGTAAAAACCCACTTTAAAGATGGTGTTTATCTATCCCTTATGTATCAACAGAAAAAATATACACCTCTTGGAGTTTTTCTATATTACGATCTCGGGAGGCATTACTACTGACCTTTGGCATGCTAAAGCTCAACCTCATGCCATGTAATAGACATGACTTGTTTTGGATTCTCCATTGGCTCTAATGAAGCCAAGTACTTGATTGGGCACGGTTTGATCGACGGATGTGCCCATTGCTCAATTTTAACTCCAAGAATGGATTCTTCTTGCACCTTCCCGGGTGAGTGATGTGAGAGAGATGGGATCCTTGTGCTCTTTTCGTTCCTCCTCCTTAGAAGAACATGTAAGATTATGATCCTCTAACTTTGGTTCTAGAAGGTTATTGTGAGATGTAGGATGTTGTCCTTATATGATCTCCTCCATGACAGTGGAATCATGTGCTTGGAAGGTGGATGATGGAGGAGAAAATGATGTGATCTTCTCGGGTCCTCTCCATCAAGAAAATCCTCCAAGTCGACAAATAATATGCCTCCTCATTCTCCCCGCTACGTGTTTGACCTCCTCCATGGTGTCCTTTGGATATGTAATTTTCTCACTATGGTTCCCCTTTCTCGATATGAAGTTTGAAATATCAAACTCTTCTTCGACATTAGAGATTAAATGAGAGGAAGTGGGAGGAAGAATTGAAGGTTCTTCTCTCGGCTTTCTCTACACTTATTTCCAATAAAACCGCTTGGTTCTCCTCCATAACCAAAATGCTCTCTTCTTTAATATTTGGGTTAGCTTCATCTTCCCATGCTTGTGATGTAGCTGAAGATTCCACCACTTGTGCCTTGACTCTAGCCTCCTCCATAGGCTTAACCAATAAGGGAATTTTCATAATTCCAAATCTAAGGGCCAAGCTTACCAATTTTTTTGATCATTTCTTCTTTTCTTAGCTCTTTTTTTTACTACTCTCCTTGATTGGTTTTGGATTATCTCTATGACATGGACTTGGGGAGTAGGAGGAGTGGTGGGTGGGGTCTCCACTAGTTGTTTTTATCTATGGTGGATGGGAAGGCATTGCTTTTGGCTCTTGTGGAGGGGACTTGGATTTGGAAGGGAAAAGGGTAGAAGAATTGAGATGAGATGGAAGATTAGAAGATGGAGAAGGGGAATCAACACTTGGGGTAGTAGATGGGTAGCTTGGAGATTGAAGCTCCAATTGAGATGGTGCTAAATGAGAAATATGAAAATAAAACCTATGAGATGGTGGAATTACCCATTGATAAGGTTATCTTGTACCAAGCTCATAGGCCTCTAGCTCCTCACCCAATGCACAAGTTAGTGCAACATCTCAACAATGATGTCAAGATTCTCTTGCGGGCTATAATGTCTTTGAAAAGGGATGACTCATGGACAAGGTACCCTGCAACCAATCCTAAATTCCTTCATTTGTGTTGTAGCCATGGACTGCACCATTTTAGCCTCCATTCTTTGAATCTTCTCCAATAGATCAGCATTCTCCACATAATTGTCACCATCGTATGCATACCCTTTCTCTTGATAAGCTCCATGGCCAAAATGGTTTTGACACTGCTCATATGGGTAAGCATAATGGTTTTGAATTTGATCATAATGCTGATCTAGAGGAGTCGTGAAATACATTGGAGGTGGACTGCACTTTGTTGTTGCTGCAAGTGTGAGTTCCAAGTTGGGAATGAAGTCATGATTACACAACTTCATGGGATGGAAGAAGATGGAATATGTGAAAATAAAAATGGATGAAAATGGATGGGAGAAGGTTTGAACTCAGAGGATGGGTTGTTGACTAGATGGAGTTTCCATATGTGCTTAAAAGTGGCTCCAAAGGTTGGATCTCAACAATAATACCTCAAACTTACTTATATGAAGATGTAAATCTCTTTAGTCTACTCCCACCAAGTGGGCCAACATTGTTGATGCAAAACCACATCACCCTCTCGAATGGCCTCGATCCGAGTGGCACATTTTGTGTGATCGCATAACATGGGACCATCTCTGAAGTTGTGGGACTTGCAGACTTGATATGGCCCTGTAGAGAAATCTAGCGTCTTATTCCTAATCCTAATGCTAAACTATTCCTAATGTAGAAATAACGTTTAACTACACCTATCCTAATAATGCCAAGGAGACAGGAGAGAGGAAGTGCATAAAGAGGGAAATCCTACACTAATGAGGTGATAGCACCAAGAAATGGGGAGTACTAGTCACAATATCATATGCTTGAAATTGAGAGAGGTGAGCAATGGAGAGGATGGATAAGATGCACCATAGACTAGAGATGAAGTTTACACGAAACACCAATTCAACCTATTAAACATAGATCCCAAAACCTAAAATAGACATCATAAGTATGCATAGTATACCCTGCAACGATGAGAGGTGAGAAGAGACAATAAAATAAGCAAGGATAGAAAAAATGTATCATGAAATAGATTTTTATTTCTTCAAGATTTCCCATGGTACACATCGGTGGGCAACGGGAAAGAAAATGCCATTATAGAGCCATGAGAGGAGGCTTAGACTCCACTTTCCACCCCGAAGAATAAAGAGAGTGGGAGGTAGGAGAGAAAAGGTTACCAACATCTTAAAAAAACCCTCCTTTACAATATATAGAAAAATAAGAGGAGAGAGGGAAAATTCAAATCCTTCTTCAACCACTCTTGCAATGCATTGAACCCACTTGTGGTTGATGTGAGTCAGTAAACTCATCCAATGATTCAAGAAGTTATTTTATAGTAGGTTATTATTCATCCTATTTTTCTTTATTAGGATAATTATTGCACTTATGTTATCTCTATACTTGTTGAGATATCTTGTTTATCTATACTACTTGTGTGCAGTTAGCTTACTAGTTATGTGGAGTTACATTGCTAGTCTTGTGTAGTTATCTTAACTACCAGTATCAGTTAGTCAAAGTTCTTCACCACTAATGTAGGTTGTAGTTGAACTTCCATCCTCATATATGTGCATCATAATTATTGAGTTAATTAATGGCATTATGATGGATTTCCATATATGATATTTTATATACCTTTTTATAATTCCTTTTGTAAGGTTATTCTCGTGAATTCCTTTCACCTTATAAATGTTATGTGTTATTATGACTGATATATTTACTGATTGGAACAATATTATTTTTGTCCTTTTATGGTATTAGAGCAAGAGATAATGTAGTCATCCATTTTAAGTGACCAACCTCTTAAAAAATTCCCCTCCTTTACAATATATAGTAAAATAAGAGAAGGAGAGAGGGAAAATTCAAATCCTTCTTCAACCACCCCGCAATGCATTAAACCCACTTGTGGTTGATGTGAGTTGTAAACTCATCCAAGGATTCAAGAAGTTATTTTATAGTAGGTTATTATTCATCCTTTTTCTTTATTAGGATAATTGTTGCACTTATGTTATCTCTATACTTGTTGAGATATCTTGTTTATCTATACTACTTGTGTGTAGTTAGGTTACTAGTTATGTGGAGTTACATTGCTAGTCTTGTGGAGCTATCTTAACTACCAAAGACGCTTAGTCAAAGTTCTTCACCACTAATGTAGGTTGTAGTTGAACTTCCATCCTCATATATGTGCATAATAATTATTGAGGTAATTAATGGCATTATGATGGATTTCCATATATGATATTTTATATCCTTTTTTATAATTCCTTTTGTAAAGGTTATTCGTGAATTCCTTTCACCTCATTAAATGTTATGTGCTATTATGACATGATATATTTGCAGATTGGAACAATATTATTTTTATCCTTTTATGGTATTAGAGCGGTAGATAATGTAGTCATCCATTTTAAGTGTTCTTTTCAAGTGAGGATTTTTTATTTTTATATATGGAATTGATTATAATGTTTCTACACCATGTATTTCTATGTGAAATGGAGGGCACAAATACATATTGAATATGTGAAAAACCTTAGAGCGATTGTAAAATCGACCACTAGCATTGAGATGTAGTTTTGTAGTTGTTTTATATTGATGTTTGGTCACATGGGAGGTCACATGAGGGATTAACATGGGTTATTCCCATTATTGGGTGTTTAAGTATAGTCCCCTTCAATATTTTACTTGGTTGGAAAATTTTCCACAAAATATTTGATTACTAATTTTTTGCAACAATATTTTTTGTTAGTTTCTCAATGCATTATTTAAATGGACCATTACTAAAGATAATGTTTTTCCTTAATACCTTTTTCTTGATAGATCAAATTTTAGTGTTATATTTTACAAAATATCATATTTTTAAATTCCCCACACATTGGTACCTTTTATTTTGTTGAATACTAACATATGGGGGTGTTGTAACCACACATGAACATATTTTTGGCTACTCCCAACGTCCTGTCGCAATATTTGTTATCATGGATTCTTACCAATTAGGGAATGAGATTTTTTCCATTATGTTTTTACTTTAGGAATATATAGTAACTTTTATAGAATAAAAATATCCCTTAAGATGTAAAACTCACATCTTCATAACCTCATACACACTAAAAGTGACCTCATTTGTAATTCCCCTTTCGGTGTTGATTCCTATTCTTTATTTTTTGGTTACGGTAGCTAACATTGAATGGTTATAATGTGCTCCCTATGATTGTTAACAAATTGTGATCTTGTTACAAAGTAAATTTAATGCCTTTTCATTATGTCATAACATCTTGTGCTATCGTAAATGCTTATTAGATTGGTGAGGGTGTTTTGTAACATCTTTTATGAACATTCTTATTGAAGGATAATCGTATTCTCAATTTAAATGGGTTGCTAAACGATGTGTTTTTGTAATAGTTGTAAAGAAATATTAATACCTTTCCTAAGGTGTTTAGGAATTAAAAAAATGGGACCTAATAATTTTGAGCTAGGTTTAATTATTAACTACACACCTAAGACTAACCTTATAACAACCGTTGTTGGTCCTTACTTTCGTGGGAGGGTGGAGATGGCTCTTTTGGTGGCACCAACCTTTATGAGGGAAAATGAAAAATTTGTTGATTGGATTTAAATTATTCACCAACCCTTGAAGTGACCTGCCCTTAGTACATGCGCTTTACCAAATAAAAATTCATTATTGGTGTGTTTAGTTAGAGTTTATTACCTCATGCTAGATTTTGGTTCTTTGTTGGCAAAGTGGTGGGGTTTTGGATACCTACCAATTATTTAATTCCTTAATGGAAGGATGCATTTAACATGTGTTGTTGGAATGAAATGGTAAAAATCATTGACCACGTGGACTCTCCACATAAGGAACTTTGCAAATAAGGTTTTGTTCAAAAGGCTTTGAAATTATCAATCTATGCCCATTCGATTGTGTAGACCCCTCCACGGCTCTTTCCATACCCATACCGTGTCAAATCTGAAACCCGGATCAATCTTGGATGCCTAGAATGAAAACAATTAGTGGAATGTACTAGATGTTGTTGTAGAAAGGGTCTTGTTGGCAGTATGTAAGTTCATAAGCTTAAATAATGAATGATAAGCCCTACTCTTTTGATATTTTTCTATCTTCAACAATCTCATGAAATGAATCATTCTCTTTTCCTAAAATGGCATTTCGAGTTGGGATTTTTATTGTTGAATATTTATTTTAGTTTACCTTATTGTTTATTCCTCTATTAATCTTTAATTATGTGATTCTGGTTGGGTAATTTTCTATTATTATGAAAAAATGCTTGTGAATCTGTGTGGTGTGAAAGTTCTTATTTTCCTATCTTTTGCAAAGTTTTAATAATGGTGGGATTCATTCTAAGCTTATTAATTGGAAATATTTTTAAAGCACTTAATATTAATGAAATCAAAGAGAACAATTATGGATATATCCTGTCCAACCCTTTTTTTGGGTTGCACATCCCTTTTTTTTTTACTAGATACAGGAAAAATATTTTTGACCGGTCACGAACGCTTGTAAATCTATTTGATATTGAATGATACGAATTAAAAAAGGGGTGGGATTATTAGAGTCTCAGACTATTCGGTTATATGAAAATTATAATAAAACATATAAGAAACCTTCCTTACTCATTGTTGTTAATAGTGTGTTCAAATTTTTGATTCCTATGCTTATGCAGGAAACATATATACAATATTAAGTTTTCCTTTATCGTGGTTGATTATGTGATTATGTGTTTTAGAATTTATTTGTTGTTATATATATATATATATATATATATATATATATATACACACATACATATATGAATAACATCCTATTATAGGAAAATATGAGTTTTGTGGATGACAATGTTTGGTGTCCTTGAACCTTCCTTTTTATTAAGGGTTGACCAAATTTGGAAGTAGTTGATTCTAGTAAATAGGGTTTTATGATTAATCTTCATATACTTTTGTAGTCAAAAAGGGTGCCTTAAGTTTATAATACCTTGGGAATTTAGAGGATTGACACTTAATGGTCTTTTAGAACCTTTACAATCCTTAGCTTTTATCTCGTAAATGTTTTTCATATTTATTCCTAATAAATTTAATTATAACCTTTTTCCTTAATGTGATTTTTGAGCAAGTGTAGCCTATAAGTTATCTTACTATATAATAAGGGAATGGATAATAAAATATTGAATTGTAGTGACTATTAGTATAGAAAGGAAAGCTTCAAATTAGAAAGTTTTGCTTAACCAACCTTCCATCTTTTATGACCTTACAAGATATTGGCATATTGGACCTCTTAGAAGTTGTGATCTTCTAGACACATGACTCTATTTATTTATATTCTTGTTCATACCACCTTGTGGAAGTGATTTTTAGTTAAGAGGTTTCCTAACCACCTTGGGTCAAACCCTTGATTTTTCAGATTTGAAGTTCTATCCCTATCTAATGGAATGTCGGATATTTGTTCTTGTAATAATTATCCGTTTCAGATTGGAAATCATTTTCCTTTGTCATATTACTTTTTTACTTCTAGATTTAATAAGATATGATGTTCAAATTGATAATTATTTTAATAGAGTTTAGTTCAGGTGAGGTTCCCTTCTATTTTATTAGGTTTCGTGTCCCCTTTTGGTCTTGGTGATGTAGGAGCATAACTTATGGAGACCATAAATTTTGATCCGACTATTGGATCATCTTGAAATTTTATAGGTTGGTACATAAACAATAGTACTATGGTGGGGTAATTTTTTCTTGTAATGTTGTGGCCATTTTGGCACATTTTTGGGTCTGGATTCCTTCATCTAATGGCCTACAATCAGCTCCAAACATTTTTTTCACTTTTGACTACGTCTTAGAACTTTAATAATTTTTCTTTATCTTGTTAGAATAAGTCAAAGTTTCTCGTGGCCTTAATTTATGAAGGAATATTGGGCACATAAATTTTTGGGCCCATCTCGAGATGTTTTTCTAAGCAGTAATTTTTTTGCAATTTAGGGTTTTTTAGCATTTTAGGTTTTTTAGAGTAGACATGAAATAAAGGTGGATTCTAATGATGGAAAAGATTATTGTGGATTCCACAATGAGAAGAAAGCTATTTTGAAACTCCTTCTTTTTATTTGCAAAGTTTCTATGTGTATTTTGGGGGTATTTCAACCTCTTACATCTAGATTCACATCACTTGGATAAATTATTTAAGTTTTCATATTGTTGGTATAATCTCACTCTCTTACTACTGCATGGAATTTGAATCATTTTAACCCTCCTTGTTTTGTTAATGGGCTATAAATCAGCCTACGAGATGAGAACTTAAATTTTAGATAAAAATGGAAAATACTTTGATTCATTGCATCAAGATATCTTTGATTGTTTCTTTGATACTTAGGTAGCTTTGAGACTTCTTGCTTTTTATGTATTTGTTAGAAAAGGATTTTTGTATATATCAAATAATTTGACCGTTATGCAATGACTCATTTTTTACATTTTTTTATCTTTCGTTATTATCGTTATTAATTACGTAGTAATTTTTTAGATAAGGAATTATTGACTTGTGGTTTGAGTATTAGATTTCAATCATATAATATAAATGATCACATGATTGAAATCCTAATGCACTCAACACCTTGGGTTTGACTTTTTATAGAAAATGTTAATAACTAGTACTTATGACTTCTTTCTTAGTTTGACATTGTGGAAATTTTAGCATGATTAAAGAAGTTGTTAGTGTTTAGAGCTTAGAACCATTTCATTAAATATAAGGTTTCCTTTCATGATATTGTTAAATAGTAGCATATTGTTCCAATGTGTAGTTCTTATCATGCTCAGTTCTCATGAACTGACTCAGGCTAATAAATGTGTAGATGGATTTTGTGAGTAGAAAAAAGGGAAAGACTTGTAGAAAGTTGCATTGATTTTTCCAACGAAATTATTTTGACTAGAATGCTTAATGTGTTGAAAGGCTTGGGAATAGAATTTTTTAAAATTTAGAAGGACGTAGTGCCTTAGCATTTATGTAATTGTGGAGTAGTGTTGTCGTTATTGACTAAAACTAAAATTTGTGAAATATTATTGTGAATGAAATCAAATGAGAACTGCATTGTTATCGATATCTTATTTCATGATTGCAATTTGAAAGATATTTTATATTTGATTTGACAAATATTGTTTTACCTATTCAAAGTACATAATAATTTTTAGCTATCTTTGGATTGTGTGTCATTTTGGATAGGGAACTATGTATTTATGACTAGTTATCAAAAAGGATAATGGTAAACAAATTTTAGTTATAACATTGAGTTAGTAAACCCTTCTAGATTGTGAAAATAATGTAATACTAGGTATCACCGAGTGGTTTTGTAATCCATACAAATGTTATAATAAAAATATGATGTTGTAAACATATAGATGAAGTAAAGAGTCCTTAAGTGGAAGAAAAGGAAACTATCTTCTTGTGTTAAAAAGGATATACCGTATTACTCTTAAGCTATACTGGTAAATTTATCCTTAGTGTTGATGGTATGTAAAATGATATTAAAATGTAAACCAATGTTTAGTAATTTGGGAGGATAATAAGGTTATGTTAAATGGGGATAAATGATCAACAAATAAATAAATAAAACATAGCTGTTATAAAAATGGTTTATACATTAGATGAAATTAATCAAGAGAATACTAGATGATACACTAAATAAATTTTTATTTATTTATAAGTCTCAATGAACTATGGGTTAATGACTAATGAGATCATAAAGATGAATGAAACTTTGACCTACATACCACCAACCCTTGTGAAGGTGCATTTAATCCTTTCTTAAGTTTTTTTTGTAAACGTTAGTATCCCTGCTTAATGGAATATTTTATTTCCTAAACTAAACGGTACTTCACCTCAATTGGAATTTACGCTCACCTCTTTGTGAAACACATGTATGAAACAAGATCTTATAGCTTGTGTGTATAGGTAAACAACCTTGTGTGTAATAAATGTTTGTTTCTCAAACAATCAAGTTAATCAAGTAAATAAAGTAACTTTGGTGAATATATTAAATGGGTTATACCATAAGTTAACGTTAACAGATGAGAGGAAAGCTAGCAAGAGGAAACATGAATGTCTATTTCTCATAAACTTAATTTTCTTTAAATTAAGTTAAGAATTGAAGTATGATTATAAAAATACGCAATCCTAAAATATCATAATGTTGGAAGAACCTACCCGTAAGTGTGCAAAATAGTTGAAACATTTTGTTGTACCTAGTCAAAGAAAATAAAATGTTCTTGATGTGCATTACATGTTGTTCATGTTTCCTATGTGGGTAAATGTTGTGTAAAACATATCGTGAGTTGTGTGTAGTCCCTGAGACTACCTATAGTGTCGCTTATAACTCAAGATAGTAAATTAAAAAGTTATCTGATATTTTCTATGTTTTCTTTGTGTGTGTAGATTGTGGGTGTTACACTTCATATCGTAGCATAGTTTCATGCTCTCGAGCATATGAGATATATTGGAGTTGTGGTGGTTTTTCATGGTAGTGGTGGTGAGATTGGATGATGAATGTGATATAATTTTGATGTGAACTATGTCGTAATTGTTAAATTGTGAACTCAAATGTTGTTTATGTCGCTTAGTGTGTAACCATTGGCATGTTGATGTGTTGAGATGAGAATAACCTCTTTTTCATTTTGTGTATTAAATGAAGAATTCATGTGTGATGTACCATATTATTGTGTGTGAAAGTAATGTATTGTGGATTACAGAGTATTAGAGAATTTCTATGTTCGTGATATGTAGGTGTGCTGATGTGTTGTATGACAAGGTTAGCGTATAGTGAACTGGATTGTCTAACTATGTCATCATCATGTTGTGAATAAATGTGTGTATCACCATGTCATATTGTAATTAGCTATATGTTGTAATATTAGACATTGTGTTCATCATAAGTATAAATCATGTAATATGTGATGGTTCATGTCATGATTTAGGGGCATATGGTGAATGTATGATCCCTATTTTGCAATGTTTTAACTTTAGGTGCAACATGTGGTAATATTATATATCAAACTATTAATGTAATGAATGTGTTATATCTTGTATAGATATCATGCATTAACACTATGGTTAATGTGTGTGAACCACCATTGTGTTAGTGATGTAGTTACGTGTTATGTTGTGAAGCATACGCTAAACAACCCTAAATGAAATTAGTAAAAGTGTACCATGGACCAATCACTCAAGCTAACATTAGGCTCAGTAGATGAATATATGTACTCCTTTCTCTCTTCGTATGTGGTTATCAAATAGATTCCACCTAAGTGTAGTTGAGACTATGTTGAGCCTTTTCAAGTGGTGGTGGGATGATTTAGAAAGAGATGATGACATTTGTATTATATGATATGTTATTTTACGAGCCGAGGACCGATGTTTTGAGTGCCAACAACTTGTTTAGTACCCCCATTTGTGGTCAGTATAAGGCCACACATTCGTTGTAATGTGTTATTCCTAGATATGTATTTTATTTGTAAATTTAACATTTTCTTGTTTTTGCAAGGACCAATATTTTCTTGATTTCTATGTTCCTATAATTTGTGGATTTTATCTCGGTTGTTGTACTAACATGTGGATTTTTTCACTAACTATGGTGGTGATTAGTTTTTCTTATATTCAGATTTTCTTTTAAATTAAATGTTTTTATAGCCTTTCTAGACCAATGCTTGAATTTTTACCACTTGGCATTTCAAACGGATTGTAATGCTAGTTCGATTATCATAATGTGTGGGATAGGGTCATGGAATGCACCATGGAATGGTTAAAACTATTGAATCACTTCATTGTGTGGGGGTACACCCCAAGGAGTTACAGATAACTAGCGGGTTTTCGAACCACGAGTTATTATGTCACTTGGGTTAGGGGTGTCTAGACTCTATGTGCCTAGGGCCATAGGGTGACCAACCTCTTTAGGGAGAGAAAAGGAAAATTTATCTTTATGTTACGACATGAGGGATACATAAGATACTTGAGGGAGGCATAAGATATTTGTGTGTGTATGTGATTCATGTTTGGGAGGTATATGGAGTTGTGTTGTGATGCTTTGGGAGGTATATGAAGTTGTTTGTGATGTTTTGGGAGTGTTGTTATGATGTATGTGTACGCATGTGAGCTCGGCTATGTTTTTGATGTTTTGGATATGGTTTTGATTCCCTTATTGACACTATGCATCTCTCCTTATTGTTTTGAGTTGTGTGAAACCTTTATCGGGAATTTGTGGGGAATTTCATGTTGTTATAGAACACTTGTAATCAAGTATTAATATGTCGATAATAAATATATATCACGAGTACTATGTTATGTGGACCATGTATGTTCCTTCCATGGTTTGGTTAAGCTCTTGTGGTGTGGTACAATGTGAAAGTATGTAAAATTATACCTGTGAACCATTAGTGTTGTGTATGACCCTAGTATGGTATTGTGATAGTAGTTCCATTGGGCACCCACAAGAATAAATAAACTAAAAATTTTCAACAATGAAATATTAAGGGATTGAGTTTAGGAATAATGTAAAGGAAAAGAGATTAATTAAATAATGAAATAAAAGAGAACTGCCAATCTTCACAGAAAATGAAAATTTAAATAAATCTAAATTTTCTAGACTTCCTATGCTCGTGCTCTAACGACAAAAGTATTAACCATAGGAATAAATTCTCATATTTAGATTTCCTTTATTTCTTATCCCTTTGAATATTGTCAACGTTATTTCACATTGAAGATGATTCTTTTATAAGGGGAAGGCAATGTAATGCCCCTTTGAGTTTTTACTCTTGTTCTTGCTTCTTTAGCTACAGCTTGCTAATGTTGAATGTTGTAATGTTCTACCTATGATCATTAGGTAATTGTGATCTTCTTCCAAAGAAATTTTCATTCTATCATACCATCTTATGATGTCATAAAGGCTTATTAGATTGTTTAAGGTGTTTTGTAAAATATTTTAACAACATTCTTATTGAAGGTTAATCATATTCTCGATTTAAATGGGTTGTTAAATGATGCTTTTGTGTAGTATTTGTAAATGTGTATTTAGACCTTTCCTAAGGTGTTTATGGAATTTTTAAAAAAAAGGGGGACCTAATAAGTTTTAGCTAGGTTTAATTATGAACCACCCACCTAAGACTAACCTTGGAACAATCATGGTTAGTCTTTACTTGCGTGTGAGGGAGGAGATTTTTTTTTTGGTGGTGCCAACCTTTAGGAGGGGTAATGAATAACTAATTGATTAGATTTAAATTATTCACCCACCCTTGGCGGTGAAATTTCCTTGGTACATTCTTTTTTACGGAATAAAATTAATGTTTGGCATGTTTGGTTAAATTTTATTACCTTAGGCAAGATTTTGGTTGCTTATTGGCGAAGTGGTGGGTTGTTGGCCACCTACCATTTTTGTAATGCTTTAATGGAGGCATTCATTTAGAATGTGTTGTTGGAATGAAATTACAAAAGGGAATTAGCTATGTGGACTATCCAGATCAAGGATTTTATAAGTCAGGTTTTGTTGAAAAGGCTTTGAAACTCTCAAGCTATGACCATTCGCTAGTGTAGAGCCCTCCAAGGCACTTTCAACACCGAACCTCACAAATAGAAAACCCGGAGCAATCTTTGATGCCCAAAAAGAAAGAAATCATAGGAATGTGCTAGATGTTTCTATAGAAATGGCTTGATATGCATCAATGCAAGTTTAGAAGCTTAAATCGGGATTATAAATTGTACCCTTTTGAGATTTTTTTATCTTCAACAATCTCATGAAATGAATCATTTTGTGTTTCTGAAATGGCATTTTATAGTAAATTTTTTACCTTGATGGTTATTCCCTATTAATGTCTAATTATGTAATTCTAGATTAAGTAATTTTCTATTATAATGAAAAACTACATGAAAATCTACATGGTGTGAAAGTTCTTGTTTTCCCGACTTTTACACAATTTTTAAAATGGTGTGATTCATTATAAGGTTATTACCCGGCAATATTTTTTAAAGAACTTATGATTATAGAAATCAAAGAGAATGGTTATGGATATATCCCTTTCAACCTTGTTTTGGTTTACGCATCCCTTATTTTTTGACTAGTTACAGAGAAAATATGTTCAACTAGTCCTGAACCCTCAGAATAAATTTGATATCAAGGATACAAATAAGCAAAAAAATGGGATTATTGCATGTTATATTTCAAAATTTCACCCTGTAGAGAGATGGTCAGAGGTGTTATAAGATTACAAAATTGATCTCTCTCTTCATAGATACAATGTAAAAACATCAGGTCTTTGGGTATACCTATTTTGAGGTGAGTCTCTAGTATCAAGGTCGATTCCTTATTGATGTATCCTAAACTAATTTTCTAGGGTTTGAGGGTAAAAGATGATTGTAAATGGATTAAAAAATGGGGTGATACACCAAATTTATGTGAGGTATTTGACTAAGCACATGCACAATTGATATGAGAATGAGTTCTAGATGCACAAGCCAATAGATTTTTATAGAATATTAGGGAAAAACTTTGATGTATTGAGGGAAAGTATCACAACAATACTGTTAAGTTACACATGCACATTAATATCATGCAAAAATTACTGAATTTGCAATAGGGTAAGATGATTAATAAGGGAATTCAACATTCACAAGGATTAATAAAACATACACAAGACTGCAAATAATTGGAAAGGAAGAATATACTTCTCATTCAAAGGGAAAAACTAGAAAAATCTACTTCAACACTCCTATGTCTAAAAGTCCTCCCTTTGTGCTTGTAATTGCACACAATATATAGAAAAATTATTCATTCCACCCTTCCTAAAAATAGGGTAAAATTGTACTCACCCATGCATCCTATTTTTACCCTTCATTTATTAATAAATAAAGGAATAAAAATAAGCATGCTAATACAAAGAGGCATTAATAGCCATGATTACAACTCAATCAAACTACAGTTGACTATTCTATTTTTAATAAAGCTGGGTGAATAATGCTAATAATAAACCTTTCTTGATGAGAAAGTCTTCTCCAATGCATGCAATCTTGTCTTCTAGCTGTTCCACTTGATCCACTTGCAATTGCAAAAATAGCATTTAAAACTCCCTCTTGGATGCACATGCGTTTGATCTCCCCCTGTGAGTAAAAATAATTCATTATTTACAATACTTTGCAAAAATCACCCAATGCATGGGGACCACCTGTAGGCTCTGATGTTGACATTCCCTTTGTCTTCTTGTGGTCACATGAAAAGATACTCCTCTGCAAATAAAATCCATTTAACTTTCAATTTTCCCACTGTGGGGACCACCTTTATGTAAAAATAATATTCTCCTCTTACTCCATATCTTCCTTGGCACGAGCTTTGACTAGATTAAGGTTCATTTGAAATTTTTAGGTAAGAAAAACCTTAACCTTAGGACATATATGTCATTGGTTATAATGTGGGGCTTTTGATTTACATCGCACTTACATTGTTTGCCCCCTTTTGGGATTATTATTGCAAAATCATAATGTTGTCAACATTTTGAGATATTTCTTAGGCATCATGGTTTAGACCTTATAAGGTCAAAGAAAATAATTACAAAATTATTTGGGTGGTTGGCCCCCTCCAATGATGACTTGACCCATCTTTTTCGGTGGCATCGAGTAACCCTAGTTGAATTTAGGTTTTTCCTATGAGCTCCACATATGTACTCTAACTCATGTTGAGTTAACTAACTCGACCCTTGGTCTGGATAGCAAAAAGGTTTGAAACCTAATGATTTGGTCATTTTGGCTCCCAAGCATGAGGGAATGGGCGAAGCCATGGAAAATTTTGTCTCAACTACCATGAAAGTTGTCTCAAGCTCATTTTCAGGATTTTATAGAATCTTTGTGCATAAATTTGTGCTTCTCCACCATTAATGGAGACCTCGAGCTCACTGTAGAAGGTTTATGTGCATTTATACTTCATTATTATTTGATATTTTGGCATAGCCACTCCTCCAATACATGAGCATGGGTTCCAAAAATGAAACATTTGTTTTGCAATTTGTTATCACTGTGAAAGGACTTTGTGGAAGCTTTATTAACCACTGTTACACTAAAAGGTGAGCCTCTTGTTTGTATACTTTGTAACTGTTTCTTCTTCTAATTATTGGCTCAAAAGAATTAACACTTCAAAAACCCTTGTGTTTACTTTACATTTCTGGCATGGCTTCGATCTCTGAGCTTGAAAATACTTTTGGGTGTTTGCTATTTTACTCTGCACTTGATCTTTTCGATGGTTTGATAGAATCAACCACGACTAGGAAGATTTTAATATTTGTTTCCTATTTTTCAACTAATAAGTTCTTTACTAAAAATCGTCCTTTTAAAGACATGGGTATCGTCCTTTTTACTAAAAATCTGGATATTTGGATTTGTGTTGGGCTTTAGATATGGTTTCTTTAGCATAACTATATTTTCAATCCTTCAAGATCGAAATGGTTTCCTTGATGTTTGTTGTTTATAGTTTTACTTCAGCTTGTGCTTTGTCTAGAAGCTCTTTGTCTTCACCATGGCTGTTTCCATAGATTTCCTTGGTATATTTTTTGTGATTAAATCATTCCATATCGTTTTCAAAATACCAAAATGCATAAATGTTTTCATTTTCTGCTTAATCACTAGATCTATAAGTTTTATTAAGCGTGAACAATTCTTGACTCAAATTTGGATATTTTCTCGCAAAGTCGGTGCTTGGGTTTCTTATATCTTTGTCTAAGATCTCATTATCTATCCTACGGAGCTCTATTTGGAGCTTAAAGCTGATTTTTGCCATAAAAATCTTTGTACGTAATGGTATGCTTGAGTTATTTGATTCTCTTTTCACAATTATTACTTTTATTCAAGATCTGTTTGCAATTTAAATTGGGTTTACTCGATTTTTATTGTAGATCTTTAGAATATCTTTGCATGAGCATAACCCTATTTATGATCATTTTTATTTTGTTTCATCCTTTTCTTGTATAAGCATGATGTCATTTAGTATTTCTTATAACTGAAGAATCTACAACTATAATGCTTCATAAAATTGTGTACCTTTGATGCACTTCAGTATTTGATATTCTTGAACTTGTATAAGTATTCTGAGTTGAAAAGAGCTCAATCATATGCTTTCAAAGAAATTCTTCAATTTGAAATTTGTTATCTTGATCTGTTTGAGTTTTGAAGTACTTGCAATATGCTTTGCTTCTTCAATTCATGTTATTTATATCTTGTATCATAAGTGTTATGAATGATAGAATCAGTGTTCATGAGCCAATGTTTGAAATCAACTTCATCTTTATTTTTTGTTCATGCTTCAGTCAATACATATTGAAAGCATTTAAACAATGTACAATGTAGCTCTCGAAGGGAAATTGATTAACACAATGCTTCATATTTCTCTATGAGCCTTGATGTTCTTACATAATTGATTTTTCTTTATCTTTGTTGTTCCTTCATTAGTCATACTATATCTTTATGACTTATATTCTACAATTTGTACTTTTTAGAAGTGATGTAGCATACTGAATTATTTTTGTATTTTGTCATTCACCCTATAGCAGTTACTAGAACTAGCCATCTTGACCTCCAACTTTGATTTTATATAAGTTCTATCTTTACTTCTTCACTTTCTTATCTCTTCTTTTCATGACTGTGCAAATCATTTATGTTTCTGTACTTGTGCACTACTAAATATTTCTTGATAAAAATTGGAAAAGACTTCCTAGAAATGTGAATTCGGTATTTGATTAAGTTTTAACACTTTTATTTTAGTTGGTCATTATATCCTTCATCTATTGAATTATGGCTCATTGATCGAATTTTTCTTAGATTCCTTTTTTCATTCTATTTTAGTCATAATCTTATCTCTTTTCAGTTAACTTCAGCCTTTATTTGAATTGAAATAAATATACTTTCATGATTCAAGTTATAGAATGTGTCACTTCTTTCTTCTTACCTGTATTTGCACATTTAGACAAATTGGTTAGAAAATATTAGGATTTTTGGCCTCTCTTTCATTCCATAGTTTTTCTCTTTCTTCTCTCTCCTTATTTCTGAGTGAATAAATCATGTATGTTGCTACAGAAAAGTACTTTTATCAGTTATGCCTTTGATATCTGATGTAATTTATACCTCCTATTGTTAAGAGATCCACCTACACGAATTTTGATAGTATAGTAATATGGATCAACCCTGAGCTCAATTTTGACAGTCTTTCCTTTTATGTTTTCAGGTATAGTGCCATTTTCCAAGTAGCAAGGATGAATATGTAGAAAATCTAGAGCTAGAAATGCATCAAATGAAAAGAAAGAAACCTTAAGGAAATGACAGGTTCATTCATACTCCTCTATTTTATTTTTCATGCATATGTACCTCTTACTTTAGTAGTTGTAATTTACTCTTCAGTAGTTGTAATTTACTCTTGAGTTACATCCCACGGCTTGTGTGGGAACATTTGAAATTCCTTATGAATAAAACATTGAATTCTGAAACTGAGTTGTGTATTTCTTTCTACATTTCATCTTTCTATATGGATTGTATGATGAATTAAACAACTCAATAATATAATTGAATGTCTTAATCATGAAGGAAAGAACCTTAAAAATACTTGTAACTTTTAGTAATGAACTCTGACTACTGCAATCTATAATTATGATTGTTGTTCCAAAACTTAACACTTCATCTATTCTACACTTTAATGTCTTCATCAAGATAACACATCTATCCTTTGGGGATTTGTGTTCTTTTAAGATAATCATGAAATTACAGACTATGTGATCTGTTACATTTTCTAACAACACACATAGTTGTACATTTCATATAATCATTAATTAATTCAATAGAAACAATATTGAACTAAAAATAAAACACCCCTAGCTTAGGTTCACTTCACCAATGCTATCCATCGTAACAAAGTTTCGAGTTTCCCATTTTTTCACAAGTGCAAAAATTGTCAACATTTCTTGCAATCCTACAGGGAAAGCTTCCTGCTAGCTTGTACACAAAGTTGTCTTGCTCTTGTCCATCGGGCATATAGTCCAAAGAACATGATCAAGATCTACCTTTTTGAAGGTCCAACCCTTCCAAAATGAACTAAAACTGGAAGGATCTAGTAAACTAGATCACGTGCATGAATGCTCTTTATAGAATTTAAAAACATTGCAATGTGTAGGAACTGTACTTAATTAAGGGAAATCATACTCTAAACAGACAGTTGTGATTTTTAATAATAGTGTTTGAGAAACATACCATTCATAGGAATGGGAAGTTCCTCTCCATTCGACCTCGAGAGATGAAATGCATTGTGTTCTTTACAAGATGAAATAATGTAAGGACCACTCCACATTGTATTGAATGTTGTGTGCTTTCTTTCTGCTTTGCATAATCAGCATCCCATTTCAACACAATGTCTCCTTCATTGAAGATTATGAACTTAGCCTTCTTATCAAAGTTCTTCTTCATTTGTTTCTTATTCTTTTCCATGTTCACATGAGATTTATCTCTTAGCTCTTGTAATTCCATTAATTATGCATAGCGAATTTGTAATGGTTCATTCGCAAGAAGCTCCATTTTATGTAGCAAATCTAGTGTAGGTAACTCAACTGAAATAGGCATTCTTACTTCTTTTCCGTAAACAATCTTGAATGGTGAATTGTCTCTGATCTTTAAGAAGTCACTTTATTAGTCCAAAGTGTTGTATTCAACATTATATGCCAAGCTCTCTAGTTTTCTTTGAGTGTTCTTCTCGATGATGCTTAAAATATTCTTGTTAGTACATTCAACTAACCCATTGCCTTATGGGTGATAACTAGATGATGAACTTAAAAAATCCATGGTTGATGACCTAATTTGTTACCTTTGCACCAAGCAATGCTAAAGCATTATCTCAAATGATAGTTGATGGAACACTAAATCAGAAACTATACCTTCATAAAAGGATAGTATCAAAGTTTCATTAGAATCTTTCAAGGTGATTACTTCAATCTAACATGTAAAGTACTATGCAGCATTCAAAATCAACTTGTGTCCTTGTGACGAGGGGGTATTTATCATGCAAATAAATTCAAGACCCCACTACATGAAAGATTTATCAATCAAATAGGTCAGCAGGGCAATGAAGCTAAACATTATTTTCTAACAAAGAAAGAACATTTTTTACACTTTCTCGATCCATTCGAAATAGAATTTGAATATGTTGGGCCAATAGTATCCATATTTCATAATTTCTAAGGTTGGGTACATGTTAAAAATTATCTCCAAAGTGGTCCTTATGGAATTCGGATAATAATTGTTGAATCCTATCGTAATCAACACATAGCAACAATATTATGTTTATATCGCTTTTGAATAACACACCATCAATAAAAACAAAAGGTAAAACTTTTCACCTAAAATACCTTCGTTTCTTATTGCCCATACTTTCCAAATAAGTGCCATGATGCAGATAGTTAACTAAATCATTCATCCATATTGATTCTTGAACTTCTTGAACAAGCTCAGGTTGCTGATTTTCTCGACTAGACAATGACATCTAATCATTGATATGTAACTTGAGCATGTTGTTTTGGATCTTCTAACTCTACAGCCTATTGTTTTTCCATATCAACAATTAGATGCTCACGCAAACCTTTACCTCGAATTGTCTTCTCAACATGGATATCAACATTATATTCCATGACCTTTGTTGTCCAGCCTGCTCTTTTCTCATTCAATTATTTATTTAACAAGAAATATTTTACACTTGTATGAGAAAAAGAACATGTATCCTGTTGTTTGAAAACATGTACTTAAAATTCTTTAGTCCTCTGACTACTGAAAGTACTTTTTTCAAGAAATGTGTACCTTGTTTTGTAATCATGCAAAATTTATCCAAAGAAATCAATTGGTTGTTCGATATTTTCATCATTAACCTGAGTTAATATGGTCGAGATTGTTTCAGCTCATACAAGTGCATACATTGTAAAATATTTATCAAAATTTGGATTTGCAAGAGTAGGGGCTTGAGAGATGCATTTTTTAATTGCTTCAAATCCTTCTCTCCTTTCATCGTCCAAGAGAAATTCTTCTTTCTTTAACATAGTTGTCAATGGTTTAACCAACACTAAAAATATGGAACATGTCTTCTAACAAAATTGATTTTCCCTTAAAACTCTCGTAATGCATTCTTGTGATGAGGAAATGATAGTTGTGATATGGCTTCAATTCTAAAAGGGTCAATTTCTAAACCTTGTTTAGAAAAATTATGGCCAAGTAATTTACCTTGATGTACTAAAAGATAGACTTTTTGGGATTCTAAGATATCCTAAACTATCTCGCATAACTGAAAATTCTACCTTATATGTATTAGATTTTCATCTATTTTTTTGAAAATACCATAACATCATCCAAATAATCCATTATGCATTTTTTCAACAAGATACAAAAATCCATGTCCATTGCATGTTGAAACATTGCACCAGCATTTAAAATGCCAAAAGGCATTTTTTTGTAAGCATAGGTACCCCACTTGGTGGTAAAATTTCTTTTTACCCGTCTTCTTCTCGACAAGAATCTTTGTATCCACTATAATCGTCTAAAAAAGATAATCTGTTAACAAAAATTGTTCTTAAAATTTGATCCATATTAGGAATTGGGTAATGATCTTTTAGTGAAGCTTTCTTAAGATCTCTGAAATCTACACATAATCTGATTTCTCCATTCTTTTTCCAAACAGGAACAAGATTGGCTACCCGACTTGAGTGCTTAACTAGAAAGATAATACTTGATTTGATCAACTTAGATAACTATTTTCTCATTAGAGGCTCTATCTTGGGATTTACAGGCCTCTGTTTTTGCGTAATTGGCTTAGAATTATGTTGTAATTCAATAGTATGTTGTGCCAAACTTGGATCAAACCATTTCATATTTTGGTATTTCTAAGCAAAAACATCCTTAAATTCCTTACAAATATTGATAAAATAAAGTTTCTCAACAAAAGAGCATACCTTCTTAAGAAATATATTTTTGCCTTAATCAACTAAGATCTCTTCAAAGTTATCTGCATGTGTTAACATCTTTGTTTTTTCCTTCCTTAACTGATCGTTAGTGCTGAAAATTTCTTCTAGTGTGACCAAACCTTGAGGTAGTTTATTCGTATTTAATTCAACAATTTAGTCACCATATACGTGTTGCAATTTCTCTTGATTTACTACAAAAAATTCAGCTTCTTACTATAAAAACCTACAAATATGTTCATCACATTCAAAAACATGTCAATTTAAATCATTATTAGGTATAAAATTCCTAACAATCAACTTTATGTGAGGCTGAATCTCATTGTTTTTAATTTGTTCCAGCACTTCAAAACTGGCACCGATTGCTATAAGTCTATCTACATGCTTGTTTTTTGTTCTAGGAATAGATTGGATAATAATATCCTTAAAATCTTCCATTATGTTTGAAACTCTATTTCTATAAGACTTCATTAATGGATTCTTACAAACATTGAAATTTCTTACTTGATTGATAACCAACTCAGAATCACCAAAAATATGTAACACGCTAATACCTCTCTTTCTAGCCCAAAGTAAGCCATGAATTAATGCTTCGTATTCAACTACATTACAAGTGCGTAAAATTGAGTCTCAAATCTTCGAAATACCTTTTGTTCAGGCGAAGTGAGCATCAAATATGATCCTTGTCCTTTCTTGTTATTAGCTCCATCAAAATGAAGCTTCCAAATCCCTTCTTCTTCATTTTTGGTTTCAAAAGCAAGGGAATTTGTGTCTATTCCTCATGCAAAGATAAACCAAAAACAAATTCTTCAACTTCTTTGAAAGGGTCATGAGCATGTTCTTCATATGTCTTTTCATCCATAAATAGATTAGAAACACCATCGAAGTTTTGAAACATGAACTGTATTATCAAAATTAGACTAGTCTAAGGCTACATAATTAGGTAATGCATTAGAAGCATGAGGCTTAATGTGAAATCTGGCCAATGATTGAGAATTTATAGTAAATTTTGTTCCAAAACGTGTAGTGAAGAACAATAAAGACCAATCTTAAGAGAGATAACCTCTTATTTTTGTTCATGAAATATCTAGATAAGCATATAGCAAAGTGAGGGGGTAAATCCAAACAATAATATATTGCAATATGGAAACATTCGATAAGCATGTAATGTTACCTCTATATTTTTTATGATGCCAACCGTATTCGTTTTAGTCCCATAAAGATGTATCACACTCTTCTCTATAGGTTTATAATGCAAACCCATTTTTTCTCGTAATTTCTTTCTGCATAACTGTGTTACTTAACCACTATCAACCATACAATTACGAACAAAATACTCTCTCCGATAATCAAGTGAAAAATAAAATGGTGGTGGTTTCTTGATATCTTGAGCATTTAAAACTTTTTGAACCACCCATTTAAATTTATTAATGCAGTCATGTTCCATTGTTCTAATGACCATATCTATTTTCTTAACTTCCTTTTTTGTTGTTTTTGAAGAAATTTGCATCTTAGCAAGTTCATGAGAATGTAGTTGTTGTTGTCCTACAATATTTAGAGCATCCCACATTGAGATATTAACATTATGCTTTTTCATTACATCAACAATGTTAAAAGAAGAAACAATTTTAGAAATAGACTCTATTGTTTTAGCATAGGCTTTAGTGAAAACTGATTCTTCTTCAGTTGCTTTTGATATCTGAGGTATAAATAATCTTCTCATCATCGCTATAGCTTTTTTTTCTACTCTTTCCCAACTCGAACACATATTGTTTTTTATCGAAACGCAAAACTCTTAGCTGATTTTTGGCCTATAGTTGTTGTTTTATCAATGAATGTGGGTAGAATAGGCCTATTTTGTTGTTTTTTACTTTCCTGGGCTTTTTCTTGAGCCCTAGTAGTAATTGCAATGAAATCATCCTCACTAAAACTGACTAAGTTCTATTCTAGTGCTTTTGAAGATGAGTTTCTTGTTTCCTACCCTCTTTTTGAGGCATGAACAATGTCTTTGGTTGAGGTTGTGAAAAAAATTATGTTAAGGAAATAATTTGGGAAAATTTCAGCTAAATGAGGATTAGTACAAGGTTAACACCATTCTTTTGTGACATATTAATCAAGTTATAAATCATTAGATGTACTAGAGCCTTTGGGTCAAACTACATTTGTTGATAAGATTGCCTATAGTTTTAATTTTACCAACCTGTGATTAGTTAGGACATTTAAATTTTACAACTAGGTTACAAGAATAACATTTGTGAAAAACAAGTTCTAGATCAATTCTAATCCACTAGAATATACTTTTCTTTTGTTAACAATTATTAGAGGTCACAAAGTCTAAAATTTAGGTTAGAAGGTTCAATTAAGTTCGAGGGTAATTCATCACCATACCCACTCTCTAAAAGGATTTAAAGATTCAATTAGATTTTTCTCAAAATTAATGCATACAAAATTTCCCTAAACCATTCCCATTGGATAGGAAATTTCTTCACCTTTCTAGTGATATAAAGAAGTCCACCGAACTCCCTGTATTTCAAATGTTATGGGCCAGTGGGCCTTGGGGTGAAAATTTTCCCAAGAGCGGGCTTGCATGGTGTAGGAAAGAAATTTTTCGCGAGGGAGAGGTCAATGGGCTGCAGGGAGAAAAAATTCCCCCACGGGTGGGTCTACGGGCTACTGGGAGAAATTTTTCCACAAGGGAGGCTTTCACAGGGCCGTGGGAGACATTTTGTAAATTTCTTGCGTGGGATGAAAACCCACCTTTGCACCCATGAGTCCATAAGTCTACAAGGGACAAGTGGCACATCGTAAGCCAACACAGGGAAAGTGGGGTGGTGGGGATAAAAGGATTTTAATTGTAGAGGGGAAAAAAGGGTAAAATTCACTCACGCCTCCGTTGAAAACCTCATGATGCCTTGTGGTAGCTTCTTCCTTTAGATACGGGCCTACAGCCGATGGGGAAAATCTAGAAATTTTTTCCAAAATTTTCTTAAAACACAAAGGCCAGGAAGGAACCCGATTCCCCGCCAATGCCTCGTGATGCCACGTGGCAGCCCCTGATTGGTCAGGGGTCATGGAAAAAATATAGAAAATTTTTCAATTTTTTTTTGAAGTGCTAAGTTAAAAAAGGATCCTCCTCTCCACCAATGAATCATAGTGCCATGTTGTAGCTTCTAATTGGTTGTAGGCCGATGGGGAAAATTTAGAAAAATTTCCCAAATTTTTTTCTGACAGTTAGAATTTTTTTTACACCAAATGAAGAAAAACTTCAGAAGGCCATAACTTTTGATAGAGATCTCAGTTTTGTAAAACGAGGACTTTCTAGAAATTTCTTGACATCCTATTGACATAGGATTCATTAAAATTTGATTTTAATAAAGTTTAAGGAGACAATTTCCAAAAATGATCTACAGATTTTTACAAAGGCAAATTGGTAAATTTAAACTTATAAATTTTCTCAATTTGATCTTCTTCCTCTCTCAACAAGTCAAGTAGAAAAGGAGAATTGTTCTTAGATATATTTAAGAAGGATTTCATGATTAAATTTGTCTTATTGATTTTCAATTTGAAAGCCTACATCTCTTGACAAGAAATAACCGTAAGAGGGTTGAGCCTGCTTTGCAAGGTTCAAGGATTCTCCTTAAGTAATTTTGTCTAATTGTAATCATTTATAGCCTAGCATGTTCAATTTTAATGTTTCTTGTTATTTCTTGATTACAGGTTCAATTGGTTCATTTCTAGTAAAAGTTGTAAAGTTTAATGTGAAGTAGAAATGGAAACAACAAAATTAACTTAATTGTTCTTATTTTACTTGCCTTAAAAATGAATTCATTTCATGCTACTTTCAAATAGGTTTCATTCCTTCAATCAACTGATAAAGACAATAATGTAACTTTTATTATTTTCAAATCATGCACTTAAAAAAAAAGAGTATTACATTTTCTCCATACACATTTATTTCTTTCAAACAAAGATTATAACTCACATATAGGTGATCAAATTCAATACAATGATGTAATTCAAGGAAGGTTATGCAATATTTTATTGATTCCAAAAGACAACTTTACAACTTCCTTCTTTCATTCTTTAATTTCATGATACAGAACACAATTTCTTTCTTTCAAAAGAATAAAATAGAGTATGTCAAGATTTCACATTTCAATTTACACTTGCATAACCAATACAACATTTTCCCATTACAAAACACACACAAGTTCATCCACTTCAACTAGGAAAGGTTATAATAAGATTGTCAAACTATCCTTATCTCAAATTCAGAAAAACAACATGCATATTTCTCATTCTTCCAAATTGTGATCACAACAAGAGTAGGGGAAAGGCAATGCTCTCCACCCATTCAAGACATCCAATAAATAGGAGAATCCATCCGTCTTCATTGGCCCCCGAGCCCCAACCATAATGCAATAATAGATGTGATTCAACTCATCACAACAAGAGGCTTCCACAAATACACAAGCAACATTTTAACAATAAAAACATAGACCAAAACAAAATGTAGTTTACAACTACATTAAAGCATGATAAGTATTACTGAGGCTTCATCAAACAAGCCAAAGGAGCAAGAAACTATGGGGAATGCTTCTTATTCCTCCCAAAAGGGGAAATGGGTATCACCACAAGAATTAAATAACACCAAAATATAGTCTATCAAAACCATGACATTCCTTATGCCTCTCCAAGTATTCCTTATTCTTCACATTTCCTTATGCCTCCCCAACCTTTTATGGCACCCATAACGAGTAAATAAATGCAAGCTATTTCTCGTAAGTTGGAACCCAAATCCCAACTCCTCCATTGTTATACCTCCCTAAAACACACCGATGCCTCCCACAAAATAAACCCCATAGTCTTCTCCTACACCATTCCTAGACCATCTACCCAAAGAGCCCACAAACATGCCAAAACTTTTGTGCATTACATTTACATTCATAAAATAAGATAATTTCAAGAGCCAAGTCTTACCTCTCCATGATGGAGTTTCCTAAGCTCTAAATAGTATTTGTTTCAAAGCAAACAATCTAAAAATCCACCAATAAAAAGCATGCAACAATATTCAAACTTATCCAATAGCAAAAGCTCCCAAAACAACAAGGAATTCACCTAAGAATGGAGTATAATTTAAATTTTATAGAAGAGGGAAGGGAAGAGGATGAGGTGGATCCATGTAGGATGCCACATCACACATCCTCAATGCCAACCCCAAAATTCAAATTCATTCTCCAATGCATAATAAAAGGTGGGTGAATAATATGATAGTTTACTTACATACTCAAATCCAACCCAAAACCGCAAGGACTGAAATTAAACCATGTAAGAAAAGTACAATTAAAACTTACAATTTGACTTACACAAATGCATTATAAAAGTCTAAAATCAACCCCGCAACCATAGGTATGGTTACTAAATAAATTTAAGAGGAATGGGACAAGTTTAACTTGTCCCACAAGCCTCTAACATCAGCCTCCAATGACAAATTCTAATTTCCAAGAAGATGAAGTGTTTCACACTCCAAAATCAACATACACATTACTTACACATTCTTTCAACACTTTAAATCATAACCAACAACTCGTTAATTACATTCTCATGATATCTTTTAATTAATTAAATTAACAATATGGTTACCCACAATATTAAAACAACATTTAACAAATTAAAAAAGGGGCAATGCATCACAAAATAAACACATGCAAACATTAAACAATTTTTCAAATAAAAATAAAAAAACCCTTGGTAAAATTTAAAGGTGATCCCCCCCATGGGAATCCCTAACAAAAATAAACACACACAACAAATATTGTTGCCATGGTGACCTTGTTGAATTCATCTAGAATTCCAATGTGGTTGGTATCCAATCCCCCGATGTTTGTTGTGATATTTTAAACCCGAAAATACAAATACCTCCTTCACTTAGTGGCCATATAAAAACATCAAAAATGATATAAATAAAATATCAAAATCATCTATACAAATGAATCACAACAACATCAAAGTAACCAACAAGATCATTTGCAATTTTACTTGACAACTATATTATCATAAAATAGTTTCCATTTCTAGGTCTACTCACAATATCCAAATATCACATGTCCGAACAACATCCATAATATAACCATGTTAAAAAAGATATCAACATCAATATCCAAAATATGTCTAATAATCATCATGCATCATAACTAAATCAAGTCAACAATAATCCATGATCTAGCATCTAACATCATACTATAATAAAGTTCATAATCATGTCCATAATATAATCAACAAAGATCATGATTAGTATAAAAAAATGTCAAAGGGAAGTGGGCACTAATTCCTCCTAGAAGTCACTGGAACAAATGTGGAAACTGAAATCATAGTAAACTAGCATCCTCCCATGTAGTTGTAGTCTCATCATATCTATCCCACTGCACCAAAACCTGATCAACCTCTCTACCCCAAAGGCCCAGGGTCCTGCGATCTAGGATGTGAACGGACTCCACCATCACCTCGCCCTTATTCTACACATGTAATGATGTCCAATCTAACACATGAGAATGATTGGGAACATATCTCCTAAGAACTAAAACATGAAACACATCATCTATGCGAGACAAGGTAGGTGGAAATGCTGGGCATTTGCACGTCAAAGGGAAAATACGCTCTAAGATATCAAAAGGACCGACGAATCTAGGAGCTAACTTAGAACCTTTTCCATAACGGATACAGATCTTATGTGGTGTGACACAAAGGAACACCTTCACACCTACATGAAAAATATGATCGATCCTATGTTGATTTACATACTTATTTTTCTTTTCTTGTACCTCTTGTAGTCTTTACCGATCAAAACCACGTATTGCTACCATGTACTCGTGAACAACTATGGTCCAAGAGAAACCATTTCCTCTAACCTGTCCCAACTAAGAGGTGTCTTCCACTCTCTACCATACAAAGCCTAAAAAGGAGCCAGTGCCTATAGAAATCTGAAAACTATTATTTTAGGAAAACTCCACCAAGTACAGTACTCCTCCCATATAGACTACTAATCCATCACATACGTGCCGAGCATATCCTCTAGAATCAATCACCTACTCACCTATCCATCCGTCTCTGTGGTGATATGTTGTGCTGAAGTTGATTCTCATCCCGAGGGCATACTACATGGTAGTCTAGAAATGGGAAGTTTAAAAAGGATCACAGCCACTAATGATCTTCTCGTGAGTAATCCTATGCAATGTGATAATCTCATCAAGATATACCCATGTCACCGTACTAGCTATATAAGTGGTCTTTATCAAAGAAAAGTGAGCCACTTTTGTCAATTTATCAATCGTGACCATGATGGTTTCAAGGTGATATTTCGACATCGCAGTCCAACAATGAAGTCCATGGAAATGATGTCCCATTTCCACTCTAGTATAGCATGAGGAAAGATAAGGCCAGCAGTATGTCGATGCTCACCTTCATGTTCTCGCACTCTAAACATTGTGACACAAACCGAGCCATGTCTTTGCAAAGTCCTCTCCAAAGTTGATACAACTATCTCAAAATAGCATGCATGCATCTTCTTCACCCCCGGATGGGCTGAATAAGGTACACAATGTTCCTCTATCAAAATGTCCTACATAAGCCTCCATCTCTAGGAACATAAATCCAATATTTGTGCAATAGAAGGCCATCTTCCTCTAGTAATAAACCATCAAACTTCCCTTCAAGGGGTCTCGGGACTCGATCTCTTCTTGAACCGCAATGTATAAGTTATCAAGAGGAAGTTGTTAAAGAATCCTACTCCCCAAATCTGTGCCCACCGAAGTGGCCATAATCACACGCTCCATTTTCTAAGAGCATCTACTACCACATTCTCCTTACCCTTCACATGCACTATCACCATATCATACTCACAGAGCAACTCCATCCAATGTCGTTAATGAGTGTTGATATTGAGCTACATGAAGAGGTGGAAAAGACTCGTGTGATCATCCCGAGTGTGAATCTTTGACTAAGTAGAAAGTACCTCCATCAACCAAAGCATGCATAACTGCCACAAGCTCAAGATTGTGAGTTAAATAATTAAGCTCATAATCCTTGAGTTTGTGAGACTCAAAAGCCACTTCTTTTCCCTACTACATCAACACAGCTCCAAGTCTTACCAAAGAAGAATCCAAAGTGAAGCAACCCAAAACAAGGCAATGAATTCAAATTTTATAGAAGAGGGAAGGGAAGAGGATGAGGTGGATCCATGTAGGATGCCACATCACACATCCTTCACCCCAACCCAAAAAGTCAACTTTATTCTCCAATGCATAATAAATAGGTGGGTGAATAATATGATAGTTTACTTATATAATCGAATCCAACCCATACCCGAAAGGACTGAAATTAAACCATATAAGAAAAGTGTAATTGAAACTTACAATTTGACTCACAAAAATGCATTATAAAAGTTTAAAATCAACCCTCCAACCTTAGGTATGGTTGGTAAATTAATTTAAGAGGTATGAGACAAGTTTAACTTGTCCCACAAGCATCCAACATCAGCGTCCAAGGAAAAATTGGAATTTCCAAGAATATGAAGTGTTTCACACTCTACTATCAACTTACACATTATTTCAACACTTTAAATCATAACCAACAACTCTATTAATTACATTCTCATGATATATTTTAATTAATTAAATTAACAACATTCTTACCCACAATATTAATACAACATTTAATAAATAAAGAAAGGGGCAAATGCATCACAAAATAAACACATGCAAACATTAAACAAAGGGTCAAATAAAAGAAAAATACATAAAACCCCTTGGTAACATTTAAAGGTGATCCCCCACATGGGAATCCCTAACAACAACAAACACACACAATGAATATAGTTTCCATGGTGACATTGTTGAATTCATCTTTAATTCCAATGTCATTGGTCTCCAATTCCCGATGTTTATTGTGATATTTTAAACCTACAAAATATAAATACCTCATTCAGCCTCGTGGCCATATCAGAATATCCAAAATTATATAAATAAAATCTCAAAATCATCTATACATATGAATTACAGCAATATCAAAGCAACCAACACGATCATTTACAATTTTACTCAAAAACAATATCATCATCAAATAATTTCCATTTATAGGTTTACTCACAATATCCAAATATCACATGTTCAAATAACATCCATAATATAATCATGTTAAACAATATATCAACATCAATATCCAAAATGACTCTAATAATTATCATACATCATACCTTAATCAAGTCAACAATAATCCATGAACTAACGCCTAACAACATTCTATAATAAAGTCCATAATCATGTCCATAATATAATCAATGTATTGATGATCAAGTATAAAAAAGTTTCAAAGAGAAGTGGGCACTACACAAGTCTATTTTTAATTGAAGTCAACTTTTTCCCATATTCTATAAACCTTTAAACACGCTATCTCGATGGGGCTGTAATAGAAGGTTCTATTGTTGTGATAGGTTGTGGATATGTGTCAAATCTACTAAAAAGGCATCAAGGCCTTACTACTAATGTTATTGCTTGAATAAGACTATTTTCAGCTTTTATAGCAATGTCATAAGCATCTAGAAGAGTGTCACCTCCCATAGACTGAATCATAGTTGAAATATTTTTTTAATGCTCTAAGATAATAAAGGAAAGCATGGTCAACTTGAGGCTTAACACTTGTTGGGATTCTTTCCCAAGTTCTGGAAAATGAATGTTGAAACTAGACATAAATTCATGAGGAGCTCTTCTAATGGTAGATAACTATTCTATGAGGGATAAATGATCTAAATTATCTTGAAATTGTTTCAACAATTTACCACCTAAATAATTCCAAATTATTATGCTTTCAATCAGTATATTTTTATATCATTACAAGGCCTACCCTTTAAAGGATGCAACTAAAACTCTCAAAGCCACATCTTCATGAGTAATATTATGGACTACACATAAGACTGCAACAAATTTTATGTACTCTATAGGTGTAACCTGATTTTCACCTGTGAATGAAGGCAAGATTTTAATGGTAGTATTAGGGATATCATGATAAACTGGAAATATTAATGGGATGCCATTAGTAAAGGTCACAAAATTCCTAGGTAGTTGAATAGCCATTTGAAAAATAGGTATCTAAATAGAGAAATTAATGCGTGGTTAAGGATCACTGGGAGGAGGGTTGTTAAAACCATGCCTATTACAAGGTAAAATATTACCAACTCTTCTCCTTATTTTAGAAGTCAAAGGTAAAGAAATAAACTCTAAGGAATTTCTCTTACAAATGATCCTAGAGTCACTTTAGGCATGGAACATGCTATGAAACTAGTATGAAATCATCTATATGGAGTTGTTAAATAAATCTTTAAATATTTAGAATAAATTTTTGCATATTGCTAATCCAAAAGTAAATTTTGCTTTTATGAATCTACTTGTAAATTGTTGTAATTTCCTCAAGATCTTATTTTATGTCTCACTAGGCGTGCAAAAAAATAGTATCTCATCGAAAGTGCACCTTGTAAAGAGATGGCTGCAGTGTTCTAAGCTTGCAAAATTGTTCTCTCTCTCTTTCATATATATAATGGAAACACATCAAGTCTATGGGTATACCTATTTTGAGGTGAGTCTATGGTATCAAGGCTAATTCCTTATTGATGTATCCTAAACTAATTTTCCAAGGTTTTCGGGTAAAATATGATTGTGAATGGATTTGAAACTAGGGTGACAGACCAAATTTATGTGAGGTATTTGAATGAGCACATGAACAATTGATATGAGAAGGATTTCTAGATGCACAAGCCAATAGCTTTCTATAGAATATTGGGGAAATTTTTTTGATGTATAGAGGGAAAGTATCACAACAATATTGTTAAGTTACACATGCACATTAATATCATGTAAAAATTACTAAATTTTCAATAGGGTAAGATTATTAATAAGGGAATTCAACATTCACAAGGATTAATAAAACATACAAAAGAGTACAAATAATTGGAAAGGCAGAATATACTTCTCATTCAAAGGGAAAAACTAGCAAAATCTACTTCAGCACTCCTGTGTCTAAAATTCCTCCCTTTGTGCTTGCAATTGCACACAATATATAGCAAAAATTATTCATTCCACCCTTCCTAAAAATAGGCTAAAACTATACTCACCCATGCATCCTATTTTTACCCTTCATTTATTAATAAAAAAGGAATAAAAATAAACATGCTAATATAAAGAGGCATTAATAGCCATGATTACAACTCAGTCAAACTATAGTTGACTATTCTATTTTTAATAAAGCTAGGTGAATAATGATAATAATAAACCTTTCTTGATGAGCAAGTCTTCTCCGGTGCCTACATTATTTGTCTTCTAGTTGTTCCACTTGATCCGCTTGCAATTGCAGAAATAGCATTTAAAACTTCCTCTTTGATGCATATGCAAAAGTTGATCTCCCCTTGAGTAAAAATAATTCATTATTTACAATACTTTACAAAAATTACCCAATGCGTGTGAACCACTAGTAGGCTTTGATGTTGACATTACATTTTTCTTCTTGTGGTCACATGAAATGAGATTCATCTGCAAATAAAAGACATTTAACTTTCAATTTTCCCAATGTGTGGACCACCTTTAAGTAAAAATAATATTCTCCTCTTACTCCATATCTTCCTTGGCATGAGATATTTGACTAGATTAAGGCTCATTTACAATTTTTAAGGTAAGAAAAACCTTAACCTTAGGATATATATGTCATTGGTTATAATGTGGGGCTTTTGATTTACATGGCACTTACATTGTTTTCCCCCTTTTGGGATTATTATTACAAAATCATAATGTTGTCGGCATTTTGAGATATTTCTGAGGCATCATGGTTTAGACCTTAGAAGGTCAAAGAAAATAATTACAAACTTATTTTTGTGGTTGGTCCCCTCTAACGATGACTTGACCCTTTCTTTTTTGGTGGCATTGAGTAACCCTAGTTGAATTTAGCATTTTTTTGTGAGCTCCATTTACGTACTCTAACTCATGTTGAGTGAAATAATTTGGTCCTTGGTCTGCATAGAAAAAGGTTTGAAACCTAATGATTTGGTCATTTCGGCTCTCGAGCATGAGGGAATGGGCAAAGCCCTAGAAAATATTTTGTTGATTACCATGAAATTTGTCTAGAGCTCATTTTCACAATTTTTTACAATCTCTGTGCATAATGTATTTCTTCTCCACCACAAATGGAGACCTCGAGCTCATTACGTATGGTTTATGTACATTTATACTTCATTATTCTTTGAAATTTTGGTATATCCACTCCTCCAATACATGAACGTGGGTTCCAAACTATGAAATATTTGTTATGTTATTGATTATTATTGTGAAAGGTCGTTGTGGCAGCTATAATGGGCGTCGTTAAATTAGAAGGTGAGTCTCTTGTTTGTATACTCAGAATCGCTGTTTTTTCATCTTATTATTGGCTCAAAAGAATTAACACTTTGAAATCCCTTGTGTTTACTTTACATTTCTGGCATACCTTCAATATTTGAGCTTGAAAATACTTCTGGGTGTTCATTATTTTACTCTACACTTGATCTTTTTGAGGGTTTGATAGACTTGACCATGACTAGTAATATTTTAAGCTTTGTTTCATATTTTTCAACTAATAATTTGTAGATCTAGTCTTTTAAAGATGTGGGTATCATCTTTTTACTACAAATTTGGATATTTAGCTCTGTGTTGGGATTTAGATATGGTTTCTTTAGCATAACTATATTTTGAATCCTTCAAGCTCGAACTAGTTTCCTTGATGTTCATTGTTTATAGTTTTGCTTCGGCTTGTGCTTTGCCCAGAAGCTCTTTGTCTTCGCCATGGTCATTTCCATCGATTTCCTTGGTATATTTTCTATGTGATTAACTCATTCCATCTCATTTTAGAAATAGTAAAATGCATAAAGGTTTTCATTTTTTGCTTAATCACTAGATCTAGAACTTTAATTGGCATGAGTATTCATTCTTGACTATAAATTTGGATATTTTTTGTTCGGTGCTTGGGTTTCCTGTAGCTTTTTTTGAGCTCATTATCTATCCTGAGGAGCTCTATTTTGATCTCGAAGCTGATTTGTGCCATGAACAAAGATTTGTATGGCATGGTCTGCTTGAGTTATTTGATTCTCTTTTCACCATTATTACTGTTATTCAAGATCTATTTGCATTCTGAACTGGGTTTGCTCCATTTTGATTGTAGCTCTTTGGAAGATCTTCAACATGACTGTAACCCCGTTTATGAGTATTTTTATTTGGTTGCATCCCATTCTTGTATAAGCATGATGCCATTTAGTATTTCTTATAACCTAGAAATCTGTAACTATAATGCTTCATAAAATTTTGTACCTTTGATGCACTTCAGTATTTGATATTCTTGAACTTGTATAAGTATTCTAAGTTGAAAATAACTTAATCATATGCTTTTGAAGAAATTCTTCAATCTAAAATCTATTATATTCATTTTTTGAGTTCAAGTACTTGCAATTTGCTTTTCTTCTTCAATTTACGTTATTTATATCATGTAGCATAAGTATTCTAAATGATAGAATCATGTTCATGAGCCAATCTTTGAAATCAAACTTACCTTTCTTTTTTTGTTAATACTTTAGTAAATACATATTGAAATCATTTTAAAAACATACAATGTAGCTCTCAAAGGGAAATTGAATAACACAATGCTTAAGATGTCTCTAGGAGCCTTGATGTTCTTACATAATTCATTTTTCATTACCTTTGTTGTTCATTAGTCAAACTATATCTTTATGACTTATATAATGCAATCTCTACTTTATAGAAGTGATGTACCATCCCGACTTATTGTTGTATTTTGTGATACACCCTATAAAAGTTACTAGAGGTGTTCATCTTTACCTCAGTAACTCTAATTTTATATAAGTTCTATCTTTAATTCTTTACTTTAATCTCTCTTCTTTTCATGACTGTGTAAATCACTGATGTTTCTATACTTGTGCACTATTGAATATTTCTTGATAAAAATTGGAAAAGACTTCCTGGAAATGTGAATTAGGTATTCGATTAAGTTGTAACACTTTTATTTGAGTTGGTCACTATATCCTTCATCTATTGAATTATCGCTTATTGATGGAAAGATGTAAAATGCCCATTTTACAAGGCAAAGCCCTCACAAAATTTTATCGATTCCTTTTTCATTCTATTTCAGTTGTAATCAGATCTCTTTTCAATTAAATTTAGCCTTTCTTTGAACTCAAATAAATATAGTTTCATGATTCAAGTTACGAATGTGTCACTTCTTTCTTCTTACCTATATCTGCACATTTAGACAAACTGGTTAGAAAATATTAGTCTTTTTGGCCTCTCTTTCATTCCATATTTTTTCTCTTTCTTCTCTCTCCTTATCTCTGAGTGAATAAATCATGTATCCTGCTACAAAAAAGTAATTTTATATTTTCTTTCTTTGATATCTGATGTAATTTATATCTCCTCTTGTTAAGATATCCACCTGCATGAATTTGGACAATATAGTAATATGGATAAACCCTAAGCTCAATTTTGGCAGTCTTTCCTTTTCCATTTTTAGGTACAATACCATTTTCCAAGTAGTGAAGATGAAGATGGAGTAAAGCTAGAGCTAGAAATGCATCAATTAAAATGAAAAAAACCTTAAGGAAATGATGGGTTCATTCATACTCCTCTATTTTATTTTTCATGCATATGTACCTCTTACTTCAGTAGTTGTAATTTACTCTTCAGTAGTTGTAATTTACTCTTGGGTTACATCCCATGAATTGTGTGGGAACATTTGAAATTCCTTGCGAAAAACATTGAATTCTAAAACTGAGTTGTGTATTTCTTTTTGCATTTCAAATTTCTATGTGTATTGTATGATGAATTATACAACTCAATAATATAATTCAAATGTATTAATCCCAAGGAAAGAGCCTTAAAAATACCTCAGTAACTTTTAGCAATGAAATATGACTACTGCAATCTATAATTATGATTGTTGTTCCAAAACTTAACACTTCATCTATTTTGTACTTCAATGTCTGCATCAAGATAAAAATCTTTCCTTCTCGGGATTTCTTTTCTTTTACTAAATATAATCATGAAATTGTAGACTATATGATCTGCTACATTTTATAACAACACACATAGCTACGTATGTCATGTAATCAGTAATTAATTCAATAGAAACAATATTGAACTAAAAAAATTCCTCGCTTAGGTTCACTTCACAATTTTATCCATCATAATGAAGTTTCCAGTTGCTAATTTTTGTAGAAGTGCAAAAATGGTCAAAATTACACTCTTAGATTGTTTGGTTATATGAAAATTATAATAAAATATATCATAAACCTTCCTTAATCATGATTGTTAATAATGTGTTCAAATATTTGATTCCATGTTCTCGCGAGGGATACATATATATATATATATATATAGTATTAAGTTTTCCTTTATCATGGCTTTTGATTGTTTTTTTCAGACTTTTCATTTCTTCTCCTTGTGAGAGATACATACATGCATATATGTATAACATCCTATTGTAGGATAATATGAGTTTAGGGGATGACAATTTTTTGTGTCCTTTAACCTTCCTTTCTATTAATGGTTGAACGTATTTGTAAGTAGTTGATTCTATTAAATATGGATTAAAGATTAAAATGTGTATACTCTTGTAGTCAAAACAAGGTGCCTTAAGTCTATAATGCCCTGGGAATTTGGTGGATTGACAGTTAATGGCCTTTTAGAACCTTTACAATCCTTAGCTTTTATCTCATAAATGTTTGTTATACTAGTGCATAGTAAATTTAATTATAACCTTTTTCTCTTAATGTGATTTTTGAGCAAGTGTAGCCTATCAATTAGCTTGTTAGAGAGTAAGGGGACTTGATACTAAAATATTGAATTGTAGTGACTATTAGTATAGAAAGGAAAGATTCTGCATTGAAATTTTTACTCAACCAACCTTCCATATTTTATGACCTGATAAGATATTGGCATATTGGACCTCTTAGAAGTTGTGATCTTCTAGACACATGACTATGTTATTTTATATTCTTGTTCATCCCACCTTGTGGAAGTGATTTTGTGTTCAGCTTTTTTCTTAACCAAGTTGGGTCAAACCCTTGATTTTTTAGAGTTGAAGTTGTGTTCCATTCTAATGGAATGTCGATATTTTTTTCTTCTTTTGTAATAATTGTTTGTTTCACATTGGACACTATTTTCCTTGGTCGTATTACTTTCTTAGTCTCATCCTAAATGGGATATGATGGTCGACTTGATCATTATTTTAATAGACTTTAGTTTAGGTCATGGTACCTTCTATTTTATTGGGTTTTTGTATTCCCTTTTGGTGTTGGATAAATTCTTTTAGTTTTCATGTTGACATTATAATCTTAATCTCTTACTACTGCATGGTATTCGAATCATATTGACCCTCCTTGTTTTGTTAAAGGGTTATCAATCAACCTATGAGATGAGAACTTAACTGTTAGATAAGAAATGGAAAATACTTTGAATATTGTGTCAAGATATCTTGGACTATTGCTTCGATACTTGGGTAGTTTTGAGAAATTTTGTTTTCATATTTATTAGCTAAATATTTTTGGATATATCAAATAACTTGACTGCAAGGAAATGACTCATTTTCACATTTAGTTATCCTTCATTTTTATCTTTATTAATTGCATAGTAATTTGTTAGATTAGGAATTATTATTGATTGATGATTATATTTCAATCATATAATCTATATGATTACATTTTTGAAATCCCGACATACTTGAAACCTTACGATTGATTTATAAGGCCAATGGCTCCTACTTGGTTGATTGTTAAACTTTTTTTTAGAGAAAATTTTCATAACTGGTGTAATGACTTCTTTATAAGTTTGACACTGTCAACATTTTAGCATGATTAAAGAAGTTATTATTGTTTAGAGCTTAAAGTCATTTCATTAAATAAATGGTTTCCTTTCATAATATTGTTAAATAGCAGATATTGTTCCAATGTGTAGTTCTTATCATGTTCAGCCTTCTCGTGAGTCGATCAAGCTAATTAATGTAAAGATAGATTTCATGAGTAGAAAAAGGGAAAGACTTGTATAAATTTTTATAAGTTTTTTCTAATGAAGTTATTTTTACTCGAATTCTTAATTTTTGAAAGGCTTGGGAATAGAAATTTATGGAAAATTTAGAAGGATGTAGTGCCTTAGCATTTATGTAATTATGGGCTAGTTCTTTCATTATTGACTCAAAATAAAACTTGTCAAATATTATTGTGAATGAAATAAAATGATCATTGTATTGTTATGAGTATCTTATTTTATGATTCCAATTTGAAAGATAGTTTATCTTTTATTTTACCAATAATTTTTTACCTATTCAAAGTACATAAGAATTTTTAGGTACCTTTGGATTGTGAGTCATTTTTGATAGGGAACTATGTATTTATGACTAGTTGTCAAATAGGATGATGGTAAACAAATTTTAGTTATAAATTTTAGTTAGAAAACCCTTCTATATTAGATATACCTTATTACTCTTAAGTTATACTTGTAAATTTATCCTTAGAGTTGATGGGATGTAAAATGATATTAAAATGTAAACCAATGTTTAGTAATTTGGGAGGATAACAAGGTTATGTTAAATGGGGATAAATGATCAAGAAATCATTAAATCTAACTTATCTTTTATAAAATATGGATTATACATTTGAAAAACTTAATCAAGAGAAGACTAGATGATGCACTTACTTAATTTAGATTGATTTATAAGTCTCAATGAACTAAGGGTTAATGACTAATGAGATCATGAAGATGAATGCAAATTTTATCTCGCAAACCACCAACCCTTATAAAGGTGCTCTGTAATCTTTTCTATTTTTTTTTCAAACGTTATGATCCCTAATCAAAGGAATCTTTTAGTTCTGAACCTAAACAATACTTCACCGCAATTGAGTTTCCACTTGCCTCCTTGTGCAACAGAGGTATGAAGCAATATCACGCAGCTTTTGTGTATAGGTAAATGAACTTGTGCATGATAAATGTTCTTTTTACAAATGAAAAAATTAATCAAGTAGATAAATTAACTTCGGTAAATCTATTAAATGGGTAATATCGTAAGTTAACATTAAAAAATGAAAGGAAACATAACAAGAGGAAATTATCAATGTTTTTTTCTCATAACATGAGTTTTCTAGAACTTAAGTTAAGAATTAAAGTATGATTATAACAAATACGTAATCCTAAAAGATCATAATGTGGGAAGACCCTACCTGTAAGTGTGCACTTTGTAGTTGAACCATTATGTTGTGCATAGTAAAAGAAAAGTTCTTGATGTCCATTAAATGTTGTTCATGTTACATATGTGGGTCAATGTTGTGCAAAACATATCATGAGTTGTGTGTAGTCCATTGAGACAACTTTGTAATGTCACATATACCTCAAGTAAGTCAAAACAAAAATTTATCTGATATTTTATGTGTTGTCTTTGTGTGTGTAGATATTGGGTGGTACATCATTTACTCCCCCAAAGAGAAAAAAATCACTTACAACATCATCCTCACATTGTGGAATATTATTCATTTTCTCATAGTCCACTTATAGTTGTTTATCTCAAACCCAATGACCTTTAATTGACATTTTATAATCCTACATCTGCTTGAGATGCTCTTGAGCCTTTCCTTGTTACTATATGTTTTAATTCGACACACACACGCACGCACACACGCGCGCGCGCACACACACACACACACACACACACACACACACACACACACACACACACACACACACACACACACACACACACACACACACACACACACACACACACACACACACACACACACACATATATTACAGATACAAATTTTGTGTATCCCACTTATGCTCATATGAATGGATATTTTGAGAAGTATACCACTAAATTTAGTTCTCACATAATTTTTTATATGGGTTTATCTTACACGATATTATCCATATAAAAAGGATATTCTAGAAAATTTTATTTATCAAAACTTTCAATAAAGAATATGAAAATTAATCCTAATGATTAAGAAATAAATTTTAACAAAAATTAAAATGTGATGAATGATGTAGCAATGCATTGTAATACTATAAAAGATGTGAAAAAAACCCCAACACTAAATATTAGTTAGGTGTAAAAATATAAAACAATATAGGGATTACACAATACTAGATGAAAATATATATAATGTATACTACTAACTATAATTGGTGAATATGTTGACATTTAAAAATGTAAATTATTTTCAAAAAACAAACTAAAATTTATAGTATTACTTATGTTAAATTCCAAGTTGTGTTACAAAAACAAGATATGGCAATAAGGTACATTGGAGGACTCATGAAAAATAAATTAAACTAAAACCCTAAGTGTAATGAAGAGTTAAGACACTTAGCTGATTTCACAATATTCCTAGAAATATGCAAAGGTGGAAAAATGATCAAACTGGAACACAGGAGGTCGCAACCGAGCCCCAAAATGTAAAAGTTTAGAAGGAACACAAACCACGACACTGGAGTGATACTTAGTTTCTGGATGGTGTATCCCTTCTTAGGAACCAGGGTCTATGCAAGAGGTCCAAAGATGAATTTTACAGGGTCATTGGATGATATGAACATTTTTATCTATCTCTAGTATGCCACACAACCGGTATGGATGTCACCTATAAACTACAAACAAGAGATTACTTGAAAAACTCTCAAAATAATATTAAATTAAAAAAATGCATAATGAGGGGCCATACTATCCTTAGATGCCACAATGGATATATTAAAATGGATAACTACACTACATCTTAGACTAATGTAGTTTGTTGTGTGTTTGTGTAGAATCTTTCCCTAGGTGGCTCTTATGTGTGTCACACTTGATATGAAAGAAACGTAGGTAGTGGTAGAAATATATAATAAATGTGTGCATTCAAGAGAATAAAATTCCCTCCTATGAATTGTGATGCATAAAACCAGACCTTGTCCCTTACAATGGTGTTAGATGGATGCAATTATGCTCTTTAGATGATTGTAAGATGTAACCTTAGGTGATAATATAGATGCTTATAGATTGGTCTTTTACTCTCGTAAAATAAATTTATATTTATATGATTCTCTTGTTCAAGTTTGGTAATTGATCATAAAAATGATGAACACTAATAGATAAGGATTCCTAATGACTAGAAACAACCCTTAAAGGAGATATATAAATATAAAGATTTATATGGAACCTAAAGGCAATAGAGAATCCTTGACATTGGTGCTGTAACTAGAAGTTGGTGTCAAGAGCCAAAAAAGGTGAGATGTGAAGGGTCAAACTTTGTAGTCAGTCTCAGTAAGGTAAAAATGGATACCAAAAGGAACCTAAGAGGCCAAGTGTAGTGATCAACTAGAACTTTTCTCCGGTAAGAAGAATATGAATAGTATTTTGTTATTAGGACCTAGTAATGTACCAAAATTGCATGATTTAAAGTATAAATTAGTCCCAAATTTATCTTGCTAAGAGGAAATCTCGGTAACATAAAGTAGATAGAAATGTGTACCTGATAACCATATATATCGATGCAAAAAAAAGCGTGTGTCGAGACAAGAAAAGTGTGGAGTGATAAAAATAATGAAGCTTGGAAACTATAAGAGATGAAGTAAAAATGGTGTAGATAATCTAATTCCAAATTGTCTATGTTATTTTTGTTAGAAAAATGTCCTTCATCATGTGGTAGCTTGCATTCTTGCTATGTAGGTTCTTTAAACTTGATTAAATAAAATCATTTATGAGATTAAATTCATGCTCTTATCTCCTTTATCTCTTGCTATGAGGATCTAACAAATATTACTACAACACACACACATTAGTGTTTATTTCCACTAACCTTTGAATGATCTTGTCTATAGGAAACTTCATTGATCAATCAATAAGGATTATACAACTATGGCTTTAACAAGAGATTCATAACATTTCCTATGTTCATATAACATCAAACTCTTCTTGGATACTTAAGATCCATCTTAATCCCTCTTCCGGGTAAGTGCAGCAAGTTGGGGGACAATTAAGTGGACATCAAATCCTTAATTTTACATCAATAACAAAAAAACCTCAAATTTAGTCTTCATGGGACTTGAACCATGTCAAAAAGTCAAAATTATGTCATAAAAATGGTACCATCGCGTAGGGTATACTGTTAGCTTTGTATATATATTGATTTTAAAGTGAATAGAATAGGATAAATATCATTTTATAATTTTTTACTAATAGTAGGTCTTTAAGACACTTTCTCTCGTGAATGTTTATGTCTACATTTAAGACTGCAATTTTTTTTTCACTTGTCAAAATATGATAAAAATTATACCATCCCAACCATGGTGAAATTATATACATGTTCAAAAAAAATATTTTGTTTTCAATATTTTTTGATGAAGTTATGGCGGGGAAAATGGAAAGTGCTCTATTTTCTTTATGTTTTCAGAGACCACTTTCATAGAAAAAATCATAAAAAATAAAAAATTACTAAAATAAATACAAAATAAATTCTATCCCAAGATAGCTAGTAGCATCTAACTTCTCACCAAAGGAAAAAAATAGATATCAATTTTTGGTCATCCAAATCATAGGCGAATAAGCTACAATCTTATAGGCATTTAAAAAAAAAAAACAAGTCATTGAATTTTGAGTGTTTAATATAGCTAAACTTTTCCATTCATTTAAAAAAGTAGTATTTTAGAAACTAGTTTCCGGATGCTACAATTCATATTGATATAAGTTTATCTAATTTTGAGTGTATGCATTGCTAATAATCCCTACAAGTTGATATTATGTTGTTATTTGCAACATGACGTCAACTTATGACCCCTTTTTGTCCCCCAACTTGCTGCACTTACTCTCCTATCAACTTCTAGTTATATCTCCATGTACACTACTCACTACTAGTTTTTTAGAGCCTAATGAGGCTCTTCATAGTCACATTATACTAAAAAATTCCCTCCATGTTTCTTATCATCCCATATTGATTTGAGATGTCTTATTCCACCACACATACGGTGATTAGACTATCACTTCTTTCATTATTTTACCATCTAAAATAGATCTCATTATTATTATTATGATGCTACTACCTATTTTAAAGGATAAATGCTCAAGTATTTGAAACTAAACATCTAGTCTTCCAAATAATGTTAGTCATTCGGATACCCATTATTGGGTTCTCAAGCATACCTCAAAATTTTGAATTTTTCCTTTGTATGGAAGTGGAGATTCTAACCCAATGTCATAGGATAATTAGGACTACTTCTCTTGTTCATCATGAAACTATGGTCTATATAGCTTAACCTCAACAAATTTTAATGTGACCACCTTTGATATTCTCTCCTTATGCTATGGAATCAATTTTATTCCTTCATTCTTCAACTTGCTCATGCATACATGTCAATTATCCTACTTCTGTGCAAAGAGACAAGCTACAAAATTCTACTTCCACATATCTTCCTCAGATATGTGACTAATAAATTGAATCCTTCCATACTTCTAGAACTCACTAGTAAAAATAGATCCCCAATTTTATCATTTTTTTCTAAATGCATTTCTTATAGTTTGATGCCCTAAATTTATCCCGAGAGGAAGAAAATTGAGCTACAGGAAATTATGATATGTTTCAAAGGCTAAAAAAATTATGTGTTACTTCTCTCAATCTTCCCTCCTAAATCAAGCTTCATATATTTATAAATTATTCTATTTATCTTATTGTCAAACTCAAACTCTCGACATGGTAACAAATATTTATTTACAAATTAAGAAAAATAATAACAAAACATGCAAATAGAATTCATTCTCCTAAAAATCAATCATTCCTTTTGATTCAATATTATTTAGTATTGTTACATACATCACACACATCTTACACATGGATTCTCTCCCTTTTTTATGCATGTTTCTTATATTAGCATCAAGAAACAACAACCTCTAAAATGGTGCAACCACCACTATTTTTGACTCCACAATATTCTAAACTTGAAACCTAATCAAATCACCTATAAACAACCTATGAACATGTATGAAAAAAATATTACATCTTTTTATGGCCTATATGGCCTTATTTTGCATATATTCACCATATCTAGTCAAATTCATTCTTAACCAACATGTTCACTTTCACAAACATTCTTATTTATATATTTGAATTTTAACATTCTAATATGGAGGGAAAACACTCCTCACTTCATGCCTATACCAGTTAACACACCTAAACTCTTGATGTTCCAACGATGCTCCTATTATGTCAAAATAGTAGCACCCTAGGATTTACACATTACAAAACCCTACTTTTGACTAACATGGGATTGTCTTAAGGTGTGGGACCTTTCAAATTGAGAAAAACCTTAAGAGAAGGATGGTTCTTGAATTATTCCAATGCTGATATAATCCTAAACTACCAATTCCAAGGGACCAGAGGAAGAGAAATACATAAATGTAAATCCTAAACTAAGGGAGGTGATAGCACGAAAACAAGTCTAGAGAGATTCCTACTGAGTGAAAGTTGAGAGAAATGGGGAAGAAGAGGGAAGATAAAATTCCAGAGTCCCATAACACATTCCAACCTTCAATCTCATGGAGCATAAAAGTTTTAACTCCTACAAACGAACACAATATGTATAATATACCTAAAAATATAATATAAGGCAAGAAATTCAATATAAATCAAGATAGGGCAAGGAGAGCCACAAAACACTAATTTTATTGCATAAAATGATGCACAATAAATTACATTATAGAAACAAGGCAAGAATCCTTCACAAACTACATAAATTTGAGACTCAGTAGCTAACAAAATTGCTTGAACAATTTTTCCAGAGTTCCTTTACAATTTTGAAATCCGTATCCTTCAAATGAGGGGAATATATATATATATATATAAGGATTTATCAACCATCATACTACATTAAATTCATGTACATTGGTATTGGTAGCCATGATGGTTCAATTTTCAATGGTACTTTTCTTGCATGGAGAACAGGGTACCATACCTCATTAAACCAGTTATTGAGCTACCTTGTATGGTATCATTAATGTCTGGCCATATTTGAAACTCTTTATTGTCGTCCAATGGAAACCACTAGCTGATGCATGAAAAGAAGGGAAGAGTCACCACCGATGAGGAAAATACTTTTCACATGACAAGAAGAAATTTTGTCGCATGATAGAGAGGGGGTTTATCCGTGACAATAAAAGGAGCTTGATGTGTGACAAGAGGTGGTATTGACGTGCAATGAGAGGGTGATGACGATGGAAAAAGTTAGAATAGCATGTGTCAAGTAGAATCATTGATGTATCATAAGAAGAGGGGTGTTGACATGCATCAAGGAGAATGGTTAATGTGTGACAGAGGAATTGATTGACACATGACAACATGGTCTAGTTGATGTATGACAAGAGGAAGCAGTTGACACGTGACAACAAGGTGTGGTTGATGCACAACAAGAGGAAGTGGTTGAAATATAATAACAATGTGTGGTTGATGTAAGACATGAGGAAGTGGTTTACATGCATCAATAAGGTGACAATCCATACATTTTTCCATTTTTACCTTTAATTCAAATCCTGCTCTACACCTTCACCATAGAAAGTAAGCTCGGTCAAGACGAGATACCTCAGTAACCTTCTCCCAATAACTATCACATCCCAGACCTATAGGTTGATCCATTTTACATGGGAGTGTAAAAATGCATAAAAATTGTGACTTATGGGGTGAACTACACGTTAAATCTGAAAGACCACTGATTTTTCATCCATTGGGCATGGAGTCATTCGATTTCGAAACTAGTCTTGTGTCCAAAACTTCTTGTTTCTCTTGAACATTACTAAGACATTAATTTATTATCGTATCTTTCCTAAAACTAGAAAGTGCAACATTAACAAACCACAACCATGTACTAATAATAAAATCATACATATCCCAAAATGAAACATGCAGAGAGTGCACAAGTATTTATCTAAAAGTAAACCTAGCTGCAACAAAATGATGTACTATAAGAACTTGGAGGAATTACAAAATCTAAACTAATATTTATAAGAAATATACTCCCATCAGTAATAATTCTTGAGATAGATGCCTTTGATTAGAATATGTAATTCTTATTCATCCAACTTTGTCAATTGAAAGCACTTGTTTTCTTTACATCCCAAAATCAAGTAAGGATCAATCCACATTGCATCAAACTTAGATTTCCTTCCGTATAGTTCTATCTACGTCCCATTTTAGAACCAGGTCTACTTCTTGACAAGATTTATTTTTGGCCTTTTTGTCAAATCTCATTTTGATTTTATCTTAATCCTTCTCCATTGTTGTCATGGCTTGGTCCATTAGCTCTTCTAGCTCCATGAGCTCAACATATCTGACTTCCATAGGTCGAAACTCGAACAACTCTAGTTGTTTGATAATCTCCAAGGATGATAATTCAAGGGATATTTGAATCCTTGCTTCTCTTCCTTAAACCAACTTGAAGGGATAAAAACTTGTTGATTTATTGGTAGTGATTCTATCAACCCACAACACTAAATTCAATTTGTTATGCCATGTCCTTTGATTATCATCTAGGGTTCTTTTTATAATTCTCAACAAGTTCTTGTTCATGGACTTTGCTTGTCTATTACCCCAAGGGTAGTAGTTATAAGAAGTGCTCAAATATATTCCATTTCTAACAGCCCAATTAGATATTTTTTCTCCAAGAACAACTAAGGAATTACCTGATATTATATTGGAAGGAACACCAAACCTTATTGCAACACCTTCATAGAAGTCTAGAATGTTAACTACATTTTCTTAAGTAAAATTTATTTTGTACACTTAGTGAAGTAATCATGTGGTGAAAGAATCCATTTGTGACCTAGGCTAGAACTTGGATTTACCATCCCAATAAAAATAAATCCCCAATTAGATGAAATTATGCTCAAATAAGAAAGGATGGAGTGAGAGGGCTGCTAGATTCTCTTTACCTATGAAGAAGCAACACTTCTTTCATTTCTTGATCCATGAGTAGCAATCATTAAAAATATTAGGCCAATAATAACTATCCCTCATGATTCTAATAGTTGTTTCTTTTGGGGTAAAATGACCACTTTCCTCTCCATCATGAAACTCGTGAAATACCCTATCTATTTGATCTTTCTTGATGTACCTTAGGAGGACGCCATTCACATCCCTTCTAAAAATATATCATCTACAAGCACGTATGTGATGTAATGAAGTCTGAAATATCTCCTTTTTATTTACTCAACCCATAAGAAATTTAACCCATTTGAAGAAAATATACAATATCTTGAGTGCAACAAGGAGTGGGTATACCGCATACAACATATTATTGATTATCTTGCAACATCATAACAACTTCTACCTCCTCTCTTGATTCAGCATGTTGGTTAGAATCTAGCTTCTCACACAACCCTTTTCCCCTAACTAATTTGGTCACATTTATATCAATATCATACTCCATGACCTTGGTTATCCAACCAACTCTCTTTTCATTAAGGTCCTTGTTCAAAAGAAAATATTTTACACCAACATGTGAAACTAATAGATGAATTATGTTATTTGACACTAATGTCTTAATATCTTTAGAATTTTAATCACAGCAAGGACATGCTTCTCAATGAATGAATATCTCACCTCATAATCTTGAAGGTTTTGGATGAAGAATGTGATAGGATGCTCCATTCCTTCTTGATTTGGTTGTACTAGTATGGAAGATATTGCATTTATGCTTCAAAAAGAGTATAAAATGAAGTCCTTCAAGAAATCTACTTTTATCAGGGTTAGAGCCTATGTAATGGCATGATTTATAGCTTCAAAGCTTTATTTTCCTTCAGCAATCCATTTTAAAACCATGGTCTTCTTCAACATCAGTGTGAGTGGCTTGGCAAGATGGTCAAAGTTTGTAACAAAATTAATTTTCTCTAAAAATATTTGGAAAGCCTTCTTGTGACTTGGCAACGAAAATGCTCGAATGGCTTATACTCTTTCTAGATCAATTTCAAACCCTCCCTTAGATAGGATTTGGCCTAAGAGCTTGCCTTTATGAGCTAAGAATATACAATTTTTTAGATTCAAAGACACTCCAAATATCCTACATCTTTGGAACACTTGTCTGAGATGAAAGAGGTTTCTAGTTGCATTCTTGGAGAATATAGTGATGTCATCTAGATACATAATAAATATGTTATTGATCATCCCTTTGAATTTTATATCCATTTCCCTTTGGAAATTTGCTCTAGAATTCGAAAGTCCGAATGGAATTTTCCAATAAGCATATGTGCCCCACTTCTGGGTGAAGGCTGTATTGAGCTGGTCATATTCTTTCATCATGATTTGATTATAGCCCGAGTATCCATCTAGTAATGAGAACCTTTCGGAACTGAAAACAACCCACAAGATTTTCTCAATGGAAGGAAGTGGGTAGTGGTTCTTAAGAGAGGTTATGTTGAAGTCTTGTAAATCCACACATAACTTGATTTCCTCATTATTTTTTCTAACTAGCACAAAATTTTATACCTATGAAGAGTGCTTGATTGGAAAGATGATGCTTCCTTCAATGATTTTTCAGTTCTCTTTTCAAGAGAGGATCGATCGGGGATTGATTTCCTTTTCTTTTTCTTAATGGGATTAGCTCCTGAATCTAGTTCAATCATGTGTTATGCTAGCCTAGGATTAAATCCTTTCAAATGTTCATAGCTCCAAGAAAAAACATCTGGAAAGTCTTGGAAAACTTATATAACTTCATATTTTTCTTGTTCAATGCTTACCTTGCCAATTTGAAGTGTTTTTATTTCTCCAACTGAAATTGGCTCTGAATCCTCACCTTTGACCTGAATATTTTCTCTTTCCCTCTAAAACTAATCATTAGGATTGAATATTGACTCTAGAGTCACTAAACCCTTTGGTAGATTATTTTTCCTCAGTTGAACCACTTGATCACTATATTGTTGCTCCAATTTATCTTTATTTTTTACCAAGAACTCAGCCTCCACCTACAATAAATTAATGATATGTTGATCATTCTCAAATACCTACCATCTCATGTTATTGTCTGCCCAACTGGCCTCACAATTACATCAATATGTGGCTGCACTTTATCTCTTTTAATATTTTCCACAACATCAAATGTTTCTCCAATTGATGCAATCCTATCCACAGCCTCATTCTTTTTCCTTAGTATGGCTTGAATATTGAATGCTTCAAAATAATCAATTTGATCCCGTGCACTGATGCTTTATAATATTTCAACAGATCATTCTTAGCAATATATTTTCCCCTTACCTGGTCGATGATTAACTCACTATCCCAAAACACTTGATAATTTTTTATACCCCTCTTTCTTTCCCAATTCAATCCATTTATCAAAGCTTCATACTCAGTGGTATTGTTTGAACAAGTAAACTAAAAATGAAAAGATAATTAGTTCTTCATACTATTGATGGTGAATCACAGCACCCTACTACTCTGTAACTCGATGGGTTGAGACTCCAAGTGTGATTGCATAACATGGAGCTTTTCCTAAGTGTGGGACCTTACGAAATCAGAAAATCTCTCCGGATGAAGGCCGTTCCTATTCCTCTGTTCAGATGCACACAAAAAATGCAGAGGGTTTACTCAAAAACCTAATCTAACTTTCCAAGGAGACAGGGTAAGAAGATGCATAAAAATAAAACCTAAACTAACAAAGGTGATGCACCAAGGAATGAAGAACACCTGTCTTGCCAATAAACACAAACCAATAAAATGTAATGCAAGATCATGCACAGATAACCAAATTGCAGTGAAAGATCAGAAGGATGAAAAATGAACATAGAGAGGGTTGAGAATCATCCACAGACATGCATTATTTGCTCCAAAGATTGATACAATACACTACAAAATGCCAAGAGGCAAAGTTGCATTGCAGTTTTAGATGGGAGGTTTGAACTCCACAAAATCCACCTACAAAAAGAGGAGAAGGGAGGGGCAAAACAAGAATGTCCAACCTTTAGAAAGAATCCCCTCCTTATAATTTATAGGAATAATGAGAGAGAAAAGAGAGAGGAATTCCAAATCTACCCCAACCACCTCCAGTTGCATTTAATTCATCTCATTATGGTGGTAGGTGAGAACCCTAACAAACCCAAAAAGTGGTGAACTGTATTTTTCATTTTAAGAATTTTTTATCACCAAATTAAATATATCCCATCGTAGTTTGATAGAGGACCTCGTAATCTTTCCAAAAATTCCAACCTTGCGTGAATCCAAGCTCCCTGTGAAAAGTTATGGCCATCCGAATATCTCGGGTCGAGTGGTCCGCTTCTGTCGGCGCTAAAAATGTTGCACCTCCTAAAGGTGCGCCTTGGCGCATCCATCCTTATGTTAACATAATATTACATGTGCCAAGGCATGAATTTCTTTGTGTCGACACCTTATTTCGTGTTCCCTTAACTTGCGCCTTGGCACATCCTTTTTTGTGTCGACATCCTTTGTTGTGCACCCTTAACTCGCACTCGCGCATCCTTTTTTGTGTCGACATCCTTTGCTATGTGCCCTTAACTTGCGCCTTGGTGCATCCTTTTTTGTGTCGACATCCTTTTCTATGCACCCTTAACCTGCGCCTTGGTGCATCATTTTTCTTGTCGACATCCTTTTCTGTGCGCCCCTAACCTACACCTTGGCGCATCCTTTTTCGTGTTGACATCCTTTGCTATGCACCCTTAACTCCGTGCCTTGGCACATCCTTTTTCATGTCGACATCCTTTTACCTGGTGGCATAATAAACATCGGGCTTTAAGTTTCTTTGATTTCCATATTCTTCTTCTTGTCTATATCTACCTGGGGGGAAGATATTTACAACAATTTTGGTGACTCAACCGGATCACCTGCCTGCTATGTAGAAGATCAGTGGCCTTTTAGCAATCCATTAGGCATGGAGTCATAAGCAATAACTTGAAACCAACCTGATATCTGATCCAAGACTTGATACTGCAACTCCTTCTCCGACAACATTCTAAACTATAGAAATTCAACCTAAGAGCAACAAACTCCGTGCAAAGCACTTAGGGAAAATGAAACCTAACTACAACAAGACAATGTGCATCCACACTTAGAGGAATTGAAATCTAGGCTAATATTTACAAGGGAAACCTTTTCCTTTTAGTAGAAATGTTTAAGATAGATTCTGTTAACTGGAATCGGAAGTTCCTCTCCATCCAATGTAGACAATTGGAAGGCATTACTACTTTTCAATCCCGTGACCATGTAGGGACCACTCCAAATGGCATCAAACTTGGAATTCCTTCCTGGTTTTGCCCGATCTACATCCCATTTCAGAACTAGGTCCCCTTCTTGGAAGGTATTTGCTCTCACTTTCTTATCAAACCATCTTTTTACTAGGGCTCCGATCCTTCTCAATCGTCTCCGAACTGCATGTTCTCTCGATTTCCTCCAATTCCATCAACTCCACATACCTGGCTTCCATTGGTTCAAACTCATCCAACTCCAACTGCTTCATGAGCTCCAATGCTAGCAATTCTAATGATAGAGGCAATATTCCCTATTTCCCATAGACCAACTTATAGGGATAATTGCCAGTGAGACCTCTTTTGCGTTATTCTGTCAGCCCATAATGCTTATCTTAGCTTGGTATGCCATGTCCTTTGGTTTTCATCCAAATTCCTTCGATTATTCTCATAAAATTCTTGTTCGTGGACTCTGCTCGTCCATTACCCTAGTGGGTAATAGTTTGAAGAGGTGCTCAAATAGATTCCATTCTTGACATCCCATTCTCGTAATCTTAGAACCTATGAATTCCAATGCATTGTCTCGATATGATAGTGGTGGAACCTTGAACCTGGTCACTATTCCTTCATAAAAGTCTAGTATGTTAGACTCATTTGCCTCTTTGAGCGCTACTACTTCGGTCCACTTGGTGAAATAGTCTGTTGCCATGAGAATCCACTTGTGGCCTTGGCTTGAGTTTGGGTTGATGACCCTGATGAAGTCCAATCCCCATTGCATAAATGGTTGGTCAACCAAAATCGGGTGCAATGGAAGTGCTGCTAGTCTTTCTTTGCTTGTGAAGAGTGCACATTTCTTGCACTTTCTTATCCATGTATAGTAGTCACTGAACATTGTGGGCCAATAATACCCTACCTTCATTATCTTGAGAGCTATTACCCATGGGGTGAAATGTCCTCCAGAATCTCCATCATGAAAATCTTGTAACACCCTCTCAATTTGACTTGTCCCAATGCACCTCAATAGAACTCCATTGATGTCTTTTTTAAACAAAACACCATCAACAAGCACATATGGAATGGCTTGTAATCTGAAGTATCTCCTCTTTTCTTTGCTCATTTCTGGAGGGCATAGGCCTGTCTTGTAGGAAGTGTATCATATTCTGAGTCCAACAAGGAGTGGGCACGTCATCATCTTCCTATTCTTGACCATCTTATACTACCAAGACAGTCTCTTTTTCATCACCTGCTTCAACTTACCGACTCAAAGCTAGTTGTTCACATAGTCCTTTTCCATGTACTAGTTTCGTGACCTTGATCTCGATGTCATATTCCATGACACGGGTTATCCATCCTGCACATTTCTCATTCAAATCCTTGTTTCAAAGGAAGTCCTTGAATCCCGCATGAGAGACCAACAATTGGATTTTGTTGTTTGAGACTAGGTGTTTGAATTTATTTAAGCTCCTGATCACTGCAAGGACATGATTTTCAATGAAAGAGTACCTATTTTTGTATTCCTCAAAGCCTTAACTGAGGAAAGCAACTGGTTGTTCTAATCTCTCTTTGTTTTGTTGTACCAAGATTGTAGAAATTGTGTCTCCACCACCAAAGGCATATAGCATGAAGTCCTTGGAGAAGTCTGGATTGACGAGAGTTGGAGCTTGAGATATAGCCTCTTTTATTTCCTCAAAACTTTCCTTGCCTTTAGATGTCCACTTAAATGCCATGCTCTTTTTCAACATCAGCGTTATTGGCTTTACGAGAGCTACAAAGTTTGGAACAAACCTGTGGACAAAATTGATCCTTCCTAAGAAGCTTTGAAGAGCCTTCTTGTGACTTGGCAATGGCAACACTCGAATTGCTTCAACTCTTTCTGGGTCAATCATCAATCCCTCCTTTGAAACAATATGGCCTAGAAGTTTTCCTTCGTGAGCCAAGAATATGCATTTTTTGGGATTCAATGATACCCCAAATCTTCTACACCTCTGAAATACCTGCCTCAAATGAAAGAGGTGATCCACTACATTTTTTGAGAATACAATGATGTCGTCAAGATATATCAGAACTATTTTGTTGATCAATCCCTTGAATGCCATATCCATTGCCCTTTGGAAAGTGGCTCCAGCATTTGATAGCCCAAATGGCATCTTCTTGTAGGCATAGGTGCCCCATTTGGTGGTGAAATCTGTCTTGAACTGGTCATCTTATTTCACCATTACCCGATTATACCCTAAGTAGCCATCTAGGAGAGAGAATCTCTCAAAACTGGATACTACTTGCAATATTTGTTCCATTGAAGGAAGTGAGTAATGGTCTTTGAGAGATGCCCTGTTGAGGTCTCAGAATTCCACACACAACCTGATTTCTCTGCTTCTCTTCCTGACCGGAACCAAGTTTGCAACCCAACTTGAGTGCTTGATCGGAAATATAATGCTTACCTCTATTAGCTTGTTTAACTCTTTCTTCATTAGAGGATCAATGTGGGGTTGACTGGTCTCTGCTTTTCCATGATGGTCTTAGCATCTGGATTTAATTCTATGGTATGTTGTGCCAACTTTGGATAAAATCCTCTTAAGTCTTCATAGCTCAAAGTGAAGACATCTAGAAATTCATGGCAAAGCTGTATGAAATCTGATTTTTCCTGCTCAGTGGCCACTCTACCGATTTGAAGTGTTTTTCCTTCCCCAACCGGAATTGGCTCTGAATCTTCTCTCTTGACCTGTATGTTAGCCTTTTCCCTACGGAATTGGTTATTAGGGTTGAAGATAGACTCCAATGTTACTAAACCCTTGGGAATCTTGTTTGTCCGTAGCTGCACTACTTGATCACCGTACTGCTGCTCTAGTCTGTCCTGATTCCTAGCTGAGAATTCAGCCTCTTCTTGTAAAAAATTGACGATTTGTTGATCGTTCTCAAACACTTGCCAGCTTGTGTTATTATCTAGAACTGCTGGCCTCACAATCACATGGATATGTGGTTGCATTTTTTCCCTTTTGATGTTGTCAACCACATCAAATGTTGCTCCAACTACTGCGAGCCTATCCACGGCTTCATTTTTCTTCCTGGGTATGGACACGATGTTGAAAGCTTTGAAATCCTCAATGAGGTCCCATACCCTGTTCTTGTAGTTCTTCAATGCAGGTCATTCTTTGTAGCATGTTGTCCCTTGACTTGATTGACAATCAGCTCACTATCCTCGAAGACCTACAAGTTCTTTATGCCCTTTTCCTAGCCCAATGAAGTCCATGAATCAAGGCCTCATATTCACCGTGTTGTTTGGACAGAAAAATGGAACTAGAAAGCTAAATAATATTTGATGCCTTGAGGTGAAATAAGCATAACTCCTCCTCCCGCACCTTGTCTACTCCTTGATCCATCAAAAATAACTGCCATACCTCATTGTCATCCTTATGGTTTGGTTTGGTGATGCCAGAATGGGTTGGTTTTCTTCATGTATGCAATAGACTCCTAGTTCAGATTCTTCTACTTCTTGGTAGGGATCAAAAGCATGTACCTAGCTCGCCCATTCATCAAGAGTTAAATGGGGATGCTTCCAACTTTGGTGTCACTTCATCTCGTGCTCGGATAATCTTCTTGATCAAATGCTTTGAATAGTTGGCATTGATTTGGCTTTGAGTATGAGGCTCAATATGAAAGTTTGCAATTGGTTTGGATCTGATCCTGACCTTAGTACCATATCTTGTTCTGAACAACATGTGTGACCAGTCTGTAGATAAGTAGCCTCCAATTCTAGCTATGAAATCCCTTGATAAGCATAGGGAAAATAGTGGTGGAAAATCTATCACTGACCCATCTTGCAAAACGGTAACGTTGGGGCATGTATGCAAGATAAGATTCAAACCTCTAATCACTCCCACTATTGCTACTGCTATCCCATCTAATTGCACTACCCCTTTAGATATGACTTCATATTGGAGACCCAGCGGATCAGCTATTTGCTTGGGCATGACAGAACTACTTGCCCCAGAATAAATCATGCAATTTTGTACTAGTTTATCCCCAATGATTAATGAAACATATAATGGAGGGGGTTTCAAAACTTTACCTTGTTGTCCTCTAGTATTCCCTTCAGGCTGAGCAGCGTTTTTGAGGACATTCTCTTGCATATAGACCTACTGGTTCGAAGTTGACCAATTCTTTATGGCAGCTTGTAGAAGATCTCTTTGGCATGGGATGGATAAAGATTCCCACATTGTTATATTCACATTTGTCTTCTTCATTTGATCAATGATGCTAAATGGGGATGAAAAATCTCTTTTTTGTCATTTAGCTTGCACATTCCTTTCTTGTGCATGGACAACAATAGCTGGCATTTGAGTTGTCTTAGAAGGTGATCTTGGATGTCCTTGCATGTTTGGAGGTGTATTTTGCTTACCGACACCTTGTGGAGTGATGGAAGCTTGTAGATCACTTGGATCCAATGACTTCCCTTCACCAATATTCCTCTTCTTTGATCTTGTGTTAGCTGCTACACTCTTAGAAATTGTTTGATTCATGCCATAAAAATCCTAAGCTTGCCAATTTACAAGTGCGGTATCATTTGGAGCTATGTTTTGCTGAGATGTCCCTTGTTGCTGATTTATTTCTTGACTCACTTCACCCTCTACACCAGTAGTTGTCACCATCAAGGCTTGGTTCAAAGCACCATTAGAGCACATAGATTGGTTGTGAGGTTCATTGCATGGGAAACACCAATCATACTCTTGAGCTATGTTGTTTTGCACTGGCACTAAGGCTTTAGAAGTAGATGCAACATTAGGGTTATAGTGCTGAAATGGTCTATTGGTGGGAGGCCTTACTTGGCTTTGATTTGTAATCTGGATTGGGTGGCCTATTGGGCTGGTATGGTGGCCTAGCTTGCAGTGCGTGCTTGAGGCGATACGGTCTAGCACTTTGAGCTTGCTATCTTTTGACAATCACCACTCATTTCCAAGGTTCTCAATTGTTTCATAACCTCCTCGATTTCATTTGAAGCACTAGAGGATGAAGTAGAAGTTTCATTTGAACTTTGGTTTCTAGGAGTGGGAATAGGAGCCAAAGTGGGTGCTTGACTAGTGCTTGGATTTTCTAAGTTTGGGTAAAGGGCATGGGAGGCCTAAGAGCTAGTTTACCACTTGAATAAGACAGCTTTTAGCCCTAATGGCTATGCTATAAGCGAAGGTAAGGTTGTGCCTCCCATATATTGAATTAACATAGAAATATCGAATTCAAAACCTTAAGATAGTATAGAAAAGAACCTTCACTGTTGGCCTAACGGCCACTGTAATTCTATCCCAAGACCTTTGAAATCTGAAGTTGAAGTCATTCAGCTGCTCATTGGGAGCTCTCTTGATAGTTGTCAATTGTTCTAGTAGAGAGAAATTGTCTCCCTTTTCTTGAAACCGCTCATGGAGAAGTATGCATAATTGATTCCAATTTTGGATAGAACTGGCTCCAAGGCTCATAAACCATTACAATGCCTTCCCTTTGAACGAAGATGCTAGTAATTTGACAGCAACATCCATTTCATTTATCTCATGGATTTCACAAACATTAGCAATGTCTTTGATATGATCACCAGGAGTGGTATGATTTTCTCCAGTGAAAAATGGAATGTTCTTCAATGCTGCAATTGGAACTAGATTCTGTGCATTGAGGGCAAGTGGGCTGCTACTAGTGAAATTGACAAAGGGATTCGGTGGTAGATGTGCCATTATGATTGGCCTAAGAACTCTGGTTGATGCGAGAAAAGGTCTACCAAGTGGAGGTGTAGAAAAAGTCCGGTTAGGTGGAGATGGTGACCTTTGTGGTCTTCTTCCTCTCCTTCCTCTAGCTTGGTGATAGCTGCAAGTGGAAAAATAGCCCCTCTTCTCAAGTATCAGACCTGGTTCAAATTCTTCTCATGTACCTAGGCAACCTATGCTACTATACCACTGAATTCTATCCCTTTAGAGTCGCCAGATGTGTTAGAAAGTGAGCCTCAAAAGGCTAGATTCTGCCAAGTTACACACCAAACCTGACAATATTAAAAATAATTTAAAACTTTGAAGAAGTTGAAAGATACAGTTCTTTAATTCAGTTATCGGGTATTGTTATGCAGCTACTAATCCCCAAAAGGTACGGGTGAAACTCAGGTCATGCAAGGCAACTAGGAAAACCCGAAATACAAAAAACCATGAAATTTTGAAAGTCAAAATCTCAAAAATCTAAGAATACCATTTTGAAGATTATTCCCCGATCTATCAACTGGTGAAATTTTGACTTGTTTTGAGCAAGTTAAGTCCTTGAAAATTGATTTCAAAGTTCAACCTAGAAGGTGAAAAATCAAATTGTAAAACCTACAATTTTTAGTCCAAATTTCTTGAAAATTCCTTCAAATCTTGTGGAATGACCTTTGGTCCCACCCTACGTGCCAAAACTATTGATGGCGAATCACAACACCCCTTTTTTTCTCGCAACTCGATGGGTTAAGACTCCTAGTGTGATTACATAACATGGAGCTTTTCCTTAGTGTGGGACCTTACGAAATCGGAAAAGCTCTCCTGGATGAAGGCCGGTTCCTATTCCTCTGTTTAGATGCACACACAAAAATTTAGATGGTTTACTCAAAAACCTAATCTAACTTGCCAAGGAGACAGGGTAAGAATATGCATAAAAATAAAACCTAAACTAACAAAGGTGATGCACCGAGGAATGAAGAACACTGTCTTGCCAATAAACACAAACTATTAAAATGCAATACAAGATCATGCACAGATAACCAAATTGTAGTGAAAGATCAGAAGGATGCAAAATGAACATAGAGAGGGTTGAGAATCATCCACAGACATGCATTATTTTCTCCAAAGATTGATACAATTCACTACAAAATGCCAAGAGGCAAAGTTGCATTGCAGTTTTAGACGGGAGGTTTGAACTCCACAAAATCCACCTACAGAGAAGAGGAGAAGGGAGGGGAGAAAAAATAATGTCCAACCTTTAGAAAGAATCCCCTCCTTACAATTTATAGGAAGAATGAGAGAGAAAAGAGAGAGGAATTCCAAATCTACCCCAACCACCTCTAGGTTGCATTTAATTCATCTCATTATGGTGGTAGGTGAGAACCCTAGAAAACCCAAAAAGAATCGTAGCTAGACAGAGGACCTTGTAAGCTTTCCGAAAAGTCCAACCTTGCATGAATCCGAGCTCCCTGTGAAAAGTTATGGCCGTCTGAATATCTCGGGTCGGGGTTTACTTCTGTCAGCACTAAAATGTTGCGCATCTTGAAGGTGTGCCTTGGCGCATCCATCCTTATGTCAACATACTCTTACGTGTGCCAAGGTGTGAATTTATTTTTGTCAAAACCTTATTTCGTGCGCCCTTAACATGCGCCTTGGTGCATCCTTTTCGTGTCGACATCCTTTGTTATGCACCGTTAACTCGTGCCTTGGCGCATCCTTTTTCTTGTTGACATCCTTTCTATGCACCCTTAACCAGCTCCTTGGCGCATCCTTTTTCGTGTTGGCATCCGTTTCTATGCGCCTTAACTTGCACCTTGGTACATCATTTTTCGTGTCGACATCCTTTGATGTGCACCATTAACTCAGTGCCTTGCGCATCCTTTTTCGTGTCGACATCCTTTTACCCGGTGGCATAATAAACATCGGGCTTTAAGTTTCTTTGATTTCCATATTCTTCTTCTTGTCTATATCTACTCGGGAAATATATTTACAACACATACCTTAAGGTCAAATAAGCATTGCTCCTCCTCCAACTCCTTTACCACTCCTTTAGCCATAAAAAAAGAAGTTGGCATACTTCATTATCACCCTTATCATCTTGTTTGGTGAGGCTAGGAAGGGGTATGTTTTCCTCATGTAAACAATAAACTCCCAACTCAAAATCCTCTATTTCCTTATATGGATCATATGCATGATTTTTTTTTCCCATTCATCAAGAGTCAAGTCCAGGATTCCCTCGACTTTGGTTTCTATTTCCTGAGTGTTTGGGAAATCATATTGATCAAAGGCTAAGCAATTTATGTTGACTGGGCTTAGTACATGAGCCTCAATATGGAAATTTACAATAGGTTCAAAATGGATTGTAGCCTTAGCTCTGTACCATGTTTTGAAGAGTATATGTGACCAATCAAGTGATAAATAACCTCTAATTTTGGCGTATAAGTCTCTTAAGAAGCACACTTGTAAAAAGTGGTGGAAAGTCAATCACTGATATATCCTACTAAATTTTGACATGTTAGGACATGTGTGTAATGTAAGGTTTAAACCTTTTATGATCACAAAACTCCCGTTGATGTCCCATCTAACTATACCACTCCTTTGGAAAATAGGTCGTATTTCGTGCCCAACTAATCTGTACTCTATTTTAGCTATACTTGAACTAGTATCCCTTGATTCAATCAAGCAATTTTATACAAGGTTGTTCCCAATAACAAAAATATATATAGAATGGATGAGGCTTCATGCTTTTAAATTTTTGTCCTCCATGAACTACATCTTTTGATCTCGCATTATCGAGCACCTTCTCTTGATTCCTAGACGACTCATTTGATGTTGACCAATACCGCATGGCTACTTATAATAAAACCCATTGTCCTGGAAGTTTAAATGACTCTCACATAGAAATGTGTACATTTTTATTTTTCATTTTATCAATAATGTCGATAGGACATTAATTCTCCTTCTACTTCCCTTTACTCGGTATGATGTTCTCTTACACATGGGTTACTATAACTAGCACTTGAGTTGGTGAGAAGGAAGATGGGGCTGATCTTGAATGTTTGGGGTTGTACACGGATATTTAATACCCTAATGTTTTATAAAAGGATGAGAAGTAATTGGATTAGATGACTGCCCTTCCTCTATATTTATTTTGTTAGACCTTTTGTTGGATGCACCACTTTGAAAAGGGAAGTAAATTTATTTGATAGAAATATTGAGCTTTCCAATTAAAAAGTGTTGTCTCATTTAGATGTACGTCCCGATAAATATCCTACTACCGAATTTCTTCTTGGTTTGGTTCTCGAGGAACACCCACCACAGTCACCATCAATTCTTGATTTAAAGCACCATTGAAGCATCTTTCTTGATTATGTGATTGGCTGCATGGGAAAAAACATTCATATTATTGTGTTGTGTTCTTTTGAGTTGGAACTAATTCCCTAGATGTTGAAACGCATTAGGTTATATGCTTGGAATGTCCTAACTTTGACATTGTCCTTGGTTCAGCTTAGCAACTTGAAAAGGTGGCCTCTTTGGCTATTATGGACATTTATTAGGTTGGAACTGAGGTTGATAAGGTCAAGAATTTGTAGCTTTCTGTCTCTCAAGAGTTACCAGCTCATTTCCTAATTTTTTCCATTGTTTCATAACCTCTTAGAGTTCATTTTAAGGACTAGAAGAAGTGGAACCTTTGTTTGAACTCTCATTTCTTAGAGTAGGCATGGGTTCTATCATGCGTGTGTGTTTGATTAGGATTAGGATTCCCCATATCCGGATAGAGAGGCATAGGTGGCCTAGGTGCAAGTTTACTAGCTTGAATTAGGAAATTATCATCTCTAATAGCTATGGCATAGGCGTCTAGTAGGGTTATTCCCCCCATAGATTGTATCATAACATGATATATCAAATTTAGAGCTTTAAGAAAATAGATAAATGTACCTTAAGCTATTGTCCGATCTTAATTGGGATCCTTTCCCATGTTATTTGGAATCTAGAATTTAAGTCTATCATTTTCTCAGTTGGTGCCCTTTTTATTGTAGTCATCTGCTCCAAAAGGGATAAGTTGTCATCCCTCTCCCCAAACTAGCCATAGAGAGTTGTGCACAATTGATCCCACTGAATTAATCCTACTCCCAAGCCTCTCGAACTAACACAATACTTTTATTTTGAAAGAAGAAGCCAAAAAAATTATTTTAACATACATCTCGGTAATCTCATGTATGGCACAGACATTTGCAATGTCGTGAATGTGGTCGATGGTTGTTGTATGATTTTATTCATTAAAGTAAGGGATACTTGTTAATGTTGCTATCGGGACCGGATGTTGTACATTAAGGGCAAGTTGACTATTGCTACTCGTGAAATTTGCATATCTGTTTGGGAGTGGCTGGTTTGGTGGTTGTAGATGAGCCACCCCGAGTGTCATGAGTACTCTAGTAGATTGAATAAAGGGTCTTCCTTGCGGAGGTGTTGATAAAGTTATATTTGGTGGAGATGGAGACCTTTGAGATCTTCTTACCCTTTAAGATCTATCTGCGGATAATTTTTGATAGAAAAATAGACCCTCTTCTCTTGTACTTGACCTTGTTTGGATTATTCTCATTAACTTGATAAACTTGGGCTAATGAAACCACTGAATTTGAGTGTTGGAGTCACCGATGTGTTTTTACAAAGCCTCCAAATGTTAGAATTTCACCAAGACTCACAACCAATCTTGAGAAAAATGAAAATATTGACTCCATCCCACCGGCGTGCTAGAACTGTTATGTTGAAAAAGTAGCACCCTAGGATTTGTACATTAAAAAAACTTGATATTGACTGACATGAGGTTATCGCAAGGTGTGGGACCTATGTGATTGAGATAAACCTTTAGAGAAGGCTAGTTCCTGACTTATTCCAATAATGATCTAATCCTAAACTACCAATTCCAAGGGACCAGAGGAAGAGAAATACATAAATGTAAATCCTAAATGAAGGGAGGTGTTATCATCAAAGTAAGGCTAGAGATATTCCTAGTGACTAAAAGTGGAGGGAAATGGGGAAGAAGAGGGAAGATAAAATGCCACAGTCCCATAACACATTCAAACCTCCAATCTCATGGAGAAAAACAAATTTAAGTCTTGTAAAAGAACACGATATGCATAATATACCTAAAAATATATTATAAGGAAAGAAATGCAATATAAATCAAGATAGGGACAAGAGATCTACAAAACACTTATTTTATTCCTTTGAATTATGAAAAATCCATTGCAGTATAGGCACAAGGAAATAATCCTTCACAAAATGCATAAATTTGAGGCCTACAACTCACGAAAGTGTTGGAAAATTTTTGGTAGAGTTCCTTTAAAATTTCAAAATCCCTCTCCTTCAAATGAGAGGAATTCACATATATATAGAGAAAAGAAGATACCAAACATCATCCTTCATTAAATTCCTATAGATAAGTATGGGAAACCTTGACGGTTTGATTTTCAATGGTAATTTTCTTACACGGTTAACAACGGGTCCATACCTCATTAAACAAGTTGTTGATCTACCTTATACAAGATCATTAATTTCTTTCCATATCTAAAAATCTTTGTTGTCTCTTGATGGAAACCACTAGCTGACGCATGAAAAGAAGGGAATATTCAATGTCGATGTGGAAAATAATTGTCGTGTGACAAGAAGAAATGTTGTTTCACGACAACAAGGGAGGTTGACATGTGACATAAAAAGGAGGTTGACATGTGACAAGAGGCGATGTTGACACACGATGAGAGGGTGATGGTGATAGGGAAAGGTAGAATTATGTGTGTCAAGGATGGAGGTTGACGCATGATAGGAAGAAAGCATTGAATCATGTCAAGGATAATTGTTGAAACATAAAAAGAATAAGGGAATTGACATGCATTAAGGAGAATGGTTTATGCATGACATGAGGAAGTAGTTGATGCATGACAATAAGGTTTGGTTGACATGGGACATGAGCAAGGAGTTGACGCATGAGAACAAGGTTTGGTTGATGCACCATAAGAGGAAATTGTTGATGCGTGAAAACAAGGTGTGGTTGACGCATGATAGGAGGAAGCGGTTGAGGCGCATCAACAAGGCGACAATTTGTACATTTTACCAATTTTGACCATTAATGCAAATATTTCTACAAACATTCACTGCAGAGAGCAAGCTCGCCTCGAGATACCTTGTAAAATGATCCCATTAACTATCAATGCCCATACCTATAGGTTAATCCATTTTATAATGGGGATGTAAAAATGGGAAAATAACTCCCGCATCAAACTCTGCTTTAGAAACAATTCATCTTCTACCTCAAATTTATTCAATCTATCACCTTATTTTTCCTATTCATTTCTCTTTAAATGCATTCAATATGATGTCATATTTCATGTTTTCATCATTCTTTTTATTATCCTCCATATGCATGTGGACTACTTGTCCTTGATTAGTACTTATCATGGTTCCCGTCTCGTGTCTCAAGGTTTCCTTTTCATATCTTCCACTTCTTGTTTCATACCTAAGCTCTCACACCTTTGTTTCATTTTCCTTGTGAACATTTAATTTGTTGTAATAATTTTACCTTCCTTGTTCTTGTCTAAAGATTGAGATTCCTTAATTTTTACTTTTCTTCCTTTGTGTTTCTTACTTATTTCTAGGTTAATTCTCATCTTTCCTTCTTTTTCATTCTCTATGAATTTTTCTACTACCCATTCATAATGATTTGAATTTTATTGTATACCACAATTATATATTGTCTTGAATTTATTCTCTATTTTCTTACTTGCACCTAGTTTGAGTAGTAACCAAAACCATATTGCATTGATGAAGTTGTACATATATTTGGTTTTTGTCTTTCATGTTATTCTTCTTTCAAATTTGTCTTCATCTAATGTTTTCCATGCTCTATCTTCCTTATTTCCTTCATGAACTATTTGATATGTCATTTTTTTCCTCTATGTTATGGCCAGGTTATGGCATGACTTTCCTTTGCTGGTTTTTTCCACTTCGTTGCTTTGTCTTTACAACTCTATTACCTTAAGTCTCCAAGGTCAATTCAAACCTGATATGTTTCACAAATTTCTTATTTTTAAAATTATTACTTAGAAAAAAGTCTTCCTCATATGAACATGATGTTGGTTTATAGGAACTATATTAGCGCACTTGGTATTATGCTCTCCACTTAACCTTAGATCACCATTATGTTTCTTAAACCTTTTTAACTCATCTAGGAAACAATGGAAGTGAATTTTTGTTTCAAATGTTCTTATACCCATTTTCGAGATTCCATTAAGGTAAAATATGTTCTTTGCTAGGAATAGTTTGGACTCCTCATATTGAAATTCATTCACCATTGTTATGTTATTGTTCTTTATACCATTGATTATACATTTTTATGAAAATTCTCATCCCCAATAGATATTAGGCCTGCACATACCTATTTGTTGTTTGGAAATAACTCCTGATTTCTCTTTTCACTCTTGTTTGTACAAATATTAATGCTTTCTTGACTAGTTACCTTTGTATATTTTGTACTCATCACGTCCACTTGACTAATCACACCTAATTTATATGTCTTCTTAGTCCTCTCCAATAGTCCTTCATCAGCTGCAAAGGTATCTACATTGTTGTCTACTTGTTGATCACACAATGTTTGTTTTAAGACTTGAAGTTTAGTTTCTAATTTCCCCTTATTTTCATATACAAGTAGGGATTCTGATTTAGTGGATTGTCCTTGTTTCATGGTCCTTCCTATTTTCTTGTCTTCCTCCATGTCTCTTCTTTCATGTTCACCTATAGGAAAATTGTCATCATGCCTCCATGTATCAACTAAAGTATTTATCCTCATTTTCAATATTCTTAGACTTGCAATCATACATTTATGCTTCATACTTATCCCTTCTTCTAGACCTTAATTATTTAGTAATTTGGTCAATGTTGTTATTCCATTCCTTTCTAATTTCATCTCTATCTTCATGTTGTTATGATTTTGATGTTCCTTTTTAACGTATTCCTTAATCTCATGTGGAGGTATCCTCTTGTTTCTAGATACCTCAAAAGGAATTTCTTTTCTAATTTCATGTTCTTATTTATTACATTATTTTCAAAACTCTATGGTTATTTCTTGTAAGGATACCAACATAATCTCCCTAGTTTTTTCTTCTTGAACTACTTCATGAGTTCTTCATGCTTTTCAAGGTTTCCTTTACCTGTACCTTATCTTTTTATATCCCCAAAAACTATTCAACCTTCTACAATTCCTTTCTTAATGTGAGAGTGTTAATTTTCTTCTCTTTATCATTCTTAGGACCATATTCATCTTTTTCTCTTGTATTATTTACATGTTATTAACATTCTCTATTTCCACTCTAAATAATGCTTAGAATTTTGTGGGCTATACCTTCATACACACATGTAAAAATATGGTTTGATTGAAAATTTTGTTGTCTCTTGACCTCCATGCCTGGTCCAATCAAAGATCTTTCTCTCTTCTTAGACCATTTCCTATTATTTGGAATTGTCTACAAGTCTTCCTCATGTATTTCTTCTTCTTGCTTCACTTATTAAATTTTCATGTCCTTATTCAAGAAATCTAGTGCTTCTCCAAGGTGGTACTTCATGTCCACCATCTCATTGTCTTCTCCACAACCTCTCTCTCATTGTCATCTTCTTCATGTGACCAGCTCCTTGGTCACCAAACACCCTTCTTGGTGTTTCTATACCCACTTTGTTGCTTCTTCTCACTAGTGCACTAGAGCACATATTTATCTCTACCTTCACTTCTCTTGAAGGTCTTATACCTCTCATCCACAACTCATCATACACATTCAACAACTCTTCACAAGGATACACCTCCTTTCCTTCTTTTATACCCTTAACTCGCTCCATTATATTGTGTAGATACCTTTTCATGGTAATGAACATAACACTTCCTCCTTTGTCATCTCTTTCACCCCTTTAAGGGTATTAGTTTATGCCAATCTACATCCTTAAAAATGTATACACATTAGTTTTTCCATCACGTTTGTCTTTTATATCATATTTAAAACGTTTACCTAGTAGAAAATGGAACACATCTATAGGTATAAAATCACACAATATTATATATTTATAATTTATAATTCAAAAATCAATGACACTCTTCCAACAAACACAAATTTGATGATTATGTTGCACCCATGTAATGTGAAAAAGTATTTAATTTTGAAGTCTTCTTAATCCCAACTTCTTCATCATATACTCTAAGAAAACATTTTTGTACTTCATCTTTTTGACATCACACACTTTTACTTTAGAATTGTATCTGGTTCCAAATAAATTATTTCTCCGACTCACATCTGTGTTTTGACCACTCAATTCTACCTTTTAACCTCCTGGTTTACCCAATACTCTCCTAATCAAGAGAGATTCAATTTTCATTACTTCATTCTTTTCACATGGATTTTCAAATTGTCTTATATGCCCCTTTTCATTTCTTTCAGGGGAAATCTATATCACTATCGCTTCTTTAGATATTAGAGCTAGCATTCAAATCATCAATCATAAACAAACCTATTTGGTTTGATCCGCATGTTTGAATCTTCCTCTCATATAGCTTGTAGAATAAATTTTACTGCTGCAATATGAAAATGGCATTCTCTCTCTGAAAGGGTTCTCTAAATCATCCATTATCTCCTCCCTTTGTGTCTTCATCTGTTGTAGTTTCTTCATCACTTCTCTAATAAAAATATCATGGCTTCTCTCGTAGTTTTGAATTAATTTATGCCAATAACATCTTAATATTATTTTTGTTCAATATGCCTTTTAATCAAGCTCGATACAAAAATGGTGTAGAGGATGTAATTCCAAATTGTGTATGTTATTTTTGTTAGAAAAATGTCCTTAAGTCATGTCCCGCTTTTCCTTCTTGCTAAGAAGGTTCTTTAAGATTGAAGGACTACACTCATTTATGATATTAAATACGTGCTCTTATCTCATTTATCCCCTCTTCTAAGCATCTAACAAAGACTTATGAAACACTCCCACTAATTCATATGTATCTCCACCCCATTTGAATAATATTGTCTATAGGAAACGCGTCATTGATCAATCAACAAGGTTTAAAGAATTATGGATTTAACAAGATATTTATCACATTTACTACGTTCATATAACCTAAAACTATTCATGGATACTCAAGATCCCTCTTAATCCCTTTTTCCTATCAACGTCTATTTGTATCTCCATGTACACTACTCACTACTAGTTTGCTTTAGCCTAATGAGGCTCTTCATAGCTCCATCATACTCAAACTTCCCTCCATGTTTCTTATCATCCTAGATTGATTTGAGATCTCTTATTCCACCATGCATAGGGTGATTAGACCATCACTTATTTAATTTTTTACCAACTAACATAGATCTCATGATTAGTCTTGTGAGGCTACTAGCCCTCTTAAAGGATAAATGCTCAAGTATCTAGAACTAAACATGAATTCTTCCAAAGTAAGTTTTGATTCCGATGCTGATTATTGGGTTCTTCAAACATACCTCAAAAGTTTGACTTGGTCCTTTATATGGAAATGGAGATTCTGACCCCCTGTCATAGGCTAATTAGGCCTATTTCTCTTGTTCATTGTGACAATGTGGTCTTCACAAATTAGCCTCAAAAAATGTGAATGGGACCACATTTGATATGCTCTCCTTATGTTATGGGATCAATTTTATGCCTTCATTATTCAACTTGCTTGTGCATGCATCTCAATTCTCCTACTTTTTGCACTTTGAAATAAGCTATTGATTTCTACCTCCACATATATTCCTCACACGTGTGACTGGGAAATTGAAACCTAACATACTTATAGAACTCACTAGTACATAGAATAAGTCCCCAAATTTCATTACTTTTTGCTTGATTAATTTCTTAGACGATGCCCTAAAGTTAGCCTAAGAACAAAAAAAAAGCTATAGGAAATTATGAGATGTTTCAAGGGATAATAAATTTTTTTGTTACTTATCTCATTTTTTCCCTCCTAAATCAACCTTCATATATTTCGAAGTCCTATTTATCCTACTTTCAAACTCAAGCTCTCGACATGGTGACATTGCTTTATTTTCAAATTAAGAAAAATATTAACAAAACAAGAAAACTTAATTCAATCTATTGAAAAATCAATCATTTTCTATTTATTCAACATTATTTAGTCATGTTACATACATCACACACCGATTACATGTGAATTTTATCACTTTCTGTGAATGTTTCTCATATTATCATCAAGAAACAACAACCTCTAAAATGGTGCAACCAGCACTATTTTGGACTCCACAATATTCTAAACTTGAAACCTGATCAAATCACCTATAAAAACCTATGAACACATATGAAAACAAATATTACATATTTTTATGGCCTACATGGACTTATTTGGCATATATTCACCTTATCTAGTCAAATTCACTCTTTACCAACATATTCACTCTCACAAACCTAGTTACTTATATATTTGAATTTGAACACTCTAATATGGAGGGAAAACACTTAAATTTATGCCTACACCAATTAACACACCTAAAATATTTATGTTTCAATGATGCTCCTTCATTAATAAAAACTGGTGATGATGACCCTATAGTGAAAATGCACATGTAGATTGTTGATGTTATACTTGTTGTTGATAATGATGTTTGTCGTGTGTTTATGTCAACTACCACTTCTCATAAGAATGAAAATTAGTCAAATACACATGTTTATGACACAAGTGTGTTAAAAATAATTTAAGAACTATGTAGAATGTGAAAAGGTGAAAAAGGAACATGTGCACTTGATATGTGATGAGAAAAGAGTGTAGAGAGGATCTTGAAAATGTCGAAGAAGAGTGAGTTTCTAGGGTGATCTCATGCCACGATAGAATAAGTGTAGGGAGAAAGGTCTAGTGTTATTATCCAACATTTGACTACTTCGGAAAATTGATGAGTGTGCTAAATGTTAGTTTATTTGGTGATACTACAACATGACAAAATTAGTGAAGGGAGAAAGATCTAGTGTCATTCTCCAACCTTTTACTACTTCCCAAAGTAAAATATACACTGTAAATGGTGTATGAAAATGTGATCTTATTTTAATAAGTAGGAATAAATGTCACTTCCCATTGATGAAGGACTTGCTTCCCTATCAAAATTCTACATGATAATGCTAAAAATTGTGCTAAAATGAAAAAATATTTGTATCAGTCCCCTTGTCTTGGGCTCCTAAGAAGGGATAGAAGTTCTTAGGCGCCCAATTTTTATAATGGGTGTTAGTGTTTATGCTAAAAGAAGGATACAAGTCTTATTCAAAGACTTTTTTGAGTCTATAGACTGTTCTTACTATGTGTTTTACTATACCAAAATATGGCTATAAAATGTTGAATTGTTACTATAGACTTCTTCATTGTGATTGTGACTCTTTAAGGTTTCCTGTAACTTCCCAATGGGGTGAATTGGTCACCCAATAGATTCCCCCTTCATTTGGGGTACACACAACATCGCAAGGATGATGTGGCCCAAAAGAGGAAACCATGTTGCAGTGATACCAGTTTGTTACAAGGGATGTTCTTGGTAATAAACCAAGGCACATGAAAACAATGGCCAGAAGATGTGTTAATGTAAAAAGATAAAAATGCATATACAAAACAAGTTATAAGATACTAAGAAATAAGAAAATGTAGACTCGCAAAAAGTGAGTTGCAAACATGGGACATCACTCACAATGTCGCAAGACAATCGAGGCCAAAATGAATGAAATCATATAGTCTACACATAAGAATAAGCATAGGGAAATTCCAGAAATAATGAAAAACAAGGGTAATAATACATTAGATAACCATGGACGAAAATAAACCTAAAAAAAAAATATTACACATGAAGCACCCGTTAGCATGCTATAAATCTAAAATGTATGTCAAATCATGTATAATCCAATAAAGTAATGTGATATGAAAATGAAACTATAACACCTAGAATGTGTTAGAATTTGGATGCCCCAGGAGCCGGTATGTGACTTATATGAAGTACTATGCCAAGAATTCATACTATATGTGTCGATCTGTTTATTTTCTATGATAATAACTAGAAGGAAGCTAACATGCATGTGTGTATGATAAATATAATGACATAAACGATATATATCTAGCACGTGTAATAAAGTATAGATGTAAGCATAAGAAACAAGAACAAATGCATCTAAGATATGTATAATGTTGTGGATGAGATGCAATGTGAGTATGATTTGGGAAATGTGCCCCCCGAGTGTGGATATATGCATGGGTGATATTATGGTCCTTTATACAAGACCCCCGAGCATTTAAAAATAAACCATATAACAAGAGTGTGTCAATAGGAAATGGTTTAAATGATGTTGTTGTACACAAGACAAAGTTGATGAATGGAGCATGAAACATAGATTGTAGGATCATTTTGTGTGTTGTGTAATACTGAATTAGGATGTACAAATGTGTGAATGAGAGACTAGCATGATTTGAGATGTAGCATAGATAATAGAATGTGAATAATAAAGGAGGAGAGTAATGAGTTTGAAGTACGAGAAAAAAATTTAGAATAATGTCACATGATGTAATAACTAAAAATATTAATTGATTGTGAAGTCCAACCGTAGAATGATGTATGTGTGATGATGTGAGGTTAAATTCAGATTTATACCCTCATCAATTGAGTATGAACCATGAGACTAGAATGTATCATTGGGTAGTACATGCTTGTAAGGGTTAGATACTAAAATTTAATAGTGAGATGTGTATGTAGGATGTGCAAGGAAGATGTAGATTGTAAGTATGTAGTATGATGTTTAAGATTTTTGTTATCTCTTAGAAGTGCTTTGCCCGTGATGAGGGTTGAGAAATATGATAAATTTTTCTTCTCCCTCACTTCTGTAGATAGAATTGAGACACCTCATGGGATATGGGTCTCCCTATTATGAAGTGAATCTTTGGGATTACAAGGCCAATTCCTTCTTTGGAGTATCCCTAAACTAAAAATTATAGGCTTTGAGGGTTAATGAGATGGATTAAACTATGAAAAATGGAGGTGATACACCAAAATTTATGAGCTTGACTTAGAAACATGAACACTATACTGATTATAAATGCAACAAAACACGATAAAATGTGTTGTTTTTAATATCATGGAAAACACTAATATGTTAAGGGATTTCTCAAAATAACAAGTCGATAATTACACACTAAAACTACCATAAAAACCGATTTATAGTAAGGTAAATAACGTAAGAAAGCTAAAAAAATTTAGGTAATAAAAATTCACTAGAATGACTACTGTAACACACACCACTAAAAAAATTTGGAAGGGAAATAAACTAATTCTCATATAAGAGAAATTATTGCAATAATTTCTTCATCTCTCAAGACATCCAAAATTCATCTTCTTGTGCTTTGTAAATGTACACAATATATAACAAAATTATTCACCCTACCCCTAAAAATATAATGTAGTCTAACTATAATTTAACGATATTGTCTTCCCTTATCCTAAAAGTATAATAAAGGGGGCTACAAATAAACATACTAGACCATTACAATGTAAAAAAACCTTTGATCTTCACTTGGACTACTATTCAAACTGATTTGAAACTTTCAAATTCACTGCATGGAAAGTATGAAAAATTTGTATAGATTAAGGTAATTTTTGATGAATAATATGCTTCTATTTTTAAGGTTTCCTTAAAAACAAAGACATCAATTACATGCATACAATTTTTCTTTTATATACCACCTTAACACCTTTAGGTTATCATGATGGCAGTATAGACTAAGGTTAGAAAACTTTAATCGCTTTTGGGAAAATTCTCATCCCTTTCTCGGTCCCCTAGCCCATGAAGGAAAACCCATCATGAAGATTGGTGGAAATATTATAACCCTAGTTGGATTAGGGTTTTTATGCTCCAACCATGTGAAAAAGGGGGAAACTACCTTTTCATTTTCATTCTTAACTTCGAGATTGAGGGAATTGGTGAAGGCATGGAGAATGTTTTTCTCGAACACCATTTTTGTGGTCCTATGGTCTTCTATTGGCAAGACTGGGCTAGCATTGACGAGTTCCATGATATTTTTGAGCTATAAGTGCTCGTTGTGTTTTCTTTGAGGGTCTCTTTATGGCCTTCATTTTCTTAGAAGAAGGTGAGATCTCGGTTTATTAGCTTAAACTCTTCCATTCTATTGTTTTTTCAACCTTTTATCTTTTTATTTTCTAATGGATGAAAACCTAATGTGATTTATTTGTGTTCTTTTCTTTAGTTACATTTTTGAGATCGAAAATACTTATGGGTATTACTTGTTTGTGTATTTCTATAAGGGTTTCAAGTTTCAAATGAACTTGTACTTTTTTATACTGCCTTTGAAATTTCTGTAAAATGTGAATTATTTCTATAGCCATGTAATGAAAGTTAAATTTCCTTCCTCTTTTTTGGGTAATGCTCATGGAAACAATATTCCATTTGGGTATTCGCCAAAGACAAAACGCCTTCACCGATTTGCAAACTGGGTGCTTTCTATGTACTTTTTCCGGTTTAAAACCCTATCCTCATGACCTATAATAAAATTTGATATTTTTCCACAAGGGTTTGCATTTTTCCTTTCTATAATTCACTTTGTTTCTTTGTATCGTCTATGACTTATTTGAACTCGATAGGCACTATGTTTATCATCAAATCCTCCTTGGTCGTGGTCAACATAAAATATTTTAAGCACCTATTGTTCAACCTTTAATGTTCTCTTCTTTTAGTGCATCGATTTGGGTCTTTCTAGTTGATTCTATGTGTAATGCCTATTAAATATTACGAATTTATAAACATCTATTATAGTTGAGATGTGTGATTCAAAACACTCATGTTTTGTGAATTAATGCATTCTTTAAGCTTTGTAATTTTGTCAATAATTTACTCTTTAGAAAAATCCAGGAAGAACAAATCTATAACCATATAGATTAGATTTCTAAATATTCCTTGATGTTCTTGTTGTATTGATCTTTCTTTTTCCATTGGTTTGTATTCTTTTGTTACCATAGGATGTAAAATCTAGAAAAATGTTATCATCCTTAAATCTCAATATGCACTCATCAATTGATTAGCTCCCGAAGGTGGATACTCTCTTTCATTTGCACTTATCAAATCATGTCAAGGCCTATACGCTTTTTACTTTCCTTCATGATTTTTTTGATATAATTGACTATGATAATTGATCATTTAATATTTCATCTCCATGTACTTTGTATATGTAAGTTTTTCATTTTATTTATTCTAGACTGTAACTTTTGGTAGATCACTGATCTACTTCGATCCTTTGTGAATGATTGGTATTTTCCTTTCCGAAATCCTAATAGATCTCTCGTGGATTTTAGAAACTGTATTTTTTATGTTATCATCTTGTAATTTATGCAAATCATGGTGCAAATCTTCTTGATTTGTGATTGGAGCTTTAGTATTTTTGTTTGTATATACTTCATGTAGATTTGTATCTACCAACTCCTTCATTCTTATGATACTTATTCAAGTTGACTTGAAATTTGGAAAGTGATCTTTCAATTGTTCAAGATGTAGTAGTGTGTACCTTTGTGGGTTGATTAGTACTTAAATTTTGATACTTCTTCTGTAAATATTAATCATGAATTATCTGTTCTACACACTTCAAAAAAATCATTTGAAAAATAACGCAAATAGAATTTCTTGCATGATGTAATGATTCTTCCTTCTCTCCGATGATTCTAAAAATGCTACTTGTCCTCGTGAATGACCTTTGAGATGTACTTTATGGATTGTATCTAGATCCTTTTCATGTATCTTATATGTGCTTATTTTAAAATATTCATTTTCTTAAAACTTTAAACACATGAATAGAGATCAAACTCGAAGCTCTAACTTTATGTCTACCGATGTAAACAGTACATGAATAAGTTAAAAGATGATGCATCTAATGATGAAGTAGCACGAGGTGTACGAGAGAACATCCCAATCAAGAAATGATTTGTTTCTTATATCTCCATTTGTTTATATAGTTATGTATATACGCCTTTTATTTATTCTACATATGAGTCACATCCCATAGTTTGTGTGGGAAACAATATTTCTTTATGATTAAATAAAATTAAATTTTGTAATTGAGTTGTTTATTTATTTTTTACTTTTATTGATTACTCATTTATAATTGTGGAATGAACTAAGAAACTCAACACATAATTAATAACATTCAAACATAAAGAAACAATTAGGAAATTAATGTACCGATAACCAAAAATGTACCTTCATTTCGTAATCATAACCATGTTTACTATTTCTTAATTTATCCCCACATATATGCCTATGTTCCTTTTTTTTATCAAGGTTATGCATTAGTATTTCAAGGATTATGTGTAACTTTAGTGAAGATGATATTAGAATGGCTACACATGTGAGGTTTTACATTCTATAATCACCACATATAGATGTGTGTTTGCAATGTTTTTCAATTATCTACAACTCATAAGCATTAGAAACTTCAATCTAAAATGGAATTTCCTCTCAGAAAAGCGTAGGCTATCCATCTTCTTCTTATTTTTCCTTCCTTTGTGTCAAGATCATGTGCTAGTTCCCGAGGGAGCTAGTCCATGATCGATATAGAGATGTGATGGAAAGACATGTTGAGTAAAAGATAGACATCCTAAAACTGGTAAAGTGAAATTTTACTTCTCTCTTATTTCTTAGATAGGTTTGTTGGTGCTCAAATTAGTCTCACCCCATTTTCATTGAAATTTCTCTTTGCCACCTCTTTCATGTTTTTTATCTCCCGTATTGGTGCTTGAAGAATCTGTCCTCCATTCAGGTCTCCATGATCGTATCTTCCTCGAAAAGGATAACTTAAAGGTCCAGAATTTATTTTTCATTCCTCTATCCATCAAACAGCTTTTAACTTGGGCATAAATCTTAGGTTTTTCCTTTCTTTCCATTTTCGACATTCACGTTTTATTTTCCTTATCATTTTTGTCCCAAATACCTTTGGAAACGTGATTGGATGTAGCTTGGAGGATCATATTTGAGCCTTATAACATTTTCAAATTCTCTGTCCTTGAAGAAGAATTAATTTTTGGGCTCAAATGATGATTTTCTTGCATTTTACGGTTTGAAGGGTGTAATTTTTGCAGTCAAATTTACATCTCAATGTTAGTGGAAACGTGGACCTTTTTGGTTGGATGTGGCTTAGTGGGCACTTTAAAAACTCTAAGGATATCTTTAACCCAAAACTCTAAGGCACTTTAAAAATTCACATTTTGGTTTGGCCTTGCAATTGCGCAGTGGATATGTGGAGGCTTCTACTACTTTTCCTAGACTTAGAAATGTTTTTTATGCAGCCGGTATAGTTTTGTCGGGCCATGTACATGTGGAGGGATGGCACTCATTTGAGGATCCACCTCAAGGTCCCACCTTAACAATTACGACAAGGGACACGTGGAGTCTTCCGTTGGCTCCACTTTGTACTTAAAATTTTCAAAGATATTTTCTAAGGCTTGGGACACATGGTGACCCCACACTTGTTCAAGGTATCTACTCTTAGGAACCATCTCAAAGTTCCACCATGAAGACACGTGGAGGCTTCCACTAGGTCTTCCCATACTTTGAATTTTCAAGCAACTTTATAAAGGCTTGGGACACGTGGAGGGACCGTGCCTATTTGGGGACCAACCCCTAAGTTTTATTTTGAAGAAGCACCAGGAGGAAACTTGGAGGCTTCCTCTCACTTTGTCCATTGCTTGGAATTTTCAATAGACAAAGGAATTGTCTCGACCCTAGACACATGGCACCTACCGCAAAACTTCAATTGTTTTAACAAACTCTCTGGACTAAGACATGTGTTGAGCCTGCACTTGTTTGGGGTCTCTTGTTTAGGGACCATCTCAAAATGTGCCAATGAGATATGTGAAGGCTTCCACCAGTTCCTTTTTTCACCGAAATGTTTCAAAGGTGAAAAGGAATTTTCTTGGGCCCAAGGTATGTGGAAGGCTTGGGCTTGTTTGGGACTTTCCTCTCGTGCTCCTCCTTTTCCAAGGCGCTAAGGAAACATGTCAACGATCACATTATATAAAGTGGAAAAGGGGTAGAATAAACAGTTGTTATGCATTTCACCTATTTTTTCTACCATTTTTCCCCAAGACTCCTGGAGATGTGAATATGCACTATTTTTCGTTGTTCTTTGATGAAATTCTTTGTTGTATTTGTCTGTAAGGTGTCATTAAATGGATTTGAAACTTAAATTATGATTCTAAGCATTGTTAAGGTAAATATTTTGAAGTGGGAATTGCTCAAAACTCGTAAAATTTTGAATTACTAGAGGAAATGGATGAGGGGTAGAATTGCAGAGGAGGAAGAGAGGGAAAGGGGATGAAATTATGAAATTCCGGGCATAGAAGATGAAAAGGTGTTGCCACAAAAGTGAAAAATATTACCTGTCATATCCAGCTGTGTAGAGTCTTCGGAAAATGATTAAAAAGGGGATTTCTCGCATGACAAAACCGAATGATTAAAATAACTCCCAAAAATTTTTGGTATGGCATCCTAGTCATTAGTCAAGGGCCCAAGAAATGTGATTAGTTCACAATTAGTCCACCTTTCAGATTTCAGATCTTAATTTGTTAAATGTCACTCTCTGAAACAAATTGGTAACAAGAAAAGGTACCTTGAATATTCTTCTCTTTTGGGGGATAATTGAGTGAGAAAAATGTATAAATGTAATGAGAATATTGTTGCAAATGGTCGATTTTGAACTCCTAAGAGAAAATTTAAGAAATATGTCTTCATGAGAGACCAAAGCCTAGACAACTTGTTATTTTCTTCTGTGTTAGATTTTCTATCATGTCAAGTTGGTTGAATATGTATAGCCATTCACAAGCACTGAGATTTCTTTGGAATCTTTCCAATGTTAATGAATCTACACAATTTTGAAATTAATTGATGTGAAATCTCTAGAAACTTGTATCTGCTTTGTTATAGAATGTTTGAAATTTTTTTTTGCATTCCTATTGCAATATTACATTGAATTTTTTTGAAATCATAGAGGATATCATCCTTGTGAAATTTTAATGCTATTTGTAATTTCATTTCAAGAAGATCCTTCATCTTTGATGAGATAAAAAAATTTAAAATCATTTCACCATCGTTTTTTGATAAAGATTGTCTGTAAGTATTTAGGTGTACCTTAGGCATGATTGATCAGAGACTTTGGCATTTAACTGATTCTTTCAATTTTAGCCTTCTGTTTGAGTCTCAACCATTATGTGAAAACGTGCTGATCTGGGTCTCCATTGAAACACACATTCTGGTTGAAGGAACGTCTTAACTGTTCTTAAGCTTTCTGTTGTTGAATTTGTTCATTGTTGTGAAGTCCCTTCGAAGATTTGGTATAGTCAAATTTATCCTACTTCATCTCCCACCAAAATCATTCAAAAATCTATGAATCCACCCTAAACTACCCTTGTTTTCCCTGTGTATCAACAAAGGAACAAAATCTACTTAGAAAAATATATAGAACAATTAGGATTTTATAATGTCTTCATAACCTTATCCTTATGTTGAAAGTATCTCCATTGTTTAGAAGTGACAACTCTTAAGAGTTAAATTATGGAGTATTGAATGTATTTTCCCATAGTCATCTTCATAGATTTTGTACCAAATAAGGTATCTCTATCTCCTTCATGAAACAAAGATTACATTAAGGGTTCTCTCACCTGGTAGAAGAGGCATGACCTAAAGTAGTGAGGATAGGTCAAATCCTCTTAAAGGTGTTATCCATCTCTCCACAAATATTAGTAATAAAGGGCCAGTTAGATCTCCTCCTCGACTACAAAATGACACACACTATAATCTATCTATTTCTAAGCTCCACGTCCAATTTTTGTTGCAGCTCGACTTGAAAGGGAGAACAAATTTGGATACCAACAAGGTCCATCAAAACAACCCTTTCTATCCTGAAAACAAAGTTTTTAGCTGACCTTTTACATGCGTGTGTTATCCAATTTTTCCCCTCAAGAAAAATTGATCAAACATGACCTTGCATACATGACATGGAGAGGGTGGTTCATTTGTGTGACCTTGCATTCGCTTTCAAAATTAGGATTACAAACGAGCTCATCATGGTAATGTAAAGGTGGAAAATCAATGGCCAATGTGAACGTCGAAGAAGATTAGGACTCGGGAAGAAGATGAATGAAGGAAAAAATCTGAAGTTTGAGCTTCAAAATTTTGGCATTTCGGAGGAAACATGGAAAAAAACGACAAGAAAATGTCTGAAATCTGAAATTCTGAAAGTCTAAAAATTTGGACTTTTAGATTTTGGGGTTTCAGAAATCTCAGGGACAAAATTGCAAAATCACCCAAAAAAGACTAAAATTTCAGACTTTTGGCCTTTCGGGTTTTGGAAACTCTCAGATGTAAAGTTGTGAAATGGGGAAAAAGGTTCCGAAAACCTGAATTTTGAAAGTCCAAATATTTGGCATTTTGGTGTTTTAAATTACCTCAGATGCATGCAAGAAATGGGAAAAAATGTTATGAAAACCCGAAGTTAGAATGTCTCAAGTTTTGAAATTTTGGGGTTTTTGGGGTTTTGGGAATCATGCCGAAAAAAGCAAGTAAAAATTTCCAAATCTGAAACTCTGAAAGTCCAAAATTTTAGACTTTTGGGTTTCAGACTTTCAGATCTCTCAAGTAAATTTTGCAGCTAAACAATGTTTCGACTTAAACGAAAATGTCTGAAATTCCAAATTTAGGGATATTGGAGAATGCATGCTTTTCGAGACTTCAAAGCGGGAAGATGAACAATTGCTGAAATTGTGCCTTGATCTTGGATGGTAACAACTTTTGACTCGAGCTCGATTTGAGCAAGAGAGAACTTTTGGAGGTGTCTTAGGTTTCTCACCTACCACCATTAATGAGGTATGGGTTTCCTTTCTTGCCCAACAAGGAACAATACATGGAGGCATGGGTTTTGTCATGGAACCCATCATTTGTTAGAGGAAAATTTAATGCATTTCTTGGTTGGTTGGAGCAAGAATCCGGATCTCTTTATCTCCTTCTCTCATTCTTCTATATATTGTAAGGAGGGGAAATTTTCTAAAGGTTGGACATTTTTGTTTTTTACACCCTCCCTTCTTCCCTTGTTTGCAAGTGAATTTGTGGAGTTTTCAAACCTCCCATTCAAGTTGTAATGTAATCTTTCCTCTTGGCCATTGTAGTGTATTGTATCAATTCTAGAGCAATAATACATGTCTGTGGATGATTTTCAACCCTCTTAGTGTTCATTGCATTCATATGATCTCTCATTGCAGTTTGGTTATCTGTGCATGGTGGTTATATTTCATTTTTAAACTTTTGTGTTTAATTATAACGCAAGTGTTCAACATTCCTTTGGTGCATCATGCTTGTTAGTTTAGGTTTATTTCATGCATCTTTCCGAACCACTGTCTCCTTCGAAAATTAGAGTAGGTTTTAGAGTAAATCCTCTGCAATTTGAAATTTTGCACTGAATGAGAGGAATAGGAGCCGACCTTCATGCAGAGAGCTCTCCCAAATTGGAAAGTCCCACACTTTGGGATAAACTCCATGTTATGCAATCACATTGAGAGTCTCAACCCAACGAGCTATAAACATTTAGGGGTGTTGTGATTACACATCAATAGTGTGTAAAAATGTCCATATTTCTCGAAATTGGGATTAAGCTACTTGTTAGCTTTAATACTAGTGACTTAATCACATCCATTGGGCATAGAGTCAAATTCAAAACCAAAAGTCTTCCCTTTACTAAAAACCGACTTTTATACAAAAACTAAAACAGGTAAAAGATCCGTAAAACAGATCATGTGTATGAAATGCACTTATTCAATTGGAAATTGCAGTGTGTAAACACACTTATTGAAAGGAAAATCCTAATCTAACATACTCTAACTAGATGAAAATTAAGCTAAATGAAACCTTCCACGAACATCAAAACTAATTTCCCGTTTTCAAATATCGAGGCCATAAATTCAGCTTGGAAAATAGTTAACATGATGAATTTGGAAATAAGATATGTACCTTTAATTTGTTTAAAAGATCATTCCAAAGGCTAATAAAAACCTCTATTTGATGTGTAATATTTTTGAGAGGTTTTGGGGTTGGATCTTGAGAACACGAAAGTCTTCCTTTTTCTCTAAAACAAGACAAAATTAATGTCCTACTATAATTTGTTGAAAACCAGCCAAGTACCGTAGATTGGACATGGCCTTCTAACAACTTGAAAAGTAATTGTTTTGATCTGTACCATTTCAATTAATTCATTTTCATCAACTGGGAAAATTTTGAAGCTGATTTGAAAACTTTTTAGCCTCTTCAAGATTTTTTAATACCATTGTCATGACTGGTATTTCTACTTTAATGTCAAACTTTTTCCCTTTATTTAGATCCACCATACGATCTATAAAATAAAAATCATCCCCTTCTTCTATAGTAGGTTGCTCTTCTTTATTATTCTCTTAAACTTATATTTTGAAAAGGGGAAACAAAGGATCTACATCCAACCAAATTTCTTTCTCCTTTTTAGATCCAAATGGCTCTTTTTTCTTGAAGAAAATTTTTGAAATTGTAAAAATAATGAGTTCAATGGGTTGTTCCTCACCATTACAATCTTCCAAATCTAATAAGAAATTAGGCTCTTCATCGTCAAACTCTCGCAAAGCACACTCTCTTTATATCTAAACCTCCTTTTAATTTGAAATCGATTCCTCCTCTTGTTATTACTTTGTCAGCTATGATGGATTAGTAAAATTGTGTGAATATGGTGCTTTTGTGTACAAGACATTTAGAATACGAAGATTTCTGATCATCTTCCACTTTTTCTTGATCTCGCTAGAAAATCAAACTATACCTCTCACATGGGTTCTCTCTCCAACTATGGAATATGATCAAACTAAAACATGGAGACCCACTGCTGCAAATTTTACGTGAAACTCTAGCGTACCATTTTCTTCAATTTTCTTACCCTCCGTAGTGATTATGTTATCTACACGTTCATGAATTGGTACTACGATGAAAGAGGAGGGTGTGCTAGTTCTCAACTTGAATTGGAAATTTTGAGCAATTGACTAGGGTAAAATGTTTGTAGTCATGTGGAATTGGAATTTGGAACAAAAACAAAATTAAAACTTGGAAACTTAAATCTCCTTTCAGTATGTGATTGTAGAATAGCGAGGCAAAATTTGCGAAGTGTGGAAAATTTGAAACTAATAAACATGTTACATTGGATGGTAAAGAATATATTTTGGCATTGGATTCTAATTGAGAAGGTAAGTGGGAACATCCCATTGACAAAGTTCCTCAACCTAATGCCTATCATTATCAACTACTTGAATTTTTTTAAAATGTTCCTTGATATCTAGATATTTTGCTCCAAACTATTAAGCTTAATTTGAAGATCTTCCCGAGTATATTCAACATAACCATTTACATAACCCTAATCTTGAATTTAATATTGATTTTCAAACTAATAATCATATTGATATGAAATTTTCAGGTTATGGGGATATTCATTCTGATAGGGGTCATAGTACTCATCCTAAGAAGAATATGGGAAAAAAGGATATGATGGGGATGAAGGATACATATATTGGATAGAATAATTCCAATAAGGAATTGATTTCATGATTGCATGCCATCATCAAATATGTAAAAATAGAAAATAAAGTTTTCTACTCATGAAAATAGGCCTATTACAACAAAATAACGTATCTCAATTTTTTGAAAAATACCTCAAAATGTTGTAGCAGAAAACCCGATATGACTTTGATGATGAAAAGTGTTATAGTGGTCTAAAATCAGCTTTACGGAGTCGTCATATAAGTTTTTATTTTTTTCTTTAATTTTCTGAACTCACCAATAATTGTTCTCTCCCATGTGGCATGCCAAAAAATCTTATCTCTTAGAAGTGCACCTATGTTGAGGGGTGACTAATTTGATTTATTTTTGTTCTCCCTCACTTTTGTAGATACATTTCAGACACCTCACGGACTATGGGTCTCCCTATTGTGAGTTAACTCTCCATGGTTTAAAGGTTGGTTCCTTATTTGGAGTATCCATAAACTAAAAATTTGTGTGGTTTTAGGGTTAAGGATATGGATAAAAATGTGATACGTAGGGTTGATACACCAAAATTTATGATGGCTTGACTGAGAAACATGCACAATATACTCAAAATAAATGGAACAACACATGATCCAATGAGTTACTTCTAATCTCAAGGTAAACACTATTATGTTAAGGGATTTCTCACAATAACAAGTTAGATAATTGCACACTAAAATTAGCATAAACACAAATTTGCAGCAAGGTAAATAGCATAAGCAAGCTTAACAAATTCAGGGAATAAAATTCACAAGAACGACTATTGTAATACACACCAATGCAAATTATTAGAAAGGGAATAAAATGATTCTCATATAAGGTAAATTCTTGCAATAATTGCTTTAGCACTTAGTACATAAAAAATTCCTCTTCCCTTGTTTTGCAAAGGCACACAATATATAACATAATGATTCACCCAAGCCCCTAAAAATAGACTTAATTCTCACTATAATTACATGAAATGATTATCCCTTATCATAAATAAATAATAAATGACGATTAAAATAACATGTAAGACTATTACAACGTAAAAATAACCTTTGATCTTCCACTTAGACTACTAGTCAAACTGATTTGACTCTTTCAAATTCACTGCATGGAAAGTATGGCCTAGTTTAGATAGATTAAGGTAATTTTAGATGAATAGTCTACTTCTATTTTTAAGGTTTCCTTCATGTGCAAGACACTTATTCGATGCATACAATTTGGCTAATTTGTGTCACCTTACCACCTTTTGATTATCATGATGGTAGTATAGACTAAGGTTAGAAAACCTTAATCATTTTTGGGAAAATTCTCGATCCTTTGTGGTTCCCTAGTACATGAGGGTAGACATGTCATTAATGATTATGGAAATAGTATAACCACGGTTGGATTAGGGTTTTTATGGTCGAACCACATGTGCACTTTAACTTTTGTTTACTTAGCAAACTCAGACCTCAAGTCTCAATGGAAAAAAGGGGAAACTACCTTGTCATTTTAATTTTTCACTCCCGAGCTCGAGGGAATGGGTGAATCTCTTGAAAAAAATTTACTCGAACACCATTTTTGTGGTCCTTTTGTCTTTTGTTTTCAAGAATAGGATGCCACTAACAAGTTTTGTGGGCTTTTTGAGCTCTTTGTGTTTGCTTTTTTTTCTTAGAGGGTCTTTTTGTGGCCGTCGATTTCTTAGAAGAAGGTGAGGTCTTGTTTATTAACTGAAACTCCTCCATGCTATTGCTTTTTAAACCTTTTATCTCTATATTTTCTAATGTATGAAAACAAGTTAGTGGTTCTTTGTGTTCTTTAAACTCGTTAGATTCTTTAGCTCGAAAATACTTCCTGTACTACCTATTTGTGTGTTTTGACAAGGGTTTCAAAGTTTTGAACCAACCTAATAAGTTTTGATGCTCTCTTTGAAATTTCTTTAAAAAATATGTAATAAAAGAAAATTTTCCTTCCTCTATTTGTTGTAATGGTCGTGGAAGCACTATTCAATTTGGGTATTTTCAAAAGACAAACTAGCTCCATTCTTTTGCAGATATGGGTGATTTTACATATTTCTTTCTCATTTGAAACCCTAGCCTTGTGACTGTATGAAATTTTATAGTTTTACACAAGGGTTTGCATTATTCCCTTTCTCGTAAATCACTCATTTTCTTTGTATCGGATATTACTTATTTCAAATACCAAGCCATATTTTGTGCCTATAAAATCCTCCTTGGCAAAGTGGACAAGGTAAACTCTCTTTGACCCCTTATTTCAAAATTTTAATGTTCTCTTCCATTTAGTGCATCAATTTTGGGATTTCACTTTGATTTTGTGTGTAATTCCTATGAAATATTTCAAGTTTATAATCATCTATTCTACTTTTGGAGATGTGTAATGAAAAATGCTCGTACTTTGTGAATTAATGCATTCTTTAAGCTTTGTAATTTTGTGAATGATGCACTCTTTATAAAAATATAGAAGATCAATTATTTAACCATATAGATCACTATTATCAATAATACTTGATGTTCTTGTTGTAATGATCTTGATATTTCCAGAAGGGGTTGTATTATTTTGTTACCATAAGATGTAAAAGATAGAAATTGTTATCATCCCTATATCTGAATATGCACTCACAATGTACTTGTTTCCTGAAGGTGGAGAATCTCATTCATTTGCACTTGTAAAATAATAGATGACCTGCACACTTTTTGTTTTCCTCTATGATTTTGTTTACGTAATTGAATGCAACACTTCCTCATTTAATATTTCATCTCTAGTTACTCTATATGTGTAATATTTTAATTCAATATATTATGTACTTGTAACTTTTTCCAAGTAATCGATGTACTTTTGATCCTTTTTGAATGATTTTCCTTTTCCTTTTCATAACTCCAGATAGAGGTTTTTCGCATTTAGAAACTATTATTATTATGTCATTATCTTGAAATTTATGCAAAATAATGGTTCATATCATATTGATTTTTTGTTTTAGCTTTAGTATTTCTTTTAGTATATACTTCATGTAGCTTTGTATCTACCAACTACTTCGTGTTTATGATACCTTGATTCAAGTTGACTTGCACTTTGCAAAGTGATCTTTCAACTATTCAAGAATTAATAATATGCACCATTGTGGGTTTTTTTAGTACTTTATGTTTGATACTTCTACTGTAAGGATTAATAATGAATTATCTATGGGTAAGTGCAGGAAGTTGATGGACAAATATAGGGTCATCCGTGGACGTCATATTGCAAAAAATAGAAAAATCTCAACTTGTAGGGATTATTAGCTATACACACTCTAAATTAGAAAAATTAATATAAATATGAATTGTAGCATTTGGAATCTAGTTTCTAAAATACTTTTTTTTTTTAAACGGACAAGTTTAGCTATATTAAACACTTAAAATTATATGAATTTTTTTTTTTTTTTGAAAAAACTTATAAGATTGTAGTCCATTTTCCCGCATTTTGGATGACCAAATCTTGTTATTTTTTTTTTCCTTTGGTGAAATGTTAGATGTAGTTGTCTATCTTGGGATGGATTTTATTTTATATATTTTTTATATTTTTTTATGATTTTTTCCGTGAAAGTGGTCTGAAAATATTTAGAAAACGAGCGCTTTCCGTTTCCGCCATAACTATATCAAAAATATCAAATCATTTTTTTTTTAACGTGTATAGAATTTTTCCACGCTTGGGATGGTATAAGTTTTATCATATTTTGATAAGCGAAACAAAAGTTACAGTCTTAAACGTAGACATGAACATTCACGAGAAAAAATGTCTTAAAGACCTATTGTTAGTAAAAAATTATAAAATGATATTTATCTTATTCTATTCACTTTAAAAACAATATTTCTATGAAGCTAAGAGTCTCCCCTACGCGATGGCACCATTTTTGTGAAATGTTTTTAGTTTTTAGCATGGTTCAAGTCTTTGGAAGAGTAGATTTGAGGTTTTTTGACCTTTTACACTTCATAATGACCTTCCATAGCTTTGGTTGGGGAAAAAAAAGATTTTCCGAGGCTTAGGTTTGGTAGATAGATCCACGATCGTGGTTTATAAAGCGTGATTGCAGTTTTTTAACACAAACTATGAGCGCGGTTTATAAAGCATGCTCGTAGTTCATAAATAAATCATATTTACACACATCCCAATGTCTGAATTACCATGTGATTTTTACTCTCTGACCTTACCATATGAATTACTACGAAATTCTATCTTTTTCTGCATGTTTTTCTTATCACCGGAAGCAAAACATCATGGGAGACAAAAATGAAGTCAAAAAAAAGGAAGTCATTAAGTAAAAAAACACCAAACGAATTAGAGGCCAGCAAAATTCAAAATGTTGAGCGAATGTGAAACTTCGTGAATCTAGAAGAGGTTCATCTTCAATCCCAACTATTGTAAGCAATGAAGAACTAGGTAATGTTTCTACTATCAATGTTGAAGTTGAATTAAATACTCGTGATGAAGAAGTTTTTACTGTCAATGTTGAAGAAGAATTAAATACTCATGATGTAGAAAATGTTGAAATTGAAGGAGACAATGAAAATGTGAATAAGGAAATTCATGTTGAAACTATAGACAAGCAAAATTTGACAAAAACACCTCCTAGGATTTTACATAAGAAACCTAATTTTTTATTGAAATTGATGAAAACATTTTGAAACCAATGTCTGAAAAACTTTCTAAATGAAAAATCAAAAGAAAAGCCATTGAAATTTGGGATAATCATTTTGAAATTTTAAATGATTCCCAAAGATGTTAGTTGTTGGTTAGTTTGATGAAATTGATTAAAATGAGACCTACATTAAACACCTTAGGATTGACAACATCTAATATATGTGGTCAAACCTCTACAATTGTTGAAAACCTTCATGATGCATATCACACTGTTGGTGTCAAGAGACGCACTAGGGATAGTAATATTGTGTGTCATGTACTTGCTACTAGTGTTTTAAGTGAATCAATAAAAAAACAATGTTTGATTACGCAAACAAGTCGAATGTTGCAAGTTAATCGAAAAACTCTAATGAAAGCAATTTAAAGACGTAATATCCTTCAATCACTCAATAATTTCAATTTTTGGGCATTTTCTACTAGAGCACCGCGTAAGGACAAAAATAATTATGATGCTATAAGAGAAGTTGTTATTAAATTTTGGCATGATAACACTAGAGTTTCACCTAATACAAGAGATGTTATAAAATGGAGAGTTGGTTCTACTAATCGTGAACCACATCCAAAGCATTTCTTAGATATGACTCAAACTCAATTTTTTCGTAAGTTTGAACAAGAGAATCTGGAAATTAAAATTAGTCAACGTTTTTTTGAAATGTTGAAACCATTCTATGTGAAAATCAACCATGCTCGCACCACTTGTTGTTGTAGGCAACATGTTGAATTTGCGATGCATTATACTAAATTTTTACGTATTCATTCTAATTTTTATTCTGAAACTATGTTATCGAATGTGGTGTTCAAGTTCCACCAATATCTTCTAGGGATTTCATTCCTACTATATTTTGTGAAAAGAAGTTGGACAATTTTTTTATAGTCAGGATTGTTTAGATGGAAGTTGTAGTACATGCGGCGGATTACCTAAATTGGAAAGTTACATCCATGAGAAAATTGAAGGTACAATAGGACATAATTTAGTTGAGTTTGATAAATATAAATCAGTTGCATACCAGTTGAAAGATGGAAAAGAGTCTAAACGGTGTGAGCTAGTTACAGAACAAATGCCCGTTTTCCAATTTTTGAGAAAATTTAAGGATGAAATTGTTTATGAGTATGCGAGGCATACACATAGAGCTCGATGGTTGGATGAACAATTCAAGCTATGCAAAGACACATTTCCTATTTGTATTATTGTTTCAATTGTCGATTTTGTAGAGAATTACACATTGCAACCACAAATGGAGGTTCAATCGCAATATTACAACTCAATACAAGTTACCATTTTTGTGCATATAGCATTTCTACATTCTCCTGACAGTACAGAGAATGATCAAATTTTTTTAAGAGAGTACCACTTTTATATCAGTGATGATCGTACTCATTCTACTGAATTTGTGCAAGGGTGTTTCAAGTTATTTTATGGAAACTTGTCTTATAGGGACATCCACTTCAAACAACATTATATATGGTAAGATAATTGTATGTCTCAGTTTAAGAATGCACGAATGTTTTATTTGATGAGCAGAATGCATGTCAAGATGGGTGTGCAACATATTTGGAGTTTCACTAAGGCTGGACATGGAAAAGGAGAGCACATGACGGTGCATAGGGGCATGTGTGAAAAGAGCTCTTGCAAGAAGAGTTGAAGTACAAAGATGGTGCTAAATTAAAAGATGCAAAGAGCATAATGGAATGGTGTACTGACAACATGGCCCGAAGTTCTCAAGAAAATTCCACAGTCTGCAAATATTTTTGGTTGATAAAGGAACAACATATTGCTAACTACGAGGATTGTATGACACTCACTAGGTCCAGTGATATGCACTCATTTTGTAGCTAAGAAGATACTTCATGGGCCATATGGACAAGAAAGTTGACATGTTTTTGTGCATCTTGTATCAAATTTGTCACTACTAAGTGTGATTCACAAGAATGGGTGGAAGGATGGATTTGTAGGCCTCTAACTCTGCTTCCTAGTTATCAACCTCCACAAGCATTACGACTTGTTTCTGCAAATGAAGTTACAACATACAAGGACTTTGACAAAAATTTTATTTTGGTGCGACAAGGTATTTATGGTTATTTATTTAATTTTTGTATTGAGTTATGTCCATTGAAATTTTAATATGTAATTTAAATTTGAATTGTTCTGACCAAGTTATTTTTTTGTAGGACATGTGTTTGTAGTAATTGTGACAAAAGACAATGAAGAAGGAACAAACTATTTCTTATGTCATTGCATCGAGGAAAGAAAGAAGTTGACTTCTCTATTATAGATGGAAAATATATTGAGTATCCTACAGGTCAATGGTAGTTACTGGAACTTGGCTTCGACGGTATCCATTAAAAACTCCTCTGTTTGGGTGTTTGAAGACTTTGAGACACACAGAAAATACTCTTATATTCACATCTAGTTCTAGTGACAAATATTCAGCTGTATAGATATTGAGGAAGGCCTAATAACAAGATTCTTTGGAAGGTTTGAGAGTCAGATCATGAAGCAATCTTGTCTCATTATTCAGAGTAGATCCGATCCTAATGGTTCATTGGAATGAATTTACAATGCTCATGTCTGGTATATATAATTTCTTTTCAATATATATATAAATTTTTTAGTTTAAAGATCTAGATTTAAGTTTGAATATATTTTATTTTAAATTTGTGTATTATGTACATATATAGATAGTATATGGTTTTGATTTAAAACTTAAATTTCTTTGACTAACACTTTTATGTTTAGGTTATTGGTGCCAGAAAAGCTTCCACCTTTACATGGTTGACACTGTTAGTAGAGAATTTTAAATTCTCGAAGCTAAGAGAAGCTTTCATTGTTTGAAAAAGTTGTAAATTTTGAAAAAGTTGTAAATTTTGAAAATGTTGTAAATTTTGAAAAAGTTGTAAACTTTGAAAATGTTGGAAGTTTTGAAAAAGTTGTAAATTTTGAAAATGTTGTAAATTTTGAAAAAGTTGTAAATTTTGAAAAAGTTGTAAATTTTGAAAATGTTGTAAATTTTGAAAAAGTTGTAAATTTTGAAAATGTTGTAAATTTTGAAAATGTTGTAAATTTTGAAAAAGTTGTAAATTTTGAAAATGTTGCAATTTTGAAAAAGTTGTAAATTTTGAAAATGTTGTAAATTTTGAAAAAGTTGTAAATTTTGAAAATGTTGTAAATTTTGAAAATGTTGTAAATTTTGAAAAAGATGTAAATTTGGAAAATGTTGTAAATTTTGAAAATGTTGTAAATTTTGAAAAAGTTGAAAATTTTCAAAATGTTGTAAATTTTGAAAACGACTCCTCTCAAGTGTTTACAAGACCATACATACTCATGTGCACCAAAATCGAAGGAAGAAACCAAGAGAGGATATTGTAGAAGCTCCCTATGTTGAGGTGTCATTTCATAAGAGACGTCTCTAGGTGCCATGGAGTCCGAGTAGTCACTCGTCGAAGTTGAGTGATATTTTTGTCTCAGGGCTCTTAAGGGACTACGCCCAAACGAAGTAGCCGGAAGAAATGAACCTTTCATGCACCAAAACACCACCTCCTCTAGTGTTCACCTAGCCACCACTGGACATGTTAGCGCGATCGATTTGGTCCCATGACCTACCCACGTTTGCAAAATATAGCATTTGACAACCTTACACTGGCTCAAACTGCACTATTTCAGGCATTTGCAAACAATAGGACAGTGAGAGCACCGAAATGATAAGGAAATAACTGAGAGAGGCTATTGTAGTAGAGGTCCCTACATGCTGAGGTGTCAGATCAAATGAGGCATTCCTATGTGCAACAGAGTTTGAGTAGTCACCCGTCAAAGTTGAATGATATTTTGGTCTCAGGGCTCTTAAGGGACTACGCCCGAACGAAGTAGCCCGAAGAAGAAAGGACCCTTTCGAATCAAAACACCACATCCTCTAGTGTTCACCTGCTACTTGGACATGTCAGCACATTCGGTTCGGTGCCACGACCCATCGTTTGCAAAATATAGCGTTTGACAACCAATCACTCACTCCAACTGCACTATTTCATGCATTTGCAAACAATAGGGCAACAAGAGCACCGAAATGAGAAGGAAAATAATGAGAGAGGATTTTGTATAGGGTCCCTATGCTGAGGTGTCAGATTAGACAAGCCATCTCTAGGTGCCACGGAGTCCGAGTAGTCACCCGTCGAAGTTGAACAATATTTTGGTCTCAGGGCTCTTAAGGGACTATGCCCAAACGAAGTAGCCGAAAGAAATGAACCTTTCAACACTAAAAATTACCTCCTCTAGCATTCACCTAGCCACCCATATGTGCCAGTATAGTCGGTTCGGTGCCACGACCCACCGTTTGCAAAATATAGTGTTTGACAACCAATCACTGGCTCAAACTGCACTATTTCACACTTTTGCAAACAATAGGGTAATGAGAGCACCGAAATGAGAAGGAAAAAAACCAAGAGATTGTTTTTTAGAGGGTCCCTACATCAAGGTGTCATATCGGATGAGCCATCTCTAGGTGCCATGGAGTCCAGTAGTCACCCGTAGAAGTTGAACGATATTTTTGTCTCAGGGCTCTTAAGGGACTACGCCTGAATGAATTAGCCCTTGAAGCAACGACCCTTTCAAACACCAAAAAACCACCTCATCTAGTGTTCACCTGGCCACTTGGACCTGCTGGCATAGTCGGTTTGGTGCCGTGACCCACCGTTTGTAAAATTTAGCGTTTGACAACCAATCACTGGCTCTAACTACACTATTTCACGCATTTGCAAACAATAGGGCAACGAGAGCACCGAAATGAGAAGGAAAAAACTGAGAGAGACTTTTTAGAGGGTCCCTATCTTTGAGGTGTTGGATCGATGAGGCATCTGAGGTTCCACAGAGTCCCTCATCTAGCACCCGTTGAATTGAATGATATTTTTGGTCTCGGGGCTCTTAAGGGACTACACCCTAAGAAGTAGCACAGACTTGATGACCCTTTCGCGCATCAAAACACCACCTCCTCAGCATTCACCTAGCCACTTGGACATGCCATTGTAGTCGATTCGGTGCCACGATGTCCCGAGGCATGAGGGAACATGATCTATTTCTTGAGATTATCTATTTGTTTAGATTGTTCTTGGCCATATTTTTGAAAATCAATAGGAATAGAGTTGAGATCAAGAAAGAGAAATTCCATTGGGAAAATAATATCCCATTTGTGAGTGAGATGAATAATTTTGATTCTCATTCCTTGGTGAGCTCAGTTGTGTTTTCATCTGACTCAGAGAACTTGTATGACATTTTGTCCCATACCATCACCTAGAGGTTTGAAGCTCTAAAAGAAGCCATTGTGCATTCTTGGCACAAGAATGCATGCGCTTGGTACACCTCTCAGGGAGAATACTAAGAATACTAAGAATCCTTCATTAGAGGAGGATTCTTCATGCGATGGGTGGAACCTAAGAATACTAATAAGGGCTTACTATCAAATTTTTACCCAAGTTTCAACTTGGGACATCAGAATGCACCACCACATGAAATCTCTCCCTTTCGTCACTTAAGGCTTGTAACATTCTCACTAGGTATTCAATTCCTCAGCACCCCAACTTGATTATGTTGCCCCCTCTCATGAATACTTAACCCCTTCTCATAGTGCCCCTTTAAGTCCCTTTGTCACTTAAGGCTTGTAACCCTACCCTGTCATGCCATGTAACCCGGGTTAATCCAAAATGGTCAAGGATGAGTTAGCTAGGTTAATGTTAAGAGGTGAGTATAAACATACACTTAGCCATTTTTTTAATCCCTTTTAAAATATTTCCTTTTCCTTCATTGTTGCTAGTATATTTAGTTATGCTACTAATTTTTCAAGAAACCCTATTGCAAAAATCACATGTTTGCTAATATCTACTTCATTTTTACTCCATTTCCCTTGCAATTTTTCCCAAAACTTCTACTCATGTGAACTCCTTAAAGATGATCTAAAAATATTTTCCATTGGTACCCTAATTTTTTATAGCATCCCATTTAAAATTTTAGAGAAAAACTTTCCTTTTTAGATCCTTGCAATTCTAGAGATCGAAAACACTTGAAATTTGAAGTAGGAAACCATATGAAAATACCTAATCTAATGAAAAATTTCATCTCAATCCAAATACAAGAAGACATGATTAAATATTTAAATCAAACATGTACATATCAGAGAACTAATTTAAATGGTTATGAAAACATACATAGAAGGATATCATACATGCAATGAAATCAAATCAAACATATATAGTTCAGATTTATCGTTATGAAAACCAACACACATGGATATATAAGAATCAAAAAAGTGTGCTCCAGATGCACGTCTTTGAAAATATATATGTATAAGTTCATAATGTATGTGTACATCTTGAACTAAGTGTGTCATAATGTACATATGGGACCACATGCGGTCGCAAAAGGCTATATATACAATGGACTATGAATCTACTCATGACCACATATGTACATCCAGGTGGACTATGAATCTACTCATGAAACATCTTCCCTCTCTTTGCCCTGCTAGAAGTAGCACGTCCATGACTTGGGGATGTAGTGGAGGGAGATGCCACTACGGATTTCATCCATGTGGTCCTAGGTGTCTCTAAGCATGCCTGCAACCTAACTTGCACATTCACAAACAACAAGTTTTTAACACCCAAAATTTTAAAATACATTCAAAATTTAGAAACTTGTATAATTTAGTTAAAATGCATGTGAAATATTACCGCAATGTCATGATCCCTATCAATTTGTTGTTGACGCATCACAGGGACAACAATAGACTCACGAGGGGTAAGCTACATACAAATAATTAATTTTCAAATTAAATATTTCACATATACATACAAAATTTGATATTGTAGATTTAAGTAATAAGAAATAATGAACCTCCAAAATTTAACAAATTTAAAAAATTGTACCTCAGTTAGTGGATCTGCAGATGCTATGGCAGTATCTACAATAGCCTCCACAGTCTGCATATATGGAGGAGTCTCTCTAGCAGTCATAAGCTATACAAAAAACATGTACAAATCAATATTAAAATCTACATGACTGTGCACCACATAACAGAGGTCCAAAGCATGTAATCCACGTGAACTTCCAGTAATTAGAAACAAAGTGTAAAGAGATTTACTAACCTGCGTAAAACTCATGTGAGGCGTGCTAGTAGCCTCAGTTCCCTGAGCAGATGATGACCCACCAGGATCCTGTGTATAAAAGAGAAAAATATTAATATGTACAACATACACATGAAACATTATAATAATAATCTAGTAAAAATGTAAGTTTGTATAACTTGAAACTTACGTTTTAAACATGCCCAACTACATGTAGCTAGCATGTCGACATCGGATGTTTCCTTCACAGCTCTTGCTATTTAAAATAAAATAAAAAAATAGTTTTTTACATGTATGTACATGACATAAAATCAAATATATATATATATATATATATATCTCAAACATGTGAATTAAACTATTGTGTATATATATTATATTATTTAAATTTATTTGAAATTTACCTGTGAAAGACCAATATCAATGGCACCACTCCAAAAAAACATTCACTAGCATTTCATCTATAGAAAAGAAATCATGTGAACAAGAAATGATGTCTCATCTGCAAGAGGTGCATACGGCACCACATGATCCACAGTGGTGTGGTGCACTAGAACTGGCACCTCCACCAACATCACTAGATGTAATCTAGTCACTATGCTAGGTGAGAGTGTTAGTGAGCTCCCTCAATGCATGCAATGTATCAATCTCCATAACCTCCTTCACTGTAGGAGGGATAACTGAAGCAGTGGGGGTTTTGAGGCACATGGGATCCTAGGTGACTTATCCATACACCAGGTCTGCTCTGTGCAGAGCCACCTCCTTGACCAAAAAAGTCAGAAAAGTCAAAATAATTCGGGACCTCATTGAGCACGAACTCACAATATAATTTCTTAAAAAAATAAAGAGGAAACTCATTATGTTGCATGGTGGATAATCAAAACCATCCACCATTGGTCCCAAAAAAATTTTTGATTCTGTCATCGTGACACAATGGATTGGGAACCGCTTGCAAATAACTACGGGGGGCATTGGTTCTAGGGTCGATAAATAATGCACAAATGAGGTCTTTTCCAATTTTTTTGTCTTTTATGACCGCATGGGATACTTTATCCACATACCACCACTTACAGTCACTTCTAAAGGTGTTCCATCTATGTATTTGGTTGGTTGCGGAATTGACTTCACCAATCAATGTTTGCAATGTATTGGCTAAAGTCATGTGGGATGGATTTGTAGTATGAATTTGTCTTATACTTTGAATTAGGTTCTCAATGATAATTTTATTTTCTCGGATTCTTCCAATGATATTATCTTGCATTCTCGCCTAGCTCAGTGGGGATAGAAGGGGCCACAGGAGGTGGATCTATGTTTGGAGGAGCATTTTGAGGAATGTTCGAGAGGGTTTTGAGGAATGTTTTGATGGTTTGCATGATTTAGAGCTTGTCGACCAACTGATAAAATAAGAAAATTGTATACATAAACAAACATTTCAAAAAACCCATGAAAATGCAAAAAAAAAACCTAAAATGCAAAAATATGATTACAATCGAGGACTTACCTCCTCGTCTCGGTGGCATGGTTGAATCTATCACTATCTATAAGTTCGATGAGCAATTTTGAGGTGGTATTCAAAGCGCGAGTGAAAAACGTTTAGGAAAAATCACGGTTTGAAATGAAAAATGAGGAAAATAAGGAGTCGCGGGACTGCTAATTTTTGTCTCAGAGTTCTGCGATCGCGGTTTATAACCGTGCTCGCAGTTCTAAACCGTGATCACGGTTTTAGGTTCGGTAATTACCAAACCTAGAATTCAGAAACCGCGATCGCGGTTCCTTTATTTTGGGTTTTTATGTCCACGGAATTGTCCACCAACTTCGTGCACTTACCCCTATTCCTACAAACTTGCGAAAATAGTTAGAAAAAAAGGAAAATAGCCTTCTTGCATCATCTAGTGATTCTTACTTCTTTATGATGATTTTGAGAATTGTACTTATGCTCTTTAATTACCTTTGAGATGTACTTCATGGAATTTTTCCATCTCCTTTTGATGTATCTTATCTGTTCTTATTTTAAAAGATTCATTTACCTGAAATTGTAAACACATGAATAGAGATCAAACCCGAAGCTCTAAAACCATGTCTTCCGTGCGTCAATAGGTACATGAAGGATTCAAAAAAATTCTACATCTAGAGATGAAGCAACACAAGGACTATAAGAGAAGCAACCCAATCAGGTAATGATTATTTTCTTCTCTCTCAATTGTTCATAGCTTTTCGTATATGCACCTCTTATTTTTAGTACATATGAGTCACATCCCATGGCTTGTGTGGGAAAAATATTTCTTCATGAATAAATGAAATTAAAATATCTAATTGAGTTCTTTATTTCTTTTTTATTTTAATTATTACGCATTGATAATTGTGGAATGAACTAAGCAACTCAATACATAATTAATAGCATTCAAGCATAAATAAATAATCAGGAAAATAATGTACATATAACTGAAAAATTACCTCTATTTCTGCAATCGGACACCATGTTTAAATTTTCTTAATTTAACCTATGTTCCCATTTTCATCATGGATGTGTATTAGTATTTTGAGGATTTTTTTGTAACTTTGGGGAAGATGATCTTGGAATGACTACACATGTGAGGTGTTACATTCTACAATAAGAAGTAATAGTTGTCTTTTTGCAACACTTTTCAATTATCTATAACTTATTAACATTAGAAAATTTAATTTAAAATGGAATGTCCCTCTGCAAGTTTTATCCTATCCATCTTCTTCTTATCTTGTCCTTTCGATTTGTGTCTAGATCATGCACTAGTTCTTAAGGGAGCTGGTGTGCAATCATGATAGAGATGTGATGGAAACACATCCTGTGTAGAATACAAACATTCTGAAAATGGTAAAGTGACATTTCATTTCTCTTTTATTTCTTAGTTAAGTCCATCACAACAACCGTTTCCATCCAAAACAAATTTTTGATTTTACTATTGACCAAATAAGCTCACACTTATTTTTAGGTCAACTAACACCATTTTCCTCCTTTTGTGTTGCAATCTATTTTTTTAACATATTTTAAGCACTTAAGGTCCCCTAAAATCATTTCCATCAAATATAAATAAGTCATTCTAACTCTGCATTTTTCAAGTTACAGAGGCCGGCGAGCCTGGGAAGCCATTTTTTCCAAAGCGGGCCGGCGAGCCTAGGGAAGATTTTTTTGCCAACAGAAAACCGTAGACCGGTGGGGTAGTGGGAGATATTTTGTCATTTTTACACTTTTCCCAAAGGGAAAAAGTTATAATTGAGAGCCCATGAGCTTGAGAAGGATTTCTTATGAAAAGTGGAAAATGCGAGCGGTGGGCCTGAAGATGTCTTTTCGCAAAACATGGAAAATGTGGGCCGGTAGGCCCGGGGATGATTTCTTCTACCAAAAGTGGGTCTGTTGGGCCATGGAGAAAATTTTTCCCAAGTTTAAATTCAGGCCGGTGGGTGTACGGGGCATTTTGGATTTTTTCACTTTTCGTAAAGTGGCATAATTTTCAAGTGCAGGCCCACGAACTGTGGAGTCTTTTTACAAAATGAAATGTCACAAAGCCAACAATAGGTGCCATGTGTCTACTCGGAAAAACTCCAAGTATAGAATCCAAAATGGAGATCCCAAACAAGAGTCAAGCTTCACATGTCCCAGTGCGAAAAGGGATAGAGTCGAAAGTTGAAAAGTCAAAATGAGGGCAAAGTAGGTGGAAGGTTCCATGTGTCACTGACACAACTTCAAAGATAAACTCCAAGGAAGTTACCCAAAAGAGTGCAGGCTCGCTAAGTTGTCAAAGTAAAAACGGGGACAAAGGGGGCCCAAATCGACTAAGTATAAGAAATTCAATGGAAGCATCCACATGTCACTTTGTCGCAACTTCAAAGTTAAAATCCAGGTGGAGACTCAAATGAGCGCAAGCTCACCATGTAGTCAGGGTCCAACATAAATCAAATGGGAAGTGGGCCCGAATCATCTAAATAAAAGAGAACCACGAGATAGTGCCACGTGTCTCATCAGTGAAACTTTAAAGGCGTGACCCAAAGAAAGAATCCTAAATGAGTGTGGTCCTTCCACGTGCCCCAGGCCAAAAAAGGGAGTAGGCTCAAATCATCTAAGTACAAAAGATAAGTGGAAGCCTCCATGTGTCTCATCAAGATTTCAAAATAAAATCCAGAGCAGCCCCAAAACAAGCTCAAGCTCGCCACATGTCAAGATCCGTAACAATTAGAATCAGTTGTTAAAAATTCTAAATAGGGTAGAGTGAGTGGAAGGTGCCATGTGTCAGCACGATGTAACTTCAAATGTAAAATTTGGATCAGGTTCCCAAATGCGCATTGAGCCTCCACATGTAATGGGTCGACATATGGCCTCGCCAAATAAAAGGGACTTAGCCAAAACACAAAGAAATAAAAAAGTTACGGAAGGAGCCACGTCTCTCAATGGTGTAACTCCAAAGGTGTGGCCCAAAAAGTACTTCCCAAATGAGTGCTAACCCGCGACATGGTAAGATTTGAAAAGGTCAGCCATTTAAAAGTACAAAATCCTAGGAAGCCTCCATGTGTCTGAGGTTAGGCATAGGGTCCCCACCAACAAGAGGGACTCGGGAAGAATACAAAGGAAATGGTAGAGCCTACATAAGCTTCCACATGTCAATTTGGTGTAATTTTAAAAGTGAGAGGAAGGCGCTGAATCTTCACAACGTACGAGGCTGCCACGTGGTCCCTCTATGGATAGAATCTTTTAAATATTGAGATCCCACATTGAACACCTGACCCTAATCATCAGACAACCATATCTTTTGTATGGATTGACCTTTTACATGCGTGTAAAAATGTCAACAATTGTGACACTATAAATATGTGTGTTAACGAGTTGATTGAATATGTGTAGTGTGTAACACAAGATGTATGGAAGGTGGATTAGAAGATAAAAACTCCCGTATGATGCATAGTATAGGTAATAAGATTATGTCAAATATATGTATATTATGTACAACAAAGTGCATATGATCGATAGAATAATATTTGAATATAAGATGTAGAAAGTGCACAATATGTATGATGTGTAGGAAGAAAAATATGTTGTAGAGGTGTAAGATGTGTAATATGTAAAGAGAGAAAAACATGTAAGACATATAGTATATGTAAGAAAAATATGTTGAAGATGTGAAAGACGTGCAATGTGTAGAATAATGTGTCATAGATGTGAAATGTGCAGTGTTTGAGCTTCATATGTATAGTATGCCCTAAAAATTCAAGTGTGAACCTTAGCACAAGAGTGTGTCATAGGGTAACAATGGTATGAATAGTGTATCAAAGTGTATGTGATGAATTCCCATAGATTTATACTATGATGTATAGAATGCAATTATAGAAATAATATATTGAAAGAAAGAAATAGTAAGATGGGGGGATGAGCATGATGATACTCAAGTGTGTGTGATAAAGATCATGATCATGTAATTTAATATAGGGGATCATTTTTCTCACGATCAAAGCCAAATGGGGAAACATCTTAAACTTAGTAAGCAATAGTGTCAAGATTTTCATGTAAAGAGCCATTAAGGAGGAGATTGTACATGCCCATCAAATATTGTTCATAAGTGAAGGGAGCTAATGGACATTTATATGCATACTAGTGGGTGAGATTCTTTGTATAGCCATGAAATGAACTATTAAAAATTAACATATGAACAAAAGGAATAGGAAATGAGATATGAGTTTGATCAAGGTCTAATGTGTCTCCAATGTAATCAAGCCAATATTTCCATAATGTAAGTGGAGAAGAGTGAGGAGCTTGTGCAAGAAATACTATGAGATGAAAGATACACAGAGACCATAAGAAGAAGTGATAATGAGAAAACCATTATATAGATGAGGATCATGTGGTCAAAGATATAGATACTTGAAAGAAAATCTTAGTTGATTCAAGCCATCATGCATAGAGATAGTGTCATCACAAGTTAGATCGAATGGAATATTCTCCCAATAATAATCATTCATGAAAAATGTACATGTAAAGGGAGGATGTGTTAATGGTAGATGCATATGAAATATATAAGTTGATGGAGTGACGTCTAATGAATGGATAGGCCCTGAATAAAATACCATGGAATTGGTAGAAGTGGGAGGAGGTCATGACGTAGGTGGAACAATGTATAACGTGAAAATATTATCTTCTAAGTTATGAGGAGAATTCATAGGCTTTGGTTCATCAAGAAGGACATACTTTGTGGAGTAGTAAGCATACTTGTGGGATCATTTTTACAATATTTGAATGGTTCATAATAAATATAAATTGTGTATTCAATGCCCTCATGTAAGAATTTGACACATCAATGTACTATAGAAGGTACAACTTGCATGACATGAACCCATGGTCTACCAAGTAAGCAATTATATGAAACTGGGAAGTCCATGACAAAGAAAACTATACAAATGGTTTTTCCTTGAAAGTGATGAATAAATTAACATGGCCTATGCATGGACAAACAAAACCATCATATGCGTGAAGAGAAAGAGATGAAGGAATGATATTAGTAGTTGAAATACCTAAATCCTTAATGAAGGTTAGAGTGCACAAGTTAAGTTCAGCTCCATTATCAACTATAACTCACTTCACCAATATTATGGATGCACATCATAATGTTTAGAGGAGGATCATTGTAAAAATATACAAGATCAATAATAATATTAGCTCTAAAATAAATGTGCTTTGAGATAATGCATCTGCATTTATGTGTTATATATTAATTGTATATGAATGTCGGAAGAAAATGATTAGAAGTCAAGAGAGTGATGATCTTAGCCCTTAGTTCGGGATGTACAAGCAAAAATAATGGATGGAAATATTAATGATGATGGACGGAAATGCAAAAATAATGAAATAATGACCCTAAATCATGCAAAGAAGTTAGGTTAACTAAATGATTTAAAAACATAAACTAAAATGGATAGTATTACTTATGTAAAGTTGTAAGATGTCTTATAGAAAGAAAATATGACAGATAGTACAACTGGAGGACTCAAAGAAAAATCAATAAAATTTAAACCCTAAGTGCAATGAAGAATTAAAAACATAGTTGATTTCAAAATATTAATCGGAATGTGTGAAAGTTGAAAAATAATCAAACTAGAACACGAGAGGTTGCATGGCCCCAAACAAATTCAAAAGTGAAGAAGGAGCAGGACTGGGTACTGGATGGTAGGATCCCTTCCTAGGTGTTAGGGTCTATGCAAGAGGTACATATATGAATTATGTATTTTCTATATATGATCTCGAAGCCTTCACTATTTTTCACTATTATGTTATGCAACTCATGTGGATGTCTCCGATAACCTCTAGTAAATAGATCACCTACAAAACTCTCAAAATAACATCCAATCTTAGAAAAATAAAGATAAAGAATGGGGGTTCAAAATTTCCTCAAATGTCACAATGGTGATTTTACGACTAAGCACTTGCACTACATCTTAGACCCAATGTAGGTCTGTGTGTGTGTGTAGAATTGTGCCCTAGGTGTCTCTTGTGTTTGTTGCACTTGATAATGAAAAAAGTATCTAGATGTAGAAATATGTAATAAATGTGTGCATGGAATAGAATTTACTTCCCTCCTATGAAGTGTGATGCGGTAAAAAATAATGTCCCTTGCAATGGTGCTGGACGCAATGTAATGATGTTATTTATATTCTTGTGAGATGCAACATTAGGTGACATTATAGATTCTTAGACTTGGACCTTTAATTTGGTCACAAAAATTATAAGTGTATGCTTGTCTTATGGAAATTTGATAAGTGATCGGTAGAAGGGTGACCCGTAAGAGATAAGGAATCCCCATGGCTAGAAAGGACCCTAAAGGAGTGAGATAAATACAAAGAGCTCTAGATTTCCCATAGGGGATGAGGGCTCCTGGCCACTAGTGTCTATAGCAAGAAAAGGTGATATGTGAAGGGTCAGATTGGGAAGTGAGCTCCGTAAGGTAAAAGGGAGACTAGGAAGAAACCTATGAGGTGAAGTATAGTGATTAAATACTAATGTTATCCTGTAAGAATTATATCAATAGTATTATGTGATTATGACCTAATAATGTACCCAATGTGCATTATTTAGTGTCTACAATAACATTTTTTGAAAAATTATATCATAATCCTCATTGTTTTAAGGAAAACAAAGATTAGGAATACCATCACTCAAACTGTTATGCCTCTAATTATTGCATTAAACTAAATAAATTTAACTGATAGTTATTGAATTAAATTAATATTGAACTATATATGCAAGTAGGTACACAATCACATAATAAATATCTAGGGATATACAAATAGTGATTTCCCAATAAAATAATAATCTCTAAAAAATACATCATCATGTCAAACTTCTTAAGGTAGTAGTACAAACCATGTGGCCTTTAAATCATCAAAATCATTACATTCTATAACTTTATACATCCAACCCTTCAACAATCATGTTTCAACCATAAAAAAGGATACATGACTGTGTTATTAAAATATGATGTAGTTGCATCACTATCCTAATACCTCCATTGCCTACTTCTTTGGGGGTTATTATGATATCTTAAAGTAAAGTGATAATATATATAGAAATATTTCCATATTGGATCATCTCAAAATATATATTATTCATAAATACATAATCTATAATTCCCTCAACAAGTCAATATTTTCCAAATGTATTTACCATTTAGGATTCAATGTATTCGAAATAAAAATCACCCAATTGAACAAATATTTTTTAGATAAATAAATATTCTATAGGATAATTATATACACAAACTACCTTTATACATAACATCTATTATTACATAAAATAAAATCAAGTAGTTGTTAGTGGAAAAAGATGCAACCTCAACATTTATACTTTGAAGCTTTTGAAATAGATATGTTACACCCACTTAGATCTTAAACCTAACATCATTGTCATTAAATCATATGAAAATGATGAAAGGAAATATAAAAAAATGATAACTTTACCTTTATAAGTTGAGATATTTAGGGATGAAAATCATTTTCTTGTCTTCAATTTGTAATTCATGTACATCATCTTCCTCAAGCACCCATGTGTTCATACCATGTAGGTATTTTAGAGCATTGTTTATCAATAAGTTAAATTACATTACAATGGACAATAAATCACAATTTTGAGTGTCCTTAAACATATTACACATTATAGAGTGTTGGATCATCATTATTAAAATGTATATAATTTCCTATGCACATAGAGTACTTTCGAGCTAGCGTCGAAGGAATTCAAATATTACATTCATCATAAGACACTACCACTTAAATATAAATAATATGATACATCCACATCTACCTATCCATCATGTTATCTAAATCTAATATTACCATCATTTTCTATGAAGAGTATGAACTCTAATATACCCTTTGTTGGTATTGAAATTGATTCTCCTCTAAGGGCTGAGAAGCATCACAAAAATGGAAGGATGCTTAGAGATAGACAAATCATGATATGAGTCATTTTGTAGCTGGGGAGGGGATTCAGCTGACTCTTTGTCACTCAGGCATTAGAAAAATGGATAGCACCCTATTGAATCTTTGATCTACCCTCACTACTTTATGTTGTGCCTTCAAACAGGGGTGAGAGGATCCATTCTGTAACCCTTGTTGGTGAAGGATATCAAGAGATCCTTGTTTACACAATTATCATGAGAACCTTGAGAAAATATGATCAATAAAGCACAATCTAACTCTCACGAGTTGTCACATTAGAGAGTGGAGATGTTTTCTCGGACAAGGTTTGTGTTACTAAAGACAATAATTGAATCTGAGTGATTCTACATATTTTAGCAAAGGAAATTGTTAAACCTTTGTGGATACACAAAAATAGCAATAGTTCATGTAGGATTTATCATTTGAGAATTTTTTGGTGGGAATTTAAGCAAGATAAAGTTGATTATACTAGATCTTTGAGAGCCTTTAAAAATATTGGAAAACTCATAGAAAAAATGCTTCAAAATAGTCAAAATATTCCTTCAACTAGAAGGTGTGTATCAATGGATTCCCAGAGATGCATGGTTTCATACACTCTTTAAGAATTCAACATAAAGGCTCATGCTAAAGACTCAATTAAATGTTGAAAGTCCCTGATTCGTCACGCCTAAGATACACTCATAGACTTACAAACAATATTTGTCAACACAGTGAAACTAAAGTGATTTTAAATTGTTTATTTCATTACAAGATGAAAGCTCTTCTCACAATGAAATTGAAAACACCAGAATACTACCATAGGGATAAGATATTGTGTGATTAAGAGGGATTTCAACATAATGTTGCAACACGAACAAGAAAATGTATTTGAAAACATTATGAAATAAGAGAAAACACAATTGTGCTCATGATCAACACAAAGTCATTTCAATGTTCATTAGATTCATCAATAGGGGAGAGTTTATTTAACAATCTAAAAGATATTCAATGGATGTACACTTGCAACCATATTGACGTGATTAAATCCAAAACATAGGAAAATAAATAGTTTTCTCAGACGGTCTCTCAAGAAATGCTTTTTCTCAAACTTTCTTAGAAAAATTAACCCCCATGCATGAGTATTCTCATTTGATTTATATAATTTCACCGTGTCACTCATCCCAAAATTCCCCCCCAAAAGTCTAAATCTTCAAGAGAATATTCCTCTTTACAACATACCATTTAATCATATTTATTCCCTTGAAAATATATTACTTTCTATTGCTAGGTGGATAAATAATGAATTGATCATGTTTCTCAATTACTCAACTATGATTGGGATGCCATGTCATAACTTTTGATAGTTTTTTTAATCATTCTTTTATTTTATCATGCATGAAATACCCTTTTTAACAATTCTTAGGTGGATCCATATTGCTTGATCTGACAAGCAATCCTTTTCACCTTTGATAATAAACCTGGAGGAATAGATACATGCATTCATGCCTCTCAGAAATGAGTGTCCTCACATTGATTATACTTGCATTTCGAGTTAGCCAAGTGTAAAGAGGAGTGAGTGGAAGCCTCTAAGTGTCTCTTTGGTGCAATTGTAAAGGTGAAGTCTAGAGGCAGGTTCCTCAATTGAGCATGGGCCCTCCATGCTGAAGAACCCGAGAGAGTTACACCGGTCACTAAAAATTCTAAGCATGGGAAATTCTAGTGGAAGCTTCCACGTGTCTGTTTGGCACAACTTCAAAGATGAATTCTAGAGGTAGGACCTCAAACGAGCACAGGATCTCCATGTGCCCTGGGCCCAAGAAAGTTTCCTTAGCCATTGAGAATTCTTATTATTAATAGGAGCTAGAGGAATCCTCTACGTGTCTTTTTAATGCACTTTTGATATGGTGCCCAAAATTGGATACCCTAAACAAGTGTGAAATCTCCATGTGTCTCGTGCTGGAAAATTTGTATTGGCCATTGGAAACATTTAAGAACCAGCGGAAGGTTCCACGTACATAGGGTTCAACAAATTTGCATGGGACACTTGAAAAGTCTAAGTATGCGAAGATCTAGTAGAAACCTCCACGTGTCCCTCTAGAGCACTTTCAAAAGTAAAATTTAGGGGCAGGTCCTCAAATAGGTGTGGGTCCTCCATGTGTACCGGGACTAAGAAAGTTGAATCGGGACGCTTGAAAATTATAAGTATGGAAAGATCCAATGCAAACCTCCATGTGTCTCCTTATCGCAAATCCAAAGTAATTACCCAGATGTGGGACCTCAAACAAGCGTAGGTTCTTCATGTGTCTATGGTCTAACAAAGTTGTGTCAACTGGCCGAAAAGTTTGAGCACAGGAAGAGCCAAGAGAAACCTCCACATGTCTCCTTGGCACTATTTCAAAAGTAAAATTCATGGGCGGGTCCGAAATAGGCGGTAACCCTCCATGTGGAAAAGATCTTAGTTTCAGCCGTGGTCTATGGGGGCCTTTTGAATTTTATGCCGATCGAATAAATTTCAGAAATACCTCTGGTGACCCACCCTTTCATCTTTGATGTAGACTCAAACGTGGCTTTATCTCGGCACTTTTATACCTTACTCCTTTTTTCAAAACAAGGCTAAAATTTCCAAATTCCTCCGGTGACCCACCTTCCCGCTTTTAACTTAAAAATGGCCACGTGTCCATCTTCGGGGTCAAAGTAATAAATTTTCTTCACCACTTCATATTTTTGAATAGGAAATTAGAAATTATCAGGGCCGTGGGACCAATTTGGCATTTTCTACAAACTGTAACAAAAGTGACAAGTTCAGCAAATAGACCCTCTATGCCACATCCAATCAAATAAGACCACGTATCCACCGGTGTTGGGATAAAATATGATAGGAAAAACATGACAATGGAAAAATAAAAGGAAGTAAAAACCCCAAAGCATTCACTCCCAAATTACAAATTTTTCGCTATAGAGAGAAGACTATAAATAATACAAAGACTCAATGTTATCCGTTACCCAAGGAAAACACTTAAAATGATATCTAAATGAAGGATAAATTTTTCATGCATCCATATAGGGAAACATAGAATACGTATACCCAGGCGGGATGAATGTTTTTTGAAGAAACATGGTGAGATTGAAATGAGTACCAACATCAACTCGACTCGGGGGACAGGCACTACCAAAGTCTTTGAAAGAAAAAATTATAGACCATGTGCCAAAAATCCATTGGGAAATGAAGTCAAGAACCAACCTCCAAAACAAAGAAACAATAACCAACCTCCCAAGAACGAACCGAGAAACCAACAAAAATGGTCACCAAGGACTAGGACAAACCGAAACAGAAAAAACACAAAAATAAACAAAACAAAACCAAAGACTACACACTATACAATGATGTGTGCCTTGATTCTGAGAATTCAATAAATTGTTTCAAGTGCTTGCCATTTTAAGTAGGACCAAGCCAAGAAGACTTGATATTTTTTTTACAACTAGAGATATGCTTGTTTTTCTTCTCTATCCAAGTTGCTACCTGGCCATATTTTCCGAGGTCTATCTTTTCTACCTTTACCAAATCAATAAAAACCCCATCAAACTTATGAGTCCAGGAGAAAAAAATATTCTTGGGATACTTCTACTCATCAATTTTATTCTCCTTAAAATCAGCATAACCCATAAAGTTATGAACATCGACATTTGTGTACAATACTTCATAAGAATCATTGTTAGGGTCCTCAATGATATGCAACATTTTTTTCTCACCGTAAAACTTCAAAAGGTTCCCCTCAATTGGTATGGTTTTGTATGACATGTCCATTTATATGCTTCCACCCACACTAGCTGCCCACTTTCTGGATAATAACATCCCCCATTTGGCAGGATAGTCCACAATAACCACATTCATGGTTAAGCATTTTCCTGGAAAAGTTGCCAACTGCACTACTAATCCCTTGACATACCCAACTACTAGCACTTCTCTTGAATCCATAACAGTACATTTCCCAAAATCTCTGTTACCTTGATATTTAACTCATTCATGACCTCAAGAGGCATTACATTACATGAGGCTCCTAAATCAAACATGTAGTTATGTACCAACCTATCTTTAATAATCAAAGTGGTAAAAAATGGATCGACATCCAACTAAGACTCAAACAAACATGTTCCCAAATACACCTTAGATGATTCACCCTATTCCTCCAATGCTTGTGGTATTTCTAATTCTACAATAATGGGAGGAACCACTATATTATTAAGACTTTATCCCTGAGTAATCTTTTCTTCCTTAAATCCCAAATATTTGAATGCCCTTTTCCTATGCTCAGGGATCCTGAGTAATTCAACAATGGGAACAGTGACCTTGATCTGACTCAAGATTTGGGCTATGTCACAAGGAACATATTTGGGTAGGGCAGTATTAGGAGGGAGATTCACCACTTCCTCTAATAGTATAGGAGTTTTTAGAGTCTGGGCATGGGCAGGAGCATAGGTTTTATTTGGGGTAGTTAGGCCTTTACCAGATGTATTTGTCTTAGGGGTTTCCTCGGGATATTGGTAAGAACTAGAAATTTTCACTTAGTTTATGTCCCTCCCCTTTGACAACCTTACTTTTGGTGTTATATTCTTTCTCCTGAGCAACTACTGCATTCATCAACAGTTGCTTGTCCTCTTTAGAAGGGATCCCTCCATCATAATTTTTAATCATCAAGGCCCTTAAGTATTCAAAATCATGATTAGGCAGATCAAATTCTTGTACCATATCAATTTCAAAAGCATTAAAGGGAGGAAGATGCAATACCTAGTGCACAAAATCCCAGAAATCCTCAACAGTTCTAGTACATATCAATTCAGTTGAGGTTTCCCCTTGATGTGAGTTCATATGTCTCTCCATCATGCACATATCATCATATATCTCATCATCATCATCTTCCTCAACTTCCTGATCTACATCACATGGGGAATGTGGTAACAAGCACCTATCACACCACTCGATAATATTGGCCTCATCCATAGTAAGTAACCACTGACGATACCAAAGGATCATGAAAAAATCTATTCTCCCTTGGTTGAGTTTGTTCATTTCCTGACCCCATGGGCCCCTTCCCTCTTTCATCTAGTCTGTGGTCACCTCCGGATGATTTCTAAATCTCTCCCGACCTTGTGGCCTGTGCTAACCCTTGGAACTCCGTCCTATCCCTTTTTCTTCTCTAGCTAGTTTATAGGATATCTCTTTAACTGCTCTAGCCATTTTTTTTACACCTTCTTCAAGATCCACAACCTTGTCAGACCGAGGTTTTTCAATATTAATCAACTAATCACCTTCCCTCTTAGAATGATTTCAAACTTCCTTAATAATATTCTCCATTTGTAAGGCCATGGTGAAATTCTACCTCAATGTTCTTGGGTTCTTATCTCTCAAGTAATAAGCAACCTTTTTATCAAAAGTGTCAAAATATTTTATCAAACAAGACTCATCACTTGGCCTTAGGATTATAGGTAACCTATTCAAGGTCTTATTGAACCTAGTATTGAAATCATGGACATATTCATTTGGAATTTTATTTATATTTTCAAATTTAGATAGAAGGAACCTAGGATCTATCTTATCCCCATATTGCAATCTAAAGGCATTTTTCATCTCGGTCCATGAATCTATTGAATTATCTAGTAAATCCTTGTACCATTCATGTGCATCCTCCTTAAGAGTATGAATAAAAAAATTTATATACACGTCTTCAAACACAATTCAAAATCTTTCATCATATTGACAAAGAGTCTTAAATGGTGGCCACCAAGGTGATGGTATTATTCCCTTGAAACATTGGCAACCTATTTTTGACATCTTGTGGCACCATATTAGGATATCCATCCATACCTTTGAAATCTATAGGTCCAAAAGTGTTGACAACAAAAGGAGTTCTAGGTGGAGGTTGGGCCATATTTCCTTGAGGTGGTGAATTTACAAGAGAAACAAAATGATAGGGAACGAGGGTCTTTGGGCACAACAAAGATAATTCTCAAAGTAAATATCCTCTAATGACTCAGTTTCTTAGAAAACCCTATCAATCTTGGAAGAAACATGGGAAAATGAGAGGCACACTTTTCAGACACAAATTATGGCCCCTCTCCAGTTGGAGAACTCAAATTTATATAAATATTACTTGGTTTAGAATCACTTGAAGACATATGGTAATCTTCAACCACAGATTGATCACCTTTTAGAATTGATATCTCCTTTTTTGATTCTTGATTTCCAACAACTTTCCAGACTAATTTTCCTTCTGAATTTTCTTTTCTTAGTTCTTAAAATAACTTTTTAGTAGGATCCATGGTGAAGAAAGACCTTCTTCCCTCCAGCTTTGCAAATATTGATGAAAAATTTCACTTGACACAAGTTAAGACATCGGTAATCACCAAAATTTCAATTCAACATGGAGTCACCACTAAGTAATTTCACCTTAATTGTGTAGATTCCTATAAGTAAATTGTCAAATGTCTATTAATGCTTAAATTCTGCAAAGATTAACAGATCCAACCTTCCTTTACCCGCATTGATCACTATTGATTTAAATTTAGTAGAATAACCACTAGAAACTTAAAATACTACACTATGAACTTGTAATCTTACACAAATCTTACAATTCTCAACAAAGGATGACGTTTAAAAACTTATTTGCACTTAAATCGTATAGGAAGCATTACCAGGGTTGGTTTGTGTATGCATTTGTACAAAAATCCTTGACAATGATGCCACTTGGGTTATTGCCTCATAAATAGGTCTCATTATTCAAATAATCCTTTGCAATTTAAATAATCCTCATAAAATGTAAACCATTTCAAAGTGTTATTTCCACAAAAATAGGTCTCGAGTGTTAAAATAATCCTCTACATTCAAATAATCCCCAGCAATAGCGCCATTTCAGTTTTGGTATCGAAATTGATTCTCCTGCGAAGGCTGATAAGCATCATGAAAATGGTAGGAAATTTATTAGATCTTTGAGATCCTTTACAAATATTTGAAAAATCATAGATAAAATACTTCAAAATATCCTAAATATTCCTTCAACCAGAAGGTGTGTGTATCAATGGACGCCCAAAGATTCACAGTTTCATACACTCTTCAATAATTCAACATAAGGGATCATGTTAAATAATCAATTAAATGTTGAAAATCCCTAATTCATCATGCCTAAGATACAGTGATAGACTTACAAACAATGTTTGTCAACCTAGTGAAAGTGAAGTTATTTTAAATTTTTTATTTCATTACAAGATGAAAGATATTCTATCAATGAAATTTTAAATGCCGAGAATGCTACCACAAGGATAAGATATTTTGTGATTAAGAGGGATTTCAAAATAAGATTGAAACATGAACAAGAAAAACAATTTGAAAATATTCTAAAATAAGAGCAAACACAATTGTGCTCATGATCAAAACAAATTAATTTCAAGCTTCATTAGATTCATCAACAAAGTAGACTTTCTTTAACAATCTCATATCCTTTTAATGGCTTTATACTTACAACCATATTGAGGTGATTAAATCTAAAACATAGGAAAATAAATAGGTTTCTCAGACAGGATCTCGAGAAAATGCATTTTCTCAAAATTTCTCGAAAAATTAACCCCCATATGTATGAGTATTCTCATTTCATTTATATAATTTCCTCGCTCACTCATCCCAAAATTTTCCCCAAAAGTATAAACCTTCAAGAGAATATTCCTCTTTACAACATACAATTTAATCATGTTTATTCCCTTGAAAATATATTACTTTCTGTTTCTAGGTGGATAAATCATGAACTAATCACGTTTCTCAATTACTCAACTATGACTAGGATGCCATGTCATTACTTTTGATAGTTTTTAATCGTTCTTTTATTTTATCATGTGAGAAATCCCTTTTTTAAGAATTCTTAGGTGGATCCACATGGCTTGATCTGACAAGCAATCCTTTTCACCTTTGAGAATACACCTAGAGGTATAGATACATGCATTCGTGCCTCTTAGAAATGAGTGTCCTCGCATGGATTATAACACATATCTGTGCTGCAAGTTTGAGTCTGCCAAGTGTAAAGAGGAGATAACGAACCCTCCACGTGTCTCCTTGGTGCAACTACAAAGGCAAAGTCTAGAGGTAGGTTCCTCAAACGATTGTGGGCTCTCCACGTGCCCAAAACTGAGAGAGTTGCATTGGTCACCTTTGAAATTTCCAAGCATGGGAAAGTCTAGTGAAATCTTCCACGTGTCTATTTAGCACAACTTCAATGATGAATTCTTGAGGCAGGACCTCAAATAAGCACATGATTTCCACATGCCCCGTGCCTAGAAAATTTTCCTCAACCATTGAGAAGTCTTAGTATAAATAGTAGCTAGTGAAGCCTCCAAGTGTCTCTTCAAAGTGTACTTGTTATATGGTGCCCAGAGAGAGGAGAACCAAAACAAGCGCAGACTCTCCATGTGTCTTGGGCCCAAAAATTTTGTATCGGCTGTTCAAAAAGTTTAAGAACCGATGGAAGGTGCCATGTGCCTAGGGTTCGAGAATATTTCATCAGACGCTTGAAAAGTCTAAGTATGAAAAGATAAAGCACAAACCTCCACATGTCCCTTTGGCACTCTTTCAAAAGTAAAATTTAGGGATATGTCCCCAAATAGGCACATGCCATCCACGTGTCCCGTGCCTAAGAAAATTGCATCGAGCACTAGAAAAGTCCAAGTATGGGAAGATCCAAATTGAAACCTCAACATGTATCCTTTGTGGAACTCCAAAGATAAGACCCAGAGGTAGGACCTCAAATGAGTGCATGCTCTCCACATGTCTATGGTCTAACAAAGCTTCACTGACCGTTGAAAATTTTGAGCATGGTAAGAGCCATCAAAAACCTCCCATGTCTCCTTCGCGCTCTTTCAAAATTAAAATTCAGGGGCGGGTCCCTAAAATGCATGATTCCTCCACGTGGAAAAGATATTAGTTTCAGGTGGACCTGGGCGTGCCTTTTGCATTTTATGCCACTCAGAAAAAATTTCTAAAATACCTTTGGTAACCCACCATTTCGTCTTTGATGTAGACTCAACAGGTGGCTTTATCTCAGCACTTGCGGGGTCATGCTTCAGTTTTATACCTTACTCCTTTTTTAAAAACAAGGCTAAAAGTTCAAAAGTACTTCAGCGACCCGCCTCCCCGATTTTAACTTAAAAAATGGCCACGTGTCCATATTCGGGGTCAAAGTAATAAATTTTCTTCATCACTTCATATTTTTGAATAGCTAATTAAAAATTATTAGGGACACGGGACCAATTTGGCATTTTTACAAATGTAAAAGAAGTGACAAGTTCACCAAATAGACCTATCGTGCACATCTAATCAAAGAATACCACGTATCTTTAGGCATTGGGATAAAATTTGATAGTGAAAACATTCCCTTGGAAAAATAAAAGGAAGGGGAAACCCCAAAGCATTCACTCTCAAATTACAAGTTTTTCTTATGGAGAGAAGAATGTAAATAATACCAAGACTCAATGTGATCCATGACCCAAGGAAAATACTAATAATGACATCTAAATGAAGGAGAAAGTTTTCACGCATCCATACAGGAGATAGAAAATACTTCTAACCGGGTGGGCTGTAATTTTTTTGAACAAAAAGGGTGAGATTGAAATGATCGCCAACACCCTCCTCATATACAAATTTCACTTGTCACCCAAAAAATGTGGTAGGCCCAAATTCACATGAAGGAATAAAAATAATTATCTTAAATTTAGAAAATTTCTAAATATAAGAATCGATAAAAGTAACACCTAAGTATTTCATTGAATTTAAATTTAGATGATGATAATTACTCCAATTTCTACCAATACCCATAATATGTCATACATAACAAATGATGTATACTATTAATTATAAATAATATAGTTGTGGTAAAGTTTGAACAATGAATCGAAGAACTGTCATGGTTTGGGAAAATATGGAGCAACCGTGGAATTGACATGGGAAATTATTGTGGTGATAGTGATGATTTCAATGCCACCTCTTCTAAAAATAAAAGTTAATTTTCCAATAATGACACTAAATTATAGTCTCTTTTTAGCATCAACAAAGAGCTTTCCTCAACGATATTATTTCATGACACTTTTCTCTTAACCTTAATCCTATCCAGCTCTAATATTAAACCAATATACCCTTTTCTTATTAAATAGGACTAATAATATCACATATCATTTAAATTCATTCAAAATGAGGAACCTATTATAGAGAAAATACTTTGGGATGACATCATATTAGGGGATAATAATAAGTGATTTTCCATTTAACTATATGTATGTGCATAATTTGGGGAAGAAGATAGGTTTCATGATTAAAAATGTAAATATATTCAAAAATAAATTAAAAAATACTATGGTTGCATAGTGAAAATTTATTTCAAGTGTTGACATAAAAATTAAAAAATCAGAAAATGGAAATATAAGTTACCATTATGTTGGTAAAAATCTATCTAAGATGCTAATAGAAAAGGAAATAAGACTCTTGCCTAACCTTACATATATGAAGGATGGTTCTAAACTTCTCCATGAGGATATTACTTATGTCAACATTAGTATAGAGGAAGAACCCAAAATTGTAAAACATGGTGCTTCATTTAGTCCATATGAGTAGAAAATATTTATTTTTGATGGGATTTGATGTTAAATTAGAGAAGAATTAATTGGCATTGGAATATTATTCAGTTATTAGTAATGCATATATATACACTTTGGAGAACATAAGTCAAAGAGACATGCTTCAAAGTTTGGAAGGTCACCATCGTATAAACAATGGAATATGACAACAAAGGAACCCACGAAACATCATTATCTTCTTATTATGATTCTAATTTTGGTACTTATTTTTCTCAATCATCATATTTTTAGTTATAATGTTTCCTTTCTTATTCTTGTTGTGACGACGATGTATGGATTTCTATGAATCACTACGACTACATAAGATCTTGGTTCCTAAGTTGTGGATGAATATGTGCCCTTGGCATGCTCGTGTAATGATATAAGGATTATCGTTTGGGTATTATATCTCCCATTTTCATCGGCATCATACTCTTCTTTGATCTTGGCATGAATCTTCTCTTTTTGTCTTGTGATTCAAACAAGACTCAATCACGATCTTTTTATGCACTATGTCGTTGAATTGAAAGTTTTGATACTTTTCACAATTCGAAGTAAAAATAGACTATCTCTTTTGATTAAATTAAGTCTCTCAAAGGTTGTATGTCTTGATGGTTTCTTGCAGTACTACTAACATCTCAAGCCATAACTTTCATTCACTCAAATTATTGCATGGGATCATAGGCTTTACCTAATTTACTAGTTTCTTGTGTCCTTAAAGCTTTATAGAATAATTTAAAGTTAGGGTTTGTACTAAACTTGTATTTTATCCTATTGAAGCCTCTTTAACTTATTTTTTAAATAATTCCTCACACATTTACATTCCAAGTCTCTCCATTTGGAGTTCATTACTAGTTTCTCCCTTCACATTCCCTTGGTCTTCTTGTGCTTCAAATTAGTTGCTCCTTATGAGTTTATCTCCAATCTAGATTCTCACAACTTTGGTTCATCCATGTAGGTTTATTACCTCCACATTTCTTTCTATAGGTAGCCCTTCGGTTCAAATACCAAATGATTTGATACCACGCATGGGGATTCATGATTGGTCCCTACATGATTTCTATACCCACCTTTTATAGGTCCTCTAGGTTTATTGTTGCCATTTTCTTGTGCCAAGAAATGTCCTCATAAACATCTAGTGTAAGTGAATCTACATTTTCAACTCCATGTAGGTCTGATACTCTAATGTTTGTTGTGTCCATCCATCACACAAAGTTCATAGTCAACGTGAACTTGCAAAAAAACTTTGACCAGATTTGGTCTTTCCTTGCACCAAATCGACCTCGAATCTACAACCCCGCACCCTATTTCCTTTGCCTCACCAGCGTTCTACACACTCACATTCAAAACAATATGGTGCTGGTTCATTTTTAAAACCACAAATAGAAATTTCACATAATAGGTAACAACATACTATGTTGTTACATATATAGGTAACAACGTAGTAAATTGTTACCTATTCCATTAAAACTAGTGGCGACGTGACAAAATAACGGCGACGACATGATAGAAAATACTTTTTCCCTATTTTGTGAACTTGTGTGAGATATAGGCCTAGCCGCCTAATGTTAGTGAGTAAATTTTATTATTTATCGAATGTATGATCCATTTACTACGCACGAGGGACGTTTGAAGGCATTGACATCATTGTCTTAGATTGACTAGCGTATTTAGTCTCCATGTATATTTCTTATTCATTGGCTAAAATTCTTATGCAAGTTCTTGTTTCCAACATTATCTCCATGTGCGTCACATGCAGGTTGCTTTACATTTAATAAAAATACTTCATATTGGGTCATTGTTAAAAAAATATAATAATATAATCCTTTAACATTCCAACAAATTCAAAGGATTCCATGCAAAAGATAACAACAAAAGATAAAGACACGGGCTGCATTGTTGGGCTTCATCACACCAATATTTACAATTAAGAGGATGATCTCAAACAATAAAATGCAAAAATAGTTGTTAATCTCAAAGAATGCCTCCTAGATAATCTTCTACATAGATCAAAGGACATTAATGGTGCTCGATACTAATGATGTTAAATACTTGAGAAGAGCTAATTTTCATTGGATTATTATTCACTTATTATATTTGCATATATACATGTGATATATGGTAGAAGAAGTGTTGTCGGGGCGAATTAAAGGTTGAGAGTACCCTAGGCAATAGTTAGAGTGGACGCCCTCCTCACAAATTTAGTTATTATTTTTTTTTTTCAGGTAAAGTAAATAAAAAAATATGTCTATATTATTTTATTTTTAAATTTGCATCATGGTCATAATACAATAATAATAAAAATATATTAATAAATTATCGAGATAAGGATGAAAATAATTTCGTGGATGGAAAACATTAATCATAGTGGATGCTCGAATGTAAAAATTCAATATTTTATACAAGGCTTCTTACAAGTCTGATTTAGCCATATCAAGTAGGTGACATAACTCTATCCTGAAATAAAGCACCATTTCTTTGCAAAGAAACAAAAACATTTATGTAGCTCCCATGGTTTTGTGAAGAGTCGTATTTGGACAAGGCCTACAAATTCCTCCATAACAAAATAATAAATTTTTCCCCAAAAAATTAAGAATAGAAAATAAAATACTTTTTCCTTCAATTATACTCACCTCTACTAGATACACCAGTGACATTATAAAAAATACATTAACCTTTTTCTAGAACAAACTACACACCTACATAATCTAGAGCTACATTAGAGAATGGGTAACAATACCAAAAAAATCATATGTGCTTATAAATATGTGATATTATTTTACTTGAAAAATATTACAATTTTATTTTATGTGTATGCATAAAATTTATGTTACTATACAATAATACCTATAAATGGGTTGATAAATATTAAATCTTCAAATAAATTATTTTAAAGTTAAGTTCTAAAATTAACCGACAAAAAGGAAATTTTAGATTCAGGCACCCCCTAACTACAGGTGCCCTAGGCAACTGCCTAGTTTTCCTAAGGCTTAATCCCCTCTAAGTGTTGTAATTTGTCATTCAATGTTACATGTCACAAGATAAAATTGTTTAGCGGTCTAGAAATTATATGGATGTCATTTGATGTTTAAATTTTAATATGCACATCAATTTTTTTATAATAACTATTACAAAATGCATAAATTGAGTTAAGTTTTATATGGATGTTGGTGTTCTTTGTAATATTCTCTCATAGTTATGTAAGATTTATTAAATTACAGAGACAATAGATTGACTAATCAAATTCATTGTTTTTCACATTTACATTTTTTCTCAAAAATTTAATCTCACACTAATCAGTTTTGAATATCCATAAAAATAATTAAATTTAATGAGAATATTAAAACAAAATATCAAATTACAAGTTAAAAATAATTTTGAAGAAAATGATAGAATTGACTCATCCAAAGTGTAAATTTACAATTCTCCGTAAAATGAGTTACATTTCCAACTTCCAACTTCTAACTTCTAGGCATGTAAGGCCAATCTACATATTTCACTTTTTATACAAAATCCCAAATCAAATGCGTCTACTTTATTATCCAATCCTTATTTGTAAGAAATAAAAAAATAAAAAAATAAAAAATTACAAATCAAAATAAATAAAGTATAACTAAACAAAAAATCTAAAAAATGTAGGAAATAAATCGGAAAAACTAATTAAAAATCAAAAGTAATGGATGTTTCTATTTTATCAATGAGATACGTATATATTTAGTTTTAATTAAGAAGATAATAAGATAATTATATATTTTTTCCATTCTTATTTATGTTATATTTATCAAAATTTTCACAAATTTAAAATGTGAAGTGTCTATTCAATATTTAATTTATTGACTGATACTTACACTTATATATACATACACACACACACACACACACACACACACACACACACACACACACACACACACACACACACATATATATATATATATATATATATATATATATATATATATATATATATATATATATATATATATATATATATATATATATATATATATATATATTTGATTGATTGAAGTTAAATTTTGAATATACATGTCATTTTGACATTTAAATTGTATAATTACCTGTCAATCATGACGATGATATTTGAAAAGTGGCTGTAGTTTGATGTTTAAAATGACTAAAAACATCTAAACAACTTGCAAAATCCAACACTTTGGATAGAAAGCGAAGAGACACACAACAAAGCTGCAAGGTCACCATTGACAAGCCCTCCTAATCCTATATAAACCCCTCAATTTTTCATGTCATCATTTTACATTAAGGATGATATTATTGTTTTTGAATTTATACTTTTGTATATTTTGAAAGGAATTTTTACATAACCTTGTTATTTTCATTTTGATCACGCTTCTTCATAATGTGTTAAATGGATCTTTATGTGTATTAACAATGTGTTTGAAGAGCATATCTTAAGCCATCACATGACTCATTTATTGACCAATGCAGGACTCAATCATGCACTAGCGAGAGATTCAATTTGGACCATAGTACTCACCCGTCCATTAACGCAAGACTCACCCAAGAAATAGTGAAGGACACAAATGGAATATAGGACTCATGCAATGAAAGAAAATGAATCGTTTGGAAGGATGATGAGTTGATGGAGCTAGTAAATGAGTTGACATGGTGTGAAGGACATGAAATATGGACCAATATTTAATCCAACATGTAGCTTATGTTGATCATGCAATCTTGAATTAACAATTAGTTAATTGAGGACGTGAAGTAGATGAATAGAGAAACTTATAGTCATCATGATTATAGGAATTCAATGCATGATATTTTCCATTTTGTGGAGTTGATTAATCATATCAACTAAGAATCGATTAAGGACTTCATTTGTAGTTAACAAGAGGAATCTAATTTAAGTGTGGCATACACTTTTTCTTCCATGATTGTAACTCCTTAAGAAATTAGTTTTTGTCATAGAAATATCCTAGATAAGTAGTAGTTGTTGCAAGTAACCTTTAATCTTCTAGGAAATAAGGATTTATCTTGGTATAAAAGAGTATTTGTAGTAGAGTTTTATATTTATGTCCTTTTTATTGTTGTAAAGGAAATTCTTATACTTAAATACGATGCATGATTCATGGAGAAATCGACTTGTATTATTTTCACTTCTAAACCAGATCATGGGGAAGGAGGAAGAGAAATTCCTCCCAAACATGAAGGGAACATTTCTTTTCTATTTAATTTATGTTATTCAACATTTATTTAAATTACCATACTTTCATTTCTTTCAATATTATAAATTCTAAGTTCGGTAATACCATGTTTGTCAATAGATTTTTTTATCAATAACATTTACAATACTATTTGATTTGGATTCATTAGAAAATATTTTATGATCACGGTTTCAACCTTTGAATTTGTTGCAAATAGCCATAGACATCATCCTAGACTTACAATTGCGAGACAACTAAAGTGTGTACCAATGACACTCATCAATTTTTGGCACTACTGCACGGGAACATTATTAAGGTGTTAGGAAAGATTAAGGTACTAGCTCCGGTAATTCTTGATATCTTGGTAAGTTTCAATTTAGAAATATATATTCCATAAATCTATCTTTCAAAATAAAATACCTTATATTGACAATAAGATGCTTTTTCTACTTTGGAGTATGTTCAAGAAAATAAATAAGTAGGAACTTGTAGTCAGGAAATTTTTCTCAGTATGATAGGATTTTATGTTTAGACCTAGACACCAAAGAGGTAGATTTATTAGAATAAATTTCGAAAACCCCCTCAAAACCAAGTAATGGAGCTACTTGCTACAAAAAGAAGGATGGTTTAGGGAGTGGAAACCCCGAATGGTGCAAATAATGACAACCCTCTACTTGGAAGGAAATTTAGCTATCCCATAGAATTGGATCGTAATGATCAATCCCCCATGAAAAATATATCTCCTTTAATTATACCAACATTTAGGGACTAGTCTTAGAAGATCCTGACAAATTCCTATTTGAGTTCAAAGTCTTGTGCTAGACCTATCAATACACCTCAAACACTTAGAAATTAAATTTATTTCCTTCAACTTTAAATTATGCACCCACGAGGTGGTTAATGGGCTTAAACCCTAACTCCAGTCAAAGATGGAAATAATATTCTTAGATAAATACAAATATTATTGTAGGGTGAGGGACATAATGGAATAAGTCTTTAGGATGCCACATAAGGAGGATGAGAATGTTGAGGAATATATTGATTGGTTCCTCTTCTTCACAAAGAGGTGTGGCACTATTATTTATATTACTTGTCTCAAAACTTTATTCCTTAAGGAATTGGATGAGATCACACAAGAAACCTTTATTATTATGGGAAAAGGAGATATGACCAGATTAGAATTCAGTTATATCACCGACCTCTATAGGAACTACTCCTAGACTTGACCAAATATTCAAACCTAGAAAGGAAAAAAATTCCGATGACGAGATATCCAAACTAAAAGAGGAAATTACAGATCTTAGAACAATTTTCTTATTCCAACATAACACGATTGTGTGATAAGGAGAAAGATAAGAAAACAAAACAATTTTTAATATATTTTCCAAGATGTACAAACAAATATGGGCTTAAGGATAACACCTTAGATAAAAAAATATCTACCATGTCTTTCATATAAATCTTGTTATAGACCAATGTGGATTGTTTCCCTTCCTAAGGAGTCATATAAATTGAAACAATAAAAATGAATTTGAGTTGAATTATGTGGCTTAGAGATAAGGATGGAATTTTCAATCAAATTAGAACTAGTCCTATCCACAAAAATGGAATGGGTTCCAAGCCAATGGAACACACCATGGTCATGCCCTAGGAATGGGATCAACAAGTCCCATAAGAGTGGATTCCTCAGTGGAATGCACGAGTAAATTAATATCAACAACCTCAAACTTTAATTCCAAACATTCCACTATTCCAACAATTTAATCATTATTTCCAACAATAGTGGAAAGCACCCCAAGGATCGGTAAGAAATATTATAACAAAATAAGACCCTAGGGACAACAAGCCTTGTTGACTAGGCCTACAATTTTTAACCCATCTCGAACAAATTTTCAAGCCACCAATTCTAGTTCAAACTATGGAAAACCCAAATAATATGAGGAAGTGTAATGCAACATACACCGTGGAATCAAATAACAACCCCACAATAAAATCTATGTACTAACAAACTATCTTGATACATTCGGGAAGGCTACCTCAAAACTATTATCTTCTCTTATAGAAGAAGACCATGAAGAAAAATTAAAATCAAAATAAATGCGGCCCAATACTTTTATTAAAGAAGCTTCTAAAGAAAGCTTATGTACTCCCTTTCCATCTAGACTATTGGAAAAACACAATACTATAATCCCTGAAGAACAAGATTCGAGATCTCATTCGGGGATTGAATAAACCGAGTATTGGAATCCCTTTTTTTTATAGGATCTTAGATAAATTTCATAATTGAATAAGATAATTAAAGAGTGTTGTTCTAAAAATCAAGATAGAAAGAATAATCATCCCAAAATAATCCATATTGATGGAAAATTGGCCATTTAATTGGAAGGGAATATGAACCTCCAAAATCTTCAAACCCCAGGGAGTCCAATTTATACAAAGATACATAGGAGATGACCAAATCCCAATTTTCCTAATTGAATTAGGGTATGTAATTAATGTGATGACCACTAAATTTTTTTCCACATTATCTCTCCCTAAACAACAATCAACTTCGGTAGTGTTAGAAATGGTTGATCGGTGTGTAACCAAGCCCAAATGAATAATAGAAGATGTGACCATAACTATCGAATCATGGGATTATTCAAGTATATTTTATCGTCATTAAAATCAAAAATAAATATATTGGACATCCTTTTATCCTAGCACACCCTTGACTAGCCACCGATGAAACCCTATTTTTTCATGTGTAAGCCATTTGAAATCCTCTATTATTTTGATATCATGTAGCACGATTATAGTATTGGAAGTTTATAATTAATAATTTATTATGTTTTGGAAGTAAATGTTGTCCATATTATTGTTATTTTTATCTTGATATTATTTCTTCAAATATGACTAAATGAACTCTTTTATCAGTGTTAACAATCTATTTGGAAAAGAATGTGTTGAGTCATCACAAGAGTTAATTGCGGACTAGTGCAAGACTAGTTGGTGCACTAGAAATTGACCCACCTTATAGGTGAGGAATCACCATTGCATTAGCGCAGGACTTTTCGTGGAGCACAAGACTTATCCATATCATTATTCAAATTTCCTTGAAATAAGGAACTTGTGTAGAGGAGATGAACAAATTGGATAGCTGAAATATAAGTTGATACCAATGGATGCACAAAAACATGTGTACCACTTTCTCAACCTACCTTCATATAGTTTATGAGCTCCAGTCACCCCTAGTTTAACTCTAGTTTCTTGGAAACGTGATGAAGACAAAACTTCTGGATTTATGATTGCCATGATTTTATAGAATCAATCTCAGATCTACAATATCTTCCAACATTAATTTATTCCCTCAAAGTTGTCAAATTTTTGCCTCCTCTCTAGTTACAAGCATTGCATAGAATAATTTTTCCATAACTTTAATTATTCGAATAATTACTCATTATTTTAGTTAGCATCTAGTTAAGTACGTGATATTAATTACAAATACACTAGTTCTCTCCTAGAGGAACTAGGAGTACTATGGCATAAAAGAGATAATTTCCTGAGATTTAGAGTTCAATTCAATTAGTCTATAATTATAAAATCTAGTTCTTTCAATTCAATAAAATTACTGATTCGAAAATTTCTAATTCTAAGAAATTAGCTGATCTAGAAAATGAAGAAGTGTAACAAGTTCAAAAGAATGATACAGATGCCTTGTACAGGTCCCAAAACCTCAAGAAATAGAATGATTTTTTTCTTCCAATCCATAACAGTGAATATAAAAATCGAAATATGGAAGAGTATTAGAAACTTGTGAGTAGGAAAAATAAAGGGAATATCTCTTCCCTTAAGATGTATTTAAGATCCTAACATAAGGGATCACATTGTTAAGATAGTTGTTGGTATTTTGTTGTTATTTGTTTGTTGTTACAATTATTTTGGTTTCTTTGTGTTTCTAAAAGAGGCCACTTCACATTGTTTCCTCAATGTCTTATATTATTCTTTGCATTTTGTATGAGGAGTGGGCCCCTTAACCCTCCTTTCCCTATAATAAAAAAATTACACATTCAAAGGGGAATTTTTTTGTGTAACTTTAGATGCTAAACCGAATCGAAGGGAAGGAAAAAGGCACATCTTCCCAACTAGAAGGTACATTTTAATTGTTTTTAATTTATATTATTACGTATTTATTTAAGATTCTAGCTTTGAATTATTTTTGTACCTTTTAATTTTGTCTTTAATATTATTTTTCTTTCAATGCATTTCATTTTATAATTATAGTTACTATATTATTTAGTTAATTATTTTTAAGTACATAACACGAATAATTACGATTGTTCCCTTTTTGGAGACAACCATGGAAACTTCCACGACTGAATAATATAATATAATTAATGTATGAGTATAAAAATGATCATCACATTTTTGTGTCATTGTTAGGGATTTCAAGGTTTTGTCAAAGGTTAAGGTGATAGCTAGAATTATTGCATGGTTTTTCTACTAAGTTTTGATTCATAAATGTTATTTCCATATCTCTTTCTTTATAAGTAAAGAAGACCTTGTAATGACAATAAGAATCATCCATGATTTGGAGTATGTGGAACATAACCAATCAAGTAAAGTGCTAAAATTTAGGGAATTATCCTCATTATGATAGGATTTTATGTTTAGACCTAGAGACCATAGAGGTAGATTCATTAGGATAAATTTTCAAAACACCCCTCAAAACCAGTCTTTGGAACAACTTGTTTAACCAAGGAAGGATGGTTGATGAAGTAGATAACCCCAATGGTGAATAAATCTGAAACCCTTGATTTTGAAGAACGTTTTCCTATCCCATAAAACGTATTCTAATGATTGGGCTTTTACAAAATATATATCCCTCTTAATTTTACCAACTATTATGGGATTAGTCTCAGAAGATCCGGACCAATTCCTTTTTGAATTCAAGGTCATGTTATGATTGAATTTCTAATTCCCATAAGCTCAAGCTATTTACCTCCACTTTAAAAGATATAACTATGATATGATTTATGAGATTAACTCCTGATTCCATCCATAGTTGGAAAGAAATGGAAATAATTTTCTTGGAAAAGTATCAAGACTACTTTGTAAAGTCCAAGTAGGAATGAAATTTTTTGATAATTCAAAAAAATTAAGATGATAGTGGAAGATTATCTTGATTGGTTCCTCTTCCTTCATAGAAGGTTTGGTACTTAGTCTACATATTAATCTACTCAAAACCTTATTCCTCAAAGGTTTACATGAAGACACACAAAAATCCTTTAATCTTATGGGAAAGGGATACATGAAAATATTATAAGGAAATCATTGAACTCTTTAGGAATTACTCCTGAACTTGCCCCAACTTTCGTAGACAAAAAGGAAAAATGGCTAGCGATGATCTATCAAAATTAAGGGAGGAGATTAAAAATTTGAGAACAAACCTATTTGTTTAAATCAATACAAATATGGATAGGGAAAAATCCAAAACGATAGATCTATTGTTTATGTACTACCCAAGATATAAGGAAAAACATGAGATTAAGAACTACCCCTTAGATAAGAAAAAAATATTTCTTACGTATCAACTTAAGCATGGGCCAAAGACCAATTTATACTTCTTCCCTTGATAAAGAACCATTTGAAATATAACACATAAGATGAATATGAGTTGAAATATATGGCTCAAAGGAAAGGACAAAACTTTTAGTAGAAGTAAAATCAGTCCAACATACCAAAATCACAATGGGTCCCAAATCAATGGAATGCACAATGGACATATCCCCAACATTGCGCTCAAAAATTCCCACAGTGTGGATCCCATATTAGAATGTACTACCAAATTATTATCCACAACCCTAGGATCCACATCTAAACAATCCACCATTTCAACATTTTAATGCTTAATACCAAAAATAATGGAATGTACCCCAATGATCTAGGTAGAAATATTACAATCAAAGAAGATCCCAAATCCATCAAGCCTTGTTGACTGGACCTACAAATACTACCTCATATGATCAACTTACCTAGCCACGAGATACTAAAACAAACTATAGAAAACCCTAAAAAAGTGAGACATGGTAAGCCAACGTACACTATGGAATTAGAGAAAATCCCTCAAGTATATTATATGGATTTTAATAATATCTTATTATGCTCAAAGAAGGTTACGTAAAAATTCATCTCCCATGATATAAGAAATGCTTGAAGATACAAAAATCAAGAAGAAACATAGCCTAGTCTTGTTTTTGAGGAAAATCCTAAACCAAACATTAGCATTACTTTTCCATTGAGACTCTAAAAACACTATACTTTGTAGTTCTGAACAACCATACTTAATTTAGGGACTAAGGAAATTGAGTATTGGCATTCCCGTATTGCAAGATCTTAAGGTAATTCCCTAATTAAAAATAACTATCGAAGAGCTAATTTCTAAGACTCCGAAAATAAAAAGAACCAACCTAAAACCATCCATGTTGGTGGAAAAATTTCTAGCATTCTTGAAGGGAATACAACCCCCTTAAATATAGAGACCTTGGAAGTCCTATTATTACATTTTTCATAGGAGATGTCCATAGCCCTAACGTCCTAGTTGACTTAGGATATTTTATCAATATTATGACCATAGGTACTCTATCCACACTATCGGTTCTTGAACCACAATCAACGTCCATAGTCTTAAAAATGGAAGATCAGTTTGTAACCAAGCCAAAGCTAATTAAAGAGGATGTCACCATCAAATTTGAATCATGTACCTATTTTGTAGACTTCTTGATCATAAAAGTGAAGAATAGAAAGATTGGATACCCCATAATCCTATGATGCCCTTGCTTAGCCATAGTTGCCAACCTCATTGGTTGTAGCACAAGGAATATGGTGATTACAAACGGACAAGATTCAAAAACATATTGAATATACCATGCTACAAAACCCTCTTCTATAGACAATAAAAAATGGTGGAAGGAAAATTCATATGATTCGGATGATATAATCTCTTCTCTAGAAATGGTCATAATTCGAGAAAAATCAAATAAAATTCAATATGGTGACCACGATCCCTTTGATGGACATGGTAAAAATCTATTTCCTAAGTTGTGTGCTAGGTTTATTTTAGTTCATGCGCTACAACTAATGGAAATAACAGATTATTTTATGGATGAAAAAAACCAACCTATCATATGCACTTTTACATGGAATATAGATTTGATCGATTCCATCTTTCAAAACATAAATACTATTCACAAATTAATCCCCTATAGATGTCCATTGAATGAATTATTGAGAGAGTATGTTATTATATATTATCTTCATCTAAGTACCAAATAAATACCTACTTTCCTATGGAAGACATTGATAGTTAATAGTTGGATTACTAGTCAAGAGGAGAATACCCTACTTAAACTCTTCTTCTCTCATCCTAAATATTTTCTTGGGAATAAAGTGACATGAAGGGTATTAATCCTTGTATTTATACACATCATATCTACACTACTAATTCAAGACTAGTTAGAAAGTTTGAAATAAGGATAAACCATACTTTATGAGATATTTTCAAAACTAAGATTTAAAAACTTCGAATGTAGTGTTGGTATCCAAATTGATTCTCCTTTGCAGGATGAGTAGCATTACAGATTTAACAAGAATCCTGAGATAGATAAATCATAATGTATGTTGTTTTTAATACGGGAGGTGATTCAACTGCCTCTTTGTCACTTAGAAGTTGGAGAAATGGATAGCACATTCAAAAGGATTTTATCTATCCTCACTACTTTAGGTTGTGCCTTTCAACTAGGGTGAGATGACCCATTTTGTAACATTTATTGGTGAAGGAGAATGAAGATATCCTTATTTACATATATTTGAAAGGAAACCTTGAGAAAATATGATCAATGCACCACAATTTAACTCTCATGAGTTGTCACTTCTAAAGAATGGTGATAATTTAGAAACAAAGTTAAGGTTACTAAAGACATTATGGAATCTGATTACTTCTACATATTTTGGTCATATAATTTATTCATTTATGGACATACGGGGAAAAAAGGGGTAGTTCGGTAGGATTCATTGTTTTTGAATATTTTTCTTTGGGAGATTAAGTAGGATAAACTTGATTTTACGGATCTTTGAGAACCTTCACAACAATTATAAAACTAAATGATAGAATGCTTGAATAGCTATAATATTACTTCAACCAAAAGGTTCACATCAATGGAGGCCCATATTTTCATGGTTTCACACAATATCCAAGAATTTTACATTAAGGCTTAAGCAAAAGACTCAATGAAACATTAAAGACCCCTAGTTCCTCATGCCTAAGATATACTCAAAGGCTTACAGACAATCTTTATCAAAAATGACAAGTAAAGTGATTTTAAATTATTTATGTCATTATAGTATGAAGGATCTTCTTGTAATTAAATTGCAAATTCCACTAAACTATCACAAGGATGACATCCTATGTGATTCGGAGGATTTTAATGAAATATTGCAATAGGAACAAGAAATACTATTTGCAGACATTCTGAAATAAAGAAAACACAAATTTTCCCAAGATTAACATAGATTAATTCAAAGTTGATTAGATTAATCAACAAAAGAAGGTTTCTTGAACAATATTAGAGCTTGTCAATGGTTGTACATTTGCAACCAACTTCACATGATCAAATATAAAACATAAGAGATTAATAACTTTCTCATATGGTCTCTCAGGAAGATGCGATTTCTCAAATTTTCTCGTAAGAGTTCAACCGCTAACCATTTTCATGACAAAAGATTACTTTTTATAACACTCATTTACATTAAATATTTCCCCCCAAGCAAATAATATTTGAGGAACCTTTGTTTGTTACATGTTTGATCATGATTTTCAGAAAATGACATTTAACAGATTTGTAACAAAAAGTTTCTAGTTGTTCAAAAAGGTGAATCATTGCAAATATTTCCATCATTGTTATAACTGGGGCACCCAGTCATCTCCTCTGGATACGGGTCTTCATCCTTTGCACCTACAACCTCCATAATTTCATCCTTTTCCCATTCTTTCCTCTGCAACTTTTCTCTACATCCAGCTTCTCTGGTTATTCACATTTATGCAAGTGCCCAACAATTCCAACTTTAAAATATCAAAATTTACATTCCTTGGACTCACAAATTAAGCTCTAAATCCATGCAATTGAATTCTTCCGACAAAAAAAACAAGGAATCTCATCAAAAATGATGAAAAATAATGCGTATTTGCATCTCTAGGAGTCTTGGAGCAAAAATGGCGGCAAAATCAGATGCAATGCACAGCAACCATTGATTCTTCCCTTTCTCAACTTTAGATTAGAGACATCCACGTGGAAAAATATGATTCGAACCAGGGCACAGGGTTGGCTTTTAAATTTTATGACTTTTGGAGAAAATGCACAATTTTCACATGTTTCCCGCCCTTCCGCCTTTGAAAATCAGGTTGACATGTGGCTTAATTTGGGCCTTTAATGGAGTTATGGCTAATTTCTACAATTTTAACCTTTTTAACAAAGAGGCAAAATTTCCAATTTTTCTCAACCGGCCCGCTTCCCGCCTTTGATTTTTCAATGAAGCCTCCATGTGTTTCCTTGGCACAACTGCAAAGGTGAAGTACAGAGGAAAGTTTCCAAACAAGCACGGGCCTTCCACATGGCTTGGGCCCAAGAAAATTTCCTTTAGGCCTTTGAAAAAGTTTCAGTATAAAAAGGATCTAGTGAAATCCTCGACGTGTCTCATTGGCACACCTTTGATATGGTGACAAAAAGAGGAGACCCTAAACAAGCGTGGGCTCACTACGTGTCTTAGTTTGGTAGAGTTGTTGAAAATTTTTAAGGACCAATGGAAGGCACCACATTCTAGGGTTTGAGAAAGTTTCTTAAAAAGTTTAAGTATAGAGAGGAGCTAGCAGAAGGCTCCATGTGTCTCCTTGGTACAACTGCTAAGGTAGGACCCAGAGGTAGATCCTCAAATGAGCACCAGCCCTCCACGTGGACAAGCTTTGAGTTGAAGTGGGCCTTAAAGCTTTAAAATTCCCTAGTGACCTCCGTTTATACTTCTAACTTTTGATGTGGGCCCTAATGGAGTTGTGGGTTTTTTCGTAACTTTTCTCCCTTGTAGAAAAAGGAAAACAACTTCAAAATGTTCTACCAACCTGCCTTCCCACTTGTAACATGAAATAATACCATGTGTCCATCTTTGAGGTCAAAGTAATACTTTTTCCCTACCGCTTCATATTTGTTGAATAGCCATTAGAGACTTCGGGGTCAAAGGGGCTAATTTGGTATTTTAAAAAAGTTACCAAAGTGGAATATTTCACAAAAAAAAATCCACGGGGCCACAACCAATTAAGAATGAACATGTATCTATAGATGTTAGAGATAAATTATGATATGGAAAACTCACTGTCGAATAGTAAGATGCAAGGAACTTCACGATTTGTGCCAGAATCGAATCTTTCTTTAAGGAAGAAGAGTTTGGAAATGATACGAGGCCCAAATGTGATCCACGACCATGGAGAAGGATCTTCAACAGCATAAAAATGAAGAAAACCTTTCACACATCCATTTGAGGAAACAAAAATACGAGCGATCCCGCATTGAAGAATTTTTGAGCAAATGGAGTGAGATCAAATTGAGCACCAACATCAGATCCGACTCGGGCATGAGAACTCCCAGTGAGTGCCATAAGAACAAATAAAAGACCAAGTGCCAAAAATAAAACATTGGGCAATGGATTCGTGATCCAACCCTCTAGGAAAATATTGAGAAACCAACAAAAATAGTCACAAAGAATGAGGACAAACAAAAATAGAAAAACATGAAAGCAAAAAGAAACCAAAATACTATACACTATACAATGGTGCATACCTCAATTATGAGAAATCAATCAAGGAAATGTTTCAAATGCCTACCATTAATAGGAAATTCAAGCAATTACCCATCTAGGTCTTTTAAGAAGAAGGTATGTTCACCAATTCGAATGTCAATTGAATAAGGGCCCATCTATAATGTATCAAACTTTCCATGTTTTCCCTTATCCTTGTGCCTGCTATCCCACAATAGCACAAGATATCCCACACTAAAAGCTCTTGGAGTCACCTTCTTATTAAACAACTTCTTCAATTTCTCTCTGAATTTTACATGCCTCTAATGGGATGCCCTTCTTTCTTCATCTAACTCAACAATCTGATTGATGTAAGCATCATAGGGACTAACCTCTTGATCTTCAAGTTTTTGAAGAAATTGAAATGAAGACAATTGTGTATGCAGGGGCAACAGAGCTTGAGTTCCATACACCAACTCAAATCAGATTTTTTAGGTAGCTCGTTTAACAGTGATTTGATTAGCCCAAACAACAAATTTTAACTACTCAATTCACTTCCTTTTTTAACTCTAAAGTTCTTCTAATTAGATTCAACATATTTTTATTACTAGACTTTGCTTGTCCATTTCCTTGGGGATTATAATTGGAAGCATATGTCAAATTGATCCCATATTCATGGCACATGGCCACCAAAGGTTTAAACCGAAGCTCATGGAATTATCAAAGAACTATCTTAGCAGGCACTCCAAACGTACAAATGATATGATTCATTATGAAATCCATGACAATTTGGTGAGTTTCTTTCTTGGTGGGGATTGCGTCCACCCACTTGGTGAAGTAATTAGTGGTTACTGAAATCCACTTATGGCCAAAACTTGAAGGATCTGAAATCTCACCAATGAATTCCATTCCCCATTGTCTAAATGGGGATTCAATTGATACAGGCTGCAAAGGAAGGGATCTTGAAGCTTTCAGTCTTCTAGAAAAGTGTTGGCAACTTTCACATTTTCTTACCAATAGATTTGTATCCTTGAAAAGAGTTGGCCACCAATAACCAGCCCTTAATATCTTATGAGTTGTGACTCTTCTAGAAAAATGCCCCCACAAACTCCTCCATAGAGATCAGCAATTATCTTAGGGGCTTCATCTTCAGTAATGCATCTTAAGAGAACTCCCTTAGGGTTATTCCAAGCTAACCCAAAATTAGTAATGACATATTTTTGGGAAGCTAACTTAAGTGCTCTTTTCTAATTCTTTCTCAAATGTTCAGGGCACTATAGATATTTGAGATAAAAAATGATGTCCTTGTACAATAAGAATGTATCAGCTTTTCGAGGACATTCAACCTTTCTTCTTTAACTTCATTTACCTCAATTTTTTGCAGATTACTCTCTACCATAAGTATTTCCTGGCCCAAACCTCGACCAATTTCATTGTTTGGATGTCCATGTCATACTCTTGCAATTTGTTTACACAAAGACATCTTTTGCTCGAAACCTTCATTTCGATAGGATATCTTTCACCATGGTGTGGGGACATAAGAAATGATTTTGGAACTCATAATATATGGCTTGAAGAATTTTGTTGCTTTTACCAAAGAAGATGCCTACTTCTTCATGATACTATATTGTAGCTCAACTCCTTTTAATGCCTTACTTAAAAGGCAATTGGTCTTTCAGCTCCCTTATCATCCTTCTACAACAACACATATCTAATAGTACTTTGTGAAGAAAAAGAAAACATTTGTGAATCCTTCTTATTATTTGGAGCTGCTAAAATATGGGCATTATTTAATGCTACTTTGATCCTAGAAAATGTATGAATAGCTACTTCTTGCCATTTTGTACTTTGATCTTTCTTCAAAGATACTAGTGATTGGGATAATTAGTTCTACAAAGTTGGAGATATATCTACTAATAAAATTAATTTTCCTAAAAAGGATTGAATTCCCTTCTTGGTTCTTGGAATAGGGACGTTGCTTTGATGGGTTATACCCTTTCAGGGATTAATCATGACAACTTCCTTTGACACAATGTGTCCAAGAAACTTTTCTTTCAAAATCCAAAATGGAATTTCTTGGGATTTAGTGAAATACCATACTCATTGCATCTTAAAAGCATTCTTTCTAAGTGTTACAGTGGTCACTCCTTTTTTGGAGAAAATAGTCACATCATCCCGATATAAAACAATGAAATCATTAGTATAGCCGAGAGATAGATACATCCATTTCTCTTTGGAAAGTGGTTCCAACATTCATTAAACCAAAATGCTCTATAACATATGCATATGTTCCCCAGGAGGAGTGCTAAAGGTAGTTTTGATTTCTATGATTCCTTCACAACTACACGGTTATATAAAAATAAACCATCCAAGGTGGATGAAAATTCTAAACCAATAACCAATTGTAACATATTGTCTATATTTGGCATAGGGTAGTTATCCTTCATTGATGCTCTATTCAAGTTTCTAAAGTTCACACATAGCCTTATATCTTTGTTCTTCTTTCGACAGTACCAAGTTTGCAACCCATGGTGAGTACATTTTCGGCTATATGATTCCTCCATCCCTAAATTTTTCAATTCTTCTTGCATGTTTAAGGAAAGCGGTGGATTGAGTGGCCTTTTTTTCTACCTAAATGGCTTGGCGAGAATCTTCCAAGGGAATTTCATGTGGAAAAGATCCTCTCTGTATGCTTTTAGTTTTGAATACGACCATGCTAAGAATTCCTAGTATTTATTCAACAATTGGACATATGATTTATTTATTCCTTGTTCGGGTTTCTTCCTAGCGGATCTTACATGGTTTATCCTTCATGCCCGGTTATGCTCTTGAACATCCCTTGAGGTTGACATATGTCTATTGATAATGCAATCAACATTATCAAAGTTTGATACAATTGCTACCAATCCTCTTGGAATAGTATTAGTCCTCAAATGAATGATGTCTTTGCCAAATAAAGTCTCCTTTCCATCTGCTACACAAACCATTGGCTCCCAAAATATATGTTGATTAGTAAATTATCCTTGGTTCTACAAAATCCTTTGCACCTATGCATCATCTTTGAACACTTTCTTGTGTTTAACATTGTCGGAGTAGATGGCCTACTTAATATCTCAATATTATACTCAAAATATGGGGATATAGTACAATTTTCAAATCTGGACCCCAATACGGCCAATTTTTCTGCTAGAGTATTATACTTCCTATCGTGATGTATTATGTTGAAGGAGTTAAAAATTTCAATGAAATCCCAGACTCCATGCTTATACTACTTCATTCTCTAATTTTTTATTGCATACATTTTTCTAACCTGCTTGAAAATTAGCTCTGAATCTCTTTTAACAATGATGTCTCTAATAGCATATTTCCAAGCAATTCTTAAATCCAATAACAATGCTTCATATTCAGCAATATTGTTAGTGCAATCAAAGTTGAGTTTAAAAGGAAAAACAAACTCTTCTGCTCTGGAGATATGTGAACAATACTAGCATCATTTCATAATTTAGAGCAAGCCCCATAAAAAAAATAAAGTCCAAGGAGAACCTACTTGTTTAATAGACTTGCATTGATCAATTTTGTGCTCTTTACCATCAACAAATCCAACAAATTTATCGGCATCAATGTTAGTGTATAACACTTCATAGGAAGCATTAGTAGGATACTCAATGAGATGTAGCATCTTCTTTTCATGATACAACTTTACAAGGCTGCCCTCAATAGGTATAGAGGCAAAATAAATATCCATTTACACACTCCCACCCACACTAGCAGCTCATTTTGTTGATAACAACATTCCCCATTTGGAAGGGAAATCAACAATAACAAAATCTAGTTTTAAGTTCTTGCACCTGGTAGGCTGAAAATTGCATTGTCAAACCCTTAACACATCCAACCACTTGCCACCTCTTTAGAATTCATGGTAGTACACTTGAGATAAGATGTTGTCACTTTTATATCTAATTCATTCATGACCTCAAGAGGCATAACATTGCATGTTGCTCCAGAATCAAACATATAGTTTTGTAATAGCTTGTCCTTAATAATCGAGTAGTGAAAAATAGATATACATTCAGCTAGGACTCAACCAAGGATGCTCCCAAATATACTTCGGTGGCTAACCTAGTTCTTCTAGCGAGTTTGGGTTTTCCAACTCTACAATGGTAGGAGTTGTCTCAACATTGTTTACATTTTTGCCTCGGGTAATAATTCTTATTTCAATCCAAAATACTTGAAGGCCCTTTTCTTGTTCTCAAGAATCCTAAGTAGCTCAACAATTGGAACAAAAATCTTGATCTGACTTAATAATTGGGAAATGTCATAAGGAATGTATTTGGAAAAGGCAACATTTGGAGGAAGAGTGACAAACTCATATAACATCAAAGGAGTTTTCATGGTCTAAGCATGGGCAGGGATACTAGTTCTATTTGGGGAAATAAGGCCTTTGTCATATGTATCTTTCTTAGGAGTTTATTTTGGGATATTGGTGAGAACTGAAGTTTTTGGTTTATCCTGAGGCCCTACCCCTTTGAAAACTTTACTCCTAGTGTTATATTCTTTTTCTTGGGAAACCACAACATTCATTAACAACTACCTATCCTCCTTAGAAGGGATTCCTCCATCATAATTTTTAATCATTAATGCCCTTAAGTATTAAAAATCATTATTAGGAAATTCAAAATCTTGTACCATATCTATTTCAAAAGTATGAGAGGGAGGAAGGGGTAATACCCATGAATGAAATCCTAGAAATTCGTAGTTATTCGGTATTGATTAATTCATCGAATTTTCTCCTTCTTTGTGAACTTGTATTGGAATCCATCATGCATGCATCATCCTTTGTGTCATCATCAGCTTCTTCAACTTATTTTTCTTCATCACATGGGGCATGTGACAAGAAAAATCTCTCACACAACTCAATTTCATTGGCTTCTTCCACAACAAAAACTTTGGCAAATAAAGGATCAGACACAATTCTATTTTCATGGGCTTGGGGCTGTCTAGTTCCTAACACCATAGGTCCTTTTCCTTTTTCATCAAATATATGATCACCCCTAGGATTATTTTCAAATATTTATTTACCTTATGCTTTATGATGACCTTGGGAATTTTTTCCAATCCCCTTGTCTGCTTTGGCTAGTTTATAGGATATTTCCTTAACAACTCCTACCAAATTTTTACAACCTCCTCCAGATCCACAAACTTACTTGACTAAGGCTTCTCTGCATTGATCAGCTTGATAACTTTTCTCTTCAAAGGTTTACTAACTTCCTTGATGTTTTTTTCAATTTGCAAAGCCATGGTGAAGCCATGCCTCAATGTTGTTGGGTTCTTATCCCTCAAATAATAAGTAACCTTCTTATCAAAAGCATCAGATTGTTTTATCATACAGGAAACATCTCTTGGCCTCAGGATTACAGGTAGCCTATTTAGGGTCTTATTGAACCGAGTATTGAAGTCATGAATAGATTAATTAGGATTACTTTAGTATTTTCAAATTCGATAAAAGAAACACGTGGTCCGCTTTTTATATCCATCTTGCAATCTAAAAGTATTCTTCATTTCTCTCCATGAATCAATGGATTTTGCTGGAAAATATTTATACCGATCCTGTGCATCCTCCTCTAGACTATGAATAAACACTTTTATGTACACATCCTCAAATTTGATCTCAAATTATTACGTCAGTATTGACAAAAAGCTTTAACTATTGATCACTAGTAAAAGCATTATTTCCTTGAAATTTAGGTAGGTTATTTATAACATATTGTGGTACAACATTTAGATATCAATCCATACCCCGAAATCTATAGGACCAAAAGTGTTCACAAAAAATGGATGTTTGGGTGGGGGCTAGGCCATATTGTTTTAGGGAGGTGATCTTATAGGAGAAACAAAATGATGAGGAGTGAGGGGTTTGTGGGGCACAGTAATGCAATTCTCAGAATGAATGTTCTCTAAAAACTCTATATCTTGGAAGATCCTATCAGATTTGGAAAACACAGGGACATAATGAGACAAAAAAATTTCAAATACAAATGAAGGCCCCTCTCCAGATGGAAAATTCAATTCTATAAAAATAATACCTGATTTAGAAGCACTTTAGGAAGTATGACAATCTTTAATGACAGGCTGATTAGTTTCCATAATTGATAACTCTTTTCTTGATTTATGATCTCCAAAAACTTTCCAGATTCTTGTTCCTTCAGAATTTCTTTCCCAATTCTGGAAATAACCTTCTAATAGGGTCTTTAATGAAGAAATATATTATTCCTTCCAGCATTGCAATGATTAGTGATAAATTTCAATTGACAGAGGTTAAGACATTGACATTTATCAAAAATTAATTTAACACAGATTCACCACTAAGGATTTTCACCTTATTTGTGAAAATGCATTAAAATTGATCTCAGTAAAATGTCTCACAATGCTCAATTGATGCAAAGCTTCATAGATTTGACCTTCCTCATGCCCGAGATACACTCAAAGGCTTACGGACAATATTTTTCAACAAAATGGCAAGTAAAGTGATTTTAAATTATTTATCTTATTACAGGATAAAGGATACTCTCATAATGAAATTGCAAATGCCCCTAAACTATCACAGGATGATGAGATCCTATGGTATTCGGAGGGATTTTAATACAAGATTGGAATATGAACAAGAAATACTATTTACAGACATTCTGAAATAAAGCAAACACAAATTTGCCAAAGATTAACATAGATTAATTCAAAGTTGATTAGATTCATCAGCAAGGGAAGGTTTCTTGAAAAATCTCAGAGCTTGTCAATGGCTGTACAATTGCAACCAACATGACATGATCAAATCTAAAACATAAGAGATTAACAAGTTTCTCAGATGGTCTCTCAGGAAGATGGGCTTTCTGAAATTTTCTCGTAAGAATTCAACCCCCGACCATTTGCATGACTAAAGCATGCTTTTTAATAATAGTCATTTACATTAAATATTTTACTCGAGAAAAGAATATTCAAGAAACCTTTGTTTGTTACATGTTTTATCATGATTTTAAGAAAATGACGTTTAACAAATTTGTAACAAAAAGTTGGCGAGTTGTTTAAAAAGGTGAATCATTGCAAATATTTCCATCATTGTTATAAGCGGGAACCTAGTCATCTCCTCTGAAACATATCTTTCATCCTTTGCACTGTAACCTCCATCATTCATTCTTTTCCTATTCTTTCCTTTGCATCCACTTCTCTGGTAATTCATGATTTTGCAAGTTCTGAGCAATTCCACATTTAAAATATCAAACTTTACAATCCTTAGAATCACAAATTAAGCTCTAAATCCATTCAACTTCACTTTGCAGATAAAAATGACAAGGAATTTCATCAAAAAATGATGAAAAACAATACGTATTAGCATCTCCAAGAGTCTTGGAGCAAAAATGGCGGCAAAATCAGATACAATGCATGAAAACTGTTGATTCTTCCCTTTCTCAACTTTAGATTAGAGTCGTCCACGTTGAAAAATATTATTCAAAGGAGGCACAGGGTTTCCTTTTGCATTTTATGAATTTTGAGAAAATGCACAATTTTTGAATTTTGCCCCACTCCTCTACCTTTGAAAATTAGGCTTGACACATGGCTTAATTTGGGCCTTTAATGGAGTCACCACACATTTAAGCAATTTTACCGTTTTAACAAAAAGGCTAAATTTCCAATTTTCCTCCGCCGAACCTCTTCCCCACATTTGAATTTTCAATTAATCCTCCACTTTTTCCTTTGTGCAAATGCAAAGGTTAAGTATAGAGGTAAGTTTCCAAACAAGCGCGGGCCTTCCACGTGCCTTGGTCTAAGAAAATGGCCTTTTGGCCTTTGAAAAATTTTAGTATAAAAAGGAGCCGTGGAAGCCTCCACGTGTCTCTTTAGCACACCTTTGATATGTTACTCAAAAGTGAAAACCCTAAACAAGCACGGTCTCACCACATGTCTCATTCTGGAAAAGTTGTTGAAATTGTTTAAGGACTAGCAGAAGGTGCCACGTGCCTAGGTTCCAAGAAAGTTTCTTAAAAATTTTAAGTATAGAGAGGAGCTAGTGGAAGCCTTAGTGTGTCTCCTTGGCACAACTGCTAAGGTAAGACCTAGAGGTGGATCCACAAATGAGCACTGGCCTTGCACGTGGACAAGCTTTGAGTTGAAGTGGGCCTAAAAGTTTCAAAATGCCCCTATGACCCGCCTCTCTAATTTTAACTTTTATGTGGGCCCCGAAGATAGTTACAAGTTATTCCATAACTTTTCTTCCTCGTATAAAAAGGAAAAAAATTCAAAATGTTCTACCAACCTTCGCTTCGCAACATGAATGAAAAAATGCCACGTGTCCATCTTTGGGGTAAAAGTAATACTTTTTCCCGCTTGCTTCATATTTGATGAATAGCTAATCGAGACACTATCGAGGCCACGGAGCCAATTTGGTATGTTTTATAAATTTTACCAAAGTGGCAAATAGCACCAAAGAGACACACAAGGCCACGACCAATTAAGAGTGAACATGTATCTCATAGCGTTCTGACAGATAAATTTGAAAAGAAAAACACGCCCATCAAACAAAGAAGATGTAGTGGATCTTCACCATTTGCTTCCAAAATTGAATCTTTCTTTAAGAATAAAGAATTTGGAAATGAAAAAATGCTGAAAAGTGATCCATGAACATGGTGAAGGATCTTCAACATCATAGAAATGAATAAAATCCTTCACCCATCCACTCGGGAAATAGAAAATATGACAGAGCCCACAGATTAAAGAATTTTTAGAGCAAATGGGGTGAGATCAAATTGAGAACCAACATGTAGGATTCATTTATCCAATATCAGATAGTCAATGGGTTTCTCCATTAGTCATAGTTCCTAAAAATAACGAGAAATGGATAGTTTGTGTGGATTATAGGGAATTAAATAAGGAAACTCATAGGGATTATTTTCCATTACCTTTTATTGATCAAGTCTTAGAAAATTTATCTAGAAAAAGGTACTTTTCATTCCTTGATGGGTTCAGATGAGTTACGATAAAATAATAATTGAAGTTGATGATCGAGACAAAACAAATTTCACATGCCCAAGGGGAACATTTGCTTACGGGGTATTACCTTTTTTATGTAATGATCCTGGCACTTTTCAAAGAGCCATGTTGGAAACATCTTATGATCTCACCCATGACTGTGTAGAGATTTACATGGATGATTTCATAGCTTATAATTCAACATTCTTATAGTTAATTCAAATTATAGAAAAATTCCTTTTCGAGTGTGAAAAACATCAATTATAATTAAACCATTACAAATATTTATTTATGATGGAAAAAGGGATAGTCTTAGGCCATCATGTTTTAGCTGAGGGAATCAAGGTAGACCCAGATAAGTTTAGTATAATTGTAAAAATTCCATCTTGTACAAACCTAACGAGAGGTAAGAAGCTTACTTGGCCATGCCGGTTACTATTTACTATTTGTCTTAGAATTTAGGAAGATAACTTCTCCATTATTTTCCCTTCTAACAAAAGATTCACAATTTTAATGACCACAAGTATGCTAGTGAGATTTTGATGCTATCAAATATAAATTAATAAGCACACTAGTATTGAGAGGTTTGAATAAGAAGATTCCTTTCCATAGAAAAATAAATACCTCTAATGAAGTAGTAGGTGTTTTCCTTGGACAATAAGAGGAAGTAAATCATATGCATCCTATTTACTACATCAATAAAATGCTCTCTCTACTTGAAAGGAATTACAAAACAACGGAGAAGGAATTCCTTGGACTATGATGTAATTGTTCACACTGACCACATTGATATCAAACATATAATGAGAAAACCTTTAGTGCATGCTAGGATTGTAAGGTGGTTGTTGTTTCTACAAGACTTTAATATTAAAATCATTGACAAGCTAGGGATATTTAATGTGGCAGATGATTTTCTTTCAAGACTTAATACTTTAGAAGAAGAAGAGTGAGTCAATGATGAATTCGCAGATGACCATATATTTGTAATTTCTACTACCTCTCCTTAGTATGCAAATATGGATAATTACTTGGCTAAAGGGAATTTTCCAACCTTTTTCACACAAAAGAAAAGAAACCAATTAATTAAATAGAGTGTGATGTATACATGGTTAAATGGAATTCCTTTTAAATGTTGACCTGATGATGTTTTACGTAGGTGTGTCACTGAGGATGAATTATTTGAAATTAGAGAATTTCATGATGAGCCATTAGAAGGGAATAATTAAGTTCAATATACCGTTCAAAAACTTTTAGTAGTTGGTTACTATTAGCATTCCTTGTTTAAAGATGTCAACAATTATGTGTGGAAATGTGATCAATTCCAAAATACGGGAAACAAACATTTACATCTAAAATTCCACTACAACCTCAAGTTGTCTTCAAACCATTTGTGAAATGGGGATTGGATTTCTTTGGACCAATTGACCTAACTTCTATAGGAAAGGATTACATCCTATTTTGTACTAATTATGTAACTAAATTTGCTAAAGTGCAAACACTACAATATGTAATAGATGTGAAAGCTGCGGTTTTATTATATGACCATATATTTTAGAGATTTGGACCAATATCTATTGTTTCAGATCAATGACCACAATTAATGTAATCCATAATCATTTCCACTATGGAAACATACCAGGTGAAGTGCAAGAATTCATCACCATACCATCCACGGTCCAACAATCAAGTGGAGGTTACTAAGAAAGAGTTGGAGAATATTCTAAAAAGAATAGTGGATATTTAAAGGAAGAATTGAGTTCAAAACTTCCCGATGCATTATGGTCCTAGACCACTACTTGGAAAACAACCATAGGATTTACTCCTTATGATTTGACTTATGGGAATAATTCCATTATTCCCATATAATTTCAAATTTAAATGTTGAAAACATCGAAGAGGTGGGAATTTAATTATCTACGGAAACATAAGAAAGGATTGTTTAACTAAATGATTCGGATGAATTGAGATGTTAGGCATTACATCGGACTTAAATCATTCAACATTAGATGCACGTATGGCATGATAAAATCTTAAATCCAAGAAGGGGATTTGGACTTTTTATTTGATTCAAAGTACATGGATTTCAAAGGGAAGTGTAGATAAGGTGGATGTTACCATATCAAATTGAACAAGTATTCGATAATGGGACAGTCCAACTGATTCTAATTGATGGGGGGAATAAATTCATGTTGGTCTATGGGAATAGATTGAGGTTGTAGAATAAACCAACATCCAGAGAAGAATTTTAGAAGGAACTTCAAGAATATTTAGCTCTGAAATGTTTGGAAAAAATATCTTTGTCCAACACAATTTAGAACGGATCTATTTTTCATCAGAGAACAAAGAGGTGGTGACTGAAAACCACAAATGGCAGTTGTCATCCTCTGATGCATTAGCCAAAAACCAACAATGATGACCACTATTTCTATGAAAAAAGGAAAGAAAAAAATATAATACATTCGGTGAATGAAAACAAGAAATTGTGGCCACCGCCCCTAAATCATGTGGGAAATAAATGAAGGATAACATGTAGATGTAGGATAAAATCAACATGAAGATGGTGACCAATAATGTGACAAACAAATTTAATAAGGTATGTGCAATATTCCCCTCTTAAATGTTGAAATTTTTAAATTTATTAACCGCTAATTATTATATTCATGCACATTGATTACCTTATCCATTTCCAATACATTTCCACACTTCACATATCCCCATAAATCTTCCATATACCTCTATAATAATCATCACACGTACCTAATAACTATCATTATCACATTGGGATTTGATAAGCTTTCCGCAATTTAGTTATTTTATTTGTAACGATTTCTCTTCCCCATCACTTGTTAAATTCTAGTCTTACACTCTTACATTACTACCCTTTCTATTTTTTTCTAACTTTAGTCTATAAAAAAATTATATTTCTAGTTTAGTTCCCCTCTATATTTAGATTACCTATTTTACATGCCGAGTTATGGGGCCTAGACTAAGGCATGGATAAACCAATTCAACAGAACTATTGGCTGGTGTAAAGTTAGTTAAAATCTTTCAAAAGTAGGGTGGCTTGATTTTCTACTTGCATATGAGGAATTCAACACAAAAATGACATAGGAGTTCACCAAAAACATGGAGGAAGGGTGCTCCATTGTGAAATTTAACAAAATCCCTTTCATCCCCACTATAATTTGTCATATTTAAGGTATACCCACAGAAGGTCAAGAAGTTAGTAATAGGACATTATATGCTGAAATTATTAAAAGGTTTTTAGTTGGTAAAAAGGAAAAGAAAATTCTTTAAAATGAAATAATATACCTGATCCTTTGTTGGAATTTAATATATGGTTGATCAAATAGTTCACCTACGAAGTTCAATATGAGATTATTTTTGGACGTGTGTTGAGAATCCCAAGTACACCTTCATCATGGCCAAGCTAAATCCCAGCATAAAATAAATTTATTCCAATTTTTATATGATTTTTTATTCATCACTGATAAATTTTGTTTGGGTACATCCTAAGTAATATTCGAAGGCCTATTTCATTCAATTTATAAACATCAATTTGTTAGGAAGAGGCATGACCCTAAGAAATTGTTGAAATTTCAGAAAAGGTGTGCCCTATAGTCTTAATTTGTCCTAAGATCAAAAGCCCTATACTTGAGAAAGACATAAGAAATTCCTTAGGACCTTTATTCATTATCAAGCCCTCAATGAAACACCAACTGAAATTATTCATTCTTAGGAAGAACAGGAAGAAATAACCATTATGCAGACCCTACTCAAAACACCACTTGTGTCTTCTCATCAATATGTGTCATCCTTTGTCCCTGTTAAAGAGAAATAAGTTGAGCACACTCTAACCATTTTTACGAGATAAAGGTAGGGCACCTATGGTGATATGAGAACCTAGTTCTCCCATTGGATCTAGAACAATTATGCCATTATTATTGTCCCTATTTAAAATTTAGTTTGAGGCACAAATAACTAAGGAGATAATTACACATCTGCAAATCCATCTTGAATCCATGGAAGATAGTTTCTCCCATCGGAGGATGATAAAAATTAAAATATTTAATAGTTATATTAAAATGTAGAATAGCAAGAAGAGGCCAATCTTCAAATCCAACATTAACGAGAAGAAAAAGAACAATAATTAAATTCCCTTCAGGCCAAAAATGATAAGTGAATGCATCACTTATAGTTTTACAAGAAAATTGATAGGAAATAGAGTCTATGGTCACTAAAGAGAAATCAAATTGTTGGTGTCCGAATTGTTTCTCCCTTAGATGCTGATCATCATCATAGATTTAACAAGATACTTAGAGAAAGATGAATCATAATTTTTTTTGTAGTCATGCAAGGGTTTCATATGGCTATTTGTAACTCGGGAAAAGGATAAATGGATAGAACCATATAAGAGGATGTCATCTATCCTTACTACTTTAACTCTCACGCAACAATTTAACTCTCACAAGTTGTCACTTCAAAAAGAATGAGGATATGATCAATTGAGAAAATATGATCAATACACCACAATTTAACTCTCACAAGTTGTCACTTTTAAAGAATGGGGATATTTTCTAAGAAAGGTTCGTGTTACTAAAGACACTTAAAACACCTGCTTGCTTTTGTATATTTTAGCAAGTAGAATTGTTTTATTTGTGGATACATAACGCAAACAAGGGCACTTCGGTTAAGATTCATGGTTATTTGAAAATTTTGGTGGGGATTAGGCAAGATGAAGTTGATTTCACCGGATCTTTGAGAACCTTTACAAAAATTAAAAGACTAACAAACAAAGTGCTTCGAGAATAGCCAAAATATTCCTTCAACCGAAGGTGTTCATCAATGGACCCCAAATCGGCATGGTTTCACACAATATTTGAGAATTGAACATGAAGGATTAAGCTAAAGACTTAATTAAACATTAAATAACCTTGGTTCCTCACACCTAAGATACACTCAAAGGATTACAAACAATATTTATCAACAACATGATAATAAAGTGATTTTAAATTGTTTATCTGATTATATGATGAAGGATCTTATCGTAATCAAATTACAAATGCCACTAAACTATCATAGGGATGAGATCCTGTGTGATTCGGAGGGATTTTAACACAATATTACAATAGAAACATCAAAACCATTTGAAAACATTTTGAAATAAAAGAAGACACAATTTTTCCAAAGATCAACATAGATTAATTTGAGATCTATTAGATTTATCAGCAGGGAAAATTTTCTTGAACAGTCTTAAAGCTTGTAAATTGATGTACACTCACAACGATCTTCACGTGATCAAATCTAAAACACAAGAGATTAACAAGTTTCTCGAGATGGTCCCTCGGAAGATGGGATTTCTAAAATTTTCTTGTAAGGATTAAACCCCCGACCATTTGCAAGACTATTCTCATTGTATTTATACAAATCACTCACTCACTCATCCAAAATTTTCCCCAAAAAAGAATGATATTCGAGGAATCCTTTGTTTTTTACCAATTTGTCTCAGAAAGTGATGTTTAACAAATTTACACCAAAATGTAGCCATGTGGACGAATCACAAATTGATCACGTTTCTTATAACTTCAACTAATGACCTGGATGCCATGCCACAACTTTTTGACAATCCTTCAAATCATTCTTTTATTGTGTCATATGAGAAATACCCTATTTAATCATTTTCGGTGGCTCTGTATAGCTTGATCATCGTCAAGAAACATTTTTCTCCCTCGAGAATAGACCTTTTGAATTGAGTTCTCTCGTATTGATGCTTACATTCATGCCACTCAAAAATGATTTTCTTTGCACATATTATCCCACATTACTTATGTTGTGAGTTTAAGTCATCCAAGTGCAAAAAGGAACCAACAAAAACCTCCACATATTTCCTTGGCACAACTATAAAGGTGAAGTACAGAGGTAGGTTCCAAAATGAGCATGGGCAAGATGAAGATGATTTCACCAGATCTTTGAGAACCTTTACAAAAATTAAAAGACTAACAGACAAAGTGCTTCAGAATAGCCAAAATATTCCTTCAACTAGAAGGTGTTCATCAATGGACCCCCAAATCGGCATGGTTTCACAAAATATTTGAGAATTGAACATGAAGGATCAAGCTAAAGACTTAATTAAACATTAAATAACCTTGGTTCCTCACGCCCAAGATACACTCAAAGGATTACAAACAATATTTATCAACAACATGATAATAAAGTTATTTTAAATTGTTTATCTCATTATATGATGAAGGATATTATCATAATGAAATTACAAATGCCACTAAACTATCACAGGGATGAGATCCTGTGTGATTCAGAGGGATTTTAACACAATATTGCAATAGAAACATCAAAACCATTTGAAAACATTTTGAAATAAAAGAAGACACAATTTTCCCAAAGATCAACATAGATTAATTTGAGATCTATTAGATTTATCGGGAGGAAAATTTTCTTGAATGATCTTAAAGCTTGTAAATTGATGTACACTCACAACGATCTTCACGTGATCAAATCTAAAACACAAGAGATTAACAAGTTTCTCAGATGGTTCCTCAGGAAGATGGGATTTCTAAAATTTTCTTGTAAGGATTAAACCCCCGACCATTTGCAAGACTATTCTCATTGTATTTATACAAATCACTCACTCACTCATCCAAAATTTTCCCCAAAAAGAATGATATTCGAGGAATCCTTTGTTTTTACCAATTTGTCTCGAAAAGTGATGTTTAACAAATTTACACCAAAATGTAGCCATGTGGACGAATCATGAATTGATCACGTTTCTTATAACTTCAACTAATGACTAGAATGCCATGCCACAACTTTTTGACAATCCTTCAAATCATTCTTTTATTGTGTCATATGAGAAATCCCCTATTTAATCATTTTCGGTGGCTCTGTATAGCTTGATCTGTCGAAGCAAAATTTTTCTCCCTCAAGAATAGACCTTTTGAATTGAGTTCCCTCGTATTGATGCTTACATTCATGCCACTCAAAAATGAGTTTCGTGAACATATTATCCAACATTACCTATGTTGCGAGTTTGAGTCATCCAAGTGCAAAAGGAACCAACAAAACCTCCACATATTTCCTTGGCACAACTATAAAGGTGAAGTATAGAGGTAGGTTCCCAAATGAGCATGGGCAAGATGAAGATGATTTCACCAGATCTTTGAGAACCTTTACAAAAATTAGAAGACTAATAGACAAAGTGCTTCAGAATAGCCAAAATATTCCTTCAACTAGAAGGTGTTCATCAATGGACCCCCAAATCTGCTTGGTTTCACACAATCTTTGAGAATTGAACATGAAGGATCAAGCTAAAGACTCGATTAAACATTAAATAACCTTGGTTCCTCATGCCTAAGATACACTCAAAGGATTACAACCAATATTTATCTACAAAATGACAATAAAGTGATTTTAAATTGTTTATCTCATTATAGGATAATGGATCTTCTCGTAATGAAATTACAAATTCCACTAAACTATCATAGGGATGATATCCCAAACAAGTGTGATTCAGAGGGATTTTAACACAATATTGTAATAGAAACATCAAAACAATTTGAAAACATTTTGAAATAAAAGAAGACACAATTTTCCCAAAGATCAACATAGATTAATTTGAGATCTATTATATTTATTAGCATGGAAAATTTTCTTAAACAGTCTCAAAGCTTGTAAATGGTTGTACACTCGCAACCGTCTTGACGTGATCAAATATAAAACACAAGAGATTAACAAGTTTCTCGGATGGTCCCTCGGAAGATGGGATTTCTAAAATTTTCTCGTAAGGATTAAACCCCCAACCATTTACAAGAGTATTCTCATTGTATTTATAAAAATCAATTGCTCACTCATCCAAAAATTTTCCCCAAAAAGAATGATATTCGAGGAATCCTTTTTTTTTTACCAATTTGTTTTAGAAGGTGATGTTTAACAAATTTGCACCGAAATGCAGCCATGTGGATGAATAATGAATTGATCACATTTCGTATAACTTCCGACTAATGACCTGGGATGCCATGCCACAAATTTTTGACAATCCTTCAAATCATTTTTTTATTCGTCATACGAGAAATCCCCTATTTAATCATTTTCGGTGGCTCTATATAGCTTGATCATCAAGCAACATTTTTCTCCCTTGAGAATACACCTTTTGAATTGAGTGCCCTTGTATTGATGCTTACATTCATGCCTCTTAGAAATGAGTGTCTTTGCACATATTATCCCACGTTACCTATGTTGCGAGGTTCGAGTCGGCCAAGTGTAGAGAGGAACTAACAAAAACCTCCACATATTTCCTTGGCACAACTATAAAGGTGAAGTACAGAGGCAGGTTCCCAAATGAGCATGGGAATTCCACGTATTTGTTTGGCGTAACTTCAAAGATGAAGTTTAGAGGTGGGACCTCAAACGAGCACAAGCTCTCCACATCCCTTGGGCCCAAGAAAATTTCCTTTTGGCCTTTGAAAAATATTAGTATAAAAAGGAGCAAATGGAAGCCTCCACGTGTCTCCATGGCACAACTCGATATGGTGGGAAAAGTGGAGACCCTAAACAAGCATAGGATCACCACATGTCTCAACCTCAAAAATTTGTTGAAATATTTTAAGGACTAGCGGAAGGTGCCACGTGCCTAGGGTCTGAGAAAGTTTCATCGGTCATTGAAAATTCTAAGTATGGGAAGACCCAGTGGAAACCTCCACATGTCCCTTCGATGCTTCTTCAAAAGTAAATTACAGGGGCAATTCCCAAACAAGCATGGGCCCTCCATGTGTCTTAGGCCTTAGAAAGTTGCTTGAAAATTTTAAGTATAGAGAGGAGATGATAAAATCCTCCACGTGTCTCCTTGGTGCAACTGCTAAGGTAGGACCCAGAGGCGGATCCTCAAATGAGCGTCGGCCCTCCATGTGGAAAATATTTGAGTTGAAGCGGGCCTTAAAGTTTCAAAATTCCCTGGTGACCCACCTTTCTACTTCTAAATTTTGATGTGGGCTCGAGTAGAGTTACCGGTTATTTCATAACTTTTCTCCCTTGTACAAAGAGGAAAAAAATGTCAAAATGTTTCACCAACCCACCTTCCTGCTTCTAACATGAAAAACTACCATGTGTCCTTCTTTAGGTTTAATGTAATACATTTTCCCTACCACTTCATATTTCTTAAATAACCAATTATATGTTATCAAGGCTTGTAGGGCCAATTTGGTATTTTTATAAATGTGCCAAAGGTGATAAATTTCAACAAAAGTACCTGTCAAGCCACATCCAATCAAAACATACCACATTTCCACAAATCTTAGGATAAAAATTGACAAGGAAAACATGAATATGGAAAAATATAAGGAAGAGGAAACCTGAATTCATGCCCAAATTACAATTTATTTTTCATGCATAGAGAAATGGAAAATACTATCTGGACTTAATGTGATCCTGGACCAAAGGAAAGGACTAATCATGGAAACCAAATGAAAGAAAAAAAATTCACACATCAATACAGGAGATAGAGATAACTTCAAACCATGCTTTGACCGAGATGCTTTTTTAACAAATGGGACAAGATCATATTGAGCACTAACATCAGCCCATGTCAAGGATGAGCACTCCTACGATTTCCATAAGAAAAACAGACTATGTGCCAAATTTCCATTAGGAAATTGATTCAAGAACAATCTTGTAGAGAAAAATAACCAAATCCCATAAGAAAAATTAAGAACTGAATAAAAAGTGGTCACTAGGGTCTAGAACAAAAGAAAAAACATGAAAGAAGAATGAAACAAAATGTCTATACACCGTACAATGATGTGCACCCTTAACTCTGAGAAATCATTCAGGGAATTGTTTCAAGTGTCTGTCATTAACACGTAACTCAAGCAATTCCCAATCTAAGTCTTTTAGTAAAAAGGTTTGCTCTCCAATCTAAAGGTGAATAGAATAAAGGCCCATCCATAATGCATCAAACTTTCCATGCTTTCCCTTATCTTCATGTCTACTATCCCATAGTATCACCAAATCTCCCACAATGAAAGCTCTCGGATTCACCTTTTTATCAAATAGCTTCTTCAATTTCTCCCTGAACTTCACATGTCTTTGGTAGGAATCTCTTCTCTTCTCATCCAATTCCACAATTTTATTTATACGAGCACATAGGAATTGACCTCATGTTCCTCTTATTATTGGAAAAAATGGTAAGAAGATAATTGCATATGCAGGGGAAGTAGGGCTTGAGTTCCATATACCAATTTAAACAGGATTTTTCTAGTAGTGCATTTAACAATGATTCTATAAGCCCAAATAGAAAATTTCAATTTCTCACCCCACTTTCATTTTTTTAACTCCAAGGTTCTCCTGATAATCTTCAACATATTCTTATTACTTGATTTTTCTTTTCCATTGCCTTTGGGATTGTAATTGGAATTATATGCTAAACTTATCCCATATTCACGACACATAGCTACCAAAGGTTTAGCTTGAAATCTCATAGCATTTTCAGTAACTATCTTAGTAGGCACTCCAAACTTGTAGATTATATGATCTAAAATGAATTCTCGTGACAATCGGTGAGTTTCTTTCTTGGTGGGGACTGCTTCCACCCTCTTGGTGAGGTAATCGAGTAGCCACTAATATCCACTTGTGGCCTACACTTGAAGAATCTAAAATATCACCAAGTGAAGGCTATTCCCCATTACCTAAATGGGGCCTCGGTCAATTGATACAGCTACAAAGGAAGGGATCCCGAAGCCTTCAATATTCTTGAAAAATGATGACAACTCTCACACTTTCTTACCGGTAGAGTTGTGTCTTTAAAAGAGTTTCCACCAATAACCGACCCTTAATATTTAATGAGTTGTGACTCTTCCTACAAAATTCCCCCACAAAATCCTCGTATGGAAATCATCAATTATTTTTGGGGATTTTTCTACAAAGATGATACATCTCAAAAGAACTCCCTCGGGGTTCTTCCATGCTAACACATAAATAGTGATGATGTATTTCGGAGCGTAACTTAACTTCTCTTTTTTATGCTTACTTAAATACCTGGTGGCATCGTAGATGTTTGAGATAAAAAATAATATCCTTGTACCATTCATAATTTATCAAATTTTCAAGGATATTCAACCTTTCTTCTTCAACTTCATTTACCTCAACTGTTTGTAGGTTGCTCTCTGCCATAAGCTTTCTTGGCCCAGACCTCTAACCAATTTTGTAGTTTGGATATCCATGTCATATTCTTGCAACTTATTTACCCATCGACATATTTTTCTTGAAATTTCCATCTCTGATAGGATATCCTTAACCATGGTATGGGGAACATAAGCAATGACTTTAGAACTCAAAATATAGGGCCTGAATATTTTTATGGCTCTGACCAAAGAAAAAGCTTGTTTCTCCATGATAGTATACTTCAGTTCTGCCCCTTGTAGTGCTTTACTAAAGAAAGCAATTGGCCTTTCAGCTCCTTCATCATCCTTTTGTAATAGGACAGATGCAATGGTATTCTTTGAAGAAAAGGAAAACATTTGGAAAGCCTTCTTATAATCAGGAGCTGCTAAAACAGGGGCATTCTTCAATGATTCCTTAATCCCAGTAAAGGCTTAAATAACTACTTCGCATTTGATACTCTGATCCTTCTTTAACATATTAGTTTTTTTGATAGTCAATTCAAAAAATTTGGAAATAAACATCGTAATAAAATTTATTTGCCCAAAAAAGGATTAAATTCCCTTTTTGGTTCTTGGAATAGGAACTTTGCTAATGGCTTCCACTCTCGCAAGATCAATCATGACTCCTTTTAACACAATGTGTCCAAGAAGCTTTGCCTATTGAACCCCAAAATGAAATTTTTTAGGCTTAAGTGAGATACGATATTCTCTGCATCTTATCAACATCTTCTCTAAATGTTATAGGTGATCACTTCTCTGCCTAGAGAAAACTGTCACATCATTCTAATACACAACAATGAAGTCATTTATATATCCTCAGATTGCAACATCCATTGCTCTTGAAAAGTTTCTATAGCATTCATAATTCCAAATGACATCCTTACATACACATAAGTACCCCATGGGGTAGTGAAAGTAGTTTTGATTCTTTCTGATTGCTTCACAACTACCTAGTTATACCAAGAAAAACCATCCAAAGTAGATAACAATTTTGAACCTGTAACTAGCTACAACATGTTATCCATATTCGAGAAAGGGATATTTATCCTCAATTGACACTTTATTTAAGTTTATAAATTCCATAAACAACCTTATGTCCCCATTATTCTTTCTAACAGGTACCATGTTTGTTACCCATGAGGAGTACCTTGTAGGCTGTATACTTCCTCCATCCATTAATTTTTTCAATTCTTCTTGCATTTTTCTGGAATGAAGGGGATTAATTGGTCTCTGTATTTCTTGAATGGCTTTACATTATCTTTTATGGGTATTTCATTTTGAAAAAGGTCTTCCCTATATGCTTTTAGTTCTAAATATGACTAAGCCAAGTAGTCCTGGAACTTTTCTAGCAATTGGACATATGACTGATTTTCTTCTCTATTCAAGTCATTCTTTGCCTAGCCATACACTCATAGGTTTATCCTTTGTGCCCAAGTCATATTCTTCAACATCTCTTGAGGAAGAAATGTATTTGTTGACAATGTAGTCAACATTATCAACATTCGATTCTAGTGAAACCAATCCTCTGGGAATAGTATTAGTTTTGAACTGAATAATATCCTTACCAAATAAAGTTTCCTTTCCTTAAGTTACACAAACCATTGGTTCCCAATCTACACTTTTCTTGGAAAATTCTCCTTTATTTTACAAAAACCTTTGAATCTGAGCATCATCTTGAAATACTTTTCGGTGTTTTATATTATCGGGGATAGATGGTCTCGCAGTCAATATTGCAACACCATACTCACAATAGGGAGACATTGTATAGTTTTAAAAAAATTATCCCAATACTTTGCTAATTTTTCTATTACAATATTATAGCTCCTATCATGATGTATTATATTGAAAGATTCAATGGTTTCAAGGAATTCTCAAACTACATGGCTATCTTGTCTCATTCTTTGATTCTTTGTAGCATACAACATCATGACTTCTTTAACTATTAACTCGAATCTCCTTTAACAACAATGTGTCTAATGCAATATTTCCATTCAATTATTAAACCCAAGAGTAGTACTTCATACTCAACAATATTGTTTGTGCACTCAAAATTGAGTTTAAAAGAAAAACTAAACTGCTCTTGGCTTGGAGATATCAAGACAATACCAGCACCATTACCATATCTAGAACAAGCCGCAACAAATATCAGGGTCCAAGGATAACCAACATACTCAGGAGACTTGCACTCATCAATTTTAAGCTCCTTACAATCATCATAGCCCATGAAGTTACTGACATCAACATCTATGTACAATACTTCATAAGAAGCATTTATAGGGTCCTCAATAAGATGTAACATTTTCTTTTCACCATATATCTTCACAAGGCTGCCCTCAATTGGTATAGTGGCATAAGACATATCCATCTACACACTTCCACCTACACTAGCTTCCCATTTTCTGGATAATAAAATTCCCCATTTAGCAGGACAATCCACAATTACTACATTCAAAGTTAAGTACTTTCTTGGATATGCTACCAATTACACGACTAAACCCTTGACACATATAACTACTGGCACCTCTCTTGAATCCATGGCAATACATTTCTCATAAGTTATTATTACTTTGATATTCAACACATTCATGACCTCAAGGGGCGTTACATTACATGAGGGTCCTAAATCAAACATGTCGTTATGTAATAGCCTATCCTTAATTATCAAAGTAGTAAAAATGGATCCACATTCAGTTGAGACTCAACCAGAGAAGTTCAAAAATAAACCTCAAAGGCGGTTCACCCAATTCCTCCAATACTTGGTGGTTTTTCTAATTCTGCAATGCTAAGAGGAACCTCTACATTGTTTACATTTTACCCTCTGGTGACCTTATCTTCCTTAAGCCCCAAATACTCAAATGCCCTCTTCTTATGGTCAGGGGATACCAAGAAATTCAACAATAGAAACAATAATCTTGATCGACTCAATATTTGGGCTATGTCACAAGGAACATATTTGGGTAAGGAAGTGTTAGGAGGAAGGTTTACAAATTCATTTGATGGCACAAGATTTTTCATAGTCCTGAGCATTGAGAGGAACAAAAGTTTTATTTGGGGTGACAAATATTTTTCCGTATGTATCTTTATTAGGGGTTTCCTTAAGGATACTGGTAATAATTGGAATTTTCAGTTTGACCCGAGGCCCTACCCCTTTGCAACCTTACTCCTTGTATTTTATTCCTATTCATGGCCAACTACAGCATTCATTAACATCTGTTGTCATCTTCTAAAATAATTCCTTTGTCATGCTTCTTAATCATTAATTCCCTTAAGTACTCAAAATCATTATTAGGAAAATCAAAACTGTTTACCATATCAATTTCAAAAGTATAAGTGGGAGGACGAGGTAATACCCGGTGAATGCAATTCAAGAAATCAGCAGCAGTTCTAACACTTATTAGTTTAGTTTAGGTTGCTCCCTGCTGTGAACTTGTAGAGCAATCCATCATGCATACATCATCATCTATATCATCATTATCAGCTTCCTCAACTTCATTTACTTCATCACATGGGGAATGGGGTAAGGAAAATATATCACACCACTCATATCATGGACCTCTTCCATAGTAGCAACTCACGGAAGCTAAAGGATCGAGCACTAATCTATTTTCCTAGGGTTAACGCTATCTATTTCCCGATCTCATAGCCCCTTTACCCCTGTCATCTGATCTATGATCACCTATGGGATGATTTGTAAATATTTCATGACATCGTGGCTTGTGTTGACCTTGGTAACTTTGTCCAATCCCCTTCTCTACTCTAACAAGTTTATAGGATATTTCCTTAATAGCTCCAGCTAAATTTTTTATAACCTCTTCCGATCAACGAGACTTACTTGACTTAGGATTCTCTGGATTGATCATCTTGATACATTCCCTCTTAGGAGGCTTACCAACTACTTTGATATTTTTTCCAATCTAGAAAGCAATGGTGAAGGCCTACCAAAAAAATCCTAGGTTTTTGTCCCTTAAATAATAGGCATCCTTTTTTTTCAAAAGAAAAAGAATATTTTATTAAACAAGAAACATCACTTGGCCTCAGGATTGCAGGTAGCCTATTCAAGGTCTTATTGAACCGAGTATTGAATTCATGAACAAATTCATTAGGATTCTTCTTAGTATTTTCAAATTCAGAGAAAATAAAATTGGGATCTATCTTATCCCCTTATTGCAATCTAAAAGCATTTTTCATTTCTATCCATGAATCTATTGAGTTCTCTCGGGAAAGAATTATACCAGTCACGTGCATCCTACTCACAAATATGAATAAATATTTTTATATACACATCCTGAAATTCAATCTCAAATTCTTCATTCATAGTGACAAAATAATTTAAATGCTGATCATCAATGATAACATTGTTCCCTTGAAATTTAGGCGGTATATTTCTAACATCTTGAGGCACTACATTTGGATATCTATCCATACCTCTACAATCTATAGGTCTAAAAGTGTTAACAAAAAGTGGAGTTCTAGGTGGAGGTTGGGATAGATTTCCTTGAGGAGTGATCTTACGGAGAAAAAGAATGATGAGGGACAAGGGGTATTTGGAACACAGGAGTATAATTTTCAAAATGAATATACTCTAAAGACTCTGTCTCTTAGAAAACCCTATCAACTTTGGAAAGTACAGGACGATCGAAAAGCACACTTATCGAGACAAAAATGAAGGCCCCTCTCCAGTTGGAGAATTAAATTCTATATAAATATTACCTGGTTTAGAATTACTCGAAGAAGAATGATAATCCTCAACCTTAGGTTGATCACTTTCCACAATGGATAACTCTTTTCTTGATTCCCAATCTCCAACTATTTTCTAGACTCTTTTTCCTTCTGAATTTGTCTTTCCTAGTTCTGGAAATAACTTTCTGGTAGGGTATTTAGTAAAGAAATATCTTCTTCTTTCCAGGTTTTTGTAAATATTAGTGTCATATTTCACTTAATATAGGTTAAGGCACTGGTATTTATCAAAATTTAAATCAACATAGAGTTTCCACTAAGTATTTTCACCTTAGTTGTTAAATTGCACTATAAATGACTTGTCAAATATCTATCAACACTGCATTCCTACAAAGCTTAGCAGATATGACCCTCTTTTAATAGTATTTATCACTATCGATATAAATTTAGTGTAATAACCACTAGGAACTAGAAATATTACACATGGAACTTGTAACTTCACACAATTCTTACATATCTCAACAAAGGATGATGTTTAAACAACGTATTTTCACTTAGAGCATGTAAGTAACATTACCAAGATTACCAAATGTAAGAATGCCTTTGAAGATCCCCAAAAAAAGTGATAGAATGATGTTGTTGGAAGAAAAATAGGTCCTAAAGTTCAAATAATCCCCGAGTTCAAATAATCCCAGAAACAACACGAGAATGGTGTTGGTATCAAAATTTATTCTCCTTGGAATCGAGAAGAATCACAGTTAATCAAGATACTCGAGAGGAAGAGGAATTTTAAGTTGTTTTGTAGCCGCGGAAGGGATTCATCTAGCTCTTTGTCACTTGGGAAGTCGATAAATGGATAGCACCATATAAGAGAATGTGATCTATCCTCACCGCTTTAGGTTGTGCCTTTAGATGAGGGTGAGAGGAGCCATTTTGTAACCTCTTTCAGTGAAGGACATGAAGAGATCCTGCTTTTAACAATTTTTAGGGAACCTTGAGAGAATATGATCGACGCCACAATTTAAGTCTTACAAGTTGTCACTTCTAAAGATTGGGGATATTTTCTTCGAGCAAGGTTCAGTTACTAAATAAAATTGAAACCTACTTTCTTACGTATATTTTGGTAGTATAATTGATTCATTTGTAGATACATAGCACAAATAAGGGTAATTTGAGTATGATTGATGGTTATTTGAAATTTTTGTGGGGAATTAGGCAAGATGAAGTTGATTTACCCGGATCTTTGAGAACCTTTACAAAAATTAGAAGACTAACGATGACAGAATGCTTGTAATAGCCAAAATATTCCTTCAAACAAGGTGTTCATCAACGAGCCCCAAATCTACATGGTTTCACACAATATTTGAGAATTCAACATGAAGGCTTTAGCTAAAAACAATTAAACATTAAAGACCCCATGGTTCCTCACACCTAAGATACACTAAAAGGCTTTGAAACAATCTTTATCAACAAAATGACAAGTAAAGTGATTTTAAATTATTTAACTCATTAAAAGATGAAGGTTCTTCTCATATTGAAATTTTAAATGCCACTAAACTATCATAGGGACTTGGTCCTGGGTGATTTAGAGGGATTTTAACACAAGAATGCAAAAGAAACATCAAACCCATTTGAAATTTTTTTGAAATACAATCAAACACAATTTTACCCAAGATCACCAGAGATTAATTTGAGATCTATTAGATTTATAAGCGGGGGAATTTTTCTTAAACAGTCTTAGAGCTTATCAATAGTTGTACACTTGTAACCATCCCGACGTGATACAAATATAAAACACAAGAGATTAACTGGTTTCTCCGAATGTCTCTCAGGAAGATGGGTTTTCTCAAAATTTCTCGGTAATAATTAAACCCCTAACAATTTTCAAGAGTATTCTCATTCCGTTTATACAATTCACTCACTCTCTCATCCCAAATTTGCCCCCAAAAGAAGGGTATTCAAGGAATCCTTTGCCTTTTAGCAATTTGTCTCGTAAAGTGATATTTAACAAATTCACACTCGAAAGCAACTGTGGACATATAATGAACTGATCACATTTCCTAGACCTTCAACTAATGATTGGGATGCCATGTCACAAATTTTTAATAGTCCTTCTAATCATTCTTTTATTCTATCATGCGAGAAATCCCCTTTTAATCATTTTAAGGTAGCTCTGTATAGCTGGATCTATCAAGAAATCCTTTTCTCCCTCGAGAATACACCTTGCGAAATGAGTTCCCACGTATTGATGCCTACATTCATGCCTCTTTGAAATGAGTGTCCATGCATGGATTATCCCACATTACCTATGTTGTGAGTTTGAGTCGGTGAAGTGCAAAAAGGAACCAAGAGTAGCCACCTCTACGTGTTTCCTTGGGGAAACTACAAAAGTGAAGTACAGAGGTAGGTTCCCAAATGAGCGCGGGCCTTCCACATGTTTTTTTCGTATAACTTCAAAGATGAAGTTTAGAGACGGGACCTCAAACAAGAAGAAGCTCTCCACATGCCCCGGCCCAAGAAAATTGTATTTTGGCCTTTGAAAATATATCGGTATAAAAAGGAGCCGTGAAAGCCTCCACATGTCTCCATGGTGGAACTCCGATATGGTGCCCGAAAGTGGAGACCCTAAATAAGTCCACGCTCACCATGTTTCTTACCCCGACAATTTTTTTGAAAGATTTTAAGGACTAGAGGAAGGTACCACATGCTTAGGGTCCAACAAAGTTTCATCTTACATTTACAAGTATAAGTATGGGAAGACCAAGCGAAACCTCCACATGTCCCTTTGCACTTCTTCAAAAGTAATGTATAGTGGTAGTTCCTAAATATGCACAAACCCTCCACATATCCTAGGCGTTATAAAGTGTCTTGAAAAGTTTAATTATAGAGAGGAGCCAATGGAAGCCTCCACATGTCTCCTTGGCGTAATCGGTAAGGTGGGACCCGGAGGTGGATCTTCCAATGACACCTCTCGATGTGGACAAGCATTGAGTTTAAGTGGACCTTAAAGTTTCAAAGTGCCCCAATGACTTTCCTCTCCCCTCCTAACTTTTGATGTGGTCCCAGGCTGAGTTGTGTATTATTTCATAACTTTTCTCCCTCATACAAATAGGCAAAAAAATTCATAATATTCCACCAACCTTCCTTCCCACTTGTAACATGAAAAATTACCACGTTTCCTTCTTTAGGGTGAAAGTAAGACTTTTTCCCCGTAGTTTCATATTTGATAAATAGCCAATTAGATGCTATCGTAATGGGGCTAATTTGGTATTTTTACAAATGTGAAAAAAGTGGAAAATTTTATGAAAATAATCCATCGAGATGTATCCAATAACAAAGGACCACATTTCCATAGATGTTAGGATAAAAATTGACAGGGAAAACATGACTATGGAAAAATAGAAGGAAGGGAAAACTGAATTCACACCCAAATTACAAATTCTTTCTCATGGATAGAGAAACAGAAAATAATATCTAGACTTAATGTGATCCTCGACCAAAGGAAAGGACTGATCATGGCAACCAAATGAAGGAAACAACTTTCACACATCAATATAGGGAGATAGAGAAAACTTCAAACCATGCGGACTAAGATAATTTTTTTGACAAACGGGGTGAGATTAAATTGAGCACCAACACGACTTAGATGTACTTTGTTTTCCCCAAAATTATTATCTTCAATGGAATGGTTTAATGTATGGTAGAATTTTATAGGCTTAGAGAATTTGGTGTGAGAATAAGTATTTCAAGGAAGAAAATAAAAAAATCTCAAAGAGAACGTTGTTACAATTTTTTGGTTATATGATCGGGATCTTTGATGTAAGCCCCCTTCAAATATTTATGGATAATTTTTTAAAGAATACATTTCTAAAATGGAATATCTTTAAGACCTTTGCTATGCAAGATATTGTGTTTGAAGGTGATACAAAATTTTTGGATGCTTCGCATCAGAAATGAAGGTGAAAAGAACATCCTCTCTAAATTTGATGTTTTCAAATTTCTCCTTCCTAGGAAGATTAAGATCCCCATAAAATTCAGTCTCGGTGAAGTACAACTAAGAGAATTTGTTTCTACTCTAAATCACCAATCCAAATATAGGGAATAAAGCGAGACATTTGTTTAAGCATAATATAATATAGGTCTCTTATTGAGGTATGATATTCCTTCTCCCATTCAGTTATTTAATATACCTTAGAATTTGTGTGACAAATTTTAGGGAGAAAGTACTCCCTAATCTCAATGTAAATTTCCTTTCATGTTAAGTAAGGTATCAACTTATTACAGAACATCATAAGAAATTGGAGGTGGTTTCACCCACCAACCTACGATTTTCACCAAAAAGGGTCAAGGACCTCAAAAAAATCATTCTATAGATGTAGGAAAAGTGGATTGGGATGTGGTATAGGCCTACATTGATCATTGCATCATTACCATGGTGGAATTATACATCCGATCAACCCGAGGGAAATTATTATACTTGGAGGAAATCAATAGCTTATTTCTTTTGGTTCAGTAATATTGAGATGGATGAAACCTAGAAAACATTTTCCAATGAGTATAATTGTTCAAGGATAGTGGAGCAACTTAATAGGTAGGAGAAGGACATACTAAATCTTATGTCCTGGGGGTGATGAACCCCTATTTTGTCATGTCTAAACCCATGTGAAACCCTCTATTATTTTGATATCATGTTACATGATTATAATATTCGTAGTTGTTATATTGATTATAATATTGGTGAAACCCTCTATAACATCGATTATAATAATTTAATATGTTTTGGAAAGAAATGTTGTTCATATTCTTGTTATTGTTTCTTCAAATATGGATAAATGAACTCTTTTATGAGTGTTAACAATCTATTTGGAAAAGCATGTGTTGAGTCATCACAGGAGTTAATTATAGACTACCACAAGAATTATTGGTGCACTTTGGTTTAGGACTCACCTTATATCATAGGACTCATTTTTTCATTACCACAAGACTCATTGTGGATCGCAAGACACATCTAGATCATTAATCTATATTTATTTAAAAGAAGGAACTTGCGTAGAGAGGATAAATAGCTCAGATTGCTAAACTATAACTTGATACACCTTAAAACACAATGACATGATCAAGAAATGTTTTTCATTGTCTAGACCTACATTCATGCGAGATAATGAGGTCTAATCACACCTATTTTAACTCAATTTTATTATAAATTTGATAAAGACAAAAAAACATGGATTTATGATCGCCATCATTCTCTCGGAATCAATCCAAGATCTACAATATCTTCCAACAACAATTAACTCCCTCAAAGTAGTCAATTTCCGACCTCATATGTAGTTATAAACATTGCATAGAACACTCCTTCGACAAATGTAATTCTTAGAATAATTAGTTATTTTTGAGATAACATCTAATGAAGTAGGTGATATTAATTACAAATAAACTAATTCTCTCTTAGAGGAATTCAAACTTCTTTCGTATAAAAGAGATAATGTATTGAGATTCATAGTTTGGTTCAATTAGTTTATCATTGTAAAACGAATTTCTTTCATTTCAATAACATTAAAAATTCAGGTGGAAACTTTGTTTTGTAACTTTAGACATTAAACCTGATCAAAGGGAAGGATAAAGGGCCACTCCTCCCCAACAAGAAGGGAGATTTTACTATTGTTTCCTTTATATTATTACGCATTTATTTAAGATTCCATCATTGAATTGTTTTTGTACCTTTAAATTTTGTCTTTAATATTATTTTTATTCCACTGTATTTCATTTCATAATTGGTGTTAGTATATTATTTAGTTAATTTCATTATTAAGTACGTGTTGATAATAATTCGACTATTCCCTTTGTTGCAAATAGCCATGAACACCACCCTATACTTGAAAAATATAATATAATTCAAATGCACGTATCAACACACTCGATAGCCACTCCTATAAATTTTATTAACTATAGGATAGGAAACATGGTGATTACAAATACACATGATTCAAATAAGCTATCGATTTATCTAACTATAAAATCATTTTCCGTAAAGGATAAACAATGGTGGAAATATGATATAGATGAATATGAAGATGTGTTTTCATCCTTGACCATGGTCATAATTCAAGAACATTATAAGAAGAACCAAAATTGTGATCATAAGTCTTGCATTAGACTATACATGAGTCCTACACTTGAACCAATAAAAATAAAGGACAACATAATAAATGAGAGAAATGAACCTATAATCTACCCTTTTTCACGAACCATAGATTTGAAAGAGTGTTTCTTTCAACATATCACTACAATACATAGAAACATCGCCATAGGCATTGTTTGAATGAATTGTTAAGGGAATACTACATTGTAAATTCTCTCCACCCAGATACCAAGCAATTACCCATTTTCCTAGGAAAAATGCTCGCAATCAATAGTTGGCTGATTATGTTGGAGGATAATACCTTATTTTAACTTCTATGCTCTCATTCTCAAGAATTTTCTTGGGAATATAGTGTCATGAAAGGTATTTACCCCTATATTTGTACACACCATATTTAGTCGGATGACTACGGGCTAGTCAGAAACCTCAAAGAAGGGTAAATCTTTCCTTAAGAGACATTTTAAAAATGGAGATTGAGAAACTCCTCTAGGGAGAATGAATTTATATAATTTCGAGATAGTCACTAGGTTTATCCATTCATAATAATGACTTGAAAGAATGGGAAATGGAGGGTGTTGTTGTTGTTATAGAAATTTGAATAGGAAACAAATAAATACTATTTTACCTTACCTTTTATTAATCAATTCGTTGATAATTTATATAGAAAATGTTTTTTTTCATTCCTTCATGGATTAAGTTGGTACAATCCAATAATCGTGGCACCAAAGGATCAATATAAAACTACCTTTAAATACATGTGGGGTACATTTGCTTACTGTGGTTGTATGTTTTGGATTATGTAATTCTCTTGCTACTTTGAAACAGCGATTTTAGCAATATTCACGTTTCACTCTAAATAATGTTGATATTTACATGGATGATTTCATTGTTTATGGGGTAAAATTCCAAGAGGTATTTGATGATTTAGACAAAGTTCTCTAAAGTTGTGATAAACATCAATTATCCTTAAACCATGATAAGTGTATATTCATGATGGAGCAAGGTATAGTCTTGGGCCGTCATATTTTTGTGGAGGGAATCAAGGTAGATAAAGATAAATTCAACATTATTGTAAAATTTCCATCTCCAAAAATTAAACTAAAGTTAGAAGTTTGCTTAGAAATGTTTATTATTATAGAATATTCATTTTATATTTTAGTAAATTGTTTTATGTACTATTTTCTCTCCCAACAAAAAATATGAGTTTGAATGGACATACGCATGTCAAAAAAATTTGACACTATTAAGGAAAAATTAAAAATACTCTAGTCTTGAGAGGACCAAATTTGAAGATGCCCATCCACATACAAACAAAGGTTTCTAATGAAGCATCGTGGTTTGGACTTGGAAAACAAGACCAATGTGAAGTAATACATGTTATTTAATACATAAGAACGAACCTCTCTCATACTAAAAGGAAATAAAATGCAATTAACAAGTTCCACCATTACATTACAGGATATGAAATAATTTTTCATCTTGGTCATTCTATTATTAGGTATTTAGTCAATACATCTTTGATGCATGGAAGAATTGTAATGTGGTTGTTGTTATTGTGAGAATTTAACCTCAAAATCATTGATAAACCAACAAAATCTAATGTCGTGAATGAATTTATCTCAAGCCTAACCATTTTAGGTATAGAAGAGTACGTCAATGATGACTTTTCATATCAACATTTATTTTTAATCTCAACTATCTCTCCTTGGTTTATAGACATGTCTAGCTACTTTGCTTTATAAGGAAGTTCTCATCTTTCTTCACAACTTACAAAATGAAGAAATTAATTAAACAAAGTGTAATATATACATGAACTAATGGAATGATTTTAAAATATGGATCTTACCATATATTACATAGGTGTGTAGCTAAGAAGGGCATATTTTACATACTCAAAGCATTCCATGATTAACTATAAATGCGATACTATTTATTTTAGAGGACCATCCACAAAGTCTTAGGAGTTGGTTACTATTGGCCTTCTTTGTATAAAGATGTCAAAAAGTATCTATAACAATGTGATCAATGTCATAGGATGGGAAAGCCACCATTTACTTATTAGATGCCACTCAAACCTCAGGTTATGCTAGATCCATTTGAGAAGTGCGGATTGGATTTCATTTAACCAATTAAACTATCTTCTCAAGGGAAGTATTACATCTTGGTTTGTAAATACTATGTTACAAAATCGGCTAAGGTGGAAGCTTTCTAATATGAAAGAGATGAGAAAGTTTTAGATTTCTTATATGATCACATATCTTAGTAGCTTGGAGTACCTATATTCATTTTTTTAAACTAACTCGCCATAGTTCATGTAAGGATTAATACATTCCTTTGTGTAAAAATAGCAGCTGAGGCATAAGAAATCAACCCCATATCACCCACTATCTAATGTTCAAGTTGAAGTCAGTAATAGAGAAATGGAAAATATCCTAACTAAGACAAAGAATATCTGAAGGAAAAATTGGTTAATAAGTTATAAGAATTATTTTGGGCCTATAACACAACTTGGAAGAAAACCACATGATTAATTCCTTATGAGTTGGTATATGGAAACAAACAAATATTTCTTATAGAATATTAAATAGAGACATTAAGAATATTTTATGAAGTGGGATTTGATTTATCGAAGCACAACGAGCAAGGATTCTTATATCGAATGAGTTAGATCAGATGATATTGCAATAAATTCATCAAACATAACTCATCCATTATCAAAAATAGGTGTTACATGATAGTCACGTCAAGAAATGGAAATTTCAAAAAGGAGACAGGGCTCTTCTATTTTATTCAAAGCACAAAGAGTTCTAATGCTTGAGCATCTTAATAATGCATGGATGTTATGAACATGTTAAAAAAATTATTATAGTATTCAAACACTTACTATTTGTTAGTTTAGTCTTCCTCTCCAAATATCAAAGTTTGAATTTGTAATTTGTAATGGGTTTTACCATAGTATGAGAGTGTAAAATAGAGAGGTGAGATGCTCAATAGATGTAAGTTGTCTTAGATGCATAGGAAGAGGAATAAAATCTTCCTAAATTAGTTGCATAGTTCTCAAGAGGTCAAAACAGGGAAGTGGTTCCTATTCTAAAGCTTAAGTAATGGAATTTCAATAAAATCATTAGTAATTTGACAAAATAAAATAAAAGAGATAACAAATTAATCTATTCATAAGGAATTCAATCAAGCATCAAGTCCAGAGAAGAAGACAAAGAAGAATCTTGGTATAAAAGAGTAGTATAGTTTGTGAGTGTGAAGAATTTCTATGAATAATCATGGTGTAAGACTGTATTTCATTTATGAAATGTAATTTATTTGACTTCTACGAACATAAATTTGGTTTAAATTTTCTTTCTTGAATGTATTCAGGGTTCACTTTTTATAATGTATGGTTTTGTGATTTAATATTGTCCGAGTTGCACGATTTGAGTAAATGTGATAGTGACGTTGATAAGACAATGTGTATGAAACATTCCATATATTAAAATATCATCAAACCTATTCATTTTCATTTGAAGGAGGAGAAGAAATTGATCACAAATTGAAGGAAATTTACTTGGGTTATTGATATTAAGTATTCAGATTTTTATAAGTGTTTTTATACTTGTTACCATGAACTAGGGAAATCGATAACTCCATTTCTAACCATAAAAATCACCCAAATTTTTTGATAATATCTTCCATATCATCATGAAGTATCCTAATTTTTTTGGGAAGAATGAGTACGTGGATAAAGAGAAGTTAATGACATAAATCTCGAGCATTGTGGAGAAAACGCAAAGAACAAAAATAAGAGGTAATTAATGCAAAGTTTGATAATTTCTCATGTTTTAAAGTGTAGTACTATTATTGATAATACACTATCATATTCTCTTGATTTCTCATGATGTTCACATGGTGAAAACATGTATTATTTTTCAACTATTATCTCACAAATCTATAAGAGGATGAGTTTCAACAAGAAATCAAGAAGAATTAAATGGCGAGACATGTATAGATGGGAATGATAGGAAAAATTTCAGGATTTAAAAATTTGTAAGCATCATTTTAATCATAAAATGGTTTGTCACAATTCTTCTAATTCCCTTTGAGGAAACTCACATAGAAATATAGTTCGGATTTACCATTGATGAGGTTGTAAAAGGATCCTAGGGCAGAGTACTAGGATAAATAAAGAAAAACAAATTCTTGATCAAACATGGGTGGATCGAATATTTTTTACTGATGCCTCTATCATATTTAAAAATGTTTGAATTATTCCATAACCCTATTTTCAATATGATCCTACTTGTAGACTATGCAGAGAGGAGTTCCTAAATAGTGTATATGGTTATGGAGTAAGAAATCATTTCAATGATTGTTTTTAAGCTTGAAATTATAGTAATTTTGAGAACTAATCCTCAATTGTTATAACCCCATGTGATGATAGTGTGAATTTGATATTGATAAGTAATATGCACCTAATGATATCTATGATATGGTCTCAAGATCTCAAATCGAACTATTGTTGGAACACTACATATAATTATGTTGCATGATTTAATTTAATGATCATTAATTGCATACATGTGGAATATGGGTTATAAGGATAAATTGGATGTATTTGGTATTGTAAGGGTAATGTAACCTCTATAATATTTCTTACGAGATATAACTCATACAAAGTTAAGAAGACAATGTTATTCATGTCATAATACTTGGGAATGAGATCTGATATGTAGGGGTAAGATAGGTCATTTCAAAATCATAGTTATCGTACATGCTCCAAGGTAACTAGAATTTAGAAGATCTCATTCCGGTATGTAATATGTTTTCTTGAGAACTAGAAAGATAATTAATGCATTTAAACAAAAGGAAGTTGTAAACACTAGTGAAAGGATCAAATCTTGCAAGAGTTAAATTGTGGCATATTGATCATATTTAACTCTAACAAGTTGTCACTTCTAAAGAATGGGGATATTTTCTAACAAAGGTTCGAGTTACTAAAGACACTTAAAACCTGCTTTATGCTTCGTATATTTTGGCGTAAGAATTGGTTTATTTGTGGATACACAAAGGCAAACAGGGGTACTTTGGTTAAGATTCATGGTTATTTGAAATTTTTGGTGGGGAATTAGGAAAGATGAAGTTGATTTCACCGTATATTTGAGAACCTTTACAAAAATTAAAATACTAACAGACAAAGTGCTTCAAAATAGCCAAAATATTCCTTCAACCAAGGTGTTCATCAATGGACCCCCAAATCGGCATGGTTTCACACAATATTTGAGAATTGAACATGAAGGATCAAGATAAAGACTTAATTAAACATTAAATAACCTTGGTTCCTCACGCCTAAGATACACTCAAAGGATTACAAACAATATTTATCAACAACATGATAATAAAGTGATTTTAAATTGTTTATCTCATTATATGATGAAGGATCTTATCGTAATGAAATTACAAATGCCACTAAACTATCACAGGATGAGATCATGTGTGATTCGGAGGGATTTTAACACAATATTGCAATAGAAACATCAAAACCATTTGAAAACATTTTGAAATAAACGCAAACACAATTTTCCCCAAGATCAACATAGATTAATTTGAGATCTATTAGATTTATTAGCAGGGAAATTTTCTTGAACAGTCTCAAAGCTTGTAAATGGTTGTAGACTCACAACCATCTTGACGTGATCAAATATAAAACACAAGAGATTAACAAGTTTCTCGAATGGTCCCTCAGGAAGATGGGTTTTCTAAAATTTTCTCATAAGGATTAAACCCCCAACCATTTGTAAGAGTATTCTCATTGTATTTATACAAATCACTCACTCACTCATCCAAAATTTTCCCCAAAAAGAATGATAATCGAGGAATCCTTTGTTTTTTTACCAATTTGTCTCGAAGGTGATGTTTAACAAATTTGCACCGAAATGCAGCCATGTGGACAAATCATGAATTGATCACGCTTCTTATAACTTCGACTAATGACTGGGATGTCATGCCACAATTTTTTGATAATCCTTCAAATCATTATTTTATTCTCATCATACGAAATCCCTATTTAATTATTTTTAGGTGGCTCAGTATAGCTTGATCTGCAAGCAATATTTTTCTCCCTTGAGAATACACCTTTTGAATTGAGTGCCCTCGTATTGATGCTTACATTCATGCCTCTCGAAATGAGTGTCTTTGGACATATTATCCCACGTTACCTATGTTGCGGGTTCGAGTCACCAAGTGTAAAGAGGAACTAACAAAACCTCCACATATTTCCTTGCACAACTATAAAGGTGAAGTACGGAGGCATGTTCCCAAATGAGCATGGGCATTCCACATGTTTTTTTGCGCAACTTCAAAGATGAAGTTTAGAGGCGGGACCTCAAATGAGCACAAGCTCTCCACGTGCCTTGGGCCCAAGAAAATTTCCTTTTGGCCTTTGAAAAATATTAGTATAAAAGGAGCAAATGGAAGCCTCCACGTGTCTCAATGGCACAACTCGATATGGTGCGCAAAATTGAAGACCCTAAACAATCATGGGCTCACCACGTGTCTAAACCTCACAAATTTTTTTGGAATATTTTAAGGACCAAGTAAGATGCCACATGCCTAGGGTCCGAGAAAGTTTCATCGGTCATTGAAAAGTCTAAGTATGGGAAGACCTAGCGGAAACCTCCACATGTCCCTTCGGCACTTCTTCAAAAGTAAAGTACAGGGCGGTTCCCAAACAAGCATGGGCCCTCCACGTGTCTTAGGCCTTAGAAAGATGCTTGAAAATTGTAAGTATAGAGAGGAGCCGAAAGAATCCTCCACATGTCTCCTTAGTGCAACTGCTAAGGTTAAACCTAGAGGTGGATCCTTAAATAAACGTCGGCCCTCCATGTGGAAAATATTTGAGTTGAAGCGGGCCTTAAAGTTTCAAAATTCCCTAGTGACCGACCTTTCCGCTTCTATCTTTTGATGTGGGCTCGAGCGGAGTTGCGGGTTATTTCATAACTTTTCTCCCTTGTACAAAGAGGCAAAAAACTTCAAAATGTTTCACCGACCCGCCTCCCCTGCTTCTAACGTGAAAAAATGCCACGTGTCCTTCTTTGGGGTCAAAGTAATACTTTTTCCCTGCTGCTTCATATTTCTTGAATAACTAAATAGATGTTATCGGGGCTATAGGGCCAATTTGGTATTTTTAAAAATGTGCCAAAGGTGCCAAATTTCAACAAAAGTACCCATCAGCCGCATCCAATCGAAAGGACCACATTTCCACAAATGTTAGAATAAAAATTGACAAGGAAAACATGACTATAGAAAAATATAAGGAAGGGGAAACCTGAATTCATGCCCAAATTAAAATTTATTTTTCATGCATAGAGAAATGGAAAATAGTATCTAGACTTAATGTGATCCTGGTCCAAAGGAAAGGACTAATCATGGAAACCAAATGAAGGAAAAAAAATTCACACATCAATACAGGGAGATAGAGATAACTTCAAACCACGTGGACCGAGATTTTTTTAACAAATGGGATGAGATCAAATTGAGCACCAACATCAGCTCCATGTCAAGGATGAGCACTCACCGTGAGTGCCATAAGAACAACAGACTATGTGCCAAAACTCCATTAGGAAATTAATTCAAGAACAAGCTTATAGAGAAAAATAACCAAATCCCCCAAGATAAATTGAGAAACCAATAAAAATAGTCACTAGGGTGTAGGACAAACAAAAAACATGAAAGAAGATTGAAACAAAATGTCTATACACCGTACAATGATGTGCACCCTTGACTCGAGAAATCAGTTAGGGAATATTTTCAAGTGTCTATCATTAACATGCAACTCAAGAAATTCCCCATCTAAGTATTTTAGGAAAAAGGTGTGCTCTCTAATCTAAAGGTCAATAGAATAAGGGCCCATCCATAATGCATCAAACTTTCCATGCTTTCCCTTATCCTCATGTCTACTATCTCATAGTAGCACTAGATCACCCATAATGAAAGATCTCGGATTCACCTTTTTATCAAATAGCTTCTTCAATTTCTCCCTAAAATTCACATGTCTTTGGTGGGACTCTCTTCTCTTCTCATCCAATTCCACAATTTTATTTATACGAGCATCATAGGAATTGACCTCCTAGTCCTCTAATTGTTGGAAAAATTGGTAAGAAGATAATTGCATATGCAGGGGAAGTAGGGCTTGAGTTCCATATACCAATTCAAACAAGATTTTTCCAGTAGCCCTTTTAACAATGATTCTATCAGCCCAAATAGAAAATTTCAATTTCTCACCCCACTTTCATTTGTTTAACTCCAAGGTTCTCCTGATTATCTTCAACAGATTCTTATTACTTGATTTTGCTTGTCCATTTCCTTGGGGATTATAATTGGAAGCATATGCTAAATTGATCCCATATTAACGACACATAGCTACCAAAGGTTTAGCTTGAAATATCATAGCATTTTTGTAACTATCTTAGCGAGCACTCCAAACTTGTAGTATATATGATTTAAAATGAATTTTGTGACAATCTGGTGAGTTTCTTTCTTGGTGGGGATTGCCTCCACCCACTTGGTGAAGTAATCAATAGCCACTAATATCCACTTGTGGCCTACACTTGAAGAATCTAAAATCTCACCAATGAAGTCCATTCCCCATTGCTTAAATGGGGCCTCAATTGATACAAGCTACAAAGGAAGGGATCCTAAAGCTTTAAATATTCTGAAAAATGCTGATAACTCTCACACTTTCTTACCAACAGAGTTGTGTCTTTAAAAAGAGTTGGCCACCAGTAACCAACCCTTAAGATTTTATGAGTTGTGACTCTTCCTGCAAAATTCCCCCCACAAACTCCTCCATGGAAATCATCAATTATTTTTGGGGCTTCATCTTCAGTGATACATCTCAAAAGAACTCCCTCAGGGTTCTTCCAAGCTAACCCATAATTAGTGATGATGTATTTCGGGAGGCTAACTTAAGTTCTCTTTTTTTATTCTTACTTAGATACCTGTAGGGCACTTTGTAGATGTTTGAGATTAAAAATATTATCCTTGTACCATTCATAATTTATCAATTTTTCAAGGATATTCAACCTTTCTTCTTCAACTTCATTTACCTCAACTGTTTGTAGGTTTCTCTCTGCCATAAACTTTCTAGGCCCAGACCTCTAACAAATTTTGTAGTTTTGATATCCATGTCATATTCTTGTAACTTATTCACCCATCGACATCTTTTTCTTTAAATTTCCATCTCTAATAGAATATCCTTAACCATGGTCAGGGGAAAATAATCAATGACCTTAGAACTCAAAATATAGGGCCTGAATAATTTTATTGCTCGACTCAAAGAAAAGCTTGTTTCTCCATGATAGTATACTTCAGTTTGTCCCCTGTAGTTCCTTACTAAAGAAAGTTATTGGCCTTCTATCTCCTTCATCATCCCTTTGTAATAGGAAAGATGATTTGAAGACAAGGAAAACATTTGGAAAACCTTCTTATAATAAGGAATTTCTAAAATACGAGCATTCTTCTATGATTCCTTAATCCCAAAGTAAAGGCTTAAATAATTGCTTCTTCCCATTTGATACTCGATCCTTCTTTAACATATTAGTGTTTTGGATAGTCAATTGAAAAATTTGGAAATAAACCTCGTAATAAAATTTATCTCGCCCAAAAAGCAAGAAATTCCCTTTTTAGTTCTTGGAATAGGAACTTTTCTAATGGCTTCCACTCTGTCAAGATCAATCATGACTACTTATTTTAACACAATGTGTTCAAGAAGCTTTGCCTATTGAACCCCAAAATGACATTTCTTAGGGTTCGGTGAGATACCATATTCCCGCATCTTATCAACATCTTCTCTAAATGTTGCAGGTGATCACTTCTCTACCTAGAGAAAACTCTGTCACATCATTCGATACACAACAACGAAGTCATTTATATATCCTCATAATGCAAGATTCATTTATCTTCGAAAAGTTTCTCTAGCATTCATCAGGCCAAATGACATCCTTCCATACACATAAGTACCCAACGGGTAGTGAAAGTAGTCTTGATTCTTTCTGATTGCTTCACAACTACCTAGTTATACCAAGAAAAATCATCCAAAGTAGATAACAATTCTGAACTCTGTAACTAGCTACAACATGTTATCCATATTTAGCAAGGGATATTTATCCTTTATTGAAACTTTATTTAAGTTTATAAATTCCATAAACAACCTTATGTCCCCATTTTTCTTTCTAACATGTACCAAGTTTGTTACCCATGAGGAGTACCTTGTAGGCTATATAATTCCTCCATCCCTTAATTTTTTCAACTCCTCTTACATTTTTTTGGAATGAAGGGGATTAATTGGTCTCCGTATTTTCTTGAATGGCTTTACATTATCTTTTAGGGGTATTTCATTTTGAAAAAGGTCTTCCCTATATGCTTTTAGTTCTAAATATAACCATGCCAAGTAGTCCTGAACTTTTCTAGCAATTGGACATATGATCGAATTTATTCTCTATTCAAGTTGTTGCGTAGCCATACTCTCACAAAGTTTATCCTTTGTGCCCAAGTCATATTCTTCAACATCTCTCAAGGAAGAAATGTATCTGTTGACAATGTAGTCAACATTATCAACATTTGATTCTAGTGAAACCAATCCTCTGGGAATAGTATTTGTTTTGAACTGAATAATATCCTTACCAAATAAAGTTTCCTTTGCTTCAGCTGCACAAACAATTGGTTCCCAATATACACTATTATTGGAAAATTCTCCTTTATTTTACAAAAACCTTTGGATCTAAGCATCATCTTGAAATACTTTCCAGTGTTTTATATTATCGAGACGATGGCCTGGTCAATATTTCAACACCATACTCACAATAGGGAGACATTGTATAATTTTCAAAATTTTATCCCAATACTCCCATTTTTTCTACTACAATATTATAGCTCATATTGTGATGTATTATATTGAAAGATACAAATATTTCAAGGAATTCTCAAAGTACACGTCTAAACTATCTCATTCTTTGATTCTTTGTAGCATACAACATGATGACTTGTTTGACTATTAACTCTAAATCTCCTTTAACAACAATGTCTCTAATGCAATATTTCCATGCAATTATTAAACCCAAGAGTAGTACTTCATATTCGAGAATATTGTTTGTGCATATAAAATTGATTTTAAAAGAAAAATTAAACTCCTCTTGGCTTAGAGATATCAAGACAATACCAACACCATTACCAGATCTATAACAAGCCCCATCAAACATCAGGGTCCAAGGAGAACCAACCTACTCAGGAGACTTGCACTCATCAATTTTATGCTCCTTACAATCATCATAGCCCACGAAGTTACCGACATCAACATCTATGTACAATACTTCATAAGAAGCATGTATAGGGTCCTCAATAAGATGTAACATTTTCTTTTCACCATAGAACTTCACAAGGCTTCCTTGAATTGGCATAGTGGCATAAGAAATATCCATCTACACATTTCCACCCACACTAGATGCCCATTTTCTGGATAATAAAATCCCCGTTTAATAGGATAATCCATAATTACTACATTAAAAGTTAAGTACTTTCTTGGATACGCTACCAATTACACGACTAAACCCTTGACACATCTAATCGCTGGCACCTCTCTTGAATCCATGGCAGTACATTTACCATAAGTTATTATTACTTTGATATTCAACTCATTCATGACCTCAAGGGGCATTAAATTACATGAGGGTCCTAAATCAAACATGTCATTATGTAACATCCTATCCTTAATTATAAAAGTAGTAAAAAATGGATCCACATTCAGCTGAGACTCAAATAGAGAAGTTCCCAAATAAACCCCAGGTGGTTCACCCAATTCCTCTAATACTTGTGGTTTTTCTTATTCTTCAATGGTAGGAGGAACCTCTACATTGTTTACATTTTACCTTGGGTGACCTTATCTTCCTTAACCCCCAAATACTCAAATGCCCTCTTCTTATGGTTAGGGATACCAATAAATTCAACAATACGAACAATAATCTTGATCTAACTCAATATTTGGGCTATGTCACAAGGAACATATTTAGGTAAGGCAATGTTAGGAGGAAGGTTTACAAATTCATTTGATGGCACAAGATTTTTCATAGTCTGAGCATGGGGAGGAACACAAGTTTTATTTGGGGTGATAAAGCTTTTGCTAGATGTATCTTTATATGGGGTTTCCTTACGGATACTGGTAATAATTGGAATTTTCAGTTTGACCTGAGGCCCTACCCCTTTGGCAACCTTACTCCTTGTATTTTATTCCTATTCATGGCCAACTACAACATTCATTAACAACTTTTTGTCCTCTTCTAAAATAATCCCTTTGTCATGCTTCTTAATCATTAATTCCCTTAAGTACTCAAAATCATTATTAGGAAAATCAAAACCGTTTACCATATCAATTTCAAAAGTATAAGTGGGAGGACGAGGTAATACCCGGTGAATGAAATCCAATAAATCAACAACAGTTCTAACACTTATTAGTTTAGTTTAGGTTACTCGCTACTATGAACTTGTAGAGCAATCCATCATGCATGCATCAACATCTATCTCATCATTATCAACTTCCTCAACTTCATTTCCTTCATCACATGAAGAATGGGGTAAGGAAAATATATCACACCACTCCATATCATGGACCTCTTCCATAGTAGCAACTCTCGGAAGCTAAAGGATCAGGAACCAATCTATTTTCCTAGGGTTGGCGCTATCTATTTCCCCGATCTCACAGGCCCTTTACCCCTGTCATCTGATCTATAATCACCTATGGGATGATTTGCAAATATTTCATGACATCGTGGCTTGTGTTGACCTTGGGAACTTTTTCCAATCCCCTTCTTTTCTCTAACAAGTTTATAGGATATTTCCTTAATAGCTCCGGCAAAAGTTTTTATAACCTCTTCAAGATCAACAGACTTACTCGACTGAGGATTCTCTAGATTGATCATCTTGATACCTTCCCTCTTAGGAGGCTTACCAACTACTTTGATATTTTTCTAATCTTCAAAGCCATGGTGAAGGCCTACCTCAAAGTTCCTATGTTTTAGTCCCTTAAATAACAGGCAGCCTTTTTTCAAAAGCATTAGAATATTTTATTAAACAAGAAACATCACTTGGCCTCAGGATTACAGGTAGCCTATTCAAGGTCTTATTGAACCGAGTATTGAATTCATGAAAAATTCATTAGGATTCTTCTTAATATTTTCAAATTCAGAAAAAAGAAACTTGGGATCTGTCTTATCCCCATATTGCAATCTAAAAGCATTTTTCATTTCTATCCATGAATCTATTGAGTTCTCTGGGAAATACTTATACCAATCACATGCATCCTACTCATGAGTATGAATAAAATTTTTTTATACACATCCTGAAATTCAATCTCAAATTCTTCCATCATATTGACAAAAAAATTTAAATGTTGATCATCAGTGATTACATTCTTCCCTAGAAATTTAGGCAGTCTATTTCTAACATCTTGAGGCACTACATTTGGATATCTAGCCATACCTTTACAATCTATAGGTCCAAAAGTGTTGACAAAAATGGAGGTCTAGGTGGAGGTTGGGCCATATTTCCTTGAGGGGGTGATCTTACAGGAGAAACAGAATGATGAGGGATAAGGGGTCTTTGGAACACAGGAGTATAATTTTCAAAATGAATGTCCTCTAAAGACTCTGTCTCTTGGAAAACCCTATCAACATTGGAAAATATAGGGATACACTTTGAGAAGCACACTTATCAAACACAATGAAGGCCCCTCTCCAGTTGGAGAATTCAATTATATATAAATATTACCTGGTTTAGAATTACTCGAAGAATAATGATAATCCTCAACCTTAGGTTGATCACTTTCCACAATGGATAACTCTTTTCTTGATTCCCAATTTCCAACTATTTTCCAGGACTCTTTTCCTTCGAGAATTTGTATTTCCTAGTTCTAGAAATAACTTTCTGGTAGGGTCTTTAGTGAATAAGTATCTTCTTCCTTCTAGATTTGCAAAGATTAGTGTCATATTTCACTTAATATAGGTTAAGGCAATTTGGTATTTATCAAAATTTAAATCAACACGGAGTTGCCACTAAGGATTTTCACCTTAGTTGTTAAAATGCACTATAAATGACTTTTTAAATATCTATCAACACTTCATTCCTACAAAGCTTAGTATATCCGACCCTCTTTTACAAGTATTTATCATCATTTGTCGATATAAATTTAATGTAATAACTACTAGAAACAAGAAATATTACACACAAAACTTGTAACTTCACACAAATCTTTAAGATCTCAACAAAGGATGATGTTTAAGCAATGTATTTACACTTATAGCATGTAAGTAACTTTGCTAGCACCAAATATAAGAATTCCATTGAAGATTACTTGTGCAACAGCTGCTTAGAATTATGTTGTTGCAGAAAAATAGGTCCCGAAGTTCAAATAATCTCAGGAAATAGTGCCAAAATGGTGTTGTTATCCAAATTGATTTTCCTTGGAATCTGAGAAGAATCATAGATTAATCAAGATACACCGAGAAACAGAAATTATAAGTTGTTTCATAGCCAAGGAATGGATTCATCTAGCTATTTTTCACTTGGGAAGTGGATAAATGGATAGCACCATATAAGAGAGTGTGATCTATCCTCATTGCTTTAGGTTGTGCTTTTCAACCAAGGTGAGAGGACCCATTTTGTAACATCTCACGGTGCGGGACATGAAGAGATCCTTCTATTAACAATTTTCGGGGAACCTTGAGAAAATATGATCAATATGCCATAATTTAAGTCCTACAAGTTGTCACTTCTAAAGAATGGGGATATATTACGAGTAAGGTTCTGGGTTACCAAAGAAACTTGAAACTTGCTTTCTTTTATATATTTTAGTAGTAGAATTGGTTCATTTGTAGATACACAACAAAAATAGGGGTAATTCAAGTAGTATTTATGGTTATTTGAAAATTTTGGTGGGGAATTAGGCAAGATGAAATTGATTTACGCAGATCTTTGAGAACCTTTACAATAATTAGAAGACTAATGCAGACAGAATGCTTGAAATAGCCAAAATATTCCTTCAACAAAAAGGTGTTCATCAATGGAGCCCCAAATCTACATGGTTTCACATAGTATTTGAGAATTAAACAGGAAGGCTCGAGCTAAAAACAATTAAACATTAAAGACCCATGGTTCCTCACACCTAAGATACACTAAAAGGCTTCAAAGAAAATCTTTATCAATAAAATGACAAAAGTGATTTTAAATTGTTTAACTCATTACAAGATGAAGGTTATTCTCATATTGAAATTTGTAAATGCCACTAAACTATCATAGGGACTTGGTCCCGAGTGATTTAGAGATATTTTAACACAAGAATGCAAAAGAAACATCAAACCCATTTGAATTTTTTTGAAATACAATCGGACACAATTTTACCCAAGATCACAAGAGATTAATTTGAGATCTATTAGATTTATAAGTAGGGAATTTTTTTGTAAAAAGTCTTAGAGCTTATCAATAGTTGTACACTTGCAACCATCCTAACGTGATACAAATATAAAACACAAGAGATTAAGTGGTTTCTCCGAATGTCTCTTAGGAAGATGGGTTTTCTCAAAATTTCTGGTAATAATTAAACCCCTTACCATTTTCAAGAGTATTCTCATTCCATTTATACAATTCACTCACTCTCTCATCCCAAATTTTCCCCCAAAAATAAGGATATTCAAGGAATCCTTTGCTTTTTAGCAATTTTTCTCAGAAAGTGATATTTAACAAATTCACACTCTAAAGAACAGTGGACATATAATGAATTGATCACATTTCCTAGACCTTCAACTAATGATTGGGATTCCATGTCACAAATTTTTAATAGTCCTTCTAATCATTCTTTTATTAAATCAAATCGAGAAATCCCCTTTTTAATCATTTTAAGATAGCTCAGATAGCTGGATCTATCAAGAAATCCTTTTTCCCTCGAGAATACGCCTTGAGAAATGAGTTCCCACGTATTGATGCCTACATTCGTGCCTCTTGGAAATTAGTTTCCATGCATGGATTATCCTCATTACCTATGTTGTGAGTTTGAGTTAATGAAGTGGAAAAAGAAACCAGCAGACACCTCCACGTGTTTCCTTGGCGCAACTACAAAGGTGAAGTACAGAGGTAGGTTCCTAAACAAGCGCAGGCCTTCCACATGTTTGTTTCGTGCAACTTCAAAGATGAAGTTTAGAGACGGGACCTCAAACAAGCACAAGCTCTCCACATGCCCTAGGCCCAAGAAAATTATATTTTGGCCTTTGAAAATATATTAGTATAAAAAGGAGCCAAGAAAGCCTCCACATGTCTCCATAGTGCAACTCTTATATTGTGCCCGAAAGTGGAGACCCTAAATAAGTGCGTGCTCCCCACGTTTCTTACCCTGAAATTTTTTTTGAAAGAGTTTAAGGACTAACAGAAGGTGCCACATGCCTAGGGTCCAAGAAAGTTTCATCTTCCATTTAAAAGTCTAAGTATGGGAAGACAAAGCAGAAACATCCACATATCCCTTTTACACTTCTTCAAAAGTAATGTATAGTGGTAGTTCCCAAATATGCACAAACCCTCCACATATCCTAGGCATTATAAAGTTTCTTGAGAATTTTAATTATAGAGAGGAGCCAACGGAAGCCTTCACATGTCTCCTTGGTGTAACTACTAAGATAGCACCCGGAGGCATATCCTCCAATGACAGCTGGCCCTCGATGTGGACAAGCATTGAGTTTAAGTAGACCTTAAAGTTTCAAAATACCCCGATGACTTGCCTCTTTGCTCCTAACTTTTGATGTGGGCCCTAACGACGTTGCATGTTATCACATAACTTTTCTCTCTCGTATAAATAGGCAAAAATATTCACAATATTCCGCCAACCCGCTTTCTCACTTGTAACATGAAAAAATGCCATGTTTCCTTCTTCGGGTGAAAGTAAGACTTTTTGCCTATAGTTTCATATCTACCGAATAGCCAATTAGATGTTATCGTAATGGGGCCAATTTGGTATTTTTACAAATGTGACAAAAGAGGAAAATTTCACGAAAAATATCCATCGGGATGCATCCAATAAGAAAGGAACACATTTCCACAGATGTTAGGATAAAAATTGATAGGGAAAACATGACTATGGAAAAATAGAAGCAAGCGGAAACTGATTCACACCCAAATTAAAAATTCTCTTTTATGGATAGAGGAACATAAAATAGTATCTAGACTTAATGTGATCCTCTACCAAGGGAAAGGACTGATCATGGTAACCAAATGAAGGAAACAGCGTTCACACATCAATATAGGGAGATAGAGAAAACTTCGAACCACGCGGACTAAGATAATTTTTAACAAACGGGGTGAGATCAAATTGAGCACCAACACAACTTAGACGTACTTTTTTTCAAAATTATTATCTTGAAAGGAATGGTTTAATGTATGGTAGAATTTTATAGGCTTAGAGAATTTGGTGTGACAATAAGGATTTCAAGGAAGAAAATAAAAAACTCTCAAAGAGAACGTTGTTACACTTTTTTGGTTATATGATCGTGTTCTTTGATGTAAGCCCCCTTCAAATATTTATGGATTATTTTTTAAAGAATAAATTTCTAAAATGGAATATCTTTAAGACTGCTATGCGAGAATATTGTGTTTAAAGATGATAGGAAATTTTGGATGCTTCTCGTCGAAATGAAGGTGAAAAGAACCTCCTTTCTAAATTTGATGTTTTCAAATTTCTTCTTCTGGGAAAATTAATATCCCTATAAAATTTAGTCTCGGTGAAGTACAAATAAGAGAATTTGTTTCTACTCTAAATCACCAATTCGAATAGAGGGAATAGAGGGAGACATTTGTTTAAGCATAATATAATATAGCTCTCTTATTGAGGCATGATATTCCTTCCCCCATTCAGTTATTCAATAGATTTCGGTCTCATGTATATTGTTTAAAGTTAATGGAGTAAATAGTACGAAGATATCCTTAGAATTTGTGTGAAAAATTTTAGGGAGAAATTACTCCCTAATCTCAATGTAAATTTCCATTCATGTTAACTAAGGTATCAACTTATTGTAGAACATCATAAGAAATTTGAGGTGATTTCAGCCACCAATCTACATTTTTCACTAAAAAGGGTCAAGGACCTCAAAAAATTCATTCTATAGATGCAGGGACAAGTGGATTGGGATTTGGTATAGGCCTCCATTCATCATTGCATCATTACCATGGTGGAATTATACATCCGATCAACCCGAGGAAATTATTATACTTGGAGGAAATCAATAGCTTATTTCTTTGGGTTATGTAATACTGAATTGGATGAAACCTAGAAAACATTTTCCGTGAGTATAATTGGTCAAGTATAGTGGAACAACTTAATAAGTAGGAGAAGGACATACTAAATATTATGTCCGGGGTGATGAACCCCTGTTTTTTCATGTCTAAACCCATGTGAAACCCGCTTATTATTTTGATATCATGTTACATGATTATAATATTCGTAGTTGTTATATTGATTATAATATTGGTGAAACACTCTATAATACCTATTATAATAATTTAATATTCTTTGGAAAGAAATGTTGTGCATATTCTTGTTATTTTTATTCAAATATGGATAAATAAACTCTTTTATGAGTGTTAACAATCTATTTGGAAAAACATGTGTTGAGTCATCACATGAGTTAATTACAAACTAGCACAAGAATCATTGGTGCACTAGTGTAGGACTCACCTTATAGCATAAGAATCATTTTTGCATTACCACAAGACTCGTTGTGGAGCACGGACACATCTAGATCATTAATCAATATTTATTTTAAATAAGGAACTTGTGCGAGAGAGGATGAATAGCTCGAATGTCTAAACTATAATTTGATACTGACTTGAAGCACAATGACATGATCATGAAATGTTTTCATTGTCTAGACCTACATTCATGCGAGATAATGAGGTCTAATCACCCCCTGTTTCAACTAAATATTATTATAAATGTCATAAAGACAAAAAACATGGATTTATGATCGCCATGATTCTCTGGAATCAATCCAACATCTACAATATCTTACAAAGACCGATTAACTCCCTCAAAGTAGTCAATTTCTAACCTCATATGTAGTTACAAGCATTGCATAGAACACTCCTTCGACAAATGTAATTCTTAGAATAATTAGTTATTTTTGAGACAACATCTAATGAAGTAGGTGATATTAATTGCAAAATAAACTAATTCTCTCTTAGAGGAAATCAAACTTCTTTGGTATAAAAGGGATAATGTATTGAGGTTTATAGTTAGGTTCAATTAGTTTATCATTGTAAAACGAATTTCTTTCATTTCAATAACATTAAAAATTCAGGTGGAAACTTTGTTGTGTAACTTTAGACGTTAAACATGATCTAAGGGAAGGAGAAAAGGCCACTCCTACCCAATGAGAAGGGATGACTTACTCTTGTTTCCTTTATATTATTATGCATTTATTTAAGATTCCAACATTGAATTGTTTTTGTACCTTTAAATTTTGTCTTTAATATTATTTTTCTTCCAATGCATTTCATTTCATAATTGCAGTTAGTATATTATTTAGTTAATTATATTATTAAGTACATGTGGATAAAAATTCGACTATTCCCTTTGTTGCGAAATAGCCATGAAGACCACCCTATACTTGAAAAATATAATATAATATAGTTCAAGTATGAGTATCAACACGCTCGATAGCCACTCCTATAAATTTTATTAATCGTAGGATAGGAAACATGGTGATTACAAATACACATGATTCAAATAAGATATCGATTTATCTAGCTACAAAATCATTTTTCGTAAAGGATAAAAATGGTGGAAATATGATATAGATGAAAAAGAAGATGTGGGTTCATCCTTGACCATTGTCATAATTCAAGAACATTATAAGAAGTACCAAAATTGTGATCACAAGTCTTGCATTAGGCTGCTGTACATGAGTCCTACACTTGAACCAATAAAAATTAAGGACAACATAATAAATGAGAGAAATGAACCTATAATCTACCCTTTTTCACGAACCATAGATCTGAAAGAGTGTTTCTTTCAACATATCACTACAATACATAGAAACATCGCCATAGGCATTGTTTGAATGAATTGTTAAGGGAATACCCTGTGGTAAATTCTCTCCACCCAGATACCAAGCAATTACCCATTTTCCTAGGAAAAATGCTCATGCATCAATAGTTGGCTGATTATGTTGGAGGATAATACCTTATTTTAACTTCTATGCTCTCATTCTCAAGAACTTTCTTGGGAATATAGTTTCATGAAAGGTATTTACCCCTATATTTGTACACACCATATTTAGTCAGATGACTACGGGCTAGTTAGGAAACCTCAAAGAAGGGTAAATATTTCCTTAAGAGACATTTTAAAAATGGAGATTGAGAAACTCCTCTAGGGAGAATGAATTTATATAATTACAGAGATAGTCACTAGGTTTATCCATTCATAATAATGACTTGAAAGAATGGGAAATGGAGGGTGTTGTTGTTATTATAGAAATTTGAATAGGGAAACAAATAAATACTATTTTACCTTACCTTTTATTAATCAATTCGTTGATAATTTATATAGAAAATGTTTTTTTCATTCCTTCATGGATTAAGTTGGTACAATCCAATAATCGTGGCACCAAAGGATCAATATAAAACTACCTTTAAATACCTGTGGGGTACATTTGCTTACAGGGTTGTATGTTTTGGATTATGTAATTCTCTTGCTACTTTCAAAGCAGCCATGTTAGCAATATTCGCGTTTCACTCTAAATAATGTTGATATTTACATGGATGAATTCACTTTTTTATGGGGAAAAATTCCAAGAGGTAGTTGATTATTTAGACAAAGTCCTCTCAAGGTGTGAGAAACATCAATTATCCTTAAACCATGATAAATGTATATTCATGATGGAGCAAGGTATAGTCTTGGGCTGTCATATTTTTGTGGAGGGAATCAAGGTAGATAAAGATAAATTCAACATTATTGTAAAACGTTCATCTCGAAAAATTAAACTAAAGTTAGAAGTTTTATTAGACATGTTTATTATTATAGAATATTTATTTTATATTTTAGTAAATAGGTTTATGTACTATTTTCTCTCTTAACAAAAAAATAGGAGCTTGAGTGGACATAAGCATGTCAAAAAAATGACACTATAAAGGAAAAGTTAAAAATACTCCAATCTTGAGAGGACCAAATTTGAAGATGCCCATCCACATACAAAAAAGGTTTCTAATGAAGCATCGTGGTATGTTCTTGGAAAACAAGAGGAATGTGAAGTAATACATGTTATTTAATACATAACAACGAACCTCTCTCATACTAAAAGGAAATAAAATGCAATTAACAAGTTCCACCATTACATTACGGGATATGAAATAATTTTTCATCTTGGTCATTCTATTATTAGGTATTTAATGAATACATCTTTGGTGCATGGAAGAATTTTAATGTGGTTATTGTTATGTGAGAACTTAACATCAAAATCATTGATAAACCAACAAAATCTAATGTCGTGAATGACTTTATCTCAAGGATAACCATTTTAGGTATAGAAGAGTACGTCAATGATGACTTTTCAGATCAACATTTATTTTTAATCTCAAGTGTCTCTCCTTGGTTTATAGACATGTCTAGCTACTTTGCTACAAGGAAGTTCTCATCTTTCTTCACACCTTACAAAATGAAGAAATTAATTACAAAAATTGTAATCTATACATGAACTAATGGAATGCTTTTAAAATATGGATCTTACCATATATTACATAGGCGTGTAGCTAAGAATGACATATTTTACATACTCAAAGCATTCCATGATTAACTATAAATGGGATACTATTTATTTTAGAGGACTATCCACAAAGTCTTAGAGTTGGTTCTATTGGCCTTCTTTGTATAAAGATGTCAAAAGTATCTATAATAATGTGATCAATGTCATAGGATAGGAAAGACACCATTTACTTCTTAGATGTCACTCAAACCTCAAGTTATGCTAGATCAATTTGAGAAGTGGGGATTAGATTTCATTTAACCGGTTAAACTATCTTCTCAAGGGAAGTATTACATCTTGGTTTGTAAATACTATGTTACAAAATCAGCTAAGGTGGAAGCTTTCTAATATGCAAGAGATGAGAAAGTTTTAGATTTCTTATATGATCACATATCTTAGTAGTTTGGAGTACCTAGATCCATTTTTTTAAACTAACGACGATAGTTCATGTCGGATTAATACATTCCTTTGTGTAAAAATGACAGGTTGAGGCATAAGAAATCAACCCCATATCACCCATTGTCTAATGTTCGATTTGAAGTCGGTAATAGAGAAATGGAAAATATCCTAACTAAGATAGTGAATATCTCGAAGGAAAAAATTGGTTAATAAGTTATAAGAATTATTTTGGGCCTATAACACAACTTGGAAGAAAACCAAATGATTCACTCCTTATGAGTTTGTAGATGGAAACAAACCAATATTTCTTATAGAATATTAAATAGAGAAATTAAGAATATTTTCTCAAGTGGGATCTGATTTATCGGAAGCACAACGAGCAAGGATTCTTCTCTTGAATGAGTTAGATCAGATGATATTGCAATAAATTCATCTAACATAACTCATCCAGCATCAAAAATAGGTGTTACATGATAGTCACGTCGAAAAGGAAATTTCAAAAGGACATAGGGCTCTTCTATTTTATTTAAAGCACATAGAGTTCTAATACATGAGCATCTTAATAAGGTATGGATGTTATGAACATGTTAAAAAAAAAAATTATTATAGTATTCAAACACTTACTATTTGTTATTTTAGTCTTCCCTCCAAATATCAAAGTTTGAATTTGTAATTTGTAATTTGTAATGGGTTTTACCATAGTATGAGAGTGTAAAATAGAGAGTTGAGATGCTCGATAGATGTAAGTTGTCTTAGATGCATACAAAGAGGAATAAAATCTTCCTAAATTAGTTGTATAGTTGTTAAGAGGTCAAAATAGGAAAGTGGTTCCTATTCTAAACCTTAAGTAATGGAATTTCAGTAAAATCATTGGCAATTTCAAAAATAAAATAAAAGAGATAACAAATTAATCTATTCATAAGGAATTCAATCAAGCATCAAGTAGAGAAGAAGAAAAAGAAGAATCTTGGTATAAAAGAGTAGTATAGTTTGTGAGTGTGAAGAATTTCTATGAATAATCATGGTGTAAGACTGTATTTCAGTTATGAAATGTAATTTATTTGAGTTGTACGAACATAAATTTGGTTTAAATCTTCTTCCTTGAATGTATTCAAGGGTCACTTTGTATAACGTATGGTTTTGTGATTTAATATTGTCCAGGTTGCATGATTTGAATAAATGTGATATTGACGTGTATAAGACAATTTCTATGAAACATTCCATATATTAAAATGTCATCAAACCTATTTCTTTTCATATGAAGGAGGAGAAGAAATCAATCACAAATTGAAGGAAATTTACTTGGGTTATTGATATTAAGTATTCAGATTTTTATAAGTGTTTTTATACTCGTTACCATGAACTAGGGAAATCGATAACTCCATTTCTAACCATAAAAATCACCCAAAATTTTTGATAATATCTTCCATATCATCATGAAGTATCCTAAATTTTTGGGAAGAATGAGTACGTGGATAAAGAGAAGTTAATGACATAAATCTCGGGCATTGTGGAGAAAATGCAAAAACAGAAATAAGAGGTAATTGATGCAAAGTTTGATCATTTATCATGTTTTAAAGTGTAGTACTATTATTGATAATACACTATCATATTCTCATGATTTCTCATGATGTTTCCATGGTTAAAAATGTATTATTTTTCAACTATTATCTCACAGTCTATAAGAGGACGACTTTCAACAATAAATCAAGAAGAATTAAATGGAGAGACATGTATAGATGGGAATGATAGGAAAACTTTCAGGATTTAAAACTTTGTGTGCATCATTTTAATCATAAAATGGTTTCTCACAATTCTTCTAATTCCTTTGAGGGAACTCACATAGAAATATAGTTCTAGATTTACCATTGATGAGGTTATAAGAGGATCCTAGGGAAGAGTACTAGGATAAATAAAGAAAAAAAAATTCTTGATCAAACATGGGTGGATCAATATTTTTTACCGATGCCTCTATCATATTTAAAAATGTTTGAATTATTCCATAACCCTATGTTCAATATTATCCTACATGTAGACAATGCAGGAGAGGAGTTCCTAAATGATGTATATGGTTATGGAGTAAGAAATAATTTCAATGATTTTTTTAAGCTTGAAATTATAGTAATTTTGAGAACTAGTCCTCAATTGTTATAATCACATGTGATTATAGTGTGAATTTTATATTGATAAGTAATATGCACCTAATGATATCTATGATATGGTCTCGAGATCTCAAATCTAAACTATAGTTGGAACACTACATATAATGATGTTGCATGATTTAAATTAATGATCGTTAATTGCATACATGTGGGATATGGGTTATAAGGGTGAATTGGATGTATTTGGTATTGTAAGGGTAATGTAACCTCTATAATGTTTCTTACAGATAGAACTCATGCAAAGCTAATAAGACAATGTTATTCATGTCATAATACTTGGGAATGAGATATGATATGTAGGGGTAAGATAGGTCATTTCAAAATCATAGTTAGGGTACATGCTCCAAGGTAACTAGAATTTAGAATATCTCATTCCAGGTATGTAATATGTTTTCTTGAGAACTAGAAAGATAATTAATGCATGTAAACAAAAGGAAGTTGTAAACACTAATGAAAGGATCAAATATTGCTAGATAAATAAAGAATATGCATCATTTTAATCATAAAATGGTTTCTCACAATGCTTCTAATTCACTTTGAGGGAACTCACATAGAAATATAGTTCTACATTTACCATTGATGAGGTTATAAGAGAATCCTAGGGTAGAGTACTAGGATAAATATAGAAAAACAAATTCTTGATCAAACACATATCAATCAAATCTTTTTACTTGATGCCTCTATCATATTTAAAAATGTTTGAATTATTCCATAACCCTATATTCGGTATGATCGTACATTTAGATTATGCATGAGAGGAGTTCCTAAATGGTGTATATGGTTATGGAGTAAGAAATTATTTCAATGATTGTTAGTTAACCTTGAAATTATAGTAATTTTAGAACTAATCCTCAATTTTTATAACGCCATGTGATGATAGTGTGAATTTGATATTGATAAGTAATATGCACCTAATTATATCTATGATATGGTCTCAAGATCTCAAATCTAAACTATAGTTGGAACACTACATGTAATTATGTTGCATGATTTCAATTAATGATCCTTAATTGCATACATGTGGAATATGGGTTATAAGGTAAAATTGGATGTATTTGGTATTGTAAGGGTAATGTAACCTCTATCATGTTTCTTATAGATATAACTAATGCAAAGTTAAGAATACAATGTTCTTCATGTCATAATACTTGGGAATGAGATCTGATATGTAGGGGTAAGATAGGTCATTTCAAAATCCTAGTTAATGGTACATGCCCCAAGGTAACCGAACTTTGGAAGATCTCATTCCAGGTATGTAATATGTTTTCTTGAGAACTAGAAAGATAATTAATGCATGTAAACACAAAGAAGTTGTAAACACTAGTGAAAGGATCAAATCTTTCTAGATAAACAAAGAGCATGCATCATAAAGGCCTATGGGGTTTAAGGGATGGTCACAAAGCTAATATGCTCATTAAGAGATATCAAAGCTAGATGGTGTATCATTTTTTTGTATCGAGCCTGCTGGTACCTCTAAATTACTTTATTATTTTTTTAATAAGTACATATGATTCATTATTGAGAAGGAAAATGGAAATATAAACAATGTGGAGGATGGTGAAAGAACCCTCTAGAGAGAAAGAGAGAAAGTGAAAGAAAGAGAATAGAAACACCTAAGAGTTGTGGAAGAAATCAACAAGATTAGAGAGATAATTGAAGAAATAGAGATGATGATGGACACCATGATGAAGATACCAATCCAAGGAGTTGGATGGAGGATGAGGAAGAGAGTAAAGTGGCTAGTTAAACTACTTGTGAAGAAGAGAAGGCAAGGGATGATTTCATGAAGAAAGAGATGAAGAAAAGTGAATCACCTTGTGAAGATGAAGAGGTGATAAAGAAGGTTCTCATTGTGGATAAAAAGAAGAAGAAAGAAATGAAAAATAAAATTTAAGTGCATAGAATGAAACTTGAAAAGATGAGAATGTCATTTATGAAGGAGGAATTCATGGGTATCCTGTGGTCTCTTACTTTTATTTCTAATTTTTATTTGAATGAGTAAATGTTGGTATAAACATCCTTGTTGAGAAGGTCAAGAGGAAGACCTTGAAATATGAGAAGATTGGTGTAGGAGAATCCACCAATCACATAAGTGAATGTGCAATAAGAAAGAAGGAGGATATTTTTGTTGTCTAACTACAGGAAGAGATGTATTTCCCAATGCATAAGGAATGTATTGAAGAATTTGGATCAGAAAATGATGAAAAGGAGAATAAAGCCTGTTAATGATGCCATGGGACATTCGGAGGAATTAAATGAACAACCATGAATGAAATAAGAAGAGGGATCAACACAGAACGAAGGAAAACAAACCAAAGAATCCATAGAGCATCCTAATAATAAGTTAAAAGTGAATGAAAATCTAAATCTTTCTTATGAACATATAGTTGTTGATGTATAGGTTAGAAAATATAAAATGATGCTAGAGACATCGATCAAAAAATATAATCATTGATTCCTAATGCCGAAGTGGATGGTAAAACATACACCCAAGAAATAGGTGATTCCGAATGCATGTTTGATTACTAAGTCTTATTTAGCCTATATTTTTGATAAGCATGCAAATGGAAAATATGATAAATTGACAAATAAATTTGATATTTCAGTGTTGTCACAAAAGCGTGGTTATGTAGTACCTAAATGGCTCAATAAGTGAGATGGTAAGACAAATACACATGTTTTTATGCCAAAGAGAATAAGAAATGGTTGAGAAACATCTCAAGAAGATGAAGATGGCAATGAACTGGACAACATGAAACTTACACCTAGAAGGTTGTGAATAAATATTGAAGCGTGTTTATTCAAGAAAGAGCATGAGGAAGAAGTGATGAGTAATGAAGAGTTATTCCATGAAGAAAAATAGTGTAATAGGTATACTAGGGAGATGAAAGGTAAATGGATTGCTTGTGATGATTTGTATCACAATTATTTTGAGTATGTTTCGATTTATTTTCTGCAATCAGTTTAAATGATGATATGTGTAATGTGTTGACTATAATGGCTAATATGCAACATAGAAAAGACCATAGATTGAATGATGAAGGTAATAGTCATGATGAATAAATGATGGAAAATGAAAACATGTTGAATGAAGGTGATGATAGCTTCTTGAAATAGGAGGAAATAAAAGATTATGCTGATATGAAATAGGGTATAGAGAATGAAAACAAATATCTAGTATCTAAATTTGATGAAATCTATGATGAGATGGATGATGTAGCTTTGAATGAGGAATTGAAAACGATAGAGGAATTGTTATATCATTCTAAGGGGATATTTTTGAGCTCGAGATCAAACCGAGAATCTCATTTCTCATCGAAGGAAGAGGAAAAAAGGAAGATAGAATGAAAAAGACCATTTTGGAAATGTTCAATGAAGTAAAATAAATAAATAAAGGAAAACAACACCTTGAAGACAATCGAGAGGTTGTATGGCCCAAAATTTTTACATCTAATATTTCCTTTTTTGTTATGAATGCAGGTTCAAAAGGTGTTGAGATAAAGAAAACACCAAATTCAATCACAGAATTCATAAATCAAGAAGCAAAAGAAAACATAGAAGACATATATGATGATGAAGCTGAGGCATGTATTTTTGAAGATGAGAAAGAGGTAAGGAGAAGAACATACAACAAGAGAAAGAAAATAAAGAAAATTAGAGATAAAGACCATTTCAAGAAAATACAAGCATTAGCATTGGAAACAAGAACTTGGGACCCAAGTATGCAATGATGACCAAAGAATTAACAATGAACTTCAATTAATGGAGTTAAAATATTTTATAGTGGGATAGTATAATTGAGGAGCATCTTTGTAAGGCATGTAGGTTATGAACATGTTAAAAACAACTTTATTCTAATATGAAAACACTTACTATTTGTTAGTGTAGTCTTCCCTCTAAATGTCAAAGTTTGAATTTGCAAGTTGTAATGGGATTTACCATAGTATGAGAGTATAAAATAGAGAGGAGAGATTCCACGTATATGTGAGTTGTATTGGATACGTAGGAAGAGGAATAAAATCTTCCTCAATTAGTTGTATAGTTACCAAGAGGTCATAATAGAGAACTGGTTCCTATTCTCAACTAAGTGATGGAATAACACTAAAATCGTGGATATTTGACCAAAAAAATTAAGAAAAGAGATAAAAAAATAATTTATTCATAAGGAAGAGAATCAAGCATCAAATCTAGAGGATCAAAGAAAGAAGACTCTTGGTATGGAGGAGCAGTATAGTTTGTGAGTGTGAAGAATTTGTATGAATAATCATGGTGTAAGACTGTATTTAGTCAGTCATGAAATTTAATTGATTTGAGTTCTATGAACATAATTTTTTTTTAAATCTTTCTCCTTGCATGTATTCGGGTTCACTCTATATAATGTATCATTTTGTGAGTTAATAATTTTTGAGTTTTATGATTTTAATAACTATGATAGTGACCATGACAAGACATTGTATATGAAATGTTCCTTGTATTAAATTTTCATTAAACCTATCAATTTTCTTATGAAGGAGGAGGATAAATCGATCATAAATCGAAGGAAATTTACTTGGTTCTTGATATTAAGTATTAAGAGTTTTATGAGTATTTTTATACTCGATTCCCTAAAATAACCCAAAATTTTTAATAATCTCTTTGATATCATCTCTAAGTATTCCTAAAAATTTTAGGAAGAATGGGCATGTGGAGAAAGAATAGTTAGTGACAGAAATTTCAGGATTGTGGAAAAAATGCATAGAATAGAAATAAGAGATAATTGATGGAAAATTTGATAATTTATCATGTTTCAAAGTGGAGTAATGATATGGATACTGCATTTGCATATTCTCTCGGCTTCTCATTATTTTTCCATGGTGAAATCATGTATTCCTTGTCAACTATTATCTCACATTCTATAAGAGGATAAATTTCAATAGTAAATCAAGAAGAATTAAATGGAGAGACATGTATAGATAGGAATGATAGAAAAAAATTAATGATTTAAAGCTTTATATGCATCATTTTAAGATTAAAATGGGGTCTCAAAATGATTCTAATTCCCTGAGAGGGAACTCACATGGATATATAGTTCCAAATGTTCCATTGATGATGTTGTAAGAGGATCCTAGGGCGATTACTTGGGAAAATAAAGAAAAAAATACTTGATCAACCATGGGTGGACCTAATCATTTTTTTATTCCTTTATCATATTTCCACTTGTGTCAATAATTCAATAACCCTATGTTCAATATGATCTTACTTTTATATCATGCATGATAGGAATGCCTAAATGTTATATATGGTTATGGATTAAGAAACAATTTGATCATTTTTGTTAGGCTTGAAATTATTATAGTCATTTGGAGAAGCAATCCTAGAGTGTTATAATACCAAGCGGTAATAGTGTGAAGTTTATCATGATAAGTAATATGCACCAAATGATATCTATGTTATGGTCTCAAGAACTCAAATATGAACTACATTTAGAATAGTATAGGTAATGATGTTGCATGATTTTAATTATTGATCCTTAGTTGCATAAATGTGGAATTAGGGTTATAATGCTACTAGCTATATTTTGAATTGGAATGGTAATGTAACCTCTATCATGTTTTTTCAAGATATAACTTATTCAAAGTTAGCAAGACAAATTTCTTGATGTCATAATGCTTGGGACTTATATCTATTATATAGGGTAAGATAGATCATTTCAATATCATGATTAATGTTACATGTTCCAAGGTAATAGGACTTGAGAAGATCTCATTCTAGGAATGTAATATGTTATCTTGAGAAGTAAAAAGATAACTAATGCATGTAAACACAAGGAATTTGTAAACACTAGTGAAAGGATCAAAGCTTGCTAGTGAAACCAAGAGCATGCATCAAGAAGGACCATGGAGCTTAAGGGATGGACATAAAATTAATATGATCATTAAGAGATAACTGAGCTACATGGTGCTTCAAGTTCAAAGAGAAATTATAAACAAGATGGATGTGTCCATACTAGATGAAGGAATTTTGCAAAAATGGAGCCGTGTAACTCGATTCCTATTGATGGTGAAATAAAGTAATGGTCCTTTATTGCCATAGGTTGAGGCTAGACAAAAATACACCATATAAAGATTAATTTAATTAGATGCTACAATAAAATGAAACTTTTAATTGTTTGAATAAAGTTACTTGTGTCCAATTCAATTTAGGGCTAACTTAGTTCTTAGCAAGAATAAATAACGAGATGGTTGAAAACTAGAGATGGTGGTAATTTTCATATTATGAATTGATTGAACAAAAGTAATAAATTTAGGTGACTTAAAACAAATAATGGAGGTCAGCCCTCTTGAATTCTACAATCAATAAATGTGAGACAATGGGTGGAGAGAGAAACAAGATAATTAAGTGTTGCTTACCGATTTGAAAAATGATTAATGACAATGTATGCTCTATGAATTATCTTTTAAATATAAAAAAATTAATTATGAGGTGATGATTATTATGCTTGTGTCAAATGATGAGTTCACCTCTTCCAATATGTTTCCATGGAAACCATATCTTAGTAAATATGAAACTCGTTCCCAATTTATCTATCTCATATATTGAATTACTCTCCATTTTGTCACCCTATCTCATAAAAATTGGTTAACCTTTAACAAATTTGTGTCATTTTCATATCAAACCATTTTCCCCATGTTTCTCCTCGTTTTCCATCTCTTTCACTCCATTCATACACCATGAGAAAATCTCATTATTACACTAAAAAAATTTACATTCTTACATCATTACCCCCATTCTTATGTTATCATAATTTTCGTTCTTGCATAATTACTCCCCCATTATTTTTTTATATCCTTTTAGGCATGTGCAATAACTTTCTCTATTTCAATTACCAAAAATGAAAATTAGGCTCTGTAATGAAACAAGTTAGTTTGGTTGAATTTCTCACTTATAGGAAATTAGTAGATTGTTTTTAGAAAGCGGGGTGGTTATACCTCATGTTGGAATATGAGGAATTTAACAAAAATTTTATAGAAGAGTTCACAATGAACATGGAGGAAGGATAGTAAAAATTTTAAGGTAGGAAAATATTCTTCATCCCTTCCCTAATTAGTGAAATTTTTAGCATTCCATAGGAAAGGCAACTCGATTAAGTTTAGGACCCCTACTCGAATAATTAAGTACATTTTTTTGGAAAGAAAGATAAATTATATTTTTCTATTGAGAATAAGGTCAAGGCTAAGGGCATAAAAGGGGCACTTTTCTTGAAGCATGGGCAAATGTAGCTAAATGGGTGACTAAATACTTTAGATGTGATGGTGAGTATGAGGTTATGTTAGGACACCTTTTAAGAATCCTCTTTCACCTACACCACTAATAGGCGAAATCCCAAAAAAGGTTTATTTTACCTAATTTTTATTTGACTTTGTTTCCTATACTTTTGAGAAAGTATGATAGTGTTCCTCTTACCTTTGATTCCAAGGCCTCATCCTCTTCATCTGAAAGAACCATTTCCTTAAGAAACAACATGGGCTTAAAATTTGGGTTAAATTTTAGAATATGTATACACTTGAATGTGTTATTGTTCTTGAAATATGTCCTTCTACCTTAGAGAGGAAAGAAAACACCTTAAGTCATCAGTGCCTACCAAAACCATTGATGGACATACAATATAAAATTACCCATCCCATAAGGAACAAGAGGTGGCCACAATCATAAAATCCTTGTAGCATACACTTCCTACTTCTTCACCTCACTCTGCTTCACCTCGAGGCCCTTTTTTTGAGATGGATATTTATCAAACACCAATCATAATTGAATAATCACCCACTCAGAACAAAGGAAAACACCCATGTTTAAAGGTGAACCTAGTTCACATGTTGATTAGAATACAATCATTCTCCAAGTATTATCTTTTTCTATGGTTTTTTATGAGTTCCAATAGGATCAAGATAGAATTACCTATTAACAACCTCTTTTGCAAACAAGAGAGACAAATTTCTCTCAGATAGAGGTAGAGAAAAAACAAAAATTATACATATCCAACTTTCCATAGAGCATAAAGAAGATGTAGTCCAAAAACTTTAACATAATGCATAGGAGAAAGAGAAAATAAATAGTTCCTTTACTCTAGATTTGAATAATTGACCTTCAAACTTCATTGTCATGAGGGGACAAGAAGGAAATAGAGTCCATAAAAATATTGATTAGTTTACTCAAACAAAATTTATATTCCCACAGAGCATTGTGTTGAAGGGTATGGTGAAATTGATGCATCAATGTTACAATCTCGAGAGGATTAAAATCGGAAAACAAGATATTCAAATAATGAAAGAAGTTACTTTAAGATAATATGCTTAACATCTATAGGGTTTTATGACCAAGCCATTTCTTGTAGGAACCTTCAAATTTTTATACATTATTTAACAAGGATCCCTTCTTGAACTAGAAATTTTCAAGAGTTTGTTCCATGGGTTTTATATAATCTTATGATGACAAATAATTGTTTTGGGAATATAAAGCGTGAGACACAATTGTCAACAAATTATTCTATGAGTTAAATGAGCATAAGTTTCTTCTCCCTGAGAAAGTGTAAATTCCAATTAATTGATATGTTTGAGAAGTGTATTTGAGTTATTTTATTTCCACCATGAGACAAAAATATGTATGGAGAAATAAAATAAGGTCATATGTAATAGAAAATCTAATGCGGACATCCTAATTAGGCATGATCTTCCGTGATCCCATCTTATTCTTCGGAGATATTAGACCCATGTTTAGTGTCCGGAACTTGTGGACAAGTATAAGGAAAATAATGCCTTTTATATATCAGAATTAAAGGAGTATATACTCCCAACCTTTAATGTCAAATTTATTTCTTGTCAAATCTGGTATGGACTACTTCTAGATGCCTAGAAAAATAAGGAAGTTATCTCCCCAACCAACCTCCGTTGGTCATTACAAAAGACATTTTAAAAATTATGATAGAAATGTTGGAGAAATGGATAGGAATGATATACATACCTTCCTATAATAACACATGTGCCATGATAGAACAACACCCAGGATCATCCTGAAGCAAGATAAAAAAATGGAGAGATACAACATTAAAATTCTTTGGGTTTTTTTGACACATAGCAAGAAGAAACATGGCATAGTTTTTCCAATGAATAAAATTTTATAAGAATTGTTGAGAACTTTAACAAAAAGAAAGAGGGCATGTCGAACATTAAGTATGGGGGAGTGATGAGCCCTCCTAATTCCTATATAAACCTCCCATTTTTCTATGTCATCATTTTGTATTAAGGATGATATTATCATTTTGTAAATAATACTTTATTATATTTTGAAAGGAAGTTTTGTGCATAACCTTGTTATTTTCATTTTGTGTATGCTTCTTCAAAATGTGTTAAATGGATATTTATGTGTATTAACAATGTGTTTGAAGAGAATATCTTAAGCCATCAAAGGACTCATCTCCAGGACCAACACATGACTTACTTGTGTAATAGTGCAAGACTCGACCCGTACATTATTGCAGGAGTCACCGTGGGGCATAGGACTCACCCGTAGTAGTGCATGAATCAATTAGAATGTAGGAATCACAAAAACAAACTCAATGAATCACATGGAAATACAATGAATTCATGCATCAATAACATGAGTTGACATGGTGCGAAGGGCATGAAACGTGGGCTAACATTTAATACATCTTGAAATCAATACTTAACACATGATTAATTGAAGATGTGGAGTAGATGAACATAACAACATACATAAATCATTATTATAGGAATTCAATGTGTGATATTTGACATCTTTTGCACTGATTAATCATCTTAACCGAGATTTTATTAAGGAATTGTCAGATTTAACAAGATGAATCTCATTCAAGTGTGGCATATACTTGTTCTTCCACAATTCTAACTCCTCAAACAATATTTTTTTGTCATGGAAATATCTTAATAGAGTATTAGTTGTTGTCACAAATATCATATCCACTTTTATAGCTAGAAGGGATTATCTTGGTATAATAGAGCATTTGTAATAGAATTTTAGAGTTAGTTCATTTTTATTGGTGTAAAATAGAATCTTATATTTCAATAAATTTCATGATTTAAGGATAAATCGACTTGTGTTATTTTTTATTTTAAACTGGATTAGAGGGAAGAATAAAGGGCCACTCCTCTGCAACATGAAGGAGTATTTCATGTATATTTTATTTATGTTACTCAACATTTATTTAAATTACAAGACTTTCATTACTTTTACCATTTTCAATTCTAAGTTTTATAATCCCCTTTTTATTTATAGATTTTGTTTCTCAATAGAATTTAGCATAGTGATTAACTTGGATTCATTATTAAATAAGTATCGAGCCTCATTTCAACAATTGATTTGTTGGAAATAGCCATGTATACCACCCTGAACTAATAATCATGAGATAACTAAAGTGTGGGTACCAACGACTCTTGTCAACCAATTGTAGAAGTAACGAAATATTTCAAAAAAAAATTCATGATTTCTTTAAATGGAAATATGTGGACATGTTAGGATGAAATCCCAAAATGGTTATACTTAATTCGTCCTATCTATGATTTTTTAGAATTTATCAAAAAAAGACATCATAGAAATGTACCTATAGATAGATCTCATTGTGAAAGAGGATATACAAAAGTTACTAGAAATTGGGTTTATTATGCATATTGAATAATATTAATGGATATGAAAAATATTCATTATTCATAGGAAAATATTAGGAATACGAGAATGTATAAATTTCAAGGATATTAACAACTCTATTCCAAAATATTAATTTACTCTTCTTAATATTTATATGATTGTGGACTCAAAAATGACATGAGATGTTATATCTCGAACAAAAATGTTTTGGATATAGTCATATAAAAATTTATGACTTAAGGATTAACGAAAACCAACTTTTAAAACACCCTAAGGGACGGTCTTCAATCATGCCATTCCTTATGGCCTACGAAATGTTTAATACACTTATCTATGAGACATTTTGGTTCAATATTATGATATGTTACATGATATGGTTGAAGAATGTGTGAAGGACATACTTTGGGAAAATCAAAAAAATTTAAATAAGAACATGTTATCCTTCAAAGCATCTTTAAAATCCTCAAGGAGTAAAAATTCAAGTTAAAACCAAAGAATTGTTATTGGTGTTATTTCAAGAAAATTATTAGTGTTCATTATACCCAAAGGGGTATCAAGGTAGATCCATGCATGGAAACAATAATTATAAAAATTACTCCTCCTAGGAACCTAAGAAGCTGAAAATCCTATAGGTAAAAATCCATTATATTAGAAGATTCATCTCCCAAATCATTGATAAATTCCATCACTTCAGAAATATATTAATTTTTTTATCATATTTCAATTCTTCATATATTTCAAGTGATAGTACCAAAAATGTATGAGTAGTTAAATCATAAAGACGGATGAGAGTAGAATTTTTAGAAATTAGATTATCGAAAAATGAATTTTTTAAAGAAGGGAATGATCACATAGATTTATATAAGATTCATTGTCAATAAGTACATGCTTGATAAAAATGGTTCCAAAGGTAGTGGTGATGATCTGAAAATGGCTTTCACCCACTATGCACAATTTTTTTAAAAATGGATGCTAAAATAATTCTGATTTAAATTATTGAAGAGTGTTTAAGGTGTCGGTTTTGGGTGTTTTGAGATCCCAATTTTTTTGCAAAATTCCTCTTAACAATAAATTTATGATTTAAACTCAAATGTTTTTGAATCAATAGAAATATTACAAAACCATTATAAAATTGATCACAAGATGATTATATAGTGCATTCAATTTGAGTTATAATCTAAATTTGCTTCGTATGCGTTGTGGTGGATAATGGATTGTGAATTTTTAACTTAATCCAATTTTCCTAGTTGATTGATTTTCTCATTAAATTATTCATTCCCTTAGAATAAATTGAAAACATATAATAAGAAGAAATAAAATAAAACAAAACACCACACATTGAAAATGGAGTTCACCTTGATGGGCTACATCTTTGGACTCACTTAATGATTAATAGTTCTATTAATTAACAATTGAAGTACATTTTGTAATTTCTTGTGTGACTAATAGATCTTTTTCACCTACTTAAAGTTATGGTTATGATTCTAAAACTTTACAAAATGTCATAAATATCTTCCCGAATAGGTCTATGGCTTTGACCTCTCCAAAGTACAATCTTCCTGAATTTGTGTCAAAAAAATTACATAACAAAATATAAACAACTTCATTAAAAAAGAGTGACATAAATGGAATCTTATCATAATTTAGATCAATTTTCGTTTTAACATCAAGACTTAATTCAGAATTTAAGTCCCTCAAACTCACCGCTTTATACAAACTACTCAATTATGTCCTCACACAATCTAATAAAAGCCTTTTATAAATATGATCAAGCTATTTGTATACCACATCGAGTCCCTATGGCTCATTTACAAGTTGGTTATCTAGTAACTCACGGTGTCATAGGGCTAGCTACACAAAGGATTTCACTAGCCAACGTGCGGCACTGAGACACTACTTTTTTTACTCACCTTAGAGGATCAAGCTACTCCAGCAGTCCCAGACTACACCTACATCCATTTTCATCCACCACCCATTCCAAACTACATCTCCTTCTTATGCACAAGTAAACCCTTCCAACACCTTTCACAGCTTGCCCATACAATTACTCTAGAAGACCACTAGCCGAATGCCACGGCTGCCCATACAACCGCTGGGAGATCTTAATATGCCTTCTTAGTTCACTTGAGGGAATGCAAAACTCATGCTTCCACCACTCATCACCGATCCGGCACTCTGGGCCACCGGCCGGCTCACTTTCAAACACCCAACTATTCTGCACAAGGCCACTAAGGAACATCACATGCACCTTTCTCTCATCCATCCATGAGTATTCCTGAGTTTCCACGCTGGTCACCTATGTGTGCACTAGCGGGGGAATTCCTCCTCGTGATTCATTCCCGGTGTGAGCCTCTACTCACCCCGACTTGCTGACTGTTCTGTCACCCAAGTCCAACACCACCAAAGATCCCTGTCGGGGAGCACTACAAGCTCGCCATCTTTGTAGACCACATCACATGTAGGTGAGGTACTCTTCTTCCCTCGCTTGATCCAACCTCTGATCTCACCCCGATGCCATGGCCACTAACATCACCGTGCCTACTCTTCGAGGCACCCGTCAGTGTCCACACCATATTGACTCCTACTTAAGTCTTCTGCCTTAGTTGTCAGCTCACCACACTATAACCGTATCCATGATGTCCTTGACTCAGCCCACCATGTCACGCATCACCATGTGAACCATCCTCTATCCACTTCATGAGTCTTAGCCACTACTTCTGCACCCACTCCGCATCCACACTTCCACTTGCCTCTGATACATCTATGTGAGCACTCAACTCATCTGTGTTGTTTAACCTCTGCAAGGTTGAGGAGCTCACCACACTTGGCTCACTCATGTCCGAGTTACTTCTCCTCCGTTTCGACCTTCGGATCCCAGTCCCACTCCATCACGCCTCTTGGCTGCTTTCCACATGAAATCTACTTCTAAGGACGTTGCCACCTCAAAGGTCTCCCCAAGTCCACTGTCACTTAACTCTGGAGTCCCACTACTAATCCACGATGCACATCTCTACATGGACATACCCCACAAGGGTAGAGTATATCTCCAAGGTCTCCTAAACACCCCATCCCCTGAATGTCCAAGTGCACCAAGTGTTCCACGCTCCACTTGGTGGGGTTGTGAGTTCCCCACGTTGGTATTATTGTCTGCCATGCTCATCTGGATCTTTAGGCTTGCGCTGCACTCTCAACACAAGGCCTATATCATACAATGTATTCATCCTCAAACCATCTCGCTTTGCCACTACATTTCTCTCATGAGTTTCCCAACTTGCTCCGCGTACATTGGGTAAGTTCGTCACTCCAAGACACCCTGCAATGTTCCTAAGTGCAACCAACTTTTCTCACCAACATGCCTTAGCTAAACCTTGATTCTGAGACATCCTTGGGCTCACATCATGCTCCTTTAAATCCCCATGCACAACTCTTTCTCACCGCATAGCCCTCAAGAGTTTCATTTGTGCGCCATAGGAACTTCCTGAGAGGTCACCCATTTTTAGCCTACACGCTTAACTCACCCAAATCATCCAAATCTTTTGTAGGCTAATGCATGTGATGTCGCCAACCCCAACGCATGTGAGGCCAACCATTTTCCTTGGCCGGGAGTCCCTCTGGCTCCCTAGATAGCACCTCATGCACTACCCTACTCGGATGGGGTCTACCCATCCTGGGGGAGGCGGTCGCTCTATGAGCATGGAGACGCGCCCCCCTTATATTCTCCCCCAATTAAAGTGGTGATGCCCACGGAACCGATGCTAGACTTCGCAAACCTATGCAAAGGATATCAATGTTCGCAACACTAGGAAAAAATGTAAATGCACTACTCACATGTAAATACACAAGGAACACTTCGATCATTGCTGACATAACACAACTCAGTCTCTTCAACATCTCGTTGTGCTAACTCCTTGTGCTTGGGAAAAAAAGTGCCAAATCACTCAACACTTCATCACTATAGCTCCCTTCCACTAAAATACACTTCACCAAACATCTAACACAATGTCTGATGGGATACCCCTTCTACAATTCCTACAACCTCTTAGGAATTCTGCATGATGTACAAGCTGCCCCGCCAGATCTCGAGCCCTTCTTCTTGCAAAACACTCACTGCATAACTAGAGAACCACCAACATCCATGCTGATTGATTTAACCACCGTAAGGTTTCACTACCACTAGAATCGGTCACACCATGCTTGCACACGAAACATGAAATTCTCCACCTGATCTAGGGGCCTACTTCACCAAAACTTCACCACAATGTTGCCCTTGTTCCGCACTTCTACCAACACAATACCACCATTGTGCCTCGATGTTGATCTTCCGGAAAATCTTCACCAGAATACCTCATTTCACCGCAACCCGACTGATATACTCACCACCATTTAAACCAACCAGCAGCTTCTGAAAATGCAACGCTTACTTCACTCGAAAATGTATCCATTGCCACCTTGCCAACTGAAATTCGAGGTTTCACAAAATCACCACACTGATTCTGCCAAGGGAGAGCCACTTTTTCCACTTCATGGCTTGAGTATCAACATGATATCACTTCAAAACACAACATTTCATCCATCCTCAATGTACAAGTTTTGTCAACAACTTCTGGGGAGTCGTCACGCTACTCAGTGCTTATGCACCTACCGAGTTTTTGAGTTACTCTACCTCTGCACCTAAACTCTACCAAGTGTTATCCCTTCACTCTTCATTACTTGGAGTTATTTCTACACCAGCCTTCACATGAAATATCCACCTCAGTGACGTTACCTAGCCCACACTGTATGCATTCCTGCCGCCTCCTCTACATCTGAGTTCTGATCAACACTAGCCTTCTTCTCCCACAAAGTCTCTAGCAACCTACACTGGCTTACTTGCATTACACAAGTGCCAACTCTTGACACCTGCATGGGTCTAAAATACCCTTATCACCAAATGCCATGCCGACCACGTCACAACTACATGACTCCTTCCTCATCAACCCACTTTGGTCTCATCACGAAAGTTCACCGACTTCATTCATCAATTGTGACATCAATAAGGCTCAACTCATCCCTGATACTCCGCTGGATCACTCTGATCTAATGCTTCCCTCTAGCCCACACCAGTCTTCTTCTTACATGGAACATAACTACTCCTCTTGATCCAGTTGTGTTGGTGTCCCGCCTTCCGATCGCCAACACCGTTGATTGCCAATCTTCACAAGACTCAACTCCTGATCTAATTCATCCAACAACCAACTCCCGCAAACATGCACAACTCTTCTCACCGCACATTACATTGGGCACTTCAATCTGAAGCTGCTTCACAAGCACACACTAGTCTACTTCTACTCGCCCAATTACATTGGTGTCCCGCCATCCGATCACCAACAATGTTGATTGCATTGGCTCCCTAGTCTACCAACTCGTTCTTCAATCAATATCCCACACGCCTGAAGTTGAGAGCTCTTTCGCCAACTACTCGTGTTGGTTTACACTGTTCCCAACTCCAGCACTCGATGCTCATTGCGCTTTATGTACCAGAGAGAGCATCACTTCAAATGCTTCAATATCAGCTGTCACGCTGAGTATCAAAGAGAGCAATACACATCCAAAAGTTCTACCATACCAGCTTTTACAGGCTAGCTAATCGCTGGATTTCACTAGCCAACGTGCGGCATTGAGACACTAATTTTTTCACTCACCTTAGAGGATCAAGCTACTCCAGTAGTCCCAGACTATGCCTTCATCCACTTTCATCCACCACCCATTCCCAACTGCATCTCCTACTTATGCACAAGTGAACCCTTCCAACACCTTTCACAACTGCCCATACAACTGCTCCAGAAGACCACTCGCCGAATGCCACGACTTCCCATACAACCACTAGGAGCTCTTAATATGCCTTCTTAGTTCACCTGAGGGAATGCACAACTCATGCCTCCATGACTCATCACTGACCTAGCTCTCTACGCCGCTAGCCAGCTCACTGTCGAACACCCAAATGTTCTGTACAAGGCCACTAAGGAACATCACATGCACCTTTCTATCATCCATCCATGAGTCTTCCCGACTTTCTCGTGCATTGGTCACCTATGTTTGCACCAACGGGGGAAGTCCTCCTCATGAGGGCGTGAGCCTCTACTCATCCCGACCCGTTGACTATCCTGTCACCCAAGTCCAACACCACCAAAGATCCCTATGGGGAGAATTGAAAGCTCGCCATCTTTGTAGACCGCATCACATGTGGGTGAGGTACTCTTCTTCCCTTGGTTCGATCCAATATCTGATCTCACCCTGATGCCATGGCCACTGACATCATCGTGCCTACTCTTTGTGGCATTTGTCCAGCGTCTAGACCACATTAACTCCTACTTAAGTCTTCTACCTTAGTTGTCACCTCACCACACTGCAACCGTATCCATGATTTCCTTAACTAAGCCCACCATGTCAATTATCACCATGTGAACCATCCTCTATCCACTTCATGAGTCTCATCCACTACTTTTGCACCCACTCTGCATCCATGCTTCCAGTGTGCCTCTGATACATCTATGTGAGCACTCAACTCATCTGCGATGCTTAACCTCTACAAGGTTGAGGAGCTTGCCACAATTGGCTAGCTCGTATCCGAGTTACTTCTCCTCTATTTCAAACTTTGGATCCTAGTCTCACTCCATCGCGCCTCTTGGCTGCTTTCCACATGAACTCTACTTCTAAGGACGTTGCCACCTCAAAGGTTCCCCCAAGTCCACTGTCATTAACTCTAAAGTCCCACTTTGATCCATGATGCACATCTCTACATAAACATACTCCGCAAGGGTAGAGTATATCTCCAAGGTCTCCTAAACACCCCATCCCCTAAATGTCCGAGTGCACCAAGTGTTCCACACTCCACTTGGTGGGGTTGTGAGTTCCCCACATTGGTCTTATTGTCTACCATGCTCATCTGGCTCTTTAGGCATGCGCTGCACTCTCAACACAAGGCCTCTATCATGCAAGGTCTTCATGCTCAAACCAACTCACTCACCACTGCATTGCTCTCATGAGTTTCCCAACTTGCTCCGCGTACATTGGGTAAGTTCTTCGCTCCAAGACACTCTGCACTATTCCTAAGTGCAACCAAATTTTCTCACCAACCCACCTCAGCTAAACCTTGATTCTAATACATCCTTTGGCTCACAACATGGTCCTTTCAATCCCCCATGCACAACTCTTTCTCACTACATAGCCCTCAAGAGTTGCATTGGTGTGCCACCGGGAACTTCCCGGGAGGTCACCCATTTTCAGCCTACGCGCTTAACTCACCCAACTCACCTAGATCTTCTATAGGCCAACACATGTGAGGTTGTCAACCCCAACCCATGCGAGGCCAACCATTTTCCTCGGTTGGGAGTCCCTCTGGCTCCCTGGATAGCGCCTCGTGCACTACCCTACTCGGATGGGGTCTGCCCATCCTAGGGGAGGCGATCGCTCTATGAGCATGGAGATGTGCCCCCTTTACATCGGTAACAAGTCCAACACATTCCTCCTCAAATTTTACCACTTTGTTAATCTATTTTGGGGGTTAAATCCCACATATAACGGGTAGAGAATGTGGTTGGTGTTTAAATTTACATGGGTTAGTTTTCATGAATGTGGCTATGACCACATGTTTTCCATTTCATTTGTCTCCACGTATATGGGCATTGTTGCATTGTTTAAATTCCCGTGTTGCACTAACTTCTTAAGCCAAGTGGGTGTCGACTACATGTTGTTAAGGCCACGTCAACGGTTGGTATGGGTTTGATCCACCATACTATGATCTTTCCAAGATGCGTGCTAATCCCGACCGAGTTGTGATAGGCGACATAGTGGTGAGCTAGTTGTGTTGTGTATCCCAATAGATTAGCCAAGTAGTATGGAGTTGGTCTCAAGTATGTGTTCTATATGATCACTCGATAGGCTTGCTTGTGGGTTGAGCCACATATAGGACGAGTTCATTATGAGTAAGAACCGATCTAACCACCGAGTTATATGGAGATACGGTGGGGAGTTGTCCACCCCACTACGATGTATAGAGGTAAGTACTATTTGGCTCCACATCTTAGGTGAGTTGGTTCAATAAAATGTAATGCACAATAGAAACCTACAATATAAATCCCACATGCATCCTACAATGCCATTATAAGGCATATGAAATGAAAATTGTGACATTGAAAATATGAATAAAAGGTTGAAAAGGCTCCCCTTCTTCCAAAAATGTGTTGATCCTAGCTAATGGACCCTAGATAGAAAATAGAGGGGCCCACCCATCCGATTATGAGTGATGAAGACCAACATTCAAATCATAATTTTTATAATTTGCCCATTTTTTCACTTTTTTCACTTGTAAAGTCCAGATTGCCTAGTTAACAATTTTTGACCCATTTTCTAACTATCTTTGACCTGTAATAACTCTTGCATCTGAAATTAATTTTTTAAGTTCTTTATATCATCATAAAGTTATCCAAATAATCTACTACTTGGTCATGGTTAAGGGAGGTTTAGGTAAAAAATTCACGTAAAAATGTGATCTTGATCACTCTTCCCAATTGGGAATGCTTTTTTCCACAAAACATTTTTTCCACCTATTGATGGCAAATCACAAAGACCCATGAATGTCTCTGAACTCAATGGGTTGAGACTCTCAGTGTGATTGCATAACATGGAGATTTTCCCAAGTGTGGGACCTTGCGAATCGGGAAATCTCTCCGGATGAAGGTTGGTTCCTATTCCTCTGTTCAGGTGCACACAAACAATTTGTAGAGGGTTCACTAAAAAAACCTAATCTAACTTGCCAAGGAGACAGGGTTGAGAAAATGCAAGAAAATAAACCTAATCTAACCAAGGTGATGCACCAAAGGAATGATGAACAATTTTTTTCCAATAAACACAAACCATAAAAATGTAATACAATAAACATGCACAAGTAACCAAAATTGCAATGAGAGATCACTTGAATGCAATGAATACAAGAGAGGGTTGAAATCATCCACAGACTTGGTTTTTATTGCTCCAAAGATTGATATAGTCCATTACAATGGCTAAGAGGCACAAACATGTATTACAGTTTGAATGGGAGGTTTGGAACTCCACAAATCCACTTGCTGATAAGAGAAGAAGGGAGGGGCAAAACAAGAATGTCCAACCTTTAGAAAGAAGCCCCTCCTTACAATTTATAGGAAGAAAAAGAGAGGGAGAAGAGAGGAATTTGAAATCTACCCCAACCACTTCCAGATTGCATTTAATTCATCTCATTATGGTGGTAGGTGAGAACCCTAGCAAACCCAAAAAATGGTGAACTATATTTTGAATTTTTGAAGAACTTGTTCTCACCCAAATATTTCCAAAAAGTCCAACCTTGCGTGAATCTGAGCTCCCTGTGAAAAGTTATGGCCATTTGAATATTTCCTAAGTTAGGGTCTGCTTCCTGTCAGGTTCAGGGTTCTCCTTTGCATTTGCATCAGGTTTGGAGGGTACCTCGACATGTGTTTGATGCTTATGTTTTCCCAAAACCCGCTTCCGCTAGTGTTGCCAAGATTTCCTTTGTTTCGATTCGAACTTGGACCTGCATATGCATCAAATTTTGAAGGTGGCTCGATATGTTTTCACCCCATGTTTTCCCAACTTGTTTCCCCTGAGTTCAAAACCCGATTCACCTAAGTAGTTTTTTGGGTTTTAGAACTCCCAAGCATCGGGACATGTCTTGCGATTTGCATGCTTCATGTCTCGTGTGTCTCAAACCCGAAACCCAAAATCCTTTGTGTCGGGTTTTCAGACCTACGCAACTTATTTCTTTGTGTCAGGTTTTCAACAATGTAATGCATATTTTCTTTGTGTCAGGTTTTCAGCCATGCAATGCATCTTTTCTTTGTGTCGGGTTTTGGCCATGCAATGCATCTTTTCTTTGTGTCGGGTTTTCAGCCATGCAATGCATTCCCCAAAACCTGTAATGAAGTATTTCGGGATTGGGGACCTGTTTGGCAACCTCCAAAACCCAAAATGAAGGATTCGAATTCCAGACTTGTTTTGCATGCATGAAAACCTGAAATGACCTTGGCGGGAGTAGAGGCATGCAATGCACCCTCCGAAACCCGAAATGAAGGATTTCAATTTTCCTTGGTTTCGATATTCTGTTATTGTCTATATTTACCTGGGGATAAGATATATATAACACCACCCACAAATAAACTATCCTAAATTTCACAATCACATATAAGAACCATAAATACCATTATGGGTTAAATTAATATAAATCTTTGATTAACTAGTAACAAAACTAGATAAGATAATAACATCCATTCAATAATAGAAAGAGAGTGTCCAACTGATACTCTGTGACCATGTGAACTATCAAATCCCATTGTGATGCCATTATAAATAAGTATTTGGATAATAACACCCATTCAAAAATAGAAATAAATTATTCAATTGATACTGCGGATACAACCAATCATTGTAAATACAATTCCATCAAAATAGACTAGTATCTAAGACAACTAAAACTCTCACAATAGGCTAGTCTCCACTGTCTATGTGAAACTATAAAACAATGAAAATATCATGATCTATAATATTTAGACCCTCCACACCAAAAATAGCTATAGTTAAAATTGAATGACGTGAATCAGAAATGCATATCTATCCCAACACCGAACTCGTAAAAAGGATAGAATCAAACTATATGCTTACCGAAAATGATGAAACTACTATATGTTGCACACGATCACCAAGCACACCTTCACACCTTTTTGTTAGTGTAATAAATGTACATACTAATTGTAACCACATAGGGTAGTTACAAATAAATGCCCAAAAATAAGGGTCTTCATGTATGTGCAAATACCTTGTGTAGACACAATAAGTTTGTATATTAATTAAAAACTAAAAAAGTGTCCATATTTGCAAATGAAATTTAATAATATATACTCAAATGAAATTTTTGAAACTCGACATTATACCCATGCCCATTGAATCTCCAAACTCTTCTACTAAAAATAGATATGGATTTTTTTCATCCTACTCAATTAAGAACTATAAACCGAGTATGATTAACTTGTCCCTCAGATTTTCTTTACAGGTGACACAATTTTTCCAATTTCAAATAAAATGTAAATATGGGAATTTTTACTTTTAATATACATCGAATCACACAAACGCTCTGAAAATAAAGAACGTTATTCATCAATTACATCTATGCAAATATAAATATATCCAAATCACATGATTTGTTATTTTCCAGATCGAAATAAAATGGACACATATACGGTTTATCTATTGATATATCCAATGTTGATTCATTCTTTACTAGTGGATTATAGATTTTTTTCCCTTTTATACCAAGTTTTTCTTAGCATATATCATATGCCTTGTTGGGTGAAGTTTCTAGCAATTTTCAACCATGTTCTCACTCGCTTGACAATTAGTGCAATAGCTCTGCTTATCCATTTTTTGGGATGAGGAAATATTTTTTACATTTCTCGCATGAAATCTATGAGAATGGTTTTTCACATTAATCTCATCAAGAATCCTCTTCTGCAAAAAATACGTCCTCTTTAAACAAATGGTAACCGAATGATTACAAATTCCACAAAAAGTACATGTAAAAGAATTTAAGATTTTTGTATGTTAAAAACATATTTCTTAAATAGAAAGAGTGGATCCTTTGAATTTTTACAATGTTTCCTAGGCTTACGATTATGTTAAGAAAGTTGAAGTGTAATCTCATTACGTCTTTTATGACTTTTCTTACCAAATCTATTTAGCTATTCTAGTGGGGTGTATACTTTGTTTTCCTAAGCTCATCTTCCTTCAAAGGTGTGCTTGGAGGAGTCTCCAAAATCCACTCCCACACTATGAAAATCCAAACTTGCATAATGAGTACGATTATTGACCCGTAGTGGGTTAGCAATTCCTTTGTTTTTCTTATGAAGGCCGCTTACATTAAATCCCATTTTATTTAATAAGTTAGATCCAATACATTTAGTGTATCTTTCAAAACCACCAAACAAATCATTACCCAAATTTGAATCTAAATGCGAAGAGGAATCTGGTGTTTACATAATTATAGTGCATTATGTGTTTTTAACAATAAGTTACCTATGCATATAAAATCAAGACTAACACCTAATAGTCTCAATACAATGCTAAACTAAAATCTATGCACCATTATGCCAAGATCCAAATAAGTAATTAACATCAACATTATGAATTAGAACCTTGAAAGTGAACTTTAAACTAACATGTAAACATTTATTTCTCTACTCTTTAGAAATCCAAATCTATTAAACAAATATATGTAGATCCTTTAGCTATCAAAGGGTTCATATTTGTTGTTTGATCCAAGATGATTGAGGATGGAGGTTCATCAAGTCAATGCAACAAGACCTTTCTTGATTAACTCCATTGATACTCACAAAATAACTTGGATGATTGACTCGCAAATGGATGATGCCTAGCTCTACTCTAAGGAAGAATGTACTAGGATGATGAAATGGCTATAGTATAGGCTCTATGATCATTTAGGTGTAAGTAAAAAGGTAAGAGGAGGGATCCTTATATAGTCCAATGGATAAAATAATCTCTACATCCCTTTACATGTGGGATAATAGAGAGGTTGGGTTAGTTAGGTATAATGAAAGTTTAGGCAAGGTTGAGTCAACCTTAGGAGAGTTTAATTTGTCCTTTAGTGACCCATGGGACTTATATGCATATAATTAATCAAAGATGATTAATTAATGAGGATATGAGCCTATTAGGCTAGTTTAAAAAAGAATAAGCATTATTCGGGGATAGGAAGGATTAAATTAGATAAATGGAAGTTGGTTTATCTAATAGATGAGGATTCTTAATTTATTAAGAATAATTAATTAATTTAGGTACAAACGGGTTTAATTAATGTAATTTCATTAATTATCATCTTTTTATATAGAAGGGTCAATTAACTAGCGTCTCAGTAGTTAATTAATGAAAATATAAGAGAAAATGTGCCATACTAACAATATATCGTGAATTTGTGGGAAAGGGGATGATTAGCGTAATTTAAGTATTTAAATTGCTGGAGCTAAATTATAGGTTTCCACATTCTCCCTCTTTGGGGTGGCGTAAGTGGTGCCAATTCAAAGATAGTAGATAGGTAAAATTTTGAAGAGTTAGAATAAAAATTAGTAGAAGTGAGAGATGCCCCTCGATTGTTAATGGGGTGATGAAGTAAGGTAATCGACAATAAAAAGATGACAGATATGAAAAAAAACCAGGGATAAGAAGCCCCAAGTGGTGGAGAAGAATGGGTAAGGGTAGGATGCCCCAAACAAAATGGAAGAATGGTATCAAGAGGAGAATGATAAAGAAGAAATATGAAGAAAGGGAGAGGAGAACTAGCCTTCACCCATTCCATCGAACAACTCAGTATTGTCATCATATAGCCAAATATCTACATCATTAGTCTTTATTCAAATTATAAGTATATGAAAAATTAGAATGACATGAAAAGCTATACTAAGAACAACTTTGCATTTCTGAAAACACAAACCCAATGCAACATACAAAAATAATGCAATATTAGAAGTAACCAAGCTCATGTAATAGGAAACAAGTACAAAAAAACATACTTGAACCAACAACGATCAAGATTGTTGCACAAATATATTTTTTATCAAGATAAAAATCCCAAATGTTTGTGATTGAAAAAAAGGGTTAAAAATGATGCCCCATGAAATAAAATATGTGAGGGAAAGTGATTGAGGATGCAAAGGGCTCAAAGATAAAACATTGTGCACAACGATACAATATCGCTTAGTAGAATGTGCCCTAGAATACCAATGAAGCAAGTAGGCTAGCTTTGTAAATGGTCAGTAAAACTAATGACCCGTAAGTTGTGTGATTTATGAAAATGTGAAGAATTCAATAAGATATAGGAGAAGCACCATGCACAAGACACGAGTTTCAACCATTTTGGGTCGTTTACCTATTTTTGCAAACTTTTTGAGTTTTTTACAACTTTAAGGTTTTAAAATGATTTTTATTCTTCTCGAGTTTAACTTTTATTGATTTTTATGTCTTTTAGATTTTTATACTTTGATATTATGAACATAGAATAATTCAAAAGAATAATAAAGAGTCTTCTAGGAGCAAAATAAATGTCCCATGGAGAAGAAAAAATTGCTTGGTCGTAAGTAAGTACAACCCACAACGCAAAGAAAAAATTAATCAAATAATTATTTAATAAAAATAATTATTCGTGGAGTGTGTATAAGGAGTGATATCACCTAGAAGAAATAAAATTGTCCTAGTGAGAAGATGTGATCATAGGTGGCATATAATGCCTTAACACAAAGAAAATTAAATAAAATAATTATTTAAGAAAAATAATCATTCACGGTGAGAGGAAGAAGAGTTAGAATTATCATAGTGATAAAAACATGCCCCTAGGGAATCACGGTGGGTGAATATGGATAAATATACCCTACCCAAGCGAGGTTAAATCATTATGATCAGTTCATTTTTATGAACCCGTCTTTGAAAGTTACCGCGAGACCTCCGAATGTGATGAAGATGATGGTGATAGCACGATCCTACAAGAGATGCGTTGACCAAGTGCAGAGTATGTGCATCATCTAGATGATGGCCCCTTCGTGATTAGTGTAACCTTGAACATGTAATTTTATGTGTTTAATTTTTTTATTCCCTAGGAAACATGTACGCACACACAAATGGGGCACAAGTGTCTTCGAGACGCATGCAGAACCATAAAATCCTTTTCATACACACATACATATTATACCTCACTAGCAAATATGTGTAGGTACAAATAAGGGTGTGTAATCACCGATAAGGGGTTAGATACATGCGCTAATGTGCGCATGCCAAAATTGCCATGTACTTACACCGAGGTAAGCGTACACACATATGGGTTAGGCTAGCTAGGAGGGAGCACATATACATGGAGAAGTGTATAAACATGGAGAAGGGAGGAAAATTCATGGCATAGAAGAAAAAATATAGGAAGAATTAGAAAATTTAGAGGAGTGATTTATAGAGGAAAACAAAAATTAGTAAATGGTAGAAAATAGAAGAAAATAGAGGAAATTTTAGTGCCTAACACTTGTTGTGTTGTACAAAGACAATTTTTGGTGTTTTAGACTAGAGAGAAACATAGTCATATTGCCAAGATAAAGGTGAGCCTACCTCGACGGGATCGGCATGACATGGAGGTACTATTAGAGGTGGTTTTTTTAGGTCGCATGGCTCAGATGCCATGTATTACATTAGATCACAACCCTCTCGATATCAATGATAAAGTGATGGGATAGTGAAAACCAGTTCTTCCGGATCCTAAAAGGTAGATTAATGTTACCTTGGAGGATTTTTTCCACATTCTGTGTGTCCCCATTATTGGCTCCTTGATTGAGTATAGCAGCGAATTTGGGCAGATTATATAGGTAATCAGTGATGTCTTCTATAGGGATAACATTCCCCATCAGGGTATGATAATTTATTTACATCGATGTATATCGATCTTACCCTTCACCGGGATCCTTATATCTCATGGCTCTTATCAGTGGGTTTTTACTCACTTATAAGACAGATTTCATTTTCATTGGGAATAATTACCATTATTTATAATCTATGTAGTGTTGAGAGATACTATTGGTGCAAGTGCATCCTAGCACATCTATACTAGGATCTTTATTTGATCACATACCATAGTCCAAAGATGGTGGGACCTACTTTGTTATTACAGATTTGGTCATGGGACCACATAGTGATTTGTCATCTTGTGAGAGCATTGTGTGTGTGATATGTAGAGGAGCATGTAATCACAAGATGGGTTCATGTTTGGGATTATATCCAGGGGAACTTGGGTAGTACATACTATTATCATCGAGAGTTTGATGAGTTGCATAGTGGGGACACATTATCCTGAGGCCTTATAGGCATATACAACGGTTGGAGGATGGAGTAGAGCTTAGCATTTTCATGGTAGTAAACTTTCTCCCGGTAGCCACAATTATATTATAGAGTTTTAAAGTGTTGACCAATGCCAAAGGTGATGAGGTTGGGAATCATTCATGGTGTTCCTCTACTCATCATGATGCTGAGAGGTGAATCATAGGCCCCCTATATCTAGGTAGCAAGATCTAGGGTCAATTATGAGAAGATGGTACCATAAGTTTTGGCCCCAACACGAAAGATTACAAACCCTCAAATGACACCAAATTTCCTTGCTTGGTATGCCGCATTTTTGGCCCACAATTAACGATAGCAGAGAGTGCATGGGCTATAGGTGAGAGACCACCACCATAGATTCCATACAATAGTGATGAGGGTGATGATGCGAGATGGTGGTGGCAGTGTGATGTGCTGATAAAAATGATCCATTTAATGGATAGAGGCACAATGGTGGAGATGATAGGCGAGGCTCCATTACAAGGTACTAGACCAAGCCTACAGAGACAAAGGTAGGTTTGAGCGATATAGTAGGTATCACCCAAACCACTCGGATCGAGGCATGTTCCTCCTCACATTACTATGAAAGGTGGAAAAGATGGATATTATAGGGGAAATTTAGTTTCTTTGCAGGTAGTAGCTATAGTAGGTCACAATGGTCCATGTTCGGTAGCAGAGAGAGGAACAAGGCCCAAGCCTAGATACAAGTTCTTACAAAGGGAACGGACCACCCGAGCTCAAGCTTGTTAGGGAGGCAATGGTACTACTAATTTTTAGTACGAATGAAAGATGGACTCACAGATGGAATATATCATGAGCCCGCCAAACAATTCCTGGCATAGGTGCAACAGTGACAGAGAGAGGGATCACCTTCGAGCTAAGTGAGTAGTGGGTAAGGCTTATGTGGCAAGGTTATCTATAGAGGTAACATACTTCTAAGGAAAAATCATGGGGTAGAGCTTAGAATTATCATGGTAGCACACTTTCTCTGGGTAGCCATAGTTATACTATAGAGTTTTATAGGGTTGATGATGTCAAGAATAGCTTGGGCATCATTCGTGTTCCTCTACATAATATGTGGTACACTCATCATGATGTTGAAAGGTGAATCATGGGCCCTTGTATCCAGATAGCAAGAAGAGAAAGGGTCAATTTTGAGTAGATGGTACCATAGGTTTTGGCCCCAACATGACATATTACGAACCCTCAAATGACATTAGAGTACCCGGCTTGGTATGCCATAGTTTTCCCCATAATTGACCATAGTAGAGGGTGTATGGGTTGAGGTGACATACCACCACCAAATATTCCCTACAACAAAGTGATGAGGATGATGATGTAAAGGGTGGTGGCAAAGCGAGGTGGTGATAACAATGATCCATTTGATGGATAGAGGCACAATGGTGGAGATGACAAACCGGATCCATTACAGGATCCTAGACCAAGGCTACAAATACAAAGGTAGGTTGGAGTGATATAGCAATTATCACCCAAACCACCGTGTTCAAGGCATATTCCTCCTCTTAGAGGTGGACAGGGTGGATATTATAGGGGAAATTTAGTTTCCTTGCAGCAGCATTGTACCAAGTGACAACGGTCCATCTTCTTGTAGTAGTAGAGAGCAACAAGGCCCAAGCCTAGATACAAGTTCTTACAAGTGGAGCGGTACCACCCGAGCTCGGGTGGTAAGGAGGCAACGGTGCTACTAATTTTGAGTAGGAATGAAATATGGCCTCACGTATAGAATATATCACAAGCCTACCACAAAATTCCCAAGCATAGGTGCAACAGTGACAATAGAGAGGGATCACCTTCGGGATAAGTGATTAGTGGGTGACATTTATGTGGTAAGGTTATCTACGGAGGTAACATCCTTTCGACACACAAATCATTTATAGGTGACATGACAAACACACAAAGGTTTAGAAACATGTGAGGGAAGAGCCTCATACTCTCTCTCTTTATACTATAAGGTCATTCTCGAGGGTCATCAGCACCTACCATTAGCAAACAATGAGTGGATGAGTGAGATCTGAGGGGCCCCTAGATGTGATAGATTAATTGAGTATCCGTGTAGGAAGCCAAAAGGGAACCGTGGTGCACAGGTTATGGGTCCTCCCCCACCTCACAGGCCACACAATCCTGATGAGGGTTTGAGTCAGACATGACTCATGTGTATTTACTTGATTTTGTATGTACCTTGAGATACATGCCTCTTATGAAGGATTCATTATTTTTTATCGATGTATATGATGTAGCATTTTGATGTATGCCTCTGATGAAGGATTTATTATGACCTATGCCCTTGATGGCCCATTTTTTACTGATGATGTATATCCTGTTGAGATAGAAATTTTACACGGTCTCACACACACACACACACACATATATATGGATACTTTGGATGTTGTATAGTTTCATGTCGAGATGTATCTTATGATGATGATTTATCATGAATGTTGATTATATTATGTTGTTTTATCATTTTATTTCATATGTTTGTGTGTATCATGATGATTGCCATGACAATGTGTATATCGTATTTTGCTATGTTAGATGCATGATATATCCTTAGATGATATGAAATTTTGTGGTTTATGAGATACTTTATTTTGTTTTGCTAGGTAGAGGATGATATAATGATATTGGGATGGTGGGAATAGATCTTAATGCTCATGCGATCCCTCTTTCCCCATTTGATAATACAATATGAGATGACTAGCTTAGCATTCATGTATGATGTACACTTATATTTTTACTTATATATGACATATAGATGAAGTTATATGTGATGATATAGACGGAGATATGATGATATGACAACAAAACCATGCAAATGCAACAAGAAAACACCCACAAATGTTAACAAACCTATAAAATATACATTGGTAAACAACATGAACTAACACAACTATGTACAATTATTTAAAAACATGCAAAAACACACATCATATATACAAGTAAGAATGAATCTAATCTAAGAAATAAAAGAATAATATAACAAAGTATGTTTATACGACCAACTATACAAATGTATAAGTAATCGAAACTATACAAGAAATCAATGTATACAAACTAACAAAAACATCTAGAAACAAGATAAAGTAAGTAAACTAAAGTTATGTTTCGTAATATTTCTTTTAGTGTGTTTTGCGTTTTTTTTGGAAAGTTTTTTCAACAATTATATATTGTCTTTGTATTTTCCAATGTTTCTATTGTTTTGGGTTTTTCAAGTGTTATGTGAATTTTTTTGGATATGTTTAACATATTTGAATGTGTTTTTGATTTTCGTAACATATTTGAATGTTTTTTTACTTTCTAAGGTTTTTCAAAGCTATGCATTGAAACCGAGAAACGGGATGCCCCCAACGTTAGATGGGAATCTACAAAGGAAAGCACCATGTGATAAATATAGGAAAGTGAAAGTGTGAAGGTTCTCCTAGTGTTAGATGGGGAATATACAAAGGAAATCCCTTCCCGATTTATAAGAGGAGAAATAGCCGAATCAAGGCTTGATAGGACATCATCATAAGGAATCATGGACATAGGTGTAGAACTAGACCTAGAGCTAAGTAAATGTACCCCCTACATGTAGGATGCTTGTGAAAAGAAATCCTCCCAAGGCATTGAAAACCATTTTTCACCAAGGGATCTACCCAAAGTCCCACAATTGCATGGTTTTCACATACGATGACTTGATTTCTCTTTTTCTTTTTTTCTTTTTTTTTTGAATTTTTTGTATTTTGATCCTTATATACTTTTTTTTTGTTGTATGTTTAAGCATAGAACTGATTAAGGTTCATGGTATTCATTGGCTCATGGAGCTCAACTCCATTATGATGAGCAATTTTGTATGCTCTTGTTCGATATTTTGACATAATGACGTAAAGTCCTAACCAATTTTGTTTGAACTTGTGTTTCTTCTCTATTTTTTCCCTTATGTTGAACCGATTATCTCTCATGACTAAATCTACAACCTCAAATTAATGAGGTATGATCATTTTGTTGTAGTTCCGGGAGACTCTGTTTTGATATACCTTAAGATGGTTAGGGGCATGGATGCAATATTTATCTAGGAGTTATAATTCTACCATCCTGGGAACTCTGTAATACTCATCTTTGTCCGTATAACCCCTAAGATATATCCTTAGGGAAGGAAGCTCTATGTCCAATGTGATGATAGATTCTATTCTAAATACTAGGGATTAGGGCATCACACCAATAGGAGTATGAATGGGGGTCTTATAATCCCAGAGAGCTCTGTGAATTTGCAAATTCCAGTTGTGACCTATCTTACAAACCATATTTTCCATGATTTGAACCAATGTTTTGTTAGTTTCTTCTACTTTCCCATTACCTTGAGGGTAATATGATGTACAAGATACTTTATCTTTTTTAAATTGATGAAAAAGATCTTTAATCATTATGTTCTTAAATGATTTTCCGTTATCAATAAAAATGGAAACAAGGATACCATACTGCCAAATGAGGTGATTCATGAGAATAAAATGATATTTGAGTGCCTATAACATATGTTAATGGAACAACCTACACCCACTTTGTGAAATATTACGTGGTTGTGATGATGTGGGTATGACCATCATATGAGGTAGGGGTGAGATTCCCAATTAAAGTCATTCCACATTTCGAAAATGGCCATGGTGTTGTGATTTTTGTAATGGTTGTGATGGAACATGGATGAAATTTCCATACTTATGATAGAGAACACATTTTCTTACATGGTTTTAGTAATTTATCTCCATAGTAGACCAATTGTATCCTTCCAGTAATAACTTCTTTGCTAGGACCATTACATTTGTATGGGCGCCACACACCCCTTCATGTACTTCTTTGATAATTTAGACTGATGTTGCTACATCTATACTAAGAAATATATTCCCATCATAGCCACAGCGATAGAGTGTACCTCCTAGGAGGGTGTAACAGGATATTTGGAGGATAAGGATTTAGTTGTTTGACCGGGAAATGTCGGTAGGGAACGTATCACTTTTGAGGTAGCCATAGTTAGGTACATACGAAGGGGATTAGGGACCAACAAATTCACATGCAAGACATGATTCTAGTATATTATAGGTAGGTTGACATAATTTTTCACCAAAAAAGGCATATCATTATTTTCTCGTGGAATCTGCAGATAAAACCCAATGTTGCTATTACATCTATAGATTGGTTGTGTTCCTTGGAATTTTCTGAAAGATAATACACACAAAGTATTCTTTCAATGTTTCCACCATTTTCTTATATGGGATGAGCTTTTCATCCTTGACTTTATAATCATCATTGACTTGGTTAACAAAATTAGTTGTGAGTCACCAATGGCCTTCACATGATGGATATTCCACTTGATCACCAACTTCAATCCAATGATGATCACCTAATATTCTGCAATGTTATTAATATAAATGAATCACAACACCCTCCAATCTACGTAAGTGTGTGTTCTCAAGTTCACGGTGTGATCGCATAACATGGGTACTATCTCCAAGTCAGAGACTTCCTACTTGAGATAGACCTTGAAAGAAGTTGTCTCTTCTTATTAATCCAAGTGCAAACTAATACATTGAAAAAAGCTATAAAATATCTCTATCCTAGAATTTCCAAGGGACCAGGGACAGAGAAAAACATGAAAATGAAGGAAAACTACACTACAGAGGTGATGCACCAAAAACTGAAATGAGAACAATTTCCAATGTGTGAAAATGGAAGCTAAATGTATATCAAAGAGGGTGATGAAAATTATACCCACTCTTATAACAACATTCACAACACATTTTAATGTATACACAATTATAATAGATCCTCGTAAGAACATAGTCTAGGCACAAACATTTGCAATAACATTAGAGAGGCAAGGAGAATGCAACAAACTCAAGCAAGGAAGATACATCCACAAATTTGAATCTATTGCTTAATTAATATGCGCAGTGCAACAAAGAAAAGGCCTAGATAACCATGTCGAGATTCCACTACAAAGGCCTACAACACATTGGCTTCACACAACAAAATGAAATAATTTTTCTACTCAAACTATCTTTTTTTTTACAATGAGCCCAAAGAATCAAATTTATAAAGTTTTAGAAGAGAGAGAGAGAAGGGACGTAAATCATAAAATCTAGTTTTCAACCAATTGAAAGTCATAATAAATTAATGTGGTTGTTGATTATGGATCTTCAAAATCAATTGAAATGTGTCCCATAACATGCGGCGTAGAGATGGAATGGCAATCCATTCTCATTAAATTCCTCTCCAGCCACTAATAAAATCAATGTTCAAAACCTGTCACATTTTACTTAAAATTATCATAGAAAATTCATCAATTTATTCATTTCTTGATCGTTATGTATCGGATTGGAACCATGATTCCATTGAGACCAATTTTGTGAAACTCTGTTGAAAATGTCTTAAGAGATGAACTTTTGAGTGTGAGTAGTTGTTTTGAGTTTGCAACCGATTTCTTGAATTTTATGGACCGAGCAATTACTTTATTAGATCTAGAGATGTTTCCTTTATTTTTAACCTCCTACCCCTACTAAATTTTTTTGGCATAGAAGATTTTGAGATATTTTTGAAAAGTCCAATTTTGTCAAAATCGAGCTCTGGATCAAAAGTTATGACTATTTTAAGATCAGGGTTGGGGTGCTCCACGTGAGCTCCCATAATCTGCATTTTCCATTGCATTGTGGGTATTTTTATTATTTCATGCATGTAAGGTCCATGGGAAACTTGGGATAATTTTATTTGCCATGCCTACATCCGGTTTACTATGGGAGTTTCAGCTTTAATTGTGCCCGCGATGCACTTGAGCTACTTGGACTGCCCGACCCTACCATCACCACACAATATAGACTTGCAGCCATTTCAGCCTACCCGCGTACTCACATCCCAACTCACCTAATATATTTAGGCCATCCAAATCTACCTTTTCTACAACATAAGGGACGTACATCCATTTCCTTGTAGATCAAGTGAATCAAATTTTTGGGAACTCGTTACTGATGGAACTTGGATCGCTTGGGCCATAAACTTCCACCTTTTCCACAACACAAAGGACCCACTTCCATTTCCTTAAAGATCGTGAAAATCAGATTTTCAGGGAACTTGTGGCCCGATGGAACTTTAACTACATGGGCCATCGGGACCCGATTCACTTACAATAGACTCTTTCCTTAGTATTTCGGACCCAAGTTGAGGACAAGGAACCCTAGTTCCATCCATAGTTGTTCTTCTTATAGCCTCCCCGACTCGTAAAAAAAATTATTATAGGCCGCTTTTAAATTTTTCAAGTTTTTAGAAATTTTTTGCTAACTCCTTAGATTTTCATGGAATAGGGAAGTTAGAGAAAAGCAAAGGCGTGCCCCCAAAATTGAGATTTTTTTTTCACTAGACATTGCACAAGTTATCAAAATCACCCTAGGGTAAAATTTTGAATAACAGATTATTTGTGCAAGGAAAACCAATATGGAAGGCTTACGGTATGGGGTCTCCTCAAGGAGTGATTAATACTATTCATGCCCTAAACCATGGAAAGTGAATGATCAGTCAAATTGGATCTTCCATATGATAGATTATTCAATATACATTAGTGAAGAAACTTGCAGCTCTAGACTTATAGCCTCTATTCTAGGTAAAGGTGCTTCTCCTAATTTGTTTGAAAGTACTTGTCCTTTAACCGATTTATGGTGTACATATTCAATGTAAAATTCACTGAGAAAAATGATCCAATTATCCATTCTACCTGTAAGGGTGGGTTTTGATGATATGTATTTAAGTGGTTCAACTTTAGATATAAGCTTGGTTTTATTGATCAATAGGTAATGTAAAAGTTTTTTAAAATAAAAAACAACAGCCACAAAGCTTTTTCAATTGGGGAATAGTTGAGCTCATAGGAAATTAGGGTACGGCTAAGTTACTACACGAATTTCACTTTTTGGCGCAAGTCACATTGTGCAAGAAAAACACCAATAGAAAATTAGGTAGCGAGATATGTATAGCAAAAGTCACTCACAATGGGTTGGAGGCATGAGGACATGCGCAGATTGCTTAAGTATTGTTTAAGCAAGGTGAAGGCTTGTTGTTTCCTTATCCCCAAATAAAATTAACATCCATCTTAAGCGGATGAGTAAAGAAATGGAATTTATTTGCAATCTACAATATGAATCGACAAATGGCTTTTATTTTTCATTACATGGTACACGCTTGTTTGCTAATCTTGGGAGGAGGAATTTTAGTAATGGCAATGACTTTGGTTGGGTCCACTTCAATCCCTCTCTATGATATAATGAATCCTAATAGCTTCCCTGATAATACTCGAAACACACATTTCTTTGGATTCAACCTAACCTTATATTCCCATAGATGTTCAAAGTTATGTCACAAATCTTCAAGGTGGTCTTCTCATGTCTTTGATTTTCCAAGGATATCATCTACGTAGTCCTCCATGATGTCATGTAACATATCATGGAATATTACTATTATGGCCCATTGTTTGGTAGCACTAACATTTTTAGGCTAAAGGGCATTACTCGATAATAGAATGTTCCCAAGGGTTGTAAATTCCATCTTATATTGATCTTATTTTTCTATCTTTATTGGGTTGTATCCTGAAAATTCATCCATAAGAGGTAATATTTCAAAGCCTATAGTTGAATCGATAATCATGTTGATATTGGGTGAAGGAAAAACATATTTCCGACATGCCTTGTTAATGTTCTAAAATTTTGTGTAAATTATGATGTTAGCCATTTTATTTTATACTGAAACTACAATTAATATCCACTCAAAATAGTTAATGGGTTTGATGACCCCTGCTACCAATAGTCTCTCTAATTCCTCTTGAACCGGAAGAGCCACTCGTGGATGTATTTTCGTTATCTTCTATTTAATAGGCTTTTCATCTAGATGCACTACTAAGTTGTGCACCACCAAAGATGGATCTAAGCATGACATATCTTTATAACACCATGTGAATATATCCACAAATTCTCTGAGAAGCATGATTAATTTCTTATGTTCTTGTGCTGAAAGTGAAAATCCTAGCTTGACTATCTTTGGGTCTTCATCTATTCGAATATTTACAACAATGATTTCTAATACCAAAACTTTTGGCATATCCTCCGTACATGTAGGATCAAGAGGAAGGTTGAGATATTATTCCACAGGAATCTCTATAAAATTTTCACCATTAGCATGGTTAGTTTTCTTGCTGTTGATTTTTTTATTTTTCTGTTATCCAACGCCTCAAAAAGAATTTAACTGTGTGACTTGGGTTTTTCCTTTTTCCGAGGCTTTTTGTTTGAAATTTTTCCATTGATTTTTAAAAGTTTTTCTTACCAGAATCTCACTTCCTCTCCAAAATAGGCACAAGTATCTAAGTCAATGTAGAAACATTTCTTATGGTCTCGTAATTGTAATTGTATCATGTATGCCCATAAACTTTAAAATGGCCTCATCATTCTAAAAAAGGTCTAATCTTACATGACATCATTGGATCCAATCAATAAGGGAAGGGTAGAAAATTTCAATTTTAGGCTCGGTAGGGGTTAAGGTAAGGAAAACGGTATCCATGAAAATGTTTGTTGAGGAAAGATCCTCATATTGGCTATGGTGGGGCCGCTATCTAGTTGTCCAAATAATTATAGCTATCCTCACACTTAGAACATGTAGCACCTAGATCATTCAGGTGTGATCCATAGGGTCAAATGCTCACACCATATCTTTACATTTTTAAATGTAGAAGTAGAATTGGTTATCTTGGTCCTTACTCATTCTTTCCACAATCTAGGCCCCCATAGCACATAGAATACATCATTCAAATTTAGAGTTTTTATACTCGGGGATTTGGTAGTAGATCGATTGAGTTTCCTTCAGACCCAAGTATTAGGTATGTCCAGCAAGTTATCTTCTGCAAGTAATCCCTAGGAAATAAAGTCCCAATAGTTCATTCATCTCTAGGACGTTTGAAATGATAGTTGGGTCAGCCTCATTTTTAGGTGACAAAGATAGGTCTGAAACTAGGAGATCTTGTTGCACATTATATTCTCCACAACCATATTCCATAACTTTCATCTCCCATGAATCAAAAGGATAAGTATATGTAGAAGCTTCAAGAACACAAGAAATTATGGGGTCTAAATCTACCCCCGATTCCATAGATTTTGATTGAAGGAGAACAACTATATCAGCAAGAAGGACATGTTTATGTACCCTGACGAACAAAGCTATTAAGAGATTTCTAGTGAGTGAAAGGTTCTAGATTTCATTATATTGTAACAGTGTGTCCCTCGTGTTTTAACTTGATGCACTAATGGAATGTTGATGGTATGGTATGCATGGCATGAATCCATGGTAAGCCAAGAAGCATATTATAAGGAACTTACAAATCTAATAGGTGAAACTTCGTCTGGTGACAAGTTTTTCCTACTTCCATTGGCGAGTATGAATTTTTGAGTTGGTTCCTACTCGCATTGTCCTAAGCTATTATCATAATAATATGGGACTCTAGATATTTATCTATGTGCCCCATTTGTTCAATTAGTTTTAAAGTGCATATATTTAATCTTAACTCGTTGTCCACAAACACCCATTTTATCTTCTCGATGGGTAATAAATACATCTATTTATAAGAAGAGATTATGTGTGTGTTCTTCATTTGGGAATTCCTTGTGATTAAAGGATATATATTAATTCAATGTAATGTTTTCCACCGTGGCTTGTAAATGTGAAGGGTCTACTTCCATTGGCACTCCTGACCCCTAGAGAGTTTTGTATAAGATGTCCTTATGTATATTTGATATCTTAAGAAGATATAAGATTGAAATATTAGTAGATGTCTTCTCAAGTTGTTCTAAGAGGTTGTACTGACCATCTTGAGGGGTTGATAGAGAGGGTTCTAGGATCATGATACGGGCATGTATTATTACCGCAGTGCACTCCTTTCCCTTGATCCTAATGTTATTCACATGTTCATTAGAAGAGTGGACACATCCAATGAGTGATTCATAATGATTATTGTCATTTTTGGTGTATAGATATTTTGTAGTTTTGTAAATTTGGGACGACTCTCCTTGATCTGGCCTTTTCTCATCTGATTTTCCATGTTTAGGGAATGGTTCTTTAAATATCCCCATATTTTTTTTGGTGTTTGGTTTCTCTCTAGAGTGTCAACTTCTATCTCTCCATTTTCAATGAGATCTTCGATGTAGTGGTGAATTCTTACGCACTCATATGTATTGTGTCATTTCACATGATGAAAATGACAATATTCATGCTCTTTATACCATAATGGTTTAGGAGCATTGTCATCAAAAGGTTACATTGTAGGATAAGTTGCCATGTTTAATGCATACAATTGCTTCAAGATTGTAGTCAAAGACTCATTAAGAGGGGTGAACATCCTACGCTTAGGTGGTGGTTGAATAGGGGTTGTTGGTCAGTTTAAAGGTTGACCAACTTAAACTATTTGTACTCATTTTGAATCTACGATTCTATGTCCCACCACATTATTGTTATGGTTAAAAATCTTTAGCTTTTATGTTGGTTTTACATTTTGATTATCTTTGGAAGGTGATTTGATTGTTCCTTTTGCAATGAGGGTTTTTTCTATTTGTATGCCCTTTTAAAAGACCTCTTCAAAGGTACAAACACAATGTATTTGTAAATGAAAAGTGATGTCTAGGTTTAGATTAGGCCCGAAGATGCTCACATGTTGTTTTTAGGAAAATGTACAATGGAAACAACTCGTTATCCCTCACCATCTTTGTAAGAAGCTAGTAAATGTTTCGTTAGGGTGTTGTTTAGTACTACACAAGTCTACCATAGGATTTTTTCTTTCTATGTTGTATGATAAATGTCGAACAAACCTTTCTGCTAGTTCAGGCCATGTAAAGATAGACCCACAAGGTAAGTGAGTGAACCATTACAAGGCTTGTCCCCTAGACTATTTGGAAAGATTCGTATCAGGTAATTATCATTATATGCCACTTCCTGGCATGCCATGTAAAAATATTTCACATGATCTCATGGGTCACCTTTCCCTCTATATTTGTTAAATTTTGGCATGTGAAACTTCTTAGGAAAGGGTTGAAGTGTCATAACTTTATCAAATGGATGGGGGAATAGCTCTTCATATTGGTATTTTTTCTATTCCCAACATTAATTTCTTGAAGGCTTGTAAGAATTTCTTTGATGGATTACATTTCTTATGTAAGTAATTTTTCTTTAGTAGGAGAATAAGTAATATATATGCAACTGTATTCCATAATTTCTCCTTCTTATTTTTCCATGTGATTTCACTAGCTTTGACCTTAGCCTTCACCTTATCCACATTTTTGTTTGTTTCCTTCTATACATGAGATGTTAGTAAAGATAATTGTTGACTAAGGTTTTGGATTTTTTTTTGAATAGTGACTTATTCCTCAAGAGGTTATTCTTCTTCTTAATTTTGTGGAGGTTGTTCTACATTTTCATGTTCTAATCTAACTCTACGTGGCATCTTGATGAAGGGAATTTTATAACCCACCATATTATTATTTCCTACGTTGGACATGGAAGCGTGCCCATGTTTTAGGATATCTTTCATGTTAATGATATTTTGTTCCTCTTCATTATCCTCATTCGTGGGTGGGATTGTCTCATGTTCTATAGGCATTATAGCTCCTAATTCCACCACTCATGCTAGCACCCAATATTTGTTTCTATAAAGGAATTCATCTAATAAGGTGGGGTAAAAGTCAAATTCCACGCGTGGTGACCCTAACTCATCACCACTATGATCTACCATCTCCTCCACTTCTTTCTCTACGGAAAATAAAGGCCCGAGATCATGGCCAATAAAGGGATTTGACCCTTGTTTGTTTGAAGTTTCCCAAGTTTGTGTTTGTTTCATTTCAAATGTATTCTTTTTGGATCCTAATCATGTTTTAGGGGCCATGATGTATGAAATTTTTACTAAGGTGTTTTGAATTTGTTCAAAACATATTGATTGAGCATAATTGAAATATAAAAAGAATGTTGATAGTTCAAGAATTATAATGAATGCCAAAGGATAAATCTATCCAAGTGATTTTTATAAATGAGTAAGTCAAAACGTGACAAATAATATACAATCACATGATGTTTATTTCCAAAACCAATCAACCAAAGGATATAATTCCTAAGTATGTTTCTTAAATTGTAGTTGGTGTTTTAAGATGATTAACAAAATGTAACTAATTGCGTCAATTCCAAATAAATGATCAAGGCGTATGTAATAAAAGGATTTAACACGATCCCCAAACAAAGTATACTAAAATAAAGCATGAATCCAATCAAAATCTATATTCAAAAGTGTGGTGGTTATGATTATGAGTGACACAACAATTCCACCAAGATATATTAGCGAAAAGTTGTAAGAAATTAAGGTATTAATATCAAGATGATATTGATATAATGGGCATCGGTGGTAACACTCAATGCTTTTCAAAATTGAGGTAGTAATTGAAATAAAACTAAATATAGAGTATACCTAGGAGTTGTTAAAGTGCATATAGCGTAACATCACAATATAGATATTTAGGTCAAGTTTACAAGAAACAAAATGTAAATACAAAAATTGTAGCGATGCGATATAAACAAGATAATAGTTCAAAGGAGAGTCAAAGTGATGAATCTAGCCTAACTACGATGACGAGCTTGACTTGGGTATCAAGATAAAAAAAGGCTACCAATAATATGAAAACATATCGACACACTTTAGAATTTTAGCAACTCATCCGAGACATGGATGAGCGAAAATGGACGCAAAGGTGGTGAATAAAATAAATTACCAACACATAATCAACAAAGTTTCAAAATAAAGTGAAAGAAGTAAATTAATTGGGGTGATAAATGTTGGCCTCACTTTGGAAAAGTTTCGGCTCGCCTTAGGTCGAGTGAAAAACTAAGAAGAAGTAATGCTTAACATTTTTCGTGATGAATAATGGCTCTAAACTCATATTAGTTTTGAAATGGTCAAAGTTGGCTCTGGTCAAAGATAGCTTCCTATGTGCTTTACTTAGCTAGGTGTCACAAGTTATCAATATGTGATCTTGATTTGCCAAGAAAATTCACACTCGACTAGTTCTTAGAGTATCTCGTCTTTACTTTACCCCATTCAAGTACAATGGGTAATAAATGCGTCCATCGTGTACTCTCACTAGGGTCATGATATAGATAAATTTGATGTTAAATATCACAAATGATAAAATTAGTAAAGTGGGTTGTGCAAATCACTTCCTATTTTTTCCACAAGGTTCCCTCTTGCATGGATTACATTCCTAGAACCACCCCGATTGTTGTATCTGAAGTTGTTATGACAAAGAAGTAATGTTATAGTTGAATGGATAGGGACGTACCATTTTATGAACCCCCTGCAAGTATAATGTGATGTTTGTGGTGTGTTATTTTTTTATCTTTTTAGCTTAATGTGGTTTTCTTGAACACCTTTTGGCAACCTCGCATAGACTCTATATTATTAGTTTTTGTTTCTTTGTCTCATTTCACCTTTCTTTAACAATAATTTAGGTCCTACATGGTGAATAAGTAATTTTCCATACACACAAAGAGGACAAACGTTGTTTCGATTATCAAGATTTTCCTAGGATGTAAGAGAAGAACATACATAACGTAGAATCGAACTAATAAATCAACAAGTGGAAAATACTTTATTCAAATGAGAAATATGTTTATCTTAACCAAATTTGACATTTTCTAAGAAAAAGAAAGAGATAAGAATCATTTATGATTCCCAAGATCACCCAAAAAGATGCGAGGGAAGAGCATATGTGACTTTACTCTTATGATTAAGCATGCAATATTTAAATCCAAATTTAATACAATTTAAACAAAATCATATAAATGCACCCTACAAAATAGAAATTAATCAGAATAAACCTTCAAGATGTTAGTATTTTAGTGAAACAAGATTTTTAATTCTTAAATTGATATTCAAAACTCGGATCATGGTAATTGTATGCAGACCAAGGTATATACGTGTGGGTTATGGAGCTTGCATTCCTCTATGTGGACTAGCGAGCTATAGAGTGCCTACACTAACAAAGAGATGTATGTACCTATCTCAGAGCCCTACACTAGCCGATGGATGTGTGTGTGGGGTAAGAAAAGTACATATTAAAACAAATATGAGAGTGCATGTGCCTTTGGAAGAATAATATCTACTCTAGGAAATGGGTGTATGCGCTTACTATGTAGGACATATAGTGTGTGCACCATCACAAGGATTTGTACACTATGGTTTGGGTGGCATTATTGCAATAGTGGATGTGCACCGGTAGAATGATGTCTCGCACTAGGGTATAAGTTCCTACATGAGGGTTTATGTGACTCCTTGTTCTAATAGTTTTGATAGATAACATGATATAATACTGCAACAATGCGTATGCGTTAGAAGAATGACCTCTATGTTAGGGAATGAGTGCCTCGTGTCGGGGTTTATGTGCTTATACACCCCCGTAATAATGTACTGGTGATGATGTCAAAATATGGCACACTGACATAAGAAATATTTAAAATCTCAAAATTTTAACATATTAGCTCCAAATTGAGAATAACCCATCAAAATTAAACCCCTAAAAACAAATCAAGACATGAAAACTTAGTAAAATCATAAGAAATTTAATGTTATTTTAGCATATCAAGGGTTAGCCAAATATTAAAATAACAACAAAAATGAACTAAAATTCTAAGGGACTAAGTACTTGTCCCATTGGGGCTATCAAATGTGTGTAAGAATTAGTTAACTATGCAAATAAAATACGGAATAACACCTAATAGTCTCAATATAATGCTAAACTAAAATCTATGCAACATCATGCTAAGAGATAAAAAATTAATAAAAATCAACATTATGCATTAGAACCTTTAAAATGTACTTCAAACTAACATGTAAACATTTTTTCTCTCTACTCATTAGAAAGCTAAATCTATGAAATATACCTATGTAGATCCTTTAGCTATCAAAGGGTTGATAGTTGTTGTTTGATCCAAGATGATTGAGGATGGAGATTCATCAAGTGATGGTAACACGCTCTTTCCCGATTAAATCCATTGATCTTTATAAAATATCTTGGATGATTGAATACAATGGATGATGCCTAGCTCCACTCTAAGGAAGAATGCCCTAGGATGATGAAATGGTTATAGTATAGGATCTATTCTCATTCATGTGTAAGTAAAAAGGGAAGAGGATGGATCCTTATCCTACATCCCTTTACATGTGGGATAATAGAGAGGTTTGTTTTAGTTTTGTATAAGGAAGGTTTAGGGAGGGTTGAGTAAACCTTAAGAGAGTTTAATTTGTCCTTTAGTGACCCATGGGACTTAGGGGTGTATATAATTAATAAAAGGTTATTAATTAATGAGAAGATGAGATTATTAAGATATTTAATAAGAGAATTAGCATGATTTAGGGGATATGAAGGATTAAATTGTATAAATGGAAGTTTATTTATCTAATAGAGGAGGATACTTAATTAATTAAGAATAATTAATTAATTTAGGTAGAAAGGGGTTTAATTAATGGAAGGTCATTAATTGTCATATTTGATGGATAAAAGGGTCAATTAACTAGTGTAATGTAGTTAATTAATGACAATAGAAGAGAAAATGTGTCATATTGATGATATATCATCAATTTGTAGGAAAGGGGATAATTAGCGCAATTTAAGTATTTAAATTTCTGGAGCGAAATTATAGGTGTCTACACACTCATCACTCATTGTTTCTACATCTAAAGTTAAGGGTGTTTCCATTTTTTTTTACTACTTTGCAACTTTACGAAGAGCTCATCCTTGGTTTTCAATTCTGATTTTAGTCAAGCATTCTCCTATTCTAGGGAATAAAACATTGATCTTAGGAGAGAGTTCTCTTACTAGATCTGGTGATTGTAAGCCTCAATTTCGTTGAGCTTTTTCTATTTAGAAATATTTCCCATTGTACACAACTACCTTGTTCTAACACCATGAACCATCTAGACAAACTGAAGCAATCAAATTGTTAAATCATACTCAACTGAAAGAAATTATTAAGATAAACTAGCTCTAATACAAAAACTTGATCCAAAATCGGGTTTCACCCACGGTACCATTTTAAATTTTTTAGGGGTACTAAAAAAATTCTATTTTAAATTTATAAAGAGTGTTTAAGGAGTCACTTTTGGTTGTTTTGTAACCCCAATATTTTTTTCAAAATTCCTCTTGATGATTCATTTATCATTTAAGTCAACCTTTCTTGAATCAATAAAAATATTTTTAAAACCATTATAAAATTGATCACAAGCTAATTATATAGTGCATTTATTTTAATTTCTAAACCAAAATTTCTTTGTGCACATCATACTAGATAATAGAATGAATTTAAAAATTATAATAATCAACAAAATAAACTAAAACAAAACACCACATGTTGATAATAGAGTTAACCCAAATTGTCTACGCTCTCTCGGATTCTTTTAATCGTGAATCAATCTATTAGTTAACACTTGATTTACAATTTTTATCTTCCAAAGTGACTAATGAGATCTTTTCACCGCTTAAAGAGCTTATTTTGATTCTAAAAATATGTAACTTGTTCCTAAATCAATCTATGGCTCTTCTATCTCTCTAATATATGATCTTCATGAAGTTATTTATGAAAAATCCTACACTAGAAAAGTTGTAAGAATTCATGAAGAAAGAGTGAAATCATTGGAATCGTCATGCAAAATTTAGAACATTTTTTTGTTTTACACCAAGACTTAATTCAGCCTTTTTTTTATTAAGGGCAAATAGTTTTGAAGGGACTATACCCTGTATACAAAAGGGCTCAAAAGCCAGATAGTAAAGATGAGAGAAGCAGCCCAGAGAAGGGCAAAACAGTCAACCAAGAAAGGCTCAACAGCCAGATATTACAATATAGGTGAAAAATGGATCTAAACATACAGAGATCCAGAACAAAGAAGGCAAGATCAAAAAGAAGCCAAAAGAGAAACAGAATAAAGAGCTCCGCCAAAAATAGCTCCAGAACCACCCGATGACAGCCAGATCACAGCCAAAAAACAGCAACACAACTACCCGTTACTTGATTGCTCTGTCTATCTTGGTCTTGATGGCCTGCAGTGACATGAAAAAGGCAATAGCAGTGGCCTGAGAGGGGTCTTGCATATCTGCTTGGGAGATTGCAATGTCCCTATTCTCTTTAGGGCCCCATATGTCTTCATTGATTCCACTTAAACTGCAAACACTGTGGACATGTTGTTCAATGAAGTTATAGATGCTTTTGAGGGCAGACAGAATGCAGTCATTGCGGCTTTTAGCATTCCCTAATCTGCCATCAAGGGACTTAATTCAGCCTTTAAGTGTCTCAAATTCACTATTTTCTACAAAATGATCAATTTTTTCCTCACATGATCTACTAAAAATGATTTTATTATATTATTGAGCCAATTTTATACCATGCGCATACCCTATAGCTCATTAGCTAGCTAGATATCTAGTATTTCATGGGTCTCAAGTTCGATCACTTCCTCCTCCAATTTTCCACTTTATTAACCGATTGTGGAGGTAAAATCCCACAAGTAATGGTGGCCAATGTGGTTGGTGTTTAAATTTAGACGTTCTTCTTTACACTCATGTGGTTGTCACCATGCCATTGCTCTTGTTTCTTCCTCCACATATATGGGAGATGTTCCATTATTCAAATGCACAGTGTTGGGCCAACTTGTTAAGCCATGTGGGTGGCGAATGCGTGTTCATAAGGTCACATTGGAGGTTGTCATGGGTTTGATAATTCATACCGTGATCCATCCAAATGATGTGATTATCTTGGTCGAGCTATGATAGTCCACGTAGTGGTGATCTTGGTATGTTTTTATCCTAACGGATGAGCCGAGTAGAATGAAGCTAGGCCCAAATATGTATGACAGAGGATCACTTTAGAAATTTCGTTGTGGTTTGACCCACATATAGGTCAAGCTCTCTATGATTAAGACATGATATAACCACCGAGTTATATGGACATCCGATGGGGAGTTGACCACCACACCAAAATGCATAGAGTTAATCTTGGTGGCTCCATAGCTTGCACACGAACTAGCTCAATACAATACAATACTAAATAGAAACCTATATTATAAATCCCACATGCATCCCGCAATGATGCACTATAAGGGATATATATTGAAAATTGTGACTTTGTAAATATAAAAAAGGTGGAAAAGGCACCCATCCTTATAAAAGTAATTCCATCATGGATGAGGGCCCACCCATCCGATTACAAGTGACAAAAATCGAAGTTCAAAACACATTTTTAAATTTTTCCCATTTTTCACTTTGTCAACGCATCAAGTCCGGATTGGCATTGATCAATTTTGACCCATTTGTTGTAACCATCATAAACCTTCTATAACATTTGTGTAATGCCCACTAAAATTCCCACATGAGGCCCAAGAACAATCTAGGGTTAACTAGGAAAAATTATGGAATAATTTTTTTAAAGTGTGCCCACAAAAGGTGTCGAAAACAACGGTTGCCACAATAACATTCCTAGGAAAAATATATTTAATAGAAAACATTTTCCTGTTATAATAATATTAACCCTCATTAAAACTAATGAGTATAACTAGTTCAAGCATGGTTAAATTCTCTCTAAGCGTTAATTTAATAAACAAGTAAATTCCTACTATAGTTAAATATTCCATAATTAAATTTAGAGGGTTAAAGGGCCAAAATTAATTAAATACCCAAGGTATTTAATTCCATAAATTTTAAACAATTAACAAGGTCCCCATTTACATGGGTTTAGAATAAACATCCCCTTACCCCATAAAGTGACCCCAAAAAGTCAACTCGTAATTTGAAATTAAAACATTTAAGTTAAAAGGGGTAATTTTCACTCACCCACTCCCTACCTACTTTTTGTAGGGATGAATCTCATCCTTGAATGGATTCAATTTGGGCCTCTAATTTTAAAATATGAAATCTAACCCTAAAGTATGCTTATGAAGTCTTCTTCCACATTTCATTTGGTTTATTTTTCTCTCTTTTGTTTTAGCAAGTTAAGGAGGAGGAAGGGAAGCCATTTTAGGCACTCCAAGGTTTTGGAGAGGTTTCCAAGTTGTAATATTTTCTATATTTTGTTCACACTCTCTCCTAGTGTTTCTAATGGGTTTACTCTATTTAGCTTAGCTTTCTTTGATTTGCCTAAATGAGCTTGTGGGTTTTGCCCAAATCTATTTACATAGCTACATTAGATAACTAGTTTTAGATTGAGAAAGTACATATATACATATATACATGTATATATTTAATTATTTTGTAATTGTTTATTTATATATAAGTGTGTGTGTGTGTGTGTGTGTGTGTGTGTGTGTGTATTTATATTGTAAAAAGATTTAATGAGTAGAAAACCCGACTAATAAAAAAAGATACACACACACACACACACACACACACACACACACACACACACACACACTTAGAAATGTGATTGTACATGCCGCAACCTTGGAATTATTTTTTTGATATAGGTCGTGTTTTCGTGCCGTGCACAAGGGTCTACATAGATATTTCTGTAGAGAGGAAGGTTGTTGGGAGGGGTCGGCGACCTCAACCCCCACACCATTTTATTTAATTAAAATGGGGTGGGGTTGGGATCCAACCCCTACCCACCCCAAACTTAAAACTATTGCCATAGTGGCCATGCCACTTTACAACAACAATTTTTTTCTCCTTTTTATTTATTTATTTATTCATTTTATTTATTTAATATAGTCAACAAATTTGTTCATTGCAATTTCTTTTCTTTACAATATTTAATATATACAATATTATATATGTTTATTTAGATATACATATACATACATACATATATATATATATATATATATATATATATATATATATATATATATATATAGATATATATATATATATATATATGCTATATATATAATTATAAATGACTATTTTTTTGTTTTTGCTTTTAAAAATGACACTCTAATACAATTTACTAATTTAATATTATTAATACCTTGATATTAATAATACTTTAGCTTTCATTAATTCCACTAACAAGGTAGTGTTATATAAATTAATATTAGAGTCCACAAATTTTAAATTCCAAATTTAAGATTTTTAGTGTAGTTTGATAGAAGTCTAGAGGATGCACAATCAAATCCGTTCCTTTTCAATTTATTATTATTTGATTGACTAAAGATATTTGTATAATCCATCTTAAATTTGACACAAGACTCTTCCAAACAATAGGGACTAAGGCTAATAGTAGCCAATCATTTTGATTCACTACATCAAATTTACAAAGGAAAGAACATAAATCCCATTTGTTTGACACCCACTTATTAAGATTTTTTTTTGAAAGTCCTTCTATACTTCCATGCAAATTTCCTTAAACTTTTCTATCCAAGGAATGAGTAAGAGGCTCACTAACTATCAAATGCAAGTGTATAATTAAAATGGATCTTTCTTTTCACATGAACAAGTTTACAACATTACAACTATTGGAATGCAACTCTCATTTTCACATTGTAACTTCTAATTAACTTTTGTACTATATATCCATTTTGGTCATTTCTTTTTCCTTATTACATATTTACAATGAAACAATACTACAATGAAACTAATATTTCTTTTCCATTTGAAAACTAATTCACACAAATCTTTCTTCTTCCCTTTCAATGTATAATACACTTCCATAGCCACAATGAAATGCAATATGTTTCTTCACAAGATCAAAAAAATGTTCTCCACTTGATGTGGAAAGTCATACAAAATGTAAATACAAGAATGAAATACATTATTACAATTTCTTCCACTCTAAGTGGGTAAATATACAAGGATGTTTCACATGGTCACCAACATGACTCCAAGCTCTAAACACCAACAAGGTAGCTCCTCCAAGAAATTTCTTGATTCACAACAAAATAGGGGAAAGCAAACACTCTCCACCCAATGAAGATATCCAATGGAGAAGAGAAGACATCCTCTCCATTGACCCCCGAGCCCCAACCACATTACAATGGGAAAATATTTCAACTCATGGAAACTACTACCTTCTACAATACTTAACATATAATTTCACATTCATTCCATTTACATACAAACACAACAACAACTCAACAAGAAGAAATAAACAAAGCAACAAGATCCCAATGGGAATGGGTGCCCACCTAAAGCGTCCAATGCATATCACAAATCCCCTACAAAATCTAATGCCTCCCTCAAGTACCCCTTATACCTCCATAAACTCTTATGCCTCCATCATAATAGGAAAAAAAGGAAATGCAAGCATCCCTCAAACAAGGTGGGGCACCCAACCCAAACTCCCTCCACAAAAGGGTAAACTCTTATGCCTCCCTACATGAAAACTCCCCATAGTCTCCTCCTACTCCAAAACTTAGGCAATCTACCCATACCCAACAACATTCCAAAGGAAAACAACACACAACACAAGCATATGAACACAAAAATAAAAAGAACATTATTTAACTAAGGTGAATCTCCTACCTCTCCATGGTAGATCTTGTTCCAAGTATGAAGTTCCAAGCTTCTCCAAAGACCAAGCAAGCATCCACCAAGCTCCAACAATCCACAAACTCTCTAAAAATCCTCTCACTCTCAAAAATACAAGAGACTAAAATGATCATGTAACCCCCAAACAAGCAAAAAGGATTCAATAAATAGATAAAGAAGAGGGAGGGATGATGGCTCCAACTAGAATGCCACCTCATTTCCTCTCCACTCCACATCACTTGGTCAACCTCATATTCCAAAGCACAATTATTAAGTGGTTGGAGGAATGACAAGAACCATACACACTCTGTCTAAGACCACTCCCCAAAGAGAAAAATTAAATATTTGAAAGAAAATGCAATTAACATTTCTCTTTTTTATCTTCCGGAAATACCTAATAAGGCCTAAATTTGACTCCCCCAACCCATATGTAGGTTTTGCATGGGAATTTAAGAGGTATGGGACAAGTTTGACTTGTCCCACAAGCTTCCAAATTTTGCCTCTAAGGCCAAATTCGAGTTTCCCATGAAGGGTAGAGTGTTCTACACTCAAGACTCAAGCAAACAACACTCAACACAAAATCCAAGAGTAAATCAAGTTTAATAAATGCACTCCTTTTTGGTCACATCTTTAATTAGTTTAGGAAAAATTTAAATTAGCTTAATTAAGGCACTACAACCCATGAATAATAAAGGGGTAAACATATATCAAAAAATCTAAATAATAAAACAAGTAGATTTCACTACTAAAAGAAAACACATATTAACATTATAAAAAGAAGTAAATTAAAACAAGACAACACATGACCCCTTGGTCACAATTTTCCCCTAACCAACATTTCTAATACAGACACAATTACATGCTGCAATGGTGACCCTAGTTGAATTCTTCTCGAATTCTCGATGTGGTTGATCTCCATTCCCCTATTGTTGTTGTGAATATAATATACCTGCAAAAAGAGGATACCTCTTTCGGCCTCGTGCCACATGAAAAAATCCATGCCAAAATATATGATATAAATCTAAGATCAACTATGTATGAATTAACATCATCTATGCAAATACGATATCACTTAAAATTTCTAGCATATTTCTATTCCACATTTCATCCATGTCAAACGATCACAACATTAATCCAATTATCAAAGGTCTACTCAATATGACTAAATATATCACATGTAAGAAATATAGATAAATAACCATGTCAATAGTATATCAATATCAACATCAAATGTATCTAATGGTTCATATGCATAATATACGAATCAAATCAACAAAATTTAATATCTCTGATATCTACTAACATGCTAAATAAAAAGATATAATATATCCATAAGTACAATCGACAATAACAAAATCGATAATAAAAAGGTGTCAAGGGAAGTGGGCACTACATAAACCTCCCCTTAGACTTGAATTCCTCCTTAAAGTCACTAGATTAAGTGTGGGAAATACACTCCTAACAATGTAGCATCCTCTCATGTAGTTTTAGTCTCATCATAATGTCCCACTACACCCGAACCTAGTCAATCTCTCTGTCACGAATGCCCGTGGTCTGCACTCTATAATGCGGATGGGATCCACTATCACATGCTCTTGATATTACACCTACAATGCAGTCTAATCTATCACGTGCGAAGGATAAGAAATATATCTTCTTTCCACGAAACATGAAACACATCATGGACGGGAGACAAGATAGGTAGAACACTAGCATGCAGTGGCCAAGGGACCAATGCACTCCAAGATCTCAAAGGGACCCACAAACCTAGGAGCAAGCTTAGAACCTTATCTCGTAAGAGATAGGACTATTATGCGGTGCGACACGAAGAAACATCTTCGTGCCTACCTCAAACTACAATCTTTCCGATGCTAGTTTGCATACTTCTTTGTCTATCCTACACCTCTTGTATTATTTACTCCGATCAATGTAATCTATTGCTCCATATCCTGCAATAATGTTGTACTAAGAGAGACCCCGTCCTATAACATGTCCCAACTAAGAGGTTTCCTTCACTCTCTACCATATAATGCCTGAAAAGGAGCCATGCATATAAAACTCTAGAAACTATTATTGTAGGAAAACTCCACCAAATACGTATACTCCTCCCATCTCGACTAGTGATCCATAACATACATCCTAAGGATGTCCTCCGGATCCGATTCACCCACTTAATGCCCATATGTCTCGAGGGTGATATGTTGTACTCAAATTGATCCTCATCCTGAGAGCATGCTACATGGTGGTCTAGAAATTACAGATGTACAAAGGATCGTGGTCACAAATGATCTTCCGTGAAATCCCGTGCAATCTGACAATCTCATCAAGATATACCCGTGCCACTACACTAGCTATATAGGTGGTCTTCACCGGAGAAAAATGAGACACTTTTGTAAATTTATCCACCATGACCATGATGGCATCATGGTGGTATCTTGACGTCGGTAACCAAATGATGAAGTCCATGGAAATGGTGTCCCACTTCCACTCCGATATGGTGTGAGCAAAGAGAAGGATAGTTGGATGGTGATGCTCTGGCCACCCTCTAGCACTCTACTAAGCGGTGTGACATGAACAAAGCCATGTCTCTCTAAAGTCCTCTCCAATGGTACAACTATCTCAAAGTGGCGTGCATCTTCTTCACCCCGGGATGGGCTAAATAAGGTACATGATGTGCCTCTGTCAAAATGTTTTATCTCAATCCTCCATCTCTAGGAACATATATCCAACCTCTATGTCTAAGAATGTCATCTTCCTCTAATGAAAATCCATCAAACCTCCCCTCAAGGGGTCTCTGAGACTCAATCTCTGCTCTGGCTAAAGGTAGAAATTGTCCCGAGGATGCCGCTAAAAATCCTACTCTATAAATTTGTGCCCACTGCAGAGCCATAGCCTCATGTCTCTATCTACTCAAGGTTTCTGCAGCCACATTCTCCTTCCCCTTCACATGCTCTATCTCCATGTCATACTCACAAAGTAACTCCATCTAACAAAACTGATGAGCATTGAGATTGGGCTGCGTGAAGAGGTGGCGAAGGCTCAAGTGATCAGTCCTGAGTGTGAATCTCTGGCTAAGAAGAAAATGTCTCCACCATACCAAGGCATGCATAACTTCTATAAGCTCAAGATCATGAGTTGGATAATTGAGCTCATAATCCTTTAGTTTGCGAGACTAAAAACAACTACTCTTACCTCCCCGCATCAATACACCTCCAATTCCTATCAAAGAAAAATCTATGAAGACATATAATTCACCCTGAGGATCTGGTACTGCAAGAATAGGTGTTGTCATGAGGCATTCCTTTAGTGTACTGAAGGCCTGCTCACATCTGTCTGACCAAACAAACTTCTTCCCTTTTTGTTGAAGGGAAGTGATGGGGTGCGTAATCTGAGAAAAGTCCTAAACAAATCTCCTATAATATCCTATCAAACCCATGAAGTTACGCACCTCAATCACACTAGTGGGTGCTAGCCAATCCATAATAGCTCGAATCTTGGAAGGAGCAACTACAATACCTTCCCTAGAAATGATGTGGCCCAAATACTCCACCTCTGTCAAAATGAATCCACACTTCTCCAAGTTCCTGTAAATATGTTGCTCATGAAGATGAAGAACTGGCAAAGGTACTCCTCACGCGTACGTGAGTAAATCATAATTTCATCAAGGAACATGAGCATGAAGTAATCTAAAAGGTCCTAAATGCCCCATTCATCATACACATAAACACTTCAGGGGCATTCGTCAAACCGAAGGGTACCACTATGAACTCATAGTGGCCATATCTCGTATGGAATGCGGTCTTATGAATATCGGCCTCTGTAATCCCGAGATGATGGTACCATGATTTAAGATCTATCTTGGAGAAATTTATAGCCCCTTCATCTCGATCAAATAAATCATCAATGAGTGAAAAGGGGTAACAATTATTGATCGTCACTTTGTTCAAATGATGGTAATCAATACACAACCATAGAGATCCATCCTTATTATTCAAAAATATCTCTTGAGAAGGCCCTCAAGCTGCACCTTGAGCTCACACACTCAAGGGTAGTCATATGATAAGGTGCTCTTGAGATGGGATTTGCACCCAAAACCGAGATCTTTATGGAAATCTATGTAACGTGGGGAGGTAACCCCGTGGCTCCTCTGAAACATGTTAGCAAACACTCTCAAGATGGGATGGTCATCAAGGTATGGCCCACTAGAGTCATCCTCTGATCTGTCACTAACTATGACATCATACAACTAACAACCCCATCACGCACATCGCTTAAGGTGTATAGCAGAGATGATGTGAATGGAAACGGGTCTCCTAACCCATGATATCACTGACTCTACTCCAAGGTTATCCATGCAAGAAATAATCTTATGGTAATAGTCTACTCTAGCTATATGATCGATAGTTATTCCATGCCCAAAGTGATACCATAGGAGCATAAAGGAAGGATTCAAAGATCCGTAGTGGTGAAGGGTCCCAAATCCACTACACATTGCTTAAAAAAGGAGTCTACATAATTTTTTTCTCCAGAACCTCTCAACGTCCCAACTACGACCTTACCTAACTGCCACCAGCCTGCAACACTCTACTAAGGATGGTGCAATAAAATAATCAAAAGAGCTAGAATAAAATAAAATAGAAGTGAAAATACCATCAATACTACCTGTCATCTCTATCATGGTACTTTTGTGCTCAGCCTAGTGGTTCTCAACTGTAGCATAGATTTGATGACTCTGTGCCATATGTCCAACAGTAGGATCTGAGATCTGTGTCTTACCCTTGTTACTAGGTTTCTTTGGGCACTCTCTCTAATGGTGTCCAACAACACCACAACAATAACAACTGCCTGGTCCTCTTCAGTGGGATGCAGTTATAGCTGGTACTCTAGAGGTTTGAGCTATGGATCCCAACGATCCAGATATGGACTGCTAATGTCTCTGCTGACGAGATCCTACTAACTGAGCTCTTTTTGTACCCTGTGTCCTGATGGAACCCCTATCAGGAGGCCCCATACTCTTTCCTCTCTACGCATAAATTCTCTAAGGAGTTCTGTAAGGTGGGTTGGTCTACTATTGAGGTGGCTACAATGGTGGCCCGAAAGAAGCCTGTCTACAACTATGTCCACCATGTGGAGGAGGAACTGACCCCCTCGATCTGCCATCCTACATCTACTGGATGTGGCTCTGAACTCTGTCTCTAGCCTGCTGTGTCTTCCCTCATGTCTCCTCTACAATATAGGCCTTCTCCATGGCCTCTGCTAATGTCTGTGGGTAGTGAATGCGCACCACGCCACCCAAATCCAAGTTCAAGCCCCGGATGAACTTGTGAATCCATACCTTCTCATCTTACATATAGTCAATGTACTAGAGTAGGTCAAATAATTGACTCTCATACTCGGATACAGATCATTGATGCCCCGAAGGCTTATGAAACTCGTCTATCCGCTACTGAATAAACCTCCTGAGCAAATACCTCCTCCTGAAGTGCTCCTCAAATAGCTCCCAGGTGACTGTCTCCGAGTCAACTTGGAGCTTCTTCTCCTTAGTCCTCCACCAAAATCTTGATCCATCCCTTAGAAGATGGATCACAACACAAGATGTCGTGTTACTAGTACAAGGAAAGATCTTGAACCATCCACTCAAGCTCACCAACCAGGGCATGTGTTTGAAAATTACCTCGTGTCACCTGAATAGTGAGATGGTCATAGCTTCAGGATCTCCTTGATATGGTCTGTAGTTGACATCTGACGACCCCTAGGTCTCTTTGCATGCTCCTCTCTCTATCTAGGGCTCCGAGACCTGTCCCTAATTCTTGAGATCTTGTTCCCATGTCCTCTCTGTGGTGATTTTTCCCTAGCCGACTTTGTATGGAAGTGTTCTGCCCTATAATCCTCACTATGTTGAGGGGATACATGGGCCTCCATTGACGGTTCCATGCTATGTCTAGAAAATCTTCCTCCCAAGGGCTCTTCGTGTATAGCGACATTGAGGTCTTGAAACATCTGTAAAATTTGAGGTAGAATGGCCGCGATAACCTACTCTGGAGATGGTATATCTAGATCTATGTGGAAAGACCCCTCATCTGATCCATGCCTCCTGCATGCATCAAGGTGAGAGTTAATTTGTTTTTCTAGGTCTTGTTTCAACTTTCTAAGTTTTCTAACTCATACAATTATCAAACATTATGGTTTTCAAGATTAAAAGAATTCTATTTTACACTAGGTTACATATTCATGTTTCATGTTTTCTATGTGTTCCCAAGGGTCCAATTTTTGAACCTTGGGCTCTGATACCTAGTGTAACGCTTGATAAAATTCCCACACAAGGCCCAAGAACAATCTAGGGTTAACTAGGAAAAATAATGGAATAATTTTTGTTTAAATTTTTCCCACAAAATGGTTTTGAAAACAACGGTTTGCCACAATAACGTTCCTAGGCACAATATATTTAATAGAAAACATTTTCCTATTATAATAATATTCACCCTCATTAAAGCTAATGAGTATAACTAGTTTTTAAAGCATGGTTAAATTCTCTCTAAGCGTTAATTCAATACACAAGTAAATTCCTACTATAGTTCAATATTCCATACTTAAATTTCAAGGGTTAAAGGGCCAAAATTAATTAAATACCCAAGGTATTTAATTCCATAAATTTTAAACAATTAATAAGGTCCCCATTTACATGGGGTTAGAATAAACATCCCCTTACCCCATAAAGTGACCCCAAAAAGTCAACTCATGATTTGAAATTAAAACATTTAAATTAAAAAGGGGTAATTTCCACTCACCCACTCCCTACCTACTTTTTGTAGGGATGAATCTCATCCCTTGGATGGATTCAATTTGGGCCTTTGATTTGGAAATATGCAATCTAACCCTAAAGTATGCTTATGAAGTCTTCTTCCTCATTTCATTTGGTTTATTTTTCTCTTTTTTTTTTTGCAGGTTAAGGAGGAGGAAGGGAAGCCATTAGAGGCACTCCAAGATTTTGGAGAGGATTTCAAGTTGTAATCTTTTCTATATTTTGTTCATGCCCTCTCCTAGGGTTTCAAATGCGTTTAATCTATTTAGCTTAGCTTTCTTTTATCTCCCCAAATGTGCTTGTGGGTTTTGCCCAAATCTATTTACATAGCTACATTTGATAACTAGTTTTATTTTGAGGAAGTATGTATATATTTATTTATTATGTAATTATATATATATATATATATATATATATGATAAAAAAAGATTTAATAAGTATAAAACCCGAATAATAAAAAAAATATATATATATATATATATATACACACTTAGAAACGTGATTGCACAGATGCAACCTTAAAATTTTTTTTTTTTATACAGGCCATGTTTTCGGCAAGGAACAGGGGTCTCGAATAGAAATTTTTGTAGAGAGGAAGGTTGGTGGGGGCTTTAAGGCATTGAGGGTGGGGAGGGGTCGGTGACCCCAAGACCCACCCCATTTTATTTAATTAAAATGGGGTGAGGGTTGGGGTTAACGACCTCCCCACCCCAAACTTAAAACTATTGCCATAGTGGCCGCACCACTTTACAACAACAATTTTTTTCTCCCTTTTTTAGTTTTTATTTTTATTTTATTTAATACAATCAATTTTTTTTTAATTTTTTTTTATTCTTTACAATATTTAATATATACAATATTATATATGTTTATATAGATATACATATATATCTATCCATATTATGCTATATATATATAATTTTAAATGACTTTTTTTTGTTTTGTTTTTAACAATGACACTCTAATAAAATTTAGTAATTTAATATTATTAATACTTTGATATTAATAATATTTTAGTTTTCTTTAATTCCACTAATAAGGTAGTGTTATATAAATTATTATTAGAGTCCACAAATTTTAGTGTAGTTTGATAGAAGTCTAGAGGATGCACAATCAAATCCCTTCTTTTTCAATTTATTATTGACTAAAAGTATTTTTATAATCCATCTTAAATTTGATGCAAGAATCTTCCAAACAATAAGGACTAAGGCTAATAGTAACCAAGCATTTTGATTCACTACATCAAATTTACAAAGGAAAGAACATAAATCCCATTTGTTTGACACCCACTTATAAAGATTTTTTTTTTTGAAATTCCTTCTATGCTTAAATGCCAATTTCCTTAAACTTTTCTATCTAAGGAATGCGTAAGAGGCTCACTAACTATCAAGTGCAAGTATATAATGAAAATGGATCTTTCCTTTCACATGAACAAGTTTACAACAGTACAACTATTGGAATGCAACTCTCATTTCCACATTGTAACTTCTAATTAACTTTTGTACTATATATCCATTTTGGTCATTTCATTTTCCTTATTACATATTTACAATGAAGAAATACTACAATGAAATGCAATATGTTTCTTCATAAGATCAAAACAATGTTCTCGAATTGAGGTGGGAAGTCATATAAAATCTAAATACAAGAATGAATTACATTATTACAATTTATTCTACTCTAAGCATGTATAAATACAAGGAAGTTTCACATGGTCACCAACATGACTCCATGCTCCAAACAACAACAAGGTAGCTCCTCCAAGAAATTTCTTGATTCACAACAAAATATAGGGGGAGAGGCAACTCTCTCCACCCAACCAAGATATCCAATGGAGAGGAGAAGCCATCCTCTCCATTTACCCCGAGCGCTAACGACATTACAATGGGAGAAGATTTCAACTCATGAAAACTACTACCTTCCAAAATACTTAAAATATCATTTCACATTCATTCCATTTACATACAAACATAACAACAACTAAATAATAAGAAATCAACAAAGCAATAAGATTACAAGGCTTGAGAAGAAATCCAAAAGAGTAATACCTATGGGAGGCCACTTATTCCTCCCAATGGGAATGGGGGCCCACCTAAAGCCTCATATGCATATCACAAATCCCTAAAAACTCTTATGCCTCCCTAAAGTACCCCTTATACCTCGATAAACTCTTATGCCTTTCTAAATCTCTTATGACTCCCTCATAAATAGAAAAAAAGGAAATGCAAGCATCCCTCAAACAAGGTGGGGCACCCAAGGCAAACACCCTCGACAAAAGGGTAAACTCTTATGCCTCACTCTATGGAAAACACTCATAGTCTCCTCCTACTCCAAAAATTAGGAAATCTACCCATACCCAACAACATATCAAAGGAAAACAACACACAACACAAGGATATGAACACAAAAATAAAAAGAACATTATTTGACTAATTTGAAGCTTCTACCTCTCCATGATTGAGCTTGTTCCAAGGAAAACGTTTCAAGCTTCTCCAAATACCAAGCAAGCATCCACCAAGCTCCATCAATCCAAAAAATCTCTCAAAAATCCTCCCACTCTCAAAAAATACAAGATACTAATATGATGATGTAACCCCCAAACAAGCAAAAAGGATTCAATAAATAGAGAAAGGAGAGGGAGTGATGATGTGGCTCCAAGTAGGATGCCACCTCATTTCCTCTCCACTCTACATCACTTGGTTAACCTCATATTCCAAAGCACAATTAATAAGTTGTTGGAGGAATGAAAAGAACCTTACACACTCCATCTAAGCCCACTCCCCCAAAGGGAAAAATTAAATATTTGAAAGAAAATGCAATTAACATTTCTCTTTTTTATCTTCCCAAAATACCTAATAGGGTATAAATTTTACCCCCCAACCCATAGGCAGGGTTGGCATGGGAATTTAAGAGGTGTAGGACAAGTTTGACTTGTCCCACAAGCTTCCAAGTTTGGCCTCTAAGGCCAAATTCGAGTTTCCCATGAAGGTTAGAGTGTTCTACACTCAAGACTCAAGCAAACAACACTCAACACAAAATCCAAGCGAAAATAAAGTTTAATAAATGCACTCCTTTTTGGTCACATCTTTAATTAGTTTAGGAAAAATTTAAATTAGCTTAATTAAGGAACTACAACCCATGAATAGTAAAGGGGTAAACATATATCCAAAATTCTAAATAATAAAACAAGTAGATTTCACTACTGAAAGAAAACACATACTAACATTATAGAAAGAAGGAAATTAAAACAAGACAACACATGACCCGTTGGTCACAATTTTCCCCTAACCAACATTTCTAACACGTACACACAATTACATGTTTCCATGGTGACCCTAGTTGAATTCTTCTTCTGAAATTCCAATGTGGTTGGTCTCCGATCCCTCGATGTTGTTGTGAATATAATATACCTACAAAAAGGAGGATACCTCCTTCACCTTGTGGCTGCATTAAAACATCCATGCCAAAATATATTATATAAATATAAAATTAAATATCTATTAATTAACATCATCCTTGTAAATACGATATTACTTACAATTTCTAGCATATTTCTATTCCACATTTTATCCATGTCAAATGATCACAACATTAATCCAATTATCAAAGGTCTACTCAATATCACTAAATATATCGCATGTCAGAAATATAGATAAATAACCATGTCAACAGTATATCAATATCAACATCAAATGTCTCTAATGGTTCATATGCACAATATATGAATCAAATCAACAACACTTTAATATCTCTAATATCTACTAACATGCTAAATCAAAAATAGATAGTATATCCATAAGTGTAGTTGACAATAACGAAATTGATAATAAAAAAGGTGTCGAAGGAAAGTGGGCACTATAGTTTACATCCAAAATTTACTTTTTAATTTCTTGATATCATTGGAAATCTCTCGAGATTCTATACTACTCGGTCATGCTTCAGGGAGGTTTATGAAACACCTACACTTCATGATGTTCTTTGGATCATGTGATAAGAAAAGGTGCAAATGGATTGTCAACAGAAAACGGCGGTATATCCTCATCACTAAATGATATATCATGTGGTAGATTTTTGAGAGACTGAATAAGATGTGTGAAGGCCACTTGTGAATTAGTTCTTTCAACCTAGATAAAATGAAGGGAATCATATAATGTATGATGAAAATCAGATATACTGCATAAGATATCATAAAAAGACATTTTTGTAGGTGTTTTTTTTAATTTTCTCAATGATGTTATAACCTTAAGAGGTGGTTACGAAATTATAGAAGTAATGGGTTGTGGAATAGATACTTGGTGGATTTGTAGGATGATGAGTGTAGTGAGTAGTGAATACATTGATGGTTACATCATCCATATGAGTAATGAAGTGGGGGATTCTGAGTACAAACTTGCATAAAATCAGCAATGGTAGTAATCATGCCAAAAACCTTATTTTGGGTGAAAGATGGATAAGAAGATTGATCCATAAATTCGTGAGGGAGGAATATTATGATGCATTATCATAGGGTTGGGTTTGAGTTAGTTATTTCACCAAATGATTTAAGAAAAAAATACATTTATTAAACCCTAATTGCAAAGTAACTGAATGTACATGATGATATATAGATAATATGATACACTATAACAAAATAAATAAGCAAGTAAACATGAAACCCCAAGAACAAGAGAGAGAGAGAGAGAAAAGGACTTTAGCTGATTTACACCTGATCTTGAGATGTTTTGAACTAGGAAAATACTCGAGCATGAGGTGGTGTGTTCTGTTAATTCTTAAGATAAATTATGCAAGATTTGGATAAGCACATACTAGGGTGCCAAGACTCGGGTTAGGGGCATCGAGAGCACTAGAGTCTACTACTAGGAACTCATTACTACGTAGGAGATTAGAGATTGATTTCTAGAGTGTCGTAAGAGTGTCTCTAATATTTTATGTTTCTCGCCTATATGTCTTAATATGATGTACAAGGTACTTATGACCTAAAAAACAAATATTCACCTGCAAAACCCACAATACCACATAAAATCCAAAAAAAAAGGATGCAATATGGGGAGTCAGGCTAACCCCAAGAGTCATTTGACAGAGTGAACTTACGACCAAGCATTTCATTGCATCTCAAAATCTATATAATTCTTGTGAGTGTGTAAATGAATCATCTGCTAAGATGCCCTTATGTAAGATGTAATAGAAATCATGCTAGATTTGGTAGAAAGATGAAACTGTGTGTGTATGAATAGGATGAAAAACCTTTTCTTATGATGTATATGTATAAATAACAGTCCTTTGTCCCTTATATGAATGTTATATGGATTCCTTTTGAATGTTTTGGATATCTTTTGATGCAAGCTTAGGTTATAGTAAGTATGCTTAGATATTTTGATTTATTTTCATCACATAACTATGTTTTTATATGATTACCTTGTTTGAATTTCATAATTCACAACCGGAAGGCCGACCCATAAAAATAAGATTCCCAAAAGATAAAAGAGGCAAAAATAGTGATTAAAGTGGAAAGAGGTCGGGGGATCCTGGAGGTGACAAGGGTGCCTCGGGTGTTGGTGTCTTGGCTGGGCACTAGTGTTTGGAGCCATAAATTTTAATTTAGCCGAACATCGATTGGGTTTTTGGGAATGAAAAATAAAATAAATAGAAAGAAACAAAGACAAAAGGAAAGCCACGGTCATCAATTACAAGTTTTCTTGGTTAGGAATCATATGAATACCATTATGCTTTTAGGACGTAGAAATGTACCCAAGTGCATGATTTTTGTCTACATATTTCACCAGTTCCTTCTATGTGTAATATTTTCCATGATGTATTTGACCACCATGGTGGCTATTTTATTAGAGTGATAGTTTTTTCTCCCGCCGTGTTCATTTTATTCTACCTCTCAAGAACATATTCAATTCTTCTATTTCCCAGTAAGATAATTAAGGGGGCATCACAAATACCTAAGTAATTGTTCTTCTCTAAACAAAAATAGTTATTTAATATTTTTCATATTTCTTTCCAATATTAATTCTCACATCACATGATCAAAAATTGGTTAAAATCTAGACATGTAAAATCCATAGTGTTTATTTAAATGGAAATTTTGTGAACAATTCTAACACACATATTTATTTATTAATTACGAATTCCTACATTAGTAAAATAAATTGTTGTTATGCAAATCATAGGAATGAACATAATTTTAATAATTGCAATACTTTTAATTTGTTAATTCATAAATGACTATTGATTAAAAAAATTTCCACTTCATCTATTAAATAATGTTCCTTCATTACTTAAATACCACTTCAAATCATCTCTACATCTTTTCAAATTATTCTATTGACTTTATAAACTACTATAGGAATTTTAATTAATCCTAAATTATTTAATTGAAACCAATTTCTTCGCATCTAATTCCCATTTAGTATTATTCGTATTTTATAACTTATAATACTAATTAACTAAGTGTAATCCTACATCCCCATTACATTACATTCACTAGGAATAACACTTTGACGAAAAAGTAAAGATGTAAATGCAACCCTATACCCCCTTCCTAAGACACATGTAATTATGATCATGACATTCTAATTATATAAAGAAAAGGTTAAATTGAAAACTGTTTGTGATGAACAATAAAGAAGATAACAAATAATGGCTCATGGAGATTTGAATAGGCCTTTTTCTTTGCAAAAAACACACTCTAAGAAATCTATCATTGTTTCTCTTTTCTTACATTTAGTTCAACAAGAATACCTAAAAACAAGAGAAAAATCCAACTATCTATGTGAGAGGTATGTGTTTACTTCTTCGATGCTTTTCATTCTCTTTCTTTTCCTTGTAAATATGACATCCTTATATACTTAGATTCTAAAATTATTAATACGTGATTATCTTGGTAGGTGTAAATTCAATTCATGATATAGAGTATACCATTTTATAAAATATAGTATACACTCTCACACTAAATGGATGTCAGCCCCAAAAGGACATGTCCTCTTGCCTTAAAGTTAAAATATTATAAATTAGTTGTGTTTGTAACTATTATGGCGAAACCATAGGACCCCTGATTGCTCACATGTGAATGGTTGAGGAAGTCAATGTAATTCATCAAACATGGAGATGTCCCAAAGTATTGTACTTTGCAATCGGGATAACCCTCCGGAGAAGGTCATCTTCCTATCCTAACCTATTGCCAACTACTATAAAGTATAGAGAGTTGTAGATCTAACACTAATCTAACATTTTCCCAAGGAGACAGAGTTAGACAAGATCCATGAAAATTAAAATCTACTCCAAGGAAGGTGATGTGCCAAGAAGGATATTGAAAACCCGCATAATAAACACAACACTACCAAAACCTTATAATGAAAATAAAAACAATACAAAATTACATTGCGTGGAATGAAAGACCAAAAAGTCATAATATAACACAAAAGAGGGTTTGAAGCATCCTCGGATCTAATTTTATTGCTCTCAAATTTCATACAATACATCGCATTTAGGGTCAAAGGCACAAAATTTTACATTACAATGCTATATAGGGAGGTTTGAAATCTCAACAAATCTCTTATAGAAAATAAGAAGGGAGGGGCATATACAATTTTTCCAACCTTTTGAAATGAGCCCCTCATTACAATATATAGGAAGTATGAGAGAAGAGAGAGAGATGAATTTAAAATCATGCTTCAACTACCCTAAAATGCTTTAAAATAACTTGCAACAATATTGTGCGTCACCGCAAAACCCATACCTCTATGTACTTCGCCTTGTTGAGAAGAAAGGAATCCCATACCTTCATAGTTTGGTATGTGATAAATATGGAAATACCCTCCAAAATGGTGGACTGTATTTTCCTCATTTTCAAATACTTAACCTTACTAATCTAAGATCCTAATAAAAATTTATGGCTAGATGAAGATGAGGGTGCCATTCTATAATAAATGCAGTGGTTGATCTTATTTTTTGAAATCTGATCTGCATCACATCCTCTAAAATATGAAATTTTAGACTTTCAGGATTCAGACCTTCGGGAATTTTGACATCGAGGTCAATGTATTGTTCATGACCGGGTTAGCTCAAGATTTCTAAAATGCCAAACCTGCTAAGTCTGAAATTCGGACTTCGAATCTTTTACTTTGAAATCATGTTGTATGTGACACTATTCATCCATCCACGCCCTGGAATTTTCCAAAATTTTGAAACCCTGAAGTATAAAATTCAGGCTTTCGGTTTTAGACCATTTACTTTTCAAGCGTGTGGCAAGCCCTAAATGTTATGAAATTCAAACCCCGATGTCCAAAATTCAGACTTCAGTTTCAGACCTTTCCCATTTTCAAACTTTCAATCCACCAATTCCCCAAAATCTACCTCCAAAGATGACCCCAAAATTGTTGAACCTAAAAGGCATTGACCTCTCGAAAACCCCGAACCCTTTCGGACTTCGTGATTTTGGGCTTTCGGCGTTTTGAGCTCACCGATTCGGATTTCTCCAATATTGAGCTCTGAAGTTCCTATGACGTTGATCCTTGAAAAGGAATTGACCCCGATAACCCCCGAGCCCTTTTGTGCTTTGAGGTTTTAGGTTTTGGGCCTTTTGGCTAGATTTTGTGTTTTACGCGGTGAAAAATCTGAATCGCTCAATCCTCGAAGTCTGAAAGTTTCAAAATTCGGGCCTTTTTCTCTCCGAATTGCTAAGCAATTTATACATTTCCAAATCCACATGCCTTTGGCTCAACAAGTCATTATCAAAATGAGCCTAACCCCTTATGATCATTTCATGTCATTATCCCAAAGAATTTGAGCCTTGATTTTCCAATGCGAGCTCCCATGGCCAAATTGATCCTTCCATTTTCTCTCTGTGAGGTCTTGTTTGTCCGATTTTTCCTGAGGGGCAAAATTGGATAACAAAGTGACCTTATAATCCATTTTAATTTCCTACCTTAGAAAATAAGGAATTATCTTTGACATAGATCATTCAGGTTTTCCTCGATGATGCTTCTCAAACACATCATCATTATAATCTCACTTCTTATGATGACACATGTATGTAAATAAATCTCCCCATTACCATATTTACAAACTTTGAATTTTATTTTTATTTGATCTAATTACACTTGTAGACCACCTTGTTCATAGTAGTCTAAGATTTTATGTTACAAATATTACACATTCATTTCAATAAGTTCTTCTATGTAATACACATAGGCTCACTTTTACGACATTTACTCATTTTGTGAGCTTATCTTTTACGCACTCTCCCTCATGCACTCTATCCACCATCCTTTTTATTAATACTACTTTCTTTGTGAACTTATCACAACCCGTTTATTAATACATAAATCATTCGCACAATGTTTTGAAATCCCCTCTTATTATGATGGGTCCTCCTTATTTCCTAGTACTTCCTTAAGCTCTATCTGTACCCTTTATTAGCCAAAACTATGATACATAATTACATTGGGCATACATTAGACATCCGAGGTACTTAAATTGATTTGTAGCTTTATTGGAATGATTGAGTAGTGGCATTACACTATATACTATTAAAACTAATAGTAATGGATTCCTCATCCAATGATCTTGTCTCAAGACTTTGCAATTCTTCCTCCTCTTCCATTTCTTTCTAAAATTCAAGTATGACCCTTTCATGAATTGTCTTATGTACCCATGTCAGCTTCAACTCACTATTTTCCAACTACCTCCTCCAAATGTTTCACTTTCTTTTTTTCGATATGATTTCCAACTCACCCTTTAAATCCACCTTTTGACTATTGTGGTGTCGAATCTCACCTATATTTTTCCCTTGTTGGTTTGTGATCAATCCTCTTCCACCCAACTCTAACACATGACACATGCGCAACACAAGGTCGTAATAAAAATAAGTATAAGTTTCCTCTTCCTTCTCCATGGCTTCCTTAGAATCCTCCATTATCTTTTGTTCTTTAACTATTGTAAGAGTGTGTTGATATCAATTCAACCCAAAATGATAACCCCATTTCAATGTATTTTGATGGAAAACATGCGTTGTCAAGGTTTGGACAAGGAAGATGTTAACATTGTAGAACACCATAGATAGAGAGTTATAACTCCTTAATCTTTAAGTAGAGAAAATTCAAATTTGAACCATAATAATTACATAATCCATATCCTTCCAAAATATGATCCTAGTCCCTTGGAAAAATTTGTGCACGACATAGACATGTAGATAATATCATCAATGATATTATCTTAACTATATGTATTCCATCATAGACTAAGTTTCGAATAACTTAATGTCATGATCTATTGATGACTATCTCTTGAGTATGTTTATAGCCTTTTTGATACTCTTGTGCTTGGGTAACTAGCATAAATAGATTAGATTATTCCATTCTACTTCCTCACTTAATTATTAATTTTTGGACACCTTATATTCACATTTGTTGACTTTAGATATGATTATGATTGTTCATAATCTATATTATGAAATACACATTAACCATACTCATTTTATGTATTTCATGTCAATTTTTCAAAATAGTACACACTTTAAAAGATAAACGTGAAGGGAACAACTACTTGGATAATTTTAGAAAATGTACATATAGGGGAATGTTGAATCTCGTAGGAATCAAAATAATTATCTCGATCAATCCAAATAAAATGTTGATCATATGTATTTTATCAATCCACGGAAAAGTTATGATGAGAAAACAACTTAGAAATGATAGTATTTATATGCATAGCAATTACAAAGTTCTTGTTGACTACATCAAAGACTCCCACAACACAAGCCCCGAATTCTATCTATTATATATACACACATACATTTAGACACACACATATACACATATATACATATATATGTATATCTATATTTATACATGTGTATTCACGGACATACATATACATGTATATATAGAAATAATGTGTGTGGGGTTGTTATTTTTTATATTTAAGTTGTTGAGGCAATGTTAGGTGTGAAATTTCTATATTCACATTGAGGTTAGGTCTTAATGATGCCTCTCGCATTAATTCTTTAACTCTCAACATAAGAAAACAATGGTTCTTAGGTCACTTTGTTAAATATTACCCCACTAGAAATTACAAACAATGATGTCACTTAGTAAAACATGCCTCCAAAGTAGATGTTTCTAAGTTTTTATAAGGTGTCATTGGTTGCCCGGTTCATTGGTGAAGTTGTTTGGCTCACATAGAGCCTACCAAATATCATTTTTTGCTCAACACGAATGCCCCCAACATTCCAACACGGAGATATAGGCATTGAGACTAGGGTCATGCCCCGGTGACTTTGATAGTGTGGATGCCCCTTACACGTACTGCTTAGCTGAAGTTAGTTACAGATTTTATTTATACACTTACTAATACTATCCAGTTATAATACTTCGACATTCAACAAAAAAACTCATAAATCATTTCTATATATATATACTCTCGACATTTAATAAAAAAACTCATTAGTAATATATATATATATATATATATATATATATATATATATATATATACATACTCTACTGTATGACGTCCACACCATTCTTTTCGTACATTGCGAATTAACGAATTGATCGGGAGTTACTAAGACATTACCTCCGATTGAATTTACAAAACTTATCCCTAATATAGCCTTAAACACTTTCATACACAAAATGCCAAACAAATTTCATTTTCTCGCTCGTCTTTGATTAATCTATGCTTGCATTCCCAGTGAGTCGTTTCAGACCAGTGCTGCAAATAGATTTTGAAGGTGCGGGTCGGTTGTGGGCCATTTTTCACGTTGACAACAAAAATCAAAATGAAATCGTTAGGTCAGCCCATGCGTGATATCGAATCCCTCTCACATTTATCGGGTTATAATCACTTTTCTTAAAAGCCCAAAATAACATAAATTCATTTAATCTTTTTAAATATGTATTTTGAAGAATTAAAGTCGTCGTAATGTTATATCAAAATTATCTTAAAGTTAAAGGGTCACATTCAAGTCGACCATAAAGTCTGAGCTACATCAAAGTTAATAAAATTTGAAGAAAAGAGGAGACTAAAAGTATATTTTGAGAAGAAAGGAATATACATGTGATAACGAGAAGAAATAAGAAATGTGTCGAAATTCTAATCAACAATTTAAATTTATAGATTGATATAATCAACAATTTTAAAGTTATTGGTTGGCTTGAAAACATAACGTTTTGTTTTTGCACTTCTAATGATTTTTTTATGATTTCCTTTCAGATTTTAGTTAATATACTATTTCATTTATCTATAATATGTAGACTTTTAAAATTCAAATTACTACGGTGTTGACGTTTATATCATCACACAATAAGTTAAGAATTTAGATACTGAAAGACAAAAAACCATGTAGATGACCAAAAATAAAAAAATTCGCAATAACATTGATAACAATAATTGCAATACAACTATAAAAATTCCAAGCATAAATATGAAAAATATAAAAATATGTAAAGAAGAAAAGACAAATATGAATTTGACAAAGGAAAAATATAAAATTGATAAAAAGAAGAATCAAGAAATGTGTCAAAAAAATAAAAAAAAATAACAAAATCACAATCTCCAACCCAAATTAAAAACAAACTCTATTATCTTATTAATAATCAACAAACAGACAAACATAATGACACCCTAATAAGTAACCCGGAATCTCGTACTACCGAAAGTCTAATATACCCACTCATTGAATCTTGTAATTGCTTCAACGCTAAAAAAACCTCAGATACGTTAATGGTAGGACCGCTTTTTTGAAATATTTAAATTTTCCTAGAGCATATTGAATGCGCACTACGTTCCGTGTTCCCGAAGTCAGAGAAATTCTAGAAATATATGAGTGTAAAACAAAAAGAACGGTGCACGTTTAAAGTTGATCGTCTCCCTTTTCTGGGTTTCCAAAGTCGGTTGTTCTTAGCTGTTATCGTCCTGCAATTATATCAAATGACAAAATAGTCGACAGATCCAAAACTAGGGATTTTCCTGTCTGCGTGCACGTTTAGCGCGCAGAGCAGTATTGGTGACGACGAATGACTTGTTAAAAAACTTTAGTACCTAAAGTTAAATGGTCAGGATTTCATTCAACGGCTTTAAATTAATTAAGAAATTTATCATGCCTGGACAGGACATCTTGTCGCCAATATCAAAAGCATTTGAAAGATGAAGAATGAAATGGGAAAAGAAACATTCGTAAGTAATTACAAGACGGTGCCGGTGGTCAATAGTGGCGTACATAAAATTAGAAACTTTCATTGAGTGAATTCAAGTCTGTGCTCGGAAAGAAACACATAGGAAACGAGTAGGAAATCATGTGGAACCGAACGTTTACTGCGGTACCAGTGTGAAAATGACCTCTGTAATGGTGGCTTGCGCCCAAAACTTAGTGACAGTGTCTAGTCACATCGACCAAAAATTGGATTCTTCACCAAAGACAACTTTTTGACAAAATGGTATAGTGAAAGTCCGCCACCTGGTATTCCGTTCTTTTGAACAATAACATTCCACATTAAAAATTTTGTTTCTTCAAGCTTTTTTGTTTTCATGTTAGGGGAGAGACACCAATAGTGGTGCACCCTGAGTTAGGGAGTCACAAAATCAATTCTATAGAACGTGGGAACTTGATTTTTTGACCACCATAAAGTTCAAGATTTTTTAAAATTATATATTTTTTAAATAGTGTTGAATTGGAGAGAGACATATTTTGAATTTATTTAAAATAGTAAATTTGAGTTACACTACATTTTGATTGGGACCCATATCTAATCATGGGTGATAATGGTTGAACATTAATTTTTTTAAAAGACAAATCTTATATGTCAAGATGTGATTGGGTGTTATCATGTCAAAAATGACTAATCACTAGGTACTTTTATGACAACGATTAGGTGTTATGTATTCAAGACACTATATCCATGATTAGACCCTCCTCAACAACTGGGTGTCTCTCCCCTATTGCTAGATTTTGCAAGGCTTTTAAACGTTCTTATCCATTATATGTTAAAATACAACCACTTATAGAATATAACATTCATGGTTCCCGTGGAAAACATAATTTAAACATCAATATGATATGTGTTCGTACCCAAATTGATTCTCCCTCAATGTCTGAGCAACATCACCAGTATTGACAGGAAGCTTAGAGACAGATAGATCATAATGAGTCATTTTGTAGCCAAGGATGGGATCTAACTGGCCCTTTGTCACTCAGATGTGGAGAAATGGATAGCACCCACAAGAGGATTTGATCTATCCTCACTATTTTAGGTTGTGCCTTTCAACCAAGGTAAGAGAACCTTTTTGTAGCCTATTGTTTATGGAGGAGATGGAGATATCCTTCCTTGTGAAGTTATTAAAGAAACCTTGAAGAAAATATGATCAATGCAACAAAATCTAACTCTCACGAGTTGTCACTCTAGATAGTGGAGATATTTTCTAGACAAAGTTCAGGCCACTAAAGACATTTGAAATCTGATTGTTTCTACATGTTTTGGTAACATATTTTGTGCATTTGTACACACACAAGACAAACATGGTCAAATGCAGGTAGGATTGGACGTTTTTAATGAAGTTTTGGTGGGAGGTGAGGTAGATGGACTTGATTTGCCGAGCTTTAAGAGCTTCAACAAAATGAAAGGCTAAACCAACAGAATGCCACAGAATAGCTAAAATGTTTCTTTAACCAGAATATGTGCTTCAATGGAGGCCCAAATTAGCACTTTTTCACACAATCTATGAGATTCTAACACAAAGGATCAAGTTAAAGAACCCAACAAAGCATCAAAATCTAAGATCAATCACGCTTGAGGTACACCCAGAGGCTTACGTGACAATCCCTGTCACATGCCAGATGAAAGAAAAGTGATTTTAAATCATTTATTTCATTCCCAGATGAAAGCTCTTCTGAGACATGAAATTACAGATGCCACTAAACTATTATAAGGATTGAGACCTGTGTGATTTAGAAAGATTTTAATACAAGATTGCGATAGGAACAATAAAAACTATTTGCAGACATTCAAAAATGAAATGTATACACATTTTGCTCAAGATCAACACGAAAAAATCAAGTTTGATTAAATTTATCAATAGGGAAAGTTTCTAGAACAATCTCGAGCTTGTCACAATGGTCAGACACTCATGAGCACCTTGATACCATCAAAATTAATACAAAAGAGATAACCAAAGTTCCTCTAATGGCTTCTTAAAAGATAGGCTTTGTTGAATTTTCCTCTTGGGAATTTTCGTCGACCTCTAACACTCCAACCATTTGCATGATAAGCTCATGCAATTTATAACATTTTCCACTGAGTTTTCCCCCCTAAAAACCTACACATTGAGTGCACCAACGTTTGCCATGATCTCGATCGCGATTCCCGCAATTAGATTTGTAAAAGTTGTCGTGCTCGGGGCGGATCTCTTCAAATATCTCCCGTATTCAACTCCTCCTTCTGGTAGATCACCTTTTATTCAACTCACCACCATTTCTACCCCTAATGTCAAATTTGGTTCTATGTGTGCTAGGGAGAAGAAAAATGGAAGATCGATCGAGCCCAATAGCCATATCATTTTAATGGAAAAAGACGCTCTCCAAATCTTTCCCACCAAACTTCGATATAAAAATTAACTCCCTCTCTATTTGGCATATAGGAAATGCCAAGAATTCATGAAGACTCGCACTTCTAGGAGCTTTTCACTAAAATGGGGAGAAACTCGTTTCGACACACACAATTTTGCCGTTGATCTTCACTTTGAATTTGGGCCATCCACGTGGAAGATTCAATTTAAAATTGGCACAAGGGTTTCCTTTTGACCTTTTACAACCTTTTGAAAAAATAGAAAAAAAAAAAATTTTGCTCCGCACCTCCACCCTTACCGGAACAAATTTTTACTTGTGTCTATAGGTCATGCGGCCATTTTGAGGATTTTACTCATTAGAACATCAAGGGCAAAAACTCCAAGTTGCCCCCGATGGCCCGCCTTATGCCTTTTAACATTTTCAAAGCCAACCTTGACCTCCTTCTGTCGGACTTGCAGGCCATTTTGAGATTTTCATCCTTTTGATGAAAAGAGCTAAAAATCCAATTTGCCTCCGATGGTGCTTCGCTTCCCCTTTGAATTTTCAAACTTCTGCGTGTCACAATGGCGCATCTTGAGATGATCTCCAAAAGTTGAGACCTTAAATGAGCGTGGGTTTGCCACGTGTCGTTATAGCACAACTTCAAAAGCCTTAAGGTTTCAAAATGATTTAGTGGGGGTGTGCTTCCATTTTAGAATTTTATTCCATTTTTCCAAAAGAGCAAAACATCCAACTTAACTTCGAGGCCCGTATCTCCACCACTAGTTTTGCCATGTGTCCTCTGCGGGGTCAAAGTAAGACTTTTTCCCTGCCACTTAACATTTTCTTTAATCAAAGCCTGGCGGGGCCGTAGGGCGAGTTCAAACCTTGTTCCGAAGTAGCCAAAAGGAACAAGTTCAAAAAAGAACCCGTTGTGCCCCATCCAATTAGAAGAAGCCACGTAAGAACCAAAAGAACCAATCAGAAATGAGTAGGGCCATGAGACCCAATTTCCCCTTTTGCCAAAAAAGGAAAACACAATAAGTTAAAGGATTTTCCCTCGTCCCCGACCAATGCAAAATAATCCACATGATCGCCAAATACTACGGAATATTTTTGACAAGAAAAGGACACCCGCCAGAAAGTCAAAAACACATGAATTCATCATTCATGCCCAGAACCCAATTTTTTCACTAAGGATGAAAATTTTGAAACAAAACCAAGTGAATCATGGTTTCGAGCATCTTTCGACCATGGGTTTGGATTTTCAAAGGCATACAAATGTAAATTGATCATTCTTGAGCTTCCATGGTTGGGGAAAGATAGGGAAAATGACAAAGCCCATGATTTTGAAGAAATTAGGGCAAGAATAGGGAAAAACTCGAGACTCCTTCAAGGAGGGACATGACAATGGATTCTGCAAACAATTCAAAGTATTTCAAATGGAGGTAGAAGATTTCAACACACACATCAAGAGACAAAATGTTTCAGAACATGCAGATCAGAGGAAAATAATGGAAAATGGGGTGAAACAAATTTGAGCACCAACATCGGCTCCGAATTAGGGATGGGCACTCCCTGCGAGTGCCATAAGAACAAAGGTATACAAAGTGCCAAAACCAGGACCGTCTGCGAAAAAAATAGAGAAACGAGCAAAAATAGACCACCAAGGGCTAGAACAAACAAGAACATGAAAGACAGAAAACAAACCAACAAACTATACACTATACAAATGATGTTCACCTTAATTCTTTGGAATCAATCCAAGAAATGATTCAAATGCATGTCATTAATAGGAATATCAAGCAATTCACCATCTAATTCCTTTAAGAAGAAGGTATGTTCACCAATTCTAATATCAATGGAGTAAGGACCCATCCATAATGAGTCAAACTTGCCATGCTTACCCTTATCTTCATGTCTCATTATCCCATAGTAGCACAAGATCTCCAACATTGAAAGCTCTAGGAGTGACCTTCTTGTCCAATAACTTCTTCTTTTTTTCTTTGAACTTTACATGTATCTAGTGGGATGCCCTCATTTCTTCATCAAGTTTAATAATCTAGTTAATGCAAGCATCATAACGACTTACTTCTTGATCCTCCAGTTGTTGAATGAACTAATATGAGGATAATTACATATGAAGGGGCAGCAGGGACTGAGCTCCATATACTAACTCCAATGGACTCCTTCCAGTAACTCTTTTGATAGTGATCCTATCAATCCAAACAAAAAAATTCAACTGTTCACCCCATTTTCTATTGTTCACTCTAAGGTTCTTCTCGATAATCTTCGGCGGTTTTTATTACTAGAATCAGCTTTTCCATTTCCTTGGGGATTGTAATTAGAGGCATATGTCAAGTTGATCCCATACTCTTTGCACATTTCCACCAGAGGTTTAGCTCTGAAACTCATGGCATTATTAGCTACAATCTTGATTAGCACTCCAAACCTAAAAATGATGGGGTTCAACACAAAAATCCATGACAATTTGGTGTGTTTCCTTCTTGGTGGGGATTTCCTCCACCAATTTAGTAAAGTAATCGGTGGCGAAAAGAATCCACTTATGGCCAACACTTGAAGGGTCTGAAATCTCACCAATTAAATCCATCACCCATTGCTTGAATGAGGCTTCAATTGATATGAGCTGCAAAGGAAGGGAGCTTGAAGATTTCATTATTTTAGAGAAGTGGTGAAAACTCTCACATATTCTAACCAAATTAATTGTATCCTTGAAGAGGGTTGGCCACCAATAACCAACCCTCAAGATATTGTGTGTTGTGACTCTTCCAACAAAGTCCGCCCCACAAAATCCTCCATGAGGATTAGCAATTATTTTGGGGGCTTCATGTTCAGTAATGAACCTTAAGAGAACTCCCTCGGGGTCCTTCCAAGCTAACCCATAATCGCAATGACATATTTACGGGAAACCAACTTAATGGCTCTCTTCTAGTTCTTACTTAAATACTCGGGGTAGTTCATATGTACGAGATAAAAAAATAAATCTTTGTACCACTCGAACTCATCAATTTTTCAAAAACATCTACCCTACCTTCTTCTACCTCATTTACCTCAATAGTTTGCAAGTTTCTCTTAGCCATGCTTATCTAATCGCAAACCTCTTACCAGCTTCATGATTTGGACATCCATGTCATATTCTTGTAACTTGTTCACCCATTTGCATCTTTTACTTGAGACTTCCATCTCTGATAAGATTTCTTTCACCATGGTGTGGGGAACATAAGCAACAATCTAAGAACTCAAAATGTAATGCCCGAAAACCTATTTTTATTTTACCAAGACAAATTTTTGTTTCTCCATAATAGTGTATTTCAACTCAGCCCTTGTAATGCCTTACTAAAAAGGTTATTGGCCTCTCAGCCCCTTCATCATCTTTTTGCAACAGGACAGATGCAATAGTGTTCTCTGAAGCAAAAGAGAACATTTGAAAGAGCCTCTTATAAACTGGAGCTGCTAGAACAGGTGCATGCTTTAGTGCCTCTTTAATCCCATTGAAAGCTTGAATGGCATCCTCTTCCCACTTGATGAGTTGGTCCTTCTTTAACATGGAAGTAATTGGAATGGTCAACTCAACAAAGTTTGATATAAATCTTCTGATGAAGTTTATCGCCCAAAGAAGGACCAAATTCCTTTCTTATTTCTTGGGATTGGAACCTTGTTGATGGCCTGCACCCTTCTCGGATCAATCATTACCCCTTCTTATGACAAAATGTGAAAAAGAAATTTTGCCTTCTACACTCCAAATTGGCACTTCTTTGGATTGACTGAAATGTCATATTCTCTACATCTTATCAGCATCTTTTCTAAGTGCAGCAAGTGATCAGATCTCCTTCGAGAACACAGTTACATCATCCTAGTAGACAACAATAAAATCATTGATGTAACCAGCAAAAGCAACATCCATTTCTCTTTGAAAAGTTGCTGCAACATTCATTACTCCAAAGGGCATCCTGACATATACATATATTCCCCAAGGGGTTGTAAAGGATGTTTTAATCCTCTCTGATTCCTTCACCACAACTTGGTTTTAACTAGAGAAACCATCTAGGGTAGAAAGTAGCTCGAACCAATCACTAGCTTCAGTAACATGCTTTCCATGTTTGGTAAAGGATAATTATCCTTCATTGATGCTCTATTCAGATTTTGGAAATCAACACACATCTTTATGTCACCATTCTTCTTTATGACTGGTACTAGGTTGGAAACCCAGGAAGAATACCTTGTGGGCTGACTAATCCCTCCATCCCTCGCTTTTCTATATCTCTTATTGCATCTTAAGAGACAAGATTTGATTGATTGGCATCTATTTCTTCTTGAATTGTTTTGCAGTGGACTCCAAGGGAATCTCATGTTAAAACATATCCTCTCTGTATGTCTTCATCTCAGAATAAGTCCAAGCCATGCAATCTTGATATTTTTTCAGTAATTGGATGTAGGATTGCTTCTCCTCTTTGCCTTGAGATTACTTCTTAACAAAAGTTTCCTTGGTTTTCCTCTGCACCAAGATCATGCTCCTCAACATCCCTCGAGGCTGCCATATGCCTATTAATAATGCAATCAACATTATCAAAATTTTATTCAAGAGAAACCAACCCTCTAGGAATGGTATTAGGCTTTAGTTGAATGATGCACTTATCGAACAAGGTTTCCTTTTCCTCTATTGCTCATACCATTGGTTCCTAATCAATGCATTGATCGATAAAATATCCTTTATTATGTAGATATCTTTTGACCTGAGCATCATCATCAAGAACCTACCAATGCTTAATGTTGTCGGGAAAAATGGCCTTGTTAGAACCTCAACATCATATTCACAATATGGGGACATTACACAATTATCAAAACGAGACCCCAACACTGCAATTATTTTTACCAAGTCATTGAACTTCCTATCATGATGCACAATGTTGAATGAATCAAACATCTCAATAAAGTCTCAAATCGCATGCTTGTATTGTTTCATTCACTGATTATTTGTGGCATATAGTTTTCTAACTTCTTTTACAATTAGTTCTAAGTCTTCTTTGACAATGATGTATTTGACATCATATTTCCAAGCAATTCTTAAACCCAATAACAATGCCTCATAATCGTAATGTTTTTAGTGCACTCGAAGTTGAGTTTGAAGGAAGAAAAAACTTTTCCGACCTAGAGAAAGCATAACAACACCAGCACCACTCCCAAACTTGGAGCAAGCTCCATCAAACAAAAGATTCCAAGGAGACCCTACCTTTTCAAGATACTTGCACTCTTTAATTTTTGTGCTCTTTTCCATCAACATATCATATGAAGTTATCAGCATCAACACTTGTGTACAATACCTCATAGGATGCATTGTTGGGATCCTCAATAAAGTGCAACATCTTCTTTTCTCCATACAACTTGACAAGTCTACCCTTAATTGGGATAGTGGCATAGGACATATCCATTTGAACACCCCAAGAACACTTTGGAACACATTTTCTAGATAACAACATACCCCACTTGACTGGGAAGTCAACAATAACTATATCAAGTTTCAAATTACCACCTGAATAGGATGTAATTTGCACCACTGCACCCTTCACACACCCTACCACTGGTACCTTTATGTAATCCATAGTAGTTCACTTCCCATATGCAGATGTTACTTTGATATTCGGTTCATTCATAACTTCTGAGGCATAACATTGCATGATGCCCCCAATCAAACATATAGCTGTGTAGAAATCTATCCTTAATGATCAAGGTAGTGAAGAATGGATCCACGTTCAGCTGAGAATCTACCAAGGATGTTCCCAAATAAACCTTAGGTGGTTCATCTAGCTCTTATGATGCTGGTGGTGCCTCTAATTCTTCAAAGGACTAGAGTAGTCTTCACAATGTTTATATTTTTCCTAGGGCGTCTTCTCCTCTTTCAGCGCCAAATACTCAAGATCCATCTTCTTGTGCTTAGGAATCCTAAGCAATTCAACAATTGGAACTGAGATCTTGATCTAACTCAAGACTTGGGAAATATCATAAGGGACAGACTTTGGCAAGGCAACATTGAAAGGAAGGTTGACACACTCATTAAATGACACATGATTTTTGACAACTTGGGCATGAGGCAAGGTATGATTTTTTTGGGACAACAAGGCCCTTGGAAAATGCATCTTTCTTAGGAGTCTCTTTGGGGACATTTAAAAGAAATGGATTTCTTGGCTTGGCCAAAGGCCTTGTCCCTTTGACAACCCTAATTCTTGTGTTGTGCTCCTTTCTTGAGCCACAAAAGCATTCATCAACAACTACCTTTCCTCCTCATATTGGATGCCTCCATCATACTTCTTTATCATTAAATCTCTTAAATATTCAAAGTCATTATTAGGCAATTCAAAATCTTGTACAAAGATATCTACTTCTAAAGTATGAGAGGGAGGGAGAAAAGGTACCCGGTGAATGCAATCCCAAAATCGAGATGCGCTTCTAGCACCTATTGCTTCAGTTGAAGTTACCCCTTGTTGTAAGCTTGTGGAGCAACCCACCATGCAGAGAGATCATCATGAATTTCATCATAAGCTTCTTCCTCTTCTTGTTGATCTTCCTCACATGGACTATGGGGCATGAAACATCTGTCACACAAATCAATGACATTTGTCTCCTCTACATGAAACTTTGGTAGCCAAAGGATCATGTACCATCCTATTATCCCTCCCTTGAATCGCTTCTATTTCAAATCCAACAGGTCCCTTACCTATGTCATCGATATTTCATGATTTGTGAACTGTCTTGGACTTGTTGCTTGTGTTTACCTTGTGAACTCTTCCCACCCCTTTTCTACCCTAGCTAATTTGTATGATATCTCTTTGACACCCCTACCAAAGTTTTCACCAACTTCCTCCAAATCGGCGCAGCGTTGCTTATCCGAGATTTTTCTTGGTTAATTAGTTCTACACCATCCCTTTTTCGAGGCTTTCCAATTGCCTTGATGTAATTTTCTATTTACAGAGCCATGGTGAAGGCCTCGCCTCAAATTGGTAGGGTTCTTGTCCCTCAAGTAGTAAGAATCCTTTTTATCAAATGCATCTTAATATTTGATCAAACATGATTTGTCACATGGCCTTATCCTAAAAATAAATCTCCTCAAGGTCTTATTAAACCTTGTGTTGAAATCATGTCTTGACTCATTAGGATTCTTTTTGATATTTTCAAATTTCACAAAAGAAACTTAGGGTCAGTTCTATCACCATACTACAATCTAAATGCATTGTTCATCTCTTTCCAAGAATCAATTGAATTATTTGGAAAAGCTTTATACCATCCCTCGCATCCTCTTCCGAGTATGGATAAATAACTTGATATATACATCTTCACATTCAATCTTAAAGTCTTCCATCATATTGATAAAAATCTTTAGATGTTGATCACCGCTTATAGCGTTGTTTCCTTGGAACTTTAGTAGTCTATTCCTTACATCCTAAGGAACGCATTTGGATAACCACCATCCCTACAAAATTTATAGGTCCAAAGGTATTTACAACAAATGGGGTCAGGTGAGGAAGGGCCAAGTTGTTTTGAGGAGGTGACCACGGAGGGAGACAAAATGATGAGGGGAAGAGGGTCTTTGAAACACAGGAGTATAACTTCCAAAATGGATATACCCTAAAGGCCTTGTTTCTTGGAAATCCCTATCAAATTCTGAAAAGACAGTGCGAATGAGAAGAAAAATTTTAAAAATCAAATGAAGTTCCCTCTCCGGTTGGAGGATTCAATTCCACAAATAGGCTACCGATTGAAGCACTTGAATAACAATATTTAATGATATGCTGATCACTTTCATCAATGAAGATCCCTTTTCTTGTCTGCTAATCTCCAACAACTCTCTAGGATTTTCTTCCTTCTGATTTTGCTTTTCCTAGCTCTAGAAATAATGTCCTAGCAGGATCCCTAGCAAAGAAATATCTTCTTCCTTCCAGCTTTGCAAAGGTTAGTAACAAATCTCACTTGACAGAGGTTAAGACACTAATACTCATTAAGAATCAAATCAACCGGGAGTCACCACTAAGGATTTCCACCTTATTTTTGAAAATGCACTAAATATGATATGTCAAATGTCTGTCAATAGTAGCAACTAGAAATGGAAAGACCCGACTCTTCTTTACCCAAATTTATTAGTGAAAGTTAGTGCACTAGGTGTAGAAACTAAAAGAGTTACACATACACTTGTAACTTTGAAAAATTCGTAGAAGCACGAACAAAAATGATGTTTGAATAGATGTATTAGCACTTTGAGAATACAAAAAGTTTTTACCAAGGTCTGAATATGAAATGCAATCACTATGTCCCCGACAACGGCGCCACTCGGATGTTGGTGCTCAGATTTGTTTCACCCCATTTGCCATTATTTTCCTTTGATCTGTGTGTTCTGAAACATTTTGTCTCTCAATGTGGGTGTTCTGAAAGCTTCTACCTCCATTTGAAATGCTTCAAATTGTTTACAAAATCCATTGTCATGTCCCTCCTTGAAGGAGTCTCTGAGTTTACCCTGCTCTTTCCCTAATTTTTTCAAAATCCGCGGGCTTTATCATTTTCCCTATCTTTCCCCGACCATGGAAGCTCAAGAATGATCAATTTACATTTGTATGCCTTTGAAAATCCAAACCCATGGTCAAAATATGCTCAAAACCATGATTCACTTGGTTTTGTTTCAAAAATTTCATCCTTAGTGAAAAAATCAGGTTCTAGGCATGAATGATGAATTTATGTGTTTTTGATAATCTGGCGGGTGTCCTTTTCCTGTCAAAATTATTCCTCAGCATTCAAGGTCACGTGGATTCTTTTGGATTGGTCGGGGATGGTGGGTAAATTCTTTAACTTATATCTTTTCACTTTTTGGGCAAAAGGACAAATTTTGTCCCATGGCTCTGCTCATTTCTGATTGGTTTTATTGGTGCTTACGTGGCTTCTTCTAATTGGATGGGGCCCGATGGGTTTGGTTTTGAACTTGGTCCTTTTGGATACTTTGGAAAAAGGTTTGAACTCACCCCATGGTCCCACCAGGTTTTGATTAAAGAAAAATTTAAGTGGTAGGGAAAAATTCTTACTTTGACCTTGCAGGAGGACACGTGGAAAAACTAATGGTGGAGATGTAGGCCTTCAGATTTAAGTTCGATGCTTTTCCCTTTTGGAAAAATGGAATAAAATTCTATAATGGAAGCATGCCCTGGCCAAATAATTTTGAAACCTTAAGGTTTTTGAAGTTGCGCCATAACAACACGTGGCGAGCTTACTGCACTCATTTAAGGTCTCAACTTTTGGGGATCATCTCAAGATGCACCATTGTGACACGTGGTAGTTTGAAAATTCAAAGGGGTGGGGAAACAGAAGACTAGAGGTAAATTAGAATTTTTTTCCTCTTGTCATCAAAAGGATTAAAATTTCAAAATGGCCCATAAGCCTGACAGAAAGGAGGTAAAGGTTGGATTCAAAATGTTAAAATGTGGGAGGCGGGCCATTGGGGACAACTTGGATTTTTTGCCCCTTGATGTAAAAATGACTAAAATCATCAAACTAGCCGACAAGCTTGAATGAGAAAAGTCAAAACTTGTTCCACTCAATGGCAGAGGTGCAGAGAAAAATGGAATTTTTATTTCATTTTTTCAAAAGGTTGTAAAAGGTCAAAAGGAAACACCTGGGCCCATTTTAAATTGAATCTTCCACGTGGACAACCCAAATTCAAAGTGAAGATCAATGGCAACTGTGTGTCTGAATATGATTTTCCCCCCATTTTACTAAAAGTCTCCTAGAAGTGTGAGTCTTCATGATTTCTTGGCATTTCCTACATGAAAAATAGAGAGGGGAGTTCATTTTGATATCTAAGTTTCGTGGGCGAGATCTGGAGAATGAAATAAATAATTTAAATTAAATTTTCTTTCATCTGTGACAGAATTATCTCAGTAACCCTCTAGGTGTACCTTAGGCATGATTAATGTTAGATTTTGAGGATTTTTTTGGGTTCTTTAACTCGAGCCTCCATGTTAGAATCTCATATATTGTGTGAAAAAGTGCTAATTTGGGTCTCCATTGAAGCACATATTCTGGTTAAAGAAACATTTTAGCTATTTTGTGGCATTCTATTGGTTTATCCTTCCATTTTGTTGAAGCTCTCAAATATTCGGTGAATGAACTCCATCATACCTCACCTCCCACCAAAAAATTCATTAAAAACATCCAATCCTATATGTAATATCCCTGTTTGTCCTGTGTGTGTACAAATGCACAATTTATGTTACCAAAACATGTAGAAACAATAAAGATTTCAAATGTCTTTAGTAGCCTGAAATTTGTCTAACAAAATTTAGCACTTTTTTATAGAATAGCTAAAATGTTTCTTTAACAAGAATATGTGCTTTAATGGAGGCCAAGATTAGCACTTTTTGACACAATCTATGAGATTCTAACACGAAGGTTTGAGTTAAAGAACCCAACAAAGCATCAAAATCTAAGATCAATCATGCTTGAGGTACACCCAGAGGCTTACAAACAATCCTTGTCAATAGATGAAAGAAAAGTGATTTTAAATCATTTATTTCATTCTCCGAGATCTCACCCACCAAACTTAGATATCAAAATTAACTCGCCCTATCTTTTTGGCGTGTATGAAATACCAAGAAATCATGAAGCCTTGCACTTCTAGGAGATTTTAAGTAAAATGGGGGAAAAATCATATTCAAATACACAGCTACCATTGATCTTCACTTTGAATTTGGGTCATCCACATGGATGATTCAATTAAAAATGGGCTCGAGGGTTTCCTTTTGACATTTTACAACCTTTAGAAAAAATGGAAAAAAATTCCATTTTTCTCCTCACCTTCGCCCTTGACTGGAACAAGTTTTGATTTTTCTCTATCGGGCCCATGGGCCATTTTGATGATTTTAGTCATTTGAAGATTAAGGGGAAAAAAATCCAAGTTGCCCCTGATGGCTCGCCTCCCGCCTTTCAACATTTTCGAAGCCAACCTTGACCTCCTTCCTATCAGGCTTACGGGCCATTTTGAGATTTTAATCCTTTTGATGACAAGAGGAAAAAATCCAATTTTCCTCCAATGGTCTGCTTCCTTCCCCTTTGACTTTTCAAACTACCATGCGTCACAATGGTGCATCTTGAGATGATCCCCAAAAGTTGAGACCTTAAATGAGCACGGGCTCGCCACATGTCGTTATGGTGCAACTTCAAAAAATTAAGGTTTCAAAATGATTTGGCAGGGGTGTGATTCCATTTTAGAATTTTATTCCATTTTTCCAAAAGGGAAAAATATCCAACTTACCTCCAAAATCCCGCATCTCCACCTTTAGTTTTGCCACGTGTCCTCCTCATGGGGTCAAAGAAATACTTTTTCCTAACACTTAAAATTTACTTTAATCACAACCTTACGGGGCCATGGGATAGTTCAAAAAATTTCCGAATTACCCAAAAGGAACAAGTTCAAAAACAAACCCACTGCGCCCCATCCAATTAGAAGAAGCCATGTAAGCATTAAAAGAACCAATCAGAAATGAGTGGAGCCATGGGAGAAAATTTTCCCTTTTGCCAAAAAATCAAAAAGTGATAAGTTAAAGTATTTGCCTACCATCCCTTGACCAATCCAAAAGAAGCTACGTGACTTCTGAATGCTAAGGAATATTTTTTATTGATAAAGGACACCCACCAGGCAGTCAAAAACACAAAAATTGACTATTCATGCCCGAACTCGATGTTTTTTCTAAAGGTGAATTTTTTTGAAACAAAACCAACTGAATCATGGTTCCAAGCATCTTTCAACCACGGGTTTGTATTTTCAAAGGCATACAAATGTAAATTGATCATTCTTGAGCTTCCATGGTCGGGAAAGATAGGGAAAATGACAACGCCCACGGATTTTGAAGAAATTAGGGCAAGAACAGGGCAAACTCGGAGAATCCTTCAAGGAGGGACATGACAATGGATTCTGTAAACAATTCAAAGAATTTCAAATGGAGGTAGAAGATTTTAGAACACACAGATCAGAAGAAAATAATGACAAATGGGGTGAAACAAATCTCAGCACCAATAATATGTATGTTTAAAATTTAACCATCATATATATATATATATATATTGAAAATTACATTGTCTAATATTATATTACCTATTATGAATTTGTGATATTTATGACAATTAATAGCAACAAAAATGAAAACTTTGGCATTAAAAGAATAAAATATGTTAATATATTATTAATAAGAAATAAATAGTTGAATATATCATTGATAAAATAGAAACATCCATTAGTTTTGATTTAAATTAGTTTCATTTGATTTTTGTTTGTTTGATTTAATAAAAATATAGAATAAACTAAAAACATTAGATTTGAGATTTTGTAAGAAATATGAAACTTGGAGGTTAACTTTGGAGTCATGAAAGTTAGAAGTTGGAATTCATTTTGTACAAAATCACAAGACTACACTAGTGAGTCAATTCTATCAAGTTACGCAATAGTTTTTTTAATTGTAATTTGAAATAGTGTTTTAAGCATCTCACAAACTTTAATATTGTTTCGGGTTAAAGAACAATATTTTTTCCCACTTGCTATTCCAAAAACATGAGTAGGAGGTTGGACGGGTCAAGAATTAAGGGCGCTCACATGAACACTCCCTTCGTGGGAACACCCTTTTCTTGAACTATGACTTAAGCCATGGAAAGGTGTTCGTGTGAACACCACTTTTGTGTGAAGGAGTGTTTGCACGAACGTCATTTATGCAAATTCCCATTTTATATATTTTTGGTATCGCAGAGGTTCTCACTTTTCTTCCGCCCCACTTGTCTTGAAACAAACTTAGATCACCCGAATGCATGTCAACAATAGCCAAGCCCGGTGAAGTGAGATTTCGTGCATCGGTATGCACACAATTTTTTGTAAAAAAATGTTTTTTTGTGAAAAATAGGCATCCATTTTGTTTTTATAATGGATTTTTTTTTTTAAAAATGTTCTTCCCTAGAAAAAAGTGAAACCCTAACTACTATTAATCCCAACTACCGTCATTCTTGACATCGAAAATTAATATGATAATCAACTAGTATACATTTTTTTATATAAGTTCAATCCTCCAACCAGTGGAAATTCCTCACAAGATTAATAATGGACCTAAATTTATGTTTGTCCATGTCAACATGACATGGGACCATCCAAGTAGAGCGTTTAAAGAGAACACAAACCCAATTATTATTTTCATTTATTTGTAGTTATTCTTGTCATTTATCTATAATTATATCTACAATTAAGTTTATCTTGGTCTGAACTACACACGATTCTCGTCTTTCCAATGTAGCAAAAATTATATCAACACGAGCTTGTTTGATGTCATTTGATCCAACTATTTTTCTTGTGGAACCTTATACAATTAGAGAAGCAACATCATAAGAGTTTACTACTACTTTTATTGCAAAGTGGATTGATTTAGCTTTGACGAAAAACATTCCTCTTGGGAAAGTGGAAAAGGAACAAAATGCCCAAAAGCCAATTTTTCCCTTCAAAAGAAATTTCAAGCACACTTTTATCTATTTTAAGTGTTCGAGGTGCACCTTTGAATCATTATGAAAAAATTTATGTTGTTAAAGGAAAAATTGGTCATTGTTTACTTGAAAATCAACTCATCTATTGAGAAAAGAAGACCCATTAATTTGTAACATTTTCTAATAAACCATTACAATCTCCAATAAACCATTATTTTAAGAAATCATGTTTCAACACAAGAAAAGTATATGTTTTCATATTTTTTTCGAAAAGAAATTTAAGTTAATGTGCAATTTTATCAATTTATGATTAATCATTTCAAAAAAAAAGTATTGTAAATTGAATTTTACTTTCATTTTTTACAGTTATGAATAATTTATTTAAGAGGACTCACTTAAAGACTTGAGCTTTTGTTTACATTTGGGCCATACAAAACACATTGTGAAAACATATTGAAATATCTTAGAAAAATTCAAACAAACTTGAAAACATACAACCCTCTCGAGCCTGAGTCACTGAAAAAAATTATGGACACATTAAAATCAAGTGTGATAGATTATGTTGGATATAATAAGGTTATAATTAGAATTTCTTATAAATAAGCCATTAAGAGATCATGTTGGTCTGAGTTATGTAGGCCAAAAGAAAATTAGGGAATATTATGTATAGAAATGTTCATGTCACCTTTGCGCACCATTGATTTATCTTAGATTTTTGGCCTATGAAAGCCAATTTCCTAATATTGACCAGTTACATTATATTTCATATTGATGCTACACACTGAGGTTCACCTAAACCTAAATGCAAACTATTTATACATCCCGAGTTATTTCAGTCAGGGGTGTGGGCACATTAGCAATAGGCCTACATATTGACAGGAAGGAGCTCCTCCTATTTTTGACAGATGACATCTTGTAGAGAGGCCATGACCTTTCTTATCTAGCTTTCAAGACGTGATTGCGTCAATCATTATGAGTGGAAAAGAGAATGTTATAGAGGATATTTGGAGCATTTTTTGCAAGACCCAATCTATCTCTTATAACCATGTGGGTTAGTTCCTTGAGAGACATGGTACTAGCAGTGGATGAGCTAGTACCAACAGTGATGCACGTAAGTTATATGCTCTTGCACATTTGATATCACTCAACGAATTCGAGGGAGTTACAAATTTTATTCGAGATACATCGATTAGGAAACATTGTGGTTTTTAACTTGATGCATGAATATGAGTTGATTGCATGACAATGTGGCATTCCACTATCGGGGTTTTTGGATTTTATAGAGTAGAGTATTATTCACGGTAGTGTATCTTCTATTCAGAGGCACTACTGCAACTACTATTGTAGGACCTCTGTTCTTTGGGATCGTGACACCCGATGTTCAACACTTTTCTATTGTGTGAAAATTAAACCTTAATTTAATTTTTAAAAAATGTATTTCATTATTACTTTACAATTTACTAATATTTAAATAGATATAGAAGATCTAGTGTTGACATATAATATTGAATGTTTACTTGTGTGTTTAGGCTTCTACTCCAGCGCATGTTGGTGAGTATTGTGGTGCTTCACAGCCCACATCATATCCATATATGACATATAAATGTCTCTTAAATGAGCCCAACCATGATCTATCACTTGATGTTCAGGGTCTTAGTCATCTTGGCTCACTTGGCTCATTATTTTCTGGTGATGAGGTTATGGGTCAGCCATAGACAGGTTGTAAGTTGCAGTCCCATAAATTTAGAGACACATTCTCAGGGAGGTATTAACATTTGTGAATTTAATGTTTTATTGAAAAAACTTGTTTGTCAACTTCTTACATTTAGTTTATTTTTTTTCATAGGGATCTACGTGATAGAGATCTACACATAGCGTTGACACTCCCAACATCCACCCACATATAGATATTGAGGTATTCAATTGCATATTTTTACTGAGAATTTATTCTATTAATGAGGAAATTGTTGCGAATTTATCTTTTAAGTTTTAATATACTATTTTATATAGATTTTTGATATACATATTTCTTTTTACAAATGTAGGGTGTAACAGAGCCTAGTTAGGGATCTATTACTCACCCTACTCGACAATAGAGACTATCTAGTTGATACATTGTACTCATTTTCATCACATACATGTAACACTCACAATCTCAATGTTCTAAAACCACATTAACCTTAAAGAATTATTTGGAAAATTACAAAAATATTTTTTTTAGTTTTAATTTACAAGGATGTCAAACCCTAATATATGTTTAATTGAATTCTTACTAGAAAAGTTACATTTCATAGGATAGATCCGGTCTCTATATTATTAATTACTTATTCTTAATCCAATCATGGTGTAAATTTAATTATCATAACTAGATAAGTGTCCTAGAATCATTCCCTAAAACCTACTAGAAGGGTTACACTTTAACTTATCACACTAGATCCCTAAGTGGCTCCACTCACCTATTTACACGTACATTTGATTTAATTAAAAAAAATTACACCCATAATATGAATATTCTCACCTTACAATTATAGGGTTGATTCAAATCCATTGGATTAAATCAATAGGGACGACAAGATTAGATCTACCCTAAAGAAACCCTATCACCCTAAACAATTTTTTTATTAATCTTTTTTCTTGCCTTAGGCTCCTCATTTGTTTTTCTTTGAGTTTCAGGTTGAAGGATTGGATGCCATGGATCAAGGGAACCCCATAGAGGAGTCTTCTTGGGTCCAATTTGTAAGAAAAAGGGATTCCATCTGAATGGATCCTCCTTTAGAATAGTTGAATCTTATATTTAATCATGCATCTTAGTTATTTAATTTCAATGCAAACATATATCCTAGATCTAGTTTGAGATCTATAGTTGATTTGTTCTCTATTTTTTGTTTGGTTTTCATTGATGGGGAAGAAACCCATTTTGTAGATCAAGAGTTTAATGCATTTAAATACCTATATGCAGGTTGGGGTAGGGTCCTAACAATATTTCATGAACCACATAGGCTGGATCTACATTTAGGTGAAGTTTAGATTAATAAGATTCAATGATTTTTCTGAAAACATGTTTTTTGAAAAACTACTCCACGCACAGATGACCGAAAATGGTCTCTTGACTGACTGCGGTAACCTTTGTGACACCGACATCATTTCACCATCGACGCGGGCTCGAGGAATCGGTATATTTTAGATTATTAATTTCAATATAAAGGATAGTAGATTTTTACTACGAGTAACTTAACATTCAAATATCATGATAACATAACAATCTCCAAGGTATCTGGTTCAACAAAAGCACCACAAATGTCCTACAAGTTGGAAAATTACAATTTATGCAGTATACAATGACCGATATCGGTCCACGAAATACCGACGATGGTTAAGTCATCGATGATGATTATTGTCAATTTAGTCTATTTTTATAGCATTTAGCATGTACTTCACATTTTATGGTTCACACTTATCTTAATGCCATTTCAATAATTATCCATTAAATTTAAGGTTTACTGAGCAAGTCATAATATCATTTAAATTGAGATCTAAGCTATGAGTTAAAATTTCAAAACTGTAACATGAAACAGTGTTGATCGATCTCGATACTATGTACACCGTAATGCCCAAAAAAATTTCCCTACATGAAACCCAAGAACAAACTAGGTCAACCAGGGGTGAGAGGACCCGTTCTCAACCTATTTTAGTGAAGTATATCAAGAGATCCTTCTTTGCAAAATCTTAATGAGAACCTTAAGAAAATATTATGAATACAAAACAATCTAATTCTCATAAGTTATCACATTAGAGAGCTAAGATGTTCCCTAGACAAGGTTCGGTTACTAAAGACAATAATTGAAACCGATTGTCTCTGCGCATATTTTGGTAGTGAAATTTGTTAAATCTTTGTGGGTACACAATACAAACATGGGTAGTTCATGTAGAATTTATCATTTGATAATTTTTTGTGGGAATTTAAGCAAGATAAAGTTGATTATACCAAATACTTGAGAACCTTTATGAATATTGGAAAACTCATAGAAAAAATGCTTCAAAATAGCCAAAATATTCCTTCAACCAGAAGGTGTGTATCAATGGAGGCTCAGAGATGAATGGTTTAATACACTCTTCAAGAATTCAACATAAAGGCTCATGCTGAAGACTAAATTAAACATTGAAAGTCCCTGATTCATCATGCCTAAGATACAATCATAGACTTACAAACAATATTTATCAACCTAGTGAAAGTAGAGTGATTTTAAATTGTTTATTTCATTACAAGATGAAATATCTTCTCACAATGAAATTAAAAATGCCAAAATACTACCATAGGGATAAGATCTTGTGTGATTTAGAGGCATTTAAACATAATATTGCAACAGGAACATGAAAAACTTTTTGAAAAAAATCTGAAATAAAAAGAAAACACAATTATGCTCATGATCAACACAGATTCATTTCAAGGCTCATTAGATTCATTAGCAGGGAAGATTTTCTTTAACAATCACAGAGCTTATCAATGGATGTACACTTGCAACCATCTTGATGTGATTAAATATAAAACATAGGAAAATAAATAGGTTTCTCAAACAGTCTTTGAGGAAAATGGTTTTTTCTCAAACTTTCTTAGAAAAACTAACCACCCTTATGCAAGACTATTATCATTACATTTATACAATTTCACTCGTTCACTCATCCAAAATTTTCTCCGCTAAAGTCTAAATCTTTAAGAGGATATTCCTCTTTACAACATACCATTTAATCATGTTTATTCCCTTGAAAATATCTTAATTTCTATTGTAAGGTGGATAAATCATGAACTGATCACATTTCTCAGTTCCTCAACTATCACCAAGATGCCATTTCGTAACTTTTGATAGTCTTTTTAATCATTCTTTTATTTTTTCATTCAAAAAATCCCCTTTTCGTAATTTTTTAGGTGGCTCCATATGGATTTATCGATAATTAATCCTTTTCACATTCAAGAATACACCTTGTGGAATAGATATCTACATTCATGCCTCTAAAAATGAGTGTCCTCACTATGGATTATACCACATATCTGCACTGCGAGTCCGAGTCGGCCAAGTGTAAAGAGGAGCCAATGGAAGCATCCACGTGTCTCCTTGGTGTAACTATAAAGGTGAAGTCTAGAGGAAGGTTCCCAAATGACCACGGGCCCTCTACATGTTCAAGACCCAAGAGAACTACACCGGTCGCTGAAAATTCTAAGCATGGGAAGGTGTAGCGGAATATTCCACGTGTCTGCTCGACGTAACTTAAAAGATAGAGTCTAGAGGTGGGACCTCAAATGAGTGCAAGCTCTCAACATGCCCTAGGCCCAAGAAAGTTACCTCAGCCATTGAAAAAGTCTTATTATAAAGAGGAGTTAGCGGAAGCCTCCATGCATCTATTCACGCACTTTCTATATGGAGCCCAAAAGTAGAGATCCCAAACAAGGGAGGGCTCTCCACATGTCTCAGGCCTAGAAAATTTGTACTGGCTATTGAATAGATTTAAGAACTAGTGGAAGGTGCCACGTGCCTAAGGTCTGAGGAATTTGCATCAGATGATTGAAAATTCTAAGTATGGGAAGATCCGACGGAAATCTCCACGTGTCTCTTCGGTGCTCTTTCACAAATAAAATTCAGGGGCAGGTCCCCAAATAAGCGTGGGTCCACCACGTGTCCTAGGACTAATAAAGTCACTCCGGTAGTTGAGAAGTCTCAGTATAAAGAGGAGCCACCGGAAGCCTCCATGTGTGTCCTTGGTGCAACATCCAAAGGTAAGACCCATATGTGGATCCTTAAATGACCGCAGCACACTCCACGTGTCCTTTTGTGGGTCTTAGGAATTTACCTTTTACTTTTAAGTCGGCTCTGCAGACATCATTTTACTTTCACCCCTTATACTTTCAAGGTAATTTTGAGGAATACTTTATTTCTTGCAAATTTGTTCTAGAAATTGATATTTAACAAATTTATACCCAAAATATGCCAAGTGTACACAAGTTAATATTTTTCAATTATTTCCACTATTTTTTTAAATAGGGCATTCGGCTTTTATTGCTTTTGTCAAATTATTTGTAGCATTCCCTCCTGATTCTAAAAACATGACGAACACAAAAAGAGGAAGAATACATGTTATCCTATTGATCATTCTTTGCATCCGTAGCTTCCATCTATTCATCCTCTTTGTCTGCATCTTACTATGCTTCATTCTAGTGATTTTCTATAGGTGCAACTTTTGCACTTCTTGGGTTCACAAATTGAGCTCCACAATAATTTTGATTGCACTTCATTGATAAAAATGACAAGAGACCATGAAATTAACAATAAAATATGAAATTCATTCGAATATCTTGAGGTCCTAGAGCATTAATGGAGGTAGAAATAAATGCCTTGTATCATAGTCGTTAACTCTGTCTCTTTCACAACTTCAAAATTGAGCCATCCACGTGGAAAATATCTTAGCTGAAGCGGGCCTGGGGTACTTTTTGTATTTTGTAATACTTTAAGAAAATGTGTATTTTTGGACATTTTGGCCCGCCCCTCCGCTTTTGATACGGGCTCAACACGTGGCTTTACCTGGGAGAAAACAAGGTCATGGCTCACTTTATAACTTTACTCCTTTTGACAAAAATACCGAAATCGCCAAAGTGCTCTGCAACCCACCTCCCCACTTTGAATTTTCAATGTTGACTTAAGCATGTGACATTATTTCATCCCCATTGGAATCGAGGCTCATTTTATAACTTTTCTCCTTTCAACAAAAATGCCAAAATCTTCAAAATTCTTCGACGATCCACCTCTTTTCCTTTGACTTTTCAAACTTCCACGTGTCATTTTGTGGGTCTTAGGCATTCCTTTTATACTTTTACATCTTTCATCATAATGCCTCAAAATTTCGAAAGGGCTCGCCTTCCCGCAACGACTCAACTTATGACACATATACACTTTTGAGGTCAAAGTAAGAATTTTACTTTACCGCTTCATATTGTTGAATAGCTAATTAGAAATTATAGGGGCTACTATGGACAAATTTGGAATTTTTACAATTGTAAAAAAGTGACAAGTTCACCAAAAAGACTCATTATGCCATGTCCAATTAAACATGACCATGTATCCACAAATGTTGGGATAGGATTTACAGAGGAGACATAATTGTGGAAGGCACCCAACAACAAAAATTTTCCCTACGGAGAGAAAGATCAAATAATACCAAGACTCGATGTGATCCACGACTATAGAGAAGGATTTAAAACAACACCCCGCAAAGATAAAAAAATTTAAGCATCCACATAGGGAGATAGAAAATACTTCAAACCGTGTAGAGTGAAGAATTTAAATGATAAGGAAAGGTTAAAAATGAGCACCAACATCGGCTCCAACTCGGGGATGGGCACTCCCCATGAGTTCCGCACTTAACAACATAATAGACCATGTGCCAAAAATTTATTGGGAAACGTAGTCAAGAATAAGCTTATAAAGTAGATAAAAATAAACAATCCTCCCAAGATCGAATTGAGAAACCAACAAGAATTGGTCACTTTGGGTACCAAGAGAAATTGAAATAGAAAAACATGAAAAAGAACAAAAACAAAAGAATATACACTTTGTATAATGATGCGTACCTTGATTCTAAGAAATCAATCAAGGAAGTGTTTGAAGTGCCTCGCCATTAATAGGAATTCCCCATCTAAGTGTTTTAGTTAAAAATATTCTCACCAAACCTAATATCAATAGAATAAGGTCCCATCCATAATGCGTCAAACTTTTTTGTTTTCCTTATCCTCATGTCTACTATCCCACAATAGCATCAGATCTTGCAAACTAAAATCTCTTGGAGTTACCTTTTTATCAAATAATTTCTTCATTTTTGCTCTCGAACTTCACATGTATTTGGTTTGATTCTCTTCTTTTTTTTATCAAAGTCAACAATTTGATTAATACGAGCATCATAGGGACTGACCTCCTAGTCCTCCAATTTTTGGATAAATTGGTAAGAAGATAATTGCATATGCAGGGGAAGTAGAGCTTGAGTTCCATACACCAACTCAAATGGAATTTTTCTAGTAGCTCTTTTGACAGTAATTCTATCAGCCCAAACAACAAACTTCAATTGCTCACCCCACTTCCATTTTTTTACTTCCAAGGTCCTTCTGATTATCTTCAACAAATTCTTGTTGCTTGATTCTACTTGTCCATTACCTTGGGGATTATAATTTGAAGCATATGCTAAATTGATCCCATACTCATGACACATGGCTACCAAAGGTTTGGCTCGAAAACTCATAGCATTGTCAGCAACTATCTTAGTAGGCACTCCAAACCTACAAATTATATGATTCAGAATGAAGTCCATAACAATTTGGTGGGTAGCTTTCTTGGTAGGGATTTCCTCCACCCACTTGGTGAAGTAATAAATGGCCACTAATATCCACTTGTGTCCTACACTTGAAGAATCTAAAATCTCACCAATGAATTCCATTCCCATTGCTTAAATGGGGATTCAATTGATACTGAGTCGCAAAGCGAGGAGCCTAAAGCTTTCAATATTGTTGAAAAACATTAACAACTCTCACACTTTCTTACCAGCAGAGTTGTATCTTTAAAAAGAGTTTGCCACCAGAATGAACCCTTAGTATCTTATGGGTTGTGACTCTTCCGGCAAAATACCCTCCACAAACTCCTCCATAGAAATCATCAATTATTTTCAGGTCTTCATCCTCAGTGATACATCTCAAAATAACTCCCTCTGGGTTCTTCCAAACTAACCCATAATCAATGATGGTGTACTTTTGGGAGGCTCACCTAAGTGCTCTCTTTTGATTCTTAGTTAAATAATTAGGAACTGTAGATGTTTGAGATAAAAAATAGTATCCTTGTATGCAATTCAAAATTTACCAATTTCTCTAAGAATGTTCAATATTTCTTCTTCTTAACTTCATTTATCTCAACTATTTACGAGTTTATTTCTATCATTATCTTTGCTGGCCCAATCCTCGACCAATTTTATAGTTTAGATGTCCATATAATATTCTTGCAACTTATTTTCCCATCGGCATCTTTTTACTTGAAATCTCCATCTCTCGATAGGATATCCTTAACCATTGTATGGGAACATAAGCTATAACTTTAGAGCTCAAAAATATGGCCTACTGATTTTTGTAGCCATGACCAAAGAAAAGGATTGTTTCTCCATGATAATATACTTCAATTATGCTCGTTATAATTCTTTACTAAAGAAAGCGATTGGTATTTCAGCTCCTTCATCATTCTTTTGTAACAACACATATGTAATAGTGTTCTCTAAAGAAAAGGAAAAAAATTGGAAATCCTTTTTATAATCAGGAGCTACTAAAACAGGGGCATTCTTAAATGCTTCCTTAATCCTAGTAAAATCTTGAATAGTTGCTTCTTCCCATTTGATACTCGATCCTTCTTCAACATATTAGTGATTGGGATAGTCAACTCGTAAAATTTGTAAATAAACCTCGTAATAAAATTTATCTTCCCAAAAAGGATTGAATACCCTTTTTGGATCTTATAGCATGAAATTTGATAATGGCTTCCACTCTCTCAAGATCAATCATGAACCCCTCTTTTGATATTATATGTCCAAGAAACTTTTCCTTTTGAACCCCAATCCTCGCACCTTATCAACATCTTTTCTAAATGTTGTAGGTGATCACTTCTCTTCATTGAAAAAATGGTTACATCATCTTGATACATAGCAATGAAATCATTTATATATCTTGAGAATGCTACATCCATTGCTCTTTGAAATGTGGCTCTGACATTCATCAGGCCAAATGATATTATGATATACACATAGGTTCCCCATGGAGTGGTGAAAGTAGTTTTGATTCTCTCTGATTGCTTCACAACCACTTGGTTATACCCAGAGAAACCATCCAAAGTGGATAACAATTCAAAACCAGTAACTAATTGCAACATGTTATCCATATTTGGCAAGGGATAGTTTTCCTTGATTGATGCCTTATTTAAATTTTTGAAGTCAACACACAATCTTATATCCCCTTTTTCTTTTGAACAAGTACCAGTTTGCTACCCATGAGGAGTACCTTATAGGTTGTATGATTCCTCCATCCCTTAACTTTTTCAACTATTCTTACATTTTTAGATAAAGGAGTGGATTAATTGGTATTTTATTCTACCTAAATGGCTTGACATTAGCTTCCAAGGGTATTTAATGTTGAAAAAGGTCTTCCATTTATGCTTTCAGTTCTTAATATGACCAAGCCAAGCAGTTCTAGTACGTTTTTAGCAATTAGACATATGACTACTTTTATTCTCTATTCAAGTTGTTTTTGATGGCGAATCACAAAGACCCCTAAATGTATGCAACTCGATGGGTTGAGACTCTCAGTGCGATTGCATAACATGGAGCTTTTCCCAAGTGTGGGACTTTGTGAATTGGGAAAGCTCTCCAGATGAAGGCCGGTTCCTATTCCTCTATTCAGATGCACATATAAAAATAAAATAACTTGCCAAGGAGATAGGGTAAGAATATGCATAAAAATAAACCTAAACTAACAAAGGTGATGCACCGAGGAATGAAGAACACATGTCTTGCCAATAAACACAAACCATTAAAATGCAATGCAAGATCATGCACAAGATAACCAAATTATAGTGAAAGATCGGGAGGATGCAAATAAACAAAGAGATGGCTAAGAATCATCCACATACATGCATTATCCACTCCAAATATTGATACAATACACTAAAAATGCTAAGAGGCAAAGTTGCATTACATAGTTTCAAATGGGAGGTTTGAACTCCACAAACTCACTCCGCAAAGAGAGAAGAAGGGAGGGGAAAACAAGAATGCCAAACCTTTAGAAAGAAGCCCCTCCTTACAATTTATAGGAAGAATGAGAGAGAAAAGAGAGAGGAATTCAAAACTACCCCAACCACCTCTAGGTTGCATTTAATTCATCTCATTATGGTGGTAGGTGAGAACCCTAGCAAACCCAAAAGTGGCGAACTGTATTTTGCATTTTTAAGAATTTTTTCTCACCTAATTAAAGATATCCAGTCATAGTTGGACAGAGGACCTTGTAATATTTCCAAAAAGTCCAACCTTGCATGAATCTGAGCTCCCTGTGAAAAGTTATGGCCATTTGAATATCTGGGTCAGGGTCTACTTCCCCCGCACTAAAAATGTTGTGCCTCCTGAAGATGCGCCCTGGCGCATCCATCCTTATGTCGACATATTATTATTTGTGCCAAGGCACAAATTTCTTCATGTCGACACCTTATGTCGTGTGCCCTTTACCTGCGCCAAGGCACAAATTTCTTCATGTTGACACCTTATGTCGTGCACCTTTTACTGCGCGCTGGCGTGAATTTCTTCCCGTCGACACCTTATGTCGTGTGGCCTTTACCTTTTTCTATTCCCATATCTACCCGAGGGGGAAGATATATACAACAATTTGGTGACTCAACGGGGTCACCTGCCTGCTAGGTAGAAGATCAGTGGCCTTTTAGCAATCCATTGGGCATGGAGTCATAAGCAATAACCTGAAACCAACTTGATCTCTAATCCTGAGCCTGATACCACAACTCCTTCTTCGAGAGCATGCTGAACTATAGAAATTCAACCTGAGAGCAAAAAAATCTGTGCTGGAGCACTTAGGGAATTGAAACCTAACTACAATAAGACAATGTGCATACGCACTTAGAGGAATTGAAATCTAGGCTAATATTTACAAGGGTAAACCTTTTCCTTTTAGTAGAAATGTTTAAGATAGATTCTGTTAACCATAATCGGGAGTTCTTATCCATCCAATGTAGATAATTGGAAGGCATTACTACTTTTACATCCCATGGCCATGTAGGGGCCACTCCAAATGGCATCAAACTTGGAATGCCTTCCTGGTTTTGCCCGATCTGCATCCCATTTCAGAACTAGGTCCCCTTCCTGGAAGGTCCTTGCTCTTTCCTTCTTATCAAACCATATTTTTACTAAGGCCTAATCCTTTTCAATCATCAGAACTGCATGTTCTCTTATTTCTTCCAATCCCATCAAATCTGCATACCTGACCTCCATTAGTTCAAACTCAAACAACTCCAACTCCTTCATGAGCTCCAATGCTAGAAATTCTAATGATATAGGCAATACTGCCTCTTTCCCATAGACCAACTTGTTGGGAGAATTACCTGTAGATCTCTTCGGCGTTATCTTGTTAGCCCATAATGCTGATTTTAGCTTGGTATGCCATGTCCTTTGGTTTTCATATAGAGTCCTTCCGATGATTCTTAGCAAAATCTTGTTCATGGACTCTCGCTTGTCCATTACCCTCGGGTAATAATTTGAAGAGGTTATCAAATACATTCCATTCTTGACATCTCATTCTATAATCTTGGAACCTATGAATGCCAATGCATTGTCTGATATGATAGTGGCAGGACACACCAAACCTAGTCACTATTCCTTCATAAAAGTCTAGTATGTTAGACTCATTTGCTTCTTTGAGCGCTACTGCTTTGGTCCACTTGGTGAAATAGTCCGTTGCCGTGAGAATCCACTTGTGGCCTTGGCTTGAGTTTGGATTTATGACCCCAATGAATTCCAATCCCCATTGCATAAATGGTTGGTCAACCAAAATTGGGTGCAATGGAAGCGCTGCTAGTCTTTCTTTGCCTGTGAAGAGTGCACATTTCTTACACTTTCTTATCCATGTATAGCAGTCACTGAACACTGTGGGCCAATAATACCCTACCTTCATTATCTTGAGAGCTGTTATCCATGGGGAAAAATTTCCTCCAGAATCTCCATCATGAAAATCTTGTAACACCCTCTCAATTTGACCTGTCCCAATGCACCTCAATAGAACTCCATTGATGTCTTTCTTGAACAAAACACCATCAACAAGCACATATGGAATGGCTTGTAATCTGAAGTATCTCCTTTTTGCTTTGCTCAATTCTGGAGGGCATAGGCCTACCTGTAGGAAGTGTATCATATTTTGAGTCCAACAAGGAGTGGGCACATCATCATTTTCCTGTTCTTGACCATCATGTAGTACCAAGATAGTCTCTTTTTCATCACCTACTTCAACTTGTCGACTCAAAGCTAGTTGTTCACATAATCCCTTTCCATGGACCAGCTTAGTGACCTTAATTTCAATGTCATATTCCATGACATGAGTGATCCATCCTGCATGTTTCTCATTCAGATCCTTGTTTAGAAGGAAGTCCTTGACTCCCATGAGAGACCAATAATTGGATCTTGTTGTTTGAGACTAGGTGCTTGAATTTATTTAAGCTCCTGATCACTGCAAGGACATGCTTTTCAATGAAAGAGTACCTATTTTCGTATTCCTCCAAGCCTTGACTGAAGAAAGCAACTAGTTGTTCTAATCCTTCTTTGTTTTGCTATATTAGGATTGCAAAAATTGTGTCTCCACCACCAAAGGCATATAGCATGAAATCCTTGGAGAAGTCTGGATTGATGAGAGTTGGAGCTTGAGATATAGCCTCTTTTATTTCCTCAAAACTTGCCTTGCCTTCAGATGTCCACTTAAATGTCATGCTCTTTTTCAACATCAGTGTTATTGGCTTTACGAGAGCTACAAAGTTTGGAACAAACCTACGGACAAAATTGATCCTTCCCAAGAAGCTTTGAAGAGCCTTCTTGTGACTTGGCAATGGCAACGCTCGAATTGCTTCAACTCTTTCTGGGTCAATCGTCAACCCTCCTTTGAAACAATATGGCCTAGAAGTTTTCCCTCATGAGCCAAGAATATGCATTTTTTGGGATTTAATGATACCCCAAATCTTCTACACCTCTGAAATACCTACCTCAAATGAAAGAGGTGATCCGCTACATTTTTTGAGAATATAGTGATGTCATCAAGATATATCAGAACTATTTTATTGATCAACCCCTTGAATGCCATATCCATTATCCTTTAGAAAGTGGCTCCATCATTTGATAGCCCAAATGGCATCTTCTTGTAGGCATAGGTGCCCCATTTGGTGGTGAAAGATGTCTTGAACTGGTCATCTTCTTTCACCATTACCTGATTATACCCTGAGTAGCCATCTAGGAGAGAGAATCTCTCCGAACCGGATACCACTTGCAATATTTGTTCCATCGAAGGAAGTGGGTAATGGTCTTTAAGAGATGCCCTATTGAGGTCTCGAAATCTACACACAACCTGATTTCTCCACTCTTCTTCCTGACCGAACCAATTTTGCAACCCATCTTGAGTGCTTGATATGAAATATAATGCTTACCTCTATTAGCTTGTTTAACTCTTTCTTCATTAGAGGCTCAATGTGAGGGTTGACTGGTCTTTACTTCTTTGATGGGCTTAGCATCTGGATCCAATTCTATGGTATGTTGTGCCAACCTCGATTGAATCCTCTCAAGTCTTCATAGCTCCAAGAGAAGACATCCGGGAAATTCTTGCAAAGTTGTATGAAATCTGATTTCTCCCTCAAAGGGCCACTTTGCCAATTTGAAGTGTTTTGCCTTCCCAACCGGAATTGGCTCAATCTTCTCTCTTGACTCGTATGTTAGCCTTTTCCTTATGGAACTGGTTGTTAGGGTTGAAGATAGACTCCAATGTTACTAAACCCTTGGGAAGCTTGTTTTCCGCAAATCGCACTACTTGATCCCCATATTGCGCTTTAATTTGTCCTGATTCCTAGCCGAGAATTCAGCTTCTTCTTGTAAGAAATTGACGATTTGTTGATCATTCTCAAACACCTACCAGCTCGTGTTATTATCTGGCACTGCTGGCCTCACAATCACATGGATACGTGGTTATGTTTTTTCCCTTTTGATGTTGTCAACCAAATCAAACGTTGCTCCAACTGCTGCGAGCCTATCTACTGCTTCATTTTTCTTCCTAGGTATGGACACGATGTTGAAAGCTTCAAAATCCTCAACGAGGTCCCATACCCTATTCTTGTAGTTCTTTAGCAGGTCATTCTTTGTAGCATGTTCTCCTGACTTGGTTGATGATTAGCTCGCTATCCCCGAACACCTGCAAGTTATTTATGCCCTTTTTCCTGGCCCAATGAAGTCCATGAATCAAGGCCTCATATTCAGCTGTGTTGTTTGAATAGGAAAACTAGAAATGGAAAGTTGAATAATATTTGATGCCTTGAGGTGAAATAAGCATAACTCCTCCTCCTGCACCCTGCCTACTCCTTGATCCATCAAAAATAACTGCCATACCTCATTGTCATCCTTATGGTCTGGTTTGGTGATGCTAGGAATAGATTGGTTTTCTTCATGTATGCAATAGACTCCTAGCTCAGATTCTTCTACTTCTTGGTAGGGATCAAAAGCATGTACCTTGCTTGCCCATTCATCAAGAGTCAAATCTGGGATGCTTCCAACTTTGGTGTCAACTTCATCTGTGCTTGGATAATCTTCTTGATCAAATGCTGAATAGTTGGCATTGATTTGGCTTGGAGTATGAGGCTCAATATGAAAGTTTGCAATTGGTTTAGATCTGATTGTGACCTTAGTACCATATCTTGTTTTGAACAACATGTGTGACCAGTCAACAGATAAGTAGCCTCCAATTCTAGCTATGAAATCCCTTGATAAGCATAGGGCAAAGAGTGGTGGAAAATCTATCACTGACACATCTTGTAAAATGGTAACGTTGGGGCATGCATGCAAGATAATATTAAAACCTTTAATCACTCCCACCATTGGTACTGCTGTCCCATCCAACTGCACTACCCCCTTTGATATGACTTCATATTGAGACCCAAATGATCGAGCTTATTTTCTTGGGCATGACATAACTACTTGCCCTAGAATCAATCATGTAATTGTGTACTAGTTTATCCCCAATAATTAATGAAACATATAATGGAGGGGGCTTAAAACTTTACCTTGTTGTCCTCCATGATTCCTCTTCAGCCGAGCAAGCATTTGTGAGGACACATCGACACTAAAATTTTCCTCCGTAATTTCTATTTCATTAATGTATGTATTAGGAATAGGATGTTGTTAAGTATAATTAGTAGTAGCGTCTAATAGAAGATAACGACACCGTCGATTCACATTTGCCGCCAATAATGTGGAGTATGGTAATAAACAAAGTACAATACAAATGTTGTAAAAAGTAAATATTTGTCGTCAAGTGGTCCGGTAATGTTAAAATGTCAAAGTTTGGGTAATTAGAGAAGTAGGGTCTACATGATTAGGAATTAGAAATATTATATTGGTAATAAAGACACGAGTGAGGTCATAAATATTTTTGTATTTTATTTGTAAAAAGTCTAAAAATGTGGAACCCATGTAAAATGATAAGGTTTATCTTATCTTAACAGATAAGATTACATGTACGATAAGAGTTAAGGTATGGAATATGATTCGTCAGAGTGGATTTCTTATCCTATCTTAGAGATAAGATGGATAAGCATGGAAGTTATATAAAGAGAGGCCACCCCCTCATTTAGCATAGAAGGAAGTAGTGAGAAATATTGTAGGAAGTGTGCGAAGGAAGCCATCAATTTAAAGATGTGTTGAAGAAGCCATTAAGAGGTGTAATTGTAAAGTTTCTCCCATAGTCTTGGTGAAAGGCAAGTGAAGTCAATAACACTTGAACTACCTCATGGGTGAGATTGAATGGCTTTCATGTTAATATTATAATTTTTATATATCGATTTGTCATCATTACTCGTCTTATCATAGTCGATGGTATTCTTGTGTTATGTTGTTGTTTTGTTTCAAGATTACATCCACCAAACTAAAGGTCAGTGCATTAGTAAATAATCATAAGCACGAGGAGTTCCCGGTGAAGAATTATCATAGTGCCGATTGGTTATGACAGGACCTTCTCTTGCATATGGACATGCTGGTTTGAAGTTGACCAATTCTTCATGGCAGCTTGTAGAAGATCTCTTTGGCCTGGGATGGATAAAGATTCCCACATTGATATATTCACATTTGTCTTCTTCATTTGATCAATGATGCTAAATGGGGATGAAACATCTCTTTGTTGTCCTTTAGTCTGTGCATTCCTTTCTTGTGCATGGGCAGCAACAACTGGCATTTGAGTTGGTTTAGAAGGTGGTTTGGGCTGTCCTTGCATGTTTGGAGCTGTATTTTGCTTACCGACACCTTGTGGAGTGATGGAAGGTTGTAGATCACTTGGAGCCAATGAATTCCCTTCACCAATATTCCTCTTCTTTGATCTTGTGTTAGCTGCTACACTTTGAGAAATTGTTTGATTCATGCCACAAAAATCCTCAGCTTGCCAATTCGCAAGTGCGGTATCATTTGGAGCTGTGTTTTGCTGAGATGTCCCTTGTTGCTGATTTGTTTCTTGACTCACTTCACCCTCTACGCTAGTAGTTGTCACCATCAAGGCTTGGTTCAAAGCACCATTGAAGCACATAGATTGGTTGTGAGGTTCATTGCATGGGAAACACCAATCATACTCTTGAGCTATGTTGTTTTGCACTAGCACTAAGGCTTTAGAAGTAGATGCAACATTGGGGTTATAGGGCTGAAATGGTCTATTGGTGGGAGGCCTTACTTGGCTTTGATTTACAGCTAGATTGGGTGGCCTATTGGGCTGGTATGGTGGCCTAGCCTGGTACTACGCTTGAGGCTGATACGGTCTAGCACTTTGAGCTTGTTGTCTTTTAATAGTCACCAGCTCATTTTCAAGGTTCTGTAATTGTTTCATAACCTCCTGGAGTTCATTTGAAGCACTAGAGGATGAAGTAGGAGTTTCATTTGAACTTTGATTTCTAGGAGTGGGAATAGGAGCCAAAGTGGGTGTTTGACTAGTTCTTGGATTTTCTAAGTTTGGATACAAGGGCATGGGAGGCCTAGGAGCCAGCTTACCATCTTGAATAAGATAGTTTTCAGCCCTAATGGCAATGCTATAAGTAAGAGTAAGGTCAGTGCCTCCCATAGATTGAATTAACATAGAAATATCATAATTCAAAGCCTTAAGATAGTATAGAAAAACACCTTTATCTGTTGGCCTAATGGCCACTGGAATTCTATCCCAAGACCTTTGAAATCTGAAGTTGAAGTCACTCAGCTGCTCATGGGGAGATCTCTTGATAGTCATCAATTGTTCTAGTAGAGACAAATTATCTCCCTTTTCTCTCGAATCGCTCATGGAGAACTATGCATAGCTGATTCTAATTTTGGATAGAACTAGCTCCAAGGCTCCTAAACCATTGCAATGCCTTCCCTTTGAATGAATATTCTAGCAATTTGACAGCAACATTCATTTCATTTATCTCATGGATTGCACAAACGTTAGCTTTGACATGATCACCAGGAGTGGTATGATTTTCTCCAGTGAAAAATGGAATGTTCTTCAATGCTGCAATTGGAACTGGATTTTGTGCATTGAGGGCAAGTGGGCTGCTGCCAGTGAAATTGACAAAGGGATTTAGTGGTAGATGTGCCATTATGATTGGCCTAAGAACTCTGGTTGATGCGAGAAAATTTCTACCAAGTGGAGGTGTAGACAAATTCCTGGTTAGGTGGAGATGGTGATCTTCGTGGTCCTCTTCCTCTCCTTCCTCTAGCCTGGTGATAGTTGTAAGTGGACAAATAACCCCTCTTCTCGAGTATCAGACCTGGTTCAAATTCTTCTCATGCACCTAGGCAACTATTGCTACTAAACCACTGAATTCTATCCCCTTTAGAGTCGCCAGATGTGTTAGATAATGAGCCTCAAAAGGCTAGATTTTTCCAAGTTACACACCAAACCTGACAATATTAAAAAATAGAATTTAAAAGCTTGAAGGACCTAGAAGATATAGTTCTTCAATTCAGTTATCGGGTTTTGTTGTGCAGCTACTAATCCCCAAAAGGTATAGTAAAACTTAGGTCATGTAAGGCAACTTACAAAACCTGAAATACACCGTGTCGGAACTTGGGACATGCTCAACACCTGGGAAAACCCGAAATACTAAAAACCATGAAATTTTGAAAGTCAAAATCTCAAAAATCTAAGAATACACTTTTGAATACTATTTTCCGATATATCAATTGGTGAAATTTTGACTTGTTTTGAGCAAATTAAGCCCTTGAAAATTGATTTCAAAGTTTAGCCTGGAAGGTGAAAAATCTGAAATTGTAAAACCTGCAATTTTTAGTCCAAATTTCTTGAAAATTCCTTCAAATATTTTGGAATGACCTCTTGTCCCACTGGACATTCCAAAATGTTGATGGCGAATCACAGTACCCCTGAATGTCTGTAACTCAATGGGTTGAGACTCTCAGTGTGATTGCATAACATGGAGCTTTTCCCAAGTGTGGGACCTTGTGAATCGGGAAAGCTCTCCGGATGAAGGCCAGTTCCTATTCCTCTGTTCAGATGCACACATAAAAATGTAGAGGGTTTACTCAAAAACCTAATCTAACTTACCAAGGAGATAGGGTAAGAAGATGCATAGAAATTAACCTAAACTAACAAAGGATATGCACCGAGGAATGAACAACCCCTATTTTGCCAATAAACACAAACCATTAAAATGCAATGCAAGATCATGCACAAATTACCAAAATTGTAGTGAAAGATAAAAAGGATGAAAATAAACATAGAGGGGGCTGAGAATCATCCACGACATGCATTATCTGCTCCAAAGATTGATACAATACACTACAAAATGCCAAAAGGCAAAGTTGCATTACGCTTTCAAATGGGAGGTTTGAACTCCACAAACTCACTCGCCAAAGAGAAGAAGGGAGGGGAAAACAAGAATGTCTAACCTTTAGAAAGAAGCCCCTCCTTACAATTTATAGGAAGAATGAAAGAGAAAAGAGATAGGAATTCAAAAACTACCCCAACCACCTCTAGATTGCATTTAATTCATCTCATTATGGTGGTAGGTGAGAACCCCAAAAACCAAAAAGTGGCGAACTGTATTTTGCTTTTTAAAGAATTTTTTCTCACCTAATTAAATATATCCATTCGTATTTGGATAGAGGACTGCGTAAGGTTTCCGAAAAGTCCAACCTTGCGTGAATCCGAGCTCCCTGTGAAAAGTTATGGCCATTTGAATATCTGGGTCAGGGTTTGCTTCCTGTCAGCGCTCAAAATGTTGCACCTCCTAAAGATGCACCCCGGCGCATCCATCCTTATGTCGACATACTCTTATTTTTGCTAAGGCACAAATTTCTTCATGTCGACACCTTATGTCGTGCGCCCTTTACCTGCGCCAAGGCGTAAATTTCTTCATGTCGACACCTTATGTCATGCGCCCTTTACTGCGCGCCAAGGCGTGAATTTATTCATGTTGACACCTTATGTCATGCACCCTTTACCTGTGCCAAGGCACGAATTTCTTCATGTCAACACCTTATGTCATGTGCCCTTTACCTGTGCCAAGGCATGAATTTCTTCATGTTGACACCTTATGTCATGCGCCCTTTACCTATGCCAAGGCGTGAATTTCTTCATGTCGACACCTTATGTCGTGCGCCCTTTACCTGCGCCAAGGCATGAATTTCTTCATGTCGACACCTTATGTCGTGCACCCTTTACCTTCTGTTATTCCCATATCTACCCGAGGGGGAAGATATATATAACATTTGCTTCTAGCCATATTCTCCTAGGTTTATCCTTTGTGCCCATGTTATGTTCCTCAACATCCCTTAAGGATGACATATGTCTATTAATAACGCAGTGAACATTATCAAAATTTGATTTAAGTGCAACCAAGCCTCTGGGAATAGTATTAGTTTTCAATTGAATAATGACCCTACCAAATAAGGTCTCTTTTCTTTCACCTTCACAAACCATTGGTTCCCATTCCATACTTTGATTGGTGAATTCTCCTTTATTCTGTAGAAACCTTTGGACCTAAGCATCATCTTCAAACACCTTCCAGTGCTTGATATTGTTAGGGATAGATGACCTAGTCAATATTTCAATATCATATTCACAATAGGGAGACATTTTACAATTTTCAAACCTAGATCCCAATACTACCAATTTTTCTGCCATAGTATTGTACTTCCTATCATGATGTATTATATTGAAAGAATTAAACATTTCAATGAAGTCCCAAACTACATGCTTGTATTGCTTCATTCTTTGATTATTTATAGCATATAGCTTTTGACTTGTTTGACTATCAACTATGAATCTTCTTTAAAAACAATGTCTCTAACACCACGAGCGATTAGGTTTCATACTCAAGAATATTGTTTTTGCACTCAAAATTGATTTTAAAAGAAAAGTTAAACTCCTCTTGGCTTGGAGATATCAAGACAAAAATAGTGCCATTACGAACTAGAATAAGCCCCATCAAACATTAGGGTCCAAGGAGAACCAACCTACTTAGGATATTTTCACTCATCAATTTTATGGTCCTTATAATCAGCATAGCCCACAAATTTATAGATATCAACATCATCGTGTACAATACTTCATAAGAAGCATTGTTAGAGTCCTTAATGATATACACCATTTTATTCTCACCGTAGAACTTCACAAGTTTACCCTCCACCGGTATGCTTACATATAACATGTCCATTTGTACGCTTAAACCGACACTAGTTGCCCATTTTCCAGATAATAACATCCCCCACTTGGCAAGACAATCCACAATAACTACATTCATGCTTAAGCATTTTCCCGGATAGGTTGTCGGTTACACTACCATTCCTTTAACATATCCAATTACTAGAACTTGTCTTGAATCCATAGTAGTACATTTCCCAAAAGCTGTTGTTACCTTGATATTTAACTCATTCATTACCTCAAGAGGCATTACATTACATGAGGATCTTGAATCAAACATGCAGTTATGTACCAACCTATCTTTAATAATCAAAGTGGTAAAAAATGGATCGACATCCAACTGAGACTCAACTAGAGAAGTTCCCAAATACACCTTAGATGATTCACCCAGTTCCTCCAATGCTTGTGGTATTTCTGATTCTGTAATAATGGGAGGAACCTCTATATTATTAACACTTTTTCCTTGAGTAATATTTTCTTCCTTAAATCCCAAATATTTGAATGCCCTTTTCCTATGCTCAGGGATCCTGAGTAATTCAAAAATGGGAACAGTGACCTTTATACGACTCAAGATTTGGGCTATATCACAATGAACATATTTAGGTAGGATAGTATTAAGAGGGAGATTCACCACTTCCTCTACGATCGTATAAGATTTTCCGAGTCTAAGCATGGGTAGGAGCACGGTTTTTATTTGGGGTAGTTAGGCCTTTACTAGATGTATCTTTCGTATGGGTTTCCTCCTAGATATTGATAAAAACTAGAAATTTTTGCTTGGTTTGTGGCCCTCTTCCTTTGAAAACCTTACTTCTAGTGTTATATTATTTCTCCTAAGTAACTACTGCATTCATCAACAATTTCCTGTCCTCTTCGAAAGGGATCCCTCCATCATACTTTTTAATCATCAAGGCCCTTAAGTATTAAAAATCATGATTAGGAAGATCAAATCCTTGCACCATATCAATTTCAAAAGTATTAATAGGAGGAAGAGATAATACCCGGTGAACACAATCCCGAAGTTTTCAACATTTCTAGAACTTATCAATTCAGTTGAGGTTGCCCCCTGCCGTGATTTTGTAGGGCATTCCATCATGCACACATCATCATACATCTCATCATCATATGCTTCCTCAACTTATTGATCTACATCACATGGGGAGTGTGGTAATAAAAACCTATCACACCACTCGATATCATTGGCCTCTTCCATCGTAGAACCACTCCTGACGGTCCAAAGGATCAGGAACCAATCTATTCTCCCTAGGTTGAGGTTGTTTATTACTTGATCCCATGAGCCCTTTCCCTCTGTCATCTGGTCTGTGATCACCTCTAGGATGATTTCCAAATCTCTCTTGACCGTGTGGCTTGTGCTAACCTTGGGAACTTTGTCCTATCCCTTTTTCTACTCTGCCAGTTTATAGGATATCTCTTTAATTGCTCTTACCAAAGTCTTCACAACCTCTTCCATATCCACAACTTTGTTTGATTGAGGCCTCTCTGGATTTATTAACATGAAACCCTCTCTCTTAGGAGGCTTTCCAACTGCTTTGATGTTATTTTCTATTTGTAAGACCATGGTGAAATCCTTCCTTAATGTTCTTGAGTTCTTATCTCTCAAGTAATAAGTAACCCTTTTATCAAAAGCATCAGAATATTTTATCAAATATGACTCATCACTTGGCCTTAGGATTATAGGTAGCCTATTCAAGGTCTTATTGAAATGAGTATTGAAATCATGGATAGATTCATTTGGATTTTTGTTTATAGTTTCAAACTCGGATAAAAGAAACCTGGGATCTTTCTTATCCCCATATTGCAATCTAAAGGAATTTTTCATCTTGGTCCATGAATCTATTAAATTATCTGGTAAATCCTTGTACTACTCACATGCATCCTCCTCAAGAGTATGAATAAATAAATTTATATACACGTCTTCAAACTCAATTTAAAAATCTTCCATCATATTGAAAAAGAGTTTTAAATGTTGGTCACCAGTGATGGCATTATTTCCTTGAAATTTTGGCAACCTATTTCTGACATCTTGTGGCACCATATTAGGATATCCATCCATACCTCTGAAATCTATAGGTCCAAAAGTGTTGACAACAAAAGGAGGTCTAGGTGGAGGTTGGGCCATATTTCCTTGAGGAGGTGATCTTTTAGGAGAATCAAAATGATAAGGGATGAGGGGTCTCTGGGGCATAGGAGTATAAATCTCAAAGTAAATATCTTCTAATGACTCAATTTCTTGGAAAACCCTATCAACCTTGGAAGAAATAGGGAAAAACTTAGAGGCATGCTTTTCAGACACAAATTATGGCCCCTTTCTATTTGGATAACTAAAATCTATATAAATATTAATTGGTTCATAATCACTTGAAGATGTATGGTAATCTTCAATCACAAATTGATCACCTTTCATAGATAAAATCTCCATTTTTGATTCTTGATTTCCAACAACTTTCCAGAATTGTTTTCCTTTTGAATTTTATTTTCCTAGTTCTGGAAATAAATTTTTAGTAGGATCCCTAGTGAAGAAAGACCTTCTTCCCTCCAACTTTGCAAATATCGATGAGAAATTTCACTTAACAAAGGTTAAGACACTGGTAATCATGAAAATTTCAATTCGATAAGAAGTCGCCACTAAGGATTTTCACCTTATTTGTCTATATGCACTATAAGTAACTTTCCAAGTGTCTATTAATGCTTAATTTCTAGAAATCTTAACATATCGGACCTTCCTTTACCCACATTTATCACTATTGATGAAAATTTAGTCCAAAACCACTAGAAACTTATTAATATTGTATAATGAACTTGTAATCTTGTACAAATATTACAAATCTAAACAAAGGATGACTTTTAAACAAATTATTTGTACTTAAACCATGAAATAATAATTACCATGGTTTGTATGTGTATTTATTTGTAAAAAAGTCCCCAAATAAAGCCGTCGAGGTGTTGCTGCAAAAAAAAGGTCCTAGTGTTCAAATAATCCATGAAAATGGTGCCACTTTGGTGTTGTTTCCACAAAAATAGGTCCCAGTGTTCAAATAATCCCCAAAAATGGCACCACTTGCATGTTGGTATCCAAATTGATTCTCTTGCAAGGGCTTACAAACATCATGAAATTGTCGATGCTTAGAGACACCCAAATCATGATATAACTCATTTTGTAGCCGGGAGGGATTCAGGTTGACTCATTGTTACTCAAGTGTTAGAGAAATGGATAGCACCTCACTAAGGGTTTGATCTACCCTCACTACATTAGGTTGTGCCTTCAACCAGGTGAGAGGACCCATTCTCAGAACTTTGTCTTGGTGAAGGATATCAAGAGATCCTTCTTGTCACAATTTTAATGAGAACCTTGAGAAAATATGATCAAGAAAACACAATCTAACTCTCACGAGTTGTCACATTAGAGAGTGGAGATGTTACTCTGACAAGGTTTGTGTTACGAAAGATAATAATTGAAACTTGATTATCTCGCATATTTTGGTAGTGAAATTTGTTAAATATTTGTTGATACATAGTACAAACATGGGTAGTTCATGTATTATTTATCATTTGAGAAGTTTTTGGTGGGAAGTTAAGCAAGATAAATTTGATTATATGAAATATTTGAGAACCTTTACAAATATTGGAAAACTCAAAGAAAAAATGCTTCAAAATAGCCAAAATATTCCTTCAACCAAAATGTGTGTATCAATGGAGGCCTAGAGATGAATGGTTTAATACACTCTTCAAGAATTCAACATAAAGGCTCATGTTGAAGACTAAATTAAATATTGAAAGTCCCTGATTCATCATGCCTAAGATACAATCATAGACTTACAAACAATATTTGTTAACCTAGTGAAAGTAGAGTGATTTTAAATTGTTTATTTCATTACAAGATGAAAGCTCTTCTCACAATGAAATTGCAAATGCTAGAATACTACCAAAGGGATAAGATCTTTTGTGATTTAGAGGGATTTGAACATAAGATTGAACAAGGAACAAGAAAAACTATTTGAAAACATTCCTAAATAAAAGAAAAAACAATTATGCTCATGATCAACACAGACTCATTTCAAGGTTCATTAGATTCATCAGCATGGGAGAGTTTCTTTAACAAAAATAAATCTTGTCAATGGTTGTACACTTGCAACCATCTTGACGTGATTAAATCTAAAACATAGGAAAATAAACAAGTTTCTCATATGGTCTCTCAGGAAAATGGTTTTTTCTCAAACTTTCTTAGAAAATTTAACCCCCCTTATGCAAGAGTATTCTCGTTGCATTTATACAATTTCACTTTCTCACTCATCCCAAATTTTCTCCCCAAAAGTCTAAATCTTCAAGAGAATATTCCTCTTTACAACATACCATTTAATCATGTTTATTCCCTTGAAAATATCTTACTTTCTATTGCCAAGTGGATAAATCATGAATTGATCATGTTTCTCAGTTCCTTAACTATGACCGGGATTCCATGTCATAACTTTTGATAGTATTTTTAATCATTCTTTTCTTTTTCATGCAAGAAATCCCATTTTTAATAATTTTTAGGTGGCTCCATATGGATTTATCTGACAAGAAATCCTTTTCACCTTCAATAATACACCTTGAGGAATAGATACTTGCATTCATGCCTCTCAAAAATGAGTGTCCTCACATGGATTATACCACATATCTACACTACAAGTCCGAGTCGGCCAAGTGTAAAGAGGAGCCAATAGAAGCCTCCACATGTCTCCTTGGTGCAACTACAAAGGTGAAGTCCAGAGGTAGGTTCCCAAATGAGTGTGGGCCTTCCACATGTTCAGAACCTGAGAGAGTTGCATCAGTCACTTAAAATTCCGAGCATGGGAAGGTCTAGCGGAAGCTTCCACATGTCTGTTCGGCACAACTTCAAAGATGGAGTCTAGAGGCGGGACCTCAAATGAGCGTAGGCTCTCCATGTGCCTTGGGCCCAAGAAAGTTACCTCGGCCATTGAAAAGTCTCAGTATAAAGAGGAGCTAGCGGAAGCCTCCACATGTCTCTTTGGCACACTTTTGATATGGTGCCCAAAAGTGGAGACCCCAAACAAGTGTGGGCTCTCCACATGTCTCGGGCCAAAAAAATTGTACCAGCCATTGAAAAGGTTTAAGAACTAGCGGAAGGTGCCACGTGCCTAAGGTCCATGAAAGTTGCATCAGACAATTGAAAAGTCTACATATGGGAAAATCCAAGAAAATCCTCCTTGTCTCTTCGAACTCTTTCACAAATAAAATTTAGGGGTAGGTCCCCAAACCGGTGCAGCCCTCCATGTGTCCTGTGCCTAAAAAGTCACTTTAATCGCTGTTGAGAAGTCTCATTATAAATTGGAGCCAGTGGAAGCCTCCACGTGTCTCCTTGGCACAACATTCAAAGGTAGTGCCTAGAGGTGGATCCTCTAATGATTAAAAACCCTTCATGTGTCATTTTGCGTGTCTTTAGCATTTTCCTTATACTTTCAAGCCGCTCCGACATCCTTGTACTCTTACCCCTTATAATTTCAAAATAGTTTTGACGAATACTTTGTTTGTTACAAATTTGTTACGTAAAGTGATATTTAACAAATTTACACCCAAAAGTTCCCAGTGTACATAAGATAAGCTTTTAAATTATTTCCACTAATTATTTTTAATCGGGGCATCAGTTGTTCTAGAAAATTATTTGGAGAATTCCTTTTGATTCTTAAAACTTGTCGAACACAAAAAAGAGGAAGAATGTGTGTTAGTTTGTTAATCATCCTTTACATCTGCAGCTTCCTTCCCTTCATCCTTTTCATCTACATCTTGCTATGCTTGATCCTGGAAGTTTTCTAAAGGTGACCGACCAATTCTTATTCAAAACAACAACTTTTGCACTTCTCGGGTTCACAAATTGAGCTCCACAACAATTCCGATTTCTCTTCACTGATAAAAATGACAAGAGACCATGAAATTAACAATAAAAGAAAAAATACATTCAAATTTCTTGAGTTCCTAGAGCATTAATGGTGGTATAACTAAATACCTTGTATCATAGCCGTTAACATTGTCTTTCACAAATTTAAAATTGAGTCGTCCATGTGGAAAATATATTAGTTGAAGCTGACACTGGGGGTAATTTTTGTATTTTGTAATACTTTAAGAAAATGTGTATTTTTGACATTTTGGCCTGCCCCTCCGCTTTTGATACAGGATCAACACATGGCTTTACCTGGGTGACAACAGGGTCGCAGCTCACTTTATAACTTTACTCCTTTTCACAAAAATCCAAAATTCCCAAAGTGCTCTCGGCAACCCACCTCCCCGCTTTGAATTTTCAATGCTAACTCAAACATGTGACATTATTTGGTCCCCAATGGAATTGCAGCTCATTTTATAACTTTTCTCCTTTTCACAAAAAGGCCAAAATCTTCAAAATGCTCAAGATCCACCTCTCCACCTTTGACTTTTCAAACCACCACGTGTCCTTTTGTGGGCCTTAGGCATTCCTTTTATAGTTTTACACCTTTCATCATAATTCATCAAAATTCCAAAAGGGCTCACCTTCCCACAACGGCTCAAGTTATGACATGTGTACACTTTCGGGGTTAAAGTAAGAATTTTTCTTCGTCACTTCATATTGTTGAATAGCCAATTAGAAATTATCAGGCCAGAGGACCAATTTGACATTTTTTACAATTGTAACAAAAGTGAAAATTTCACCAAAAACACTCGTCGTGCCACGTCCAATTAAAGACGACCATGTTAGGAATATCTATGTTATAGTGTGAACATAGAATATTATGTGAGTGATTACATTATCTAGGATAATATAATATGTGTTGTAATAATTAATTCCATTATTGTAAATATAATTATGATCAGTGAGTAATTATTGTTATGATTTGTTGAGTAAACAACTCATTAACAATATTAGTTTTGTGACAAAACAAAATCTCACGTAAAATAACATGGAGTTGTTTTAGGAGTTGTGTGTGGAGATATTTATGGAGATTATCTCTCCTTAAATATAGGAACTACCTCTCCTATATATATGGGTGTAATACTTCCTATGTAATAACAAGAATGAAGTGTAAGATTTCGAATTTACTTTATACAATTATGATATTAAATTTTCATTTGGTACCAGAGTAGGTCTGATGCAGGAAATTTTAGTGTTTTCTTAATCAAATCCATCTAAAAGAATAGCTTAATTTATTTTTTCTAGATTTGGGTTTTTCTATAAATTTGCACGTAAAACCAATAGTTGTTCATAAAATGACATCCAAAATTTTAGTAGAACTCAATTTTTATTTTTGAAGAAAACTGATTTCACCATGCAGATATCAAATTCAACATATCAATTCTTCAACTCAAAGTTTCCTCCAATTTCCCATAATTCTGAATTGTTAATATAGAGTCTTGGCTTAATTAGAGGTTCAAAGGTATTCTATATAAATTTTTAAATTACCTGATTCAATTCTATATTTTTTTATCAGTATTGTACAAAATAATGGAGAAATTAAATCTGATTGAAAAGTTTGAAGGACAAGATTTCCATACATGGAAACTACATATGCAATTACATTTAATAGAAAAGGAATTATGGGATGTAGTTAAAGCCAATGAAATTCCACCAACAACTACAAATGATCTAGCTAAATGGAATGTAAAAGATCAGATAGCTTTGGGTACTATTGGTCTGGGCTTATCAAAAGCATATATGCATCATGTGGATTTCACAAAATCTACAAAAGAAATTTGGGAGTCTCTTAACAAATTATTTGGTACTCTAATAATGAAGAACTTTCTTGTCCTAGTGATGAGGAATTCTTATGGTAAATATTTCACTTTTTGGAGGAAGGAGGAATTTTAGGGCCTCTCGTCAGTCACCAACGACGGGTCGCATATAGCACTGGTGGCACATTTTAATAATATTTTCAGTTGTTTTCTTTGAGTGACATGTGCAAAAATAAAACATGTTCCTTGTCAAATATTGAAAAGAGGAGGATGTGCATTTTGGATGCTGAGAACATTTGTTTATAGGAGGGAAGCTTCTACATATGATCCTCTGACTGTCATACGGTCCTCTGACTACCGTACTTCATTGGAAGATGATCAGCCGGTGAATAGATTCACATAGAGAGGTGATCATGATCAGCTAGTGAGCCAGAGAGGTGATCATGTGCAACAAGATCTAGATAGCAAGATCCAGTAGCAACTGTGGAACTCTCTCATACTCATGTTTTCAGGTGCTCTTGCCCCATGTTCACACTAAGGGGGCGAATGTTAGGAATATCTATGTTGTAGTGTGAACATAGAATATTATGTGAGTGATTATATTATATAGGATAATATAATATGTTTTGTAATAATTAATTTCATTATTTTAAATGTAATTATGAGTGGGTGAGTAATTATTGTTATGAGTTTTTGAGTAAACAAATCATTAACAATATTTTTTTTTTTCGAGAAAACAAAATCTTACGTATAATAACATGGAGTTTTTTTAGGATTTCTGTTTTGAGATATTTATGGAGATTATCTCTCCTTAAATATAGGAACTACCTCTCCTCTATATATGGGTGTAAAAGTTCCTCATGTTTAGAGTATTCATCCCAATCGGTTTCTTCTTCAACCAAAAGATATTTTTGATCTATTTTGTATCCATAGATGTTGGAACAAGATTTACAGAGGAGACACAAGTGTGGAAGATTCCCAATAAAATAATTTTTCCCCATGGAGAGAAGAATGTAAATAATACCAAGACTCGATGTAATCCACGACCATAGAGATAGATTTACAACAACACCCCGGTAAAGATGAAAAATTTACACATCCACATAGGGAGATAGAAAATACTTCAAACTGTAAGTGCAGATCAAGAATTTAAATGAAAAGAGTGAGCTTAAAAAAAAAGCACCAATAGGATGGATTCATTAGGGGCCACAAGATCAAGAGATTTAACTAACCCTAGGTTTTTGTATGAAAGACTTCTTTCTCTTTTCTTTTGACTTATTATTTCTCTTTTTTTTACTGATTGGTGGAGGAGGAGGATTCCATTAGAAGTCTTCTCAATATTTTGGAGAGAAAAGCATCCCTCATTTTTTTTTTTATTTTTTTAGACTCTCATTCGGGGTTTCAATGTATTCATCTATTTTATTTAACTCATATTTTTAAGATTTTCCCAAATGGGCTTATGGGTTTTGCCCCATTTTAGTGATATGATTAAATTTGGTATATCGTGTGTGTGTGTATCTATATGTATATACATTTGCATACATATATTTATATATATAAATATTTTGAAAATTTCTTTATTGAATAAACCCAAAATATAAATAAAACACAATGGTTACTTATATATATATATATATATATATATATATATATCATGATTTTGAAAAGAAACTCAACTATTGTCTGATTTTTGCACATTTCCCATACATTGTAAAGACGTAGAGGTTAATACATCTGTGGGAGGGGGGGGTTTATTTTATTATCATAGAAAATGTTTTGGGGTTGGGGGAGGGTCGCTGCCGACCCACCTCCCATACCATTTGTTAATGGGGTGGGGCGTGGAGTAGGTGATCCTCCCCCAACCCTTCCCACTTAAAACATAGCGCATCGTATACAGCTCCTAGAACTTGATTTTTTTATTAACACACTTTGTAATTTGGTTAATAAGTATGGAGTTCTTTCCATCTATACATCCAAGTTTTGGCTTTCTATCAAACAATACAAGAAAATGCAAAAATAGTCTAACTTTTCCATTATATGTCTTTCAAGTAATACAATAAAATTTAATATTTCCTTCATACAAATTTCCAACATTCCCACAAGAGACTTTCAACAATATTTCCAATAATTTTAAAACAAGAATGACACACCCATGTGAGGTAATAAATCAACTCAATATGGACAAGTTTCCTTCTTTTCAACTACATTTCCATTATAACAAAACTAGCTTTACTAAAATGTCTTTCTTTCCTTTACAACATACAATACAATCTTAATAACTAATAATCAATACAAATTTTCTTTCAAAATATAATACAATAAATCTTCCACTTTAAGTGGGAACTTTACAAGAAGGTAGCTACAATAGAGGAATTTTTATTCTTCTACAAGTTCTCCAAGAATCAAATCTCCAAAATGATACATATTTCTTCACTTGAATCACAACAACCAAAAATTTGGGAGAGGCAACACTCTCCAACTAAAGAAAACTCCAATGAGAAGAAAAAGCAATTCTTCTCATTAGCCCACGAGCCCCAATCACAAGGCAATAAGGGATGGATACAAAACATTTAAACTCTACAATTATTCCGCACTTACTATCAAGCAACACACACACAACAAAATATAACCATAAAAAAAATCATTTTTAAGCACAACTTCCCATAACAATGGCTCCAAAATGAGCCAAGTAGAGATAGGAATATGGGGGTGCCCTTGTGCCTCCTAATGGTTTGGATGACCACCTCTAAAATCCTCCACAACATAATCAATACCAAAATCTCTTATGTCTCCCCACAACAACAAAACTATGTCTCTTATGCCTCCCTCTCTCTTATGGCTCCCACAATACACAAAATAACAAAATAGAACAAGGTGGGGCATCCAAAACCCACTCCCTCCTAAAAACAAAAATAAATTCTTATGCCTCCAAACATATTTCATCCCCATTTCCAAATCTCAAAACAACCTAAGGTAAATTTACTACCCAACACTTCAAACAAGAACACACATCCATACAACACATAGCATACAAAAAAAAAAGAAGAAAACAAGAGTGCAAGATCCTACCTTGCCTTGGTAAAGCTCCACTTTTCAAGAAACTGTAAAATATTTAAAACTCAAGAAAATCCAAGATCCCTTCTACTCCAACAAGAAAGAACTCCCAAAAATCCAAGATCCAAAGCTAAGCAAGTAACCCCATTTACTTCCCAAAAATTTCAATAAATAGAAAAGAGGAGGAGGGAGATGATGTGGCTCTATGTAGGATGCCACATCATTTATTCTCCACTCCACATCACCCAAGTAAAACCCATACTCCAAGGAAAAATAAATGGGTGGTTAAGAGGTATGACAAACCTCTTACACACCACTCCAATCCATACCCTTTAGGACAAAGAAATAAAAACATGTAAGAAAGTGCAAAATTAAAACTCACCTTTTGCCTTCCAAAACACATAATGGTGTCAATTTTTGACCCCCAACCCATAGGTAGGGTTTTTATAGTAAATTAAGAGGTGTGGGAAAAGTTTAACTTGTCCCACAAGCCTCCAAAATTGGCCCTTAAGGCCAAATCCGAATTTCTAAGGAGAGGTAGAGTGTACAACACTCAAGATCACATAAACTCAACTTAAAACACATAAAAAAAAGAACCATATAATCTTATAAATGAATTATTTTTTCCCTTCCATAATTGGTTTAGTAACATGATTAATTTACTAATCTATAAATAAATTAATTAATGATAAAAGGTAATTACATCACCATAAAATAACATACTCTAAAATTAAATAAAGGAAAATAAAAGAAGAACACACAAACCCCTTGGTCACAATTGGAGGTAATCCCTCCATGGGGACACCTCCTTAACAATAAATAAAACAAACACAACATAACACAAGTTGCGATCATGACCATTGTAAAATCCATCCAGCATTTTGATGTGGTTGGTCTACAATCCCCCTTTTATCGTTGTGATATAGTCTCCCCACAAAACACATAATACTTCATTTGGCCTCATGGCCGCATCAAAGCATCCAAGATAAAATATATGAATATAAGTCAACAATCATCCATACATATATTAGATCCTCATTTAGGCAAATAATGTTACTATTTTAAAATTCTAACAACATCTCAATTCTATATTTAATCAATACCAATACGATCACAAGATTAGTTCACTGCTAAATCCTAATCACTATGATGAAAATGTCGAATGTTAGAAATATATAAATATGTCAACAACACATCATCATCCATATAAAATGTCTTTCTGAGAAATCCACATGATCATAATATGAATCGATATCTATCAATAATCAAATTATCTCTATCATCTAATCATCATGCTAAGACAAAATTATACAATAATATCCATGTATATAACTAACAAAGAATGAAAATAAAAACTAATAAGAGTCGAAGGAAGTGGGCACTACATATAGCGATGCCGCTTTAGACTCACCAAAGGTCTGGTTAATGTGTAGGATAGAGAGCTATAACAATGAATGTTTGAAAGAAAATAGATATTAAGAGATAACTTTAACTTTACGAGATATCAAAACTAGAGAGTGTTTAATCTGCTTCAAACCAAAATAAAGCTATGAAATCATTTCCAATTCATTTTGTGATCAAACATTAAAATTTACAAATTTCTTTTCTTTTAAAACAAGGTAAAGTTTAAACATGATATCCATTCTAATTCATTCCTTAATAGACAAAATTTTAAGAGAAAGTAAAATACACATTATTTTAATGATATTTCTTCAAATATGATATTACAAATTGATAAAAAAATATATAATACAACTTTTCTTTCAATACAATCTACTAGTCTTCCACCATAAGTGGGAATTATAATAAAATATCTACAATGAAGGATTTATTTTGATTTCAACTAGTAATCCAAGTCTCAATTCTCCAACAAGAGCTCCATGATGTTTTCACTTCAACCACAACAAAAAAAAATGGGGGAGAGGCAACACTTTCCACCCAACCAATAATCCAATTAGGAGAAGAATCTATCCTCCTCATTGACCCCAAGACCCAAAAAAAAATGCAGTAAAGGATGCATCTAACTCATGGAAACTATCACAAGGCTTCCAATTCACAATAAAAAAATTCCACAACCATGCCAAGACACATTCAACACAAGATATAATCACAAGAATGAAACTTAACAAAATACACAAGGCTTGAAAATGCAAAGCCAATGGAGCAAGGATCTATGGGGAGATCACTTATGCCTTCTAATGGGATTAGGTTCCCACATTACAAGCCTCCAAAAATACATCTCAAATCCCTATTATGCATCCCTACTATCTCTTATGTCTACCTAAAAAGAACCAAGTAAGAAATGCAAGCATTTTCTTATCGAAGGTGTGGCATCCAATACAACTCCTCCCCAAAACATGAGATAAAATATTATTCCTCCCTACATATAAAATCTCCATATCCTTCTCTCAACAATACTTAGGCATTATACCTAAGAACCCAAAAAGCATACCAAAAATTCATATATATGCAATACACACATGATAAAACAAACAAATTAAAAGACTGTAGCTCATACCTTTTCATGGTAAGAAATTTATCAAGGAATCACACTCAAAGATATTTCAAGCTCAATCCAACTACAATAGGCTCCAAGAGTTCAATACCACTCCTAAAACTCTCTATCTCCAAAAATACAACAGCACAAATGAAATGAAGTAATCCCCCAAAAAAAAAAAAAAAAAAATTACATTAATAGAGAAAGGAGACAGGGAGGGTGGTGTGGCTCCATGTAAGATGCCACATTACTTATCCTCAACTCCACATCACAAGTCAAACCTCAAACCCAATACACAATAAATTGGTGGTTGAGAGGAATGACAAACCTCTTACACACACAATCTAAACCCACACCCCTTAAGGAGAAAATTTTAAACCCATGTAAGAAAGTGTAATTAATGTAAATTTTTGTCTTACAAAACACATAATGGGGGATTTTTGACCCCCAATCCATAGGTAGGGTTGGTATAAGAAATTAAGATGTTTGAAAAAATCTTAGCTTGTCACACAAGCCTAAAAATGGCCTTGTTATCCAATTTTTGCCCTCAGAAAAATTGATCAAACACACCCTCGCATAGGAGGAAATGGAGAGTTTGGATAAGTCATGCAAGCTCAAATTCAATCCTAAAAATAAGTTGTTGGTAGGCTTAGCAAAGTGGAGAAGCAAGGTTGGACAATGAGGCCAAACAATTTTAAAGGAGATCAGAGATCAATAGGATAAAAATGGAGAAAGGAAATGTTCACTTGAGGCCCGAATCAGCTAAGTATGAAAGAGTCAGTAGAATCCTCCACATGTCTTATTGGCACAACTTCAAAGCTATAATAGAATAGGAATCCCCAAATAAGAACGGGATCTCCATGTGTCTAAGGCTCAGAAAAGTTGAACTTGTGGTTGAAAAGTCTAAGGTCCAGTTGAAGCCTCCATGTGTCTCATCATCAGCTGCAACTTCAAAGGTGCAACAAAACAGTAGTCCCAAATGAGAACAAGGTATCCACATGTCTAAGACTCAAAAAAGTTGAACCAACCATTGAAAATTCTAAGATCCAGTGGAAGCCTCCACGTGTCTCATCAACGTAACTTTAAAGGTGTGATAGAACAGGCAGTCCCCAAACAAGCGCAGGCTCTTCACATGTCTAGAGCCCGAAAAGATAGAACCGGTCGTTGAAAAGTCAAAGTAGAGTATCATAGCTAGCGAAAGCCTCCACGTGCTTCATTAACACATCTGCAAAAAGTAAAATATGGCATCTAGTCCCAAACTGTGCAAATTCTCTACATGTCTAGGGTTAGATACGGTTTCTCCACCAAACAATAGGACTAAGCCCAAACACAAGGGGACAAAGCAACAGGCTTGTGGACGATGCCAAGTGTCCAAACATCAAAAATTTAGGAATGAAAGTGGGGACTAAAATATCATGAGTGTGTGGGTTTCCACATAGATCCCACACCGATAGACTCCAAACATTAAGAATCTTGGAAAATATTTGGAAGAAGGTTAGTTTAAAGATGAATCATGAATCCCGCCAAGGATTTTGAATGCTTAGATATTTAAGATATTATGAGAGCCCGTGTGGAATACTAGATTCGACCTTCACTAATTTCAACTATGACCGGAATAAATACGGTCTGCCATTTTTGAGTCTATTAGGCTTCTCACCTACCAAGGTGGTTGAAGCATGATGGGAATTATTCTCCCCTTCTCTCTTATTCTTCATATATATTGTAAGGATGGGTAATTTTCTAAAGGTTGAACTTGTCTACTTTTGACCCTCCCTTCTTCCCTTGTTTGCTAGTGATTTTGTGGAGTTTCAAGCATTTCATTCAAACTGTAAATGCAATCTTACCTCTTGGCCATTGTAATGGAATGTATCAAATATGGAGCAATAATATAAGTCTCAGTGGATGATTCCAACCCTCTCTTATGTTCATTGTATCTTCCCGATTTCTCATTGCAATCTTCATCACCTACATATGGTGGTTGTATTCACTTTTATGTTTTTGTTTATTTGCAAAGTAGGTGATCGACATTCCTTTCGTTCATCACCCTTGTTAGTTTAGGTTATATTTCTTGCATCTCCTTAACCCCGGATCCTTTGTAAGTTAGAGTAGGTTTTAGAGTAGATCCTCTAAAATATGAATGTGTGCACCTAAATTGAAGGATAGGAACTAACCTTCATTTGGAGACCTCACCCAATTCATAAAGTCCCACACTTTGGGAGAAGCTCCATGTTATACAATTCATAAGCACTTTCTCTTATTGGTTGGGGGGCTAGTATGAGGTTGACCAATTGGCTATAGCAGCCTACAACAGGTCTCTCTATCCTAGGATAGCCAATAAATCCCACATTGAAATATTCACATTTATTTTCTTCATTTGTTCAATGATGTTAAATGGGGTTGAGCTATCTTTTTTCTACCCCTTTCCTGGTATATTTTTCTCTTGCACATGGGTCATTACAACCGGTGCCTGAGTGGGTCTGGGGGTGGCTTGGGCTGACTCTACACATTGGGAGTTTCACTTTGAGTGCCAATACCTTGTGGAATAATAGAAGGTTGAGGATTACCTGAGTTTGATAATCGTCCCTCTCCAATATTCCTTTTCTTGGATCATGTATTGGCAGCCACACTTTGAGAAGGGGCTTGGTTAACTCCACATAAGTCTTCAACCTGCTAATTGACAAGCATAGTCTCATTTAGAGGTGCATCTTACTGTGTTTCTCACTACTTATTTTCCTCTTGACTGGGCTCTTGGGACACACCAATGGTATATACCAAACTATAATGAGAGATCAGAAGATAAAAATGAACACATGAAAGGATTGGGGATCATCCACATACATATATTATTGCTTTAGAGTTGATATAGCACACTACAATGGCCAATAGGTGAAATTTTGTATTACAACTTGAATGGGAGATTCAAAAGCTCCATAAATTCTCTTGCACACAAGGGAAGAAGGGAGTGTAGAAAACAAAATTGTCCAACCCTTTACAATGAGCCAAGCTCTTTTCATTATAGATGTAGTGAAGAGAGAAGAAGAAAAGAGATGAGAAACCTGATTTGGAGCTCATCTACTAGCCATCAATGCCATTTTGAATCCACCACTCTATGTTTGTTCTATGTGTTGAAGAAGGAAGAATGACAGATCAAATCAAATCTGATTTGGTTATCGGGAGCAATCAGATTGCATATTAATGGCATGAATATGTTTTCAATTTTTTACCCAACTAACCTCGTCAATATTAGTGTCTATTGTTTCCATGATGTGGACGAGGTCGAGACCTTTTTGACGGTGCCAAATTTGTTGGATTTTGTGCACTGGATCAAAAGATATGTCCATTTGAGTCTTTGAGTCGGGTCCATACAAAAATGGTGAAAAATAGTTAGCAAAATGGGTCTCGGGGCCTGAAATTCACTTTGTGCCCTTTGGCACAAAAATAAAAAAATGTAAAAAATTCCCCGCAGCCCCATAATTTATGTTTGGGAAAAAAACCATCTTTGGGCCCATTGGTCCACATTTTCCATTTGGGAAAAAAGTCCTCTGGAGGCCCGCCCGATCCATATGTGATTTAGGCCTAACACATGGCTCCCGTAGGCATGGCTCATTTTTATACTTTACACCTTTTGAGAGAAAAGTTTTGAATTTCTCAGACAACCCACTTTTCCACCTTCACTGAGGCATGGCCACATGTAGAGCCGACGTGTGTTTGGGAACTGTTTTGGATTTTGTTTTCGAGTTGCGCCAAGAGACATGTGGCACCCTCTCGCATCTTTGATCTGTTTCTTTTTGTTTTTGGCTAAGTATTTTAATTTGGTGGGGCCATATGTCTCGACATAAGACACTTGGTGACTTGGCACTTGTCTCGAGTCTCGACCCTTATGCCGCCCCTCTTAAATTTGCATGGTTGAGACACGTGGCACCAACTGTGGCTCTGTCCATCTTGATTTTTCTATGGCCAACTCTTTCCCTTTTCAAACCTGGGGTATGTGGAAGCTCCGAAGTTATTTGAGAATCCTCTTTTGGGTTTAACCTTTAGAGAAGTGCCGATGAGGCACATGGAATCTTCCACTGATTCTTCCATACTTAGTCAATTTGGGCTTATTCTGAATCATTTGTAAAGCTCAAAGACTTTGAGCCTTTCTCTGTTTCTCTCCTTTGAGCCTCTGGTTTTCTGTGACACTATTTGGCCCTTCCCCACCCTACTACTCCATTGTAGAATCTTCTTATAACCTGACTCTCAAACTTGAAATATAGGCTCATTTGACAAAAAATGTCCCTTGGATTTCTTTCTACATAGGGTCATGTTTGATCAATTTTTCCGGGGGTGAAATTGAGATAACAATGATGTCTCATATGAGTAAGTACTAGAATTAGCAAATTTTAGTACACATGAAGATGTTTTTCTATTCTCCCAAACATCGTAACAATTCTAGAATGTTTCGTTCATTGAATCTAGCACCAACAAACAAGCACATGAAGGGAAACATAAAGTAATTTTATTCAGTGAATGATTGACCCACTAAAAATGGGGTTGTATTAAAAATAAGGAGTATGTTGGGGAAGGAATAGGTAATGTCACCATTTATCTCTATCTAAGAATTTGTATAGTCACGAAGGTGCTATATGTTTTATTCTTGACCAAAAATATCATTTCTATCTATCTACTCTTGAATCATAATACCCAAGTGGAGTTCATAGTCCATAAAGGTATCAAATATTGTTTGATCTCACAAGAAGGTTCAATACGTGATAAATATTTTCTTAAGTATAATTTATTTGCACTAGATGCAATCGCATCCTATGTAGTTACTTTATTTTCCTCTACTGGGCATTTACCACACTATGTCATTATTGGTAATGTCACCTTTCTACTGGTTGCCTCTATCAACTCACTTATGAGATATTGTATTTTGAAATCCTCCAATGTATGATTCATTACTGTATATTCTAGATGTTTGGTGGGAAAATAACATCAAGATCCATTTGATCTGAGTACCTTCCATACCAACAACCATCTCGAGGTCATACATACCAATATATGCATATCCCTTCTTGCTTAATTTTAGATATTTCATCTATTTTTTTATTGTTTATTATTATAGAAAGTCATGGGCATTCTTTCTCCAAATAAATATTGAAGGATTTTCTAATATTTAGTTCTTCTATAAGTGAGTTGTTCATTAGACTAGGAAGCCCCTTCTTATCCTATGCTCAGATCGGAGGGGAAATTCATGTCAAAGAAATTATTACCATTGTTGAAGGAGCAAGACATAAAACAACACATGACTTCCAATATACACCCTAAAAAAAAGGGAATTATAAAACTTTTCCATTAGACTATCATGGAGATGGCCTATTGTATTCTTTCCACACATCAAGTTGGAGAACAAATTTTTGTTGAAGAAGTTGAAAAACTATATATACTCTAAATTAGGAACATCTAAAGAACATACATAATAAGACACCAAGAGGTATGGAGTAATAAAAAGCCTTCACTCTCTCATTTGAGAGTGTTTTTTTAAAAATATATGTGTGCGCTAGCTAAGAAGAGGAAAAATATCAATGTGAAGACATTACAAGGTGTATCGTTTTAGGGTACAATACTACCTCAAAGGCCTATTGTCTCATAGATCTTGAGACCAAGAAGATATATGTGATATGAGATGTGGTTTATGATGAGTCATCATTTGACTCATTTAAAAAAATAAGACTTGATATCGACTCCTCCTATCGAGATTTCTCTCATAATATAATGATGATCATGAAGATTATTCACATAAGAAAGACGAGCTACAAGGAGATTTTTTCATTAATTTTGGTAATCTGGAAAATAATTCTCCACATCGTAGTAACATCAATGTTATTCATGGTTTAAAATCACTGTCAAGAACTCCCTCCTGAAATCTCTTAGAGATACTTCATCAAGTGTCATAACAAGAACATAGATGATAAATTAGGTAAATATCACACTCATGAGTTCAGTTATTCATAGCACCAAAGCTAAAACGTTTTGTGAGGAACTCGGTTAGGCAATGTGAAAGAACACTCTAGATGAAGCATATGACTCCTTGGTTTAGAATCAGGCATGGGAACTTATCGAGCCACCTACAGGAAATAAATCCATCACCTGAAAATGGATTTTCAAAATAAAATATAGGGTAGATGGATATATCTAAATGTATAAAGATTGACAAGTTATAAAGGGATGTGATCACCAAGAAGTAATTTAATGTGTAGATACCTTTACAACCACTGCAAGGATCAAAAGCATAAGATTTGTCTATGCATCGGATGAAAAAAAAGAATGGAAGCTTCAAAATATGGACTTAAAATTTTATTCTTGAATGGTGATTTCAAATAAGAATTATACATGACCCATCCAAAAGGATTTATCGATGATAAAAATCCTAAAAAGATATGTCATGTAATTATATATCCTTATGGACTTAAACAAGCACTCGTGGAGTCATGCATTAAAATAGATGATAACCTATTGTAAGATGGATTATATTATAGCCCATCTATTTCCAATCTATATAAAAAAAGATAGGAAATTTTTATCATTTTTGTTTTGTATATGGATGATCTTTTGATCATAGGGAGTTTAGAAAATCTCGTTAAAGATGTTAATAATGATATGATGAAATCCTCTAACATGATTTTTTTTGTACTTAAATATTATCTTGGATTTTAGATATGGTAAATTAAGTGTCATATTTTTATCTTCTATATGAAATATGCCAAGACACTCCTAGAAAATTATGGGATGTCCTATTGAAAACCTATGTCCACTTGAATGGAGAAATGTTTGTAGATTTCTATGTTTTAGAAATCACCTTAAGTAGATGATACTCATTATAGGAGGCTTGTTGGGAGTCTCCTTTACTTGACTTATAGTAGACAAAACTTTGGATTTATTATCAACTATCTTTCCATTCATAAAACAACAAAAGAAATGCCATTGGTTAGCTATGAAGTGTATTTTGAGATATATTTAATGTATAGGATATTATGATGTTGAATATCGAAGAAAAATCATTTCTTCTCGTAAAGATATACTAGCTTGGACTATCTCGCATCTATTGATGACAAGAAATACACTACAAGATATATTTTTCATCTCAACTTTGGACCTATCTCATTGATTAAGAAGAAGTAAATTGTTGTTTCTCTCTCATAAAATGAGGTAGAGTATAATTTTGTACGAGGAGCTATGAGAAAATTTATTAGGTTATGTCACATTTGTTTGATATGGGAATTGTTATCACCGAATCACAAAGACCCTCCCTGTTTAAACAAGCGCATATATTTGAACTCACAATCTGATTGGATAACATGGGTACTATCTCTAAGTTGTGGGACTTGTTACTTGAGATAGACCTCTAGAGAAAGTTGGTTCTTGCTCCTAAACTACCTGCCACAATCTACTCTAATGCAGGGAAACTAACTATTCTAATCTAAATTTCCAAGGGACCAGGGAGAGAGAATACATAAAATGAAAGCCTACACTAAAGCGGTGATACACCAGAAAAGGAGGGTGTGAGAGTAGTCTTCAAATGTGTGAAATACAGAAGCAAAGTGCACACTAGAAGAGGTGATGACAATTCTCCATAATCTAGCAAAACGCATTCACAACAATATTTCAAACACACAAAATGATAATGGATCCCTACATGGACATAATAATAGACACAATATTCTTGTAATCAAGGTTAAAGGGGCAAGAAGAATGCAAGAAACACAACAGGGGAAGATACATCCACAAACTTGTATTTTATTGCTTCCTGATATGCACAGTTCAATCGGTTACAAGATAAGGGCCTGGATCACCATGAAAGGAGTCCACAACAAGGGCCTGCAACACATTGGCTTCACAAAGCAATTTTGATAGAGCTTTTCTACAAAAATACCTCCCCTTACAATGAGCCCAACACTCCAATTTATAGAAAAATGAGAAGAGAAAGAGAAGGGAAAATGGAAATCCTGAAATCTGTCCTTCAACCACTTGTAAGAGGCATTAAATGGAGTGAAATTATTATATATTACTTAAAAAAGGCTCCCCATACTATCCCAGGTGCTGCAGCAGAGAAATAATGATGACCATGCCTCTTAATTGCACTCCCAACCACCAAATAAAACATTGTTATGAACCCAGCCACGTTTTCAAAAAATATCAATCAATCTCTCATAAAATCTAGAATTTATTGATTGTTGTGCATTGGGATTAGAGCCATGATTCTAATGGTACCAATTTTGTGTGATTTTGTTGAGAAACGCAAAAGTTATGGCCTTCTGAGTGCGGGTTGTTATTTTGGGTCAGCAGCGTTTTATCATCGACGGGAATGAGAATTAATTTACTGGAGCCGAATATGTTTATTTTAATTAAATATATATACCATCATTAAAAATATAGGATGTCGTGCTCGTTCCGTAAAGTCCAATTTTGTGAAAATCGGAGTTCGCAAATAAAAGTTATGGCCGTTTGAAGTTTCACGGGTCAAACGTTGACTTTTCTTCTTTGCCTTCGGCCGCTTCGGCTTTTCGCGTCCCTCACGTACTTTTTTCCCAATTGTCCCATGGACCACCTAGGACACATTCTCCCGCATCGGCCGGTTCGGGCTTCCTTGTCTCTCTTTGCGGCCTTTTCGCCTTTTCGCCTTTTCGCGTCCCTCGCGTACCTCGCGCACTTTTGTCCCGGCTGTCCCGGACAAAAATCTCCGAACTGCCCGAAATGGACCGTCTTTCGGAAAATTGGCTGATTCACGTCCCACGCATACTTTTGTCCCGGATGTCCCAAACCGCATGAAAATAAAACTTGACAATTTTTTCCACTTTCGGCCGCTTTCAGTTTTTCGCGTCCGACATCCCAACTGTCCCGCAGACCGCCTGGGACAAAAATGTCCGACTTAGCTGATTTTCTTTGTATTTTGGCCCCAAGCTTGGTACAATGAACCTTGGTATGACCTGAACTGGTACGCACGTGAACCCTTGAGGGGTGAATTTTGGATAACAGAATTCCTAAAAAAATCTACCCATCATTCAATGTGATAATCGGGTGTATTGAATCTTGTGAAGAATCCAATTTTAGATGAAATAACAAATCACATTGAGGTTGAATAGCATTATATTAAAGAATACGTCTTGTACCACCACATCCAACTCCAATATTACCCAACATATTTAAAGGTATCATACATACTCACCAAGTCTCTTGCCAAGGTGATCTTATCATCGAATAACAACACCCTTTGAGTTGCAAAAAGTGTGTGTATTGAGCTCACGGTGTGCAGACTTTGGGTAACATGGGTACTATCTCCAAGTTGTGGTAGTTGATGCTTTAGATATAACTCCGAGAAAACTAGTTCTTGCTCCTAAACTTACTACCACAATCTACTTCTAATGCAGGAAAAACTATAAAATCCTAATCTAAATTTCTAAGGAGTAGGGAGAAAGAGAGGGAAACTAAAGCCTACACTAACAACAAAGTGATACACCGAAAGGAGAGTATGAGAACAAGAACCAACATGTGGAAATGGAAGCAAGATGCATATTAGAGAGGGTAATGATAGTTCTCCACATTATAATGACAACATATATCCATACAACAAGAATAATGCAACAAACGCAACAAGGGAATATATATCTAAAAACTTGCATCTATTGCTTCATTAATATGCATAGTCCAAACTATTACAAAGGAGAGGCCTCGATCACCATGCAAGGAGTCCACTAAAAGTCCTATAGCACATTGGCCTCAAAAAACTAAAATGATAGAGTTTTACTACTAAAAAATAATCCCCCCTTTTCAATGATCCCAACACTTCAATTTATAGAATTTTGGAAGAGAGAGAGAGAGAGAGAAGATGCAATTCCATAAATATAATTTCCAACCACTTGAAAGATGTCATAATTGTGCCAAAATAGTGATATATGACCTACAGAAGGCACCCCATACTATGCTATGACTTGCAACAATGAAAAATGTCTTCCCATGCCTCATTAAACGCTTCTCCAACCACTTTTTAACAACCAAACAAAATTGGGCTCATTTTCCTTAAAAATTACTATAAAAAATTCATTAATTTCCACATTTATTTATTTTTGTGTTTCAGGCATGGAACCATGATTCCAAAAAAACCAATTTTTGAAAATCTATTTAAAATTTTTCAAGTTATGACCCTTTGATTGTGAGTAGCTCTTTTGAGTTTATCAAGATTTCTTACATTTTACGGGATCAAGATTTAAATTTTTTCTAGGTTAAGATGTTTTTTTCACCCGCATACCCTAATTAAAAATAATAAATCAAGGATTCGTTGTCTGGAGGATGTCGAGCCCTTTCCGAAAACTCAAATTTTGTCAAAATAAGAGGTCGAAATCAAAAGTTATGCAAATTTTAAGATCAGGGTCGAGGTGTTCCACACAGGATCTTATAATCCACATTAAACAACTTTCCCTTTATATTGCGGATATTGTGGGTTTTTGGGGAACTCATTTCCATATGGAACTTGTGTTGTTTGGGCCCCAAATGACATGCCTTATACGCATTAAAATATATCTCCTTGATGTGCGAAAATTTCACCTCTATGGGGAACTCACGTTCCCACGGTACTTGGACCGCTCGGGCCGCCGAGACCCAAATTTTCCATAATATATTTTTCCCACACCATTGCTTTGCAAATTAGAAAGTTCCACATTTTTGGGAACTTGGATCACCTAGGTTGTCGAGACAATATTTTTCTGCAATACTTTGGTTCCTTGGTATTTCGGATCCAAGTTAAGGATGAGGAACCCAGTTCCATCAACAAGAATTCCACTCATAGCCCCTAGATACGCATTACATGAAAATATGACTTTTCCCCATTTTTTCAAATTTTAGCAAGTTTTCACTAACTTCTTATATTTTTCCTAAATAGGAAGTTAGAGAAATTATGCAAGTTATCAAAATTCAATTTTTGTGTTTTCACATTTTTGTTAATTCAAGTTTTAAGAAATTATGAAAGTTATCGAAATCCAAGTTGAGGTAAATTTTAGATAACATGTGAAATTTGAATTATTTCAGGGATACATTTGTAAAAAAATTAATAGGGAGGAATGCTAGCTTAATCAAATTGATATTACATTGTTTAGTTAACCTAGTTTGTACCTACCGGTTGGTTTTTCCTACGCGGCCATTCAATTTTCCTTACCTTCCTCCTACCAAACCATTTTGGATTATATATTCCTTATGCATTAAATAAATCAACTAAATTTTATCTTTTAATCACCTTCATTTTCTATCCATCTCCATTATGGTTCTATTCTTCCTCTCTTACAAACTATTACACTGCAATAAATACCTAGAAGTAAGCTTCTCGTGGATACCATGATTTTTGTAAAAAATAGAAATAGATTGGAAGTGTACTTAACTTATCTATCTAAACTTAGAAATTTTATGTAGTATTAAATTTGTTGCTCCAATAAGGCCTTCAACTGCTGATATATATAGAAAAAATTGATTTGTGTTTAAAAATTGTACTCATGTCATGGCGGTATATTCATATATAAATCTTAGAAAATATGCACAACCTCTTACTGAAGATGTCCACATAACTCCACATAAATCTCAATGAAAAATATCAATAGGTACCAGTTCTCTTACTTATTTTCCAAATGGAAGGTTTTTCTATATTTCTTTCCCAAAATACATCCTTCATAAACTCTTTTTGGTTTTTGAATTAAAGTAAAAAAATTTACCATATTTTTCCTATGTATCAAATTCAAACCTCCAAAATCCAAATGTGTAAACCTATGATGACATAGCCATGATTAATATTTCATAGATTTCTAGAGAGGTTATTCAATTCCTTTAGCTCCATAATTATCTTTAGACGTGGCTCTAGGCGAGATCTAGAATGAACGTAGTATGAGCTCGGATTTATCTCAAGTGAGTAAAATATCCATTAAAGTAAGTTACTGAGAATGCTCAAATAACACATGATTTGAATTTATTTTTACACATTATTTCAATCTCTAAAGAAACATTTTGTTGCTCGTCATTTACACTTTAGAAATCAGCTGAATACTTGCAACTTTATCCATGATCACACATTTGTTGCTTTCAATGTAAACTCTATATCCCTTTTGTACCAATTTACCAATGATTATAAGATTATTCTCTAAACCCCCAACATAATAGACATAATGCATAATATTTTACTCGCACTTTTAGTTATATTCTTGATTGTTACCCGACCTTTTATATACATTGTATTATTGTTCCCAAGAGTAACATCAGTCTTCATTGAATCATCCAAACTAGAAAATAAATCCAAGTTTCTTGATATGTGATTACTACAACCAGAATCCAAATACCAAATATCACAAGGACTCTTTAAGAAAAAATACATTAAATATACAATATAGAAGGTATTAATTTAGCAATCCTAACTTGTACACAATAAACATGGAGCTTGGAGTAGATCTCCCAACCTTAATTTAATTCTTCCAATTCGATTATATTACTTTTCCTACTATTGGCGAGAAAAATTATCTCGGGAAAAATTTATGGGTTTCTTGCCAATGCTCTGGGAATCTAAGTTCCTCTACTTAAATGGTGCATCTTCCATATATGCATTCTCAAGTAAGGTGATTTTTTATCCATGTTGTCCTTGCACTGGTGATCCATAGGAACACTCCACTTACCCTACGAGAAAATCAAAAATCTCTTGCTTGATAGGACTTTGTCAAGAGAGAGGGAAAGGAAGTGAGAATATGAGGTAGGGGAACTAATGCTGTAAGTAGAAAATTAGAGTCTTGCATACATGATTTATAAGTTTCATCACATGCATTAAAATTAAAAAGAAACAAATATGTAAATTGCAACAAGACAGATAATAATTTATGAGCACAAAGTATCAATAAATCCCTTAGTGAAAAAATTATACAAACTCCTTCGTTTATTGATTCTTAGAAAAATATTGTACATATTGTGAGAATAGAGGAAATTAGAGAAAAATGGCTAACTCTTGTATTTCACAAGTAAAAACTATCTCTCATGAACTTATAAGAATACAACCAACTAGAAGAATTTTAGAATCATAACCCATTTGAATGAGGAGCTCATTACAATTTATAGAATTTTGGAAGTCTCTTCGCCTATCCCCCATTGACCCTTCATATGCCTTGAAATTTTTCACATTCTTAGGAAAACATTAAGTCCCCTTTTATAACTTAAGGGTGACTTATAAAATTTAAAATAAAGTCATTTTCAATTAAGGAATTATGAAAAAGTGCAACCCCAACAAAGAACTGGAATGTGGACGAGAGAGAAATTTGGGGAGAAGAGAGAGAAGGAAAAGAAAGGATGTTGCTCCTGATGAATTTCATTGATTCTGATCATTGGAATGCTCCAAGGAGATGAAACTCTGAATCTATAAATCCTTTGCCTCTGAAAAACTCCTTAAGACTTACACTCAATCCCAAATTGTTCTTTATCCCACACTGATGAGAAGATATCCACTCCATTTAATTATTTTTGTGAATGATTCACTCATGCTGATGATGAGATATTTCCTTTTGATCACCTACAGAAATCATGAACCGAGTGTTTACAAACATTGTTGAGTTATCCCAATGGTGACCGTGGGTGTTTCTCATAGATATCCACTTTAAAGAGTTCAAGGATGGAAAGTTCTTCCCGAGATGACCCTTTTCAACATTGTCATATTCTACTGACATATGAAACATTTTTCCATAAAGGTACTAGGTAATGAAAAACATACTAGCGAAACTATGAACGGATATTCAACACTTTCTATTCTTGAATGGAGCAACTTACTATTTTTAGTAATTGCAAAAATAATTTTTTTAGGCCTTGACCTACCTATGACATTTTGAACTTCTTCCTCATAATGTATTACTCTAACCTTCAAGACAAATCTTCTACTTTTATTAGGTTGTTGTGGGACCACTTACTTTAATTATTAAGTGTCAATTTTGGGCCGATTGATCTTTCGATAATTTTCACTGCGATACATCCTCTATGTTCATCATCTCCTTCAAAACTTATTAAGATGATGGATTACTTGAAATAGTGATCTCCTATGTAAAAGGGATACTATTTTTAGTAAGTTTCCTTCTCGTGGTCGAGATCAAAGTAGAACAAAGATTTTTATATGGGTTTTTGCCCAATATCATCATCCAAATCTCAAGCTTACTCGATGAATTGCTTATGAGATTTTAAACTTTTAAAATTTGCATCGACACCTATGGACACTACATTCATTAACAAAGCTTTAAAATTAAATGTTTGGTTTTCTCCTCTGATCACAAAAAAATTATATTTTGTATATGGTTTTTTATATCTCTTTTCGCTTGATGAATTTTCTCTTCAAACCGATTGCCGATTTGATGGGAAATCATGTTTTTTTCGCTATGCTAAGAAGGAGATTTATTCCTATGAAAAATTGTTACTACCAATGGGATATTTTTTAGTGATTTTTTTATGGCCTTCAAGAATTATGCACAAATAAAAAAGTGGCTCTTCAATTGGTGCTCGTTTGTAATATTTATTGATTTCTTTGTTCTCCATAACAATGAAGGTTTTCAGTGAAAATATTTCTTTCTTTCTTCTTTCTTCACCCCTACAAGTTTTTCTTCCTCTGAAATTACTATATTTTTATGGATTGGAGGCTTTGGTGACCATGGCAGATCTTTTTCGAGCATACATGGTGGACTGGTGTCTCGACAAGCACCAATAAAGGCTGTGTGCAAGGTGTGAAGAATACCGGCATGGTGTTAAGTGTTAAATTTAAATCATTTTAAAAATGCATACCATAGGTGGGGCACATTTTTATTTCCATTATTTCCCTTCAGATAAATTTATGAAAGGGTCATCAAATTACACATCATGCCTCCTCATGACAGCTGGAGAGCATCTGATGGTTTAGCATTTAGCTCCAACTAGCTCCTGGGGGCTTGAAACATGCACTGCGAGAAGGTCACAATAATGAATTAAGGGACATAAGGGGTTGGAAAATTTCATGTCCCTCATGCACATTTTCCAAATTGACAAAAATGGTCACAAGTTTTAACATGGAACCAGTTTGTGTCACTTATCACAATCTAAATGAATGAGGTGATAGGCTCTGGAAAACACTTGTGGGATGAACTGATGATGTAGAGGGTTTCATGGGTGACCAGAGGGAAAAATATGGATGGGAAAATTTTATCGTCACATATTTCCCTTAGTTTAAAGGATGAAAGGGACATCAAAATTCACTACGATCCTATAGGATACACTTTTCCTCTTCAAAATTTGGCTAAGTGTCGAGCATGTTCCTTGAGAAAAAATGCGATGACGATAGCTCGAGCTCTCGATGAGTTCGAATAAATATTTTGTATAATCTTAACTGAAAAGAACTAAATGAATTGAATAATGAATTTTTGAAGCTCTAATTATGACTGCATCTCATTCAAATTTCCTCTTTTTTCTCGATATCGTTAGTTGTGCACTTTAATAATGAGTTGTGTAGGGAAGTGTATGACGTTTCATGAGGTCTTATTTTTTCCACAATTTGGGGCATGGAAAATACCTTCCATAGGTAATTTTTGGGATATTTAATATTTATTAAACTCTCATAATCCTTTCTTGAAGCTCGGTAATCCTTTGTAGTGTATGCTCCTTTAGTCCCGAAAACCCACTTTTACCGAATCAACTAAAAAGGGCTCTTCCAAATTGATCTCGATGCATTTGAATCCTTTGGAATATTTAAATCCTCATTTTTAATGATGAATTGAAATTTTTATCCACTTTATATTTTTACTATTCCTCTCCATTGACACATTTTAATTTTAGTATGTGCATTTTGGGTGTCAAATTGCAACAAAACAAACCTTGAGATTCGAGGTTTTATTCTAGAGTTCCAATCTTTGAATTTTCAGTAATTAATTCATATGAACAAGTGGGAAATGATATTTTTATTTTGTGGGGAATAATACTGATAAAATAAAGATCCGTTTATATCCCTAAAAATTAGGGAATTCATAGTGCAAAACTAGTTTACATGAAACTAGATTTTTAAACGATCATTCCCTTCAATTTTCACGAGATTTCACCCACTACAACCTTGAGAAGTAAAGAGGTAGCACAATTAATTTTCAACTATTTTTATTCATGTGACATGTAAAAATATTGATGAAAATTCATTCTTCCATGTCCCTTAAAATTAGGGACTTCATGACGCAATAAACTAGTTCATGCAAAAGTAGATTTTTCAACAATCATTCCCTCCAATTGTCATGCAATATTTCCCACTTTAACCTTTAAGAAGTGAAGAGGTATCTCAATTCCTATTTATCTATTTTTCTTCATGAAATCCATTAATGGAGTCTTCAATCTTTAGTTATCTTATAGGTGGTGATGGAGGAGAATTAAGTTATTTGTAGTTTAGAATGAGAGAGAGGCTAGGAAAAAGCTTGTAGGAGCTGAATTTCAAGCACATGAGGAACCAAACGACTCAAGTGCACCGTGGGAAATTTTTGTCCCCTATGTATCATTAAAAAGGGATGAAATCATAAATTTCCACTTCATGCCTCATCATGAACCTTGGTGATCTTTTGTGCGGGGAGAGGGAAGGCTCCAACTTAGCTCTCGAGGGCTTAACTAGAAAACGAGAGGTCATATTAGTGTTTTGGGGGTTCAAAAAGGTTGGGTGAATTTTAATATCTCCTATTTCCCTTTTCTAAAGGGACGAAAGGGACATAAAAATGCGCTAGGATCCTAGAGTTGACATATGTCCACTTCAAAAAATGACTAAGTATGAGAACTTGAGGGAAAAGTTTTTAAGGCCGTATCTATAGCTCCTAATGAAGTTTGTAGGTGAAATTATATATGGTTTGACTAAAAATTTCCTTCTGAATCCAATGGTGGGAGTTTCAACACTTTATTCCTCCATTTGAGCCCTAAAAATTAGACTTTTGTTCTACCTTTATGTTTGACAATGTGAAAAAATATACAGTCCTATTACACCTAGATGTTGTGAAGAATATGTTTCGATCATATTGTAGATATCTAAATTCCCTTTTCAACAATGTCTTATTCAGCTTCCAACTTCTTCCGAACTCCCGAATCACTTCCCGAATCTCAATAGCTCTTTTGGCCATGTGTACTTCCTAGGCCCGAGATCTCTATTTTTGATTAATCTTCCCGAAGACATCCAAATATTGCATGAGAATTACAATATGATTTCCTTGATGTTATTATACCTTCGATTCATTTTGATATCGTATTATTTACGTTTATTATAATCTAGGGGGTTGTACCAATAATGGGAAGGCACGTGGTAGCCCTTCTCAACACTTCCCAAAATTGGCATTCTTCGACATCTCCTAAAATCACCTATAGGGACTGACTTGAATTTCCTAATTAATCCTAGGGGACTTATTTAACATCCACTAGTGGGTCATTAAACTAAATGGGTAATGCTAGTATTGAGGAAGAGTAGACTTGGGTTGTCTTGGAAATGTGAAACTTGAAAATTTCAACATATGGGTATAGTTGTCATGCTCAAAAATTGTAAATTTTATTGTAGCAGTGATTTGCATGAAAATAAATGGGTCTAGATTTGGGACATGTTATAGAATGAGCTTGTAGTGACGACATTTTTGAGCCTTAGTTATCTATTGACTACTTTATTCATAGATATGATTTGATAGGGACTTTGAAATATTTTTGACATTATGTTATTTGATCTTCATGGACATGTATGGGGATTTTGGCATGTAATGCCAATTTAGCTTGGATTTGTATGTTGGCACATTTCATTATATGTTGGGGATACTAATATTTTGCTATGTTATTTGCGCCTAATTGATATATGATGGATGTATAGTTTAGTCATATGTCTAAATTATATTGATTATTTGATTATTAATGAGAAAACATGATAACATGTATGTATGTCATTTATTTTTATTTCAATGGGTAACACATGATAAATTGTGTGAAAGTGTGCATATTTCTCATTTACAATTCCATATTGATGTTGTGGTGTCATAGACTTGCATGTTTAGAATTGACTATTTATTTAGGAGTTTGAGTTACACTTGTATTGGAAAGATGTGTTTAATGTGTGCATTGAGTGTGCATGTGACAGGCACGGGAGAATGTGGGTTCCAGAGTGGCTACAAAAATTGTCCACAAATGTCCCATGGGGTTAAATCCTAACCATGTTTTTGTATGAGGCCTTATTGTTTCTTGTATTATTTGGGCACCATGAGTACCTGCTTAGTTGTAATGTTGTATGTCATGTAAAATTAATTATGTTGAAGTTGTTTTATTTATTTATGCAAACTAGGTTTGGGGACTTAATGGTACTCACATGCATTAAATTTTGTATTAGGGTAAGTGTGTGTTAATTAGAGAGGATTATGGTCACATGTGCACCCTTGAGTGGACCCCACATCCTATACACTTGGGCCCGATTGTGTGAAACCAAAAATTGGGCTATTTATGGCATTTTAAGTGACCCGTTTTAGTTTTGGAAGGTCACTTAGCATGAAAATAAGCCCTTAGACCCTATATATTAGGTCGGGGACTTAATTTCAAGGAATAGAAGGATTTTACCTCCCATTTAGCCTCTCTTTTTCACCATCCATGTAAGATGGATTGGAATGTGTGTGTTGTAGAAAATTTCAAAATCTTGTCTCATTTTCTTTTTGGGTAATTGGGGAAAATGGTGTTTTAAAGTGAGTTTATCCTTTCTTCATTTTATTTTGGGTATCTTGTACTTTGAGGGAAGAGAGAGGTGACACATTTCACCCCCTCATTTGTGAGGAAATTTGTTAGTTTCTCTTCAAATACTCATTTATTCGGAGAAATAAGTAACTTTTTGGTTTTGCTTTTGGATTTTCTTTTGGTACTTGGAGAATTTCTAAAGAGAGCTTTTCTTGGACAAGGGATCAAAAAAATCTTAGTGTTTTTGGAGATCTTGTGGAGGTAGGCTCCTTGATCTTATGTTATGTTATTTGGCATGTTAGATTTAGTTTTTCTTATGGTTGAAGTATTGTTTTGTTGCATGTGTTGAATGGTTTACTTGTTGGGTTATTTGTTATTTTCTCCATCCATCATATGGCTTGATGGATTTTGGAGTTTTATTGGGGAAGAGTGAGGGATTTTCTCCTTAAACCTCATGGATTGATGGGAAATCCACATTGGATATTTTATTCCACTCATATGGTTTGAGGTTAGCAAGGTGGTTCATATGGTTTGAACCCCCCTTCCACATTCTTGGAGATAAAACCCAATGGGTTTGAAAATTCTCCAAAGGAGGAAGTAGGTGATTGGGGGAGAAATAAGGAGGAATTTCTATCTTTGAGGGATAAGAAGGTTTTGTGAAGAATCTTATAAGTTTTCATCCTATGGTTGGACCACACTCTTTTGCACTTTTGGATGTCTCATCTACTCTTTCCCATTTTTGAGGATGAATATGGTTTTATCCTCTTTTATTTTGGTTGGTGAATGTTGTGTTTCTTTAATGTATGGATTTTTCTTGTATGTGAAATTAGTTGTTTTTATGTCTCCCTAAATCTTGTGCAAATTTTTGGAAGCTAGCTCTTCCTCCCATGGGGTTCGGGAGTCTAGATTTTTTCCAAGCTTTGGAAATGCATGTAATGATGCTTATAGATTTGGTGGTAAAACAAGCTTTGTTCTCTTTGTGTTTGGAGACTATATGGAAGAGAAGTTAGAGCCTAAAGCTTGAGGATTGTTGGAGTATATTTGGTGGAATTGTCTTTTTATGACTCTATTTTTTTTTCAATTTTTTTTTCTCCTTGATGAACATATGATCATTGTAAAAATATTGATGTGAGCTCCTTTGTAAGCTGTCCATTTGGGATGTATCTATAGTTTTGTGGAAGCATTTTGGTTAAAAGTTGAGTTTATCCCTCTCTTGAATATAGTTTAAATTTGTTTGTAATATGTAAATATTACTACTCGCATGAGAGGGAGAGTCTTGTTGTATTAAGAAGTTATGTTTATTCATTGTTTGATTTTGAGAAAGAATATATATATATTTACATTTTTAGATTAAAATTTGGGATGGAGCAACTTGTATTAGTTTTTTGAAATGGAAACATTCTTTCATGAAGTAGTTCTTTCTTTGCCAAGAGAGTTATTATCCCAATTTTACCCCACGGAAAATTGATCAAACACGAACCTACACATAAGTAAATTGAAGGGTCACCTCAGTATTGTGAGCCCACATTTTAAATGCAATAGTCAGGTTATAGGAGGGATCTGCAATGGAGGAGCATTGTCAAATATGAGGTTGAACAACACAAAGGAAAATAGAGGCTCGTAGGAGGAAAACAGGGAAAGGTTCAAAGTTTTCAGACTTAGCCACATACGAGTAGACTTGGGCCTCGACACAAACTCATGGAAGGCACAACGCATTAGCTTGGTGCGTTATAAAAGGGAACTTAAAAATGTAGACCTCAAACATGCATGGAGCTTCCACATGTCCTAGGCTAGAAAAGGGACAGAGTCGGCCGTTTAAAATTCCAAATGAGTGGAAAGAACCATGTGTCATCTCAACACAATTTTAAAAGTAAGAGCCCAAGGTGGAGACTCAAACTAGCTCCTGCTCTCCACGTGTCTAGTGTTTGAGAAAGGAATCAGCCCGATCGGATAAGTATCATAGACTCGCACAAGGTTCCATGTGTCATCTTGGCACATATTTAAAGGTAAATCTTAAATTGGATCTCCCAAACTAGCACTAGCCTTCCACGTGTCCCAAGTCTGAAAAGGGACAGAGTCAATAGTTGAAAATTCAAGATGAGGGAGAGTCATGGAGAGTTCCACGTGCCTCAATGATAAAAATTCGTAAGGAGTGGCCTAAGGTCCAGTCTCAAACAAGCGTAGATCTTCCATGTGTCCAAAAGTTAAAAAAGGGGGATAGAGCCAACCACTTAAATCGACTAAGTATATAAGGGATAGCAGAGGCCTCCATGTTTCATCCCCATGTAAATTCAAGAGGTGAAATCCAAGGGTGGACACTCAAACAAGTGCCAAGCCTCCACGTGTCTTGGGTCAGACATATGTCCTCGCAAAGGAAAAAGGACTTAGCCAAAAAAATAGAGCAAATCCATGGAAGGAGCCACGTGTCTCTTTGGTGAAACCTCAAAAGTAAAATCCAAAAGTGGTCCCCAAATGTGTGTCAACTCTACATGTGGCCATGTCTCAAGTCAAAGTAGGTCGGTCGGCCTAGGGTAGACTTTTCACCGAAATGGAAAATGCGGACGGCGGGCCCAAAGATGTATTTTTCACAAAACTGAATTGCAGACTTGCAGGGCTGTGGGGCATTTTTGTATTTTTGTAATTTTTTTACAAAAGCTACAAAGTGAATTTCAGGCCCATGGACGTGTCTTGCAAAAAATTTTTTTGCCGATTTTATACGGATCCGATTTAAATATTCAAATGAACATAACTTTTGATCCAGTGCTCTAAATTCAACAAATTTGGCACCATTAGAAAGGTCTCAATCTTGTCTATGCCATGGTAACTCGAGATTGTAATTTCGATAAAGTTAGGTGGGTGAGTGTAATGTTCAAAATTACTAGAACTTGAAAATGAGGATATTTTTTTAAACATACATAAAAATAGATTACACAACTGCAATCATACAGATTTATTTAATCAAATTCTTTAAATAAATTTTTTTCTTTTGATATATCTGATATCATCCATGTAATCCATGTGTGGTTGAGAAGGGTGTATATAGATCTCCATGATCTCCCTTCGCCACTACTCCGAGTGACAGTGCTTACTAGCATTTTGGCTCAACCTTTTTTAGGTCATGGGAACCATGTGAAAGTCCTTGGGTCTACCATGAAGCTATTTTTCTAAATTTGTATTCCGGTATCCAACCATTGCCTACCTCATGTTCAGTTTTTAACTTCCCATGATCAAGTTACTGGCAATTTTAATTTAATTAGAGGACTAGGTGATCAGACAATGCACATCCATCAATGCATTACTTTAGCCAAAGTTTTCCACCATGAAGATTATGAGTTTAAGTCTTCCGCCACCTCACAACTATCCCTTTCACAATTATCTAGATCTTATAGTATGAACTTATTTTATTTCTAATTTAACCTATCTTGCAAGGGTTTATATCGAGATAAATGCCGAAGGCCAACTAGCATCATCATGAGATAAGTCTAATGGATATTTTCATCTATTTACCATCACATTTAGTTTATCTTTTCTTGATGCTTGGTTTTTTAACCTTAAATTACCTTTTACAACGATACTCTTCCATTCTCTAAACAAGAAGATTTACAATCTTATCATATTAATACCAAGTTTACCGAAAGGATGAATTAAATATATATTAAAACATGTATATTTAATTATTACTTTGATTAGATACGGCACTAAATAGCTTATTTAATTTATAAATTAAAGACAATTGATTGTTATAATAATTTCCCAATTATCGGCTTCATACATTGATAACTATCAAATAAATGTATTCAACAATTTGTAAAAGTAAGATTTCAAAACTCAAGTATTCATCATTTATTCATATTGAGATATTATTACACACAAATTAATCATCTCTTTATTAAAATCATATATTACATATGGTGTTAAGGTGAAATATACAAATGGTATAATAATTCTCACATAGTGAGGTTTGAATATTTACAATGGGTCCAAGATCCCAATAATTCAGCGAAAAATTCAAGGATATCATCCTTTCACCAATTGAAATAAATGTATCTCATTAAGATACATGCTACGATAAAAAATTCACAAGACATGAGTTTCAAGCATATCCGAATGTAACGGCTAATGGTCCCGCAAGACTTGAGTAGTGGTATGATGTTAGTTCAAAATGAACTGGCATGAATATTAGCTCCATTTTCGATCGATGCAATTAATTAATAAAATATGAAAGGATATACATGTTATTTTATCAACAAGCACATGGTAATACAATGGAAAATGTATTACTACATGGTTTCTATAAATATATAGCTATCGATGCACACAAATAGAACAACCAATTTGTATTCGAGATTCAATCAATAATCGTTTGACATTTAAAATTTCTATATAACTTCATAAAAACAATATGATTAAGAAGAGTATTTTTTTCAAGAAATGAGAAGCTCTACAAATTAGCACAAATATCACCATATTTACATCACTTTAACATGTTCTATTTGGTAAACAAACATCCCAACCAACAATATAGTGGCACCAGGGGTTACATCATTTAAACATACTATTTTTAGTAAAAGAAAAAACTAATAATTTCTTTCATAAGATATCATTATTTTAAACCCAATCATGCCTCCAATTACTCCTTGATGCATCTCGGTCAAGTTGTCTTGGCTTTCATGCCCTTATGAAGACAACCAATTTCTTTTTAACATTCTTACAAGAATCCAAGTCATATTACTAGGATGGAAGTTACAGTCTAAATGCCATTTTTGTAATTATTCACACATAACAAGACACCCTCATTTATACATGAACTAATTTAGTGGTCCATAAAAATAAAATTTCTGGAAAATGCAGCCCCATGCAAGATCTTTGACACCCACAAATTATCATTCAAAATATCTCAATAAATTAAAAATCGGACTTGCATATAACAACCAAGAAGAAAATTACAAAACCCTAACCACGGTTGATACCTATATTTAGGGTTACCCAAATCGATTCCTTTATGAAAATCGATTTATATACCCAAATTGATTTGTTTACAGAAAACACACAACCAAATTTCAGTTTAACAAAATGAAAACCCACAAGCATAAATCAATTTTAAACACACAAATTCACAAGACCTTTTCCTTCTTCCTGTACAGGAAAAACCCAACTCTTTTCCTTTTGGGTATAGTTTGTTATAATGCGGAGAAGGAATTTTTAACCTTTCTTTTAATTTATTTTTGCTGATCAAAACCCAAAACCCCATCTACGTATTTTTTTGGGTTAGGTTAAAACCACACAAAGAAAACTAAAAAGAATACAAAATCCATCAATTTCCTTTTCATACTTCATCTCCAAACAATTAAATTAAAATATGTCTGCAATTTCCTTGATTTCCATTAAAAATAAAATGTGTATTTCCTCTTTTTTTTTACAAATAATACAACAGAGAAAGGAGAAGATATTCATGCTTGAAGTAAACCCAAAATCGAAACCTTCTACTCTTCCCACTCCAACAAGTTGAATCTTTCTTTCCTCCAAAACTCATGCAAGTATTCCAGAAGAGGAGAATGAAATTAGATGAAGGAAAAATAATAGAAAAATATAATGAAATAACTATAGTTGGGAAGCATATTAAAGAATTTTCAGGCTTCCCAATGCTGGTACGTGTTTTAGTGCATGTCGCACACTTGTGCCATATGAAGGTGTTTCACTTTATGAAACCAATAAATTTCAATAACTAAATAAAACTTTTGGCTTACATGCCAAATCCCTCTAATATATATATATATATATATATATATATATATATATATATATACTAATTAATATTTCATACTTTTTTTACTTTATTTGTTACCTTGCTCAATGGTTAAGTTAAAAATAACCTTCATAATACAAGTCCACATATTTCCAACAATATATTACCATAAAAATTACTTGAATTTCCAGTTTATATAAAACATTCCAATACAAAAATCACCAACTTCGTAAATAATAATTCAAATATTCTCATAAAGTTGGCTTGATATATCATTTTCAAATTAAATAGAGACAATTATCATCACGGTCATGCAGAAGTCGAACAAAACAAAAGACGACAAAACTGATTAAAATAAAGTAATCGAATACAAAGAACTCGACAGATTCACTATCAGTTATGACCCATTTTACCTATGATTAAGGCCTAATCTTGTTTTAGGAAGGATCATCAAGGTTGGTGTGGGATTATTCATTCCACAATGTCATGCCCCACAATAGAAGTTATGGGTCATGATACGATGAACCAAATGAATTTTACACCCAATGATGATCTCATCTAATCCTATTTAGACTTAAGTGTAGTTAATTTAACTTACAATAAATTTTGGGGTGTTACATACTCCACCCCTTAGAATAATCATAGTCTCGATGATTTCAGGATAAATAGATAAAGTAACCCACTATTCATTTGTTGCATAAATATATTTCAAATCAGCTTAGAATTTGTAACAATATTATTTCAGCTAGATCATAAAGGTCACAACAACCCTTGTACAAATAGAAAATCAGTCATATAATCTATAGACATAATACATTACTACCTAAATGAAAGATTTTCTAGGTTCATTAACAACATATTTAGTAAGTAACAATTAATCAAAAAGTATCTTAGACCTAATATTCAAGAGTAGGCTTATCTACGAGAATTTTCTTATCTACCACTTTTACAGATAAATTTAATTTAGTACTTTAACAAAACATGTTCATAAAAATAAGTCAAACAGATGCAGAAAAGTAGTCTAGATATCTTCTAGATTCTCCCAAGTGGTACTTTCTTCATAATATTGGTCCCATTAGACCCTACATTGTGAAACCTCATGGTTTCTCAAGTGCAACTTTTGGGTTTATAGTATCCTTATAGGATCAACTGTGATTACCCCTGGATCCAAAACCTACAATGAATCCTAATTAAGTACATGTGTTGAATAAGGTACATATTTCTTAAGCATGGATACAAAAATACATTGTGCAGATCTATTATGCTACTAGTCCAATGACCTCTAGGACTTCAAATGGTCCTACAAACCTAGTAGATAGTTTGGTTGACTTTCCAAATGAAATGGAACTCTTTTTAGGTTTGACCCTAAGAAAAACAATATTTCCCATGTTAAAATTTTTGTCAATCCTTTTTAAATTTGCATAACTTTTCTACCTATTTTCTACTTCTTTCAAACTTTCTTGGATTAATTTAACCTGTTTTTCCATTTCTAAAAGCATTTCTTGTCCAATCAAGACTTACCTATCTTCGTGGATTATCACAAATTATAGGTGTTCTACACCTATGACCATATAAGGCCTCAAAAGGAGCCGTCTCGAATGGAAGAATGGTAAGTGTTATTATATCCAAATTCAACCAAGGAAGATACTCTTTGCATTTGTATTGCTGATGCATGCAATAAATTCTTAGTAAATCTTATAATACTTGATTTACTCTTTCAATTTGACCATGAGTTTCCTGATGGTAGGCAAAACTTATGTTCAGTTTTGTCTCTAAAGCAACGTACAAAGTCTACCAAAATCTGGAAGTTATTCTTGAGCCCCAATCTGAAATTAATACTTCGAACTCCATGTAATCAGAAAAATTCTTGTTCAAACCTTTTTTCTAGTATGGGTGAATTATCTATTAAATTAACTGTTATAAAATGTGGCACTTTAGTTAACTTGTCTATAACTACAAGTATAAAATCATGTTTATTTTGGGACATAGGTAAACTTTGGATAAAATCCATACTTATAACTTTCCACTTATATTCTGGCACATTGTGAGGATATAATAGCACTTTTGGATGTAAATGTTAAGCCTTTACTTGCTGACATTCTAGGCATTGTGAGAAATAAAGAATCACATCATTTTTTATCTTTTTTTAGAAGTATTACTTTTTTATGTCTGCCATAATCTTTGTTACTCCCGGATGTCCCTAATAGGGAGCATCATGAAATTTTCTCATGACTTTATTTCTAAGTTATTTACCATCTGGGACATATATTATGTTGTTATAACGTAGAATCCCATTTGTTTCCACCTTGAAACCATCATACCTTTTGTACCTTATATCTTTTTCTAGATTTGTTTTAACATGATTGTAGTAGGGGTCATTAGTTAACTAATTTTTAACTTCATCTTTGAACTAGGTTATTAATGTAATTATAGCAGCAATCTACTTTTTGTGACTTAAGGCATCACCACCCCTGTTCTCTATTCCCTTAATGTAATTTATATCAAAGTCATAATTTGCTAGGAACTCTAGCCATCTTCACTATCTTGCATTTAGATTTGGCTACGTAAAAATGTAATTGATCTATTTTGATTTCAAAAGGTTTTCCTAGAAAATAGTGCCTCCATACCTCCAGCCGGGCCTAGAATTTGATGGTCTCTAGACCGTTTTTGGTATTTTAACCGTAAATTACAATTTAATAAAAAACAAACCCGTCAATTTAGCCAAGTAATTTTTAATAAAATTGTATTTCAGCAAGTTTATATTATTTAAAAACCGTAAAATTTCATAATAGTCAAATATAATATATAAGGTATATTACTATATATATATGAAATCCAATTGGATTTTATTCATTTTACAAATATTCTATAAATCATATTGATAATGATTTTTAATAATTCCCAATTTAAATTTAGAAACTAAAATAAGTTTATGTGAATAATGAATTTATTAAACTCAGAGTTCACATGTTGTCATTGCTTTTTTCTAAAAACATATAAGTTTCTAATTTCAATGATATTGTGACGTATTTATTTTCATTTTGTCATTACCAATTGCAATCTACAAGTTTCAATTTAACTTTTATGCAAGTTTCAATTCAAATTTTTATTGTTGTAAGAAAATTTAAGGAATCTTGTTACAGACATCCAAGAAGAAGCTTGAGATACATACATCAATATAGGTACATGATTATTATTTTGAATAATGTAAATTTAAAATTAATATTTCAATTAAGATTTTTTGACAATTTAAAATTTTACTAAAAACGTAAATTGAAAGGTAACTATATACGAAACCATCATGAAAATTTCTTTTGACAGGAGGGGTGACCGTCAATTCCGGGCTTGCTGCAGTGCATGAACAATCGCAGCAAGCTCAAGAGCACATGGTGCAAGATTTACTTCATGCACCCTAAAGTTCTACTTTTAAAAGCTAGTACATGCCCATCTTTTAGTAGTACTCTCACCCAAACCTTCCCCACAAGAATCGGTTACCACTAAGAAGTTCCCATTTGGATCTAGAATCTTCAACACCGAAGCACTTGTGAGTCTACCTTTTAAATCATTAAAGGCTTCTTCATGCTTATTGTCCCAAAATATCTTACCCTTCTTTTGCAAAGAAGTGATATGTCCCGCTAACCTAGAGAAGTCCTTTACGAACTTTCAATAGTAGCTTCAGTAGACCTATAAAACTTCTCACTTCATGCACATCCTTTGGTGCTGTCAATTCCATGATGGACCTGATCTTTGAAGGGTCCACCGAGATTCCTTATTTACTTAATAAGTGGCCTAAGTATTGTACTTCATATTGATAGAAAGCACATTTAGATAATTTTCCATATAATTTATGTTTTCTAAGAATTGCACAAGACAATCCTTAAATGTTCATCATGTTCTTCATCATTCTTGGAGTATATTAATATATCATTGAGAAAGATAAGTACAAACTAGTCTAATTATTCCCTAAGAACATTTTTCATCAAGTTCAATGAAAGCGGCATGTGTATTTGTTAGACCAAAGGGTAAAACGTAAACTCGTAATGCCCATACCTTATTCTAAAAGTAGTTTTATGGATATCTTCATCCTTGATTCACGCTTAATCATAACCACATCTAAGATCAATCTTGGAAAAAACTTTTACGCCCCCATTTGATCAAATAAATCATCTATTTGGGGCAGTGGGTATCAATTCTTCAATGTTACCATGTTGAGCATTCGGTCCCATCCTTCTTTCTTACGAAGATAACCGGTGCACCCCATGGTGATATACTTGGTCTAATAAGACCCAAGGACAATAATTCATGTAATTGAGCTTTCAACTCAACTAATTCAATTATTTTCATTCTCGTATGGTGCCTTGCGAGATTGGTTCCGATCTTTGGTTTGACCTCTATTGTGAAGTTAAATTCATGCTTAGGTGGAAGTCCAAGCAACTCATTTGGAAACACATCTCTAAACTCTCTTGGGATGGGAAGTTCTTCAATTTGAAGCTCAATTTCCTATCTAAAATTTGTTACTTTTATAGCATATAGATGGCAGCCCTTCTGTTTTGCCTTTTTTAGCTACATGGCGAGATATGCCTTGTGGAAAACTCTTTTTAACACCTTGAAAACTTGTTATTTTCTTTTTGATCACCGATGGGTTACACTTTTCCCTAAGCAATACAAGGTTGCATTATTTTGACTTAAAAATTTATACCTATGACAAAATCATAGGATCCAAGAGGTGTCACATACAAGTTTAATATTATAATGAACTTAAGTAATTCTAGTGGTTCCTCAAACAAACATTGATTCACTCTGTGTACAACATTATTTCCATACTTTATAGTCCAAGTGTGTTCCATGTACCTAGCTCTTATTTTGAGTTTATCAGCAACTTTAGATGAAACAAAACATTTTGTTGAACCAGAATCAAATAAAATAGAAACAGGTTCTCCAAAAAGTTACTTGTGGTTTCAATGGGAGTCGCTTTCATTCTACATGCTTATTATGGACTGTAGCATAAATATTATGTTGTTGCCCCTCTTTATTTACTACGGTAAATCCCTTTTATTTTTATTCCATTGTCCTCTTTGTGGATAGTTGTTAGTGAAATGATCACCACCACACTTAAAACATCCTCCCAATGGTCCTTTTCTCTCAATTTTATTATGGCTAAAACTTGTTGCTTGTTGCCCATTTTTATTATTATTTCATTTTCTCGGTTATCCCACCAAGAAGATGCTTCAAGGGAAAATTGGTAGGCTCCCAATACTGCTTTTGTCTCCTCTAAAAATTCCCTAATCTCAAAATAATTGTCCATTTTGGATAGCCAATTTTTCAACGCCTTCCGTAAAAGTTGTACCATCAAATTTAGGTGGGGATATTCTTTTAATGTCCCTCGCTAACTCAAAGAATTAGCCTTGCTTTCTTATTTTCCCTTTCATTCAGGTGCTCGGGTTGATCATCATGTTGCTCATCATCCCTATGATCCTCATTCTCTTCACCACCCTGACCTTGTTGTTCTAAGGAAATAACTCGGTTTCGGGTGTCATTCAAAAGGTTGAGGATTTCTTCTAACTTAGCAGTTGTATTATCCAACACGTCATCAATATTTACCCCACTGTCACTTTCCATATTAGCTCTTATTGTGGTCCTAGCCATAGTTTCCTATTTTATAAATGAGGATACTTTTATTAGAACATGTGTCCCATTAATGTCCAAGTGTTCGAGCCTCGGCTCTAATACCAAAACGTAACGCTCAAAATTACTAGAACTAGAAAATGAGGATTTTTTTAACACAAACATAATAACAAGACACCCTCATTTATACATGAACTGATTTAGTGGTCCATAACAATAAAATTTCTGGAAAATGCAGCCCCATGCAAGAGCTTTAACACCCACAAATTATCATTCAAAAGATCTTAATAAATTAAAAATCAAACCTACATATAAAAACCAAGAAGAAAATTACAAAACCTCAATCGGTTGCATACCCATATTGATTGAGTTACCCAAATCTATTCCTTTATGGAAATTGATTTATATACCCAAATCAATTTGTTTACAAACAACACACAACAAAATTTTGGTTTACAAAAATGAAATACCACAAGCATAAATTGATTTTAAACACACAAATTCACAAAACATTTTCCTTCTTCCACTAGAGGAAAAACCCAACTCTTTTCCTTTTGGGTATAACTTATTATAATGTAGAGAAGGAATTTTTAACATTTTTTTACTTTATTTTTGTTGATCAAAACCCAAAACCCCATCTACCTATTTTTTTGGGTTAGGTTAAAACCACACAAAGAAAACTAAAAAAGAATACAAAAATCCATCAATTTCCTTTTCATACTTCATCTCCAAACAATTAAATTAAAAGTTGTCCACAATTTCCTTGATTGCCATTAAAAATAGAATGTTTATTTCCTCTTTTTTTATAAAATAATGCAGCAGAGATAGGAGAAGATATTCATGCACAGGTAAACCTTAATCGAAACCATATACTATTCCCACTCCAACAAGTTGAATCCTTCTTTCCTCAAAAACTCACACAGGTATTCCAGGAAGGGAGAATGAAAATAGATGAAGGAAAATAACAGAAAAATATAATGAAAGAACTATAGTTGGGCGGCATATTGAACAATTTTCAGGCTTCCCAATGCTTGTACATGTTTTAGTGAAGGTGTTTCACTTTATGAAACTCATAAATTTCAATAACTAAATTAACATTTTGGCTTGCAAATCCCTCTAAATATATATATATATATATATATATATATATATATATATATATATATACTAATTAATATTTCATACATTTTTTTACTTTAGTTGTTTACTCAACTTAATGGTTAATTTAAAATTAACCTTCATAATACAAGTCCACAAATTTCCAACAATATATTACCATAAAAATTAGTTGAATTTCAAGGTTTACATAAAACATTCTGATACAAAAATCACCAAGTCCGTAAATAATAATTTGAATATTCTCATAGAGCTAGCTTGATATAACATTGTCAAATTAAACATAGACAATTATCATCGCGGTCATGCAAAAGTCAAATAAAACAAAAAATGACCAAACTAATTAAAATAAAGTAATCGAAATACAAATAATCGAAAGATTCACTATCATTTATGAACCATTTTACGTATGATTAAGGCCTAATCATGTTTTAGGAAGGATCATTAAGGTGGGTGCGGGGTTATTTGTTCCACAATTTCATGCTCCACATAAGAATCTGTGGGTCATGATATGATGAACCAAATGAATTTTACACCCAATGATGATCTCATCTAATCCTGTTTAGACTTAAGCGTAGTTAATTTAACTTACAAGAAATTTTGGGATGTTACAATGAGAAATAGAAAAATGTCTTCATGCTTTATTAATTACGATATGACTGGTTCAACAATTGGATCAGATTTGATTTTTTTTTCGTTTCCTTCTTCAACACGCTAAATAGACATAGAGCGGTGGACTTGACAGATTGTGGGTGGATTTATAGGGGCATTGATGGCTGGTAGCTGAGCTCCAAACTAGGTTTCCCGCCTCTTTTCTTCTCCTCTCTTTGCTACATCTATAAAGGTAAGAGCTTGGCTCATTGTAAAGGGTTGGACATTTTTGTTTTGCACCCTCCCTTCTTCCCTTGTCTGCAAGTGAATTTGTGGAGTTTTCCAAACCTCCCATTCAAGTTGTAATAAAAGTATTTGGCCTCTTTACTACTGTAATGTAATGTATCAACTTTGGAGTGATGATATATGTCTGCACGGATGATTCTCAACCCTCGATGTGTTCATTTTTATCTTCTAATCCCTCATTGCAGTCAGTTATCTCGTGCATGGTGGTTGTAATGTATTTTTGTGGTCTGTTAAATTGTAAAATGAGTGTTTAACATTCCTTTGGTGCATCACCTTGTTAGCTTAGGTTTATTTTCTCGCATCTTCTCAACCATGTCTCCTTGGTAAGATAGAGTAGGTTTTAGAGTAGATCCTTTGTAATTTATTTGTGTTCACATGAACAGGAGGAATAGGAACTAACCTTCATCCAGAGATCTCTCTTAATTTTCAAAGTCCCACACATTTATAGAAACTCCATGTTATACAATAACACTGAACGTCTCAACCCACCGAGTTGTGGAAATTTAGGGGTGTTGTGATTTTGCACTAACAAGAGCTTATTTGTAATTTAGAGGATCTCTCATTGATTAGAAATCTAGATACTTTGTGACCATGTTTTACGTAATAGAAGTGTAAAATTAAATGTGTAAATTTTTTGATAAAAGTGTACATCCTTCTTGTTCACATTGGAAAAGATTAAAAATTAACAATTGTATTGATAAGGAAATTTGGTTGCTATTAGAAGTTGTTGTTAAAAGAAAAGAGTAATGTTATTTCTTTACACTTATTTCTTGATTCAAGATATTTCTTACACTTTAGAAATCTAGTAATTGTTATAAAGAAAAAGTTCTTTTGAGTTGGAATAGTGAAGTACAATAAGGCTTTAGTTCCTTTATATTTTTGAAATGAATTCATTTGTAAAGTCTTTGATGATATTTCAATTATTGTTCAAAACAAGATTCCTCTCCTTTTACCTATAAGAACAATTTTGAAACTTATTAGCATCCTCATACATATAAATTTCATATATATCAAAGTTAAAGCTATATGCAAAAATTACATATTTTTACAAATAAAGAAATGTAAAATGGGTAAGTGCGGGAAGTTGATGGACAAATATAGGGTCATCCGTGGGCGTCATATTGCAAAAAAGTGAAATATCAACTTGTTATTTTTTTTTCCTTTGGTGAAACGTTAGATGTAGTTTTCTATCTTGGGATGGATTTTATTTTGTATTTTTTTAGCAATATTTTTTTAATGATTTTTTCCGTGAAAGTGGTCTGAAAATATTTAGAAAATGGAGCGCTTTCCGTTTGCCCACCATAACTATATCAAAAAATATCGAAATCAATTTTTTTTTTTTTAAGGTGTATAGAATTTGTCCACGCTTGGGATGGTATAAGTTTTATCATATTTTGATAAGTGAAACAAAAGTTACAGTCTTAAATGTAGACATGAACATTCACGGGAAAAAATGTCTTAAAGACCTATTGTTAGTAAGAAATTATAAAATGATATTTATCTTATTCTATTCACTTTAAAAACAATATTTCTACAAAGCTAAGAGTCTACCCTACGTGATGGCACCATTTTTGTGAAATGTTTTCAGTTTTTTAGCATGGTTCAAGTCTTTGGAAGAGCAGATTTGAGGTTTTTTGACCTTTTGCACTTCATAATGACCTTCCATAGCTTTATTTGGGGAAAAACAAAGATTTTCAAGGCTTAGGTTTGGCAGATAGATCCGCGATCGTGGTTTTTTTAACAATACCGTACTCACAGGTTTATAAAGCATGCTCGCGGTTTATAAATCATATTTACACACATCCCAATGTCTGAATTACCATGTGATTTTTACTCTCTGACTTTACTGTACGAATTACTGCGAAATTCTGTCTTTTTCCAGGCATGTTTTTCTTATCACCGAAAGCAAAACATCATGGGAGACAAAAAACGAAGTCAAAAAAGGAAGTCATTAAGTAAAAAAACACCAAATGAATTAGAGGCCAACAAAATTTAAAATGCTGAGTGAATGTGGAAACTTCGTGAATCTAGAAGAGGTTCATCTTCAATCCCAACTCTATAAGCAATGAAGAACTAGGTAACGTGTTTCTCTACTGTCAATGTTGAAGTTGAATTAAATACTCGTGATGAAGAAGTTTTTACTGTCAATGTTGAAGAAGAATTAAATACTCATGATGTAGCAAATGTTGAAATTGAAGGAGACAATGAAAATGTGAATAAGGAAATTCATGTTGAAACTGTAGACAAGAAAAATTTGACAAAAACACCTCCTAGGATTTTACATAAGAAACCTAATTTTTTATTGAAATTGATGAAAACATTTTGAAACCAATGTCTGCAAACTTTCGAACGAAAAATCGAAGAAAAAAGCCACTTTGAAATTTGGGATGATCATTTTGAAATTTTAAATGATTCCCAAAGATGTCAATTGTTGGTTAGTTTGATGAAATTGATTAAAATGAGACCTACATTAAACACCTTAGGATTGATAACATCTAATATACGTGGTCAAACCTCTACAATTGTTGAAAACCTTCATGATGCATATCACATTGTTGGTGTCAAGAGACACACTAGGGATAGTAATATTGTGCGTCGTGTACTTGCTACTAGTGTTGTAAGTGAATCAATAAAAAAACAAATATTTGATTACGCAAACAAGTCGAATGTTGCAAGTTAATCGAAAAACTCTAATGAAAGAAATTGAAAGACGTAATATCCTTCAATCACTCAATAATGTCGATTTTTGGGCATTTTCTGCTAGAGCACCGCGTAAGGACAAAAATAATTTTGATGCTATAAGAGAAGTTGTTATTAAATTTTGGCATGATAACACTAGAGTTTCACCTAATACAAGAGATGTTATAAAACGGAGAGTTGGTTCTACTAATCGTGAACCACATCCAAAGCATTTCTTAGATATGACTCAAACTCAATTTTTCGTAAGTTTGAACAAGAGAATCTAGAAATTAAAATTAGTCAACGTTTTTTGAAATGTTGAAACCATTCTATGTGAAAATCAACCATGCTCGCACCACTTGTTGTTGTAGGCAACATGTTGAATTTGCGATGCATTATGCTAAATTTTTACGTATTCATTCTAATTTTCATTCTGAAACTATGTTATCTGAATGTGGTGTTCAAGTTCCACCAATATCTTCTAGGGATTTCATTCCTACTATATTTTGTGAAAAAGAAGTTGGACAATTTTTTTATAGTCAGGATTGTTTAGATGGAAGTTGTAGTACATGCGGCGGATTACCTAAATTGGAAAGTTGCATCCATGAGAAAATTGAAGGTACAATAGGACATAATTTAGTTGAATTTGATAAATATAAATCAGTTGCATACTAGTTGAAAGATGGAAAAGAGTCGAAACGGTGTGAGCTAGTTATAAAACAAATGCCCATTTTTCAATTTATGAGAAAATTTAAGGATGAAATTGTTTATGAGTATGCGAGGCATACACATAGAGCTCGATGGTTGGATGAACAATTCAAGCTATGCAAAGACACATTTCCTATTGGTACTATTGTTTCAGTGGTCGATTTTGTAGAGAATTACACATTGCAACCACAAATGGAGGTTCAATCATAATATTACAACTCAGTACAAGTTGCCATTTTTGTGCATATAGCATTTCTACATTCTCCGACATCGAGAGAATGATCAAAAAAATTTTAAGAGTACCACTTTTATATCAGTGATGATCGTACTCATTCTACTGAATTTGTGCAAGGGTGTTTCCAATTATTTTATGGAAACTTGTCTGATAGGGACATCCACTTCAAACAACATTATATATGGTCAGATAATTACACGTCTCAGTTTAAGAATGCACAAATGTTTTATTGGATGAGCAGAATGCATGTCAAGATGGGTGTGCAACATATTTGGAGTTTCACTGAGGCTGGACATGGAAAAGGAGAGCATGACGGTGCAGGGGCATGTGTGAAAAGAGCTCTTGCAAGAGAAGAGTTGAAGTACAAAGATGGTGCTAAATTAAAAGATGCAAAGAGCATAGTGGAATGGTGTACTGACAACATGGCCCGAGGTTCTCAAGAAAATTCCACAGTTTGCAGATATTTTTGGTTGATAGAGGAAAAACATATTGCTAACTATGAGGATTGTATGACACTCACTGGGTCCAGTGATATGCACTCATTTTGTAGCTCAGACGCTACTTCGTGGGCCGTATGGACAAGAAAGTTGACATGTTTTTGTGCATCTTGTATCGAATTTGTCACTGCTAAGTGTGATTCACAAGAATGGGTGGAAGGATGGATTTGTAGGCCTCTAACTCCGCTTCCTAGTTATCAACCTCCACAAGCATTACAACTTGTTACTGCAGATGAAGTTACAACATCCAAGGACTTTGATGAAATTTTGATTTTGGTGCGACAAGGTATTTATGGTTATTTATTTAATTTTTGTATTGAGTTATGTCCATTGAAATTTTAATATGTAATTTAAATTTGAGTTGTTCAACCTTGGTTATTTTTTTGTAGGACATGTGTTTGCAGTAATTGCGACAGAAGACAATGAAGAAGGAACAGACTATTTCTTATGTCGTTGCATCGAGGAAAGAAATAAGTTGACTTCTCCTATTATAGATGGCGAAGAGATTGAGTATCCTATAGGGTCAGTGGTAGTTACTGGAACTTGGCTTCGATGGTATCCATTAAAAAACTCCTCTGTTTGGGTGTTTGAAGACTTTGAGACACACAGGAAAATACTCTTATATTCACATCTAGTTCTAGCGACAAATATTCAGTTGTATAGATATCGAGGAAGACCTAATAACAAGATTCTTTGGAAGGTTCGAGAGTCAGATCATGAAGCAATCTTGTCTGCTATTCAGAGTAGATCCGATCCTAATGGTTCATTGGAATGAATTTACAACATGCTCATATCTGGTATATATTTAATTTCAAGTTTCAATTTAATTTATATAGCGTATATATATATATATATATTTTTTTTTTTAGTTTAAAGATCTATATTTAAGTTTGAATATATTTTATTTTAAATTTGTGTATTTTGTGTGTCATGTATATAGATCTAGTATATATGGTTATGATTTGAAACTTAAATTTCTTTGACTAACAATTTTATGTTTAGGTTAGTGGTGCCAGAAAAGCTTCCACCTTCACGTGGTTGGCATCGTTAGTAGAGAATTTTAAATTCTCGAAGCTAAGAGAAGCTTGAACATTGTTTGAAAAAGTTGTAAATTTTGAAAAAGTCAAGTTTGTAAATTTTGAAAATATTGTAAATTTTGAAAATGTTGTAAATTTTGAAAAAGTTGTAAATTTTGAAAAAGTCTAATGAAGTTTCCCGGAAGCAACGACCCTTTCACGCACCAAAAAATCACCTCCTCTAGTGTTCACCTAGCCACCCGGACATGTCGGCGCGCGGTGGTTCGGTGCCATGACCCACTGTTTGCAAAATATAGCATTTGACAACCTTACACTGGCTCCAACTACACTATTTCGCGCGTTTGCAAACAATAGGACAACGAGAGCACCGAAATGAGAAGGAAAAAAATGAGAGAGGCTATTGTAAAGGCAGTCCACCAAGGTTCCCGATTAGACGAGGCCTCTCTAGGTGCCACGGTGCAGAGTAGTCACCGTCAAAGTTGAACGATATTTTGGTCTCGGGCTCTTAATGAACTACGCCCGAACAAAGTAGCCCGGAAGCAACGAACCTTTCGCGCACCAAAAAACCACCTCCTCTAGCATTCACCTGGCCACCCGGATGTGTCGGCACAGGCGGTTTGGTGCCACGACCCACCGTTTGCAAAATATAGCATTTGACAACCTTACACTGGCTCCAACTACACTATTTCACGCGTTTACAAATAGTAGGACAGCGAGAGCACCGAAATGAGAAGGAAAAAAATGAGAGAGGCTATTGTAGAGGGTCCATACGCTGAGATGCCGGATTAGACGGGGCCTCTCTAGGTGCCATGGAGTCCAAGTAGTCACCCGTCAAAGTTGAATGATATTTTGGTCTCAGGGCTCTTAAGGGACTACGCCCGAACGAAGTATCCGGAAGCAACGACCCTTTCGCGCACCGAAACACCACCTCCTCTAGTGTTCACCTGGCCACCTAAACATTTTGGTGCAGGTTGTTCGGTGCCACGACCCACCGTTTGCAAAATATAGCATTTGACAACCTTACATTGGCTCCAACTGCACTATTTCACGCGTTTGCAAACAGTAGGATAGTGAGAGCACCGAAATGAGAAGGAAAAAAATGAGAGAGGCTATTGTATAGGGTCCGTACGCCAAGGTTTTGGATCAGATGAGGCCTCTCTAGGTGCCACGAAGTTTGAGTAGTCACCCGTCAAAGTTGAACGATATTTTGGTCTCAGGGCTCTTAAGGGACTACGCCCAGAACAAAGTAGCCCGGAAGCAACGACCCTTTTGCACCGAAACACCACCTCCTCTAGTGTTCACCTAGACACCCGGATGTGTCGGCGCAGGTGGTTCGGTGCCACGACCCACCATTTGCAAAATATAGCATTTGACAACCTTACACTGGCTCCAACTGCACTATTTCGCGCGTTTGCAAACAATAGGACAACGAGAGCACCGAAATGAGAAGGAAAAAAATGAGAGAGGCTATTGTATAGGGTCCATACACCGAGGTGCTGGATCAGATGAGGCCTCTCTAGGTGCCACGAGTCCGAGTAGTCACCCGTCAAAGTTGAACGATATTTTGGTCTCAGGGCTCTTAAGGGACTATGCCCGAACGAAGTAGCCCGGAAGCAACGAACCTTTTGCACACCAAAACACCACCTCCTCTAGCATTCTCCTTGCCACCTAGACATGTCTGTAGGCGGTTTGGTGCCACCCCCGTTTGCAAAATATAGCATTTGACAACCTTACACTGACTCCAATCGCATATTTTGGTTTGCTAGGACAGCGAGAGCACCGAAATGAGAAGGAAAAAAATGAGAGAGGCTATTGTAGAGGGTCCGTACACCGAGGTTCTAGATCAGACGAGGCCTCTCTAGGTGCCACGGAGTCCGAGTAGTCACCCGTCAAAGTTGAACGATATTTTGGTCTCAGGGCTCTTAAGGGACTACGCCCGAACAAAGTAGCTGGAAGCAACGACCTTTCGCACACCGAAACACTACTTCCTCTAGCATTCACTTGGCCACCCAGACATGTCGGCGCAGGTGGTTTGGTGCCACGACCCACCGTTTGCAAAATATAGCATTTGACAACCTTACACTCCATAGTCTCATGGTTATTTCTTTCTTCTTGAAAAATAAAACTTAAGCACTCCATGAAGAAATAAGAAATCTTATCCTTACTTGTTTTAACAATTCATCCAATTATACTTTAAACTCATATAATTGTGGGATAGATTACATATAAGGTGTATGTTGGAAGAAAAAATGTTAAGGGTTGGGTGAATAGGTGTGCAATAAAAATTTTCATCCAATTATATAATTTCATCCATTAACCATCCAATTATCTATTAAGCATGCATCCACAAGAAAATAAGCATAAATGAGAAAAAGAGAGAACATAAACATAAGAACGCACTTGATGTAAGTGGGAAACCGTCTAGGAGAAGAAAACCCACTAAAACACATATTTATTAGAGAAATGAATCAAATTTAGTTTATAACTAACTCAACAAGGAGTGCCAACCCCTAGGTTTATTGAAGTACCAACCCCTAGATTTAGTAAAGCACCAACCTTAAACAAGAAGGCGCAAACCCCCAAGATGAATCTCTACCAACCAAATCCACCTGATATGTTTTCCACCTCTGAAATATTTCTACAAAAAATGATGATGACACAATGAACCTCTCTTTCCTTCCTTCTTCAAATTTTCTCTTTAGGTCAACTCGTCTAAATATTCTTCACCAAGTTGATTAGGTCTAATGACCAATCTCTGCAACACATGAAAAGACTCAAGAACATATGCACACACTCTTTTCCCCCTCTTGATGGTCACAAATACATATTTCACCTTCTTTATTCTTCTCTCTTACTCGCACTTTACATCATTTCTCTAAACTAACTCAAATTATCTTTATAACTTACTTTTATATGACTCTTGATAATAATACCATAGGTCAGCCATCATAAGGAAAATGTCAGATATTCAACTTACAAATATCATAATTAAATAATAAAAACATCACTCAAGTAACCAGATAGGTTGGTAATACCATCAAGAACCATCTAGAACTCCATTAGGAATTAAGAACCCTTAATGCACAACAAGAGCCTACTCGCCAATACCAAATTACTAGCGCCATCAACAGCTTCACCAAACCACATACACCACTTATAAAAATTATCTAAGACTTGAAAAAAACTTTATAAATCTAGAAAAACATAAAACCATAAACTCACTTCATTAAGCTAATTGAAAATAACGACAATCAACATGCCCCAAAACTAGTCTTCAGAAATGAAGCTAAAACCCCCATGAAATGACCTCATTCATGAAACTGTAATTTATAAATGGAATTATCATGAACTTAGTGTAATCAAAAAGTGCATAGTATTCCATAAATTAGACTTTAGAGCCACCAAAACACATTTGCAACCAAACCAGTAGATACTTCCAAAAAATTCCATAAACTTGTCTTGCAAAATGAGCTTGTACATGTACCTCCTTAGGGAAAAAATGATATGAAACCACATAATTTAACATGAGTAAATAATCCCATGATTCCTCAAAAAAACAATTAGTTAACATGTCCAATGGACAACTTTTGAGAAAACGGAAAATCTTTAGAAACTTGCCTTTTTGAGTGGGGTCCACACATAGCTAAAATACCTAACTTGCACATCCAGAGAAACCTGAGAGAGTCCTCCATAACCTTCAATCATCATTCTATAAAAAACAATCCATTCTAGGCCATTGGGAAAATAACTTCCCCATTTCTTTAGAACTAGGGTTTTAAGAGGGTTTAAAACCAGTTTGGCTTCTTAATGATTATTCATAAATTAATGGGCCTCAATGTTTAAATAATTCCAAAATAAACAATGTAGGAACCTTCCCCCACTACCTTGGAGATGTTGGAATACCATGCAAATATTTCACGTGCCAATGAGCATCAGAAAGACAAATTCGACCTTGGTTTTTCATTTCTACAAACACTGTATGAGTAAAACTACAACTACTCGTAAAATATTCAATAATAGGAATTTAAATTTGGACCACACCCCTATATAAACATTAAAATAAATATCCAATTGTCACCTTTTTTGAAATAAACTCATTTTAGACAAAAAAATAATCCACCGAACAGAGATCAAAACCACCGAACAAAGATCAAATCCACCGAACAGAGATCAAAACCCACTTTCTCAGAGTTAGCAATAATACCAAAATAACCAAAATAAATATGATTTAACCAACACACATGGATATATATATATATATATATATATATATATATATATATATATATATATATATATAAGAATCAAACAAAGTGTGCTCCAGACGCGCACGTCTCTGAAAATATATATGTACATAAGTTCATAATGTATACATCTCGAACTAAGCACGTGTCATAATGTACATATATGGGACCACATGTGGTCATGAAAAGGCTATATATATATATATATATATACAATGGACGTGTGAATCTACTCATGACCACATATATGTGTCATCCAAGTGGACTATAAATCTACTCATGAAACATCTTCCCTCTCTTCGCCCTGCTAGAAGTAGCACGTCCACGACCTGGGGATGTAGTGGAGGGAGATGCCACTACGGATTTCATCCGTGTGGTCCTAGGTGTCTCTAAGCATGCCTGCAACCTAACCTGCACATTCATAAACAACAAGTTTTTAACACACAAAATTTTAAAATACACTCAAAATTTAGAAACTTGTACAATTTAGTTAAAATGTATGTGAAATCTTACCACAATGTCATGATCCCTATCAATTTGTTGTTGACGCGTCGCAGGGACAACAATAGACTCACGAGGGGTAAGCTACATACAAATAATTAATTTTCAAATTAAATATTTGACATGTATATACCTACAAAATTTGATATTGTAGATTTAAGTTTAATAAGAAATAATGAACCTCCAAAATTTAACAAATTTAAAAAATTGTGTACCTCAGTTAGTGGATCTGCAGATGCTATGGCAGTATCTACAGCAGCCTCCACAGTCTGCATATATGGAGGAGTCTCTCTAGCAGTCATAAGCTATACAAAAAACATGTACAAATTGAAATATTAAAATCTACTTAAGAGCTATACAAAAAACATGTACAAATCAATATTTAGTTACTCAAGAAAGAATAAAAATGTTATTATTTTATCTTCTATTTAGGCTAAATACATAGGATCTATAAATGTTAGCACGAAGGCCATCTATCTTCATAAGATTTTGACAAAGTTTTGTATTTAATCAAGGTAACCCATAGTCATCTTCTATGACAATTAGAGCATCATTCAAATTTGAAGGACTTTTAAATCTAACATCACCAGACCAAACACATATCTAGATTCACAGAATTTCATCAAGGAGTTGATCCATGGATAGGTCAAGTGTAAAGTTTGAGGTGGAGAAGTTTAATGATAAGAAAAACTTTGATATGTGGAAACTCAAAGCACGTGTTGCACTGGTGCAATAGGGGCTTCACAAATACATGGATTGAAAGGTAAAGAAACCTGTAGGGATGGATGAAAATGAATGGGAAGATCTGGATATGAAATCACTCAGTGCAATATGATTACATGTTTAGCATATGAGGTTCTCTTCAATATAGTTGGAGAAAAGACATCAACATGTTCATGGACCAGATCAGAAAGTCTTTACATGACGAAATCTATAAGAAATTATATTTTCCTGAAAAGGAATTTGCATGAATTGCAGATGAAAGAAGGTATGAAAATTGTTTTTCATTTAAATATTTTTAATATTTTATTATGTCAGTTGACTAGTATTTATATGAAAGTGGAGAATGAAAACAAGGTAGTCACCTTTTTATGTACTTTACAAGATTAATGGGATAATATAGTAACTTCTTTTAGTTTTCATATTGTTGATGACCTTGACTATGCTTATGTTGTTGGAGCATTTTTGGCTCGGAAATGAAAGAAATTTTGTTGGAAATATCTCTACACTTGAAGCCATGTGTGCTAGAGCCAGATCTAAAGAAAGAGGTCAAATTTAAAGCGGTACATCTAGATCTAAGTCACAAAGGAGGAAGATTAATGCAAGGTGTCAGGACTACGAAAAATCAGAGCATCTTAAAAAGCATTATTGGATGACGAAAGAATTAGAAAAGAAGTAAGATGTCACAAAGGAAGGAAATCAAGTATAAACAAGTGAAGGTATGACTGATGAAGTTTTATCGGTTTGTAACGTTTCCTATTATCAACATGAATGGTTGTTAAATTCTGGTGTTACAAAAATTACATTTTTCCGCATAGAGGTTAGTTTTCTTCTTACTAACCCCTTGATGGTAGTTACATTCTATTGGTAAGTTCAATGTTTCATATAAAACAGAAGGGATTGGTAGCATCAAGATAAATATCTTTGATGGTATAGTAAGGACGTAAAAGAAGTAAAACATGTACCATAACTACAAAGAAATTTAATTTCCTTGAGTGAATTAGACACTAGTGGTTATAAGTTCACAAGTCAAGGTAGAGTTGTAAAGGTGTCTAAATGTTCCTTAGTTATAATGAAGGATCTAAAAGTAGGAAATGTTTACATATTACAGGGAAGAACAAATATCAATCAAATAGTTGTTGTATGTATTTTATATAGGTTGAGTATAAGAAAGTGAAACTCATGTACAGAGGTCCAAGAATTAGAAACAAAGTGTAAAGAGATTTGTAACTAACCTACGTAAAACTCATGTGAGGCGTGCCAGTAGCCTCAGTTCCCTGAGCAGATGATGACCCACCAGGCTCCTGTGTATAAAAGAGAAAAATATTAATACATGTACAACATACACGTGAAACAAATTATAATAATAATCTAAAGCAATTAAATGATTTATTAAAAATGTAAGTTTGTACAACTTGAAACTTACATTTGAAACACGCCCAACCGTAGTAGTAGCTAGCATGTCGACACGGATGTTTCCTTCACCGGCTCTTGCTATTTAAAATAAAATAAAAAATTAGTTTTTTACATGTATGTACATGACGTACAATCAAATATATATATATATATATATTAAATTTATTTAAAATTTACCTGTGAAAGACCAATATCAGTGGCTCCAGTTCCAAAAACATTCCCCAACATCTCATCTATAGAAAAGAAATCCTGTGAACCAGCAAATGATGTCTCGCTTGCAGTGCATACGGCACCACATGATCCACAGTGGTGTGGTGCACTAGAACTGGCGCCTCCACCAACATCACCGGATGCAATCTGGGTGCTATGCTGGGTGAGAGTGTCAGTGAGCTCCCTCAATGCATGCAATGTATCAATCTCCACAACCTCCTTCACTGTAGGAGGGATAACTGAAGGCAGTGGGGGTTTTGGGGCATGGGGGATCCTAGGCTGACCTACGCGTGCACTAGGTCTGCTCTGTGCAGAGCCACCTCCTTAACCCTAGGCCACCTCCTCGACCAAAAAAAGTTCTTGACCAAAAAAGTCTGAAAAGTCAAAATAATTCGGGACCTCATTGAGCACGAACTCACAATATAATTTCTTCAAAAAATAAAGAGGAACCTCATTGTTGTTGCATGGTGGATAATCAAAAACCATCCACCATCGGTCCCAAAAATTGTTTTTGATTCTATCATCATGGCACCAATGGATTGGGAACCGTTTGCAAGTAACTGCAGGGGGGCATTGGTTCTAGGGTTGGTAAATAATGCACAAATGAGGTCTTTTCCAATTTTTTTGTCTTTGACGGCCGCATGGGATAGTTTATCCGCATACCACCGCCTACAGTCACTTCTAAAGGTGTTCCATCTATGTATTTGGTTGGTTGCAGACTCGACTTCACCAATCAATGTTTGCAATGTATTGGCTAAAGTCATGTGGGATGGATTTGTAGCATGATTTTGTCTTATAGTTTGAATTAGGTTCTCAATGACAATTTTATTTTCTTGGATTCTTCCAATGATATTATCTTGCGTTCCTGTTGGCTCAGTGGGGACAAAAGGAGCCACGGGGTGGATCTATGTTTGGAGGAGGGTTTTGAGGAATGTTCGGAGGGTTTTGAGGAATGTTTGGTGGGTTTTGAGGAATGTTTTGACGGTTTGCATGATTTCGAGCTTGCCGACCAACTGATAAAACAAGAAAATTGTATACATAAACAAACATTTCACAAAACCCATGAAAATGCAAAAAAACCTAAAATGAAAAAAAAAAAATGATTACAATCGGGGACTTACCTCCTCGTCTTGGTGGCATGGTTGAATCTATCACTATCCAGAAGTCCGATGAGCAATTTTGAGATAGTATTGAAAGCGCGAGTGAAAAACGTTTAGGAAAAGTCGTGGTTCGAAATGAAAAATGAGGAAAATAACAAGCCGCATGGTATTAAATTTTGTCTCAGAGTTCCATGATCACGGTTTAGGTTCGGTAATTACCAAACCTAGAATTCAAGAACTGCGATCATGGTTTTATGACCGCGATCATGATTTTGAAACCGCGATCGCGTACCTTTATTTCGGGTTTTTATGTCCACGGAATTTTCCACTATATATGTTATTTATATTACATAATAATATATATACTATTAATATATTATATAATATTAAACTAGTGAGATTATTGTATATATAAATATAAAAAAATTTAGAATTTTTTTTTTTAAAAAGTAATAAAAATATGGTGGAAGTTTGAAATTTAAAAAGCAAAAAAATGGAGTGGGGGGGCCGAGCGATACCCAAAACCTCCAACACTCCCCAAACTCTCTTAGCCTCCCTGTAACCAACACCATACAACCCCACAACGCTACCATGTTTCCCAAACCCCAACCCCTACTCCATGAAATTCCCTACCTTCCACCAAAGCCTCCTCCCATTCACCGAACCCTCACTCCTCCCCATCTAACGTTGCCCTCCATAGAAACTTGTAGGTGAAAAGAGAATGTAGTGGATACATTTCTTTAAAAAAATGTTTTATTTTTCATATATATTATATATATATATATATATATATATATATATATATATATATATATATATATATATATATATAAGTAAACATTTATGTTTAAATGGATTTCTTTTTAAATGGGGGTATAACATACCCACATCAAGATCTTCATCTCACGAGAAAAATAACAAAAATACTAATAATTTACAAAAAAGGGGATTGAAACCTTGGTTTTCCCAAAAATGGAATAAGGATGAAATAATCCTTGAGAAAAAAATTTCCATCATAACTTTGCACATTTAATAAGCTTTAAAAAGAAGAAAATAAAAGGGAAGAATCAGATTTCTCCATGGCCATCCATGGCCTCTTTCAAACTTGCAAATAAAAAAATAATAACCAAATGGGAAAAGAAAGAATGCATAAATATTGGTTAGGTATTTTCTAGGAAATATAAAATCAAGGGCTAATATTGGGTGGAACCAAGGGCTCACATCTTTCCATACATACTTTAAGTCATGGGAATTTGATAGGAGTGGGAAATAAACTAAAAGAAGGGTGAGTGGGGACTACTTAATTATAAAGGGGGTGTAATCGTCTGAATGCGACCTTAGCAAATGTACAACAGGTAATCAAGTATCCCAATTTTGCCCCAAAAAAATTGATCAAAGATGACCCCGCATAAGATATAATCGAAGGATCGTCTCGGTATTACGAGCTGACATTTGAAATCCAATAGCCAAGTTATATGTGGGGATTGATAATGGAGGATTAGGGTCGGCGAAGGATCAAACAACGTCAAAGGAAGCCAAACGAAAAGAGGAAAGGCTCAAAGTTTTCAGACTTAGCTACATACGAGTTGACTTAGAGTCGAACAATAGACTCGCGGAAGGTGCCAAGTTTAAGCTTGACGTGATTCCAAAAGGCATATCCAAAATAGGGCCTCCAAATGATTGCTAACCCTCCACGTGGTCAAAGCCTCAAAAGGTTGAATCGGCCATTGAAAAGTTTAAAGCTAGCAGAAAGAGCCACGTGCCTCAACAACGCAACTTTAGGGGTAAGTCCAAAGAGGCGGTCCCCTAACAAGCACATAACTTCAACATGTCTAGAACCCAACATAGTCACTCCTAAATAAGTAGAAGGGACCTAGCCAAAAAATAGAGAAAGAGGAGTGAGCCCAAATCGACTAAGTATGGAAGGAATAAGGAAAGCCTCCACGTGCCTCATCCACACAACACCAAGGGTTAGTCCAAAGAATGGGTCCCTAAATGAGAGAAAGGCTCCCACGTGTCTAAAAATCAAAAGGTGGACAGAGCCGATGGAAGCCTCCACATGTCTCAACGATGCACCTTTAAGGGTTGAAGCCAAAGTTAGTCCCCCAAATGACCATGAAGCTTCAACATGTCCAAGGCCCGTCTGCATGAATAAGTCAAAAGGTTTGAATCGGAAGTTGAATATTCTTAGACTGCGAAAAGAACCATATGTCAACTCGGCACAACTTTAGAAGTGAAATATAGAGTGGTTCCCGAATGAGCATGAACTCAACACGTGGTCAGGGTCCAAAAGGGATAGAGCTAGCGATTCAATTGGCTAAGTACAAAGAACCGGCAGAAGTCTCCATGTGTCTCATTTACACAACTTCAAAGGTGCAGCCCAAAGCGAAGACTCAAACAAGTGCTAGCTTGCCCTTTGGTCACAATCCAAATGGGGCAGGTAGGCCCAAATCAGCTAAGTATAGAAGGATCGGTGAAGCCTCCACATGTTGGCTTGCACAAATTCAAAGGAAAAATAAAAAATTAGTCGCCAAACATGCGCCAGCTTTACATGTGGCCATGTTTCAGGTCAAAGCGCGGAAGGAGCCACGTGTCAAGCCCAAATAACATGTGAGAAAACGGGCCTTGGAAGGATTTTTTTCCATAAATGGGCATGCGCACTGGGAAGACTTTTCACCAAAGTAGAAAATGTGGGCTAGTAGGCCTGAAGATGAATTTTGGGAAATAAAAATAATGAGGCCACGAGAGTTTTTGCATTTTTTTCAACTTTCATAAAAGCGCAGCATTTGCAAGTGTGGGCTTGAGAGCCCCGTCATCACCAATCCGGCATTATGATAATTCTTCACCGCAAACTCCTCGTGCTCTGATTATTTACTAATGCACAACCTTTAGTTTGGTGGATGTAATAATTACACCTCTCGATGGCTTCTTCAACACACCTTTAACTGATGGCTTCCTTTGCACACTTCCTACAATATTTCTCACTACTTCTTTCTATGCTAAATGAGGGGTTGGCCTCTCTATTTATAGAACTTCCAGGCTTATCCATCCTATCTCTAAGATAGGATAAGAAATCTACTCTGACGAATCATATTCCATACCTTAACTCTTATCTGTACATGTAAGCTTATCTCTTAAGATAAGATAAACCTTATCATTTTATATGGGTTCCACATTTTTAGACTTTTTACAAATAAAATACACAAAATATTTATGACCTCACTCCTTGTCCTTATTACCAATATAATATTTCTAATTCCTAATCATGTAGACCCTACTTCTCTAATTACCCAAACTTTGACATTTTAACATTACCGGACCACTTATGACAAATATTTACTTTTTACAACATTCCTATTGTACTTTGACTATTACCATACTCCACATTATTGGTGACACCATACTGACGGCGCCATTATATTCTATCAGACGCTACTACTAATTATACTTAACAACATCCTATTCCTAATACATACATTAATGAAATAGAAATTATGGAGGAAAATTTTAGTGTCGAAATCTTCCCCTTCCTAGCTTCTACTCCGTCCTCGGAGTAGACTATTCTGGTGCTTGGAAAATCTTCAACTTGTCGTGGTTGACCCATTTCATAATGGGAGTGCCATCCAATTCCTCTAGTCGGTACATACCATTTTCATGCACAACTGCTATTTTGTAGGGCCCCATCCATTTTGGAAGAAATTTTCTCTGTCTTCTTTTTTTGTATCTGGAATCATATACTAGGACCAAGTCATTCACATGAAATGGAGACCACTGGATCTTTTGATCAAAGTATTCCTTCTACTTCATTTTCTTCTTATGGCTTGTATCCTTTGCTATTTCCCTCATTTCCTCTAGCAAATGAAGATGTACCAACCTTTCTTTTACTGAATCACTTTCATCCATCCTTTCATTTTTCATAACTCTCACAGTGGGAATATCAAACTCAATAGGAAGAACTGGATCAATGCCATAGGCCAACTAAAATGGGGAGTATCCTGTTGCTGACTTTGATGTTTCCCTATATGCCCACAATGCTGCATGAATCCTCTTATCCCATTTATGTACCTGCAAGGCTGCATCTTTTGCTAGAATTTGACACAACACAAAATTGGTTCGTTCCACCTGTCCATTTGTACTTGGCTTGTATGTTGTTGCCTTCCTGTGCTTAATAGAAAATTTATTGACTAGGGCTTCTACCGCCTCATTAATTAAGTGGATTCCTTGATCTGCATACAATTTCTAATGGATAACCAAATCGGTGACAATATGTTCATATATGAACCTTGCCACTTCATCTATAGAAGGTTGTATTCAATGGCCTAGCTTCAACCCACTTGGTTAAATAATATGTGGCAACTACAATATACTTATTTTGGCGTGATGTAGTTGGAAGTGGACCTACAATGTCTATTCCCCACTTTTCAAAGGGACCAAGGGGAAGAATAGGACATAATGGAGCTGATGAAGTCTTACGGTTACCATGTGTTTGAAAAATATCACATGTCTTACAATAATTATAACAATCTTTAAAAAGAGTGGGCCAGTGATAACCTGCATCCAAGATCCTTCTTGTTGTAAGTTGTCCAGAGAAGTGCCCTCCACATGTACCATTGTGGAATTCTTCTAGCAGTTCCTTCCCTTGATCATGTCCAACTGCCCTCTTGTACTGTCCATCAGGTCCTATTCAAAATAATACTCCATGCAGAATAGAATATGGACGACTGGCTTGAGTAATCTTTCTCTTAGTCTTTACATTGGCACCATCAGGAAACTTGAATTCATTCAGATAATTCCAAATATCTATGTATTCACTAGGGATTGTGTCAAGGGATAACAATGTTGCATCGGAAAATCATCATCATCACAAGATGATCCTAAACCATCATAGGCTCGAGAGAGTGCATCTGCATTGACATGCTTCTTTCCTGGCCTATCTATAATATCAAATTCAAATTCTTGTAGCAAAATTATCCATCTTGCTATCCTCCCTGATGGGTTAGGCTTATTGACAATATATTTTAGAGCCTGATGATCTGTTACAACTATAAATTTTTTCCCTAGCAAGTAATTTCTAAACTTCTTTACAGCAAAATGATAGCCAGAGCCTATTTTTCAGATTCTGAGATAGATTACCTCAAGATCGCTCATTTGTCTGCTCTTCCAAAGTAAATTGGATGTTCATTCCCATTTTCATCCTTTTGGCTCAAAGTACTTCCTAGTGCTGCATCTGAGGCATCAGTGTACACAATGAATGGCTTGCTCCAATATGGATTCTTCAAAACAGGTGAAGACACCAGGGCTTCCTTTAGCTATCCAAAAGCTTCATGCGCCTTACTTCTTGGTTCATAAGTAACATCCTTCTTCAAGAATTGGGTTAGTGGCTGTGTAATCTTTGAGAAATTCTTGATGAACCTTCTATAGTAACCCACATGGCCTAAAAATGATCTCAACTTACTTCTATTAAGAGGAAATGGTAAATCTTTGATTTTTGAAACTTTATCAGGATCAGTACCAATACCATCTCTAGATACAACATGCCCTAACAAGACGCCTTTAGAACATCCAAAGACACACTTTGTAGGGTTTAGTGAGGCTTGTGCTTCATCTATCCTTTGAAATGTTGTCTCCATTTGGTGCAGGTGGTCCAACTTTCTCCCATAGATGCAAAAATCATCCAGAAATACTCTGATGAAGGTCCCAATGTAGGGTTCGAACACCCTATTCATCAAATGTTGGAATGTTGCTGGAGCATTACACAACCCAAAAGGCATAACTCTATAAGAAAACGTTCCCCAAGGAGTGGTGAACGTGGTCTTCAGCTGATCTTTCTCTGCTATACGAACTTGGTTGTAGCCGCTATATCCATCAGCAAAACTATAGCACTCTTGGCCAACTACTTCATCCAAGATCTGATCTGAAAATGGAAGAGGGTAATGATCCTTCTTTGTTGCCTTATTGAGCTTCCTGTAATCAACACAAATGCGTAGCTTCCCATTCTTTTTTATTGAGATCACAATGGGAGAAACCCATTCTGAATTCTCCATAGCAAATATGAATCCTGCATCAAGCAAATTATCTATTTCTTCTTTTATAGTCTTGGAAAAATTAGGATTCATTCTATATGGCATTTGCTTTATGGGCTTAGCACCATCTACCAGCTCAATACAATGTTCTACCCAACTTACTTGACGGAGTTCCTTGTAATCAAAATTGAATAGGTGTATGTACCTTCAAAAGAGCTGGAGGTAGCATTCCTTCTCACTCTCCATCACAGCATCACCAATATTTATTTGTTGGAGACGATCATCAACTTCTTCTTCAGATAATTTTATGGGGTCATGAGTTGGTGTGACTGGCAGGATATCCATGACTGAAACATCCACCTCACTTTCTTCATCTTCAGTGTCCACTTCACTGGTACTAGAGTAATCAGAGGATGTCCAATCATCAGTTTCATCACTTGAATCCACAGTTTCTGCTTATGATGTCGAGGGATCACATTTATCTTCACCCTCTCTCTACCACGTCCAAGTGTCATGAAACCTTCATTCCAGTAGTTTCTTGCATGAACTCTCCTTAGCCATGGTCTTCCCAGCAGCATTGGGTATGCAACAGTACCATTTTTCATCACCTGAAATTCTACCACACATACAACACCCATAACAGATATTGCCACATTTGAAACTACACCTTCTGGTTTAGTTTTTCCTTTATTTAATGACCTTAACATAAGTGTTGAAGGGCGATCAATTTTTAAACCCAACATATTCATTACAGACTTGGTCATTACATTAATTGCAACACCTCCATCAACTAAGACATCATGAATTGAAATACCATTACATAATACCTCGGCATGAGCATAGGGATCTGCCTCTGCCTCCAAAACAGGGAACCTCAACCTCCTTCCTTCTTCGAGCATTGAGTCCACCTCGCAACTCCCGCCTCTTCTCGAAGACATAGCCAAGAGTTGACCATATGTAATATTTGCAAGCCTTTTGGACAGATCTTCCAAGATGGAGTATGGTCCTTGCCCCTGTGAAATCATAAAATCCTGCACACCCAACTTTCTTCTCCTATGTTTCTTACTAGTTTCTCCTTTCATCTTCTTAGGATCAGTTCCATCTTGATTATCTTTTTCTTTCTTTCTTTTTGTTACAAACACATCTACTTCATTATTTCTACTCTTATCTACTACATCAAGAGAATTCACAGGTGCTTTTCCTTTATCATTATCTCCTTTACCAGATGTAGAAGCTCTATCTGGAAAATTATACTTATAATGACCCTTTTTATAACAACCATAACAAACAACTTTATAAATATTTCTTTTTGGACCTCTATCTCCTCCCTGAGAACTAAATTCCTTTCCTTAAAGAATATTAATAGTTAACTAGCCCATCTTCCTAAGCAGATCTTCATACTCAGTAGATGTACTAGGAGAAATATTTGTGCTCACCGGAGTGGTTGTGGATTCTAGACCAAAGGTGCTGGTGTAGGCTCTACTTTAACAACAATTTCTTTGGGCTCCTCTTCCATGCTTTCTTCTTGCCTTCTTGTAATCTCCTTTGCTTGTTCAATGGTAGTTGGGCGGTCATACTTCACTCGTTGTCTGATCTCTAGCTTCATCCCAAGAATGAAGTGCTTACAAAGGAGATTATCCACGCCATTCATCAACCCATCCGCTAATCCTTCCTTCCGGATCTGGGCATCGAGCTTCCTCCTTAGCTCTAGAACATGAGCATGATAATCCCTTATTTTCTCCTTCTCTCCTTGGGCTAGCTTTGTGATCTTGATCATGAGATCTGCATATCTCTGTTGTTCACCAAATTCTTCAAGAAAACTTTCAGTTAATAAATCCCATGAGTTTTTCACATTATCACCTAGTGTTTCAAACCACCTAAGTGCGGAACCATCCAAAAAGGTAGGAAAAAATTCAATCCATTGTTCCCTTCTTATAAGGCCATTACAAATACAAGATCGCTTAAACTCTTGAATGAAAGAAGCATCTTCATTAGATTGAGCTGAAAAAACAGGAATCTTTCCCATTTTCAAAAGTAACCACCATGAAATACCAACCCACAAGTACAATCAACAAGACTTATGTGCACAAATAATTGGAATTACTATAGAAATGACCACGGTAAACTATGGTAAAACTTGACTTATCTTTGTAAAAACTGATTTTCTTGTGGTAAACACTATTCACGGTAAAAAGTGAAGCTATTGTGGTAAATACTATTCATGGTAAAAAGTGACTTTCTTGTGATAAATACTATTTACAGCTAAAATGAATTTATCATGGTAACTACTATTCACGGTAAAAATGACTTTACCACTAAACTACTACACCATGCATGTAAAAACAAGGTTATCCTCCAATTGATTTTTTACTAAGTGGGAATATCTCTCCGAAAAATCCACCAACGAGGAATGGTCCCGGAACGGAACCAAAATGTCATCACCAATCCAAAGCACTATGATAATTCTTCACGGGAGAACTCCTCGTGCTATGATTATTTACTAATGCACAACCTTTAGTTTGGTGGATGTAATAATTACACCTCTCGATGGCTTCTTCAATACACCTTTAACTGATGGCTTCCTTTGCACACTTCCTACAATATTTCTCACTACTTCTTTCTATGCTAAATGAGGGGGGTGGCCTCTCTATTTATAGAACTTCCAAGCTTATCCATCCTATCGCTAAGATAGGATAATAAATCCACTCTGACGAATCATATTCCATACCTTAACTCTTATCTGTACATGTAAGCTTATCTCTTAAGATAAGATAAACCTTATCATTTTACATGGGTTCCACATTTTTAGACTTTTACAAATAAAATACACAAAATATTTATGACCTCACTCCTTGTCCTTATTACCAATATAATATTTCTAATTCCTAATCATGTAGACCCTACTTCTCTAATTACCCAAACTTTGACATTTTAACATTACCGGACCACTTACGACAAATATTTACTTTTTACAACATTCCTATTGTACTTTGACTGTTACCATACTCCACATTATTGGCGACACCGTACTAATGGCGCCATTATCTTCTATCAGACGCTACTACTAATTATACTTAACAACATCCTATTCCTAATACATACATTAATGAAATAGAAATTATGGAGGAAAATTTTAGTGTCAACAGCCCGAGGAGGTTTGCTTGCGACATGGAAAATTAGAAGGTTGCGGGATTAGAGGGACTTTTGGGAAAATGTTAATTTTAGGCCATCGTAGCTGCGGGAGGTTTTTTTATTTTTGCGTATTTTTGTAAAAAGCGCAGCTTGGTGTTTTCAGTGCCCACAGATCCATTTTGCAAAACGGTATTTCACCATTTTTTATGGATTCGATTTAAATATTCAAATGGGTATATATTTAGATCTAGTGCTCCAAATTCAAAAATTTGGTACCGTTGGAAAGATATCGACCTCATCTACACCATGGAAGCCTAAAACTTTAGTTTTATTAAGATTTATCAGTGTGATAAATAGGAAAACATATTTCATGCCATTAATATATGATATAATTACTTCAACAACCAGATCATATTTGATTTGATATGCTGTTCTTCCTTCTCCAACAAACCAAAAAGACACGGAGAACCAGAATTGATAGATTGTAGGTGGATTTTTAGGGGGCATTGATGGTTGGTGGTTGATATTTCAGAGTAGAGTTTGAGTTTTCCTCTTTCTCTCTCACCTCGACATTCTATATATTGTAAACACTTCTCATTTGAGAGGGAGAGACATTTTGGGTGTGGGGAAACTCTGTAAAATTTGTTTCCCGACTCCATTTGAGCTGTAAGCCTTCTCCTATGCCTAGAAAGTGGATTTTATGCTTCTGAGGATCCATGTAATGGTCCGTACACCTCATAGAGCAATAAAATTGTGTTTTTGTGGTGTTCTTCAACCCTTTCTCATGTTTTGTTATTTCTTTGTGCCTCTCCATTTTATGTTTGTTTCCTGTGCATGTATTTCACATTTTTAGGTGTAAGATTTCATGCTTCATGGAGTTTCAATGGTGGATTTGGATCTGGGTCTATGTCACTTCTATCTGACCTCCCTCATCTCCTTTTCCCCTGTTTCATCCTCCCTCAATAGAGTATCTCGCCACTTCCTTTTTTGGTGTATCACCGCTTAGTGTAGGCTCTATTTCCATCTTTCTCTCTCTCCCTATCTCCTTAGAATGGTTAGGTTAGGATTAGATAGGTTTTTCCTACACTAGAGTAGCTTGTGGGAGGTACTTTGGGAAGAAGAAGCTGGATTTCTCCAGAGGGAAATCTCAAGTCTCGATGTTCCACAACTTGAGAGATGGTCAAATGTTGTGCAATCACACCGAATTATCCACTCATTCGAGACCATTCAGGGTGCTATGATTTTTCACTAACAGTAACCATGGAAATAAAAAAATAATTAAGATGAAAATTAGAAAATTAGTTAATTAATTATGTAAACTAAATTAAAATAAAAATTATTAATGGGTATCTGCAGAGTATAGTACTTGCAATTGTTCACTTAAAAAAAAAATTTACCTAAATTTTTAGTTACATTTTGGCATGGTTTTCTATGTCCTTAGGTGGGGCATTATATTTGGTATTAGAGCGATCATTTGTACATGTGGACACTCGAGTAGGATATTTAACTAGTTATTAATGCTTTAATAACATCAAACAAAATAATTAAAATGTTTCCACTAAACCGCTTCAATCGGTCAAAACATCTCTTTATCAACCACATGGGAGCAATACATCGCGAAGTTAACATAATAGGTGGTATAAAAATTATGATCACTTAATTTGTTTAAAATAATTGGTAAAATTTAAGATAAAGTCCTTCTAAAATAGCATGCAAAACTTCTCCTTGGCTCCCATAGTGGTGATCTATTTGGATAATCATATTTGTCTAGTGATAGGGAAGTCAAAACAAATTTTAAAATGAACTTATAAGATTGTTTGATCATATAGTTGAAATTTGTTTTAGATCAATTGATCACATTGTTGTTTGGGACATCAACTTAAATTTAATAAAGTCATTTCGATTTGGGCCTTTAGTTTAGGGATATTTAGTAGGAAATTAAAACATACAACCTCTAACATTTATTATTTCTACATGTCCATTAGATGCAACAATTATATTAGAGAAAAAAAAATGGGGAGTTAGTTTTCCAAGCATGTTTAGGAGGTCTCTTGTTGTTTTGGTACAAAACACAAACTTGTCAATAACATTAATTAACTTCGCAAATTAGGTCATAATTAGAGTTTTGGTTATTAGTTTTTCATTTTGTAATTTGCATCGGATTCTCTATATATAGGGTAATAGATGTGAGTTGATAGAATTCATTTTTGAAGTGGGATTTCTTGTTTTCAATACCCATTTTGTAGAAAATTTCACTAAAAATCTTTTGCAATGCAATAGAAAAAAATGTAATAGTTGGCTCTTAGAAAGTGCTTACAGTTCGAGATTCATTCACCCACTTTGGGTTGCCTATGACTTGTGTAATTCTCTATATAAAAAGGAATTGGCTAGAAGTATTTGTTTTTCCATTTTAGTATTCGAATCTTGTTTGGTAGGCCCCTTTTGATGTCCATTTTCGCTAGATTGTAGAACAAGAGAACTAGGTCTTAAAAACAATTAGACTTCTTAGGGCACCTTTGGAGGGTGCAAGATTTTATAATATGATTATCTTTTTGTCTTACATGGTTGAATATTATAACCTTGTCAAATATTTCGATTCGAGACACTTTTGAATGCTAATGACCTTTGTTTAGGTTGGTCAATTTGGACATCAAAAAGGTCTAGCTGTTGGTTTTTGAAATAAGCACTAGGTCATTGTAAAAATGTAGAATTATTTTTCTTTGTCTAAGGAGTATATTTAGGGTGTCTGGTTAGTTTCCCTTTCCTCCTTACATGACCAAAACTCAACCGAAATGTTGGGGGTGTAACTTTTAAACCTAACAAAACCCTTTTGGTATGGGCGGAAAATAAATAATTATACCTTGTGTAGAAAAACCAATAAGATAAAATGGTCTTTTCCGTCTTAAAATTTCATTATTGTGAAATGGAATAATTGTCACTCCTTGTATCATGTTATTAATATTAAATTTTATAAACCTTTTTATAAGGAAATTTACCATATGGCCTTATGATCTTGTTGTTTCCTTTTCAAAATTGTACTATGAAATAAGTATGATTGGATGGAAATGTTTGCTAACATAAGCTCCTCTAACTTGTATCTAAACAATAAATGATAAGGGGAAAGGAAATTTAGTGCCTCTTATTATACAATGGTTTTACTCAAGTAATATTTCATATCCATTTTATCCTCTTCACATAATTTAAGAAAATGTTCTACTATTATAAAATGAATCTAGTTTTCACAACTTAAATTTCTCATCAATGCTCATAACATTTAGAGTTAACTTCGGTAATGATCTAGTTTTTTTGATCCATCTTGAGCTCGATAAACCTATTTTCATACTATAACCATTTAATAAGGTTATTTTCAATGTAACTTGGTTAAACCTTTTACCTTAGTAAGTACACGTGTGATTATAAACCTTCTCAAATTGATGAAAATGTTCCGAGTTAATCATTATTATAACACTAATACTTACGTGTAGAAATTATGGAATCCCCTCTTTCTAACCTCAAATCGGACTTAGATGAACAATAATTATGTAAATATATATATATATATATATATATATATATATATATATATATATATATGATCTTTTGTCCTCTCTCTCTTTCTTTGCAAGAATAACATTATGATTGGCCAACGTTAGTGTTGACCATGAAATTGAAATTAATATGGCCCAATAAGGGTGAAGGTAAGGTTTCTTAATCCACACACACACACACACATATGTATCTATAAGCACAATTTTGTGCATAGATAAAAATAGAAACATGTAATTATTTGTAATCTAGAAAACTCATCGAATATGTAATTAAACAACCTTCATTGGACAATAATGCTATCATTGCCAACCCTTAAAAAGATAAAAATTATGTGATCGTTAACTATTGCTTCAAATGTAATAAGTAATGTTTATTAATCTTAGTTATGTGATATTCATATAATATGGATTACACGCTAAATGGTTGGTCGTATGTAAGTAACTTAGGCATTGTGATGTCTTTCATAAGTTCTCGGTTAGAAATTAATAAGAATAATGAAAGGTTTCTATGGTCTCACAACTTTAATATGCCTTTAGATACTCGACTATTAGGAGACTCATGCATAGTAATTCCTGCACATTTAAAAATATAAGTAACTTATTATAAGAAAAATAGTGTAACACCTTATTGTGAGGACAAAGGAGAATGATTAACTAATCTTTCCACTTACCTTGGGTGGATGCATCCTTTGTAATCCATATAAAAGTAGTTTTAAAAATGTAAATTTAGAATTTTTTTGGGGTACTCTTTAAAAAATGGCCCCATTTATTGTTACCACTCAATAAGGTGGCACAATTGAAAGTTCTTTGTGTAAAATGGATTCACCCTCTACTTAATGAGTAAATATATATTTTTCTCTAGCGACCTAATGGATCAATTGTGACCAAATAATTTTTATGTATAGGTTAATATAAGTTCCATATATTGAGGATCATTAGACTATACCTTTCGTTAAATATAAATGTGTGTTGATATCTTTTACTTTTGAGGAAGGTTTGCATAAACAAGTATTTTTTCCAAATTATAATTTCCTAATATTTTTATAGGTTCGGGAAACATTCACTTCAAATGGATTTTGTGTTGCGTAACTCATTCATGTTTTCTCTTGATTATAGTAATTAAGAAATGATAAAATTGAAGTAAAGCATTTCATATATGTTATTGAATTGAAAACTCATTACTTGTTGTTTCATTAATGAGTTATGGCTTGTTAGGTGTATAAATTTTGAAAGTTTCTTTTTCATGGTGAAAACATTTTCAAAATTTCAATAATTCAACAAACTATCTCTTATGAGTTTTCTAAACTAAATTTTGAACTAGAAATGAAATGTTCTAGAAAAGGGTACATGTTATGGAACCTTGTAACCAAACTAGACAACCAACCCTAACTTGGTGATTAGTTATATCTATTTTAACCAAAATTTATTGGTACTATCATTATGTGAACATAAAAATAATGGCCGAATTAAGTCAACACCCTTAATTTTGTTTGGTATTAGGTGAATCTTCATCCTTAGTAAATAATGTAGATGCTACAATCATTATTGGAGAGACTTGTGAACCATTTATTTCAAAATTTAAAGTAATGATGACATAGGATATGAAACTAGACAAATTTTGCAAACTTTTTCTCTCTTATGTGCGGTATTTGTGACACCTTAGATAGTTTCCTTAAGTGGGATCATACGCAGTGAGTATGAAAATCTTGATAACCCTTAAAAACAAACTTTATGTTCTCTTTTCTCACCCATCATTAGTTTCCTTTAATTATAGACCTTATGATGTACATCCTCTTATTTGGACCCTTATGGGAAGGTTATACAATGAAGCAAACAACTTTGGTTTGGAGGATACAAATTTTCTTGATTAATATTTTTCTAATCGAAAAATACACTTGACCTTGAACCAGGTTACATTTGATGAGACATGTTTGTTAAGACAAAATAAAATAAAATAATATAGTTCCTTTAAAATGAACTTAATTTTGTACATACGCTACGTGTGATCATTTATAGGTTTTAGAAAAAATGTCGATAAAAATTTACTTGGAAGATATAACTTCCTTTTATTAAACTAATCTAAGTAAGAGAAACACTTAGTACTTGAGCAATTTTAAATAGGTTGGACATGCTTGTTGTGTCCAGAAAATGCATGATATGACATAATGCCTTGTAAGGTCATATCCCTACCTCTTCAAGTGACTTCTGCAGAAGTCTAATTTTAGGAGAGGGGGATGTAGTGCCCACATTTTCTAGCCTCAGTTATCTGCTAACTTCTTTATTCATAGATATGATTTGACAGGGACTTTTACATATTTTGGACATTATGTTATTTGATCTTCATGGACATGTATGGGGATTTGGGTGTGTAGTGCAAATTTAGCTTGGATTTATATGTTGTAGATGTTGTGGATACTAACATATTGCTATGTTATTTAGGCCTAATTGATATATGATGGATACATAGTTTAGTCACACATCCTTATGATATGGATATTTTGATAATTGACAAGAACACATGATAGCATGAATGTATGTCATTTATATGTATTTCAATGGCTAACACATGATGAATTGTGTGAAAGTGTGCATATTTTTCATTTACGATTCCATGTTGATGTTGTGATGTCATAGAATTTCATGTTTGGAATTCATTGTTTATTTAGTAGTTTGTGTTACACTTGTATTGAACAAATGTGTTTAATGTGTGCATTACATGTGCAAGTGATAGGAGACAGAGAACATGGTTTTGGAGATTTGCTACACAAATTATCCACAAATTTCTCATAGGGATAATTCCTAACCATGTTATTTGTATGAGGCCTTATTGTTTTCTTGTATTATTTGGGCACCATGAGTGCTCTCTTAGTTGTAATGTTATATTTCATGTAAAATTAATTGTGTTTATGTTGTTTTATTTTGTAAAGTAAACTAGGCTTGGGGACTTAATGGTCCCTACTTTCACTAAGTTTTGTATTTGGGTAAGTGTGTGTTAATTATAGAGGATTAGGGTCACATGTGCACCCTTGAGTGGAACTAACATCCTCTTCACTTGTGCTTAAATTTTCCAAATCTGAAATTGGGCTATTTATGGCATTTTAAGTGACCCCTTTTAATTTTGGGAGTTCACTTATAATAAAAATAATCCTTGAACCCCGCCTATTAGGTAGGCGGCTTAATTTGAAGGAATAGAGGGAGTTTCCTCCTATTTAGCATCTCTTTTGTCACCATCCATGTAATATGCATTGGAATGTTTATCTTGTAGAAAATTGCACAATCTTGTCTCATTTTATTTTTGGGCAATTTGGGAAAAGGGTGTTTACATGTGAGTTTATCTTTTCTCTATTTTATTTTTTTGAATCTTTTACTTGCAGAAGAGAGAGGTGACACATGTCACCACCTCACCGATGAATAAATTTATTGGATTCTCTTCAAATACTCCCTCATGTGTGAGAGAGAGGACCCTTTTGGTTTTCCTTTTGTCTTTTTTTATTTTCTTGGTGAGTTTTGGAAGAGATATTTTCTTGGAAAAGGGATTGGAAAAAGCTTATAGTTTAGGAGATCTTGTGGAGGTAGTCTCCTTGATCTTATGTTATGTTACTTGGCATGTTTGATTTAGTTTTTCTTATGGTTAAATTATTGTTTTATTGCATGTGTTGAATGGTTACATGTTGGGTTATTTGTTATTTGAGAGGAAACCCAATGGGTTAGAAAATCCTCCCAAGGAGGATTTAGGAAAATGGGTGGTACAATAAAGAGGGATTGTTATCTTTGAGGGATAAAGAGGTTCTTTTAATAATCTTGTAAATTTGAATCCTATGGTTGGACCACACTCTTTGGAAGCTTGGATGTCTCATCTACTCTTCTACATTGTTGAGGATGAATATGATTTTCTCCTCTTTTCTTTTGGTCGGTGAATGTTGTTTTTATTTAATGTATGGATTTTTCTTCTATGTGAATGTGGTTTTTTTTATGTCTCCCTAAATCTTGTGCACATTTGTGGAATCTAGATGTCTATCGCATGGGCTTAGGGAGGCTAGAATGTCTTTCAACTTTTGGAAATGCATGTAATTATGCCTATAGGTTGGGTGTTAAAATAAGATTCTTTCTCTTTGTGTTTGGAGACTGTGTGGAAGAAAAGTTAGAGAGTAAAGCTTGAGGATTATTGAAGTATCTTTGGTGGCATTGTCTTTTTATTAATCTATTCTTGTTTTGGAAACGTTTTCCTCCTTGATAAACATATGACCATTGTAAACATATTGTTGTGATATCCTTTGTAATATTTCCATTTGGGATGTATGCATAGTTTTATGGAAGCATGTTTTGTTCAAAGTTGTGTTTATCCCTCTCTTGAATATAGTTGAAAGTTGTATGTAATATGTAAATCTTACTACTCTCCATGACAAAGGATGATTTTTTTATTAATAAGTTATGTTTCTTCATTGTTTTTATTTAAGAAATAAAATATATATATTTATATTTTAGCTTAAAATGTGGAATGGAGTAACTAGTATTCTTTTGTTGAAATGGAAGCATTCTTTCATGAAGTAGTTCTTTCTTTGCCAAAGAGCTTATTTGTAATTTAGAGGATCTCTCCTTGAATAGAAAGCTAGATACTTTGTGAGCATGTTTTCTCCAATAGAAGTGTAAAATGAAATGTTGAGATTCTTGAGATAAAAGTGTATCTCCTTCTTGTTAACATTGAAAAAGTTTAAAAATTAATTATTGTATTGAAATGGAAATTTGGTTGATATTAGAAGTTTTTGTTAAAAGGAAAGAGTAACGTTATTTCTTTACACTTATTTCTTGATTCAAGATATTTCTTACATTTTATAAATATTGTAATTGTTATAAGGAAAAAAATATTTTGAGTTGGAATAGTGAAGTGCAATAATGCTTTAGTTTATTTATAATTTTGGACTGAATTCATTTGTAAAGTCTTTGACATTATTTAAATTATTGATCAAAACAAGCTTCCTCTCATTTTACCTACAAGAACAATTTATAAACTTATTAGAGTCCTCATACATATAAATTTCATATATATCAAATTTAAAGATATATGCAAAAATTACATATTTTTACAACTAAAGAAATGTAAAATAGGACTATATTAAAATATTATTTCAATGCAAAAAAGGATTAAACAATAATATATATATATATATATATATATATATATATATATATATATATATATATATACATATATATATATATATATACATATATATATATATACATATATACATATATATATATATATATATATATATATATATATATATATTATTATTTAATATTTTTTATGTGCATTAAATGTATGTATATTAATATAGTCCTATTTTTAATTTATTTATTTGTGTATATATATATATATATATATATATATATGTGTGTGTGTGTGTGTGTGTGTGTGTGTGTGTGTGTTATATAATAATATATACTATATATATATATATAAATATAAATTTTTATAAATAATTGTTATCCAATTTTCACCCCCAAGTTGTAGGAAGGCAAGTAGGTTGATCCAGAAAAATCGTGAAAATTGGTTAAGTCCCGCTCAAGAAAGTATTTGGGACATCCGGACACAAAGGCGCGAAACGCCTGGTCGCGCGAAATCAGCACAAACAGCCCGCTACCAAGAGGGAAATCTGGGAAAAAGTACATGAGGGATGCGTGGGATGCGAAAGCGCGAAATAGGTGAAGACAGAAGAGGAAAAGTCAACGTTTGACCTGCGAAACTTCAAACGGCCATAACTTTTGACTCCGAGCTCCGATTTTCACAAAATTGGACTTTCTGGAACGAGCACGACGTCCTCTACGCCACAGGATTTCTTATTTTTAATGAGGGTAGATATATTTAATTAAGAGAAACATATTCGGCTCCAGTCAGTTAATGTTCATTCCCGTCAAATGACAGAAAACGCCTGCCAGACCCAAAATAGCTGCCCGCACTCAGAAGGCCATAACTTTTGCATTTCTCAACGAAATTGCACAAAATTGGTACCGTTGGAATCGTGGTTCCGAGCCCGATGCACAGAAGTCAATAAATTCCATATTTGATCATAAATTTATTGATATTTTTAAGGAAACGTGGCCGGCTTCAAAACAGTGTTTTATTTGGTAGATGGGAGTGCAATTAAGAGGGATGGTCATCATTCTTTCTCTGCTGCAGCACATGGGACAATATGGGGAGCCTTTTGCAAGTAATATACAATCATTTCACTCAATTTAATGTTTCTTACAGGTGGTGAAAGGACAGATTTCGGGATTTCCATTTTCCCTTCTCTTCTCCTTCTCATTTTTTCTATAAATTGGAGTGTTGGGCTCATTGTAGGGAGGGAGTTTTGGGTAGCAAAGCTCATCAAAATTTATTTGTGAAAGCCGAAGTGTGTTGCAGGCCCTTGTAGTGGACTCCTTGCATGGTGATCCAGGCCCTTATCTTGTAATAGACTGAACTGTGCATACCAGGAAGCAATAAAATACAAAGTTTGTGGATGTATCTTCCCCTGCTGTGTTTTCTTGCATTCTTCTTGCCCCTTTTATCTTTCTACAAGAATATTGTGTCTATTATTATGTTCTTGCAGGAATTCACTAACATTGTGTATGCTTGGAATATTGTTGTGAATGCATTTTGCTAGATTATGATGAACTGTCATCACCTCTTCTAGTGTGCACTTTCCCTCTGTATTTCACACATTTGGAGATTACTCTCACACCCTCCTTTTCTGGTGTATCACCGCTTTAGTGTAGGCTTTCATTTTATGTATTCTCTCTCCCTGGTCCCTTGGAAGTTTAGATTAGAACAGTTAGCTTATCCTGCATTAGAGTAGATTGTGGCAGGTAGTTTAGGAGCAAGAACCAGCTTTCTCTGGAGGTCTGTCTCAAGTAGCAAGTCCCACAACTTGGAGATAGTACCCATGTTATCCAATCACACTGTGAGTTCAAATACATGCACAAGGGTGCTGTGATTCGGTGATAACAGTTCTGGCACGCCCGGTGGGACCTTAGAGGTCTTTACTTTCATTGCAACAAGATTGATGTGCACTTGTTGTAAGTTCCAGCTTTGAAGGAGCTTTAAAATCACACATCTGGCGACTCCAAAAGAGGCATAATCCACTGGTTTCTGCAGTCCAAGCCTGACAAATTTATGAGAAGAATACAGACCAGGTCAAGAACTAGGGAGGAAGGATTGTTTGTTTATCTGCATCTATCTCCAGGCAGAGAAAGAAGGGGAAGAAGAGCTCAAAGATCTGCGTCTCCACCTAATAGAACTTTGTCTACACCTCCACCTGGTAGACCTTTTCTCGCATCAACAAGGGTTCTCAGGCCAATCAGAATGGCGCAACCACTAAATCCCTTTGTCAATTTCACTGGCAGCAGCCCACTTGCCCTCAATGCACAGAATCCAGTTCCAACTGCAGCATTGAAGAACATTCCATTTTTCACTGGAGAAAATCATACCACTCCTGGTGATCATGTCAAAGACATTGCTAACGTCTGTGTAATCCATGAGATAAACGAAATGGATGTGGTCACAAACCGCTGCATCATCGTTCAAAGGGAAGGCATTGCAATGGTTCAGAAGCCTTGAAGCTGGTTCTATCACGAATTGGAATCAGTTATGCATAGTTCTCCATGAGCAGTTTGGAGAGAAGGGAGACAACTTGTCTCTTCTAGAACAATTGACAACTATCAAGAGAGCCCCCAACGAGTAGCTGACCGACTTCAACTTCAGATTTCAAAGGTCTTGGGATAGGATTCCAGTGGCAGTCAGGCCAACAGCAGAAGGTGCTTTTCTATACTATCTTAAAGCTTTGAATTCTGATATTTCTATGTTAATTCAATCTATGGGAGGCACAACCTTACCTGCTGCTTATAGCATTGCCATTAGAGCTGAAAACTATCTTATTCAAGCTGGTAAGCTAGCTCCTAGGCCCCCAATGCCATTATATCCAAGTTTAGAGAGCCCAAGTACTAGTCAAGCACCTGTCTTAGCTCCTATTCCCACTCCTAGAAATCAAAGTTCAAATGAAGCTTCCACTTCATCTCCAAGTGCCCCAAATGAGCTTCAAGAAGTTATGAAACAATTGCAAAATTTAGGTAATGAGCTGGTCACACTCAAGAGACAGCAAGCTCAAAGTTTTAGACCTTCCTATCAGCCTCAAGCTCAACCAAATAGGCAACCATATCAACCTCAAAGACCACCCAATCCAGTGCAAATCAGAATCAAGCAAGGCTCCCAATGCAGACCATTTCAGCCCTACAACCCCAATGTTGCATCTGCATCCAGAGCTTTGGTGCCAGTCCAAAATAACATGGCCCAAGAGTATGATTGGTGTTTCCGTGCATCACCACATAACCAATCAATGTGCTCTAACGGTGCATTAAATCAAGCTCTAATGGTGCAAACCATTGGTGGGTCGCAAGAGTCTAGCCACGAAGGAGATCAACAGCAGGAAGCACCTCAGCAAGGAACATCTCCGAATGAAACTACTCTTGTCAATTGGCAGGCTGAAGATTTCTGTGGTATGAATCAAATACCCTCTCAAAGTGTTGCAGCCAACACAAGGTCAAAGAGGAGAAATTTGGGTGAAGAACAGCCATTGGCTTCGAGTAATCCACAACCTTCTACCACTCCACAAGCCACTGGAAAACAAACTATAGTTCCAAACATGCAAGGAGCATTCAAACCAGCTCCTAGGCCAACTCAAATGCCAGTTGCTGCTGCCCATGTGCAAGGAATGAATGTGCAGGCCAAGGGACAGCAGAGGGATACTTCATCTCCATTCAATATCATTGATCAGATGAGGAAGACAAATGTAAACATATCAATGTGGGAATCACTATCTATCCCAGGACAAAGAGATTTGCTACAAGCTGCCATGAAAGACTGGTCAACTTCAAATCAACAGGTCCAGATGCAAGAGGAGGTACTCACAAATGCTGCCCAGCCTGAGGGAAATCATGGAGGACTGCAAGGTAAAATTTTGAAGCCCCCTCCATTTTATGTTTCATTGATCATAGGAGATAAGTTGGTGCATAATTGCATGATCGATTCGGGAGCAAGCAGCTCAGTCATGCCAAAACAAATAGCTGATCAGCTAGGACTCCAATATGAAGTCTTCTCCAAGGGTGTAGTGCAATTAGATGGGACAGCAGTGACAACGGTTGGAGTAATCAAAGGTTTGAGCCTCACACTGCATGCATGTCCTAACGTAATAGTGTTACAAGATGTGTCGGTCATAGACCTACCACCACTCTTTGCATTATGCTTGTCAAGAGACTTCACTGCTAAAATTGGAGGCTATCTTTTGGCGGATTGGTCACACATGCTGTTCAGAACAAGGTATGGAACTAAGGCCACAATCAGGTCTGAACCTATTGCAAACTTCTATATTGAGCCCTACACTCCAAGCCAAATCAATGCCAACTGTTCAACTTTTGATCAAGAAGATTATCCAAGCACTGATGAAGCTGACACCAAGGTTGGAAGCATCCCAGATTTGACCCTTGATGAATGGGCAAGCAAGGTGCATGCTTTTGATCCCTATCAAGAAATAGAAGAATCTGAGCTGGGAGTCTATTGTTTACATGAAGAGAATCAACCTCTTCCTAGCATCACCAAGCCAGATCATGAAGACAAGAATGAAGTATGGCAATTGTTCTTTGATGGGTCAAGGAGCGATAAGGTGCGGAGGAGGAGCTATGCTCATTTCACCACAAGGTATAAGGTACTACTCACCTTCCGTTTCCGCCTGCTCAAACAACACAAAATGAGTATGAAGCCTTAATTCATGGATTGCACTGGGCAAGGAAGAAAGGCATCAAGAATTTACAAGTATTTGGTGATAGTGAGCTGATTGTGAACCAAGTCAAAGGAAAAATGCTGCCAAAAATGATCTGTTGAAGAACTACAAAAATCGGGTATGGGATCTTATTGAAGATTTTGAAGCTTTTAGCATCATTTCCATCCCAAGAAAAAGAATGAAGCCTTGACATGATTGGAAACAATTGGGGCTGCGTTTGATGTTGTAGAAAGTATCAAAAGTGAGAAAACTCAGCCTCATATCAAAGTGGTTGTGAGACCAGCTGTTCCGGATAACAACACAAGTTGGCAAGTCTTCGAGAATGATCAGCAAATTGTTAATTTCCTGCAAGAAGAAGCTGAGTTCTCCATGAGAAATCAAGACAAGTTGGAGCAGCAGTATGGTGACCAAGTGGTACAGCTGAGGACTAACAAATTACCAAAAGGCCTCATAACGCTAGAGTCAATCTTCAACCCGAATGATCAGTTCCGGAAGGAGAAAGCGAACATTCAAGTAAAGGGTGAAGATTCAGAGCCTATTTTTGTGGAAGAAGGCAAGACATTGCAGATTGGCAAGGTAAGTACCTCACAAGAGAAATCTGATTTTGTTCAGCTTTGTCAAGAGTTCCCAGATGTCTTCGCTTGGACTTACAAAGATTTAAGAGGTTTCAATCCAAAGTTGGCACAACATACTATTGAGTTGGATCTAGAATCCAAGCCTGTCAGGCAAAAGCAAAGGCCAGTGAATCCTCATATCGAGCCTCTCATGAGAAAAGAGTTAGGCAAGCTCATTGAGGCCAGTATCATCTTCCCCATCAAACACTCAAGTTGGGTTGCAAATTTGGTGCCGGTAAGAAAGAGAAACGGAGAAATAAGATTGTGAGTGGACTTCCGCGATCTAAATAGAGCATCACTCAAAGATCATTATCCACTTCCATCAATGGAACAGATATTGCAGGTTGTAGCTGGTTCAGAAAGGTTTTCATTACTAGATGGATATTCAGGCTATAATCAGATATTGGTGAAAGAAGAAGATCAATTCAAAACGGCCTTCACTACAAAATGGGGCACGTATGCTTACAAGAAGATGCCATTTGGACTATCAAATGCCGGAGCAACATTTCAGCGAGCTATGGATATGGCGTTCAAAGGCTTGATCAACAAGATAGTGCTGGTATATCTAGATGATATCATTGTCTTCTCAAAGAATGCAACAGACCATCTCTTTCACCTCAAACAAGTATTTCAAGAGGTGTAGAAGGTTCGGAGTGTCATTGAATCCAAAGAAGTGTGTATTCTTGGCACACGAAGGCAAACTGTTGGGCCACATCATCTCTAGGGAAGGGCTAACAATTGATCCTGAAAGGGTTGAAGCCATCCGAACGCTTCCATTGCCACACCACAAGAAATCTCTCCAAAGCTTCTTAGGAAGGATAAACTTTGTCCGCAGATTTGTGCCTAATTTTGCCACTCTTGTGAAGCCTCTAACAATGATGTTGAAGAAGATTCTGGCATTCAAATGGACAGTAGAAGGCAAAGAGAGTTTTGAAAACATCAAGCATGCAATATCGCAGGCTCCAACTCTTATCAACCCAGATTTCTCAAAGGACTTCATGTTGTATGCATTTGGAGGATCAGATACAATCTCAGCCATCTTGACACAGCTGAATAGAGAAGGTTCAGAGCAGCCCATAGCATTCTTCAGTCAAACCTTGGAAGAATACGAAATAAAGTATTCTTTTATCGAAAAGCATGTCCTTGCTGTCATCAGGAGCTTGAAGAAGTTCAGACACTTGGTCTCAAACAATAAGATTCAACTGCTGGTGTCTCATGCTAGCATCAAGGACTTCCTCCTAAACAAGGATTTAAATGAGAAGAGAGCAGGTTGGATCACTCGGGTAATGGAATATGATATTGAAATCAAAGTGACCAAGCTAGTTTGTGGCAAAGGCTTGTGTGAGCAGCTCGCTTCCAAACAACCAGACGAGTCAAAAAGTGAAGAGGATGTTGTCTTGCTACTACAGAATGATCAAGAACAGCCAGCTGATGATGCATCCATCCCATGTTGGACTCAAGACCTTGTGCATTACCTCCAAACAGGTTTGTGCCCTCCAGAAGTGAGCAAAGCAAAAAGGAGATACTTCAGATTACAAGCCATTCCATATGTGCTTGTTGACGGAGTTTTGTTCAAGAAGGACATCAATGGTGTTCTATTAAGATGCATTGGAACAGGTCAAGTTGAGAGGATCTTACACGAGTTCCATGAAGGGGAAGCAGGAGGCCACTTTGCTCCATGAGTGACAGCTCTCAAAATCATGAAAGCTGGTTACTATTGGCCTACTGTGTTCAATGATTGCTACTCATGGGTCAAGAAATGCAGAAATGTGCATTCTTCGCAGGAAAAGAAAGGTTAGCAGCGCTGCCCCTTCATCCAATTTCAGTAAATCGGCCATTCATGCAATGGGGATTGGACTTCATTGGGGTTATCAATCCCAATTCAAGTCAGGGCCACAAGTGGATACTAACAGCAACAGACTATTTCACCAAGTGGACTGAAGCAGTGGCACTCAAGGAGGCAAATGAATCTAATATCTTAGATTTCTATGAAGGGATAGTCACGAGGTTTGGTGCCCCTGCCACTATCATATTAGACAATGCATTGGCGTTCCTTGGCACAAATATCACTGAATGGGCCATCAAGAATTGTGTGTATCTCAAAACCTCATCGAACTATTACCCTCAAGGTAATGGCCAAGCCGAGTCTACAAACAAGAACCTACTAAGGATCATCAGAAGGACTCTGGACAAAAATCAAAGGACTTGGCACTTAAAGCTCAAATCAGCTCTATGGGCTGATAGGATCACACCCAAGAGATCTACAGGAAGCTCTCCATACAAGCTTGTTTACGGGAAAGAAGCAGTTCTACCTATATCACTTGAGTTGCCAGCACTGGAACTCATGAAACAATTGGAGCTGGCTGAGTTTGGACCTATGGAAATCAGGTATGCAGAGCTGATAGAATTAGAAGAGACAAGAGAGCACGCAATGCAGACCATAGAAAAGGATAAAGCATTGGTCAAAAAGAGTTTTGACAAGAAAGCTAAGGCCAGGATATTGCAAACTGGAGATTTGGTACTGAAGTGGGATGCTGATCGTGTAAAACCAGGAAAGCACTCCAAGTTTGATGCCATCTGGAGTGGCCCATACATGATCATTGCATGCAAAGGTAGCAATGCTTTCCGACTGGCTAAGTTGGATGGTGAGGAATTATAGATTCCGGTCAATGGGATCTATCTCAAACGCTGCTACTAGAAATAAATCTTCTCACCCTTGTAAATATTAATTTAGATTTTCCATTCCTCTAAGTGCTTATACACATTGTCAGATCATTGTTAGAGTAGTTTTTATTTCCTAAGTGCTTCTGCACATGTCCTATTGCTTCTAGTATGTGCATGTTTGCAGTTCATCAAGTCCCTGGAAAAGAATTTGTCGCCATGAGAAGACCAGCTCAACAAATGTCAAATGGCTCATTGATACAAGCTTTAAAATTTCAGATCAGCTGAGAGATTATCAAACAGACTCCATGCCCAATGGATTGTTCTGGCAAATGGCCGTTCTTCATCCTGGGCGTGCGAGATAACCCCGCTGAGTCGCCAAATTGTTATCCAATTTTCACCCCCAAGTTGCAGGAAGGCAAGTAGGTTGATCCAGGAAAAATCATGAAAATTGGCTAAGTCCTGCTCAAGAAAGTATTTGGGACATCCGGGACACAAAGGCGCGAACCACCCGGTTCGCGCGAAATCAGCACAAACAGCCCGCTAGCAAGAGGGACATCTGGGACAAAAGTACGCGGCGGGCGCGAAATGCCGGTTCGATCGAGAGAAAATCGACTAACTGCTTAACTGGGACAGTTCGGGATGAATGGGACACAAAGGCGCGAACCGCCTGGTTCGCGCGAAATGAGCACAGACAGTCCAAAGCGAAGTGGGACAAGTGGGACGCAAGGACGCGAACCGGCCGGTTCGCGTGAAATCAGCACAAGGAGCACAAAGCATTTGGGACAGCCGGGCCAAAAGTACGCGAGGGACGCGTGGGATGTGAAAGCATGAAATAGGCGAAGACAGAAGAGGAAAAGTCAACGTTTGACCTGTGAAACTTCAAACGGCCATAACTTTTGACTCCGAGCTCCGATTTTCACAAAATTGGACTTTCTGGAACGAGCATGATGTCCTCTACGCCACAAGATTTATTATTTTTAATGAGGGTAGATATATTTAATTAAGAGAAACATATTCGGCTCCAGTCAGTTAATGTTCATTCCCATCAAATGACAGAAAACACCTGCTAGACCCAAAATAGCTGCCCGCACTCAGAAGGCCATAAATTTTGCATTTCTCAATGAAATTGCACAAAATTGGTACCGTTGGAATCTTGGTTCCGAGCCCAATGCATAGCAATCAATAAATTCCAGATTTGATCATAAATTGACTGATATTTTTAAGGAAACGTGGCCGTGTTCAAAATAGTGTTTTATTTGGTAGCTGGGAGTGCAATTAAGAGGCATGGTCATCATTCTTTCTCTGCTGCAGCACATGGGACAGTATGGGGAGAATTTTGTAAGTAATATACAATCATTTCACTAAATTTAATGTTTCTTACAGGTGGTTGAAGGACAGATTTCGGGATTTCTATTTTCCTTCTCTTCTCCTTTTCATTTTTCTATAAATTGGAGTGTTGGGCTCATTGTAGGGAGGGATTTTTTGGGTAGCAAAGCTCTGTCAAAATTTATTTGTGAAGCCAGTGTGTTGTAGGCCCTTGTAGTGGACTCCTTGCATGGTGATCCAGGCCCTTATCTTGTAATAGACTGAACTGTGCATACCAGGAAGCAATAAAATACAAAGTTTGTGGATGTATCTTCCCCTGCTGTGTTTCCTTGCATTCTTCTTGCCCCTTTTATCTTTCTACAAGAATATTGTGTCTATTATTATGTTCTTGCAGGAATTCACTAACATTGTGTATGCTTGGAATATTTTTGTGAATGCATTTTGCTAGATTATGATGAACTCACATCATCACCTCTTCTAGTGTGCACTTTCCCTCTTATTTCACACATTTGGAGATTACTCTCACACCCTCCTTTTCTGGTGTATCACCGCTTTAGTGTAGGCTTTCATTTTATGTATCCTCTCTCCTGGTCCTTGAAGTTTAGATTAGAACAGCTTAGCTTATCCCGCATTAGAGTAGATTGTGGGTGTAGTTTAGGAGCAAGAACCAGCTTTCTCTGGAGGTCTGTCTCAAGTAGCAAGTCCCACAACTTGGAGATAGTACCCATGTTATCCAATCACACTGTGAGTTCAAATACATGCACAGGGGTGCTGTGATTCGGTGATAACAACAATTTTTTTCTTTTTAAGTAATAAAATACAAAGGAAGTTTTTGTTTAAAAAAATGTAGTGGGGGGGTCGAGCCCTCCTCAAAACTTGCACCACTCTAGAAACTCCCTTATCCTCCCTCGTAACAAACACCATACACCCCCACAAAGACCACCCCGTCTCCCAAAACCCCAACCCCTACTACATGAAATCCCCTCCCTTCCACTATAAGCTCCACCTATTCACCGAAACCTCACTCCTCCCCATCCACCGCCACCCTCCATGGAAATGTGTAGGTCAACATAAAATGCATTGGATACATTTCTTTTAATTTTTATTTATTTATTTATTATATATATAAAAGTAAACAATTATGTTTAAATCAATTTCTATTTTAAATGGGGTATAACATACCCACAACATGATATTCATATGTTAGAGGAAAAATAACAAAAATAATAGTAATTTTTTAAAAAGGGGATTAAAACCCCGGTTTTCCCAAAACTAGAATAAGGTTTAGATAATCCTTGAGAAAATCATTTCCATCATAACATGCACATTTAACAAGTATGAACAATATGAAAATAAAATTCAAGAGTCAATTTCTTCATGGTCATCCATGGCCTCTCTCAAACCTGTAAATAATAAAATAAAACCAAATGGGAAAAGAAAGAAAGAATAAATATGTGTTAGGGATTTTCTAGGGCAATATAAAATCAAGCGCTAATATTGGGTGGATCCAAGGGCCCATATTTTTCCCTACATACTTTAAGTCATGGGAATTTTATGGGAGTGGGAAATAAAATAAAAGAAGGGTGAGTGGGGACTAATTAATTATAAAGGGGGTGTAAAATTCTTAATACAAACTTAGCAAATGTATAGCATGGTAACCATGGAAATAAATAAATAATTAAGATGGAAATTAGACAAGTAGTTAAATACTTGGGTAAACTCAATTAAAATAAAATAATTATTAATGGGGATATGGAGAGTATAGTAATAGTAATTGTTCACTTAAAAATATTACCTAATTTTTTAGTTACGTTTTAGCATGGTTTTCTATGTCCTAAGGTGGGGCATTACAGAGCATAGTGAAGACATGACATGGAGAATACTATAATCACAAATTTACAATATAATGACCAATTCATTATCCATTGGGGCATGTGGAGTCATGTAAAAATTATGAGAGAGGGATAGAAAACAAGGAGACACACACAAAACAAAGGAAAGGAAACACACCACACACAACATAAATGAAAACACACCAAAAGAAAGGGAAATTATATATAGGGGAGGTAAGACTACAGAGGGCAGGAAATAATATACACATACCAAACAACGGGTTGAGAAAATTACATGGCATCAAGAAATAATAGACTAAAGTATGACCTTTGAATCACAAGGACTGTTATTTGATCAAACCATGCCTTTATAATGGATTTTTTTGGTTTGAGAAGAATAAAACGTACCATGACACCATCTTCATATTCATAGTGCACTAAGAATGTTCTCGTATTCATTGAGAACTTTTTCACCTTCTTGAGATTCTTTCCTCTTAAGGCTTCCTCTTAATATCCCGAGGGAATTTTACACCATTCTTTATACTATCAAAATTTGAAATGTTGACCTCATCGTGGAGACATTCTTCATCCTTTGATGGAATCCTAAAATCATTTGTTATACTAGCAAGGTACTTTAGAGGAGTGAGAAAAAAATCATTTCCTCCTCGTTTGATGAATTCTCTAGACATCTTTCTTTTCTCGCTTGCACTTTTCGCTCTAGGAGAATACTCTCAAAAATAGAGGCTATATATCAAGTTGAATCCCTTCATCATCCTTAGGAAAATGTTACAATGTGGAGAGATGTTCAAGATGTATAAGGGATTACAAAATGGTGAGCATACTTTGATTTTTAAATCTTTGATGAGAATCATTCACTTTTATCCTTTCTTGTTAAGAGAAATTATCATCAATATCCACTTGTTTGGAGTCCATTTTGATATAATTTCAAAATTTGTAACCCTCAATTTCTTCATAGAGGAATCCTTTACCCTTGAGTGTTTTTTTCCACATGAACTATTGTTTTTGTTACTCAAGAATTTTGAAGCGGTGGGAACAATTTGATCTCAAACACACTTCCAAGAATCCTGCAACTCCTCATTTTGTCTTGAACAAATCTCTTCAATGTAAGTCATCTCAAAATTTTCCATACTATCTTCTCCTATGGCAGAGATGTTGTTTTCAAGATTGGGGATGTCCAAAGGAGATAGAATAACCTTCCTTCTTTTGAACTCATTGACTTATGTGTATGAAGGAAAGTAAATATTTCAACTCTACCACCACCACCGACAACATCAAGGAGGACATCAAGTTTATCCGATTGCTCCATCTCAACATAAAAATTTGTGTACCAAAATGGGAAGCACAAACTGATTCATACCAGTCTTAAATGTCCATAATGTTGGTGAAGATTTTAAGAATGAGTTGTGGATCTTCAGTTTCTTCTACATCCTTCAAGATTACTTTCATAGATGGTTCTCCCAAACTCGCCATAGACTTAATTTCGTCTTCCTAGGAAGAGTATTTGTGTTGTTTTTCTAAGAGATGGTTGAAAATATGATTTTTAAGGTCCATGATTCATTTGGTACATCCTCACTCACTCCTTCCATGCTTTATGTTATATAGGATTCTCTTTCTTGTAAACACAGGCATACTTGATTCACAAAAATAATGACAATGAGAAGAGGTCCATGCTTTATAGGAAGCGAACTCCTTCGAGATAAAAATACGTATCATATAATTGATGGAAAGCATAGGAGCATATTGGGGTGGATGTGTGTGAAGAAATATCAACTCTATCTTGATCGTCCATTATTGAATCTTCTTGCTCATATGAAAAATGAAAGGCTTTGTCTTCATCGAGATGATCACTCTGCTCCTTGAGTGAGAAGATATCGTGTTTGAACTATTCATTCTCCTTGGATTTGAAAAGGAAGTGAGATTCTTCCATCATATCATCCATGGTTGAATCGGGAAGAGAATCTGGTTCTTTGACTGTTTCCATTTCTTCATGCAACATCTCTACATCACTTGAAAGATAAAAATAGGAGGGAAAATCATCCATGACCATCTTGAATTCATCATTTTTGGTCCATGATGTTGGGTGGATTTCTTTACTTATTCACATATCTCCATTTCATCATTAATTGAAAGATCAAAGTTTGAAAGGAGATTATTCATGCTTACTTCGAATTGGTCATCTTCTTCATCATTGGTAGAGTCTTCAGAGAGCATTGAATCATCCATTATGTAACAAGAATCTTCCTTTATTGAATATATTATTCCCCCAATGGGTTGTGTCTCGAGCTAGAGATAATTTCTAAATGGTGGTTCAATCCTCACATCTTCTACCTCTTCCTCCATGAAATTTATTTGGTTTTGATGTACATTTCTATGATAATATGTTCATCAAGAGCATCCAAGAATCTTCTAAGAATTAGAACCTCCTAATAAAGAAAATATTTAGGATCTTCTTGAGTTTCTTCATTGTTGAAAACATGAAGAGATCCAAGTTGTTCATACCTTTTTGATGAAATAAAGGATACATGCAAATTTCATGATAGGCCTCAGGGTCAAAATTTCCTTCTATTATGCTCTAGAGCCTTTCCACATATTCTCTTTTCAGAACAATCATTTCTTCATCACCGTATGTGGGAAGTATTATATTAAGCAGAAAAAGAAAGATAATGTTTTCAATTTTACAGTGAGTTGTGTGAGGTTACAAAATTCTTCTTTAGTGGATTCTCATACGTTTTTTCATCATCTTCTGTAAGATTGGTTTGATTTGCAATGAAAGTCTCCATAAAAATTATTCTTTCACAACATTCAAAAACTTACAGGGATGAAAACCCTATAGTATGAATGATCTTTGAGATCTTCTTCCATAGAATAAATATCATCTTCTTCTTCCTTGTTATGGGTTGCTTCAAGTTGCTCATACATCTCTTGCAACTCTTCAACATATTTCAGCATTTCAAGGTAGATTTGGGGACTTGAATTTCCTTGCATAGTGCTCATGATTCTTTCCATATACTCAATTTTTAAGACTCCCATTTTATCATTCCTATATGAAAGGAAATCATCCCAAGGGAGGGTGATAAAAGACATGGCTCCAAACTTTTCATTTAGTTGGGCATAATTGAGAGTATTACCTTTGGCATATTCTTGATCTTCTTGGGTTGCACACAACATCTTGTATCTTCTTCGTGCCTCTTTCAACCATTCCTTATCTTCTTCTTCACCAAAAGTTTTTTTTTATAGATTATTACTTGAAGTAGGAGACCATTTTACTCAGTACTTGAATTTTTGTTTTTATAAGGACCGATCCTCGACAAAGGCTAATCAAGGATACTCTTTTCTAGGACGACATCTTCTTCTTCTTCTTCATTTTCACTCACTAGTACTTTGTTCCAATTTTGAAATTTATTAATTGTAATGTGGAAATGAATGTGACATGGGTTCGTTCCTTGATGAAGTCAGCGTAAAACTGATTTTTGTTCAACTCTAATTTTTTTTTGTTTTTTGAATATTATATTTTATTAGATATTCTAAATTTGTGGTCATATTTTAGGTGTAGATTCTACCAAGTCTTCCCCACGATGGGCACCAAACCATTTGCGATAAAAATTTTCAGGGGACAAATCTATGGGTTTCTTACCAACGCTCTAGGAATATAAGTCCCTCTACTTAAATGGTAAAAATTTCATCTATGCATGCATGAGTAAGTTGATTTTTTATCTCGCTTGGCCTTGCGGCCAGGGATCCAATAGAGGAACTCCATTGACCCTATTGAAAAGCTAGTAATTTGTTTCTAGAGAGGACTTTGTCACTAGAGTGAGAAAGGGAGTGATAATATGAGGTAGGGGAACTAATTTTCTAAGTAGAAAATAATATTCTTGCATACATCAGTTAGAAGTTTCATTACATGCATTAAAATTGAGAAGAAACAACTCAGTAAATGACAACAAGACTAATTAGAATTTATGAACAAAAAGTATCAATAAATCCCTCAGTCAAAAAAGGCTAGAAACTACTTCTTCTTGTATTGATTCTTAAACAAAAGTTGTACATAGTGTGAGAATAGAGGAAATTAGAGAGAAAAATGGCTAACTCTTTTCACTCAAAAGTAAGAAAATCTCTCTCATGAAATTACAAGAATACAACCAACTAGAATAATTTCAGAATTAGAATCCCTTTGAATGAGGATCTCATTAAAATTTATAGAATTTTGGAAGTCTCTTTACCTATCCCCCATTGACCCTTCATATGCCTTGAAACTTTTCACATTCTTAGGAAAACATTAAGTCCCCTTTTATAACTTAAGGGTGACTTATTACATTGAAAATAAATTCATTTTTAATTAATTAAGGCATTATGAAAAATTCTACCCAAACAAAGAATTAAAATGTGGAAGAGAGAGAAAGTGGAGTGAATAGAGAGAAGGAAAAGAAATGATGTTTATCATAATGAATTCCGTTGATTCTGATCATTAGAATGCTCCAAGGAGATGAAACTATGAATCTCTAAATCCTTTACCTCCTAAAAAATCCTTAAGACTTGCGCTCGATGCCAAATTGTTCTTTATCCCATGTTGATGAGAAGATACCCACTCCTTGAATTCCTTATTGAAAATTATTCAATCATGTTGTGGACAATTTCTTCTTTGACAAGAAACAACCTTTTGATGACCTATACCACCGTGAATTAAATGTTTAGAAACACTATTAAGTTACCCTAATGGTGATAGTTGGCATTTTTGATGGAGATCAACTTCAAAGAAGTTGAGGATGGAAAATGGCTCCCGTGAAGAACCTTTATAACACTATCATATTTTATCGACATATGATACATTTTTCTGTACCAGTGTTAGGTACCAATGAACATAATGAGAAAACAATGAATGGATCTTACACACTTGTTATTCTTGAATGGAGTAACTTACTATTTTTAGTAAGTGTAAAAATAAGATTTTCGGGACTTGAGTTGCCTATGAAATTTTGAAATTATTCCTCATACTGTATTCCTCTCACCTTCTGAACAATCTTCTACTTTTAGTAGGTGCTTGTGGGACCACTTACTATTTTTAGTAAGTGTCAATTTTAGGATGAGGGGACCTTTCCTATGATTTTCACTTACGATGCATCCTCTGTGTTCATCATCTCCTTCACAGCTTATTAATACGATGGCTTACTTGAAATAGTAGTCTCCCATGTATAAAGCATGCTATTTTTACTAATTGTGCTTCTAGTGGTTGGATCACAACAAAATTAAATTTTTTGATAATGGTTTTTCCAATATCACCCTCTAAAATCTCATGCTTACCCAATCAATAGTTTGTGAGATTTTAAAATTGTATATTTTTCATCCGGTAGCCATTAATGAAGCTTAAAAATTGTAGGTTTAGTTTTCTCCTCCGATCACAAAGAAAATTATATTTTTGATATGGGTTTTTCTTTCTCATTCTACCGGTGAATTTTCTCTTCAAACTGATTACGATTCTACCAAGAAACCTTCTTTTTTTCCAAGAAGAAGATTTATTCTCTATGAAAAAATCTTGGTATGAAAACACAAACAAATTTTTTTCTATTTGTGCACCGGTTTGCAAGATTTATTGATTTCTTTTTTCACAAAAATGAACTTTTTAAGGAAAATATCTTTGTTTCTTTCTTCTATTCTTCGAACCTATAAATTTTTCTTCCTATAAAATTTCTGTGTTTTTATGAAGTGAAGGGTTTGGTGGCCTTGTCGGACCTTGTTTGGAGCAAAAATGGTGGACTGGGTGTCTAGACAAGCACGAATAGAGCTTAGGGTGTGAAGTTATGAAGGAGAAATGGAGAGGAAAATGGCTAAGTACCAGATATAAATCATTTTAAGAAAATGCATACCGGGGTTGGGGTGCATTTATGTCCTTGATTTCCCTTTAGGTAAAGGTAGGAAAGGTTCATCAAATTGAAAATCATACCTCCTCACGACACTTGGCGGGCATCCAATGGTTGTGCATTTGGCTCGAACTAGCTCCTCAAGAATTTAAACTTGCACCGTAGAAGGTCACATTGATAACCTGAGGGCCACAAAGGATTGACACATTTTCATGTCCCTCATGTCCATTTTCCAAAGGGACAAAGGGATCATCATTTTTCAAATTGTGTCGTTTTCACCACTTGTCACAATTTTAATGATTGAGGGGATAGGCTTTAAAGCAAACACCGGGAGCCGAACTAACGATGCAAAGGGTTTCATGGGTGACAAAAGGGAAAATTAGGGATGAGAAATTTTAACCATCCCCTATTTACATTATTTTAAATAAATAAATAAAAATCAAAATAATTCAAGATCTTTGAGCTAACACACGTCCTCTTGAAAATTTGGCTAAGTGTTGAACATGTTCCTTGAACCAACTTGTGATGGTGATAGCTTAGGCTATCAAATGAGTTTAAAGGAAAACATTTATATGAAATTCACTAAACAAATTCATTAAATTTAATGGTGATTTTTTTGATCTATAATAATTATTGCATGACCTTAAAATACCCTCCTTTTTTTGGCATTACGATTTGTACGCCTTAAGATTAGTTTCCTAGGGAAGTGTATGATGTTTCACGAGGTCTAATTTTTTCCACCATTTAGGGAAGGAAAATACCTTCCATAGGTACTCTTTTTGTCTCTTGAATCTTTATTAATCTCCCATAATCCATTCTTGAAGCTCAAGTAATCCTTCGCAATGTATGCTCTTTTAGGCCCAAAACCCACTTTTACTGAATCTACTCCAAAAAGGATCTACCCAATTGATCTTGATGCCTTCAAACCATTTGGAAAATTACAATCCTATTTTTTTATGATGCATTTCTTTTTTATCCACTTTTTATTTTTAGTATTCCTCACCATGGACACATGCTAGTTTTAGTAAGTGCACTATAGGTGTTAGATTGTAACAAAACAAACCTTGAGATTCTAGGTTTTATTCCACAATTCCATGCTCTAATGATTGGTAATTTATTCATATGAATAAATTGGAAAATGAGAAATTAATTTGGAAAGGGTAGAATAATAATAAACAACGAGAAAAATTTGTATCCCTAAAAATAGGGACTTCATGGTGCGAAAACTATTTTACGTGAAATTCATTTTTTTAATGTTCATTCCATCAAAGTTTTACGTGATTTCACCCACTTGAACCTTGAGAAGTGAAGAGGTAGATCACCTGTCTTTTCACTTCCATTCTTCATATTATAGGGTAGAATGATGATGAAAACTCATACTCCATATACCTAAAAATTAGGAATTTGCGTGGCGCAAAGAGTAGTACATGAGAAACTATATTTTTAACAATCATTCCATTCAATTTTCACACGGTCTCACCTCACGAGACCTTTAAGAAGAGAAAAGGTATCTTGATACCTTATTCCCTATTTTTCTTCATGGAATACATTAATGGATTCTTCAATCTTCAGATATCATAGAGGTGGTGATGGAGGAGAATGAAGTTATTTGTAGTTGAGAATGAGAGGGAGGCTAGGAAAAGCATTTAGGAGCTAACTTTTGGGCACATGAGGAACCAATCGACTCAAGAGGGCTAGGGTAAATTTTTTTCCATTATGTCCCATCACAAAAGGGATGAAATGGACATCAATTTCCACTTTGTGCCTCATCACGACACTTGGTGATCATCCGTGCAGGGAGAGGGAAGGCTCAAACTTAGCTCTCGGGGGCTTAACTAGAAAACGAGAGGTCATATTAGTGTTCTAGGGTTTAAAAAAGGTTAGACATATTTTACTCTCCCTATTTCCATTTTTAAAGGGATGAAAGGGAGATCAAAATCATCCACGCTCTTATAGCTCACACATGTCCACTTCAAAAATTACTAAGTATGAGAACTTGAGAATGAACCTTCCAAAGGCCATATATAGAGTTCTCGATGGATTTTCAAGGTGAAATTTTATATGGTTTGACTTTAAATGTCTTTTTGAATCCAAAGGTCTTGGTCTCAAATCTTGATTCTTTTATTTGAGCCCAAAGACATCATATTTTTTTTTCTCGGTTTCATGACCGAACATGATAAAAATAGGATATAGACCTAATGCACCTAATTTTTTTAAAGAATATATTTTTACCATATTGTATATATCTGAATTCCATTTTTGAAGATGTCTTTTCTAGCTCTAAATTCATTTTGGAGCTCCTAAAATCACTTCCTGAAGCTCAGTAGCTCTTTTGATCCTGCATGCACCGCCTAGGTATGAGAAGCATGTTTCTAATGAATCTACCCCAAGACCTCTTAATCTTTCATGAATATTCCACTATAATTTTTTTTATTTTATTAGACCTTCAATTCATCTACATATTTTATTTTTATTCTTTGTTCAGCTCCAAGGGGTCACACTAGTCCTGACAAGGCCAGTGGTAGCCCTTCCCAACACTGCCCAAAATTGGCATTCTTTCAGATCTCCTAAAATCAGTTCGAGAGATTGAACTGACTTTCCTAATTCAGTTAGATGAATGAGTTAGCATCCACTAGGTGGTCATTGGACTAACTAGGTAAGGTCGGTGTTGAGGATAAGTAGACTTGGGGTGTTTTGGAAAGGTGAAATTTAAAAATTTAGACACATGGGTATCGTTGTCATGCTTGAAAATTGTAAATTTTCTTGTTGCACATTTGCATGAAAACACCTACAATCATAATCATAACTCATATATTTCTTACACCATTATTGCATCCTCCTCTAGATGGACTTCTTCCTCTACCTATAGGATCGAACCTTCCTCTACCTCTTCCATGAGTTCGTAAAGTATGAGATTAAAAATATTTTTCTATAACTAGATGTGATATATTCAACCGAAGGCAATGATTTTTATTGGTGCATGTAATTCATCAATTAAAATCTTACTTGATCCTTAGTTTCTAAAATAGCTACAAACAACAAATCAAATTTTACAAGTAAACTCTTAATCATATTTTGAATAATCCTTTTATCATCTATTTTTTCTCCCTAAGATTTAATGTGATTTAGTAGGGAAAAAACATGACTCAAGAATGACTCTATGGAGTGTGATTATTTTATATACATATTCTCAAAATTTCCTCTAAGTAATTAGAGTTTGGAAATTTTTACTTTCTCCTTACCTTAAAACATAACCTAGGGAGTATCTCATGCTTTTTTTCTTGACCACTTGTCCTCACTCTAGGAATGATGATTTTATGCATGTAATTATGGATATAGAATATGTATTTGCAATATTTCTTTCTTAATTCCATCAAAATATATTTCTCTTCTTGTAAGAGAGCATTATATGCTTTCTGATCTGGATGTTATGTAGATGCATTCTATAAAAAATTTCACACATCCTAGAATTTAAGTATCACCCGATGTTTGAATAAAAACACACATAATTATTTATGGTAAAATAGGGTGTCTTTAGACCTGATAAAAATACACCAGATGTGTAGAAGCCTTAGCTCATAGTTAATTTTTGCATATGCTAAAAAAATAACACTATGATAACAATTCATAGAATTAAAAATAAAATTATACTAGACATATAGAAATTTAAAATTGCAAATAAAGCACAACAATTAAATCATAACTAAAAACTTTGATGTGCATCTATTATTCATCATTTCTATAACCTTCAATTCTATCTATATCTATTTTCATTACTAAATGGATTTCAAGAGCCTCTCATGTATAGAGATATTTATCATAGAAATATAGTATCCATTAAATATACTATTGTTAAAATAAGGAATATTTTTTTAAAAATTAATCTTTAACTACTTTTCATAAAAATCATCTAAAACATGCTAAAAATCATATTTTTGTTATATTTATTTTTCCTAATAATAGGATTCAGGAGAAATTATTTATTTCTAAGATTTACATATATTGTATCTACTTAGCTATGTAGAGCTTAATTTACTTTTTTCTATGTATAAATTATAATAAAACTATACTTTGGCAATACTTTAAAACTATGTTGTTTTCTCTTATATTATTTAATTTATATTTTTATATGCATCTTAGCTTTTTCTATCTCAGTTTCTAAATATATGTTATATGTCCACTTTAAAATATCACTTAACAATTTATTCTAATATTATTCTATAAATTTATTTATTGACCATTCGAAATCCTATTATTCTTTCTTATAACATGATTGTAATATGTCACAGTATTCCCAGTGTACCCTTTTAGGAATCACAACACACTTTACATAACACATCTTCAAACATTCTACTATTTCATACACGATTCCACCTTAATCCTAGATATTTTTTCTGGATAAATATACATTTAACCAATAAATTTATCTCAAAAATAAACACTTATCATGTATATTTGAAACAATAAGATTTTATAAATACCATTAATCTTGGTTAAGCTATGTGGTAGATTTGTCTCATTGAAGTGTAAAATCATTTTATTATCATTGATTATTTCTTTCCCAACACACCCCATTTCCATTTGAAATCAAAATAGAGACCTACATGCTTATTTAAACATAAATTTAATTTAGTATTGTTGTTTGATATTACTTTCACAACACATCCTTATATCATAATGTAGTTTTGCGAAAAAAAATGACCACATTTATATACTTATTCCTTAAGTACTTTTCAACTATTTAATCACACATAGAAGAATCCCATTTGATTAGAAAGTGTACTCTATGGAAACAAAATACGTAGATAATAAATTAGAGAACTTAGTCATAGTAAACATTATTACAAACAAGCCATGCACAACATTGAAAATAGTTTTTTTAACATTTAATACACTCACACCTTTCAAAATTCATCCATAATTACATTTGAGGGAGTTTTTGTACACTCAAAAAAATCCTAAATGGATTGAAATTTTACATGATTCTAGCTTACTAGCAATTTCATCAAAAATGTGTAATGGGTATGCCAATAAAGGCGAAGAGAACGATCGACGGATCTTTGGTGTTGGTGAATTACTTTGAAAATAAGGAGAACATTCTTTAGAAAACTAAAACTAACTCACTAAAATTCATCCTATGAAATTATTAATGTGAAATAAGAAAAGAAAGATGCTATATAGCAGAAAATATTAGTAAAAACACAAGGAGAAATATAGGTTTTGTTAGTAAAAACAAGAATAAGAGAACCCACATTGTACTCTTGTAGCAAAAGATCCTTTTCCATATTTTTGTATGGAGGATATAGTTCAAGAAGAATATAATATGGAATATTTAAGCGGTCAAATTTCTTATTAGTGATTTTAATTTTCCCATTAAAAACTATATATCTCTCCCATCTATACAACATCGTAGAGTTCATAAAAAATTTCATTAAAACATGTCATCTATATCTATCCAAAATCACTATCTATAATGTCAAACCCAAAGAATCGTCAATTTGATTCAGAGTTATGATATTCACGAAGGTCAATTATGGAGACAACTCTACCCTTTATATTCCAATGATTCAAATTAGGACTCGACACTGTAATGGAGGTTGTGGTTGCAGATTGATCTTGTCATTAATCTAGGTAGGAAATAGTCCACAATGGGATAAGGCTCCATCAATCAAGAACACCTACTACAAGATAAAATTTATTGTATCCAAAATGTTTCTACATTTTCTTTTTGGATATTTTAGTTAAAATTGTGAGTCCAAATAATAAATCTATTTTTTTTTAAATATTAAATTATAGTTTAAAAAATTGCATGTATTTTTACACATATATACAAAGAATAATAATACTACATTTAAATAAAATTTATATATATAATCCATTTTAAAATCATCTTTATAAACCTCCACATGCAATGATCCATCATCATATAGAATCACATGTAATAATAGATAATATTAATGAACCCCTCTATTAAAATACTTATTATTTTAAAGAAATTTGTAAATAAATACTTTTTAAAATAAATATTTGAAAATTTTGTTTTATTAAAGGAAAGTATGTTTGAAAAAAACAATAGTTATACTATTGGGCAATCAAACTAGTTTTAAAAATATATGGAATAGTTGATTTATAAATTGCAAAAAATTATTACTATTTAAATGAAATTATAGAAAATTATTTTACCTGAAATTGAGATTGTTTCAATTATTTATTATTTGGATTGTTAAAATTAGATCGTTAAAAACTTGTTTGGGCATCTTACTTGTTATTATAGAATTATATTTGGGTTACCGCTTACTCTTCTTCAATTTTCTTCCTTCGTCTAATTTATATCATTTCACTTTCATTCAATTATTTCATTTATCAAGAACACATAACAAATTATAAATTGCATAAATAAAAATAAATAATTAATAGAATAATAATTTATTGAAAGAAAATCTCTTAAATACAAAATAAACAATCAAAACCATCTTTTATCACTTTTTTATAAATCCTTAATCATTCTCAAAATTTTGAATGCACCCCCAAACACTCCACTTTAATATTTTGTATGTGAAATTACACCTACAAATGAATTGGGCCCAGCTCAATTTTCTTCTAACATTAATAACTGCTATTTTACTTAATAGACCACTCATGTAAAGACCGCCTCTTTTATCCAACATGCATGCCCTCATAATCTAGCTAGATATATTTCCCATTACAAACCCGAAATCTCTTCATCAATATTATTAGTTGTGTGAAATGCGGTGCAATTCTTGATCAATATTAACAATTGTGTGAGATGAAGTTTGGCTACTCATAAATATGCCCTCCATGTTTCACACAAAAGGGATCCACAATACAATGCAATCCACTCTTCATATAATTTTTTGAGGATGTGTAACGCCCACATAAATCCCCGAGAAATCCGGTAGTGAATAGAGAAAATTATGGGATAATTTTTTTATAAAGGGTTACAAGGCATTACCTAGATTTACTCTAATTTGGATTATAATTTTTTTAATCGACTAAAATAGATTGCCCCAATTTTTTTCAAAATTAATATTACGTTTTAGTTCTTTCACTAACAAGGCTCCAAAATTTTATTTAAATAATCTTCATTTAGCTTTTCATCATTTAACTCCATTAATCCCTTTTAAAATAATTTATTTAAGGTCCATAATCAATTTTATATTAAATCACACAAGGATAATAATCTTGCAATGTTAAAGGCATGCATAATATAATAAATTCATTATCCCAAAAGGGGCAAGGTGCACAACTTAGTACACACACATATGTTTATTTATTTCAATCCCACTTAAATACCCCATCACTTAAGTGATGTACGAATCATCCTACACAATTAGATCTAATCTATCGAAGCCATTCGATCTAGGTTAGACTTTGGAAACCCTAGAAATGCTTAACGATTATTTTATATTCATTTTATAAATCTAATCTCTCATTTCTCTTGTTTTGTTTTGCAGGTTAAGGAAGGAGGAGAAGAAAATGAAGCCATGGAGGCCATTAGAGAGGATTGGAAGCTCTCTTTGGCTAAGTTTTTATGTTTAGGGAAAGGATCTACCCATTTACTTTGTGGGTGGTGGTCTTCTTCTTATTTATATTTGATTATTAAAATTATTTTACTTACACGTTCAAGGTGTACACTTTGTGTGTATACCCATTTGGGAAAAACCCCTAAACCCTACGTATACATCTTACAAATACAAACATGCTTATTTTATATATTATATATATAATTTAATATGTATATGGATTATATATATTCTCGAAAACTGGCATGGGACCAAACTACACAGTTCGCAATTAAATTTCATATCCGAATAGACCATAAAGGTCACTGAAGATATAACCACGGGTTGGTTTAATGGTGGGGTTGTAGTGTTGGGGGCTTAACAGGCCGCAACCATACATGGCCAAAAATATACTTTTTTTTCAAAAGTATTTCTTCAGCTAAGTTGTGTACCCATTTTAATATTAATTTTAATTTCTAAAAGGTATTGATATAATCTATCTATATTTGTAAGTATATTAATATTTATTATTTATAAGAAACTTGTTAATATTTATTAATGATGATCATAGAATGTTTTTTTTTTTTTAACCAAATATTTTATTAATAGATATCAATGAATATATATATATATATATATATATATATATATATATATATATATATATATATTTATTTTTTTTCCATTAAAATTTGGAGATAACAAATGGAGGGGTAATTAAACATTGTAATTGTAAAAATTGTATCTATATTTATTTTACATACACCTAAGCATTTATAGTAATGCAAAATTTGGTTTATTTATCAAATTTTAACAACTTATTAATTTAAATTTCATTTATAAACATCTTAAGGGTGTAATTAGTTGTAGTTCATACATTTTCTTACAATGATTCCAATTGCAACAAAGCGGAAATTTGTAATAATAAGTCATTTTTTGTTTTATTTAAGATTTTTATAAAACTAGTTGCATAAAAGAAGCAAGCCATTATTTATGAAATTTATAGCAATATTCAAGTAAATTAAGATAGTCATGATTACAAATAATCAACATTTAGCTCCATCTAAGAGTACTAGCCTTTAAAAATAAACACATTTGCAATGCAACTCCTAAGCAAAATTTGAATGGTGAGGACTTAATTTCAATTATTAGATCATTACAAATCTCACTTTCATATGGAATTAAAGTAAATTCTAATAAACCACTTACAAGAATATAACCAATGTATAAAATTACATCTCATATATTATTGGTATACTTTACAAGTTAAGGAGAATTAATATTACAAGATACAACTTCACATGCATTTCTCCAACAAGATTAATTCATCCTTATAGTTACACCTCTTCATCAAGAGTCAAGAACACAACAAAATGGGGGAGTACACAACACTCTCCACCCAACCAAAATATTGAATGAGGGAGAGAAGCCTTGTTCCTCATTGGCTCCCAAGCCCCAACAAGGAAACAATGAGGGCTATTCAGACAGCCATGGAAACTAAAAAAAGGATTCCACACACACATTCAATCAAGAAAACAATGAAATAACACAATACCAATTTATTTACAACCAATCAAAAAATATCAAAACACAAAGGCTTCATGCTAAAGCCATGGAGGAGAAAATAATATGGGGGTTCTCCTTATGCCTCCCAAAGTCTTAGGTGTCCACCTTTGAGCCTCCAAAAACTCCATCACAATACACAAAACACTATTATGCCTCAATCTAAGAAGATACCCCACTCTTATTCCTCCCTTGAGAATTCAATCCACTCTTATGCCTCCCTCAAGAATGATAAGATAAACACAAATTATGTTTATCAACAAGGTGGACACCCCAACTCAACTCCCTCCTAAATACCAAATAACATTTATCTTATGCCTCCCTCAAGTTTTATCCCCATTTCAATTTATCCCACAACCTAAGCATCAAATCTATTTCCCACACTCATAAAAATACAACAAACATCATCCACCCATATGAGTACAAAAAATAACAAAGTAATTACAAGAGTAAATATATACCTTCCAAATGAAGACGACCCTAAGTAAAAAGAAGTTCTGAGCTTTCACAAATCCTAACCAAGAACCATCCATTCCAAGCTCAAACACCATTTTCAAGCAATTTCTCCAAAATTCCAAGCATTCCCAAAAAAAGAGCAAATAACCCCCAATCCTTCCCAAAAACTCCAATAAATAGAAAAGAGGGAGAGTGAGATGATGTGGCTCCACATAGGATGCCACATCATTTCTTATCCATCCCACATCACTCAAGTAAAACCCATAACCCAAGGCATAATAAATGGGTGGTTGAGAGGTATGAGAAACCTCTTACACACACCACTCCAACTGAAATCCTTAAGGAAAAATAAATAAACACATGTAAGAAAGTACAAATAAAATCTCACCTTTTGCCTTACAAAACACATAATGGGGTCTATTTTTACCCCCAACCCATAGGTAGGGTTGGTATAAGAAATTAAGAGTTGTGGGACAAGTTTAGTTTGTCCCATAAGCCTCCAAAATTGGCCCTTAATCCTAAATCCCAATTTCCCAAATAAGGTGGAGTGTACAATACTAAAAATCACATACACTCAACTAATAAACACAAGAAAAAGACCCAACCACTCTAATAAATGACTCCTTTTTGTCACATCCAAAATTAGCTTAATAATATGATTAGTTCACTTAATTAAGACACATAAACTAATTAATGATAAAAGGGGAATTATATCACAATTAAATCACATACACCAAAATTAAATAAAAGAAAGGAAAATAACTACACACAAACCCTTGGTCATAATTGGGGTCATCCCATCATCAGAACACCCTAATAACAAATAAAAAGACAACAACATTAAACAAGTTGCCATGATGACTAATTGGCAATACCCTACATTCCTTTCTTATTGGTCTCCTATCCCTCATATTTTGTTGTTGTGATATAATTACCTGTAAAAATCACACAATACCCCTCTAGCCTCATGGCCATATTAATGATGTCGAAGTAATAAAACACTTATATCTAAATATAAATTTCAATATCAAATATCATAACTACTATTGCTAAGACCAAGTAATTCAACAATTACTCCAATTTTCAACATTTCGATTCTAATGATACATCAGTTTGCAACTAAGATCATAAACCAACTGAATCATCTAATTTAAGAAATACTTTCACTCATTCACAATTTCACCAATCCTCCAATATCAAAGAAATTACATAAATAACTTTGAACATCATAATAAAATCAATATGAAAATGACTCAAATATCAACATATATCTAAACCGACAACCCACCATTATATTCCATATTGGATCTATATAAAAATTTAATAAGTTCAATTACAATAATGTCTATCCTTCGATTTCCATATCAAAAGGAGTTAAAAATTTCATCTATTAAGATCTGCCAGGTAATAATGCACAATAGTGTCTATGTGTCCAAATCATATAGATAAACTAAATACAATAAATCAATATCAAATAGTAGTGCTATCACAATCAATTTATGACAATGCAACCATTCTAGCTAATTGTCTTATCCTTAAACACCCATTAGGGTCCACAAGATTTACATATAATCAAAATAATAATAACCAAAACACATTGGAGACATGATGTCCCACACATCTTATCAACATGCTATCTAGAATAAACCAACAAGGTTTACGATTTTAAACAATTTAGAAATGATAATCATGGTTCATTTAGTGTTAAAGAGAAGTGGGCATTCTAGGATGAGAGTCAAATACCTAACTAGAATCCCTCACGTGAATGCTCAAACCTAGAGAATTTTTTTTTTTTTTAAATGATAAAATTTATTATTGTAGACAATAATTTTCTAGAGAATCCTCTAAATTTGTATCCTCAATAACCATGGTCCATGATTTTGATGACATCTCATTCACACATGATACTTAGAATTGATACACGAATCACCAAAGTGGATGCATATGCATTAACATGTATCACTAAAGTCATTAATAATATATTTCATTTAAAAGAATCATGGATTTCATTACATCAAATCGGATTTTTCAAAACACCTACCTTAGAATATGGAGGATTCATGCATATAACCTCTGTGTCTTTAGGAGATGACAAACCAAAATAATATTTCAAAAATTAATTAATACCTTTAAAAAAACATCGCAAAAGAAGGTACTAAATATTTGTTATACTGATAAGTTATCCAAATGCCACGTATTGTATTTAAGAACACAAGTTTTTTATATCATACAAAATTTATTGTGAGAGAATTCATTCTTCAACACTTTTCGGGTAAACTTAGTAATTTTTTAATTATATGTTTAATTTACAAAAAAAAAAAACAATATTAAAATTTAAATATGATTTTAATTTAAATAGATTTTTTTTTGAAAATTTTGTATCATGTTGCATTTAGTATAATATAAGATCATTTTCATAAAAAAACAAAAAAATTAAAATTGTGTTAAAGTTGTAATTCCTCTTTTTTAATATTAACCTAATATTTTACGAAATGGAATATTATCTATTATAAATTAGTATTTTTCTTTGATATTAATATTCAGTCATTTTTTTTTATTTGAAAAAATAGTATTAATATTCTTTGTAATATTATTAATTTGTTTATTTTGTACTAAAATGTTAACATTTTAATTAGTTTTTATGACATTGTTTGAACATAAAAGAGATTAATTCTCCTATGTAATTATATGAAAGAGTTATTAATTGATTAGTACTTCAATTAATATAAAAAAGGTATTCCTTTAACATTAATATGAATCATCTACATCTTTTACCTACAGACATCTTCAATTTTGAATATTGTGATTTTTATTTATACAATAATTTTAATTTTTTTATCATAGTAACAAATATTTTTAATATAGAAATTTTATTTGAGATTTGTATTCTCCCTTTTTTTCTTTATTGTGAATAATTATACCTAAAAACTAATTATGAAATTTTAATATTTTATTGAATTTCTTACTTAATAACTCAAAATAGTTGATGTGTGTGTAGAAGTTACCAATGGTGTGGGAAAAATATAATGAAATTCATATTTGGGTTGTTTAGACTATCCATAATTTTTTTTTTTCAAATCTTAATGTTTTCCAAACATGTGGAGAAGAGATTTTTCTACGATGAAATGTTAACAATGTGAACATTTCAAAACTTTAAATTTGGCATGTATAAAATTTTGGATAATCTTTTTAAAATTTAAAATTGTGATTTTTCCACAATACAATTTGAGAAATGTGGATAATTTAAAAGTTTAAAATTGACTTTTATGAAATAGTGGATAACCTACAATGTATTTTATAGAATATATCAATTTTATGTTGATAATTCACAAATATTCCACAAAGTGATATTTTTGTGGATAAAAATGTAGATAAATGAGCCTATTTCTAGTAGTGAGCTACCCTAGACTTTAGTATAATACCTAGAAATTGTCGTGTGGGTTCAAGTGAGGTTACTTACACATAAGACATTATATTTGTAACTCCACTTGGTATCTTATCGATGGAATTCTATATTAAGGATAATACCATTCTACAATGGAGAAGAAAAAAGACCATGTAAGAGAAAAAATATGTATTTGTGTCTAAAGAGGTCATTAGTTTACCCGTGTAGTGAAAAACATTATTTAAAGTATATTTTGATGTTCGTTAACTAGAAATTAAAAAAAATATCCCCTAATGTAAATTAAATTAATATCAACAATAATTACTACATTACAAAGGATGGACCAGGTCTAAGTTAAATGATTAAATATTCTTAATTTATCTCTAAGGTCAAATTAATTACAATCAACTAGGAAGGTGCCATAAATTAATTTACTTGGTTAAATGTTTTTCCCTTCTTAAATTAACATTCAAACCCATAATTAATAAACCTTATACATAGTTACTTTAGTTCCATTATCTTAATAGCTTTAAAGTCCATTTAAATAACTACTAAAAATTACTAGGACTAGCCAAATAAACTTTACATATGAAGGTATTTAAATGGCCCTACTAACCCATTTACACATAATTTTAAAATTATTGAAAAACCCAAAATATATGTTCCCACCTCACAATGGCAGGGGTTGATTCCTAACCCTTGGATCAAACCCATTGTGGCCACTAGATCCTAGGGTTATATAGTAACCAAATATCCTTATGGGATTTTTATTGAAATATTTTTCTTTTCCCTAACCTCCTCATTTTGTCACTTTTCTTTTGTTAAATTTACAGTTGGAGAAATGGAAGCCATGGGAGCGAGGAAGGAAGAATCCATAGAGTAATTTAGAAAATAAAGATTAGTTTAGTTTAGGTTGTGGATTTATTATTGTAATGTCTTTCATTTGAAGATTATAGAGGTTTCCACTCCAAATCTGGAGTTGTTATAAAGTTAATTCCATTTTTGTCTTCTATTTGGGAAAAAACCCTACTTCATTTTAAATCCATGAGATTGAATTCTTTTAAATACCCATTTAAATATTAAAAATTTGAAACATTGAATTTATTCCTTTATTTCTTGATGGAGGTTTCCTCTTTGATTTTACAGATTAAATTTAGTTAAACCAATTTTAAAATAGGAAAGATGCAGACTATATTTTTCCACCATCGTGATGGAACTGCCATTCAAAGTAGGTTAGCGATCCAAGGACCGCCACCCTACCTCGGTGACGATTCACAAATCACCGACTTACCCGAGTGATGGTTTAAAGACCACCGCTCTACATAGGGCAGCGGTCCTACTCTTTTAACAAAAACCTTATTTTCTATAATTTTCCTAAAAAGTAAATTTGACTAGAGTGTTCTAAAGATCATCCTATGCTTTAATTTATATTCCTAAAGTCTCCAGTTGAAAGGTTTAATCCATTTATTCATTCCATACTTAAATTACTAAATTTAAAGATTTTCTATTTCCATAGTAACAAGAAAACAACTACAAGATCATTTTCATTTTCTTTCAACAAATTTTCTTTCAAGTTCAAAAGTAGAAATGAAGCTAAATCTACTTCTAATGTTATTGTTTTCCTTACAACAAAATGCAATATTTCAACATAATAATTTACTTAAAATTTATTGCATCTTTCCATTTCTACTACAACCATTTGTTCAAGTAACTACAAACAAATTTATTCCACATTCAAATTTTCCAAGAATACCTTATTAATGTTTTACAACTTCTATACTCTTCTTTTCATTTTTACAAAAATACAAACACTTACAATAGCAATGGACTTTCCTTTTTTTCTTTTTAGCATGATTCATTCTCTTACAATGAAAGGAGTTTCATTTTCAACAATTTATTGCAACTTAATGAACAATCCATATAGAACAACTTCTATTTCAAATACAATACTTCAAGTCTTCCACCTAAGTGAGAATTACTAAAAAGGTTTTTCTCAAAAAGAAGGATTTCTTGACTTCACAAAAGCTCCAAGTGCCAATTATTCAATAAGATCTCCACCATTTCTTCACTTGATCTCAACAACAAAAATGGGGTAGAGGCAAACCTTTCCACCAAGCAATAATCAAATGAGAAGAGGAAGTTATCCTCCTTATTGGTCCCCGATCCCTAACCACAATGCAATAGAATATGGATCCAACTCATGGAAACTATTACAAAGCTTCCACATTATAATATAAATATTTGACAACCATTTCAAAAACAATCAACATAAAAAAATGAAGAGAAGAAAACTAACAAAATATGCAAGGCTTGAAAATGCAAGCCAATGGAGCAAGGATCTATGGGGAGATCACTTAAGCTTCCTAATGGGATTAGGTGCCGACCTTAAAACCCTCCAATATAAATCTCAAACCCCTAAAAATTCTTATGCCTCCTCAAGATCCTCTTATTCCTCCCATATTATTTTATGCCTCCCTACAATGTCTTATGTCTTCCTCATAAGAACCAAGTAATAAATGTGTGCATTTTCTTGTCCAAGGTTGGGCACCCAACTCAATTCCCTCCCAAAACATGAAATAAAATATTATGCTTCCCTATGTAGAAGATCCCAATATCCTTCTCCTACTCCATACCTAGAAAATCTACCGAAGAACCTAAAAAGCATACAAAAACACCTAATAACATACAAATATACACATATAAAAAAACAATTAAAACAAGGGTGTAGCTCCTACCTTTCCATGGTAGAAATTGATCCAACAGTCACACACCAAGCTCCTTCAAGCCCAATCCAACACCAACAAGCTCAAATAAAATCCACAAACACTACAAAATCCTCTTACTCCTCAAAAATACAAGAGCATAAATGAAAATGAATTAACCCCCCAGAAAACAAAAGAACTTGCATAAATAGAAAAGGGAGAGAGGAGGGTGAGGTGGCTCCATGTAGGATGCCACATCACTTATCCTAAACTCCACCTCACAAGTCAAACCTCAACCCCAATGCACAATAAATTGGTGGTTGATAGGAATGACAAAAATCTTACACAAACAATCCCAACCCACACCCCTTAAGGACAAAATTAAAAACTCATGTAAGAAAAGTGAATTAAATGCAAGTTTTGTCTTACAAAATGCTTAATGGGGTATATTTTTGAACCCCCAATCCATTGGTAGGTTTGGTATTATAAATTAAGAGGTGTGCGCCAAGCTTAACTTCTCCCACAAGCCTAAAAATGGCCTTTAATCCCAAATCTGAAATTCCAAGGTAAGGTAGAGTGTATAAACCTCAAATTCACTTACACTCAATGAAGATCATATAGTCCAAAAGACCAAAACTCTAACAAATGACCCATTCGACATATCCCGAAATAACTTAGTAACATGATTTATTTACTTAATAGAAGCACATTAATGAACAATGATAAACTAAATTACAACACAAATACACCACATACTCTACAATAAATAAAATAAAAGGGAAAAAGTGCACACAAGCCCATGGTCACAATTGGAGGTCATCCCCCCCATGGGGACCCCCTAACAAAATAAAAACAACATACACAAGTTTGCATGCTAACCTTCGTTGTATTTATCTAGTATTTCATTGTGCTTGGTCTCTAATCCCACTTTTGATTGTTGTGATTTAATTACCTGTAAAAATAAAAAAATACCTCATTCACCTTAATCGCATAGAAAACATCAAGGATAAAATATACACTTATCAATCAATAAACATCTGCATATAGTTACATCATCATCTTAACTAAACAATGTTATCATTTGTCTAAAATTTCCATAACATCTCAATTCTATCTTTTATCAATATCCACAAGATTACAAGATTAGTTCAAAAGTTAAATCCTAATCAATAAGACAAAATTATGAATGTGAGTAATACATTTATCAACAACACATCATCATCATCATCAAATATAATATGTTTCTCTATGTATCTAAGAATCCACACAATCATATTATGAATCACAATCCATCAAAATCAGAATATATCTATCATATAACATCATGCTAAACCAAAATGATATAGTAATATCCATGTATAAAGTCAACAGTAATCAAAATAAACATATAATAATTGTCCAAGAGGATTGGGCACTACACTTCCTTGCTTTTAGACTTGACTTCCTCCTAGAAGTCACTGAAATAGGTGTGGAAACTACTCTCATAGAAACATAGCATCCTCCCATGTAGTAGCAGTCTCATCACGCTTGTCCCACTAGACTCACACCTGATCAAGCTCTTGGCCTTAAAGGAATAGGGTCATGTGGTCTACAATTTGGACGGGCTCCACCATCATCTACCCCTTATCCTACACCTATAATGTGGTCCAATCCAATACATGACATGGATTTGGGATATATATCCTAAGAACAGATACATGAAACACACCATGCATGTGAGACGAGCAGGGTGGTAAGGATAGATGATAAGCTAAGGGACCGATCCACTCCAGGATGTTGAATGGACCCACGAATATAGGAGACAACTTAGAGCCTTTTTCGTAATGGATATGACTCTTATGTGGTATGAAGATAAAACTATGGTCAAATATCCTCTGATCTTCATGCTTATTTTTCCTCTCTTGTGCCTCCTCCAACCTCTGACGAACCAAAATAAATTGTTTCTCCATGTCCTTTAACAAAGCTAGGCTAATAGATACTATGTCCTCAAGTCTATCTTAACTCAATGGTGTCCTAGGAAAAATTGTTGTTCTAGGAAAAATCCACCAAATAAAATTACTTCTCCCACTTTGACTGATGATCAATGATATACATCCAAAGAATGTCCTCTAAAATATTATTCACCCACTCTGTCTGTCTATTTTTCTCTCAAATAGGTTGTGTTGAATTTGATACTCATCCCAAGGGGCTACTTCACGGTAGTCTAGAAGTGTGATGTGTACAAAGGCTCGCAAATCACAAATGATCTTCTACATAATCGTGTGCAATCTAACAATCTCGCCTTAGGTACACTTTTTCTTTCGCATTAGCACGTATAGGTGGTCTTCACTAGAGAAAAATGAGCCACTTTCATCAATCTATCCACCATGACCATGATGGCATTATGGTGGTATCTTAATGTTAGTATCCCTACTCCGGGATAATGTGTGGGTAAATAAGTCTAGGTAGATGTTCATTCTCACCATCACCCTCTGATACTCTAAACAACACGACACAAAATAAGCTCCATCTCTCTAAATATCTCTCTAATGGTAAAGTTTTCTCAAGGTGGCATGCATCTTCTTCACCCCCTGCATGGGCTGAATAAGTTACAAATGAGCTTATGCCAAGATATACTATCTCAAGTGTCCATCCCTAGGTACATAGATCTGTCCTATGTGTCTTAGAATCAATCTATTGTAAAAAAATCAAACTTCCCCTTAAGGGGTCTCTAAGACTCAATCTCTGATCTAGTCTGCAAGGTAAAAATGTCATGAGGAAGTTGTTGCAAAATCTTCTCCACGAATCTATACCCAATGAAGTAGCCAAAGCTAAATGTCTCTATCTACTCAAAGCGTTGAACAACAAAATTATCCTTTCCCTTGACATGATAAATATCCATGTTGTACTAACAAAGAAACTCCATCCAATGTCGTTGATTAGCATTAAGATTGTGTTACGTGAAGTGTTGACGAAGACTCAAGTGATTAGTCTTGAGTATAAATCTCTAGCCAAGAAGGAAATGTCTCCATTGAACCAAAGCATGCACAACAGCTGCAAGCTTTGAGTCATGAGCCAGATAATTGATCTCATGATCTTTGATTTTATGAGACTTAAAGGCAACCACATGACCGTCCCACATCAATACAGCTCATAGTCCTGCTAGGAAAGCATTTATACAAATGAAAAACTCTCCATCCAGATCTGGAACTGCAAGAATCGGTGCTGATCTAAGGCATCCCTTCAGTGTACTGAAATATTTCTCACATCCATTAGACCAAAAAAAATTATTCCCTTCCTAGTGAAGGAAAGTGATGGGGTGCACAATCCAAGAAAAGTCCTGTAAAAATATCCTATAATAACTTGCCAACCCCATGAAACTGTGCACCTCGGTCACACTAGTTGGCATGGTCCAATCCATAATAGCTCAAATCTTGGAAGGATCGATGGTGATACCTTCCCCAGAAATGATGTGACCCAAGTACTACACCTCTGACTGAAAGAATGCACACTTCTCCGGTTCCCATAAAGTTGTTGTTCATGAAGAAACCGCAGGAACTTGTCGAAGGTACTCCTCGTGCTCCTCACACATACATGATTAAATAAAAAATTCATTAAGAAAAAAATGAGCACAAACCAATCATTTTTTTGGAATATTCCATTCATCAAACTCATGCATACTGTGGGGACATTCGTTAGACCAAAAGGCACTCCCGTGAACTTGTAGTGGCCATATCTCATATGAAAGGTTGTCTTATGAATATATTACTCCAGGATCCTCATCTAATTGTACCCAAACATAAGATCTATCTTGGAAAATATAATGGCCCCTTCATCCGACCAAAAATATCATCAATCCGTGGAAGGGGGTAATGATTCTTAATCATTACTTTATTTACCTAATGATAATCTATACATAACCAATAGATCCATCCTTATTATTTTTAAAAATCACTAGTGAACCCCAAGGGGATACACTAGGATGGATTAGGTATTTCTCTAGAAGGCCCTCAAGATGACACTTCAGCTAACGAGCTCGGGGTAGTCATCCTATAAGGTTCTCGTGATATAGGATTTTCTCATTTGACCAAATCGATGTGAAAATCTATCTCACGTGGGGGAGGTAACCCCAACAACTCCCCTAGAAAAAATATGAAAAATCCCTCAAGATATGATGATCATCAAGTGACAGCCCACTAGAATCATCCTCGATTTGTCATTAATTGTGACAACATACAACCGGCAACCTCATCACATAGAACACTTAAGCTACATAGCAAATATGGTGTGAATAGAGGTGGGTCTCTTGACTCCAACTAACACTGACTCCACTCCCAAATCATCTACACATGGTATTACCTTACTCTATAAATCAAGTTTGGCCATGTCTTTCAATAACCAATCCATTCCTAGAATAATCCCATAGGAACCCAATGGAAGGATATGAACATTCAAGCTCTTAGAAAAGGTTCCTAGGTCAATTATGCACTCCTTAACTAAGTATTCCATTATGAGCTTGCCTCCAAAAGCCATTTTTACATCCCAACTATGGCTCTTCCTAACTACCACCAACCTGCATCACTCTAATAAAAATGGGGAAAAAAAGAATCTAAGGAACCTGAATCAAATGAAACAAGAATAGAAATGCCATCAATGTTACATGTCATCTCAATCACCATTCTCTAGTGCTCTTCTTGGTGGTTCTCGACCACTGCATATATCCTATGGCTCCTAGCCATGTCACCTACTGTAGGCTCTAAAATTGGTGCCTTACCCTTGTTATTAGGGTTCTAAGGAACTCTCTCCAATGATGCCCAAGTATTGCACACTCATAGTAACTACCATGTCCCCTTCATTGTGAATAAACTCCTTCAGGTACTCTAGTGGTCTTTGTCATGGATCTTGATGATCCTACTATGGACTGCTATGGTCACTACTGACAAGATCTCATTGATTAAGATCTAGGTGATTCTTGATTCTTGATTGGTCCCCTAGGAAGAGGCCCCTCACTATGTCCCCTTTAAATTTTGAATCCCTACGAAGGCCTAAATGGAGGCCAAGTCTATTGCTATTGTTGTTGAGGTGGTTTTTGTTGTGGTCTAAATAAAGACTATGCAGAACCATGTCAACCATGAGGAGGAGGAGTTGAACTCCTCAACCTTTTATATTGCATCTAGTGGATGTGGCTCTACACACTATCTCTGTCCTGCTACTTCTTTCCCCGATCTCCTATGCAATGTAGGCCTTCTCAATGACCTCTAATAGAGTGTATAGAAAATGAATGTGCACTACCCCTATAATGTCCAGGTTCGAGCCCCGACGAACCTTTGTATCCTCACCTACTTGTCCTATATATAGTCCACATACTAAAGTAGGTCAAGGAAATGACTCTCATACTCTGCCACTGTCACGATGCTTAACAAAGGTCATGAAACTCATATATACTCCACTAAATAAAACTCGTAGATAAGTATCTTCTCGTGAACCGTCCCTTAAGAGCTCCCAAATAACCTGTCTCAAAATCCACGTGGATCTTGCTCTCCTCATTCCTCCACCCAACACTGACTCCGTCTCTCAGAAGGTGGATGGAAACATGAGAATTTATGTTGCTGGTACATGGACATAGTTTTAAGCATTCGATCAAGATTACTAACCATGCCTCTTCCTAAAATCCTCTAGTGACCCCAGAGAAATGAGATGGATGGAGTTTCCAGATCTCTCTAATGTGATCTTCCATTGTAGACTATCTACCTCGAGGTCTCTCGATGTGATTATCACTTTGTCTAGGGATCCTAGATCTGTCCCTTTATCCTATAGCCTTGTCACCATGACCTCTCTGTCATGAATCTCATTTGACTAAATCCATGTGGGAGTTTTCTCATCCTATGCTCATAACTATTTTAGAGTGGTGCATGATCCTATATTGATGGATATCTGTCATGTTTGTTGTGTATCCCTCCCAAGGATCATCCGCATATAGAAGAATTAACATCCCGTAATGTCTTAAATATATGAGGTAAAGTGCCCATTACTTCCTAATATGGCTCGGTGGTAAGTCGAGGTCAATGTGCAAAAACATCTCATCTAGTCCAAACCTCCGTCATACACCAAGGTGAGATTTAGTTTACTATTCTAGAATTTAGTTTCATTTTTCTAGGTTTTCTACATGTTGGTGCTAGTTTTGATCTCTCACCATTTTTTCCTAATTTTCCTTTGTCTGCATGTTCTGAAATATTTTGTCTCTCGATGTGGGTGTTATGAAACCTTTTACCTCCACTTTGAATGCCTCAAGTTTTTTGAAAAATCCATTTTCATGTCCCTCCTTGAAGAAGTCTATGAGTTTGCCCTGTTTTTACCCAATTTTCTTCAAAATCTGCGGGATTTGCCATTTTTCCTATTTTTCCTCGACCATGGAAGCTTGAGAATGATCAATTTATATTTGCATGCCTTTGAAACTCCAAATCCATGGTGAAAATATTCTCGAACCATGATTCACTTTTTTTTGTTTCAGAAAATTTTCATCCTTAACGAAAAGTCGAGTTCTAGGCATCACAGAATTTCTATGTTTTTGATAGTCCGACGGGTGTTTTTTTCATGTCAAATTTATTCCTCGGCATTTAGCATTCATGTGGATTCTTTTGGTTGGTCAAGGGATGGTAGTCAAATGCTTTAACTTATCACTTTTTGATTTTTTTGCAAAAAGGCAAATTTGATCCCATGGCTCCGCTCAATTCTGATTGGTTCTTTTAGTGCTTACGTGGCTTTTTCTAATTGGATGGGGTGTAGCGGGTTTATTTTTTAACTTTTTCTTTTTTATGTTTTGGAAAAAATTTGAACTCACCCGCGGCCTCACCGTGCTCTAATTAAAGCGACTTTAAGTGGTGGGGAAATTTGTTTATTTTCACACCGAGGGTGTCCACGTGGACAAACGACACTCATTTGAAAGTTCACTTTTTGGTTTGGCCTTGAAGTTGCGCTGGGAGGACACATGGAGGTTTCCACTGCTTTTCCCGGAATGAGAATTTTTTTATGCATTTGGTAGAGTTTGGCGGAACAGAGACACATAGTGAGCCCGTGCTCATTCAGGGTCTCCACTTTGGGCACCATTTTAAAATTGTGCCATGAATAAATTTGGACACTTCCAATAGGGGTTCATATTCTTAGTCTTTTCCAAAAGGGTTTTAAGGGGCCTATGACACGTGGTGAGCTCTGCACTCTTTCAAGGTCTCAACTTTTGGGGACCACCTCAAGATGCACCATTGTGATGCATGATAGTTTAAAAGTTAGAGGGGTGGGGAAGCAGACCATCGAGAGCAATTTGTATATTTTTCCTCTTGTTACCAAAAATATTAAAACATCAAAATGGCCCGTAGACCCGATAGAGGATAGTCGAAAAAATTTCCCACCAACGGCGGAGGTGCAGACTTTCTGGGAAACTTGGAAAATTTTCCTTTTCCAAAAAAGGGGTGAAATAGCATAATTTTTCTATAGTTCCTTTGGAACCCACGTTAGGAAACATGTCAAGCTCATTTCTCAATAGTGGTGGTGTGGAGAAAATCAGTGAAAATTTAATATTTTTCCAAAATATGTAAAAGGAAAAGGGGAACCCAAAGGCTCGCTCTAAAATTGGATCTCTCATGTTGATGGTTCAAATTCAAAAAGAAATCAACAATAGCTATGGATCTGTATCTACTTTTCTTTTCATTTTCACTCTAGAGCTCCTGGGGATGCGTATTCTTGTGGTTTTTTTAATCATTTCTTGGAGTCTCTTGCACACCAAATGAAGATGAGCATTAATCTAGAGGCGTAGTTTGGTGGGGAAGGTTTGAAAAATGTTATTCACCATTAGTATGCAATCTGATCGTTAGATTTGGTCCAATTTTTCATTCCTTGGCACCTCAAATACCTGTTGATCTCTGGGTTTGATGAGGAAAATTTGAGGATGTCTTTTACCATTAAGGTGAGATCTAATTTTTGGGCTCAAATCTTATCTTCCATTTTATTTTCTTGAGAATGTAAGGAACCCGATTTCATAGATTAGGGGTGGAAGTGCTTAATGAGTAAAAGGAGGAGTGATCAATTAGGAGAGGGAGTTAAATGTGGGAGAGGCTTGAAGAGATCTACCTTCGAGGATCTCGACAACCTTTTAGAGATCTGATTCGATAATCACGATCAAGATCTTGGCGAGCACCGGTGGGCTCAATCTCTACTTTTACGGGGAAAGGATCTGTTGTTAAATGTTATAAATAGGCATGTTTTTTCCACAAAAAGGGTTAGAGGTTAGAGGCTAGAATTCTAGAGTATTAGGAGTTAGAAACCGATTCCCTAAGAGAAAAGCTTGATAGAGCCCATCTTTCTGAGGGACTATTTGAGGAACTCGTATATCTTTATTGTATTAAACTCGATCATGTCAAGGTGGTTGTGAGTGCATAGCAATTGAAAATCTCTAAGAATATTCTAGAAACTTTCCCCTACTGATAATTTTAATCAAATCTGAGTTATCCTATGTTGACTTTGAGAAATTAGTTTCGCTTTTTTAAGAATGCCTTGAAATAATTTTATTCATTCCTATTGTAATATTATACTCAAATGTTTGTGAAATCACACAAGATCTTGTCCCTCTAAAAAATTTAATGGTATTTGCAATTTCATTTCAAGGAGAGCCTTCATCTTGGATGAGATAAAAAAATTTAAAATAAATTCACTTGTCATTTGTTGATAAATATTTTCTCAGTAAATATTTGGGTGTACCTTTAGGTGTGGTTGAATCGAAACTATAGTTTTTAATTAGTTCCTCTAATTTGGGCTTTCGTGTAAGGGTCTTAAAGATTATGTGAAAATGTGTTGATTTAGGCCTCCATTGAAGCACTCCTTTTAGTTGAAGGAACATCTTGATCGCTCTAAATATTTATTTTATAAAGTTACTCTTTATTGTAAAGTCCCTCCAAAGGTATGGTATAATCAACAATACCCTACTTCATCTCCCACCAATTTTCATTCAAAACAATTAATCATACCCATACTACCCTGTTTGTCATGTGTGTATATGAATATAAAATCTTTACTTCCAAAACATACGAAATAATCAAGTTTTCATTGTCTTTAGTGGCTCGAACCTTGCTAAGAAAATATCTCCATTATCTAGACTGACAACTTGTGAGAGTTAAGTCTTGATGCATTGATCATATTTTCTTCAAGGTCTTCTTAATAATTTCACAAGGAAGGACATCTCCATCTCCTCCATAAACAACAGGATATAAAAGGGTTCTCGTCACCTTGGTTGAAAGGAACAACCATAAAGTAGTGAGCATAGATCAAATCCTCTTCAAAGTTCTATCCATCTCTCCACATTAGAGTGACAGAGGGAAAGTTATATCCCATCCTTAGCTACAAAATGAATCATGAAGATCTATATGTCTCTAAGTTTCCTACCAAACCCGTGATGATTCTCGGACATTGAAGGAGAATCAATTTGTGTACCAAAATTTTTACTCTGGCGCCATTCTTTGGGAAATAGTGATCGCAGCCATATTCGGACCTTGATAAACACTTCTTGCATGCTCAAAGTGCTAATACATATTTTTAGGCATCATCTTGTGTTTAGGCTTGTGAGAAGTTTCAAAGTTACAAGTGTTATGTACAATACTTCCATTTTCTAAAATTATTGCACTAAGTTTCAATTATAAATCGGATAAAGAAAAGTCGATCTTTCCATTTCAAGTCTCTAGTATTGACACATTTGGCAGATCATATTTTAGTGCATTTGAAAAACAAAGGTGGAAATCCTTAGTGGCAACAACCTATTGATATGTTTATTGATGAATACCAGTGTCTTAACCTTTTTCAACTGAGTTTTGTTACTAAACTTTGAAAAGATGGTAGGAAGAAGATCTTTCTTTGCTAGAGATCCTGCTAGGAAACTATTTTGATAGCTAGGAAAACAAAGTCGAAGGAAGAAAAGGCTAGAGATTTGGAAATCAGTAGACAAGAAAAGGTATCTCCATTGATGAAAGTGATTGGCCTATCATTCAAGACTACTATTCAAGTGATTCGATTTAGGTAGTATTTTTATGGAAATAAATTCTTTATTTGGAGAGGGACTTCAGTTTATTTTGAAAAGTTTGTGTTTCATTCTACTCTCCGTATTTTCAAAAGATGATAGGGGTTTCCAAGAAACAAGGCCTTTGGGGATATCCATTTTGTAAGTTATACTCCGTGTTTCAAAGACCCTCTCGCCCTCATCAATTTATCTCCCTCTAAGGTCACCTTCCCAAAACAACATGGCCCCGCCCCCATCTAGACCTCAATTTTTGTAAATACCTTTCGACCTATAAGTTTTGTAGGGATGGTTGGTTATCTAAATGCAGGTTCCTCGAGATGTAAGGAACAAACTACCAAAGTTCCAATGAAACAAGCTATAATCGCTAATCAACATCTAAAGCTTTTTATCAATATGATGGAAGAATTTGAGATTGAACATGAAGATGTCTATATCAAACTTTTTATCCATACTTTGGAAGAGGATGCAAGGGACTCGGTATAAAGCTTTTCCAAATAATTCAATTGATTCTTTGACATAGATGATAAATGCATTTAGATTATAGTATGGTGATAGAACCGACCCTAGGTTTCTTTTCACTGAAATTTGAAACATCGAAAAGAATCCTAATGAGTCAAGACATGATTTCAACACAAGGTTTAATAAGACCTTGAGGAGATTACCATTAGGATAAGGCCATGTTATGAATCTTTTTGATCAAATCTTCAGATGCATTTGATAAAAGGATGCTTACTACTTCAGGGACAAAAACCCTACTAATTTGAGATAGGCATTCACCATGGCCTTGCAAATTGAGAATAACATCAAGGAAATCGGAAAGCCTCTAGAAAGAGAGGGTGTAAAACTATTTAACCAAAAAACCTCGAGACAAGAAAGGATTTTGATTTGGAGGAATTTGTGAAAACTTTGGAAAGGGATGTCAAAGAAATATCATACAAACTAGCCCCTGTGGAAAAGGGGATTAGGCAGGGCTCACAAGGTCAACACAAGCAAGAGGCCAAGACAGTTCACAAATCACTAAATATCCGATGATAGAGGAAAGGGACCCGTTGGATTTGGAAATAGATAGATCCCAAAGTAGGGATAATAGAATGGTACCCGATCCTTTGATGCCAAAGTTTTCTTTGTGGAGGAGATAGATGTCATTGATTTGTGTTACAAATGTTTCATGCCCCGTGCTCCATGTGAGGAAGATTAGCAAGAAGAGGAAGAATCTTATGATGATAATGATGATGATGTCTCATGATGATGGTTGCTGCACAAGCTTATAAAAGGGGCAACTTCAATCAAGTGATAAGTGCTAGAACTCTTTGTTGATTATTGGGGTTACATTCACTGGGTACCTTTTCTCCCTCCCTCTCATACTTTAGAAGTAGATATTGTACAATATTTGGAATTTCCCAGGAATGAATTTGAATATTTAAGGGCTTTAATGATAAATAAGTATGATGCGAGGCATCCCATCTTAAGAGGACAGGCAATTATTGATGAATGCTATTGTGTCTAAAGAAAAGGAACACAACACAAGAAGTAGGGTTTCCAAAGGGATAGGGCCTCGTGCCAAGCCAAAAATCCATTACTTTCAATGTTCCTAAAGAGACTCCTAAGAAAGATGCATCTGCCAAGGGCCCTACTATCCCAAATAAAAATCATACCCTACCTCATGCCCAAGTTATCAAAAATCCTCTGCAATCTAATGAGTGTGTCAACCTTCCTTCCAATGCTTCTTTGCCAAAGTCTTGAGTCGATCAAGATCTCGGTTCTAATTTTTGAATCGCTTAGGATTCCCGAGCACAAGAAGAGGTCTCTTGAGTATTTGGGGCTGAAAGAGGAGGAGACTACCCTAGAAAACATATAAACATTGTGGAGACACTACAAGTCATTGTAGAATTATAAACACCACCAAGATCTGAAGGAACTAGGTAAACCACCGAGGTTTATTTTGAGGATGTCCTTGGTGGACTCTTAGGTAAATTTGGATCCATTCTTCACCACTCTAATCATTAAGGACAAACCGGTGCACAACTACATGTTTGACTTAGGTGTGTCATGCAATGTCATTCCTTTAGAAGTCATGAACGAGATGAATATTAAGGTTACAACAACATATGGGAAGTGTACTTCTATAGACTCCAGAGAGGTGTCGGTGGTGGGATGTGTGAAAGGTCCGGTGGTACAAATTATAGCCTATCCAAGTAGGGACCTGAAGCTTGATGTAGTTATTCTTGACTACCTAGCCAAGTGGGGTATGCCGTTGTCTAGAAAATGGGTTGCAAGTGTTGGTGGGAGTGTTCAAATGAGTATGTCCTATGCCACCATACCGATTGAGGGAATCCTTGTCAAGTTGAATGGGGAAAATAAGATGTTGCAGCTTATTGAGGATCCCAATAATGAATCCTATGAGGTATTGTACACAAGTGTTGATGCGATAAATTTGTAGGATTTGCTGATGGAAAATAGCACAATATCAAGAATGCAAGTGTCTTGAGAAGGCATGCTCTCCTTGGAATTTATTGTTTGATGGACCTTACTCCAAGTTTGGAAATGGTTTTGGTGTTGTTTTGATCTCTCCGGATAGGAAAGGTTTGTCTTTTCCTTCAAACTCAACTTTGAGTGCACTAATAACATTACTAATTATGAGCCACTACCGCTAGGTCCGAGGATTGCATGGAAATATGGTGTTAAAGACATCATTGTTAAAGGATATTCAGAATTAGTTATTAGGTAAGTCGAAAAAATGTATGCCACAAAAAATCAATGAATGAAACAATATAAGCATGTAGTTTGGGATCAACATATTGAGATGTTTGATTGATTCAACATTGTACATCATGATAGGAAGTTCAATGATTTGGTAAATAGGATTTTTGTGTTGGGATCTCGGTTTGATAATTGTGCAAAGTCCCCATATTGTGAATATGATGTTGAGGTACTAACAAGTCCATTTGTTGTACCCAACAACATTAAGCATTGGCATGTTTTTGATGATGATGCTCAAGTCAAAAGATTTTTACAAAATAAAGGAGATTTTTTTATCAAAATATTGATTGGGATCCAATGGTGTGGGTAGCAGAGGGTAAAGAAACCTTGTTTGGCAAAGGCATCATCCAACAAAAAACCAATACCATTCCTAAAGGGATGGTTGCTCTTGAGTCCAATTTTGATAGTGTTGACCACATTATTAACAGATGCATAACAACATCAAGGGATATTGAGGAGCATGACCTTGGCACAAAGGAGAAACCAAGGAAGATTTGGTTAGGAAGCAATCTCAACAAGGAGGAGAAGTAGTCCTACATCCAATTGCTAAAAAGGTATCAAGATTGCATTACTTGGACTTATTCTAAGTTGAAGGCATATAGAGAGGATATGTTTCAACATGAGATTCCCTTGGATTCTAATGCAAAACCATTCAGGCAGAAACAAAGGCCAATCAATCCGCTCCTATCTCTCAAAATGCAAGAAGAATTGAAGAAATTGAGCGATGGAGGGATTATTCATCCCACAAGATAATCTTCCCGGGTTGTAAATCTAGTACCATCAAAAGAAGAAGAATGGTGACATCAGGTTGTGTGTGGATTTCAAAAATATGAATAGAGCATCAATGAAGGATAATTATCCTTTACCAAACATGGAAAACATGTTGCAGCTAGTGACTGGTTCTGAGTTACTTTCTACCCTAGATGGTTTCTCTGGTTATAACCAAGTTGTGGTGAAGGAGTCGAAATGAATTAAAACAACCTTTACCACTCCTTGGGGGACTTATGTGTATGTCAGGATGCCCTTTGGTTTAATGAATGTTGGAGTAACCTTTCAAAGAGAAATGGATGTTTCTTTTTCCGGTTACATCAATGATTTTATTGATGTCTATTAGGATGATGTGACTGTGTTCTCCAGAAATCAAGGTGATCACTTGCTGCACTTAGAGAAAATGCTGATAAGATGTAGAGAGTATGGTATTTCACTCAATCCAAAGAAGTGCCATTTTGGAGTACAGAAGGCAAAGTTGCTTGGTCACATTATGTCACAAGAATGGGTGGTGATTGATCTAGAATGGGTAAAGGCCATCAACAAGGTCCCAATTCCAAGAACCAAGAAAGGAATCCAATCCTTCTTTGGGTAGATAAACTTCATTAGAATATTTATATCATACTCTCCTGAGCTAGCCATTCCAATCACCTCCATGTTAAAGAAGGACCAGGTCATCAAGTGGGAGGAGGATGTTGTTCAAGACTTTAATGGGATTAAGGATGCATTAAAGCATGCACTGTTCTAGCAGCTCCAAATTATAAGAATCCCTTTAAACTATTTTCTTTTGCTTTATAAAATTCCATTGTATTTTTCCTAGTGCAAAAGGATGATGAAGGGGCTGAGAGGACAATTGCTTTTTTTAGTAAGGCATTGTAGGGGCTAAGCTGAAATACACTTTTATGGAGAAGCAAGCATTTTCCTTGGTAAAAGAAAAAAATTTTTCAGGCCTTATATTTTGAGTTCTAAGTTGTTTGCTTATGTTCCTCCATCATGGTGAAAGAAATCTTATCGAGAGAGGAAGTCTCAAGAAAATGTGTATGTGGTTAAACAAGTTGAAAGAGTATGATAGGGATATCCATACCATAAATTTGGTGAGAGGTTTGGTCTTGGCTAATCTTATGGCTGAGAGCAACTTACAAACTGTTGTGGTGAATGAGGTAGGATAAGGAAGCATAGATGTCTTTGAGAAACTAATAAGTTGTGAGTGGTACAAGGATGTGATTTTCTATCTCATACATTTATAATTCCATGAGTATTTGAGTAAGAACAAGAAAAGGCCCCTCAAGTTGGCTTCCCAAAATATGTCATTACTTATTATGGGTTAGCTTGGAAGAACCTTGAGGGAGTCCTATTAAGGTGCATTACGGAAGATGAAGCCCCAAGATAATTGCTGATCTCCATGGAAGAGTTTGTAGGGGAATTTTGTTGGAAGAGTCACAACACATAAGATCCCGAGGGCTGGTTATTGGTGGCCAACTCTTTTCATGGATGCAAAACTTTTGGTTATGAGATGTGAGAATTGCCGCCGCTTCTTTAGAAGACTTAAATCTTGGGGCTCCCTTCCTTTGCAGCATGTATCAATTGAAGCTACATTCAATAAATGGGGAATGGATTTTATTGGTGAGATTTTAGACCCTTCAAGTTCTAGGAATAAGTTGATTCTTGTAGCCATAGATTACTTCACCAAGTGAGTAGAGGCAATCCCCACCAAAAGGGAAACACACAAAAGTGTCATGGACTTCATGTTAAACCATATCATCTACGGGTTTGTGGTGCCATTCAAAGAAGTTGCTTTGACAATGCCATGAGCTTCAGAGCTAAAACCTTATTGGTAATGTGTAGAGAATATCATAAGAACCTTAGAGCTCAACAAGAGAAGATGGGGTCAACAGTTGAAATTTGTTGTCTTGGCTAACTGAATTAATGTTAAAAGGGCCACTGGAAAGAGTCCATTTGAGTTGGTGTATGGACCTCAAGCCCCGCTGCCCTTGCATATGTAATTATCCTCATATCAGTTCATGCAACAATTGGAAGATCAAGAAGTAAGTCCATATGATGCCCATATCAACCAAATTGTTGAACTTGACTAGGAAAGGAGGGCATCCCACCAAAGTTATATGAATTTCAGAGAGAAGATGAAGAAGTTTTTAATAAGAAGGTCACTCCCAGAGCTTTTAATGTTGACGATATTGTGCTACTATGGGATAGCATACATGAAGATAAGGGAAAGCATGGAAAATTTGATGCACTATGGATGGGCCCTTACTCCATTCACATTCGATTGATGAGCATACCTTCTTCTTGGAGGATTTCGACGGTGAGTTTCTCGAATTACTTGTTAATGGTAAGCACTTGAAGCATTTCCTATATTGATTCCATAGAATCAAAGTGAGCATCACCTATACAGTGCATAGTTTGTTGGTTTGTTTTTTGTCTTTTGTGTTTTTGCTTGTTCTAGTCCTCGGTGGCTTGGTTTTGTTGGTTTCTCAGTCTCATTTTTGGAGGGTGGTTGTAGTTTTTCCATTATGCTATCCTTTTTTTGTGACTCCATTACCCAATGGTCTTTTCTTGGCACTTGGTTTACTAGTTGTTCTTGTGGCACTTGCAGGGAGTGCCCATCCTTGAGTTGGAGCCGATGTTGGTGCTCATTTTGATCTCTCACCATTTTTCCCTAATATTCCTCTGATTTGCGTGTTTTGAAATATTTTGTTTCTCAATGTGGGTGTTCCAAAACCTTTTACCTCAATTTTTAATGTCTCGATTTATTTGCAAAATCCATTGTCATGTCCCTCCTTGAAGAAGTCTCTGATTTTTCCCTATTTTTACCCTATTTTCTTTAAAATCCATGGTATTTGTCATTTTTCATTATTTTCCTCGACCATGGAAGCTTGATAATGATCAATTTATATTTGCATGTCTTTGAAAATCTGAATTCATGGATTAAAGATGCTTGGAACCATGATTCACTTGTTTTTTTTTCAAAAATTTGTAGCCTTAATGAAAAATCGGGTTACGGGAATGAGTGGTGAATTCTGTGTTTTTCACGGTCCGACAAGTGTCTTTTTCCTATCAAATTTATTCCATGCGAATTTAGCAATCACATGGATTCCTTTGGTTGGTCAGGATAGTGGACAAATGCTTTATCTTATCACTTTTTGCTTTTTTGGCAAAAGGAAAATTTGATCCCGTTGCTCTGCTCAATTCTCGATTAGTTCTTTTGGTGCTTACGTGCTTTTTCTTATTGAATGGGGCACAACGGGTTCATTTTTGAACTTTTTGTTTTTGGATACTTTGGAAAAAGTTTGAGCTCACCCTGTTAGGCTCGATTAAAGTAAATTTAAGTGGTGGGGAAAGTTTTTATTTTCACTCTCGGTTGTCCACTTGATCATTCTCGATTTAATGCGGCTCGGCGGGGCATTTCTAAACTTTGTGGAAATTTTTAACCCAAAACTTGTCCACGTGGAGGAATGATGATCATTTCAAAGTTCACTTTTTGGTTTCACCTTGAAGTTGCACCAGGAGGACATGTAGAGGTTTCTATTGCTTTACATGGACTTAGACAAAATTTTATACAACCGGTACAGGTTTGGCGATCACGAGACATGTGGTGAGCCCATGCTCATTCAAGGTCTCTAATTTTGGCACCATTTTAAAATTGTGCCATGAAGACACTTGAGGCTTCCATCGGGGCTTACGTGGCTTTTTCTTATTGGATGGGGCACAACGGGTTCATTTTTGAACTTGTTGTTTTTGGATACTTTGGAAAAAAGTTTGAACTCACCCCTGTTAGGCTCGATTAAAGAAAATTTAAGTGGTGGGGAAATTTTTATTTTCACTCGAGGTTGTCCACTTGTTCATTCTTGATTTAATGCGGCTCTCAAGGGCACTTATAAACTTTGTGGAAATTTTTAACCCAAAACTTGTCCACGTGGAGGAACGATGATCATTTCAAAGTTCACTTTTTGGTTTCACCTTGAAGTTGCACCGGAAGGACATGTGGAAGTTTCCATTACTTTACATGGACTTAGACAAAATTTTATGCAATCTGGAGTACAGCTTTAGAACAATGGAGTAAACAGAGACATGTGGTGAGCCCATGCTCATTCAGGGTCTCGCTTTTGGCACCATTTTAAAATTGTGCCATGAAGACACTTGGAGGCTTCCATCGGGGCTTCCCATACTTATTATTTTCTAAAAGGGTTTTAAGGGGCTTACGACATGTGGTGGGACCGTGCTCTTTCAAGGTCTCAACTTTTTAGGACCACCTCAAGATGTGCCACTGTGATGCATGGCAGAACTTTTGAAAAGTCAGAGGGGCGGGAAGTGGACCATCTGAGGAAATTTGGATTTTTTGCCTCTTGTCACCAAAAGGATTAAAACATCAAAATGGCCCATAGACTCAGCTGGCAGAGGATAGTCAAAAATTTTCCTAGTCAACGGCGCAGTGCGGACTTTCGGGGAAGGCTTGGAAAATTTTCCCTTTTCCAAAAAAGAGGTGAAATAGCATAATTTGGCTCAGTGTGGTTCCTCTGGGACCCACCTTATAACACATGTTCAACTCATTTCTCAATTGCGGTGGTGCGGATAAAAATGTAAAAAATTTACATTTTTCCAAAAGATGTAAAAGTAAAAGGGGAAACTGCAGGCGCTCTCTAAAATTGGATCTCCCACGTAGACGGTCTAAATTCAAAATAGAAATCAACAGCATTTGTGCATCTATATCTGATTTTTCCACCATTTTCAGTCCATACCTCTTGGGTGTGTATTCTTGTGGTTTTTATCATTTGTTGGAGTCTCCTGCATGCTAAATGAAGAAGAGAATTAATCTTGAGGCCTAGTTTTGTGGGGAAGGTATGAAAACTGTCTCTCACCATTAATATGCAATTTGAACATCGGATTCGATTTGATATTTCATTCTTTGGCATGTGAAAAACTTGTTGATATCTAGTTTTGGTGAGGAAAATCCGGGACATCTTTTACCATTAAGATGAGATCTGATTTGTGGCTGAAATCTAATCTTCCATTTTATTTTCCCAAGCACCCAAGCAACCATATTTGGCATTAGGGGAAGAAGTGGTTGGTGAGTAAAAGGAGGAGTCATCTACTAGGAGAGGGAGTTTAATGTGGGAGAGGCTCAAAGAGATCTACCCCTTGAGGACCTCGACAACCTTTTACAAATCTAATTCTAGGAATCAAGATCGAGATCATGCAAAGCATTGATGCACTCAATTTCTCTGGTTTTGGGGGTGGGGGAAAGGCTCTGCTCATAAAATGTTATAAAAGGCATGTTTTTTCCGTGAAAAGGGTTAGAGGTTAGATGTTGGAATGCTAGAGTATTAGGAGTTAGAAACGATTCTCTAAGAGAAAAGCTTGATAGAGCCCATTTTTCTGAGGGACTATTTGAGGAACATGTATATCTCTTTGTATTAAAATCGATCGTGTCAAGGTGGTTGCAAGTATACAGCCATTAACAAACTCTAAGACTATTCTAAAACTTTCCCATGTTGATAAGTTTAATCAAATTTGAGTTATTTTGTGTTGACTCTAAGAAATTAGTGTTTGCTTTGTTTCAAAATGTCTACAAATAGTTTTATTCATTCCTATTGCAATCTTATACTAATTTTTTTGTGAAATCACACAGGATCTCATCCCTATGACAGTTTAATGGTATCTGCAATTTCATTTCAAGAAGATCCTTCATCTTGGATGAGATAAACAGATTTAAAATCAATTCACTGTCATTTGTTGATAAAGATTGTTTGTAAGTCTTTGGGTGTACCTTAGGTGTGGTTGAATCAGAAACTATAGTGTTTAATTGGGTCCTCTAATTCGATCCTTCATGTTAGGGTCTTAAAGATTATGTGAAAACGTATCCTGATTTTGGGCCTCCATTGAAGCACACCTTCTAGTTAAAGGAACGTCTTGACTATTCTGAAGCATTATGTTGTAAATTTTCTCTTTATTTTAAAGTCCCACAAAAGGTCTAGTATAATAAACTTTATCCTTCTTTGCCTCCCACAAATTTTCATTAAAAATAATTAATCATACCCATACTACCCCTATTTTTTCATGTGTGTATATGAATGCAAAATATTTATTACCAAAACATGCAAAAACAATTAGGTTTTCATTGTCTTTAGTGGCCTAAACCTTTCTCTCGAAAATATCTCCATTTTCTAGAGTGACAACTTTTGAGAGTTAGGTTTGGTTGCATAGATCATATTTTCTTCAAGGTCTTCTTAATCATTTCATAAGGAAGGACATCTCCATATCCTCCACAAATAGCAAGCTACAAAAGGGTTCTCTCACCTTGGTCAAAAGGCACGACCATAAATTAGTGAGGATAGATCAAATCCTCTTCAATAAGCTATCCATTTCTCCACATTTGAGTGATAGAGGGCCAGCTAGATCCCATCCCCAGCTACAAATGACTCACTATCCTCTATTTGTCCCTAAGTTTCCTACCAAACCTGTGATGTTGCTTAGAATTTGAAGGAGAATTAATTTGGGTACCAACACTACATTTTAAAACACCATGCAATGTCATGTGATCTAGGATTAGAGTTTTGCTAAGTTTTATTTTTATGTTTTATGTTTCCAATTGTGCTCGGGGTCCAAGCGTTGAACCCATGGCTCTGATACCAAGTGTAATTCCCACAATTTTAAAGTTCAAATAACACATTAAATCCTTAAATAGTTATCTGGAAACTTACAAAAATATAAGGTTTCAAGGGTGTCTAACCCTAATGTAGGTGAAATTAATCTGCACCAATAATTACTACAGTATAAGGATGGACCAGGTCTAAGTTAAGTGATTAAATATTCTTCATTTTTCTCTAAGGTAAAATTAATTACAATAAACTAGGAAGGTGTCATAAATTAATTTACTTGGTTAATATTTTTTCCCCTTCTTAAATTAACATTCAAACCCATAATTAATAAACCTTATACATAGTTACTTTAGTTTCATTATCTTAATATCTTTAAAGTCGATTTATATAACTACTAAAATAAACAAGGAATAAACAAATAAAATTAACATACAAGGGTATTTAAATGGCCCCATTCACCCATTTACACATACCTTTAAAATTATTTAAAAACCCAAAATACACATTCCCACCTAACAATGGTAGGGTTGATTCCTAACCCTTGGATCAAACCCATTGTGGCCACTAGATCCTAGGGTTCTATACTAACCCTAACTATCCTTATGGGATTTTATTAAAACCTTTTTCTTTTCCCTAGCCTCCTCATTTGGTCAATTTTCATTTGTTAAATTTGTGGGTTGGAGAAATGGAATCCATGTGAGTAAGGAAGGAAGAAGCCATGGATGAATTTATAAAATCAAGCTTAGTTTATTTTAGGTTGTGGATTTATTATTGTATTGTCTTTCATTTGAATATTATAGAGGTTTCCACTCCAAATCTGGAGTTGTTATAAAGTTAATTCCATTTTTGTCTTCTATTTGGGAAAGAACCTAATTCATTTTAAATCCATGAGATTGAATTCATTTAAACACCCATTTAAAGATTTACAAGTTTGAAACATTGAATTTATTCCTTTATTACTTGCTTGAGGTTTCCTCATTGATTTGATAGGATTAAAATTTTGGTTAAACCAAGTTTAAAATAGCACGAAGTGGACCGTATTTTTCCATCGTTAGTGACGGAACCACTACCCAAAAGAAGGTAGGCGAGTCCAGGGATTGCCACCCTACCTGGGTAACAATTCATAAACCACCACCTTGCTCGACCGGCGGTTCGAGACCAACTGCTTTACACAAGGTGGGGGACCTGTTCTTTAAAAATAGAACCTTCCTTTCTGAAATTTTTCCAAAAAAATATTACTAGAGTATTCCAAAGATCATCCTTAGCTTGAATTTATATTCCTAAAGCCTCTAGTTGAAAGGTTTAATCCATTTTTCCATTCCATACTTAAATTACTAAATTTAAATATTTTCTAATTCTATAGTAACAAGAAAACAACTACAAGCTCATTTTTTTCTTTCAACAAATTTTCTTTCAAGTTCAAAAGTAGAAATGAAGCTAAATCTACTTCTAATGTTATTGTTTTCCTTACAACAAAATGCAATATTTCAACATAATAATTTACTTAAAATTTATTGCATCTTTCCATTTCTACTACAACCATTTGTTCAAGTAACTACAAACAACTTTATTCCACATTCAGATTTTCCAAGAATACCTTATTAATGTTTTACAACTTTTATACTCTTCTTTTATTTTTTTTTCAAAATAACAAGCACTTACAATAGGAATGGAATTTCATTTTTTTCTTTTGAGCATGACTCATTCTCTTACAATGCAAGGAGTTTCCTTTTCAACAATGTATTGCAACTTAATGAACAATCCATACAATACAACTTTTCTTTCAAATACAATACTACAAGTCTTCCACCTAAGTGGGAATTACAAAAAGGGTTTTCTCACAAGAAGGATTTATTTACTTCACAAAAGCTCCAAGTGAAAATTCTTCAATAATAGCTCCACCATTTCTTCACTTGATCACAACAACAAAAATGGGGGAGAGACAACACTCTCTACCCAACCAATAATCCAATGAGGAGAAGAAGTTATCCTCCTCATTAGTCCCCCAGCCCCAACCACAATGTAATAGAAGATGGATCCAACTCATGGAAACTATTACAAAGCTTCCACATCATAATAAAAATATTTCACAACCATTTCAAAACACAATTAACACAAAATAAAATGATAAGAAGGAAACTAGAAAAATATACACACTTGAAAATGCAAGCCAATGGAGCAAGGATCTATGGGGAGATCACATATGCCTTCTAATGGGATTAGGCACCCACCTTAAAACCCTCCAATATACATCTCAAACCCCTACACAAATCTTATGCCTCCCATATTTTTCTATGCCTCCCTACAATATCTTATGTCTCCCTCATAAGAATCAAGTAAGAAATGCAATAATTTTCTTGTCTAGGGTGGGGCACCAAACCCAACTCTCTCCCAAAAAATGAAATAAACTCTTATTCCTCCCTACATATAATATCCCCATAATGTTCTCCTAAACAATAATCAAGAAATTTACCCAAGAACCCAACAAGCATACCGAAACACTCAATAACATACGCATATACACATCTAAAAGAAAACAATGAAAACAAGGGTGTAGCTCCTACCTTTCCATGGTCGAACTTTATCCAATAGTCACACACCAAGCTCCTTTAGGCCCAATCCAACACAACAAGCTCAAAAAAAATCCACAAGCTCTCCAAAATCAACCAACTCCTAAAAAATACAAGAGCACAAAGGAAAATGAAGTAACCCCCAAACCAACAAAAGAACTTGCATAAATAGAAAAGGAAGATATGAGGGTGAGGTTGCTCCATACAAGACGCTACATCGATTATTCTCAACACCACCTCAAAATTCAAACCTTAACCCCAATGCACAATATATTGGTGGTTGAGAAGAATGTCAAACCTCTTACACACACAATCCCAACCCACACCCCCTAAGGAAAAAATTAAAAACCCAAGTAAGAAAATTTCAATAAATACAGCTTTTTTTTACAAAATAATTATTGGGGTTTATTTTTGACCCCCCAATCCATAGGTAGGGTTGGTATAATAAATTAAGAGGTGTGGGACAAGATTAATTTGTCCCACAAGCCTCCAAAAATGTCCTTTAAGCCCAAATCCGCAATTCCAAGGTAAGGTAGAGTGTACAACACTCAAATTAACTTACATTCAATCAAGATTACATAGTCCAAAAGACCAATAACTCTAATAAATGACCAGTTTGATGCATCCCCAAATAACTTAATAACATGATTTAAGATAAAAGGGAAAAAGTGCACCCAATCCCATGGTCACAAGTAGAGGTCATCCCCCATGAGGACCCCCTAATAAAATATAACTAACATACACAAGTTGCTATGGTTACTTTTGTTGTATCCATCTAGTATTCCGTTGTGGTTGGTCTCTAATTCCACTTTTGATTATTTTGATTTAATCATCGGAAAAAATCACAGAATACCTCATTCATCATTACATCCGAATCAAAATATCAAGGATAAAATATACTCTTATCAATCAATAAACATCCACATATAGCTACATCATCATCTCAAGTAAACAATGCTATCATTTTTCTAAAATTTCCATAACATCTCAATTTTATCTTTTATAAATATCCACAAGATTAAAAGATTAGTTCAAAAGTTAAATCCTACTCAATACTCGAGAATTTTGAATGCCGGTAATACATTTATCAACACATCATCATCATCATCAAATATAATATGTTTCTCTTTGTATTTAAGAATTCACACAATCATATTATGAATCACAAGCTATAAAAATTAGAATATATCTATCATCTAACATCATGCTAAAAAAATGATACAAAGAATATCCATGTCTAAAGTCAATAGTAATCAAAATCAACATATAATAAGTGTTAAAGAGGAGTGGGCACTACACATAATTAAAAATTTTGTGCACAAATGTTGATAGAATATATTTTATTTATACTTGAGTAAAAACACAATAACATTATAAGACAACATCCAATGAAAAATAACCATGAATATCGATAAAAATGTAAATTTTTAATGGTAGTCAAGGTGTAGCTACATGCACCTTTTACCCATCTAAAAGCTCCAAGAAGTTTGATATGCGAGACCAAGATAAATGAAAAGGTGAGAAAATAAATTTAAATTATTTTCCACGAAGAAATCAAACCTACAACAAATGTAAATAAAATAGCAGGAAAATGTTTACACATTGATAAACATGCTTCAAATAGATTTATTAAATAAAAATTCAAGTTTTTAATATAAAATTCTTGCCATTTTGTAAAAAATACATCCTCAAATGAAAACTGCAGAAGCATATTACAAAACTTGAATTTTCTAACTCAAGCCTATTTTTGGTTTACATTTGAGATAGCGTAAAATGCTTTACATTTGCTAGTATCATTTAAATCCAAAACATTCTAACCATCGAATGGAAAGATTACTTGGTATATATAAAATGGGTTTGTTGAAAATACATTTTGTATCCTTTTCTAGTGATATATTGTAAGTTTCGGTTTAGGTTCTAGGTATAAAGGAAATTTTAATATTGACTTAAAAACCATAAATACTAACGATTGACCCAAATGGAAATCATTTCAAAAGATCAATAGAAGTATAGATGCATAAGAAAATTGTTTTGTATAAATCCTGCAAGTGTTCATTATATTAAAAGTTCCAATCAAGACATGATTTAACTTAAAACCTACAAACAATATATAGTATATAATTCACTATCAAACCTACGAGCCTCATAAAGCCCCATATCATAAGTCAAGATTTTAACATTTTACTCCATCACAAAGTACTCTCCTACCTGAAATCTTCTCTATCTAGCCTTTGATTCAAGATTACAATAATAAATTAATACAACCATGTACTTGAAGAGAAGAGACCCTAACATTTTTTTCCATTCCAATATATTAATTCAATCATTCATGATAGGTTTTCATTTCTCACCATCGTAATTCCTATTTCCATACATCACGTTTTTGAAAAGCTCAATTGGGTTATTAAAAAAATCATATGTATAAACTAAAAATGGAAAGTAGTTTTGTATGGTAAAACACATCATAATCCATAAAAATTATAGTGCCAGAAATTAAAATTTCACATTTTTCAAATGTAAATCCCAACATGGGTACTCACCACATCAAAATAATATAACAAAGATCGTAATATGCCAAAAATTTGAAGGATCCAAATGGCCTATGTACATGAATTGAATGAAATGAAACGACCTACCAGGTTCCATTTATTAAAGAAGAAGAAAATCTAATGTATGCCCGAGACATACATGGATTTGTGGACAAAGAAACACACATAGACACTAAAAATGCATCGTATAACTAAGTAAAATGATAGTTACAATATTAAAAATATATTCGACAAAACATATAAAAATGCATGTTTAAGGGTCTATAACACATTCAATTTTAGCACTATATATTGCAGGGGTGAAGCAAGAACACAACATAGTTGAAAACAAGGTTCGGATATCATTCTTCGTATTGCAAGAAGACCCAAAAATAACTATACCAAGTTTATTCACCATTTTCCTTTCTTAACTAAAGTCATTATGACTACTTAAAATAGGGAAATTATCCAAAGCATATTTTGGTCAATATAGAACATGAAATATTGAGTTAAATATGTAGCTTGTATATGAATTTATAGAAGAAGCAAACATATAGTATACAAGGCCACTTTCGTAGGACATCAACTTGTGAAAGGATGGTAATCTTTAAATAAATTAAAATTTGTAACACCAAGGTATTAGTAATACTCAACCCAATGATTTGTTTTGGCATCCTCCCATTTTTTTCTAAACTTAGAATTTAGGGATCTAAAACACGGAGTTATGCATAATTTCATATTTTTTATATAAATTTTATGAGGGATGAAACAATTTTCATTCTTTTAATTATGAACAATATAGTTGTGGCGATTATTAATGTTTGACAAATTGGTTGAGTGAATTTTGTTTCATGGACTGTAATAATTTTTTTCCTTCCTAAGGCGGACCAACTATGAAAATTATATTTCTTCAAAACCTATCATATTGAAATTGACAAGAACATTGGAGATGGCACAGACAGGTCGCCTCCATCTACAACAGATATCCTCATCATGGATTTACACCTCTTGGTGACCCTATTTCGATGTATAACATTGATTAGCACATTCATAGAATTTTTCTAACACTATTTCTGTTGGTGTGTATTATTTTCCACATCATTAGGTGAGTCATCTCACTTAGGTGAAATCATAGGTCCATGTGTCATTTAGGGGTCATTATGATATTCTCTTACGCATCGGTGCATCAACACATCATCATGCCAAGGTGCATCAAGGTGCATCATATGCATCATTGGGAGTTACACTTCTATTCTAGGAATGTAACTCCCCTCTCTACTCGATTGTCATGATTGCAACACTCGGGGTTACTCAACACCTCTTATATGTACACCCCATTTTTATCTATGAGATAGAGGAGAGTTTTATCGGTTAACCGTGTTCTACCCGTGTTTTAAATATTTGCATGCACATTCGGTTGAAGTTTGCTCCTCCCGAGATATCTTCACGCTCGTTGTTTGCATGTCCGTTGATGTCCACATCATCCCTCGTGATCCTCATTTGCGGGTTTTAAACCTTCTTTCATGGTATTAGAGCGGATCTTGTGGATCCGTGCACTCCTTGGAATTTACTCAGCATGTCTTCCAAAGTTATCGACATGATATCTAGATCTCGTTGCATGTGTCGCAATGGTTATTCTGACCGTGCTCTACTTACACTGATACGAGTTTCATACCTCTTGCTCAGTTGGTCATGTGATCGTGGATGTTTTTGGGGTGTTTGTGGTTTTACCTCTTTGCATGCGGTCTTCAGAGGTTGCCGTGTTGTTTTATATTGGGTTTGCATTATTCGTTGTTGAGTTCGTGATTACATCTTCGTGAGCTCATTTTTTGCTTTGGCATGAACTTGTGGTTCAACATGTTTCCATGCATGTTCAGACCCTACCATCCTCCCGTGTTGGTTTCCTCATGGATGCATTTGGTCTACCTTGCCTTCCACTCACTATGCTCCCGGTTTGTTTTTTTGCGTGGGTTAAAAGTTTTTTTGCATGGGTTGGAGTTCTTAGCTAATCTCTATCATTACTTAGAGTTTCATAGGCACGTTCATGGGGAAAATGTTTTTTTCTTAACAGCCTACTCCCTCATGCATTTTCACTCAGCACCTACATTCAAACACAAAGAACAACACCGCATTTTCTCCTTTTCTCGTAACCATTTTTCAAACACCTCCCCAAAGACGCGTCTTTGCATTGAAGCATCTCTCTTGTTCGAGCTCAATCAAGCTTTCTCCGACGAGGACACAAAGAACTTTGTATGGGACGTTTAAACTCCCCCCAATGAGTCAAAACCACATTTTTTCCTACACAGCCTGCGTTTTTGTTGGCACATTTTCTCCTACACTTTGGCATGTGGCTTTCACCCAGCTCAACCGTTTTACATTGAAACAAACCTACCACTAGACCTGCGCATTTTCTTGTGGACTCCACCGATGGTTTCAACTCTTTTCAATGGTATACAACCCTACACAACATGTGGCCACCTCCCTCTAGCACTTTTGGCTTCAACGTGGTCTGGTGGTGAAACGGTTTGATCTTATTATGTTAGCCCGTGGTGGTAGCCACCCTTCCAACTCAAAGAAGCTCGTGCCACACCCATTAGCTCGTGCATTCCAAATGTGGGCCCACACTTTCCTTTTAAAATTGTTTGTAGGTTAAAACAATTCCTCATTTTTAATGTTTTGAGGCAAAACATTTATCACGGCATTGTAAATTAATTTTTATCATTGTATTTTGGCTTGTATTATGCCCTTCCTTCAAGTGTCGAATATGGAGGGCGAGGTCCGGGGTTGGTAGGAGGCTAATCCCCCCTCGTAACCAAAAAAACTATTCCTAAAATTTGATGTTGTTTCCAATGAGTACCCACACGATACCCTTTGCACTTGTTTCGAGCACTTTTTTAATACGTTTGCAGTGTTTAGTGTCATTTTCCATCAGTTGTGGGAATCATTTTAATGCCATAACTTTTGACTCACAATTCATTTTTTAGTGCTTCTTTAGTTAAATTTGCATGATTTCTTTCACATTACGTGATGGCATTTTTAGTTTTGTAAATGCACTACTTTATAAAGTGCCGCATTCTGGGGGGGTTGATTGTACTCTTGGGCTTTCACATGCAGACGCATTATCGGCCGAGTCTGACATATTGCTTTTATGCAGCTTGCATTTTTCATCATGGAGAGTTTTCTTTCTAGACTTGAGCATCATCGATCGCTTTGACCTCCGCCACTTCTCACCGGGAGAGGGGACTATTCAACTTGGCGTGCTTCCATGGAATGTTACTTCACCCATGAGGGTCTTTTACCCTTCTTGCTTGGGCTAGTTCCTACACCCATTGATCATTGTCATTTGGAGGACTTCCTTGACACTTGTGACCATGTCTTTAGTCACATGATGATGCATGTCTCTAGATCTCTCTAGTTTCACGTGGCACATTGAGATCCACCTCACCATGTCCAGGGCGGTCTTCGGTCCCTCTACGGAGACCCTTCACATACTACCACCACTATTGCTACTGTTGATTCAGTTGTCTCCTCCATTTCTTCGTGTGATGGCAGTTCCTTTGACATAGATTCATTTGGTTCTACTTCTAATGATGAGGATTATGCACCCAGATTACGATGCAAGAGTACTACAGAGGACTCTTCTCCTCTTTCTCTCACTATTCCGAGAGTGTTTCCACATCCCACATCTCATCGATATCGAGAAGTCTCATACTCGCCACACCATCATTACACCAGCGTCCTTTCCACTTCTAGTGTGTGAGGTCCACTTCACTCCTCTACCTTCATTAGATGACTCATACTTATCGACATCACTCTTCTTTGTTAAGCCCCCTCATTGGGACGAGTATCTTCCTGACCTTAGTCATCTTTTCGCAGAGTCTACTTGTGATGCACTATAGGTCCCTCATCCATCTATAGGTTTTTCATAGGATTTCATCATCTCTGTTGTTAGGAGTGCCCCTTCTGGGATTCTTACCACTTCCACTTTTCCAGAGACCTTCATTGATCCACCTTTAGCTAGGGATCCCTTTTATGTTGTGGAGGATGTTTTCTTCCCTTCACATCACTTGGACATCCTTTTGTGGGTGTTCCTCTTTTTCACTCGACAATTTTGCACTCGTGACATTACCTTCGGTTGCTTTTCACTCACTCGCTAGACCTATGTCACACATCCGTGCACCAGGACTCATATTTCTTTGTGTTGCTTTGCATTTAATTTCCTTTGTCGAGTGGGAAGAATTCTAGCACATCATTTCTATCCTTCTTAAGGGAAGGCACATAGTTCGTTGCATGGGTGGCTATTTTTTTAGTCCAGAGGCAGAGGATCTCATCATCGACATTATTCTGGGATACCTGCTAGAGCTGCGAGTTCGATCCATCCATGGCATCTTCTGCATTCCTCTCGTCTCCTCTTCTTCTCTCTTCTTCTTCTTTCCGAGAGATTTCCTCTTTGTACATGGGTACCTTTCAGCTCATCTATGGCCGGGATCAATATTTGGCATCTTTCTTCGATTAGAGAGTTTTTTTCTTGTGGTGGATGTTTTCCCACTTGGGTTTTCCTTCACCACTTGGGAAATTTTTCTTATGCATGGGTATCTCATCATGCTTTGTGCTTGGGATCCATTTCTCGTTTCAACTTCTTTGCCTCATCCTAAGTTATGATGAAGGGTGATGTTGGTGTGTATTATTTTCCACATCATTAGGTGAGTCATCTCACTTAGTTGAGATCGTAGGTCCATGTGTCATTTAGGGGTCATTATGAGATTCTCTTAAGCATCGGTGTGTGGTCAAAGACGTTAGCCCGTTAGTGCATCAAAGGTGCATCATATGCATCATTGGGAGTTACACTTCTATTCTGGGAATGTAACTCCCCTCTCTACTCGAGTTTTCATGATTGCAGCACTGGGGGTTACTCAACACCTCCTATATGTACACCCCATTTGATCTATGAGATAGAGGAGAGTTTTATGGCTTAACCAGGTTTTGCCTGTGTTTCAAATATTTGCATGCACATTCGGTTGATGCTCGCTCCTCCCGAGATCTCTTCACGTTGTTGTTCGCACGTCTCGTTGATATGCACATCATCCCTCGTGATCCTCACTTGTGGGTTTTAAACCCTCTTTCATGGTATCAGAGCAAATCTTGTGGATCCGTGCACTCTTTGGCATTTCGTGTTTCTTCTAGCTTCCAGCAGTGATATCCAGATCTCATTGTGTGTGTCATAATGATTATTCCAACCATGCTCTACTTGCACTAATTTGGGTTTCATACCTCTTGCTTAGTTGTTCATGTGATCATTGGTGTTTTTGGTTTTACCACTTTTGCATGTGGTCTTCAGAGGTTACCATGTTGTTTTGTATCGGGTTTGTATTTATCCATTGCTGAGTTTGTGATTGCTTCTATTATTGAACTCATTTTTTTCTTTGGCATGAACATGTGGTTCAGCATGTTTCCATGCATGTTAAGACCTACTTGTGCCATCCTCCCGCACTGGTTTCCTTGTGGATGCATTTGGTCTACCTTTCCTTCCACTCACTATGCTCCTAGTTCATTTTTTGCGTGGGTTCAAAGTTTTTTTACGTGGGTTGGAGTTCTTGGAGAATCTCTGTCATTAGTCGGATATTCAAAGGCACATTCATGAGGAAAATTTTGTTTTCTTAACATCCTACTCCCTCATGCATTTTCACTCAAGACCTACATTCAAACACAAAGCAACAACACTCCATTTTCTCCTTTGTTGCAACCATTTCTCAAGCACCTCCCCAACACATCTTTACATTGAAGGATCTCTCGGTTCAAGCTCTGCCGTTTCCCGCAACTAGCCAACAACAACCTGTATGGGATGTTTCAACTTGCCCAACGAGTCAAAACCATGTTTTTTCCTAGAGTTGTGTTTTTTGTTGGCACATTTTCTCCTGTAGCTTTGGCATGTGGATTACACCTAGCTCGGTCATTTTACATTGAAACCAACCTACCAAGTGGAGACTCCGCATATTTTCTTGTGGACTCCACTTGGCGCTTTCAACTCTTTTCAATGGTCTATAACCCCGCACAAGACGTGGCCACCTCCCTCTAAAGACTGGCTTCATCGTGGTTGGTGGTGAAACAATTCGATCTTGTTGTGTTAGTTCATGGCAGCCACCCTTCCAAATCAAGAAGCTCGTGCCACACCCATTAGCTTGGTGCATTCCAAATGTGGGCCCACACTTTCCTTTTAAAATTACTTGTAGGTCAAAACAATTCCTCATTTTTAATGTTTTAAGGCAAAACATTTAGTATGACATTGTAAATTAATTTTTAACATTGTATTTTGGCTTGTATTATGCCCTTCCTATGAGCGTCGAATACGGAAGGCGAGGTCGAGGGTTGTGAGAGGCTAATCCCCTCGCAACCAAAACAAAATATGCCTGAAATTTGATGTTGTTTCCAATGAGTACCAATACGATACCCTTTGCACTCATTTTGAGCACTTTTTTAATGCGTTTGTAATGTTTAGTGGAATTTTCCATCGGTTGGGAATCATTTTAATGCCATAATTTTTGAATCACACTCACTTTTGAGCATTTCTTTAGTTAAAGTTACATGATTTCTCACACATTACGTGATGCCATTTTCATTTTTGTAAACACACTGCTTTATAAAGTGTCGCATTCTAGGGGGGTTGATTATACTCTTGGGCTTTCACATGTAGACTCATTATCGGTCGAGTCTAACGTCCCGGCTTTTGTGCATCTTACATTTTACATCATGGAGATTTCTCTTTCCAGACTTTAGCATCGTAGGATCACTTTACAGCCTCTGCCACTTCTCACAGGGAGAGGGGACTATTCATCTTAGTGTGCTTCCATGGAACGTTACTTCACCCACGAGGGTCTTTTACCCTTCTTGCTTGGGCCAGTTCCTACACCCACTGATCATCATCATCTGGAGGACTTCCTTGACACTTGTGACCATGTCTTTGGTCACATGATGATGCATGTCTCCAGATCTCTCTAGTTTCACGTGGCACACTCAGATCCACCTCATTGTGTGTCTGAGCATCTTCGGTCCCTCTAGGGAGACCCTTCACATCTTTGCCACCACTGTTGCTACTTGTTCATTCAGTTGTCTCCTCCATTTTTCATGTGATGGCATTTCCATTGACATAGAATGGTTTGGTTCTACTTCTAACGACAAGGATTTTGCACCCAGTTCTGATGTAGAGAGTACTACAAAGGACTCTTCTCCTCTTTCTCTCACTATTCCAGAGAGTGTTGCCACATCCCACATCTCATCAGATATCGAGTAGTCTCATACTCAGTCTCACACCATCATTACACCAGCCTCCTTTCCACTTCCAGTGTGTGAAGCCCACTTCACTCCTCTACCTTCATTGGATGACTCATACCTATCTGACATCGCTCTTCTGTTTGTTGAGCCCCATCATTGGGATGAGTATCTTCCTGACCTTAGTCATCTTTTCACGTAGTTTACTTGTGATGCACTATAGGTCCCTCATCTATCTATAGGTGTTTTAGAGGATTTCATCATCTCTGTTGTTGGGAGTGCCCCTTATGGGATTCTTACCACTTCCACTTTTCTAGAGACCTTCATTGATCCACCCTCAGCTATGGATCCCTTTTATGTTGTCGAGGATGTTTTGTTCCCTTCACATCACTTGGACATCCTTTCTGCAAGTGTTCCTCTTTTCAACTGATAATTCTGCACTTGTGACATTACCTTTGGTTGCTTCGCACTCACTCACTAGACCTATGTCACACATCCATGTGCCGACTTCGAGTTCTTCGTGTTCTTTACCTTCATTTTCCTTTATGGAGTTGGTAGATTTCAAACATGTCATTTCTATCCTTCTTAAGGCGGGCATCTGTTTCATTGCGGGTGGCTCTTTTTCAATCCGTAGAGACGAGAGGATCGCGTCATCGACATTCTTCTAGGATACCTCCTAGAGCTGCAGTTCGATCCGTCCCATGGCATCTTCTCATTGCTCTCGTCTCCTTTTCTTCTCTCTTCTTCTTCTTTTCGAGAGATTGCCTCTTTGTACATGGGTACCCTTTCAGGCTCGCTATGGCCGAGACCAATCTTTGGCATCTTTCTTAGATTAAAGAGTTTTTTATTTTCTTGTGGTGGATGTTTTTCCCACTGGGTTTTCCTTCACCGCTTGGGACCTTTTTCTTGTGCATGGGTACCTCATCAAGCTTTGTGCCGAGACCCATTTCTCATTTCTAACTTGCCGCCTCATCCTAAGTTACGATGAAGGGGGGTGTTGGTGTGTATTATTTTCCACATCATTAAGTGATTCATCTCACTTAGGTGAGATCGTAGGTGCATGTGTCATTTAGGGGTCATTATGATATTCTCTTACGTGTCATTGCGTCGGCGCATTAGTGCGTCACCCGTCGGTGCGTTAGTGCATCATATGCATAATTGGGAGTTATACTTCTATTCAGGGAATGTAACTCCCCTCTCTACTCTAGTTGTCATGATTGCAAAGCACTACGGGTTACTCAACACCTCCTATATGTACACCCCATTTTGATCTATGAGATGGAGGAGAGTTTTATGGCTTAACTAGGTTCTACCCATGTTTCAAATCTTTGCATGCATTTTCGGTTGATGCTCGCTCCTCCCGAGGTCTCTTCACGCTATCGTTCACACGTCCGTTGATGTGCACATCGTCCCTCGTGATCCTCGCTTGCGATTTTTAAACCCTCTTTCGGTTTCACTTGTCATCATCAAAAGTGAACATTATAGTATAGTCAAACTTAATCATTTGTCATTAAGCAATGCAAGCGAAAAATAAAAGAAATATGAAAAAATCAATAAAGCATTTACACTATATACTATTACAATTATCTCGTTCTATCTCAACTTATTCATTAGCCTCACTTCTAGAGATAAATTTTATTATGATATGTCTTGCGTCCTCCTCCACTCATGAAAATTTGTTTCTTCCGACAAAATGCAAATACTAAAAATCAAACAAAAACAAACAAGTCCGATTCTCATAGCATAGGTTTAATTGTCTTCCTAGATCAAATCCAAAATTCATAATGGCTTTTAAGAGATTTCTTTATCGTAAGCACACATTCTTAACATAATTCATAGAATAGATAAGATCATGACATTAAACCAGGAACAAAACATTACACTTGTATAATAAATCTACTTAGATGAAGTGGGTGCTTTGACAAATTTTATCATTGATAGGATATTTCAACTTGTGTGAAATTTTTTTAGTTATATCAAAGATCACGACATTAAACGAGGATCAAAACATTACACTTGTATAATAAATCTACTTAGATGAAGTGGGTGCTTTGACAAATTTTATCATTGATAGGATATTTCAACTTGTGTGAAATTTTTTAGTTATATCAAAAGGCACAATCACATTCTTGTTAGCAAAAAAAGAATAATAGTAGGCCTCAATAAAACCCTGAAAAATATTAAGCTCATCTATGATGGAAGATAGTATACAATAACCATACCATGTGATTTGAAAAGTTCCACTTGCAATACATTAGAAACCACATACACTTGAAACACTCCTTTTGAAGATGTTGCTTGCTGGTGAAGGGTATCTTAATCTAGTATAGATATTTCATATCGGACGTAGATTTTCTAGAATCTCTAATATGATAAGTGATAGGAACAATGAGTTTTAATATTTTAATGAAAATAATAAAATGAGCCAAAAAAATTATTACATGCCAACTCTCCTTCGCAATTTTATTCCAAATTTTGAAACGTACGCATCACCTCATACACACACGTGATAATCTATTAACACACCAATTCAACCTTTAACGCAATTCTGGTCAATAATCAAATTTGAAGAAAGATGTTAATATCAATTTAACATTTAACGGTATTCTGGTCAAGCGATAATATATTACTGCCGTTAACATAATTTCCACAATGATTTTACTGTAAACTCAGTTAAAACTAGTTGATGTCAACATTTTTTTAGGGAAGGTAAGGCGGTTTCCCTTGACACTCACTCGAATTTTAGCCATATAAATACCCACGCACCCTCTCCTTAATCTTCATCTCGCATTCTGCATACTCCTGCAATTCAGACTTTAAAAAAACCTCAAGAAAAAAATAAACTAAAGAGAATTTGATAAGGGATTCAGATCTGATCATCTCAAAACCCCAATAAAAACAAGAAAATATAGAGAATTCAAACCGCTGAACAATTCTCAGAGAAGAAAGAATGCAGACCTCATCAGCTAACACATATGGTAAAGTGGAGAAAATATGAAATTCAAGCATTGTACCCATTTTCAAAATTAATCACGTGGTAATGTCGAGCTCCAAAAAGTTTCAAACATGTTCCTCGCACTCCCTCAACCACCTTTTGACTGTTAAATTATGGTTGTGGTCGTTAATTTATGTAGGTCGTTGAATTTTGTATGGGGCCGTATTAAATTTTTAAGCCCCTCTTTATTCACCCTCGCCAAAGCTGGTCCACGCGGCACCTTTCATTGTGCCCTCCTCCTTTTTACTTCCTACTGTTTTTTCTATACATGGGGCTCTATATATATATATATATATATATTGATTGAAAAGCATATCCATATAATAATGATGAAATGTACAATGCTAATCATACAAAATCGGGTGGAAAAGATCACACCCCACATGCAGAGCAAAAGTAGCCATAAAAAGGCTACGAGTGGCACATATTACATAATCATATTAAGATAAGCTTATCAATAAAAAAGTCGGAGCAAAATTTGTAGAAACCAAGCCAGGCATGGAGCTAGGCGGCGGTGGCGAACATGGAGGTAGGAGGCGATTGTGGGGGGCTCTTCGGATGGTCACCCCACCCACCAGAAGGGTTGGCGGGGTGTCAGAAATTGGCATCCAGCCGTCAGTCTGACGGTTGCTCCTCCTCAGTGCCCCGCTGGTTGGGCGAGATGGCTAAGGAGAGCCGAGGGAACTTGGATTGATCAGGCGCCTGCCACCCAGAACCGCCACCGCCCAGCCGGCCAAACACCCCTGGTGTGGGAGGAGCCCAAGAAGGAGGCGGAGAAGGACCCCGCCGAGGAGGGGAGGCGCTCTCGCCGCCCACGAACCGGACCCCGATCAAAATTGTGTCGCCCACGGGAATGGGAGCGGCGACCTTGTGAACGGGAGCGGCGATGAGGAGAGTCAGGCGGGACATGACTGACAACGACAAGGGGTGCTTCCCCAGTGATCAGCGAGTGCAGTGTTCCACCTCAATGCGAGACTTTCTCCGCTTGAACTTGGATTTGAAGCGAGACATTGGAAATAACAACCAGTTTGTTAGAAATAATAAAAGTTCTATCCACTGTCTCTTTGTTAAAAATAGCTGAATTTCTAGTTTTCCATATGTGATATAAAATAGTAGCCCTGAAAAGAATGCCAAATGTTGAAAAATTTCGCAAGAACAAAGGCTGGGTCCCCCAGCAGAACCATTTTCCACGTAAAGAACGTGGGCAGAAAAGGTTGAAAAAGGGTATGAATCCAGCGCTAAACAGGCTGAGCGTGGGGGCAGAACCAAAAAAGATGAAGAAGAGTTTCAATGTGGTTACAAAAAGGGCAACGCAATGGAGGAGCTCCCATAAGAATGAGGCATTTGCCCACAGGAAGCCCTTGGTGGAGAATACACCAAAGGAAGTGAGCAACTTTGGGCTCTATAGGAATGGCCTAGACAACCTGAAAGCGTTGTTTCCAACCAAAATCGGGTGGAATGCAAGCTCTAATGAGAATTGAGCTTATTGAGAGGGAGCTGCTTCTAAGCAAGAAGCTTGTAGCCCACTCGAGGTTTGTAATTTCTGAAGGGGGTGGCAGCGGGCCAATGCCAGTCAAACCACCACGGGCGCTGCGTATGAATACCAATTTTATGCAAATAATCACCAGGTATGAGCTCTTGTATTAGAGAAATGGCTTGTTTATCATTGTCATGAAGAGCAAATTTAGCTTTCAGGCTGATCCATGGAAGCCAATCCCTGGTGGTAGGACAGAAAAGGTCCTGAATAAACTTAACCCCTTTTCTGAAAAGATGCATACCCTTAAACTGCACTGAAAGAGCAAGCGGTTTCTCCTGATGTTGAAGAACTGGGTTCCACCATAAGCTGAGAGAGTTGAGAGAGAGCCCATTTTGGAAACCATCACCCTGCCAAAGTAGGTGGGGTTTGAGGAGCTCCCAAGCTTTCCAAATACTTTTAGCCACAAAAGAACCACCAATTTTAATAGGAACAGGGCAAAGCAATAAAGAATAGTAGTTCAAACCCTGCCATGCCTTCCGATTAAGAGGAGACCCTTGAGATATACAATGCCTGAGCAGAATTTTCCAAGATTCCTCACCTTCAAGGCTGAAAGAATCCATTTGCGCAAGAAGAGCAATCCCTTGCGAATTGTATGTTGATAAGGCCAAGACCGTTGTTGTTTTTGGGCGTCTGACAAAACATCCCAAGCAACCCTGTGAAAACCATGGTTCCCTTCAGAGTTGGCCCAAAGAAATTCATGCAGAATTTTTTCCAACCGATGGTAAGTAGCCTTAGAAGGAGCCCAACAGGAGGAATAGTAGACATGAGTGGCAGCGAGAACCTTGGAACAAACTTGAAATTTTCCAGCAAGAGACAAATGTTTGGTGAGCCAAAAGGAGATTTTTTTTTCAACTCGTTGAATCACATAATCCCAAAGGTCAGCAGGGGAGGCCATGAAGGCAAAGGGGATGCCAAGAAATTTAAACTGAACACCAGGTTCAATCCAGAGCCATTGAAATCCCTCTAACCAAGGAGGTTTGGGACCCACTGCCTGCCTGTAACATTGAGTCTTTTTCCATTGAATGGTAGAACCCGAAGCAAGACAAAAGGTGTCAAGACATTGCATAGCATTAGAAACAGAAGCCTCAGACTCAGCCAGGGTGAGAAAAGAATCATCAGTGAAATGACCATTAATCAGCTGCTGAGGAGAAGAAGGCAGATGAATGCCTTGGACTAAACCAGCATGAGCAGCTTTAGCAAGCAAATAGCTGAGACCTTCAGCAGCAATGACATATAGAGAAGGAGCAAGAGGGCAACCTTGTCGGATGGAATGATGAAGAGAAAACCACTCAGATTGTTGACCATTGATAGTAATACAGGCACCAACATCTTGGAAGAGCATATTAATAGAGCGGATGAACCGAGGTCCGAAGCCAATAGCCTGTAGCATGGAAAGAATGAAAGGCCACTCAACTCTATCATAGGCTTTCTCAAAATCAATTTTGACAAATAGAGTGGCTGAGAAGTCTGGCGCACATATTCCATGCCCTCCCAAACTGCAATAATGTTGTCCAAGATATATCTGTTTTTAATAAAGCCGGTTTGTTCACTCCTGATGATCAAAGGTAATAGGTTGGTAAGCCTGTTAGCCAGAGCTTTGGCAATAATCTTGTATGAGACATTGAGCAGAGTGATTGGCCGCTAGTTGGTGATAAGTTCTGGATCACCAGTCTTAGGTATGAATTTGATGTTACCTTGGTTGATCAGAGCTCCCAGAGTGTTGGAGGACATAGCTTCCAGATAGACCTGGTAGAGATCCGGACCAACAGTGGGCCACAAATCCTGGTAGAACTCACAGGGAAAACCATCAACCCCAGGGGCTTTATCAGAAGCCATCTGAAGAGTAGCTTCCTTCAAATCATCAAGCGTGAGAGGCCGATCACAGGAAACACGTTGAATTTCAGAAAGCTTGCAGGGAACAACCTCAATACATTGGAGGAGAGCAGCATCACGAGCCGGAGTAGCAGGCTGGGCAGCAAACACAGCGTGGTAGTGATGCACAAAAGCTTGCAGAATGTCAGGTAAAAGGGTAAGCCTTTGATTACCTTCCTTGATTGCTTTGATTTTGGTAAGAGTTTGATTAGATTTAAGAGAAGCAAAGAACTCTTTAGTAACTCTATCACCAATTCTGAGCCAGTGAAGTCTAGCTCGAACTTGAGCTCCTCTGGCCTTATAGTGCTCTTCAAGCTGCAGTTTATGTTTCCAATGAGCAGCCTGCACTTGAATGTGGGTGTTAAAGGGAGACAGATTAAGCTCTTGAATGGCTCTCGAGTATTCAATATGAGAGGCTTCATGAGCATTTTTTCAGAAAAAAGTAGCATGTTTCCCATAAAGCCGAAGAAAAGCAGTGGTGCGAGTGATGGCATGAGACCACCAATCAATCCATCCAATCCCATCAACTGGTCTTGGATCAAGATTCCAGATACGTCTGATGTAATCCAAAGTCTTAGGATGAGAAAGATGAGACGTATTCAAGTAGAACTGAGTGGATTTGGGCTTGGGACACTGAAAGTTCCATTGGAGCCCAAAGAAAATAGGCTTATGGTCAGAGACCAAAGCAGTATCCACTACCGAGACCGGGAGGCTGTGTGAAATATCAAAAGAGAACCATTGTTGTTCTGAAAGCAGAGCTCTGTCAAGGCGTTTATACACTCTGTCATCGCCAGCTCAAAAGTTAGACCATGTGAACCATGGAGTGGCAGAATTTGAGTGCTTGTGGTGGTTGGGATCAAATAAACAGAGCTTATTGCGCAAGTAAAACCAAGCTTCACGCTCCCCAGCACACCAACGCATAGGAAGCCTGCCCAATTTATCTGCGGGAGATTCCACCATGTTGAAATCACCACAAAGAAGCCAGGTAGCAGAAGGCAAGTGATCAGCCAGCCACCGCCAAAAGGAAGAGCGCTCCGAGGCATCATTGGAAGCATAAATGTTTGCCAGCCCAAGAATATGACCGTCAAAATAAAAAGGGTCCACACCACCCGATGGGTGGGGTCAGAGCCCCACGATATGATATTGGAGGTGAGGTCAGGACTTAAAAGAGTGACAACACCACCTCGACCATTATCATGCGCTGACATCTGGCAGAGAGAACCAGGCCAGATGGTACACATAGCAGAAGAAAGATGGAAGCCAGTGATTTTGACTTCCTGCAAACACAAAACCTGAAACTTTTTAAAATACTTACAACTGTCTCTGACAAGATATCTGCGAGTCAGATTAGTGAGCCCCCTGACATTCCATGAGTAAACAATCATGGAGAACTATCAAGGTGCATGGTTTCCTCCTCGAGGCTGGATAATGCTCCAAAATGGTTAGAAAAAGCAACTTGCCGTGTATTCCCATGCAAATAGTCTCCAAGCTCAAACTGCCTAAAATTCCTCATCAGAAGGAGGGGAGGGACTTCGTGAACGGCGTAGGGCTGATTTTCTCTCTGTTGGAACAGTCAAACCACCGGCAGTGTTATCCATGAGGCTTGAGGGTTCGGAAATCGAGGGGTGTGAAAAAACAGGTACCGATGGGTGGGAACTAATGACAATAGCAGCTTGAGGAGTCCGGGAGATGGCAGATGAGGGTTTGGGAAGGGTCGCAGTGGACGATTTCACAGGAGCAGAAGCGGAGGCATTCACCAGTTTATAAGTGGCAGCTTGGGGTTTATTGCGAGCCGAAGGTTTACGGCCAGTGACGGTGGTCCATCCATCAGAAGGGGGGGTGTTGGATTTAGGGTTGGTCGGGGGCTTTTCAGCAATAGCCGGAGAGTTTTGTTGCATGAGGGGACAATCCTTGATCATATGATCGGCGGATTGGCACCGAAAGTAGGTGTTGGGCAGGTTAATATAAAGCACCTTCTGTGTAAAGAAAGTATCCCCCACCTAGATGTCAAGGGTATCCTTAAGGTCCTTTGAGAGATCAATTTCCACACAAACTCGTTTCTGGGGTCGAGCTGAGTAAAATTTGGGTTGTTCATGGCAGATGAGATGACCCAAGGGTTTGACAAGCTTGTCAATAAATCCCCATAGAGGCAACGGCGGACCTGGAAATTCAATCCAAACAGAAATCTTGAGTTTGGCTTGCTCGGAGACTTGAAAGTCCCGAGTCCAGTGGGAGAATACCACAAGGGTGTTACGAATAAACTAGGGACCATGGTTGATGACAACTTTGCAATGCTCAGCATTAGCAAAGCGAAACAGAAAAAAACCCTTGGTCATATTCTGAACTCCTTCAACTTTGACGCCATGGGGTTGCCAATGGTTATGAATCCATTGACGGAGGATGCCTTCCGGGGAACTCGGCCCACAAAGTAAGCAACAAGAGAAAAAGATTCAAACCAGTTGCATGCTTTATCAAACGCAGGTAAATCAAGCACAATATCGGGGAAGGAGTATCAAAATCCTTACCTCGTCGAATACCTTCGGAACAAATTTCCTCGCTCTTTTCGGCGCCATTGTTGTCCAGAGCTCCTGCATTAAGACCAACATCAATAGATGCATGGCCCGAGGAGGTGGTCATTATATATACCGCCCAAGGGGCGGGGAGGCGATCAATACAAAATTAATGCAGATATTCCCACCTGGATCAGAAGATCGGCGGTGTGATGCTATGGCGGCGTACGGCAAGCCGAGCATTCACTGCGCAAAAATCGCAGAGCCTAAGAAAACCTAATTCCAGCCCCAAAACCATTTTAGCACAATCAATATATTTTTTAATATATGCTACTATATATAAATTATTTGGGGTCCATTAATTTTTGGGGCATTTTTTTGCAGAAAAGGATAAGTATATTTTTATATACATAAATGTTTTAAATGGTAAAAGGGGAGATAAAAATAGATATGCATCAACAGAAGAAAGTGATGGAAAATGAAAAAGAGAGCCTCAACTTAGAGAAAATAGAGAAAGAGAGAGAAAAATAGTGTGTAGCAGTAAAGTCGAGAAGAAAAAAGGGGAAATGCAGAAAAATAAATAGAGAGCAATAATTCGAGAAAGAGGGAATTTTTCGTAAAAAAAGAAAAAAAAATTGGACACAAGAATAGAAATAAAACCGAAAATAGAACAGCAACTCTGAGATTGTAAAAGATTTTTAAATCGAAAATAATATATATATTGTGTGTGTTTTATTTTTGTTTCTGGTTGTGGTTTTCCCTTACTGGTTGCGTTTGGTAATAAATTTTTCCAACAGGTTTTAGGACCAAGCAGAAGAAAATTGCAGCATTTTACATTCATTCGGGGCAGGTCCTAGAGAACCCAATGGGTGATTCGATTAATTTCACATGAGTGCAATAGTAGAGCTCCTATGCGATCCCGACCAACAATGTTGTCTCGTAACATCAAAAAACTGAGAAACCTTCGAATAGTGTGTTGGGTCCGTCAATGGCGATGCAAGAAAGGAGGTTACCATAGATACCCTGGACATCCTGCCAAAGCTGTTGTCGATAGTTGATCTCTCACCTGTGCCGATGCAGTCTCATTATTTTGAATGATTTTCAAGAATAAAGAGCTCGAATGAGAAGGAAATGAGCTGAGAAGGTTGCGAGCTATTGACTTCATGATGGATACAAGTCAATATAATAAGGTTACAAGAAGTGAATATTTTTAATGCCTACAAAGAACATTTGATGTGTACATTAAATAAAAAAATTCTTAAGATAATGAAGACAATTATGAGTTTACACATAGAAATAAGTAGATATCACAATTTTTCTTGCATCAACAAGCCAAGTGAAGTGAAGGGATAACGGTTAAAAGATAAAAGATCTTGCAAAGAGATATTATACCTCTCCAATCTTGGAATGTTGAAAGGAACTCCATACGTAAGATCATTACATAGATAAAATTGAGGAAGGCATGATGAATCGCTTAATTAAATGTAACACGTAATAGCATAATGGTCCCCCTTGCCTAGAGGAAACCCATGTATTATTCGCAGGATCAACAAATCCATCTATCATGTAAATGAAAGTTATTATCCAAAACTTACAGTACCTGAGGAATCCACATTTCCAACAGTTTAGCAGGCATGCTCACTGGAGATGAATGAATACTAAATTTCTATCACACCGACACCTACATTTGAGCAGGGAAACAATTGTATATTGATGGTCGTCTGCCTATATATATATATATATATATATATATATATATATGAGTTTCTGACCATTGATCTGAACATCCAAGTGAGTGCATCCCACTCTAAAAATGGCTATTACCTAAATATGGGATAAATAAATAAATTGAGATAAAAACCATTCGACGAAAAAATTGCACAACATTAAAAATTCGTATATGGGCTAATTTTTTAATTTGTCGCTTCTTTTATAAATTATATTTTTGTATGAAAACATGGGATCAAAATGGAGTGGATGTTTACATGTCGGTCTTCTAGTCCAAGGAAAATACGTGGAAAAAAATATGACCTAGTTTTTGCCCTTATTTCTATTATGTCATTTTTTTACTTTTCTATTTTTTAACTATTAGCTAGGTGAATAATATTTTGAAATGTTTTCTAGTATTTAACTTTGAGCTAGTTAAATAAAATTAGATAAGACATAGTTTTCTAAAACAAAATTCCCTAGGCACCTGAATCATACAAATAATCATGATGCTTGATACAAAGGAAACTCATATCACACGTCATGAAAACCATGACTATACCCACACACTCCAAGACAAGATCCAATAATATATAAAAACCAAGGGGAGCATCAAGCCTCGAGACATAACAATGTCTTACAAGACTCACAAGAGTACGCATAACTCATAACATCAACTCCACACATCACAAAACATCGTGAAACAACTCAAGATATCTCCAAAACTAAGAGAACAAAACTCCATATACCTCGAAAAGAATCACCAAACAACTCCATATACCTCCCAAAAGAATGAATCATAGTGCCAAAACCAAGCCGGGTCGCTCAACCATATTGCCCCATCAAAAATATAAGGTCACCAAATCATAGATTTCCATCAAGAATATCAGGTCACTCAACCATAGAGTGTCATCGATAACATCAGGTCACTCAACCATAGAGTGCCATAAATAATATCGGGCCACTCTCCCATAGAGCCCCATCTCCTTTCTCCATTTTATGAGGTCGGGTCACCCTATGGCATTGGGTACGTAGAGCCCCGTCACCCCTAACCCAAGTGACATAATAACTCGTTGTTCAACAACCCGCTACTAGTATATAACTCCTTGGAGTGTACCACCATACAATGAAGCGAGACCATAGATTCAACCACTCCATGGTGAATCACATGCTCCTATTCCAACACATTATGACATTAGAACCAACATAACAATCCATTTCAAATGCCAAGTGGCAAAATCCTACATTACATTGTCTTTTATTTAATAATGTGCACAAATATGTGCACTCTACTCCTAGTCTAGTGACTTGCATTGATATTGTTATGTTGGATAACATTCAATATTGGTATTAGTATCTTATCATCTCGTAGTTGGTGTTCTGATAGGGTGTCATGTAACTATCCATATGAAATTGTCTAATATCTATAAATATTACAGCTCTTGCATTGTTATGTAATCTGATTTCATGATCAATAATATTTGTGAGGCTTCATACGATCCCTCTTTGGTCATTGCAATCTTATTCTATTCTATCATTTGGTATCTAGCTATACCATTATTATCATTTGGTATCGGATAGCATTCTATCAGTAGTAATTACATGCAGGTTGAAGAGGAGCACTATTGGAGAGGATCCATTGGAGAAGAAGATCTGCATCGAAGGAGAGCCATTGAAGCATCCATGACCTCCATTCCTTCCAAGCATCCCTCGGCTAAAATTTGACCTATCCACTTATTTGGAAGGTAATTTTTTTTTATTAGTCATTGGCATAGCCAATTGATCCACATATTGGCGGAATATTTCAGATTTGGAGATATTTCAGATTTGGAGATCTTTAAAAAAAAAAAAGGAGAAAATCTTGAAAAAAATTAGATCTTGAAAAAAAAAAAAATTTGTGAAAAAAAAAAGATCTTAAAAAAAAAAAAAAAGGAAAAGATCTTGAAAAAAATTTTTGCAGATCTAAAAAAAAAAAAAAAAAAAAAAGATCAGATCTAAAAAAAAAAAAAAATCAGATCTGAAAGTGGAGGTGTGAAGAATTCGGGAGCAAAGGTTGAAGCAGTCCCATCAACAAAATTCCAGCAGATAGCTCTTAGAAAAAAGGACGTAACTTTTTCATACAATGTCAGATTGATGTGCCATTTTTTTTTTCTGGAAAGATAAGAAGGAGAGCGCACAACTTTTCAGTTTACATCATCTTCAGATTCGGCCTCTACATGTGACGAAAAGTCTGTACAAGTCGGATCATTTTTTTTCGAAAAAAATCAGATCTAGCTGGTAAATTGGTAAGATCTCAAAAACCAAGATTCCGATTCTTCTGAAATTTTGTGGGTTTCAAGAAAAATATTGTATGATGCTTTGTCAAAATTTTAGAAAAACCCAGATCACGGTTTGTGAGAAAAGGTGAAAACAATATTCAGATTGTTTGTTTGGATCTTGGGAACAAACAGGTCAGCGGTTCAATTCCCACTCTCTCCATATTTTTTATTAAATTATTTTTTTTGAAAATTTGGAGAAATTAATAAATTTTGGGAGATTTCCAAATTTAGAAGCTCACCAAACACATTTAGAGCCACCGCTAAATTTAGCGGAAAAACACCTATTGGGGGTAAAAAAATATTTTGGCCTAAATTGTGTATTTTGTGATTCTAGACCCTTTTTTCTAAAGAGGGGGGACACAAAAACTTCATTTTGATGTACTTTTGGAGCATTTTGTACTAATCTTGGTGCATAAAGTGAAAAAAAAAAAAAAAAAAAAGTGCAAATTTTTTATTTTATGTTTGGTTCTATCACACGAGATCTTTGATCTCATAGCAGTGTTCGGTATATACGGTGCCTCAGGAAGCGCTTACGGGTGATGCCATCGTGACTACTACTGCACTTAACGCCTAACACAATTTACCTAAACATCGTCTAGGCATCGACCCTATAAAATCGACGGGGAGTAATAAGGACACAATACACACACATTTGAGCCCTCCCATCCGTTTGTGCTTGCACAAACCCCTCTCCGTACTATCTAAGTACCACGTACTAAATTCTTTCACGTGCGTTAACACCTCTTTCCGTCTTGTGGGTATATTGAAAGGGTGATCTTCTTCCACGTACTATGGGTATATCGGAAGGAGCGTATATAGAAAGGTTTGGTATATCGGCTTTGACGGTATATTGAGAGGAGACCATAAACACAGGTGATAAGAGCCTTACCCTTTGTCGAAAATTCGAGTTTCAAAATTGATTGCGAAATGGGTGCACAAGCACCAAAGTTCTTCTTGCCAATTCACAACTACTTAGAGGAGACAACTATGCTTTGCATGAAACCGAAGATCAAGATGTTACTTGAGTTTGAAGACCTATGGACAGTTGTAGATGGAAAAACAACAAGATCACTTGATGATGGAAGACAACAAGTTCAATTTGATAGGGCCAATCAAAAGGCCAAGTTGATCATCTTGTTTAGCGTAACAGACGATGTGCAACCCCACATTAGAGATGCCACATCGGCCAAGGATGCATGGGATAAGTTGAGCACGATCTATGAGGCAAAAAACAAGAATGCCATCCTCGACCTACTATCACAACTGCATACTCTCAAGTTCAAGCACAATGAGAAGGTTGAAGTTTTTTTGAGACGAGTTGCTACTTTGAGGGCATCTCTATTGGCATTGGGAAAAGAGATAAGTGATGAAGACCTCGTACCAATTGTGTTGCGAGCACTTCCTCCTTCTACTAGAATCTTTGTGACAACTATCAATCATATGAGTGAACACACGAGTCACCTTTGAGAAGTTGGTCAATCTACTCCAACAAGAAGAGGCAATGAACAACAAAGATCATGAAGATGAGCAAGCACTATCTTCCAATCATAAAGGAAAGGGAAATTTCAGTCCAATCACAAGAAGTCCCAACAAAATCAAAGTCAACAAAGGGACCAAAGTCACCAACACCCAAGAAGTGTCCCATTTGCAATAGAGGGGGACATGACATCAAATATTGTTGGTACAATTCCTACAAAAAGGGTTCATCAAGCAATTCAAAACCCAATAACCAACAGGGTAACAATAATTCAAATAAAGGGAAGTCCAACAACAACAACAATCAAGGGCAAAAAAATGGTAATTGGCAAAGAAAACCCAAACAACAAGGGTACATTGCCGAACATGAGGATGATTCAGATGAAGGACACCACATGTATTCTACTCAATTTGATGAAGAAACCAAGTCCACACAAGATATCTGGTATGTTGACTCGGGTGCAACTCGACACATGACTGGACGTAAGGATTGGTTCTACACACTACGTGACTCACCTAACAAGAACCATGTGTCATTAGGTGATGACTCATCATACAATGTCAAGGGGATTGGAAACATTTCACTACCTCTTGGAAAGCATAAGACTGCAAAATCACAAATGTATTGTATGTACCTGGGTTGACCAAGAATTTGCTATCAGTTAGTCAACTCCTTGATCACAACTTGAAGTTGGATTTTGATAGTAATAATGGAGAAAAAGTGTGCTTGATAAGAGATAAGTCAAGAGGTTCCAAGATTGTAGCAAGAGCCTCCAATGTGGGACGCATGTTCCAACTTGATTTTGTCCACAAGGATGATCAAGCTCTAGTGGCCAAAGACACACAATCTACAGAACTATGGCATCGCAGATATGGTCACATCAGTTTTGGCTATCTCCAAACACTTCAAAAGGGCAACATGGTGAAAGGATTGCCTACACTCAAGCACAACACTGACAAGTGTCACAATTGCCTAGCTGGAAAGCAACACAGAGTACCCTTCCAGAAGAACACATATAGAGCTAAGGGAAAGCTTGATTTGGTGCACACTGATCTTTGCGGGCCCATGCAACCAAGTCATTCTGGATGTCAATACTTCATGCTTTGTGTTGATGACTACTCAAGAAAGATGTGGATATATTGTCTAAGAAAAAAGAGTCAAGCCTTTGAGACATTTCAGAAGTTCAAAGCACTTGTTGAGAATGAAGTTGGTCGCAAGATCAAAACTCTCCGCTCAGATCGAGGGGGGGAATTCACAAGCAATGAGTTCAAGACTTACCTAGAAGCTCATGGGATTCGTCGAAAAATGCCTCCTACTCACACACCACAGCAAAATGGTATAGTTGAGAGAAGGAATCGTACTATCATGGAAATGGTGCGATGTATGATTGATGACTCAGGTTTAACAAAGACATTTTGGGCAGAAGCTGCAAGAAGCTGCGATCTATTTGTTGAATAGAGTGCCCACAGTAGCTCTTGAAGGAGTGACACCTCAAAAGCATGGTCAAATCGAAACCATCAATTGCACACCTAAGAGTATTTGGGTGTAAAGCTAGCATGCACATACCCAAGAAGAACAGGGAACAAGTTGGATATGAAAGCTGAGAAAAGCTGATATTCATTGGATACGGTGAAGAAGCACTTGGGTATAGATTATGGGATCAAAAGCAAAGAAAGTATACACAAGTAGGGATGTTGAGTTCTTTGAGAAGAAACAAGCGGATGCTCCACTCAACGACTCAACAAACATGCGAAATACACCTCTTGTGAAGACAAAATTTGATGTTCCCACTTGAAGATGACAGGTGATGAATTGGATGATGGTGAAAACTTGGATCCACCACAAGCCATGGAACAGCTAAGAAGTTACCTAAATGGTATACTCAATTAATAAGAGATGCAAATTTGGATGAAGCACCTAGCACATCATCCAATCTGGACCTAGAACTCATAGTCAAGCTCGTGAAGAGGTCAATTATGCCCTAATGAGCGAGTTGTTGAAACAGTTGAGCCATCTACGTTCGGGAAGCCCTACAATCAAAAGCTTGGAAAGATGCCATGGATTGAGTATCGATCGGTGATGAAGAACAACACATGGCAACTTGTCGACCTTCCACCGGGAAGAAACCCATTGGATGCGAGATGGATATTCAAGACTAAGTACAAATCAGATGGGACTATTGACAAGTATAAAGCAAGGCTTGTAGCAAAGGGGTATGCACAACAAGAAGGCATTGATTATGAGGAGACATTTGCTCCCACAACCAAGATCAAGACAATCAGGATGATCTTTGCTCTAGCTGCACAATTTGGTTGGAAAGTCCACCAAATGGATGTGAAAAGTGCCTTTCTTAATGGAGATTTGCAAGAAGAAGTCTATATGACTCAGCCAGAGGGTTATGTAATACCAGGAAAAGAGATGATGGTATGCAGACTCATAAAATCTCTATATGGCCTAAAACAGGCACCCCGGGCATGGTACATCAAAATTGATGAGCATCTCATAAGTCATGGATTCGAAAGGAATCCTTATGACCCCAATCTCTACCTCAAAAAGCAAGGGGGGGAGATTGTCATTGTGGTTGTTTATGTCGATGATCTAGTCATTACAGGTAGTTTTGTGAAGATGATCGATGCAACAAAGAAGGATTTTAATCGATCGTTTGACATGACAGATCTCGGGCTCATGCACTATTGTCTTGGGTTGGAAGTATGGCAAAAAGAGAATCATATCTTTGTGTCACAGTTGAAATACACCAAGACAACGCTCGAGAAATTCAGGATGATGGACTGCACTCCTATTGCTACACCTATGGAAGCGAGACTTGAGTTATCTCGTTCGATCCATCACCACCGGTGAATGCAACTCTCTATCGGTGAGTTGATCGGGAGTCTCATTTACGACATATACTAGACCGAGATATCAACTTTGCGATCAGCTATTTATCACGCTTCATGCAAGAACCAAAAATATGTCATTGGAAAGCAGAAAGAGAATACTTGAAGATATCTAAAGTGTACAGTTGACCTTGGTCTAGAGTACAAGAAAGAATGCGAAAACTTTTCTTGACGGATATTGATTCGAGATCATGCAGGAAACATGGATGATAGGAAGTCAACATCAAGCTTCGTCTTCTTTATGGGATCTGGACCGATATCATGGGGAAGCAAGAAACAGAACTTTGTTTCTCGCTCTTCTACAGAAGTAGAGTATCGAGCTGCAGGTGAAGTTGTTTGTGAAGCAATATGGCTACGCCAAATATTGGAAGGAATTGGTCTACCACAATAAATCTACTCCAGTATATGTTGATAATGAAGGAGTTCTAAAGCTTGTTCGCAATCCAGTATTTCATGAGAGAACCAAGCATATTGAAGTACAGGTTCATTTCATACGCGAGCATGTCTTGAAGCACAACATACAGCTCCATTTCTGTCCTACAGCTGAACAGAAGGCAGATGTTTTCACTAAGTCACTTGCACGTGACAAATTCACACTGTTCAGAGAGTTCCTCTCCACTTCATTGGAAACTATGCAAAATTAAGGGGGGGAATGTTAGCATAATTTAGCATAGGCATATTTATTGCATTTTATTGCATTGTCTTTTATTTAATAATGTGCAACATGTGCACTCTAGTCTAGTGACTTGCATTCAATATTGTTATGTTGGATAACATTCAATATTGGTATTAGTAGTAATTACATGTGCATGTGAGATGGGTCTTATCATCTCGTAGTTGGTGTCTGATAGGGTGTCATGTCTATCCATATGAGGCTGTCTAATATCTATAAATATTACAGCTCTTGCATTGTTATGTAATCTGATTTCATTTAATATGGTTGACCACATGCTTAATTACTCTAGCTTCATTATCCTAATAGTTTAAAGGTCCTTTAATTAAATTCCTACAACATACTAAGGATTGATAAAGACATAACACCCCTAGGCAATTAAATGGCCCCACTCACCCATCTACACATACCCTTAAGGATTTTAAATTAAACATTTAAATGTATTTCTACCTAAAAAAAGTAGGGTCAATCCTCCACCCTTGGATCAAATCCATCTTGGCCACTAGATCCTAGGGTTCCAACTTAGCCCTAAAATCGTTATGAAATTCTATGAAGAATTTTTCTCATTCTATTCTTCTTATTTAGTCTATTTCCTTTTCGTTGAAAACTGTAGGTTGGAGAAGAGAAAGCCATGAAAGCAAAGGAGGAAGAGACATGGAGGATTCTATATGGATATTTAGTCTAGGCTTATTTTAGATTTAGTTTTATTTATGTAATATATTTCATTGAAGGATTGGGAGGGATTTCCTCGGCCAATCTGGTTTTTATTTCAAGTTATTTGTGTATTGAGTTTTAAATTTGGGGCAAACCCTACCCCATTGTTTTAAATGAAAAATATTAGTTTTAAATCCACCATTGTACATTTTAGTGATCCAATCCATAATATTTTTCATTGTTTTATTTTCTATTAATTATAGGTTTAATTATACGAGTGAATCGGTTAAATTGCACGTATATGCAAGGATCCACAAAGTTTTGTCATAAGTGACAGAACCACCACCTAGAGAAGACCGGCAGTCCTAGGACCGTGACCCTTCTTGGGTGACAAATGGTGGACCACCGCACTACTTTTTGAGAGATGGTTTTGAGACCGCAACCTTAACTTGAGTGGTGGTTACGTGACCACTTCTCTACACAGGGCAGCGAGATCTTGTTTCTGAAAAATAGAACCTTAATGCCGAGATTTTCACAAAAACTTAAAGTTACTAAAAGATGTAAAAATGCATTCTAAGTTTGTTTTTGTTCATTTCAAGGTCCGTTTGAGATTTATTGCTCTCTAATTCATTTCTTTGTTAAATATATTCATTTTAAAATAGTTTTCATCTCTAATAAAGTTAATCTATTTACAAGAATAATTTCCATTTACTTAACTAGATTCTTCTTCCATTACAAGAGAAAAAGGGATTTAAATCTAGTTCATTACTTTGTCATTTCCTTGCTATAAAATCAACATTTCTAACTGCATATAATATAACTTTTTTTCCTCTTTTTTTTTAATACAATGTACATACATTAAACAAATATAAAACAACTTTATTTTCCATACAATGTGATTTTGTATACAAGTTCAACTTCTTACTATATCTATTTTTCCTTATTTCCTATTTACAACAACCCAACTATTTGAATGTAAACTCTCGTTTTCACATTGTAACTTCCAATTAAACTTTTACACTATATATCCATTTTGTTCATTTCTTTTTCCTTATTAAATATTAATAATAAAATAAGTCTACAATGTAAGTAAGCTTTCTTTTCCATTTCACAACTAATTCACACAAATATACAATACACTTCTATAGCCACAATGAAAAACAATATGCTTCTTCACAAGATCAATACAATATTCTTCACTTGATGTGGGAAGTCATACAAAATGTAAATACAAGAATGAAATACATTACTACAATTTATTCCACTCTAAGTGGTTAAAAAAAATACTAAGGGAGTTTCACATGGTCACCAACAAGACTCCAAGCTCCAACACCAACAAGATAGCTCCTTGAAGAATTTTCTTGATTCACAAAAAAATAGGGGGAGAGGCAATGGTCTCCACCCAACCAAGATATCCAATGGAGAAAAGAAGCAATCCTCTTCATTAGACCCCAAGCCCCAACCACTTTACAATGGCAGAGATTTTAACTCATGGAAACTAAAAGCTTCCACAATACTTAGCAAATAGTTTCACATCCATACCATTCACAATCAACACAACAATAATCAAGAAAAAAAAAATCAACAAAGCAACAATATAATTAGGCTTATCAAGAAATACGAAAGAGTAAGACCTATAGGAGGCCACTTATGCCTCCCAATGGGAATGGGTTCCCACCTAAAATCCTCTAATGCATATCACATATCCCATATAAACTCTTATGCCTCCCTCAAGTACCTATTTTACCTCCATATATTGTTATGCCTCCCTAAATCTCTTATGCCTCCCTCATAACAAGAACAAGAAGAAATGCAAGCATTCCTCATACAAGGTGGGGCACCCAACCTAAACTCCCTCCACAAAAGGGTAATATCTTATGCCTCCCTACATGAAAACTCACCATACTATCCTCCTCCTCCAAAACTTGAGAAATATAACCGCACCCTACAAAAGAATTCTAAAAGGAAATTAACAATCAACACAACATATAAACACATAATAAAAGACATAATTTAAACAAGGTGAAGCTCCTACCTCTCCATAGTAGAGCTTGTTCCAAGAATGAAATTCCAAGCTCCTCCAAAAACCAAGCAAGCATCCACAAAGCTCCAAAAATCCACAAGCTCTCCCAAGAAACTCTAACTCTCCAAAATTCAAGAGAAAAATGATCAAGTAACCCCCAAACAAGCAAAATGATTTCAATAAATAGAGAAAGGAGAGGGAGGGATGATGTGGCTCCAAGTAGGATGCCACCTCATTTCCTCTCCACTCCACATCACCTTAGTCAACCTCATATTCCAATGCACAATTAATAAGTGGTTGAAGGAATGACAAGAAACTTACACACTCCATCTAAGCCCACTCCCCCTAAGGAAAAAATTAAATACTTGAAAGAAAGTGCAATTAACATTTCACCTTTTTATCTTCCCAAAACACCTAATAAGGCCTAAATTTGACCCAACCCATAGGTAGGGTTGGCATAGGCATTTAAGAGGTGTGGGACAAGTTTGACTTGTCCCACAAGCTTCCAAATTTGGCCTCTAAGGCCAAATTCGAGTTTCCCATGAAGGGTAGAGTGTATTACACTCAAGACTCAAGCATACAACACTCAACACAAAATCCAAGAGTAAATCAAGTCTAATAAATGAACTCCTTTTTGGTCACATCTTTAATTAGTTTAGGAAAAATTAAATTAGTTTAATTAAGACACTTCAACCCATGAATAATAAACGGGTAAAAATATATCTAAAAATTGAAATAATAAAACAAGTAGATGTTATTACTTAAAAGAAAAAACATACTAACAACGTACAAAAAGAAATTAAAACAAAACAACTCATGACCCCTTGGTCACAATTCTCCCCTAACTAAATAATTCTAACATATACACAATTACATGTTGTCATGGTGACCCTAGTCGAATTATTCTCGAATTCCGATGTGGTTAGTCTCCAATCCCCCCAATGTTGTTGTGAATATAATTATACCTGCAAAACAGAGAATACCTCCTTTAGCCTCGTGGCCACATTAAAACATCCATGCCAAAATATGTAATATAAATATAAAATTATCTATATATGTATTAATATCATCTATGGAAATACAATATAACTTACAAATTTCTAGCAACATTTCTATCCAACGTTTCATCCATGTCAAAATGATCACAACGTTAATTTAAGTACCAAATCCTACTCATGGCAACGAAAGTATATCACATGTCAAAAATAGATATATAAATTACACTATCCTCAACATATCAATATCAATGTCAAAAGTCTCTAATAATCCACATGCATCATATATGAATCAAATCATCAACTGTATAGTATATCTAACATCTAATATCATGCTTTGAATAAAAAAGCTACAACCATGTCCATAAGTGTAGTCAATGATATCGAAAGAAATAAACAAAAAGGTCTTGAAGGGAAGTGGGCACTACATCCTGCTCCCCTTAGACTCAACTTCCTCCCCGGGTCTCTGGAATAGGTGTGTAAACTGCACTCGTAGAAAAGTAGCATTATTCCATATAGCCACAGCCTCATCATATCCATCCCACTGTACCCAAACTTGGTCAATCTCTCTACCCGAAGGCCGAGGGTCGTGTGCTCTATAATGCGTATGGGCTCCACCATCACTTGCCCCCGATCTTGCACGTCTGAATGCGGTCCAATCTATCACATGAGAAGGGTCGAAATATATCTCCTAAGCATAGAAATGTGAAACACATCATGGACATGAGACATGCTAGGTGGCAATGCTAGATGATATTCCAGGGACCGATGCGCTCCAAGATCTCAAAGGGAGCCACAAACCTAGGAGAAATCTTAGAACCTTTTCTGTAATGGATAGGGATATTATGCGGTCTGACATAAAGAAACACCTTCGTGCCCACCTCTAAACTATGATCTGTCCTATGCTAGTCCACATATTTCTTTTGCTTGTCCTGTGCCTCTTACAATCTCTATCCGATAAATGTAACTGTTGCTCCATATCCCGAAGTAATTCTAAGGCGTTTCCCGCACTCTCTCGCCATATAATTCTTGAAAAGGATCCATGCCTATCGAACTCGAAAACTATTATTGTAGGAAAAATCCACTAAATATATACACTCCTTCCATCTTGATTTGCGATCCATCACGTACACCTTAAACATGTCCTCTAGGATCTAATTCACCCGCTCACTTTGTCCATCTGTCTCAGGGTGATATGTTGTGCTGAAATTTATCCTCATCCTGAGAGTATGCTGCATGGTGGTTTATAAATGGGAAGTGCACAAGGGATTGCGGGTCATGCAAATGATCTTTCGTGGAATCCTACGCAATCTAACAATCTCATCAAGATAGACCTGTGACACTACACTAGCTGTGTAGGTGGTCTTCACCAAATAAAAAGAGCCACTTTCATCAATTTATCCATCGTGACCATGATGGCATTGTGGTGGTAACTCGATGTCAGTAGCCCAACAATGAAATCCATGGAAATGGTGTCCCACTTCCAATCCGGTAAAGCATGCGAAAAGATAAGACCATCTAGATGCTAATGATCAACCTTCACCCTCTGACACTCTAAAAAACGTGACACAAAATGAGCCACGTCTCTCAAATTCCTCTCCAATGGTACAACTGTCTCAAAGTGGCGTGCATCTTCTTCACCTCGGGATGGGTTGAATAAGGTGCATGATGAGGCTCTGTCAGAATGTCCTATCTCAAGTCTCCATCCATAGGAACATATATCCAACCTCTGTGTTTGAGAAGACTATCTACCTCTAATGAAATTCCATCAAATATCCCCTCAAATGGCCTCTAAGACTCAATCTCTACTCTAGTCAAATGTAGAAGATGCCATGAGGAAGTCAGTTGTAAAATCCTTCTCCATAAATCTATACCCACCGAAGTACCGATAACCACATCCCTCCGTCTTCTCGGGCATCTACAACAACATTCTCCTTCCCCTTCACATGCTCTATTTCCATATCATACTCACAAAGAAACTCCATCCAACGTGGCTAATGAGCATTGAGATTGAGCTTTGTGAAGAGGTGACGAAGACTCAAGTGATCAGTCCTGAGTGTAAATCTTTGGCCAAGAAGAAAATGTCTCCACCGCACTAAGGCCTGCACAACTACCGCAAGCTCAACATCATTATTTGGATAATTGAGCTCATAAAATTTTAGTTTGTAAGACTCAAAAGTAACTACTATTCCCTCCTGTATCAACACACCTCCAAGTCATGCCAAAGACTCATCTATACAAACATAGAACTCACCTTGAGGATCTAGTACTCGTAATAATATGTGCTATTGTAAGGAATTATTTTAGTGTCCTCAAAGGCCTACTCACATCCATCTAGCCAAACAAACTTATTCCCTTTCTGCTGAAGGGAAGTGATGGGGTTCATAATACGATAAAAGTCTAGGACAAATTTGTTGTAATATCCTGTCAAACCCATGAAGCTGTCCACCTCATTCACACAAGTGGGTGCTAGCCAATCCATGATATCTCAAATATTGGAAGGATCAACAGCAATACCTTCCCTAAAAATGATGTGGTCTAGATACCGCACCTCTTTACGAAAGAACACACACTTCTCTAGGTTCCCGTAAGGATGTTTCTCACAAAGACACAGAAGAACCCGGAAAAGATGCTCCTCATGCTCTTCACATGTACATGAGTAAATAAAAATTTCATCAAGGAAGATGAGATCAAACCAATCTAGGAAAGTCCTAAATACCCCATTCATCAAACTCATAAACACTACGGGGCATTCGTTAAATTGAAAGGTACCACTTTGAACTTGTAGTGGCAATATCTCATACAAAACGCGGTCTTATGAATGTTTTCCTCCGTAATCCTCATCTAATGATACCCTAACTTCAGATCTATCTTGGAGAAAATTGTGACCCCCTTCATTTGATCAAACAAATCATCAATTCTCAGAAGGGGGTAACTATTCTTCATCGTTACTTTGTTCACCTGGTGGTAATCAATACACAACCTGTAGAGATCCATCTTTATTCTTCACAAAAATTATTGGTGGACCCCAAGGGGATACACTAGGATGCAGATTAGGCCTTTCTCGCAAAAGGCCCTCAAGGTACAACTTGAGCTCACATAGGTCGTGGGTGGTCATCTCGATAAGGTGCTTGTGAGATAGGCTCTGCGCCTGAACCAAATCTATATGAAAATCTATCTCACGTGGAGGAGGAAACCATGGTAGCTCCCCGGGAAAAACATAAAAGAAATCTCTCAAGATGGGATGGTCATCAAGGGATGGTCCACTAGACTCATCCTCAGACACCACTAACCCTAACAACATACATCTGACAACCCCATCACACACACCACTTAAGTTGCATAGCGGAGATGGTGTGAATAGAAATCAGAGCCTCCTAACCCCTGCTATCACTAACTCCACTCCTAGATCATTTGTACAAGCAATAGTCTTATGGTAATAGTCCACTCTAGCTCTATGTGTAGACAACCAGTCCATGCCCAAGATGACACTATCGGAACCTAAAGGAAGGATTCGAAGATCCAAGTAGTGGTGAAGGGTCCCAAATCCACTACATGCTCCTTAATTAAGGAGTCTACAACAATTTTGGCTTCGAAAGCCATCTTAACGTCCCAAATATTACCCTATCTAATCACTACCATCCTGCAACACTCTCTACCGAGGATGGTGCAATAAAAGAATAAGAAGATCCGAGAATCAAACATAATAGAGGTGAAAACATCACCAATACTACCTATCGTCTTTATGATGGTACTGGGTGCTCAAACTAAAGCGGTTCTCAACCAAAACATAAATCCAATGACTCTGTGTCATATCTCCAATAGTAGGCTCTACGATCGTGTCTTAACCTTGCTGCTAGGGTTCTATGGGCACTCTCTCCACTTTGGTGTGCAACAACACCACAACCATAAGAATTTCCTAGTCCTCTCTAGTGGGATGCAACTCTAGTCGGTACTCTAGAGGATTGAGTGTGGATGATGATGATATGGCTATGGAATATTGAGGTCTCTAGTGATGATCTTCTACTAATCGAGCTCGCGGTGCACCTGTGTCCCGATAGGACACCTGGGAGGAGGCCCCATACTCCGTTCTCTCTACACATCAAACCTTTGAGGAGGTCTATAAGATGGGTGGGTCTGCATTCTTTACTACTAATGCTATTTAGCCTAAATGAAGCCTATCCTAAACTCTATCGACCATGTAGAGGAGGAACTAACCCCATCAATATTCCATATCGCATCTGCTGGATGCGGCTCCGAATTCTATCTCTAGCCTGTTGCGTCTTCCCCCGTGTCTCCTCTACAATATAGGCATTCTCCATAACCTCTGCTAATGTCTTTGGGTAGTGAATGCACACCGTGCCACCCAAATCCAAGTTCAAGCCCTTGATGAACCTATGAAACCATAACTGCTCATCCTGCATATAGTTGACATACTGAGTAGATTCGAAATCAGCTCTCATACTCGGTATAGTCATCGATTCCTGGTAGAGTTCATGAAACTCCTCTATCCACTTTGTTGTATAAACCCCTTGGGAAAATACATGCTTATGAAATGCTCCTAAAATAGCTCCCAGGTAATTATCTCCGAGTCAACATGGAGCTTCTACTCCTCAGTCCTCCATCAGACTCCTGCTCAATCCCTCAAAATATGGATCACAACACGAGATTTTGTGTTACTAGTACAAGGGAAAAGCTTGAAGCATCAGCTCAAGCTTACAAACCTCGGCCTCTACCTAAAAATCACCTATATCACCTAAATAGTGAGATGGTCGTAGCTTTACAATCTCCATGATATGGTCTGTAGCTGACGTCTGATGAACCCTAGGTCTCTCTTCATGCTCCTCCCTCTGTCTGCAGGGCTCGATAACTGCTTGTCCTATGTCCCGAGATCCTGTCGCCATGTCCTCTTTGCGTCGACTCTTCCCTATGTGACTCCACACATAAGTTCTCTACCCTATACTCCTCACTATATCGAGAGGATACATGGGCCTCCACTAATGGCTCCATGCCATGTATAGAAAATCATCCTCCCAAGGGCTCTTCGCATATAGTGGCATTGACGTCCTGAAGCATCTATAAAATATGAGGTAGAATGACTACTACATCCTGCTCTGGAGGTGGTATATCTAGGTCTATGTGAAAAGACCCCTCGTCTGATCTGCACCTCCTGCACAAATCAAGGCAAGAGTTAGTTCATTGTTCTAGGTCTTGTTTTAGTTTTCTATGTTTTCAAATTTATACAATTATCAGACATTGTGGTTTTCTAGATTAAAAGAAACCAATTTTTCACTAGGTTAAATGTTCATGTTTCATGTCTTCTAAGTGTGCCCAAGGGTCCAAGCTTTGAACCCACGGCTCTGATACCAAGTGTAACGCCCGTAAAAATGATGTTCTAAGAACACACTACAACCCAACACTTAACCTGAAAATTGCGACTAATTTTTTTTGTTTAAGTTCATGGAAGGTTACAAGGGTGCTTAACCTTTAGGGTTCATTAACTTAACTTACACTACTTAACTCAGCTTTATGATTGAAGAACTAGGTCTAGTTAAAAGTTACATGTTTTCAAAATTATCTCTAGGGTCCATTAATCAATCATTCAATAGGAAGGTAACAAGGATTAATTTACTTAATTAGATATTTTCTTCTCTTTAAATAATGTTCAACTTTAATATGGTTAACCTCATACTTAATTACTCTAGTTTCATTATCCTAATAGTTTAAAAGTCCTTTAATTAAATTCCTACAACATACTAAGGGTTAATAAGGACATAACACCCTTAGGAAATTAAATGGCCCCACTCACCCATCTACACATACCTTAAGGGATTTTAAATTAAACATTTAAAATACATTTCTACCTAATAAAAGTAGGGTCAATCCTCCACCCTTAGATCAAATCCATCTTGGCCACTAGATCCTAGGGTTCCAAACTTAGCCCTAAAATCCTTATGAAATTCTATTAAGACATTTTTCTCATTCTATTCTTCTCATTTGGTCTATTTCCTTTTTGTTAAACTGCAGGTTGGAGAAGAGGAAGCCATGAAAGAAAAGGAGGAAGAGCCATGGAGGATTCTACATGGAGATTTAGTCTAGGCTTAGTTTAGATTTAGTTTTATTTATGTAATCTATTTCATTCAAGGATTGGGAGGGATTTCCTCTACCAATCTGGTTTTTATTTCAAGTTATTTGTGTATTGGGTTTTAAATTTGGGGCAAACCCTACCCCATTGTTATAAATGAAAAAGACTAGTTTTAAATCCACCATTGTACATTTTATTGATCCAATCCATAGTATTTCTCATTGTTTTACTTGCTGGTAATTATAGATTAAATTTTACAACTTAGAAATTTGAGCAAACTGGTTAAATTTCACGTACAGGCATAGATCCGCGGAGTTCTATCATAAGTGACAGAACTACCACCTAGAGCAGACCAACGGTCCTGGGACCACCGCCCTACTCGGGTGACAAAACATGGACCACCGCACTACGGGCGCGGTTTGACACCTCCGCCTTAGCTTTGAGCGGTGGTTATGAGACCACTTTGCTCTGCACAAGGAGGCGATCATGTTTCTAAAAAATAGAACCTTAATGCCGAGATTTTCACAAAAACTTAAAGTTACTAAAGGATGTAAAAATGCATTCTAAGTTTGTTTTTGTTCATTTCAAGTTCTAGATTTGAGATTTATTTCTCTTTTATTCATTTCTTAGTTAAATCTATTTATTTTAAAAGTGTTTTCATCTCTAATAAAATTCATCTATTTACAAGAATAATTTCCATTTACTTAACTAGATTCTTCTTCCATTACAAGAGAAAAGGGATTTAAATCTATTTCATTACTTTGTCATTTCCTTGCTATAAAATAAACATTTCTAATTGCAATATAATCTAAAAAAATTTCCCTTTTTTTTTCAATACAATGTACATACATTCAAAATAGCTAAAATAACTTTATTTTCCATACAATGTTATTTTGTATACAAGTTCAACTTCTTACTATATCTATTTTTCCTTCTTTCCTATTTACAACAACCCAACTATTTGAATGCAAACTCTCATTTTCACATTGTAACTTCCAATTAAACTTTTGCACTATATATCCATTTTGGTCATTTCTTTTTCCTTATTACATATTAACAATAAAACAACTCTACAATGAAAGTAAGCTTTCTTTTCCATTTCACAACTAATTCACACAAATCTTTCTTCTTTCTTTTCAATATATAATACACTTCTATAGCCACAATGAAAAGTAATATGTTTCTTCACAAGATCAATACAATGTTCTCCACTTGATGTGGGAAGTCATACAAAATGTAAATACAAGAATGGAATACATTATTACAATTTCTTCCACTCTAAGTGGGTAAAAATATACTAAGGAAGTTTCACATGGTCACCAAAAAGACTCCAAGCTCCAATAACAACAAGATAGCTCCTCCAAGAATTTTCTAGATTCACAAAAAAATAGGGGGAGAGGCAATGCTTTCCACCCAAAGAAGATATCCAATGGAGAAAAGAATCCATCCTCTCCATTAGACCCTGAGCCCCAACCACATTACATTGGAAGAATATTTCAACTCATGGAAACTAGAAGCTTCCAAAATACTTAACAAATAGTTTCACATCCATACCATTCACAATAAACACAACAACTCAAGTAAGAAGAATCAACAAAGCAACAATATAACAAGGCTTATACAGAAATCCCAAAGAGTAAGACCTATGGGGAGGCCACTTATGCCTCCCAATGGGAATGGGTTTCCACCTAAAATCCTCCAATGCACATCACCTATCCCTAAAAACTCTTATGCCTCCCTCATAACAAGAACAAGAAGAAATGCAAGCATTCCCCATACAAGGTGGGGCACCCAACCCAAACTCACTCCACAAAAGGGTAATCTTTTACACCTCCCTACATGAAAACTCCCCATACTATCCTCCTACTCCAAAGCTTAAGAAATATAACCACACCCAACAAGAATTCCAAAGGGAAATGAACACTCAACACAACATGTAAACACATAATAAAAGACATAATTTAAACAAGGTGAAGCTCCTACCTCTTCATAGTAGAGCTTGTTCCAAGAATGAAATTCCAAGCTCCTCGAAAAACCAAGACAACATCCACAAAGCTCTAACAAACCACTAGCTCTCCAAAGTAACTCTAACTCTCCAAAATTCAAGAGAAAAAAATGATCAAGTAACCCCCAAACAAGCCAAATGATTTCAATAAATAGAGAAAGGAGAGGGAGGGATGGTGCGTCTCCAAGTAGGATGCCACCTCATTTCTTCTCCGCTCCACATCACCTTGGTCAACCTCATATTCCAATGCAATATTAATAAATGGTTGAATGAAAGAAAATAAATTTATACACTCCATCTAGGACCACTCCCCTAAGGAAAAAATTAGATACTTGAAATAAAGTGCAATTAACATTTCACCTTTTTTATCTTCTAAAAACACCTAATAAGGCCTAAATTTCACCCCCAAACCCATAGGTAGGGTTGGCATAGGCATTTAAGAGGTGTGGGACAAGTTTGACTTGTCCCACAAGCTTCCAAATTTGGCCTCTAAGGCCAAATTCGAGTTTCCCATGAAGGGTAGAGTGTATTACACTCAAGACTCAAGCATACAACACTCAACACAAAATCCAAGAGTAAATCAAGTCTAATAAATGAACTCCTTTTTGTCACATCTTTAATTAGTTTAGGAAAAATTTAAATTAGCTTAATTAAGACACTTCAACCCATGAATAATAAAGGGGTAAACACATATCCAAAAATCTAAATAATAAAACAAGTAGATGTTATTACTAAAAGAAAACACATACTAACATTGTAAAAAAGAAATTAAAACAAAACAACACATGACCCCTTGGTCACAATTCTCCCCTCACTAAATAATTCTAACATACACATAATTACATATTTCCATGGTCAACCTAGTTGAATTCTTCTTGAATTCTGATGTGGTTGGTATCTAATCCCCCTGATGTTGTTGTGAATATAATTATACCCATGAAACAAAGAATACCTCCTTCAAGCGTTGTGGCTTTGCATTAAAAATTCATGCCAAAATATGTAATATAAAACTAAAATTATCTATATATGAATTAATATAATCTATGCAAATACAATATAACTTACAAATTTCTAGAAAAATTTCTATCCAACGATTCATCCATGTAAAAATGATCACAACATTAATTTAATTACCGAAGCCTACTCATGGCGAAAAAAGCATATCGCATGTCGAAATAGATATATAAATTACAATGTCCACAACATATCAATATCAATGTCAAAACTCTCTAATAATCCACATGCATCATATATATGAATCGAATCATAAACTTTCTAGTATATCTAACATCTAATATCATGCTTTGAATCAAAAGATACAACCATGTCCATAAGTGTAGTTGAAAGTATCGAAACCAATAAACAAAACGGTGTCAAAGGGAAGTGGGCACTACACAACATCACGATATTACAACAAACATAATAACAGGATAATTTTTTTGTTGAGCTAATATTTCTTAATACATAACATCACTTACGATCACTTAGGATAATGTATAACAAATGAGACTTTTGGATAACCATGGGCCCACATATAGAACATGAAACACATGATACACATCAAAGCCACATGTCCAAAAATGACAAGGTATAACAACGAGCCACTACAAAATGCACTTACTCACAGCAACTTCCCACAACACATCATTATTCCTCATGAAATATTTATTTCATTCCTATTTTTATCAGTTGACTATAATTGTATCAAGAACACTTAACATGGGAACTTTCATTCGTTTAGAACTAGGATGCATGTTTTTATTTAACATTTCACCTATAGTGGTTCCTATAGAATTCACTTGTTTCTCTTGTGGGAATAACTTTACATAACATGATTGTGATTAGGAACATATATACAAACATGCATCTTCTAATATTTGACTTAAGGATCATTTAAAAAATTTGAAAGTCGTGTTTACTTGTTTTTGAAAAAAAATACACTCATTACATAGGAGGAAAATTCATAGGAACAAAAACAGGAAGGTTACTTATATGCTTTGATCAATTTGTTTGAGAGAGTCGTTTTAAAAATACACTATAGAAAACCTATCCTAAATTCATTTCCTTTCAATTTTTAATATTAAAAATAAACTTGTTTAATCATCAAGTTATTAAAACCAACTATGTAGGTTAAATAATTAAGTTGTATTGTTATTGATTCACAATCCATTACTCCAATTAGGAATTCATATTTTCACTATCGTATGTATTTATATGGAAGGGTACATCACACATGTACTCCATTATAGAGATTTTTTTAAAATTTTAAGTGACAAAATTCTTATTTTAGACTTGTTTTGCTTCCTCATCCTAAGGATGTAATCCTAATAAAACAGGGTAAATTACATTTTTTTGACCATGAATTCTACTTCTGAGTGATCCTAGGTTTGATATATTCCTATCTACGCCAAGGGTTCCACTAACTTTTATAAGTATAAATTGAGTGCAATTTACTTAATTCATAAGACCTTTCTTTATAGTTTAATGTATCGCATTCTCAAGGTTACATTTTACTATTTCATTAGCATCATTTTTTATTCGTATTCATGCAAATAAGCAATGTGATCATGCATCATATATATATATATATATATATATATATAAAATTTATTAGGTTGTATTAGTCGTGGACCTCTACTTTATTAAATTCATCTTATGATCACATATTATATTTTAGTAGGTTTTGACATTGCTCAAAGGTGTACAATTTTGTGGCAACATACCATAGATTAATATTATTTACCCTTTTTAATAATACATTTACATGGTTACTTTGGTCCCATATAAAATCATTTTGGAACAAATTAATTGCTATAACACATAGGGATTTAAGACTACAAGGAGTATGACATCACAAAAGACAAATCAATTCATTTCTCTTAGACACACAAGTATTAAGTGTATATTGCAAGAAGAATATCCCAAATAATCATATGCATTACTAAATCCTCCTAGGGACCTATTTCACCAAGTTATTGTTGCCTAAAAACTTGTTAACCAAAATAATGTCACACTTATTTTTTGTCAACTAACACCATTTTCCCCCTTTAGGTGATTTAATATGATTTTTTATATATTTTAAGCACTTCCAAAAGTGTTCCCATCATATAGGAAATTTCTTCCCCTTTCCAGAAATATAATGAAGTCCTTCTAACTCCTCATATTTTGCAATTGGTGGGCCAATGGGCCTGGGAAGGATATTTTACCAAAAGCGAGCTGGTTGGCCTCGGAAGACTTTTCACTAAATTGGAAGATTGCGGACCGGTGGGGTGGTGGGAGATATTTTTTCATTTTTACATTTTTCGTAAAAGGCACAAGTTATAATTACAGGCCCACAGGCTCAGGAAGGTTTTCTTCTACTAAAGTTAATATGCGGGGTAGCGGAAGAGATTTTTCCCAAGTGTAAATGTAGGTTGGCGGGTTTGTGGGACATTTTGGAACTTTTGAAATTTTCACAAAATGGCACAGTTTTCAAGTGAGGGCCCGCATGTTGAGTTGTGGAGCTCAATTACTTGATTTTAGCATGCAATTGAAACTTACTAGAAAGCACGATGTAGTGAGAATCATCGGTTAAGGTCGACCGACATCAGGTCGAAGGAAGATCGCATCGGTTAAGGGAAAGTAGGTACCGAGGAGCGAGTTAGGTAGATTCGTTGTCGATTACTTGTGTGACGAAGTTTTAATTAACTCTAAGGAATTATATCTATTTTTAGCATCAAATTAGATTTATTGATTGTAGTTGCAGGCTAAGTGCCCTAAGTCTATAAATGACTATATAAGCACAAAATATAAGGTTTGGAAGATAATAATAAACAAGAATTAGAAAGAACTTGAAAAATGTTGGCGAGACAGAATTCTTGGTGGTAGAGAAAAAGCTTTAAGGAAGAAAGTACTGAACATCTGAGAGGTGAGGAAGATTGTAAATATTCATTGTATATCTTGTCAAAGATTTGGATAAAATATTGGCTTGTTTCTTGGTGGACGTAGCCCACCTTTGGGTGAACCATGTTAAATGCGGTGTTGATTTATGTCTCTTGTTTCATATATTTCTTTTAGTATAATGTCTGCTTTTATTTGCATGTATGCTTAGATATGATATATTGTTTATAGAACCAGTGTGCTAACCCCAACAACTAGTAGATCTTTTTTGAGGGTTTTGTGTGTTGATAGATTTACTCACAAAGGGTTTTCGATTGAATGGGAGCTACAACAATGGCGAGAAGATAATAAGTACAAGGTAGAGAAATTTGACGGCTGAAATTATCAATTATGGAACATGCAAATTGAGGCTTATCTCTATCAAAGAGATTTTTACTTACCGTTGGATGACAAGTATAGACCTATGAAGATGACTAATGAAGAATGGAAGATTCTTGGTAGAAAGGATTTTATATCTATAAGATTAAGCTGGCAATCCGTAGCTTCCAATATTATAGAAGCACTTCTACGATAGTCTTAATGAAATCTCTTGCTAATTTATATGAAAAACCTAGTGCTTGAAATAAAGTTTATATGATGAAGAAACTATTTATTTCTAAGATGCATGAAGGTGAATCTTCCTCTAGTCATTTGAATGACTTTCGATCTATTGTAAATCGTTAAAATCAGTTGCTTTATACCATTTGATGATTAAGTAAAAGCACTTTTATTCTTATATTTTTTGCACGATAGTTGTGACAACATGGTAATGGTTGTTATTAATACAACATATCTTTGATAATATTTTGAAGTTTAATAATGTGGTTAGTATAATCTTGAATGAATAAATTTGCGGAAGAGTAGACATGAAACATCATCTGGAAATGCTTTGAATGTAGAAAGTAGGGGTAGGTAGAAGGAGAGATCCAAGAGTAAGAGCGGCGGGAAATCAAAGTCAAGGGAAAGCAGATCCAAATTCGAAGTAAGGGAATTACTTGTTAGAAATGTGGAAAGAAAGTGGCTGCAAAAGAAATATTGTTGGTCAAGGATAAAGAGAATCAAAAACTAGACAAAGGTAAAGAGGAAAATATTGCTTCATCGGAGGTAATGCAAGATTATCTTATTCTTTTTTGGATAGTAGAATTGAATCACGAGTTTTAGATTCGGAGCTTCTTTCCATGCACACCTAATAAGGGTTATTTTAGAAATTACGTCTAGGGAAAATTTTGGGCATGTTTATTTAGGTAATGATGAACCTTGTAGTGGTAAATGGGAAGTTCATCTAAAATTTCAATATGGAAATATATGCGCGTATGAAAGATGTGAGGCATGTGCCAAGCCTCATAAGGAATCTTATTTCTGCTTTGAGTAACTAGGTGAATGCAGTTGCATGGTTACTTGTACAAAGACTCTTGGAAAGTCACCAAGGGTTCTTTTGTTGTGGAAAGAGGTAAGAAGGTAGGAACGTTATATTTATCTACCAGTATTACTTTGATTCCTTTTCTACATTATCTACTTTAGATTCGGATGCATTCATGTGGCATACTTGCTTGGGTCATATGAGTCAAAAGGAATGTAGATCTTAAAGGCTAAGCGTAAGTTATCGATTTGAAAGATTTAGATCTTGATTTCTATGAGAATTGTATCTTTGGAAAGCAAAAGAGAGTGAGATTTCTCAAATTTGGGGCAACTAAGAAGTAGAAGAAATTGGAGCTTGTGCACTCGGATGTGTGGGTACTAGCTCGGGTAGCTTCTCATGGAGGATCCTAGTATTATGTTACTTTCATTAATGATGCTACAAGAAAGGTATTGGTTTATTGTATAAAACGTAAATCTGATGTTTTTGAGACTTTTAAAGGATGGAAAGCCCTTATTGAGAATGAACCAAATTCTAATTTAAAGTGCCTTAGATCGATAATGCTTTGGTGAATACTATAGTAAGGCTTTCAATGATTATTGTTCGATTAATGGGATATGTACGAAAAGAATGGTTCCAAGAAAACCACAAGAGAATGGTGTTGCAGAGAAAGAATGAATAGGGAAATCATGGAACATGTTAGAAGTATGAGGATACATTCTTGATTGCCCTTGTAGTTTTGGGTAAAAGTAGTTGATACAAATGTTTATTTGATTAATCGTGGCCCTTTAAGTTCACTAGATGGAGGAATAGAAGAGGAATCTTGGAGCGAAAAATAGGTAGATATTTCTTTTCTTAAATTTTTAGTTTCAAAGATTTTTTGCATGTGTATAAGGAAAATAGAAAAAGTTTTGATGTAAAATCCAAGAGGTGCACTTTGTCATTAGTTATGGATCCGGTGATTTCAGTTTGTTTTTAGGATTTAGAGAATTCTAAAATTATTAGGATTCGTGATGTTGAATGGAATGAAAAGAGAATGTACAGGGATAAAATTTTAGTACCCAAGGATGATAAAATTGAGAATTTTATTGATGAAAATGAAATCTTAGGTTTTAAAAAAACACCTCTTTGAAATACATAGTAACCGTAATTAGTTAGTCACGACCGACATCGACATCGGATGAACTGCCAAAGTTTACAGAGGATCAAAATTGGTCTCGGTTAGCAAAACTGATGTCAATTAGAGGTGACCGTGTCGATCCATCACAAAAGTTGATACTAATGTCTAGGAGGCCCAGATTGAGCCTCCGGTACCCCAAACTCCTGTGATAAGGTCACAAAGGGTAAGTAAACTTCTAGAAAGATTTACACCTTCTCTATTTTATTTATTATTAACTCGATAGTGGTGAATCCAAGAGATATCAAGAAGTAATGTAGGATAAGACTCACGTTCAGTGGGAGCATGATATGGATGAGGAGATGGACTCCTTAGAACAAAACCAAACTTTGGATTTGGTTAAGTTTCCAACAGGTAAGAGGAAATTGCAGAACAAGTGGGTTTATAGGATTAAGGAAGAAGAGGGTGGACATAAAAGGTATAAGGAAAGGCTTCTGGTAAAGGGATTTTCACATAAAATAGGTATTGACTTTGGTGAAATATTTTCTCTGTTGTTAAGATGACTTCTATTCGTCATCTTTGTATTGAGTTTAGTTGTAGTAGAAGATTTGCATTTACAAAAACTAGATATGAAGATGGATTTCCTTCATGGTGATTTGGATGAAGAAATTTATATGCATCAGTCGCTTGGGTATGAAGTCAAGGGTAAGGAGAAACTAGTGTGCGGTTGAAAAAGAGATTATATGGGCTTAAACAAGCTCAAAGGAAATGAATGTATTATTATCCAAAATTCACCCCTCAAGGTAATTTTGATAACATGCAAGCGATTATATTGATTCAGGGCGAAAAGTCATGTTTCTAGGGTCCCCTCATATTTTTCTAACTCCCTGTCCAAGAGGAAGAGAGTATGTCTGAGAAAATGTGAAAAAGGGGTTGCAGAAGGAAAATAGGTTGATCCGGAAAAATCGCGAAAATTGGCTAAGTCTTGCTCAAGGTCGCATCCCGGGGACGTGTGGGACAGAAAAGTGCGAAATGGCCGAACCGGCGAAATCAGCACAAGCAGTCCAAATTGCATTTGGGACAATCGGGCCAAAAGTACGCGGCGGGCACAAAAAGCCGATCCGAAAAGAGGAAAAGTTGGCTAAGTGTTGCTCGGGACAAGAGGAACAAAAATGCCCGAACCGGCCGAATCGGCGAAATTGTCCCAAAAGGTCCAAAATCAAAATGGGACGTCCGGGACAAAAAGACCCGAAATACGCGAAGAAGCCGATGGAGCCGAAAGCCAATCAAAAGGTGCCACGTGTCTTCGGCTAAATGAGGGACGAGCAAGCCCATTTCGGGCGAATCGGAGGTTTTTGTCCCAGGCACCTTTGACCTGACATCCGGAACAAATGAGCGAACGCTGGCAAGCGGAAGACCAAGGATCCAAGGACCAATCAAATCATGACACGTGTCACAGGAGGAAAAGTCAACATTTGACCCGTGGAACTTCAAACGGCCATAACTTTTGACTCCGAACTCCGATTTTCATAAAATTGGACTTTCTGGAACGGCACGACGTCCTCTACGCCACAAAAACTAGATTTCTTAATTTTAATGAGGATAGATATATTTAAATAAAGGAAATGTGTTCGGCTCCAGTCAGTAGATGCTCTTTCCCGTCAAATGACAGAAAACGCCTGCCAGGCCCAAAATAGCTGCCTGCACTCAGAAGGCCATAACTTTTGCATTTCTCAACGAAATCGCACAAAATTGGTACCGTTGGAATCGTGTTTCCGAGCCCGATGCACAACAGTCAAGAAATTCCAGATTTGATTAGAAATTGACTGAGATTTTTAAGAAAACGTGGCCGGGTTCAGAATAGTGTTTTATTTGGTAGCTGGGAGTGCATTTAAGAGGCATGGTCATCATTCCTTCTCTGCTGCAGCACATGGGACAGTATGGGGAGCCTTTTTCAAGTAATGTATACCCATTCCACTCAATTTAATGCCTCTTACAGGTGGTTGAAGGACAGATTTCGGGATTTCCACTTTCCCTTCTCTTCTCCTTCTCATTTTTTCTATAAATTGGAGTGTTGAGCTTATTGTAAAAGGAGGAGAGTTTTGGGTAACAAAGCTCACAAAATTGCTTTGTGAAGCCAAGTGTGTTGCGCAGCCCTTGTAGTGGACTCCTTGCATGGTGATCCAGGCCCTTATCTTGTAATAGATTGAACTGTGCATATCATGAAGCAATAAAATATCAGTTTGTGGATATATCTTCCCTTTCTGTGTTTCCTTGCATTCTTCTTTCCCCTTTAATCTTTCTACAAGTATATTGTGTCTATTTATTATGTTCTTGCAGGAATTCATTATCATTGTGTGTGCTTGGAATATTGCTGTGAATGCATTTTGCTGGATTATGGTGAACTGTCATCACCTCTTCTAGTGTGCACTTTGCCTCTGTATTTCACACATTTGGAGATTACTCTCACACCCTCTTTTCCGGTGTATCACCGCTTTAGTGTAGGCTTTCATTTTATGCATTCTCTCTCTCTGGTCCCTTGGAATTTTAGGTTAGAATAGCTAGTTTCTCCTGCATTAGAGTAGATTGTGGCAGGTAGTTTAGGAGCAAGAACCAGCTTTCTTTGGAGGTCTATCTCAAGTAGCAAGTCCCACAACTTGGAGATAGTACCCATGTTATCCAATCACACTGTGAGTTCAAATACATGCACAGGGGTGCTGTGATTTGGTGATAACAATTACACGAGGTTTGATAGTTTTATGTATGAGCATGGTTACTTGAGATGTGAATCGACCATTGTGTTTATTTCAAGAAGCTTGAAAATGGGAGCTATATTATTTTGTTATTGTATGTGGATGATATGCTTAATGCAGGATCTAGTATCCAGGGACATTGTTGAGCTTAAGAGAAAGCTATCTCACACATTTTCTATGAAGGATTTAGGAGATGTAAAAAGAATCCTTGGCATGCAAATACATAGAGATAGGAAAAATAAGAAATTGTATTTGTCTCAGGAGAATTATATCTATAAGGTGTTGGAAAGGTTCAACATGCGAATGCAAAACCTATTAGAACACCTATGGCTGGACACTTCAAATTTAGTAAAGATCAATGGCCTTCATCACATGAGGAGGTCAAATACATGACTGAAAGTACCATATGCTTCAGCGATTGGAAGTCTCATGTACGTTATGGTTTGTACCACACAAGACATTGCATAGGGAGTGGGAGTTATGAGTAGATATATGGATAATCCAGGTAGAGAGCAATGGAAAATAGTCTAATGGATACTCAGGTATTTGAAAGGGACATCTAGAATGTACGTATGTTATGGAGGTTTTGATATTTCATTACGTGGCTATGTTGATTCGGATATGGGTTGCGATCTGGATGGTAGGAGGAGCACTATTGGATATATTTTCACAGTAGGTGGAATGATAGTTAGCTGGATTTTGAGATTGCAGAAGGTTGTGGCTTTGTCTCCTACAGAGGTAGAGTATGTTGCAACTATAGAGGCTAGCAAGGAGATGATATGGATGAGTAGGTTCATGGAAGATTTGGGAAAGGAGAAAAGTGATTGTAAATTGTTTAGTGATAGTCAAAGTGTAATTAATTTGGCAAATAACTCATCGTTTCATTCGAGAACAAAACACATTCATTTTAGGTATCACTTCATACGACAGGTATTGGCAGATGGACAATTGAATTTGGAAAGGATTCATATGAGAGATAACATGTAGATATGCTAACAAATCCATTAGCAAAGGAGATGTTAGAGCTATACTCCACTTATGTTGGTCTTGAGTTTGAGACTTGAAGAGGAAGAAACAAATCTAAGGAAGGATCCAAGAATGACGTTGTACGTGTATGGTGTAGTATTTAAACTCCAAGTGGGAGATTGTTGAGTTGTGGAGCTCAATTACTTCATTTTAGCATGCAATTTGAACTTGCTGGAAAAAACGATGAATCGACATTAGTTAAGGTTAGACCGGCATCTGTCGAGAGAAGAAGCATCGGCATCAAGTCGGGCAAGTAGGAACCAGCGACGGTTAGGTAGAACCAACATCGGTTAGCTGTGCGATGAATTTTTAATTAACTCTTAGGAATTATATCTATTTTTACCATTAAAATAGATTTATTGATTGTAATTACATGGCTAAGTGCCCTAAGTCTATAAACGACTATATAAGCAAAAAAAGATAGGGTTTAGAAGATAATAATAAATAAGAATTAGAAAGAACTAGAAAAAGGTTGGTGAGATAGAATACTTGGTGGTATATCAAAATCTTGAAGGAAGAAAGTACTAAATATATGAGAGGTGTGGAAGATTGTAAATCTTCATTGTAGATCTTATCAAAGCTTTGGATAATAGATGGCTTGTTTATTGGTGGACGTAGCCCACACTAGGTCAAATATGTTAAATATGGTGTTTATTTATGTCTCTTCTTTTGTATATTTCTTCTAGTAGAATATGCACTTTTTTACATTTATACTTAGATCTAATATATTGTTTGTATAACCAAGATGTGTTAACCCTAACAACTGCGAGCTGTGAAGGTTTTTGCCAAGTCCAAATTTACAAGTTGCGAGCTACGGGCCCGAGAAAGTATTTTCACCGGATCTAAAGCTACAGACTGTGAAGGTGCCACATGCCTCAACAATGCAACTCAAAGGTTTATCCCAAGGGAAATTTCTAAACAAGTGTGGGCTCACCATGTGGTTAGAGTAAAAAGGCGACAAAGTCAGCCATTGAAGAGTCTAGGACCGGTGGAAGGAGCCATGCATCAACTCGACGCAACTTCAAGGTTAAAATCTAGAACGGGTTCAAAAATGTGTGCAGCATTTCCATGTGTCCTAGGTCCGAAAAAGGGGCGTAGATGATTGTTTAATCGACTAAGTATAAAATAAGTGAAGGAAGCCTCCACATGTCCATACGGCACACCTCCAAAATGAGACCCAAAGGTGGTCCTACAAATGAGCACAAAGATTTCATGTGTCCCAGGTCTAAAAGGGAATAGAGTCAGTCATTGAATCAGCTAAGTGTGGAAGGTAAGCAAATGCTTCCATGTGTCTCATCGGTGCAACTTCAAAGGCGCAGCCCAAAGTATAAACTCAAACATGCACCAGCTTGCCATGTGTGTCATCCATACAGATTCAAAGGGAAAATCTTCGGGAAGTTTCCAAATGAGTGTGACGCCTCCACATGTCTTGGGTCGAGCATAATGTCTCTGATAAGAGGAGGAACCCGGGAAAATACGGAGAAACCCAACAGCCCGTGGAAGTTGCCACGTTTCGATTTGGAAAAATTCAAGAGTGAGAGGAAGGGTCTGAATCTTCAACATGTGCGGGGCTGGCATGTAGGTCTTACATGGATGGACTCTTTTAAATATTGTGAGCCCATGAACCTAATCTTGAGACAATGATATCTTTTTATTGGATGCTCGAATTGGAGCGGGAGAGGATTTTTTGGAAAGATCTTGGCGCCGGCTTATCAGCTGTAACCATTAATGTTTTGGTCTGCCATTTTGGAGGCTTTCAAGCCTCCCACCTACCACCATGGTGAGGAATGGCTTTCCTTTCTTATCTAACAAGGAATAGTGCATGGGGGCATGGGTCTTGTAGTAAAGCCCATCATTGTATAAGGTAAATTTCAATGCTTTCTAGGGTGGTTGGAGTAAGTGAATTCAATCGATATCTAGGGGTGGTTGAAGTAGGTTTCGAATTCTTCCCTCTCTCCTTCTCTCATTATTCTATATATTTTAGAGGAGGGGTATTTTAAGAAATGTTAGTCAATGTTTCTCTCCCACCCCCATCTCTCTTTCTTCCTTAGGGTAGAATGCGGAATCTAAGCCTCCTCTCATGCCTCTGTAACATTATTTTATTTCCTCTTTCCCACTTTGATGATGTACTATGTGACCTCCTCAAGCAATAAAATCTATTTTGTTATGCATTTTTTCCATCATTTACTTATTTCATTGTCTCTTCTTTCCTCTCATCATTGTTGGGTATATTGTGCATACTCTAATGTCTATTACGAGGTTATGGGAGATGTGTTTAATGGGTTGGATTGGTGTTACGTGTGACATTTATATTTTTTCTATGATGCATATTTCCATCCTCTCCATTGCACACCTCTCTCATTTCGGGTAGTTGGATTTGAGATCAACTACTTCCTTTTAAGTGTTTCACCGCTTAGTGTAGGCTCTCTTTCACTCTTTCTCTCTTTTCTTGTCTCCTTGGAAGGTTAGATTAATATTATATAGGTTTTGGCTACACTAGAATAGTTTGTGGTAGGTATTTTAGGAAGAAGGAACCAACCTTCTCTCGGAGGTCCATCTCAAGTGCTTGTAAGTACCATAGCTTGAGAGATGGTTGCATGTTGTGCAATCAAAATGAATGCCCCACTCTGAACCAAGGCCAGTTAGGGGTGCCATGATTTTCCTAAAATAATATTAGTGACCCGGTGGGACAAGTATGAAGCACCTTACCACTCCATTTCAACAAGATTGATGTGTTCTTGGTGAGATTGAACCTTTTAAAGCACATGAAAAACACATCTGGTGACTCCATCTAGTCAACAACCCATTCTCTAAGTTACAAATCCTCTTCCCATCCATTTCCATCCATTATTCCTTCCACATCTCCCATTTTCTTCCATCTGATGAAGTTGTGCAATCATGACTTCATTTCCATCTTGGAATTCTCATGTGCAACAACAAAAATATTTCCCTCCATCCCCACACTTTCAAGGTCCTCCTCCAAATTAGTTTTATAAGACCCATTATCCTGAAAATGCATATAACCCACTTTTTTTTACCAAAATGTTTATGAAGAATAAGTTTATGCAGATGATGGTGGAAAATCCTTGGCCAAATCTGATTTTGAGAGGTAGGTGCAAAAGATGAAGATGGACATGATGTAACTCATAGTCAAGTGCTCCATAATAGCAGCTGAAGTTGGCTACAAGGTCCCTTGTCCATGGGTTGGCCCTGTACTAGGCTAGTTTAGCACCTAGTAGAAGCCGTACTTCATCACTGAGATGTTGCCCTAGATTAAGGAGTAGGTGGGAAAAATGGAGGCTCAAAAATCTAGTGCACCTTCTATCCCTCCTGCATCCATCCTCCCATTTTCTTCCAAGTCTCCTCTTCCTAGCTATACTATAAATGAACAGCCCCTACCAACGCACCTTCCCCAACAAACTTCATCGTGCTCGATGACTGTAGGAAAAGTTGAATAATGGTGTGAGTCATGTGACTCACGAATATGAAGAGGAAATCATACTGTGCATGTTCAAGAGAAATAATAGTTCTCCAAAGGGTGTAGATCTTGAGGAGAACCATGCGATTCAGAGGCTCCAAGTGTGGATCGGAGGCCGCGAGAAGAACCTTCAGTTCTTCCTCCCACTTCACCCCCTTCAGGGTATAATGTTGAAGAAGAGTTTGATATTTTAAAATTCATGTTTGAATATGAGGGGAACCATGGTGAGAAAATTGTGGATCCAAAGGACACCATGGAGGAGGTTGAATACACGTAGTAGCAAAATGAGGAGGTAGATTATCTATCTGAATTGGAGGATTGTCTTGATGGAAAGGAGCCCAAGGAGATCACATCATTTTCTCCTCCATCATCCACCTTCCAAGCACATGAGTCCATTGCCATGGAGGAGAACATTCAAGGATAACATCCTATGTCTCACAACGGCTCTGGAACCAAGGTTGGAAGATCATGATCTTCCATGTTCTTCTCAGGAGGAGGAAGGAAAAGAGCATGAGGATTCCATCTCTCCCACACCATCCACCCAAGAAGGTCCACAAGAAGACTCCATTCTTGGAGTTGAAATTCAAAACCATGGGCACATCCATCGATCAGACCGTGCCCAATCAGGTACTTGGCTTCATTAGAGCCAAGGGAGAAGCCAACACCAGTCATGCTTACTCCTGAGCATGAGGATGAGTATCAAAGTACCAAGGATAAGCTGCAATGCCTCTTCAATCCAAATACAGAGCAACTAAAAGAGGTATTTTTCTTATTTCCAGTTGACACCTTGATGATTTGGGTGGAGGATCAACTTATAGTAAGTTTTTCACTCATACAAGTAGCCATATTCAGTGTCAAATCATTTACATGGCTTCCCCTTTTGAGAAAGGGAAGCTACTTCTCCCTACCAATTGCAGGATTTGTTTGAGTCTTGTTTCTCTCTAGTTAGTGTAAGAGTAGGAGTAGATTTTCTTTCAGCAAAACCAATTGCTTACGCACACTGTATATCCCACTTAGGGTGTGTATGATTTCTAGTTTTGTACATAATGTGTTGTGGTGTTTTTTTGCTCGTGCACAAGTGTTACATTGGAAGTAGCATTTCGTGAGATTAGCCCTAGTTCAAGTGGTGTTCCAAGTGGCTCAGGATAATATTTTAAATATTATGATCAAATTCATGTTTATCATACTATCATTCATGAATCCATTCCCAATGGATTCTTGAAGGAAACTCATCATTTTACCTAGCAGAAGGTGATCCCCATGAGTTTCCAAATTATCAACCAAAATAACCACACACTTATTTTTTGTCAACTAACACTATTTTCCCCCTTCTAGTGCTTCAATCTGATTTTTTTATATATTTTAAGAAATTAAGGTCCCCTAAAAGCATTCCCATCAAATAGGAAATTTCTTTCCCTTCCCGTAAATATAAAGAAGTCCTTCTAACTCCTCATATTTTGCAATTGGTCGATCGACGGGCTTGGGAAGGATATTTTGTGAAACATGGGTTGTGAGGCCTAGGGAAAACTTTGGGAAGATTGTAGACCAGCGAGAACTGCTGTGGGACATATTTTGTCATTTTTACACTTTTCACAAAAGGTACAAGCTATAATTGTGGGCCAAGCGGGCCAGGAAGGTTTTTTATGCTAAAGTGAATATGCGGGGCCATGGAGAAGATTTTGCCTAAGTGTAAATGCAAGCATGTGGGTCTGTGGGACATTTTGGAACTTTTGCACTTTTTGCATAATGGCGTAGTTTTCATGTACGGGCCCACAAGCCCATGGAGGATTTTTTTTCAAGTGCGAATTCGCAAAGTTGAAGAGCCATGGGCCTGGTGAAGTCTTTTCACCAAATGTAAAGTCACAGACCCGTGAAAGTGCCACGTGCCTCAACAACGCAACTCCAAAGGTTAAGCCCAAGGGAAGTCTCCTAACAAACATGGGCTTGCCTTATGGTTAGAGTAAAAAAGAAGACAGATGCATCCTTTGAAGAGTCCAAGACTGGCAGAGGGAGCCACGCGTAAACTCAACGGACCTTGAAGGTTAAAATCTAGAGCAGGTTCCCAAATGTGCGTGAAGCTTCCACGTGTCTAAGGTCTGAAAAAGGGACATCCAGTCATTTAATTGACTAAGTAAAAAAGAAGTTGCAGAAGCCTCCACATGTCCATACGGAGCACCTATAGAGTGAGACCCAAAGGCGGTCCCCCAAACGAGCATGAAGCTTACACGTGTCCCAAGACCAAAAGGGAACAAAGCCAATTGTTGAATCGACTAAGTATGGAAGGGTAGCGAAAGCTGCCACGTGTCTCATCGGTGTAAATTCAAAGGCTCAACCCAAAGTTGAGACTCAAACATGTGCCAGCTCACCACATACCTCATCCACGTATCTTCAAAGGGAAAATATGAGGGTAGTTTCCAAATGAGTGCGAAGCCTCCATGTGTCTCTAGTCAGGGCACAATGTCCTCACCAAGAGGAGGAACCTAGGAATAATATAGAGAAAACCGAGTAGGCACGGTGAAGCCACCATGTGTTAGTTCGACACAATTTCAAGAGCAAGAGGAAGGGTCTGAATCTTTAACATGAGTGGGGCTACCACGTGGGTCTTGCATGGATGGAATCTTTTAAATATTGTGAGCCTATGACCCTGATCTTCAAAAAACCATATCTTTTAATTGGAAGCTCGGATTCGAGCGGGAGAAGTCTTTTTGGAAAGCTCTCGACTTCATCTTCTCACCTTCCAACATAAATGTTTCATCCTACTATTTTCGAGGCTGTTAAGCCTTGCTATCCCCGAATCACAGACCCCTATGCATGTATTTGAACTCACAGGTGTGATTGGATAACATTGGTACTATCTCCAAGTTGTGGGACTTGCTACTTGAGAGGACCTCCGAGAAAAGCTGGTTCTTGCTCCTAAACTACCTGCCACAATCTACTCTAATGCAGGATAAGCTAACTGTTCTAATCTAAATTTCCAAGGGACCAGGGAGAGAGAATACATAAAATGAAAGCCTACACTAAAGCGGTGATACACCAGAAAAGGAGGGTGTGAGAGTAATCTCCAAATGTGTGAAATACAGAGGGAAAGTGCACACTAGAAGAGGTGATGACAGTTCACCATAATCTAGCAAAATGCATTCACAACAATATTCCAAGCATACACAATGTTAGTGAATTCCTGCAAGAACATAATAATAGACACAATATTCTTGTAGAAAGATAAAAGGGGCAAGAAGAATGCAAGAAAACACAGCAGGGGAAGATACATCCACAAACTTTGTATTTTATTGCTTCCTGGTATGCACCTGATTCGATCTATTACAAGATAAGGGCCTGGATCACCATGCAAGGATTCCACTACAAGGGCCTGTAACACACTGGCTTCACAAAGCAATTTTGACAGAGCTTTGCTACCCAAAAACTCTCTCTTTACAATGAGCCCAACACTCCAATTTATAGAAAAAATGAGAAGGAGAAGAGAAGGGAAAATGGAAATCCTGAAATCTGTCCTTCAACCACCTGTAAGAAGCATTAAATTGAGTGAAATGATTGTATATTACTTGCAAAAGGCTCCCCATACTGTCCCATGTGCTGCAGCAGAGAAAGAATGATGACCATGCCTCTTAATTGCACTCCCAGCTACCAAATAAAACACTGTTCTGAACCTGGCCACGTTTTCTTAAAAAAATCAATTAATTTCTGATCAAATCCAGAATTTATTGATTGTTGTACATTAGCTCATAACCATGATTCCAACGGTACCAATTTTGTGCAATTTCGTTGAGAAATGCAAAAGTTATGGCCTTCTGAGTGCGGGCAGCTATTTTGGGTCTGGCAGGCGTTTTCTGTCATTTGACGGGAATGAACATTAACTGACTGGAGCCGAATATTTTTCTCTTAATTAAATATATCTACCCTCATTAAAAATAAGAAATCCAGAAAGGACGTCGTGCTCGTTCCAGAAAGTCCAATTTTGTGAAAATCGGAGCTCGGAGTCAAAAGTTATGGCCGTTTGAAGTTTCGCAGGTCAAACGTTGACTTTTCCTCTTCTGTCTTCGCCCATTTCGCGCTTTCGCGTCCCACGTGTCCCTCGCATACTTTTGTCCTGGCTGTCCCGAACGAACCTTCGCCCATTTCGTGCTTTTGCGTCCCACGCGTCCCTCGCGTACTTTTGTCCCGGCTATCCCGGACGAACCTTCGCCCATTTCGCGCTTTCGCGTCCCACGCGTCCCTCGCGTACTTTTGTCCCTGTCTTCCCGGAGACTAAGACTTAGCCATTTTTCGTGATTTTTCCTGGCCCGAGCCTGTCTTCTGCAACCTTTCCACATTTTTTCAGAGCTTGCTCTTTCTTTCTTGGCCAGGGGAGTTAGAAAAAATCTGAGGGGACCCCAGCAACCTGATGCTTTGCCTTGAATCAATATAATTGCTTGGGACTAAAGAATTTTATGCATGTTATCAAAATTTACCTTGGGGGTGAATTTTGGATAACAAGCCTCCCACCTACCACAATGATGAGGAATGGGTTTCCTTTCTTGTCTAGCAAGAAATAACGCATGGGGGCATGGGTCTTTCGTAAACCCCATCGGTATATCAAACGGATTTCAATGCTTTCTAGGGTGGTTGGAGTAGGTGAATTCAATGCATATCTAGGGTGCTTTAAAAAGGATTCAAATTCTTCCCTTTCTCCTTCTCTCATTCTTCTATATATTGTAAAGGAGGGATTTTTTTAAAAGGTGTGTCATTGTTTCTCTTCTACCCCACTCTCTCTTTCTTCCTTAGGGTAGAATGTGAGTCTAAGCCTCCTCTCCTTTCTTTGTAATGGAATTTTCTTTCCTCTTTCCCACTAATGATGTACTGTGTGAACTTTTGGAGCAATAAAATCTATTTTTTGATGCATTTTGTCCATCCTTTTCTTATTTTATTGTCTCTTCTTGCCTCTCTAATTGTTGGGTATATTGTGCATACTCGATGTTTATTATAGGTTCTCGGAGCTTTGTTTAATCCGTTGGAGTGGTGTTCATGTATTATTTATCTTTGGTTTGTTATGCATGTGTCCATCCTCTCCATTGCTTACCTCTCTCCATTTCGGTAGTTATATTTGTGATCACCCACTTCCTTTACTACCGTATCACTACTTACTGTAGGCTCTCTTTCACTCTTTCTCTCTCTCCCTGTATCCTTGGAAGGTTAGATTAGGATTAGATAGGTTTTCCTGCACTAGAGTAGCTTGTGGTAGGTAGTTTAGGAAGCATGAACCAACCTTCTCTAGAGGTCCATCTCAAGTCCGCAAGTCCCACAACTTGAGAGATGGTCCCATGTTGTGCAATCACACCGAATGCCCCACTCATAACCGAGGCTATTTTAGGGTTGTTGTGATTTTGCTACAATAATATACAAGTAAAATGACACGTAATCTCCACTCACTTAATTTGGATCTCATAAGAGATATATCATAGGTACAACCACCAATAATATTGCAAGGGTTTAGGCACCTACTAGGGTACTAAGGGAAATTATGCACAAGGGGGTTAACTTATTCTTGATATGGTCAAATCTACAAAACCTAGACATGATCACCTCACTTGTCCCAATATGATAATTTTCACAATGTAAAATCATCACGTCATCAAATGTTCGGATAAAAGGTCCTTAATAAGACATCGTAGGTGCAAAACAAAGAGATGATGAATGACGTTAGAGTATTTCATTAACACCATCAATTTTTTATACCCTCAAAAAAGACCCAAATGGGGTAAGGAAGGAAAATATGAATAATAACTCATTGTTTTAATTTCATTAGTTTTATGAGACAAAATTCTACTAAGCATTATGGTTGTTAAGAAAAAAACCAATAATTAACATAGGAAAAGATTAGTTTAATATCTTTATAACCTAAGTACAACATTGAATTTGACACTATAAAATATAGCCACATTGGTATTCCCATTTCAAAATATACAAAGAACAATTATTGGACAACAATGCATATCATTATGCTATGGTAATACATGTAATGCAAGATGAATATAACTTTACGTTGACAACTCATTAACTACAACATATCATAGTACAAAATTCTTCTTGTTCGAGTATTTAAAACAAACGTTATGTCATCCTAGGACTAAGTATGGAAATACCCTACAATCAATTATAAATTCCATGAATCCATCATTTAAATAATCAAAGCAGATAATAAAGAGACATAAATATAGGGAGAGAGATAGAAGAGTAAGGGAAGGAGGAAGAAAATATAGGATTCATTTTCTTTTCAAATCACCATGAAATCCTGTATCCAATTTTCATTTCATTTGAAATCATATACATTTTGTCCCATTTACATTTTAAAAACACAATCAATATTTTCATAATTATCTATAGAGAGACAAAGGGGAAGAGAGAGAAAGTCATGATTTCATTTTCCTTTTTATTCATCATATCATAATTACATAAATTATCAAATTTTCATTTCATTTCCAACACATGAACATTTATAACTCATTTACATTTTAAGAGCCAGTCAAAATATCATAGTTACTTGAAAGAGAGAAGGGAGGAGAGATACATTATAATTTTCTAGAAAACATTCCTTCAATAATTTTATTAATGCATACTCTAAAACGTGTGGAAATGATATGTACAATTTCTTAGTTAGGGGTCAACAAAACCCTTAGAAGGTGTGTTTAGCTAAAGTTGTAATTTTGGTGCTTTTGGTGCTTAAAATTTTCTCACCCCACTTACTTTTGAAATATCTCGGTTGATGGTCCCTATCACATTTTATCTCCCCGTGTCGTGCTTGAAAAGACTCTATTTTCCATTTTTTTCCATAATCAATCCTTTCCTAGGCCTAGAATCACTTATGGATGCATAGTTGTGTCCTTGTTTCTCTATTCATATGAAAGTCTATAAATTGGGTAAAAACTCAGTTGTCATGTTCTTTTCATTTTCCACGATCGAGAACTGTTGTCCCTATCCTTTTTGTCCCAAATACCAAAAGAAAAATTAATGAATTTATCTCAAGGGAATTTTTTTGAACCTTGGAGCATTACCAAATTCTCTGTCCTCAAAGAAAAATTCATCTCTGGGCTCAAACAACTGTCTTCCTGCATTTTACGGTTTGACGGGTGAGTTTTCCTTGTCAAATTCTCATCTCTAAATTAGTGGAAACATGGCTCATTTTGGTTGGATGTGGCTCAATGGGGAACTTTAAAAATTTTATGGATCACCTCAACCCAAAATTGGTCCACATGGAGGAAAGACACTCATTTGAAAGTTCACTTTTTTGTTTGGCCTTCGAGTTACACCAGGAGGACACGTGGAGGTTTCAACTACTTTACCTGGACTTAGACAAATTTTTATGCATCTGGGACAGTTTGGTGGAACAGGGACACGTGGTGAGCCCACGCTCGTTTAGGGTCTCCACTTTTGCGACCATCTTGAAGAAGCACCAGGTGGAAACTTGGATGCTTCCACTAACTCAGGGTTTTTCTTAGACCTTTCAACAACCAGAGAAGACCATCTTAGACCTTGGATACGTGACACTTTCTGTTAGACTCTCAAGCCTTTTAACAGATTTGCCAAACTAGGACACGTGGTGCCCCCATGCTTATTCGGGGTCTCTACTTATTGGGACCATCTCAAGATATTCCATTGACATGCATGGTAGTTTGAAAAGTCAAAAGGCATGGAGATCTGGATGTAGGGGACGATTTGGATTTTTTTCCCCTTATTGTTTAAAAGAATAAAATCATCAAAATGACCTGCAATCTTGATAGAGAATAGTAAAACATTTTGACCTGATCAACGGCAAGAGGTGTGGACTTTTGGGGGAAATTTGGAAAAATTTAATATTGTGGAGAAGGGAGTTAAAAGTGTAAAAGGAAGCATGGTTCCACTAGGATCCACATCAGAAACTAAAAGCAAAATGGTGGAGCTACGGGGAAAACTTGGAAAAAAATCCCTTTTTCAAAAAGGAGGTGAAATAGCAGAATTTAGCCATGATTCCTTTAGGACCCACATTAGAACACGTGTCAAGCTCATTTCTCACGGGTGAAGGTGTTGAGAAAATTGTGAAAATTTAAATTTTTTTCGAAAATATTTTTAAAAGGAAAAAAGAAACTCGTAGGCCCATTTTTAATTAGATCTCCCACGTGGACAGTCCAAATTCAAAATAGAAATCAATGGCAATTGTGCATATGTATCTTATTTTTCCACTATTTTCACTCCAAAGCTCCTAGAGATGTGAGTCTTCATGATTTATTGATATCTCTTACACACTAAATAGAGAAAGGGAGTTAATTTGATATCTAAGTTTGGTGAGGAAAATCTAGAGACATATTTTACCATTAAGATGAAATGTGGCTATCGGGTTCGATCTGATTTTCCAGTCTCCCTTCCTGGGCACACAAAGAATGAAATTTGACAGATTAAGGGTAGAAGTAGGTGGCAAAAAAGGGAAGAGTGTTCTACCAGGTGAAGAAGTAAATTCTTGAAATATTTGGAGAGATTTTCCCTCTGCACACCTGAATTTTTTTTTAAATCGAATTATGGGAGTCATGGTCAAGTTCATAACACGCACCGGTGCTTTCAATGTTTCTGGTTTTGGGGAAGACTGCATTGTAAATGGAGTATTATAAATTGCATGAATTTTCATGGAAATGGTTGGAGTGTTAGAGATTGGGACTGATTTTTCTAACAGAAAAGCTTGATAAAACACATCCTTCGAGAAACCATATGGAGAAACCTGTTTATCTCCATTGTATTAAACTTGATCTTGTCAAGATGGTTGCGAGTGTACAACCATTGAAAAGATCTAAGATTGCTCTAGAAACTTTCCCTGTTGATAAATTTAATCAAAATTGAGTTAAACTAGGTTATTTTTGGGAAATTTAATGTCTGCAAGTGGTTTTCTTGTTCCCATTGCAATCTAAAATTGAAATATTTATGAATCACACAATATCTTATCCTTCTTATATTTTGGTGGTATTTGTAATTTAATTTCTCGAAGAGCTTTCATTTGATAGTGAAATAAACAAATTTAAAATCACCGTGACTCCCAAAGCATGACTATAAGATTGTTTGTTAGCCTTTGAGGGTATCTTAGGCATGATGAAACAAAGGTTGATAAATTTTAGTTAAGTTTTCCAATTTGATCCTTCATTTTGGATCCTTCAAGTTTGTGTGAAAATTACTGATATGGGCCTCCATTGAAGCACATATTCTAGTTAAAGGAACAACCTAGCTATCCCTAAGCATTTTGTTGTTCATGCTCTCCATTTTTGTAAAATATCTCAAGGATCTGGTGAATCAAGTTCATCCGTCCTCACCTCCCACCAAAATTCATTTAAAAACAACAAATATTACCCATACTACTCCTACTTGTCCTATGTGTATACAAATGCATAATTTCTACTACCAAAACATGTAGAAATAGTCAGGTTTTCATTGTCTTTAGTGGCCTAAACCTTGCTTAGAAAATATTTCCATTATCTAGAGTGACAACTCGTGAGAGTTAGGTTTTGTTGCATTGATCATATTTTCTTCAAGGTCTTCTTAATAACTTTGCAAGGAAGGATATCTCCATCTCCTCCACAAATAACATGCTACAAAAAGGGTCCTCTCACCCTGGTTGAAAGGCACAACCATAAAGTAGTGAGGATAGGTCAAATCCTCTTGAGGGTGCTACCCATTTCTCCACATTTAAGTGACAAAGAGCAAGCTCCATTTCATCCCAGCTACAAAATGAAATACTACATGCTTTGCTTGTCTCTAAGCTTCCTAACAAACTGTGATGCTACTCGGTTTACGAGGAGAATCAATTTGGGTACTTGTCAACACTAAAATTTTCCTCCGTAATTTCTATTTCATTAATGTATGTATTAGGAATAGGATGTTGTTAAGTGTAATTAGTAGTAGCATTCGATAGAAGATAACGGCGCCGTCAGTACGGTGCCGCCAATAATGTAGAGTATGGTAACAGTCAAAGTACAATAGGAATGTTGTAAAAAGTAAATATTTGTCGTAAGTGTTCGGTAATGTTAAAATGTCAAAGTTGGGATAAGTAGAGAAGTAGGGTCTACATGATTAGGAATTATAAATATTATATTTGTAATAAGGACAAAGAGTGATGTCATAAATATTTTGTGTATTTTATTTGTGGAGAAGTCTAAAAAGGTGGAACCCATGTGAGATGATAAGGTTTATCTTATCTTACAAGATAAGCCTACATGTAAAGGCAAGAGTTTAGGCATGAAATATTATTGGCTGAAAGAGATTTCCTATCCTATCTTAGAGATGAGATGGATAAGCCTAAATTCTTATAAATAAAGAGGCCACCCCCCTCATTTAGGATAGAAGGAAGTAGTGAGAAATATTGTAAGTGTGTAAAGGAAGCCATCATTTTGAAGGTGTGTTAAAGAAGCCATTAAGAAGTGTAATTGTGAAGTTTCTCCCATAGTTATTGTTGGAAGGAAAGTGAAGTCAGTAACACTTGAAGTACCTCATGGGTGAGATTGTAACAATTTCATGTTGATATTATAATTTACACTTATATTTCAGATTTATCGTCATTCCTTCTTATCATAGTCTATGGTATTCTTGTGTTATGTTTGTTGTTGTGTTTCCAGATTCCATCCACCAAACTAAAAGCTGTGCATTAGTAAATAATCATAGCATGAGGAGTTCCCAGTGAAGAATTATCATAGTGCCGGATTGGTGATGACATTTTGGTTCCGTTGCTGAGACCATTCCTCATTGGTGGATTTTCTGGAGAGATATTCCCACTTAGTCAGAAATCATTTAGAGAGTAACCTTGTTTTCACTGTGCATAGTAGTATTTACCGCATGATAACTTTCACTTTTACCGTGAATGGTATTTACCGATAACTTCACTTTTTACCGTGAATGGTATTTACCTCATGATAACTTCAGTTTTACCTAAATAGTGTTTACCACAAGTAAAGTCGAGTTTTCTGCGATAAGTCAAGTTTTACCATAGTTTACCGTGGTCATTTCTATTTTACTGTAGAAAAGTGTAAAGTCACTTTCTATTATAGTGATTCCAATTATTTGTGCACATAAGTCTTGTTGATTGTACTTGTGGGTTGGTATTTCACTGTGGTTACTTTTGAAAATGGGGAAGATTCCTGTTTTTTCAGCTCAATCTAATGAAGATGCTTCCTCTTTCATTCAAGAGTTTAAATGATCTTGTATTTGTAATGGCCTTATAAGAAGGGAACAATGGACTGAATTTTTTCCTACCTTTTTGGATGGTTCAACACTTAGGTGGTTTGAAACACTAGGTGAAAATGTAAAAAACTCATGGGATTTATTAACTGAAAGTTTTCTTGAAGAATTTGGTGAACAATAGAAATATCCAGATCTCATGATCGATATAACAAAGCTATCCCATGGAGAGAAGGAGAAGATAAGGGATTATCATGCTTGTGTTCTAGAGCTAAGGAGGAAGCTTGGCGCTTTCCGATCCGGAAGGAAGGATTAGCGGATGGGTTGATGAATGGCGTGGATAATCTCCTATGTAAGCACTTCATTCTTGGGATGATGCCGAGAGATCGGAACAATGAGTGAAGCATGACCACCCGCTACCATTGAACAAGTAAAGGACATTGCAAGAAGGCAAGAAGAAAGCATGGAAGAGGAGCTGAAAGAAATTGTTGCTAAAGTAGAGCCTACACCAACACCTTTGGTCCAGAATCCACAACCACTCTCGGTGAGCACAAATATTTCTCCTAGTACATCTACTGAGTATGAAGATCTACTCAAGAAGATGGGACAGTTAACTATTAATCTTCTTCAAGGAAAATAATTTAGTTCTCAGGGAGGAGATAGAGGTCCAAAAAGAAATATTTTTGAAGTTGTTTGTTATGGTTGTTATAAAAAGGGTCATTATAAGTATAATTGTCTAGATAGAGCTTCTACATCTGGTACAAGAGATAATGATAAAGGAAAATCACCTGTGAATTCTTTTGATGTAGTAGATAAGAGCATAAATAATGAAGTAGATGTGTTTTTAACAAAAATAAAGAAAGAAAAAGATAACCAAGATGGAAATGACCTAAGAAGATGAAAGGAGAAACTAGTAAGAAACATAGGAGAAGAAAGTTGGGTGTGTAGAATTTTCTGATTTCATAGGGACAAGAACCATACTCCATCTTAGAAGATCTGTCCAAAAGGCCTGCAAATATTACATATGGTCAACTCTTGGCTATGTCTTCTAAGAAGAGGCGGGAGCTGCGAAGTGGACTCAATGCTCAACGAAGGAAGGAGGTTGAGGTCCCTATTTTGGAGGCAGAGGTGGATCCCTATGCTCCACAAGCTGAGGTACTATGTAATGGTATTTCAATTCATGATGTCTTAGTTAATGGAGGTGCTGCGAGTTAATGTAATGACCGAGTCTCAGAATGAATATGTTGGGTTTAAAAATTTATCACCCCTCAACACTTATGTTAAGGTCATTAAATAAGGGAAAAACTAAACCAGAAGGTGTAGTTTCAAATGTGGCAATATCTTTTATGGGTGTTGTATGTGTGGTAGACTTTCGGTGATGACAAATGGTATTATTGCGTATCCAATGTTATTGGGAAGACCATAGCTAACGAGTTCTTGCAAGAAACTACTAGAATGAAGGATTCATGACACTTGGACGTGGTAGAGAGAGGGTGAAAATAAATGTGATCCCTCGGCATCATAAGGCGAACACAGCCGATTCAAGTGATGAAAGTGATGATTGGACATCCTCGATTACTCTAGTACCGGTGAAGTGGACACGAGAAGATGAAGAAAGTGAGGTTGATATTTAGGTCATGGATAGCCTTCCAGGTCACACGACTCATGAGCCCATAAAATTATCTCGAAGAAGAAATTGATGATCGTCTCTAGAAAATAAAGATTGGTGATGCTTTGTGATGGAGAGTGAGAAGGAATCCTACCTCCGGCTCTTTCGAAGGTACTATTTTCACCAAATCACAAGCACCCCTGTGCATATACACGAACTCACGGTGTGATTGGATAACATGGGTACTATCTCCAAGTTGTGGGACTTGCTTTACTTGAGATAGACCTCCAGAAGAAAAGCTGGTTCTTGCTCCTAAACTACCCGCCACAATCTACTCTAATGCGGGATAAGCTAACTGTTCTAATCTAAATTTCCAAGGGACTAGGGAAAGAGAATACATAAAATGAAAGCCTACACTAAAGCGATGATACACCGAAAAGGAGGATGTGAGAGTAGTCTCCAAATGTGTGAAATACAAAGGCAAAGTGCACACTAGAAGAGGTGATGACAGTTCACCATAATCTAGCAAAATGCATTCACAAAGTGATATTCCAAGCACACACAATGATAATGAATTCTTGCAAGAACATAATAATAGACACAATATTCTTGTGGAAAGATAAAAGGGCAAGAAGAATGCAAGAAAACACAGCAGGGGAAGATACATCCACAAACTTGTATTTTATTGCTTCTTGGTATGCATAGTTCGATCTATTACAAGATAAGGGCCTGGATCACCATGCAAGGAGTCCACTACAAGGGCCTGCAACACACTAGCTTCACAAAGCAATTTTGACAGAGCTTTGCTACCCAAAAACTCTCTCTTTACAATGAGCCCAACACTCCAATTTATAGAAAAAAAGAGAAGGAAAAGAGAAGGGAAAATAGAAATCCTGAAATCTGTCCTTCAACCACCTGCAAGAGGCATTAAATTGAGTGAAATGGTTATACATTACTTGTGAAATGCTCCCCATCTTGTCCCATGTCTTTGCGGAGAGAAAGAATGATGACCATGCCTCTTAATTGCACTCCCAGCTACCAAATAAAACATTGTTCTGAACCCGGCCACGTTTTCTTAAAAATATCTATCAATTTTTGATCAAATCTAGAATTTCTTGATTAACTGTAAAGCGTGGGCTCAGAAGCTGTGATTCCAACGGTACCAATTTTGTGCGATTTCGTAGAGAAATGCAAAAGTTATGGCCTTACGAGTGCGGGCAGCTATTTTGGGTCTGGAAGGCATTTTTTGTCATTTGACGGGAATGAGCATTAACTGACTGGAGCTGAATACGTCGTGCTCATTCCGAAAGTCCAATTTTGTGAAAATCGAGCTTGGAGTCAAAAGTTATGGCTGTTTGAAGTTCCACGGTTCAAATGTTGACTTTCCTCCTCTGCCATCGGCCGCTTCGGCTTTTCGCGTCCCACGCGTCCCTTTGTCCCATTTGTCCCAATGCTAAAGTTCCCTATTTCGGCCGAACCGACCAGTTCACGTACTTGCGGCCCAGATGTCCCATTTGCTTTTGGACCGTGCAGGACAATTTTCCCGATCGCCGATTCGGCCGGTTCGCGCCCTTTTGTCCCAACTGTCCCGGGTGAAAGTTCTCATTTCGGCCAATCCGGCTGGTTCGCGTACTTCGCGTACCTTCAGCCCAAACTGCTGCAGGCTGCCTTGACTCATTTCACCCGTTCGGCGGTTCCACGTACTTTTGTCCCGCGTCCCAGCCTGTTTGGCGATTAGTCATTTTTTCAACTTTTCGGCCGATTTGGATTTCCGCGTCTGCGCGTCCCTTTGCCCGGATGTCCCAAATCTTTGTCAGACGCTGGCTTTTGCAACGGCCTTTCGGCCGGTTCGCGCCCAGATGTCCCAACTGTCCCAAGGACCGCCTGGACTAGGACTTAGCCATTTTTCATGATTTTTTCTGCCCGAGCTTATTTTTTGCAATTTTTTCACATTTCCTCAGAACTTGCTCTCTTCTTCTTGGACAGGGGAGTTAGAAAAAATATGAGGGGACCCTAGAAACATGAATTTTTGTCCAGACTCAATATAATTGCTTGGGACTAAAGAATTTGATGCATGTTATCAAAATTACCTTGAGGGGTGAATTTTGGATAACGAGTACATACACATATTCACTTTTGATTACAAGGAACTCCGTCAAGTAAGTTGGGTAGAACATTTTATTGAGTGGTAGATGGTGCTAAGCCCATAAAGCAAATGCCATATAGAATTAATCTTAATTTTTCCAAGGCTGTAAAAAAGAAATAGATAAGTTGTTTGATGCGGGATTCATATTTCTTTGTGGAGAATTCGAATGGGTTTCTCCCATTGTGATCTCAATCAAAAAGAATGGGAAGCTATGCATTTGTGTTGATTACGGGAAGCTCAATAAGGCAACAAAGAAGGATCATTACCCTCTTCCATTTTCAGATCAGATCTTGGGCCAAGTAGGCGGCCGGGAGTGCGATAGTTTCTTTGATGGATATAAGCGGCTACAACCAAGTTCGTATAGCAGAGAAAGATCAGCTGAAGACCACCTTCACCACTCCTTGGGGAACATTTGCTTATAGAGTTATGCCTTTTGGGTTGTGTAATGCTCCAGCAACATTCCAACATTTGATGAATAGGGTGTTCGAACCCTACATTGGGACCTTCATCAGAGTATTTCTGGATGATTTTTACATCTATGGGAGCAAGTTGGACCACCTGCACCAAATGGAGACAGACATTTCAAAGGTTAGATGAAGCACAAGCCTCACTAAACCCTACAAAGTGTGTCTTTGGATGTTCTAAAGGCGTCTTGTTAGGGCATGTTGTATCTAGAGATGGTATTGGTACTGATCGTGATAAAGTTTCAAAAATCAAAGAGTTACCATTTCCTATGAATAGAAGTAAGTTGAGATCATTTTTAGGCCATGTGGTTCTATAAAAGGTTCATCAAGAATTTCTCAAATATTGCATAGCCACTAACCCAGATTCTTGAAAGGATGTTACTTATGAACTAGGAAATAAGGCGCATGAATCTTTTGAACAAGCTGAAGGGCGCCAGGTGTCTTCACCTATTTTAAAGAATCCAGATTGGAGCAAGCCATTCATTGTGTATACTGATGCCTCGGATGCAGCACTAGGAAGTACTCTGAGCCAAAAGGATGAAAATGGGAATGATCATCCAGTTTACTTTGGGAGCAGACAAATGAGTAGTGCTGAGGTAAATTATACTGTAACTGAAAAAGAGGCTCTGGCTATCATTTTTGCTGTAAAGAAGTTTAGGAATTACTTGCTAGGGAAAAAATTCCTAGTTGTAACATATCATCAAGCTCTAAAATATATTGTAAATGAGCCTAACCCATCAGGGAGGATAACAAGATGGTTAACTTTTCTACAAGAATTTGAATTTGATATTATAGATAGGCAGGGAAAGAAGCATGTCAATACGAGATGCACTCTCTCGAGCCTATGATGGTTTAGGTTCATCTTCGATGATGATGGTTTCCCAGATGCAGGCATTGTTATACCTTGACACAATCCCTAGTGAATAAATAGATATTTGGAACTATCTGAATGAATTCAAGTTTTTGATGGTTCCAATGCAAAGACTAAGAGGAAGATTACTCAAGCCGAGTCATCCATATTCTATTCTGCATGGAATATTATTTCGAATAGGACACGATGGACGATCTGAGGGAAGTTGGACGTGATCAAGGGAAGGAGTTGATAGAAGAATTCCACAATGGTACATGTGGAGGACACTTCTCTGGACAACTTACAGCAAGAAGGATCTTGGATGCAGGTTATCACTGGCCCACTCTTTTTAGAGATTGTTATAATTATTGTAAGACATGTGATATTTGTCAAACACATGGTAACCGTAAGACTTCATCAGCTCCATTATGCCCTATTCTTCCACTTGGTCCCTTTGAAAAGTGGGGAATAGATATTTTAGGTCCACTTCCAACTACCCCATGCCAAAATAAGTATATTGTAGTTGCCACAGATTATTTAACTAAGTGGGTTAAAGCTAGGCCATTGAAAACAACTTCTATGGATGAAGTGGTAAGGTTCATATATGAATGCATTGTCACCAGATTTGGTTGCCCATTAGAAATTATAACAGATCAAGGAAGCCACTTCATTAATGAGGTAGTAGAATCCTAGTCAATAAATTTTCTATCAAGCACGGGAAGGCAACAACATACAAGCCAAGCACAAATGGACAGTGGAGCGAATTTTTTTGTGTTGTGTCAAATTCTAGCAAAGGTGCAGCCTTGCGGTACATAAGTGGGATAAAAGGATTCATGCAACATTGTGGGCATATACGGAAACATCAAAGTCAGCAACAAGATACTCCCCATTTCAGGTTGGCCTATGGCATTGATCCAGATTCTTCCTATTGAGTTTGATATTCCCACTTTGTGAGAGTTATGAAAAATGAAAGGATGGATGAAAGTGATTCAAGTAAAAGAAAGGTTGGTACATCTTCATTTGCTAGAGGAAATGAGGGAAATAGCAAAGGATACAAGCTATAAGAAGAAAATGAACCGAAGGAATACTTTGATCAAAAGATCCGTTGGTCTCCATTTCATGTGAATGACTTGGTTCTAGTATATGATTCCGTATACAAAAAAAAGAAGACAAAGAAAATTTCTTCGAAAATGGATGGGGCCCTACAAAATAGTAGTAATGCATGAAAATGGTACGTCTGACATTGGAGGAATTGGATGGCACTCCCATTACGAAATGGGTCAACCACGAAAATTTGAATATTTTCCAAGCACCAGAATAGTCTACTCCGAGGATGGAGTAGAAGCTAGGAAGGCCGAACATGTCGACACTAAAATTTTCCTCCGTAATTTCTATTTCATTAATGTATGTATTAGGAATAGGATGTTGTTAAGTGTAATTAGTAGTAGCGTCCGATAGAATATAACAACACCGTCGGTATGGTGCCTCCATAATGTAGAGTACCATAATAGTCAAAGTACAATAGGAATGTTGTAAAAAGTAAATATTTGTCGTAAGTGGTCCGGTAATGTTAAAATGTCAAAGTTGGGATAAGTAGAGAAGTAGGGTCTACATGATTAGGAATTAGAAATATTATATTTGTAATAAGGACAAAGAGTGATGTCATAAATATTTTGTGTATTTTATTTGTGGAAAAGTCTAAAAAGGTGGAACCCATGTGAGATGATAAGGTTTATCTTATCTTAGAAGATAAGCCTACATGTAAAGGCAAGAGTTTAGGCATGAAATATGATTAGCCAGAAGAGATTTCCTATCCTATCTTAGAGATAAGATGGATAAGCCTAAATTCCTATAAATAAAGAGGCCACCCCCCTCATTTAGGATAGAAGGAAGTAGTGAGAAATATTGTAAGTGTGTAAAGGAAGCCATTAAGAAGTGTAATTGTGAAGTTTCTCCCATAGTTATTGTTGGAAGGCAAGTGAAGTTAGTAACACTTGAAGTACCTCATCGGTGAGATTATAACAATTTCATGTTGATATTATAATTTACACTTATATTTCATATTTATCGTCATTCCTTCTTATCATAGTCTATGGTATTCTTATGTTATGTTTGTTGTTGTATTTCTAGATTCCATCCACCAAAATAAAAGATGTGCATTAGTAAATAATAATAGCACGAGGAGTTCCCAGTGAAGAATTATCATAGTGCCAGTTGGTGATGGCAGTACCAACACCCAATTGGCGCTATTACAGGGGACATAGTGGTTACTGTTCATATTCAGATCCTGGTAATCACTTCTTATATGTTCTAAGTGCAAATACATTTTTTCAAACATCATCTTGTGTTCGGGCCTGTAAGAAGTATTGAAAGTTGCAAGTGTTGTGTGTAATTATTTCGTTTCTACGCCTAGTGAACTAGATTTCATTAATAAATCAGGTAAAGAAAATTTAGATCATTCCATTTCCAGGTTTCTAGTATTGAAATATATTTGGAAAATCATGTTTTAGTGCATGTGCATAACTAAGGTGGAAATCCTTACAGACGACTCCTGTTGATTCGATTCTTGATAAGTACCAATGTCTTAACCTCATCAAGTGTGATTTGTTACTAATATTTACAAAATTGGAAGGAAGAAGATATTTCTTTTCCAGGGATCCTGCTAGGACATTATTTCCAGAGATAGGAAAAATAAAGTTAGAAGGAATAAAATCCTAGAGAATTTTTGGAGATCAACAGACAAGAAAAGGGATCTCCATTGATGAAAGTGATTGGCCTATCATTGAATAATTCCATTCAAGTGCTTCTAAATTAGGTAGCCTCTTTGTGGAATTGAATTCTCCAACTGGAGAGGGGCCTTCATTTGATTTTGAAAAGTTTTCTTCTCATTAGGTTCTTATGTTTTCAAAAGTTGATAGGTTTTTCTAGGAAACAAGGCCTTTAGGGGATATCCATTTTGAAAATTATACCCGTGTGTTTCAAAGACCCCCTACTCCTTATCATTTTGATTCTCCTCCAAGGTCGCCTCTTGAAAACAACATGGCCCATCCCCACCTAGGCCTCCATTTGTTGTAAACACCTTTGGTCCCATAAATTTGACAGGGATGGTTGGTTAGCCAAATCCGAGTTCCACAGGGATGTAAGAAATAGATTACCAAAGTTTCAGGAAATAATTCTATAACTGTGATCAACATTTGAAACTTTTTATCAATATGATGGAATATTTTGAGATTGAATATGAATATTTATATGTCAAATTGTTCATCCATACTTTAGAAGAGGATGCAAGGGACTGGTATAAAGCTTTGTCAGAAAATTCCATTGATTCTTGGGCCATGAGATGAATAATGCATTTAGATTATAATATGGTGATATAATAGACCCTAGGTTTCTTTTGTCAGAATTTGAAAACATTAAGAGGAATCCTAATGAGTTATTACATGATTTCAATATAAGGTTTAACAATAGCTTGAGGATATTTCATGTTAGTTTAAGGCAATGTGATGAATCATGTTTGATCAAATATTCAAGTGCATTTGATAAAAAGGCTGCTTACTACTTGAGGGAAAAAAACCCTACTAACTTGAGACAAGACTTCACCATGGCTCTGCAAATTGAAAACAACATCAAGGTAATTGGAAAGCCTCCAAAAATGGGTGTGTGAATCGATTAACCCGTGAAAAAAATTAGTCAAGTAAGGCCCAGATTTGAAAGAAGTTGTGAAAAATTTGGTAGGGGATGTCAAAGAAATATCATACAAGTTAGTCAGGGGAAGAAAAAGGAAATTTGTAGAGTTCACAAGGTTATGACAAGCAATAAGGCCAAGACAGGTTTAAAAATCATCATAGAAATGATTAGAGATATGATGATAGAGGCAAGGGACTTGTTGGATTTGGAAATAAACAGTCCCAGGCTAGGGAAAATAGAATGTTACATGATCCTTTGGCTGCCATAGTTGCTTTGTTGTGGAGGAGACAAATGTCATTGATTGGTGTGACAGATGTTTTATGCCCCATGCTCCTTGTGAGGAAGATCAACAAGAAGAAGAAGAAGCTGATGATGATAATGATAATGATGTTTGCATGATGGGTTGCTCCATGAGCTCACAACAAGAGGAAACTCTAAGCGAGGTAATAAGTGCTAGAACTACTTCTGATTTTGGGATTGCATCCACCGGCTACCTATTTTCCTCCCTCTCATATTTTAGAAGTAGATACTCTTGTACAAGCTTTTTAATTGCCCAATAATGACTTTGAGTATTTAAGCGCTTGAATGATAGCTAAGTATGATGGAGGAATACCATATGAGGGGACATGCGATTGTTGATGAGCATTGTTGTTGCCCAAGAGAAGGAGTATAACACAAGAAGTATGGTTATCAAAGGGACAACGCCTCGGGAAATCCAAAAAATCTATTTCTTTCTAATATTCCTAAAGAGGCTCCTAAGAAAGATGCATCTACAATGGGCCTTGTTATCCTAAACAAAACTCATACCCTTCCTCATGCCCAAGTGTCAAAAATCTGTGCCATCTAATGAGTGTGTCAACCTTCCTTCTAATGTTGCCTTGCCAAAGTCTTTCCCTTATGATATTGCCCAAGTTTTGAATCGATCAAGATCTCGGTTCTAATTTTTGAGTTGTTTAGGATTCCTAAGCACAAGAGAAGTGATTTTGAGTATTTAAGGTTGAAAGAGGAGAAGACTGCCTAGGTAGAAATATAAACATTGTGGAGACTCCACCAGTCAATCAAGAGTTAGAGACACCACTTTGGTGTTGGAGGAACTAGGTGAACCACCTGAGTTTTATTTGGGGACATCCTTGGTGGATTCTCAGCTAAATGTGGATCCATTCTTCACCACTCGATCATTAAAGAAAAATTACAACACAAGCTGTATGTTTGACTCGGGGGCATCATGAATGAGCTGGATATCAAAGTAACAACAACATATGGGAAGTGTACTACTATGGACTCCATAAAAGTGCCAGTGGTGGGATGTGTGAAAGGTGCAGGTGGTGCAACTTGCAGCTTACCCGAGTAAAACCACACGCTTGATGTTGTTATTATTAATTGCTTAGCCAAGTGGGGTATGTTGTTATCTAGAAAATGGGCTGCAAGTGTTGGTGAGAGTGTTCAAATGGACATGTCCTATGCTACAATCCTAATTAAGCGCAGCCTTGTCGGGTTGTATGGATAAAAGATGTCTCACCTTATTAAAGATCTCAACAATGCATCTTATGAAGTATTGTACACAAGTGTTGATGCTTGATAACTTTGTAGGATTCGCTGATGGAAAAGAACACAAGATTTAAGAATGCAAGTGTCTTGAACAGGAAGGCTCTCTTTGGAATTTATTATTTGAGGGAGCTTTCTCCAAGTTCGAAATGGTGTTGGTGTTGTCCTGATCTCTCAAGGCAAGGAAGAGTTTTCTTTTCCTTCAAACTCAACTTTGAGTGCACTAACAATATTGCTGAGTATGAGGCACTATTGTTAGGTCTGAGGATTGCTTGGAAATATGGTGTTAAAGACATCATTGTCAAGCGAGATTTAGAATTAATTGTAAAGCAAGTCGAAAAACTTTATGCCATAAAAAAATCGAGTGAATGAAACAATACAAGCATGCGGTTTGGGATCTCATTGAGATGTTTGATACATTCAATATTGTGCATCATGATAGGAATTTCAAAGATTTGGCGAGAAAAACTTGCGATATTGGGATCTTGGTTTGATAATTGTATAGTATCCCCATATTTTGAATATGATGTTGAGGTGTTACTAGGCCATCTATAACTGAAAACATTAAACATTGGCAAGTTTTTGTGATGATGCTTAGGTTAGAATATTTATACAGAACAAAGTAGAGTTTTATGATCAAAGTATTGATTGGTAGCCAATGGTGTGCATAGAAAAGGGTAAAGAAACCTTGTTTGGCAAAGGAATCATACAACTAAATACTAATACCATTCCTAGATGGCTTCTTACTCTTGAATTCAACTTTGATAATGTTGATCACATTATTAATAGATGCATAGCATCCTCGAGGGATGTTGAGGAGCATGACCTTGGCGTAAAGGAGAAACCATGGAAGATCTGGTTCGGAAGCAATCTCATAAAGGAGGAAAAATAGTCTTATGTCTAATTGCTGAAAAATATCAAGATTGCATGGCTTGGTCTTATTCTAAACTAAAGGCATACGAGAGAGGATCTATTTGACATGATATTCCCTTGGAATCTAATGCAAAACAATTTAGGAAGAAAAGGAGTCCAATCAATCCACTCATATCTCTTAAAATGAAAGAGGAATTGAAGAAACGAGGGATGGAGGGATTATTCACCCTACAATGTATTATTCTTGGGTGGAAAACCTAGTACCGAGTTAGAAAGAAGAATGGTGACATCAGGTTGTATTTGGACTTTATAAATCAACAGAGCATCAATGAAGTATAATTATCCTTTACCAAACATAGAAAACATGTTGCGATTAGTGACCGGTTCTGAACTACTATCTATCCTAGATGGCTTCTTGGGTTATAACCAAGTTGTTGTAAAGGAATTAGAAAAAATTAAGACAGCCTTTACCATCCCTTGGGAACATATGTATATGTCAGGATGCCTTTTGGACTTATGAATGTTGGAGTAACATTTCAAAGAGCAATGATGTTTCTTTTTTAGTTACATCGGTGATTTTATTGTTGTCTTCCAAGATGATGTAACTATGTTCTATAGAAAGAAAGGTGATCATTTGCAACACTTGGAGAAAATCCTGATAAGATGTAGATAATATGAAATTTCACTCAATCCAGAGAAGTTCCATTTCGAGTCTGAAAAGGCAAAATTGCTTGGTCACATTATGTCATAAGAAGGGTTAATGATGGATCGGGGAAAGGGTAGAGGCCATCAACAAGGTCCCAATTTTGAGAACTAAGAAGGGGATTCAGTCCTTCTTTAGGTAGATAAACTTCATCAGAAGATTCATATCAAACTTTGTTGAGTTGACCATTCCAATTACTTCCATGCTAAAGAAGTACCAAGTTATTAAATGGGAGGAGGATTCCATTCAAGCTTTCAGTGGGATCAAAGAGACATTAAAGCATGCCCCTGTTTTAGTAGCCCCTAATAATAAGAGGCCTTTCCAACTATTTCATTTTGCCTCATAAAACACTATTACATATGTCCTATTACAGAAGGATGATGAAGGGGTTGAGAGGCCAATTTCCTTTTTCACTAAGGCATTGCAGGGGGATGAGCTGAAATAAATTATTATGGAGAAACAATCATTTGCCTTAGTGAAAGCAACAAAGTTTTTCAGGCCTTACATTATGAGTTCCAAAATTGTTGCTTATGTTCCCCACACCATGGTCAAAGACATCTTATCAGAGATGGAGGTCTCAAGAAAAAGATGCATATGGGTGAACAAGTTGCAAGAATATGACATGGATATCCAAACCACGAAGTTGGTGAGAGGTTTGGGCTTGGCTAATCTTATGGCTGAGAGAAACTTACAAACGATTGAGGTGAATGAGGTAGAAGAAGGAAGGGTATATGCCTTTGAAAAATTTATGACTTCTAAGTGGTAAAAGGATGTGATTTTTTATCTCAAACATTTATACTATCCACGAGTATTTGAGTAAGAACCGAAAAAGGTCCCTTAAGTTGGCTTCCCGAAATATGTCATTACTGATTATGGGTTATCTTGGAAGAACCCAAGGGTCGAGGGGAGTCCTCTTAAGGAGCATTACTGAAGATGAATCCCCCAAGATAATTTTTGATCTCCATGGAGGAGTTTTGCGATGGAAAATTCACAACACACAAGATCCAGAGGCTAGTTATTGGTGTCCAAATCTCTTCAAGGATGCATTTCTTTTGGTTATAAGATGTGAGAGTTGTCGGTGATCCTCTGGAATACTTTGAAAGCTTCGAGTTCCTATCTTCTGACTGTATCAATTGAAGCCCCTTTCAAGCAGTGGGGAATGGAATTTATTGGTGAGATTTTAGACCCTTCAAGTGTTGGCCATAAGTGGATTCCTGTAGCCACTGATTACTTCACCAAGTGGGTGGAGGCAATCCCTACCAAGAGAGAAACACACCAAACTGTCATGGATTTTATGTTGAACCATATCATCTCGGAGGTTTGGGGTGCGATCAAAATGTTTCATAATGCCATGAGCTTTAGAGTTAAACCCTTGGTGGCAATGTGTAAAGAATATGGGATCAATTTGACATATGCTTCTAATTACAGTCCCCAGGAAATGGACAAGCTCTATCCAGAATAAAAATTTATTGAAGATTATGAGAATAACCTTGGAGCTGAATAAGAGAAAATGGGGTGAGTATTTGAATTTTATTGTCTAGACTAGATGAATTACTATTAAAAGAGCCGATGGAAAGAGTCCATTCAAGTTGGTGTATGGAACTCGTGGTCTTGCTACCCCTGCATACGCAATTATCCTCATATCGGTTCATTCAAAACCGGAAGATCAAGAAGTAAGGCCATATGATGCCCACATTAACCAGATTTTTGAACTTGATGAAGAACTGAGGATATCCCACCAAAGGCATGTAAAGTTTAGAGAAAAGATGAAGAAGTTGTTCGACAAGAAGGTCACCCCAAGAGCTTTCAATGTTGGAGATCTCATGTTGTTATATGATAGCAGACATGAATATAAGGGCAAGCATGGTGAATTTTACACTTTATGGATGGGGCCTTACTCCATTGATATTAGAATTTGTGAACATACATTCTTCTTGAAAGACTTGGAGGGTGAATTGATCGAATTTCCTATTAATGGTAGGCCTTTGAAACATTTCTTGGATTGATTCCCCAGAATCGGTGATAATCATTTGTATAGTTTACAGTTTTTTGGTTCCTTTTTTGTCTTTTGTGTTTTTGCTCATTCTAGTCCTTGGTGACCTAGTTTTGTTGGTTCCTCAGTTCATTTTTAGGAGATGGTTCTAGTTTCTACTCTACAAATTGATTTCTTTACCCAATGGATATTTTTCCACTTGGTCTACTATGTAGTTCTTGTGGCACTCACAGAGAGTGCCCATCCCTAGCGAGGAGCCGATGTTGGTGCTCATATTTTCATGCCCCATTTGCTTTTGAAATCTCTCAGTTTATGGCCCCTGTCACATTTTATCTCCCCTTATCGTGCTTGAAAATACTCTATTTTCCATTTTATTACCGTAATCAATCCTTTCCGTGGTGAGAATCACTTATGGATCCATAGTTTTGTGCTTGTTTCTCTATTCATATGAAACTCTGTAAATTGGGTATAAAAATCAGGTTGTCCCATTCTTTCCATTTTCCACATTCATGAATTTTTGTCCCTGTCATTTTTGTCCCAAATACCTAAAGAAAAATGAATGGATGTAGATCGGGGAATGTCTTTGAACCTTGGAGAATTTCCAAATTCTTTGTCTTCGAAGAAAATTTCATCTCTGGGCTCAAATAGTTGTCTTCCTACATTTTACGGTTTTATGGGTGAGTTTTCCCCATCAAATTCTCATCTTTACATCAATTGAAACATGCACCCTTTTGGATGAATGTGGCTCGGTGGGGCACATTAAAAATTTTATGGATCACCTCGACCCAAAATTGGTCCACATGGAGGAACAACACTGATGTTAAAGTTCACTTTTTGGTTTGGCCTTGGAGTTGTGCTAGGAGGACATGTGGAGGTTTCCACTGCTTTGCCCCAAATTAGACAAATTTTTATGTAGCTGGTATAGTTTGGCGGAAAAAGACACGTGGTGAGCTCACACTTGTTTAGGGTCTTCACTTTTGGGACCATGTTAAAGAAGTGCCGGGAGGACACTTGGATGCTTCCGCTCGCTCTATTTTTTTCTTAGACCTCACAAATACTAGAGAAGACCATCTCGGACATTGGACATATGGTGTTTTCCACTGGAATCTTAAGCCTTTTAACATGCTTTACCGTGGGACATGTGCTTGACTCTACAGATCATTCGGGGTCTCTACTTTTTGGGACCATCTCAAGATGTGAGATTGAGACTTTTGGCGAGTTTGAAAAGTCAAAAGGCAAGAAGGCGAGACATCAGGGGAAACTTGGATTTTTTTCCCCTTTATGTTTAAGAGACTAAAATCATCAAAATGACCCATGAAGCCCTACGAGAGAATAGTAAAAATTTTGCTCCAATCAACGATGAAGGTGCGGAATTTCAGGGGAAATTTGGAAAATTTTCATTTTGTGGAGAAGGGAGTTAAAAGTGTAAAAGGAAGCATGGTTCCACTAAGACCCACATTAGAAACTAAAATTAGAAGGGAGGAGCTATGGGGAAAACTTGGAAAAATACGTTTTCCAAAAAGAATGTGAAATATCATAATTTAGCTTGCGTTCCTTTGGGACCCACATTGGGAGATGTGTCAGGATCATTTCTCAAGGGTGGAGGTGCGAGAAAAATTTGAAAATTTTACTTTTTCCAAAAAAGTTGTAAAATGAAAAAAGGAACCCATAGGCCCATTTTAAATTGGATCTCCCATGTGGATGGTGCAAATTCAAAATAGAAATCAATGACATTATGCATCTCGTATCTAATTTTTATTCCATTTTCACTCCAAAGCTCCTAGAGATGTGATTCTTCATGATTTCTTGATATTTCTTGTATGCCAAAAGAGAAGGGGATTTAACTTGATATCTAAGTTTGGCGAGGAAAATCCAGAGATGGATTTTACCATTAATATGAAATGTGGCTATCGGGTTCAATCTAATTTTCTTGTCTCCTTGCTTGGCACATAAAGAACCAGATTTGAAAAATTAGGGGTAGAAGTACGTGGAAAATAAGGAAGAGTGTTCTACCGGTGAAGAATTGAACACTCGAAATATTTGGAAAGATTTTCCCTCTCCACATTTGACATCTTTTTTTAATCCGATTCGGGAGTCATGGTCAAGGTTGTAACACACAATGGTGCTTTGAATGTTTCTTGTTTTAGGGGAAAAATCTATTATAAATGAATTATTATAAATTGCAAGAATGTTTCATGGAAATGGTTGGAGTGTTAGAGGTCGGGACTGATTTTTCTAAGAGAAAAGCTTGATAGAAACCATTCTTCGAGAAACCATTTGAAGAGACTTGTTTATCTCCTTTGTGTTAAAGTTTATCATGTCAAGGTGGTTGCGAGTGTACAACCATGGACAAGATCTGAGATTGTTATAGAAACTTTCCTTGCTGATAAATTTAATCAAACTTGAGTTAAACTACATTTTTAAGGCGGGGTTTTGGTTTGCCTTATTCTTGAATGTCTACAAGTAGTTTTCTTGTTCCTTTTGCAATCTTACATTAAAATATTTTTGAATCACACAAGATCTTATGCTTGTGATAGTTTGGTGGTATTTTCAATTTCATTTATTAGAAGAGCTTTCATTTGATAGTGAAATAAACAAATTTAAAATCACTTTGTGACTCTAGCATGACTATAAGATTGTTTGTTAGCCTTTATGGGTATCTTAGGTGTGTTGAAACAGAGGTTGATAACGTTTAGTTAAGTTTTCCAATTTGAGCCTTCATTTTGGATCCTTGAAGTTTTTGTGAAAATTGCTGATCTAGGCCTCCATTGAAGGACATATTCTGTTACAAGAACAACCTAGCTATCGCGAAGCATTCACATTGTTCAAGCTCTCCATTTTCGTAAAATTTCTCAAGGATATGGTGAAATAAGTTCATCCTACCTCACCTTTGACATAAATTCATTTAAATACAACCAATCTTACCAATACTACCCTTGTTTGTCCTATGTGTTTACAAATGCATAATTTCTACTACCAAAACATGTAGAAACAATTAGGTTTTCATTGTCTTTAGTGGCACAACCTTTCTTAGAAAATATCTCCATTATCTAGAGTGACATTTCGTGAGAGTTAGGTTTTTGCACTTTGATCATATTTTCTTCAAGGTCTTCCTAATAACTTTGCAAGGAAAGATATCTCCATATCTTGCATAAACAATAGGCTACAAAAAGGGTCCTCTCACCTGGTTGAAAGTCACAACCATAAAGTAGTGAGTATAGGTCAAATCCTCTTGAGAGTGCTACCCATTTCTCCACATTTGAGTGATAAAGACCAAGTTGCATTTCATCCCAGGCTATAAAATGATACAATACCTTCTCTACTTGTCTCTAAGCTTCCTTCGAACCTATGATCCTGCTCAAATTATGAGGAGAATCAATTTGGGTACCAACAGTGTGCAAGTTGGCTGAAACATCTAAAGTTTTCAAAAATTAGGACTTTAAAACACTCATTTTAAGTTTAAACACAAAGCTTGACGGTTCCTATGTACTCTCTCATATACATATAATTCATCATGTTTGATGGAAGTTTATTACAAAGAGAAGAGCTTAAGTTACAAGGAAACTATTGGGTCGAGTTATCTTAATTTAAATAGTGACTCTTATACATCGAGGACTAGTGGGCCCCTAAACTCACTCACAAAACTAGTCTCTCAAGGCATTTTAATTGAAATAAATATGGGCTATGATTATTTTGTTGGCAGTCTATGGATAGGTGGAAGTGGTTTTATTTTTCACTGAACTAAGTGGTAATCGTAGGACGAAATTAATCATGTTTTACTAAAAAACGCATAACTAAAAGTGAATGATAAGCTAAGTAATATTATAAATTTGATATGCAAGGGAATTAATTGTGTTCGAAAAACTTGGTTAAGTTTCCCTATAGTATCCATGTTACAGGGTCATGATAGGATTTTTTTAGGTTTACGGTATATTTTCGTGTTGTACTCCATGCGCATAACTTTAGGGGTCATAATTTTTTATTTTTATGTTTTATAGTTTCAAATGAAATAATTTTTAATCATTTTTTGAGTTACATTTCCTAACAATTAACAGTTAATTTACAAATGAAAGAAATGTTGAAAGCATAATTTATTACGATATAATTTTGTTCGATTATAACCGTGAAATAGACAGAACAATAAACATGAACACAATGATTTCAATTCATTCGAGATAAATTACACTAGAGGGATTACATACATATATAGGTAAATGACATCCTTAAACTAAGGAGTAAACTTCTATCCCTCATATCTTTCTCATGATCACTCAAAGCATCCCGGTTATCTCTCCAACATGATTCTCTCCACCTTTATTTCAACTATCCCTTTATTCCCTCATGATGAGTTGTCTATTACAACTCATCATTCACTCACATAATGTAATATCTAAATATTACATTTTACAAATAGTAACTCACACACACTATTAATAATGTTACAAACAATATATTCGTAACATTCACTCCCCTATTGTTTACATTATTAATCCCTATTAAACACTCCCCTAATGTGAACAAGGTAGAGAAAAACATTCACACGTCTTCTACAGCATGCCTGCCTCTGCATGCTCATGATCTTGGTACGCTGAACCTCTGTTCACCAAATACGAACCCCTGTTCGACAATAACGGACCTCTGTCCTAGGTATGAGCCCCTGCTCATGAACCTCTATTCATCCTCTTCAAGAAAAACATGATGCTGCTTTTTCTTGTGCTTTTATCTTTCTACTATAACATATTTACATCAGGAGGTTATAAAAGGAAATACAATGCTTTGAACAGGAATGTGACATCTGTTCTTATTACAAACAATGAAACACACAACTGAAATACTTAGCCACCAAATCAATACCATGGCCTCATCGATGGTGCCTGACGAGAGGTCGCCGATAGCCCTCCTGCCTCTGTTGTCTCCAGCCTCCATCAATGTCCTTGCTAGCTCAACAAAAAGTATAGTCGAGGACGATACGCGTTCCTTGTCGCGATACAGGGTGGGGTCGAGGAGCAGAGCCCCTGAAGCCAGAAATGGTTTTCATTTGTATTTTTCCTTAAAAAATTGAGTGTCAGATTACACAAAAAATGCACTCATTTGTCCTTTTTTTAATAACAATTTTTTGACTCTTACAAACAACACAACTATCAAAATAACTCGATGACACCTATATGATGAGTGAAAATACTTATGCAACATTAATAGGTATAAAAGATATTTTTAATATCAATAATACTAGACAAGTTTTGACTCCTAGATAATGATGACAATAACAACATTAGGAAGCCTATATAACCGACTTATAGCCAGGGATTTAAATTTATAACAACTTTCACTTAAAACCAATTATTAATGAAAATACTATGGGCTGGAGAAATAAACAAAACCGCTCGTTTTTATGAGAGAGAAGAAGACTGGAGCTTGTTGTAGATGTTCTCCCACTGCAAATTTGAATCTAGAACTTCTGTGAGATGTCAAGCGACTATATTTTGTGCATGCACATACAGGTCTGCATCTAAGGCATGTATAAACTATTCCGGGATGACAGCTGGTTCAGCCAATCCAGAAAACTGGCACACAACTCATGCAAAGACCGAGATCCACACACAAAAATGATCCTGAATGCTGAGATATCTCTCAGACTGTAAATTTGATCATTCAAATATAGAATAGCAGGCAATAACAATATCAACTCTGTTCATTGAACCATGGAGAACCAAATGTGATTGAGGGAGTTGTTTGATTATTGGAAATACGTGGATCAAAGTGAAGAAATAGAACTGATGCCACACGGACATATCACAGGTCTGTATGTCGATGGAACACCAAATCAACTGAAACAGAAGATGATTGTGCTTGATGCACTGATCCCGAGTGAAAGTGGCACCCTTTCATTTGCCTCTCACTAGGCTTTACACGTTCCAGGATTTCTTATTTACTTGTTAATTCGACTGATCTAGAAGAGGATGCTTACTAGGACCGATCTGATGTACAATGAAACTGACAATATTGTCACGGGATTTAACAAAAATAAATTTAAGACATTCCAAAACAAATACGAAGCTCTTCTCATAACAACTATCTTCCATCAGCAGGGCAGCCAGAACTTGTAGTGGCTCTACCCTTTCACCGATCAAAGACCCATTTTGCACATCGCTCTGATACCAATGATATAATTTTGTTCAGATTATAACCGTGAAACAGACAGAACAATAAACATGAACACAATGATTTCAATTCATTCGAGATAAATTACACTGGAGGGATTACATACATATATAGGTAAATGACATCCTTAAACTAAGGAGTCAACTTCTATCCCTCATATCTCTCTCATGATCACTCAGCATCCCACTTATCTCTCCAACATGATTCTCTCCACCTTTATTTCAACTATCCCTTTATTCCCTCATGATGAGTTGTCTATTACAACTCATCATTCACTCACATAATTTAATATCTAAATATTACATTTTATAAATAGTAACTCACACACACTATTAATAATGTTACAAACAATATATTCGTAATAATTACAAGAGAAAAGGGAAAGTACACACCTTTTCCCATCACTTGTTACAGATCATCAACTTGCAAAATATTATCATGGTGCTTGGTGACGAAAAGGATTTTTTTGAAAGTTTACAATTATTGTTTCCACAAATCCATTATATGGATATCTAGAAGTCATGAAATTTAATAAAAATTTCTTCCTTCGAGGAGTTTGTTCCAATAATTGATGTTCACATTCCATGTGGGTGTATACTCCAAAATGGTCTCCCCCTCATCAGAAGACCCCATTTCTCTAAATTTCCCTCAACACCCAAAATTTTCGCTACTCACAAAATCAACATATTCTACAACTCCCAAGATCACCGAAATCTTACATACATTGTATTTAGATTACAACAAAACTCAACATATACCGACAATTGATAGGGATGTATAAAAATTCATTGGGATCCAAAACTACATATTATCAAATCTAAACAATAGTCCTCACTCATGGTCACACAATTTTTTTTTCATATATTGCCACTTCTCCATAAACATCTTTAATGATACAACCTTGAACATACTTGAAACCTCAAAGCCACTGGGAGATAACATCTAGCTGAGGCATTTTTTTGAAAAACCATTAAAACTTAACCTGAACACAATTATTTGCATATCTAGAAATCACCACACTCGATGAACCGACCCATAAATATATGATGTTTTGAATGGAAAATAGAGTGGTAGAGACAAATCTTGTCATGAAAAATCTGTAGAGGCATTTGTGGAATAGCAAGAAGGTTTGCAATTTATTAGTCGTCTTCTCACCAACTCGGCCCGAGCACAAAGATTCATTCATACACAAGACTAGGCCAATGAATCTACGTCAAGCCATATCATAGTAACTAAGATCAATATTTGGATGTGAATAAACATTTTCTAATGCTCAAACCCATTGAGATGGGCTGACCACAAGTGAGTAATGGCCTTAGCGAGTCAAGAAATTTTTCTCTAAGTAAGTACAAAAATGCATGTATCTATGGAGCAACCACAAGATGATGAAGGAGTATGCTCATCCCAATTCTAATGGAATCCATACAAGATAATCAATACCAAAAAAATCAAGGGAAAGAAAAGTGAAATCACGAATCCTCACCACAAGTAGGTTGAGCCAACTCATCATAGGAAACAACCAAGTTATTCTTATCATCCACCGAGCTAGGAGGAATTAGTGATTTAAAACACACAACATAGATCTCCCATATAAGCTAACACAAAATTATGAGATCTTCAGTCCACTTCCAATAGTGGCCATAGCTACGGGAACTTGAAATGGATTAGGTAGTATGGCCAAAACAAGCTAGAAAGTATAATAATAGAGGCTTTTAGTGAAAAAAAAGAAAACTTAGAATCGAGATAAGAAAGGGTGGCTAAAATGAAAATTCTACAGAGTCTCCCAACAAAAAGAATGAATCTTTGTTTAATACAGTTCCACATAACATTCTATTTATTTACTTATGTCAATGCGCACTGTGAGCCTACACTTGTTGCCACTATCCAATTATTGCTAAATTTTCAACGTTAAATGTGGTTTCATATGGTCCAAAACATTGGATACCAAACAAAGTGCATGATATATTGTACATGGAAGATGACAGTGTGAATGGTACTCGGGATGTCTCTCTCTCCATCACACTCCTCGAGTCCCAAAATCTTGACTTCAACTCGCTAATCACATGATTGTCAAATCACAGATTAAACTATTTTAATATTCCTCAATTCATTGACATCATGTATTGGAGGGACACTAAATCTCCCTCACCTTATAAGAGCATCATCCTTGATGTGAAATGAAACACAAACCGAAGACAATGTAGGAAAAATTCAATCTTGACACATGTCGTTTAACAAAAAAAAACTTATATGTACAATGCGAGGATAAGGAAACAAACTAATTTTAGAAATATCTTAAATTTTAATTTTCTGTGAAGATTGGTAGTTAGTTATATTTTACTTTACTAATCAATTAGTATTTTCTTTTATATTATTTCTTAATCTCAAGTTATTAATATTGATTGTTTAGAATCTTAATTGTCTTATGTTCGTGGGTGCCCAACCATAATTGGCCTCAAGATGTCACACAAAGCTTAACATAACACAAATGACCCATGATATTTCTTGCTACATACTTTCAAGATTGTTTCACATCACAAGACCTTTAATTCCACCATGGAAGGACAAAAAGTAGTCCACATAACAAAGAATTTCCAAAATTTATGTCACAGGAATAAATCAAACATAAACAAGTCACTAACAAAAAAGTGAATCATGATGTTCATACAAAGTGAATTGGTATCACACAACACGTAAAAACCCACAACTATAGCCACACGGTTCCAAGACAAGATCTAATAGTATATATCATTCAAGGGAGAGTCAAGCCTCAAAAATAACAATGTCTAACAAGACTCACAAGAGTACACGAACTCATAAAACCAACTCCACACATCACAAAACATCATGAAACAACTCCAGATATCTCTAAAAGAAAAAAAAACAACTCCATCTACCTCCCAAGAGAAATAATCATAGTGCCAAAACCAAGCCGGGTCACTCAATCATAGAGCCCCATCAAGAATATCAGGTCACTCAACCATAGAGTGTCATCAAGAATATCAGATCACTCAACTATAAAGTGCCATCCAAAACATCAGGTTACTCAACCATAGAGTACCATCAAGAATATCGGGTCACTCTCCCATAGAGCCCCATCTCCTTTCTCAATTTAATAAGGTTGGGTCACCTATAGCCCTAGGCACATAAAGACCCATCACCCCTAACCCAAGTGAAATAATAGCTCGTGGTTCAAAACCCACTAGCTATATGTAACTACATGGGGTGTACACCAAGACAAAAAAGTGAGCCCATAGGTTCAACCACCATGGTGAATCTCATGACGCTATTCAAACAAATTATGACATTAGAACAAACATAACAATCCATTTCAAATGCTAAGTTGAAAAATCCTAAGCCTTGCGCTAGGCTATAAAAATTTCAAATATGAAAAAAAAACTAAGAAAAATTTGGTTAAATAGCCATGGTTAGTGAAAAATCCACATGTTATTTGAGAAAGAAAATAAAATGCCAAAAAAATAAGAACACATAAATCAAAGAAAATTGTTTGTTCTTGCAAGAAAATATATAGCGACCAATTTATGAATAAAATACCTTACGAGAAATAGAACATTATAATCACTAGGTGGCCTCATATGTCCACCAAAGGGGAACTCATCGAGTTGTTGAAACTCATATTTTGAGCCTCAACTCATAAAAATATACATGTAAATATAAATGAGTATATCAAATAATGTAACAATCATCCTATCTTCCTGTATAATCACTCAAGTTACTCCCATAAGGATCAACATAGTCAAAATCACATAGGATCGTTCGATGGAAAACCCAATAGGAAAGATCGGGGGACATTAGTTTACATAAGTTAAGCCTAATGTGGTGCACATCCACAATATACTAAGAAAGAATGAAGTATAAATAGATAGAAGTGGGTTTTTAGTCTATATAAGACTCCACTTCCTCACTTGTACTTAGCTCTAGATTCTAAAAACCTCGGTCCACGCCTCTTGTCGCCATGCATACATTCTTGATGGTTACTCTCCTTAGGGTCATCTAGTGTAAGGTTCACAATATAAATCATAACTACATCACTAACACAATGGTGATTCATACACATTAACCATAATGTCTTACACATTGTATGTATATAGGGTATAACAAAATCATTTCTTTCATGGGTTATGATACATCACTTTTTCACATTATGCACCTAAGGTGCAAGTAATTCACAATAGGGGTCATACAATCACCATATGCCCCTAATTCCCAACATGAACGATCACATATAACACAAATTATATGTTTGATGAAAATAGTGACTAACATTACAAGATATAGTCAATTAAAATACAATATGGTGACACACATGATTCATCACAAAGCATGGTGGTAAAACACGATAAAATCTAATTCATTATAGACCAATTTTTCATGCAACACATCAACAAACCTTCATATCACATAATAAAAAAACACTCCAACACTTTGTAATCCGCAATAACATTCTTTTCAAACACAACAAGGTGGTACATCAAATGTGAAATCCTCATTGAGTCCAAAAAAAGAGAGAAAATACTCTCATTACAAACACATCAACATGATAATCAAATAAGCACTAAGTGACATGCATAACATGTGTGTTCGTAATATAACAATTATAAAATTGGTCATATCATAAAATATATTACATTAATCTTCTCATCTCCACCACAACCATGCAATATCATCACAACTCGAATCTATCCTACAGGTTTGAGAGCATGAACCTCACTCTGATACCATATGTAATACCCACATTTTCAACACAAAATTACAACAGACATAATAATAAGATTTTTTTTGCTAACATTACTCGGTACATAACATCACATAGGATCACTTAGGATAATGTATAACACATGAGACGTTCATGTAACCATGAGCCCACATATATAACATGAAACACATGATACACATCAAATCAACATGTTAAAAAATGAAAAGCTACAAGAACCATCCACAACAAAAGTATACATTTACTCACGGAACCTCCCACAACACATCATTATTCATCATGAAATATTTATTTCATTCTTGTTTTTATTAGTTGACTATAGTTTTATGAAGAACACATAGCATGGGAACTTTCGTTCCTTTAGAACTAGGATTCATGTTTTTGTTTAACATTTCACCCATAGTAGCTCCTTTAGAATTTATTGCTTCTCTTGTGGAAATAACTTTATATAGCATGATTGTGATTAGGAATGTATATACACACATGCGTCTTCTAATATTTTACTTAAGATTTTTTTGCGAGAGCCATGTTTACTTGGTTTGGAAAAATAATCTCATTACAAGGAGGAAAATTCAGAGGAAGAAAAAAGGATGGTTACTACATCAATATAAAACATATACCGAGCTCATTTCCTAGTATTGTTTTAATAGTATCAATACACTCTTTTAATCATCAGGTTATTACAACCAACTATGTAGGTTAATGAATTAATATGTATCATTCTTGATTAAAAGTCCATTGCTCCAATTAGGAATTCATATTTTCACAATCATATGTATTCATATGGAAGGGTACATTACACATGTAATCCTATTATAGAGATTTTTCCTTGAATTTTAAGCGACAAAATTCTTATTTCATACTATTTTTGCTTCCTCATCTAAAGGATTTAATCCCAATAAAAACGGGTTAATGACATTTCTTGACCATGCGTTATACTTCCCGAGGCATCCTAGGTTTGATATATTCCTATATACGCCAAGGGTTCTACTATCTTTTATAAGTCTAACTCGAGTGCATTTTCCTTAACTCACAAGACCTTGGTTACAATTGAAGGTATCCCATTCTCAAGGTTACATTTTATTATTTCATTGGCATCATTGTTTGACTCATATTTATGCAAACAAGGCATGTGATCATGTATCATATTTTGTTTTTTATTTATTTATTGGGTTGTATTAGTCTTGGACCTCTAATTTATTACATTCATCTTATGATCACGTGTGACATTTTTGTTTTTTTCGACATTTCTCAAAGGTGTACCATTTTTTGTGGTGGAATTCCATAGATTAATGTTATTTACACTTTTACTATTTCATTTACACACGTTACTTTGGTTCTCGAATAAAATCATTTTGGAACAAATTTATTCCAATAACACTTAAGTAACACATAGGGATTTAAGACTACAAGGAGTATGACATCACACAAGACAACTCAATTCATTACTCTTAGACATGCAAGTATTAAGTGTATATTGCAAGAAGGATATTCCAAACAAGCATATACATTACAAAAGGCTCCTAAGGACCTATTTGAATTGTTGGGTAAATATGCAATTAAAAAGACATGTTTTCTCTACTCTCTTAATTTAAATCTTAGAAGAGAGAAATCGTAGGTAAAACCACCAACTATCATCCAAGGCTTTAACCTCCTCCTAGGGTACTAAGGGAAATTACACACAATGGGGTTAAGTTATTCATGATACAAGAACATCTACAAAACCTAGATATGGTCACCAAAATTGTCCCAATATCATAGGTTTCATAGCTTAAAATCACCACGTCATCAAATGTTCATGTAGAAAGATCCTTAATAAGATGTCTTAGGTGCGAAAAAAAGGAGATGATGAATGAGGTCGAGTAATTCATTAACATGATGAATGTTTTATACCGTGGAAAAAGAATCAAAAGGGGGTAGGAAGGACAATAGTCATTATAACTTGTTCCTTTAATTTCGTTAGTTTTGATGAGAGTAGATTCTACCAAGCATTATGGTTGTTAAGGAAATTAAAAAAACTTAACATAACAAAATATTAGTTTAATATCTTTATAACATAGGTACAACATTGAGAACAACTTCGCATCCAAGTCAATACCATAAATATAGCCACATTGGTATTCCCTTTTCAAAATATATAAAGAACAATTCTTGGACAATAATACATATCGTTATTCTACGGTAATACATGTATTGCAAAATGAATATAACTTTACATTGACAACTCATTAATTACAACATATCATATCAAGAAAATTTCTCTTGTTTGGAGTACCTACAATAAACATTGTGTTAGTCCTAGGACTAAGTATGGAAGTCCCCTATAATCAATCATAAATTCCACGCATCCATCATTTAAAACAATGAGAACAGACAGGTAGAGAGAAATAAAGATAGGGAGAGAGACATAAGAGTAAGGGATGTAGGAAGAAAATCTAGGAATCATTTTTTATTCAAATCACGATGACATCCTATATCCAATTTTCATTTCATTTCAAATCATATACATTTCGAATGATTTACATTTTCAAAACCCAATCAATATTTTCATAATTATCTCTAGAGAGAGAAAGGGAAAGAGAGATAAAGTCGGGATTTTATTTTCCTTTACGTTAATCATAGAATAACCACATACATTATCAAATTTTCATTTCATTTCCAACCTATGAATATTTTTATCTCATTTACATTTTCAAAGCTAGTAAAAATATCGAGTTTCTTCTAAAAGGAGAAAAGGGAAGGGAGAAATATCATAATTTTCCGAAAACATTCCTACAATAATTTGATCAATTCATACTCTATAAAGTGTAGAGATAATATGTATAGGTTCAACGGTTAGTTAGGGGTTAACAAAAACCTTAGAAGGTGTGTTTGGATAAAGTTGCCATTTTGGTGCAAACTAGTCTGAAACATTGAAAGTGCTCACAAATTGAGACTTGAAAAAACTCGTTGTGATTTTAAACAAAAAGTTTGATGGTTCATGCATACTCTCCCATATACATATAATTCATCGTGTTTGACTGAATTTTATTACAAAGAGAAAATCACAAGTTACTGAGGAAACTCTCAAGCCGCTTATCATAATTGTGACAAGAACCTTGTTAATCAAAAACTAGTGGGCCCCTAAATCAGCATAGAAAACTAGTCTCTGAAAATTACGTATTGACTCTCTTGGTTGTATCGTGTACATGTTGAATTAAAAAAATTTATCTTGTGCTTAAGTGTAAAACTAATTATTGAGAAATATACAAAAACAATTTTTAGTTTCTTTTTCCAACATTTTCAAACATATTAAATTTTTAATGTTATGTTAAATTTTAAGATTCTATAACATTGTCTTATGTCCCAATTATGATTCATTGACTACAAAGTGAACTCCATTCAATATGCTATAGTGTAAGTTTCAAATGACTCGAGAATAAAATTGTATGTATATAAATATTATATTTGAAGAAAAATAATATATGTAGAGTATTGTATTTATTGTTCATTGCACAATCATCTTTCAACAAATTTTTGAATTAATGATATGTCCACACACAAATATGTAATTTTTTTGGGTGATATATTTTTATTCATAATTATATTTCTCTCAAGTATGTTGCATCATATAATTGATTGAGAGATATTCACAATTACATAGGTTAGGTATGAATTGGATGAGAGTATAAAAATAAACCATAATTTCCCATCGTAAATTTATTGCCTCAAATAATGCATTATATTTTATATTTTTTAAAAATACAACATTGTGGGATTAATGTTCTAGTTTGAGGTACAACCAATTACAAATATTTAACAGAACCACGTAGAAGAAATTACCAATATTTAACAAAACCATATATTACGCATTGGAAGTATTAAAATAAGATAGAAAGGAATGGAATATTTCATGGATGAATGTGCCAATTTGTGGATCTATTTTGTTTGGGTGTTTTTATCTATTATAGCACCGATTTGCTATATAAATTATGTTTTGGAAAGTATTATTTTGGAGAAGGGTAAATAGGTTTTCTTTTACTAGGACCCGACATAGGTACAAAAATACCTAAATGCAAAGATATAGCCATAAATACTAAAATAAATAAAAGAAAAACTACTTCCCCACAACGTAAAGAAAAACAAAATAACTAGTTAGGAACATTGGATTTTCTATAATTTCTATGAACCACATTTCATTCCTTCATTGCATCCTTAACGGGGAAGAAGAAATTCAAAATAATTGATTTATATATATGATTTATCATTTATAGGAGATATAAAAGGTGCATTCTCCTTTGTTGTTTCGTTGGTAATTGGTGAATTTGTTGGTGCCGTAGAATGACTAATAGGAGTTTCATTTATAAAATCCTCCATATCATAATTAGAATCAAGTGCACTCTCTGTATTTTCATTAATCATAGTATGACATGGGAGAGAATCTTTCCACCAAGTATATCTCACAAACCTTCACCTCTTAAGATGACAGTCCACAACAATATGTCCCAAAGCAAAACACCTTCTACATCTAAAGGGAACCCTTTCGTAATGAAGGGGTTGTGTCCAAGTTTTGTGCTATACTTTGAGGTCAATATTAACAAGAATTTTCATTTGAAGTGGATAGTTCAACAAGGATCCATTCATAAGTTTTGTGGATATAATAGGTTGTATCAAGATAAACATTTACGAAATTTTCCAAAGTGTTTCCTATGGATATGAGATAATTTGTAGCCCAAAATTGAAGGGGAAAAATTTGAATTCTAATCCAAACCAGTTTGGTTGAGAATGATTTAGTAAGTGGGTTGAAAAATGGGATCCAAGGTTTTAGAAATAAAAATAATGAGGTTATTGGATCAAAACTCTTTCAGTTATAATATTCTTATCACAAATATGGGTGAAAAAAACAATAAAAATTCCTTTACCTTAAGGATAAATGCATACACAACCTTCAAGAAAGGAAGCCAAAATTGGAAATTCACACATGGAGATGAGGTAATGTGGGCCATCATCCACTTTGAATTTACATATCGACCACGATCCTAGAAGAAAGAATGAGCTTTTGTCACATAATATCCAAAGAAATCACATGGAGTGCTAGAGGCAGAGGCCATGAATACAAAATAATATATCTTCTAAACTCCCCCGAAATGATTTGTTGAATTTCACTAGTACAACAGAAAGTGTTAAGAGGTAGAAATAGAGATACCATGACCAAAGCACCCATTTTTTCCTACAATTGCTCATGAAGTACTACCCATGCCAATACTATGAACCCCACCACTAACATTCAAGAGTTTCTCGGATGTTCGAACATGGGAGAAAGGTATTATTAATAAATAGAAACTCACATCTTGAAAATTACTAGCCTTCCACTATTATCAAATTTATTGTTTGATATACATCCAAAACGAACTAAATTAGAGTAAAAAGATTCTTCTACAAAGCTTAAATTGAAATTTTTTCGGACATGCTAAAATTTTCCATCACGTATATTTTCTCATTTATATCGAATGAAATGTTTAATTCTTATTATAATAGATGATACATTCTAAAATGTCAACTATTTATCTCATGTGGATGAATTGAAACATGATTTTTATATTTTAAGTCACATTTTATACACTCTTCCCTCTTTAAGTTAATGTGGTAATGTGTGTATTCATTTTTCTACCATTAATCCATTTTTGTTAGTTTATGTTATGGAAATTCAACATTTTTAGGCATTGAACTATACATATTTTATACTTGAGTATAAAATGGGTCAGCTATATATATATTTTTAGCTAAGGAATACTCAAATGTGCTAACTATAGAAGTTATGACCTCAAAATAGGAAATATGACATCGTTTTCTTCATATTTTATCTTTATTTAGTTTATCAATACTTATTTTATACTAAAATATCTATACAAGAACTATTAACTTTTATTCTCTCTCTATGTCTGCCTCTGCTCACGAACTATAATTGCTATGATGGGCATCAATTTTCGGCTCACAATGGTGGCGTGTGAAAACTCTGCATGGCCCTACGCGAGCTCACGGTTGAGGACGGTGGCGGTTCCTCCACCTTCAACCCCAAGCCAAGGCGGGGTCTTGCTCACCCCACTTGGTGAGGACCAGGTTCTCAATCAAGGAAGCTGGTGTGGCTCTTCCTTGTACCCTTTCATCTCCAATAGTTGAAGTGTTCACACATCTATGGACCACAAGAGCCCTATCTCTCGCATTGCAGGTGGAGGTGGACATGTTAGTGGTGGAAATGGTGTGATTCTCCTTTCGGAAGGAAATGTAGTCCCATTCTTTAACACTATTGAAACATCGATCATGCTTCTAATAAGGAATTACACCAAAAGATATCTTCAACCGGTAGATTTGCAGCTAGGGTTTTGACCTACCTTCATAAGGCTAGTGTAGGCGGTCTAATCCGTATTGAAGCTCAAATGGCTAGGGTTCATTCAAATACATTCTACAAGGAAGGATTATCCTTCAGAGAGGAGATCCATGACCCTCGTAACCATACCCTCTCTATCACCTTCAGAGAGGAAGTCCTTGAATCTGAGACACTACAAGGAACATGTATTGATCTTTATATTTAGAAGCTTATGTCCCGAATTTAACATCTACATAAATGGATTTCCAAATACTAGATCCCACTACTCTAAGGAAGGTTAGATATTTATCTATGTGTTAAAGGAATTTTTATTGTGGTTTTTTCTTCAACAGTAGATAAAGATATCATAGTGGGTAAACTATGGGTTTGTAAACTACGGTATCTTGTCAGTAAACCTTGGTTCCCCTCTTTTAACCCTCTTACAAAATATTTCTTCTGAAAACCCATTTGGATTACGTTGGCTCATCTACCCCTACAGTTTTAGAGTCGAATATCTTATTTCTATTGGCAACGTATTGGGACACATTCTCTACATTGACTCTCAAACTACATATTATACTCATACTATATATGTTATGATCCTTTTGAACTAGATTTTTCTATAAACCTTCTAGCAAACATTGAGCTAAAAGTAAAAAATACAACATTATCTCAGCCTTTGGACTATGAGGGTTTACCTTTCTAGTATACAAGGTGCTTTTCTATAGGGTCTACATTTATTGAATGTGGTTTGGAAAATCCTAAAGATGAGAAAATAAATTGGTGGAAAAATTTCCTCCTTGAGCATCTTGCTTTTTAGGCGTAGGATTATTTGGATTCAAATGGAGATTCGGATGATGTGGATGAATTAGTTCTGAAAAAACCCTCATAGAAGTTCCACTTGATGGAAACATGAAGACTTTAAAAGATGAATTAGTTGTGTATACATCGGATAAGTAGAATATCCCTCCTCTCTTTCCTCAAGAAAATAATACATATCTACCGATTGAAACTATTAAGGTATTTCCTCCTGTCGAGGAGGATTTGGGAATTTAAAAAATGGTGCACAACAAGGAAAAATACTCTTTCAAGAATACCATTTCCCCAACCTAGTTTTCGATGCCGGAAGTTGTTTCTTTGTGTCAATCAACTACTTTGTTGTAGTTTTCTGGATGTGATTTTGCTTCTTGTTGGGAGGTTTTCCTTCCATTGTTTTTACTACTATATCTGATTGTTGTAGGATTTATTTTCTTGGGAGTGGTCCCCACTGGTCAAAAATCCACCGATGCACTCTTGTTTTATTTGGCTTTTGAGTCCTTTTGTACCACGGGGTATGGTCCCCTTTAAAACCATCTACCAATAATAAAAAAATTTTTATTCCAAATACCCCTTTCCATATATATTAGCCTTTATAATGTATTTTATGAGTTTAATAAGATCCTTTAACTAAAATTAAATAATTTTTATTATTTCATCATTTGAACATCTATAAAATTTCATAATCGAAACATACTCATTGAGTCTCTTGAATTTAATATGACAATAGATTCATGATCCATTACATATTGTGTACATCAAGCACAAATCAATAACATTGTTATTAGAAGGGATATTTTTAAAGTATTATGTGCATTAATATAGATATTTGAAGACCATTTAAAAAATCTACCTTAAGCTCAAGGATCTTATTACATCAATCGAGCCCCTCTTGGGTGGTCTCTTCTCATATTGTGAACCCATCTCATTTTCCCCTTATTGAATCAAAGAATAACATTCCCCATCTCTTTCTTGAGGTAGTGAAGGAGACAGTGGCCCAATCTTCTCCTACTAGGTCACTTGTTTTGACCTATTTCCTCTTTGGACATTCTTCTCCCATGTGATCTTGTTGCTGGTGTCAAGATTAACAAGGAGGAGTGAATGGTGGTCCAGAACAAGAAAAAAGTCTCATTTAAACCTCACTAAGTCCCATCTAATTTATGAATCTCATATCACAATCTTTCACATTAGATTGAATTCAGTTTTGGATTTTGTGATGTCCATGTGTTGTCTTTCATTGTTTCCCGACAACTTACTTCTATTGTGTTTCTTTTGGTCTTCATCGTTGTATATGGGGTTCAAGACTTTTTATTCTTGATAGGTTCCCCATTCATAAAACCTTTATCCTTTATTTAAAAACACAAAGGAAAATTAAATTTCATTAAGGTATACCGAATGATTCAAGAACCCAACATAGTTATTGTACTTCTCTCACTTGCCACTCCTTTAGGAAAAAGAAAGATAAATGGATGGGTTAAATAATCGTTGTATTTATCTACCAAAATATCCCCATGGGGTTCACTTAATAAAAGTATGGTACAACACCTTCGTTCAAAGGGTATTAAAGAATGCTCTTAATGCTATTTTTACCTCTAATTACTTAGTCGATAATACTCTATCCCGTTATATTATTATAATTAAAATACACCCCTTTTTTCCATGTACCTTACTTTCTCATTTTTCCATTAAAAGTTTTTTACCCCTTTTTATTTTTATCATAATATACCAAACAAAAAATATATCATGCTTCTCTCTCAATTATTATTTTCTCAATACCCATTTTCTCTTAAAAGCGAGTTTGAATCCATTCAAGACTTTTAACCAATTGTCTTATAACTATTAAGATTTAATCATTTATCAATAGGTATTTAAATAATTAAGATAGTGAAATAAAATCACTTGTGTTCAAAATCATCTTGAATCCTAGTTTTATACAATCTTACTATTTCTTGATTAAGACTATCTTAATTGATATTTCTTTATTCATAATTTACCTTTGTGAATGCACTCCTTTTGAAATATTAAGGTATTTAATTTTTAAAAATAGGGTTCAAATGTTTTATTTTATATTCAAATTAAACCTCCGTATCCTTTGGTCCACCTCTCTAACCTATCCCCAATATTTGATTCAAAATAGTAATAAATTAAACATTTCCACTCGCTCATCTCTATCGTTATATTGAATGGGCTTATATCAATTTTAATTACTTTGAGATGAATGAACATGCTAAGATATTACCTAGTTAATGAACCCCCTGAATATACCCTTATCACAAACATGAAGAAAAATATAGCCATTCACATATCATTATGTGGCACACCATCAAAAGAGTGCAGGATTTTTTAGGAGATCATACGATTATTAGATGTATATGAACAGAATGTATCAAGAGGACTATTCTATATCACCTTACAAGAATATACATATTATTCGTTTCTAAAAAAATTTCGAGACTCTATTAGATCTTGGGATGAAATGAAAACAAAATGTATATACGAATTTGGAAAAAATACAAATCATTCTACGGTATATCGGCACTTCGTATGAGAATAAATTCCAATCATGTAAAGTTTGTTGACTGCAGCTCACAACTATAATAGTCTCTGAGTTCTATGTTGAAATCCTTTAATGTTGAGGTAAATTAATGTCAGGGAGATAGAACTTTCATTTAAAAAGGTCACCAACAAAGGAAACTTTCTCTCGCTTATTCTTTACCTGAACTGAAATTTTGTTTTCATATTTGTCCTTATATATAAACCATATTGTAATTTTTCATTTATCGGTGTTTAAATTTGTTTCGTTGGTGAATAGTGAAAGAGATTATATATAGAGCTCCAATTTTTGCTCAAAGGAATCATTGAGAGTAATGCATGTGTGATCTGATTGGTAGTGGATTCGGTATGAGAAGATGTGGCTGGCAGATGAGGTTGATGTTCTCATTTGGGATGTTCTGCACAAACAAAGTGAACCTAAATGAAGTCGAACCATAGTATTCTTAGATCTATAAAAAAGGGAGACAAAGCTTTAATACAAATAAAAAATAATTAATAGATAATTTGAACCTCATGCTGCACTGGACAGTTTTTGATGTCAATGCAAATAGGAATTGTTTGAATGTGCATGTAATTTTTCCTATAGGTTTTTAAGAAATATATGTTTATCTTTACCATGCACACAGTTTCAATTATATATTCTACTGTTAGGAAATATATAAATAAAATAAAACAAAAGAATCTTGTTTGTAAGCATGCTAAACTTTCGTGGAATTTAGACTGTATTTCTATTTTCTGAAGCTCTGTTCAGACTTGTGTATTGTTATTTTTAGCAGAAGTCGTTTTAAATAATTTGAAGCAATTACAGTTCTTGTAGATGAACGTAGATGAATATCAGAGGTATAACATATAAAGAACCGAGTTTTGTACATGCACATATTTGAACGTAAATATACGAAGCTATGAAAAAGAAAATGAATTATTACTATTAACGCAAAAAAATATTGTTTGGAGTGAATACTCTATTTTATTTACATTTTATTTCATTCCATGTTTTTTTATAGCTGTTGAAGACTTCTAATTTCTTAAAATTTGTATCATATCATTTTTTCAGTAGGTTATTAAATTGACAGTTATCTATAGCTTTTACGTCCAATTTACATTTATTGGGTCTTCAGACACATCTTTTTAATGGAAAGAATTATCTGTATTGGAAATTGAGGAAGGAACTATTAATATCCCACGATGTATGGGAGATTGTAGAGAATGGATACATATATCGTGTAGATGTAGAAGTGCATAGTACACTCTCACAAATAGAGGAAGATAATTTAAAGGAATTACAAAACAAATACATAAAAACTATTTTATATTTTCATCAAGCCATGCATGAAAATATTCCTCTGAAAGCGGAAATATCGAGTCAAGAAAAACACTTTGCATGGGACATTATCTTATGTTCCTATCAAGGTAAGGAGAAAGTAAAAAACCGTGAAGTTATAATTACTTTAAAGAGATTTTGAAAATATGTCAATGAAAGATTCACATTCTATAGAATCATTCTTTACTTATGTAGTTGGCCTATTCAATCAATTTAAATCCCATGGAGAAGGATTATCGAAAAAATTCTTAGGAGTTTCCATGCAAAATTTGAATTAAATCTTGAAGACACTAAGGATCTAAGGAATTTTTCAATTGATGAGTTGCATGCATCACTAATAAATCACGAACAAAGGTTGACTAGATCACATGTAGTTGTAGATCAATATTTTTCATCTTAGACCTCACAAATTTTTAGAAGTGGAAGAACGAGATTCATCGCTAGAGGTAGAGGAATAATTTCATCTAAAGGATGCAAAAACATTTCATCACGCTTATGTGGAAGTGGACAAAGTTAGGAAAATAATAATAATAAATTTTCTAGTTAGATATATGATATGTCTCATGTTCAGTGTCACTACTTTAAAAAGTACGGAACTATGCTTAAGATTGGAAGAAAAAATGATCATAATAGCTAGAATCAATATCAATTTGGAAGCTCAACTCCAAACTCTATGTTTATTGCATGCACAATTATTTCTAAAGCAATACCTTTTTTATTTCCTTTTGAGTACAATATATCACAAGAGAGTCCCTATGATGTATGGTATTTGGATTATGATTGTAGTAATAACATGTCACATGTCACGTAACTTAGATTTATTTTCCAGGTTTGAATGAGTTAGTGAAGAGTGATGTTCTTGTTTGGAATAACATTAAAGTGTATGTAAAAGGAAAAGGAACAATCGAAATTCTAAGCGAAAAGGGCTAGAAATATATTATCCATGATGTTTACTATGTTGTAGGTTTGAATAATTTTGTCTTTGAGTATTGGACACATGATAGAGAAAGGATACAAAATTAATATTGAAGATAATGAATTCGTAAGTCTAGAAAATTCCCCTAGAACTTAGTTGATAGAAAATGTTAAAATGAGTAGCAATATAAAGTTTCCCTTGAGACAAAAATTATAATAAAAATAAAATCAGATATGTTTCTAGATAAATCGTGGCTCAGTTCATAGCCATGTCTTTCGCTTAAGAAAACTAGTTCTGTGCTAATACAAATGAGTCTTGCGATAGTGTAAACATGTATTGTGCTAGGATAAATGAGTCCTACGTTGATTCTTGTTCTAATGCAAGTGAGTCATGTGCTAATGTAAATAAGTCCCGCACTAAGAGAGTTCAATCTGGTGCTAAGTCTTGTATAAATACAATTGAGTCTTGTGCTCAAGGAATCCAATCATATTTTCAATTTGTTGTGAAATATGAATCATGGCTTTAGCATATCTTTTTGGAAATTTAAATTTTGGAGGTTTGAATTTATTACATAGGCTAAATATGGTAAAAAGAATTCCCTTGATTCAAAAACGATAAAGATTTTACGAGGGGTGTATTTTGCGGAAGTAAAGGAGGGAGTCTTTCCTAGTTGTAAAAACAACAAGATAAATTGTGCCACTTTAATTTTTCACTCAAATTTATTTGGACCTATGCAAAATAATTCTATTTGATATTTTTCATATTTTATCCCATTCATTGTTGATTTGTCTACAGGAAAGGATGAGTGAATTTTTGTGATCTAGAGGATTTTCTAGGTTCGGATGTTTAAAAAATATCCCTAAGCCATTGCAACACTATAGAGAATTCTTAGAGCTTTCTATTAATATGAATTTTGCGGAAAATGGATCTTGTATGCGAAACGTATTGTAGGTCAATGTTTGGCAAGAATATGGTCAAACTTGGTCAATGTTGTAATCAGGACATGGCACGTGGAAGAAGTGACAAAAATGGGTAAAAGAATATTTTTTTAACCTCTAGTCTTCAACAAATGGTTAAAATATTAATGGGCCCCACTATTTTCTCGGCTAGGGGCCCTCGGCTATAATTGACACTCTTTTAATGGAGGGGTGTCTTGGTCTCCAACTCATTATATCATTGTTACGATATGACTTATATATGGCAAATTTTTATATTACTTTACCAATGTGGGATTTTTTTATTTCTGGCCAATAATTTTGTATTGTAGTATTCTATTATATAGGGTATAGCTTGACTGAGCTATTTCTTAGCTCCGTAGATTGGCCATTTTAGTTTCCATGTAGACCATCACCGATTCCCATACAATTTGGGCTTAACACGTATATCTCGGCCTTCCTATTTTGACATATGAATTGGTGTATAGACAACCAATTCATCCAATTATCCACTGAATCTACATATAATTTTGCAAGACCACATATATATCTTGAGAGGCCGTCTCAAACAATGCACCAATGCCCATGTTTATCCTGAGTCCACTAATCAACTCATCCAACGCATTGGGAGGTTGAAACACGTAGCTCGCCACCGACATGGTTGACAACGACTCACCCCAACATTGGTATGTGGGAATAATGCACAACTCACTGATAGTTGTGTCGCAAAACAAAAAGGCCAAGACGTGGCCCAAGCCACATGAGGATAGGGCTAATATGCCCAATATAAACAATGAATTTTACTTAAACGCTGTGAATGTGGGAGTACTCCGTACTTAGGAAAAATAAAGCAGAAAAAATGTAAGGTGGTGGGATTTGAACCCATGAGTCATCCCTTTCAAACCAAATAAATTCATTATTGAGCCAGGCTGGCTAGACGAGGTATAAAGCGGGCTAATGTATATTTAAAAAGGCTTTTAGTAGAAAATGTGTAGACCAGTTTTAAGGCACTTAGAGGCCGAATTGGGACTTGATGTAAGAAGAAAAGTTGTTCATAATTTTGAAACTAAGACATTGGAGGTCTTCATTTTCCATAAAGTGTTACATATTTTCAGGTGTAGATGATTTTCAATCACATTTTCATAGAAAGCAAAATTGGGATAACGTGTAGAGCCACGGATGAAGTAGTGGATGATATATGATAGGAAATCAAAGTCTACAATTATGTTTTTAAGCTCTAATTATAGTTATAAAGATATATTTGTCATTATTAAAGGTGATAAATTTTACTTCATTGGATTAAATATATCGATTCATAATTTCGTGAATCAAGAGATGTAGCGTACATGTGAACTCCATTATCAATTTCTTTTTTGGTTTTTAGTTTAATTTTTTTAATAATTTGATCTAATTAAAATCATCATTAAGTAATTGATTAATTTAATTAAGCAAGAATTTAAACAGAAAATTGGATTTTTAGTGAAATTTTTACAATCCATCATCCACATCAAAAAGTCAATTTTGGGATTATAAATTAGATTGAGTCCATCTATTAATTCATCTTGTGAATATTTTTATGGATTTGTAATTGATTCGATTAATTCACAAAAGTTGGATTTTAAAAATAAAATTGATCATTAAGATAGAGTTTAAAAATTTGAGTATCAAAACACTCAAAAGTGGTTCAAATAAGCACCCTTGAGAATTTTAAAATTGGAAAATTTAACTATCTAATTTTTTTAAATGGTACAAAAATAATAAATACCATTTTTGGATCAAGTATTGGTATCAGAGCTGGTTTACCTCTTTATTTGCTTCACTTGAAATTTCTTTAGAATGGTTTTGCATTTTTGGGCTTAATCTTTAAGTTGCGGTGTGTAAAATTTGGAATGCAAAATTTGGAAGAACAGTGTGTAGGAAACCATGGGAAAATTGTCAAACAAGAAAAAGTTTTATCGAGTTGAAGCATACAATCGAAAATATAGGAAGAGAATTCCTTCCTAAGGTGTCAATTTTTCACTCTTGAGGAGAAAATTTGCAATATGAAAAAGAGATAGAATCTAAGGATGAGATCTTAATGATATTGAAAATTAGTTGATCCAAAAAGATGTAACATTTACCACCGATGCATCCAAGATGACCGAAGATTGTATTTTAAGTATTACAGTACCTAATTCCTCACCCCAAGCAAAGTTGGATTTAGTAATGTCATAGATGAATTTGAAAATCACACACGAGGCATAAAATCTAAGCCTTTTAATAAGATGGGATTTAATGGAATTATCCTTGATAATAATAATCAATGCATAACCAACCTCATACAAGTTGAAGAATGATCTCATTTTTCGATTGGGGTATGCAAATAAAGGGAAAAATAAGATTGGAGAATGATCCAAGACTGTTAGTCTAAGACAAGACTTTAATAGCAAAGAGGCTTCATTATTAACATCAAGTGATTCATCCTCACAAGAAGGATCTAGTAATGATTCAAAACAAAGAGGTATAGAGATTCATCCACCTCTTTTTTACCATAATCATAAACGAAAATCTAAACAAATTGATCCACTTTCTAAACTTGAGAAATTTTGCTATGATATATAGGTAATGTGGTACAACTATCCATGAACATTTTATGGGTTTTCTAACCAATGTGTGGCCAAATGTAGGAAACATAAATATTTTTTGGACACGATGGAGAAAGGTCACTCTCCTAAACATGGCTCCGAGAGAAGTAGTTTAGGTAAGTTTTCTAAAAACGTGGATCGTAAAAAGTGGATCAAAGATCTTGTCATCATTGTAAAAAGACAGGTCATGTAAATGATAAGTGTTGATATATTTATCCGTAACAAAAATTAAAATTTGTTAAGAAGGAAAGTAATGCTAAACCAATCGAATTGAATATGACCCCTCTAGAGAATCATGTACACACTAAATTGAATTAACCACGTTAAAAGGAAAATATGATTAAAATGGTGGGTAAGCAATTCCTTAGTTTTATGTTTGCATAATTGAATTGATGAATAACATGCAAACTAAAAAAATTAACTTTTTGGATTCTTGTTAATTGTAAAAAGGAAATAATTCCCATATTCCATTTTACTTTGGTGTTGGTGAATTAAATTGAAGGGGAAATCCACATGAAAATTTTATCATACTTGGGTAAATTTATGTTGTCAATGGTTTAGAAAACTACATTTTTACAGCAACATGTACAATTATTTCCATGGGACATGATAAGTGCTTGGTTGTTTATTTTTGGAAAAAATGTATTCGAAGTATGTTGTCGTGTACAAATGTCTCATGTAGAAATTGTTTGTGTGTAACAATTATAAAAACTATTTATGTCTATGCATGATTATTTCACATGTTATAGGTCTAAATGTTAGGCTTTAATAACTATAACTATCAAACATAGTTACAAATAGTATTTAGAATTCTTGTACTAAAAAGTTGTGAATGAAGATTACATTTACATATCTAATAGTTGTGTATGATTAGAGCGTATAGAAATATGTCATTTTTTCAGTTTCCATATAATTTGTAGTAATTTCCATGGGTGATGTTACTTTTAATATATTTTTGATTTATTGCATTTTTGGAGCATTATAGAGCATTCAGAGAGCTTTCCCTCGAAAAAGTTTGCAAAAATGGATCTCGTATATCGATAGATATCACATGTCAAAGTTTGGAAAAAATATGATCAAACTTGGTCACCTATTGAATCAGGACATGACATGTGGTAGAAATGAAGAAAATGTGTAAAAGAGTAAAATCTTTGTTTTAACCTTCGGTATTCAAGAAATGGTTAAAAAAATTGTAGGCCCCACTATTTGCTTTGACTAGGGCCCTTAGCCAAATTCGACATAATCTTTTAATAGAGAGGTGCCTTGGCCTCCTATAATTATATCGATGCTACGATGTTACTTATATGCCACGTTTTTATATTAATTTGCTAATGTGGGATTCTTTTATTGATGTGAAGCCATTTTGTATTGTAGGATTATATTGTGCAGGGTATAGCTTGACCAAACTATTTATTAACTCGAATGAATTGACCATTATGGCCATTTTGGTTACCACATAAACCATCAACGAGCACATACATTTAGGGTTTAATATATATATCTTGGCCCTATATATTTGGCCATATAACTCCGCCTATAAACTACCGATTCAACCAACTATCCACCGAATCTCCATATAATTTGATAGGACCACATATATCTCAAGACGCCTTATCAAACAATACACCAAAACCTATGTATATGGTGATTCCACTGATTAGCTTGCCCCACACATTGGTAAATTCAAATGACCAACTCGCCACCCACATGGTCACAATGACTTGGCCCAACATTTTCCAAAGTGGGATCAATGCACAACTTGCCAATAGTTGTGTGGCCAAACAAAGGCCAAGAAATCATCTAAGCCACATGAGGATAGGGATAACATGCCCAATATAAACCTTGAATCCTACCAAAATGCCATGAATGTGGGAGTATTCCTCACTTAGAAAAAATAAAGTGGTAACAATGCTTTAGGTGGTGGGATTCGAACCCATGACTCGACACTTTCAAACCAAAGTTAATCACTATTGAGATAAGATGGCTCAGTGATGTTTAAAGTGGACCAATGTATATTTAAAATGTATTTTAACCAAACTCTTCATAGACCAAAATATAACATTTTTAAGAGATTATCACTTTTGAGGCACTTAGAGGCGAATTGGGACTTGGTAAAAAAATAAAATATATTCAAAATTTCAAGACGAAGAAAGTAATGGTATTTTTTTGCATAAAGTATTTTAGATTTTTGGTTGCAGGTTATTTTGAATCACATTTTCACATAAAGGGCACTTAGGACAACCCGTAGAGCCACAGTGAAGTTGTGGATCATATCCGACACAAATCGATTCTATAATTTTGTTTTTTAAACTCTAGTTACAGGTATAAAGATTTATTTATCATTATTGAAGGTGATAAAATGTTATTCATTTGATTAAATAGATCGATTCACAATTTCGTGAATGGAAAAACGTAGCCTACAAATTGAAATTTGTTATCAATTTCTTTTGTTGATTTAATTTTAAGTTTTTGAATCTTTTGATAATATAAAAATAAGTATTAAGTAATTGATTATTTTGATTAATAAATAAATTAAATGGGAAATTGGATTTTAAGTGAATTTTTACAATCCATCATCCACATCAGACAAAATGAATGCACAAGTCAATTTTGGGATTATAAATTAGATTGAGAGAATCTACTAATTGAGCATGTTAATCATTTCAATGAATTTGTAATGGCTTCAATCAAAGAAAAAAAAATGACTTTAAAAATAAAAATTGATCGTTAGGAGAGAGTTTAAAAATTGGGGTTTTAAAGCACCCAAAAGTGGTTCAAATAAGCACCCTTGATCAATTTTAAATTGGAAAATTTCAGCATTCAAAAAAATTTAAAATGGTACAAAAAAAGTAAATACCATTTTTGGATCATTTTGAGACACAAATCAGATATATTTTAGTAGTTCAAGGCTTAGTGGAGAAACAAAGTGGATAATACATCAAAGTTCTCGATGAAAAATAGGAGGTCAAGTATGTTTCAATGAATTTATACATTTTGTTAAATATCATGGAATCCAAAAGTAGTTTACTACCAAGTATACACAACAATAGAATGGTTTAGTAGAGAGGAAGAATAAAACCATAATGGAGATGGAAAAAACTATGATGAATAGAAAAAATCACACAAATGAGTATACGAAGAAGCAACACTAAATTATGTTTAAATTTTAAATAGGTTTCTAAAAGAAATTGTAACAATCATGCTTCCTCAAAGCAATTTTTTTATAAACAAGAAGCACATTGTTTCTCATTTTAGAATATATGGTTTGATGACATATCCACATGTTATTTATGAGATAAGGAAGAAATTAGACAAGAAAGGATAAAATTGGATATTTTTTTATATTCAAGGAATAGAAAATTATATAAGTTTCTTAATCCAGCTTACTAGAAAGTCTTTGATCATAGGATATGAATTTTTGTTAAAAATGAGGCATGGGATGGAAGTAGTGAGAGAACAATTAGTATAGAAACACATATTCCTAATGATGATATGAAGGATGAATGTATAGAACATAAAGGTATTGTATCTTATAATATTGGACATGCATCACAAGTTGTAGAACAAGCTACACCTCAATATACGTCTACGATTTCTCTAAGATTTTGGTAATCTTTAGCCATGCAAGAGACACCAAAAAGAACACGAGAAGAAACAACTTTATCAAAAAGCAGTCCATCATTTGATAGCCCTTTGTAGTGGAAAACAAGGAGACTTAGTGAGGTTTATAATTTTAATACAACTATATTTTTCTAGATTTTTGCAATGTTTTCTCAAGAAACATATTCAATATACTTTAAAGAGGATATAAACAATGAAGTTTGGGCTCAAGATATGGATGATGAGAAAGATTCCATAAAAAAATCAGATGTGATATTTGATGAATCTTCTAAAAGAAAAGGACATGATATGAGTGAAGTGAGTTTATAAACCAAATATAGTTTTGTTGGAAAAGTACGAAAAATAAAGAAAGGCTTCTTGCAAGAGGTTTTATGCAGCAATACAGAGTAAATTACAATGAAATGTTTACACTAGTACAACTTTTGGAAACTATAAGAAAGGTATTAGAAATTATATCTCAAAACAATGGTCTATATATTTGATGGACGTAAAATTAGCATTCATGAATGGTTTTCTTGAATATGAAGTTTATATGAATCATCCAAAATATTATGAGATGAAAGTTCATGAAGGAAAGATATACAAGTTGAGACAATAATGTTATCCAATTTTTCCCCTCAGAAAATATTTAAAAACATGAACTTGTACACTGAGAAAATGGGGTTAATTCAGTCATGGGAGCTTGCATTTCAGGATTGGCTAAATAGTTTTAAGTAGGCTAAACATTGCAGAGGAATTTGGGAAATGAAGAAACTCTAAAAGTTGGAAAAATCAGATTCCAAAGGTAGATCCATACGGAGGTTGGCTAGGGTCGAATTCAACGATTGGGTGGAAAGAAGTGTGAAAGTTATAACTTGAATTCCAAAATCCAATGTGTAAAATTAAGACTTCAAAGTTTCAGATGTTTCGGTGAGTGCGGATTGGTAAATAGTAGAAAAATATGGTCCATGAGTCCAAACCAAAGTTCTAAATTTCAGACTTTAGAGTTTCAGAGTTTCAGAGGTTTCATGTGCCCAAATGGATAAACAAACCCCAAAATCCTAGAAACCCAAACCACAAAGACCTAAGTCCCAAAAACCGAACCCTAAAATCCCGAGAAGCCGAAACCCAAAAGTCTCAAACCTAAAATATGAATTTCAAACTTTAGATTTTTGGAGTTTCGAAGGTTTCATGTGCCCAAATGGATAACCAAAACCTGAAATCTTGAAAACCTAAACCCCAAAGTCCTGAAAACCCAAACCCCGAAATCTAGTAACCTGATCTCTAAAATGGAAAGGTCTGAAGATCTAAATTTTAGACTTAATAATTTTCATGTTTTTGAGGTTTCACACACCCAACCGAATGAACAATAACATTAACCTCTGAAGTCAAAATGCCCGAAAGTCCAAAATTTTGGATTTCGAGGTTGTTATGCATTTCAAAGTTCAAAGAAATAGAGCCAACCACTCGTATTTAATGCAGTATGGCACCCCAATCTTCAAATGGCCATAAATTTTTACTGGGAGCTCGGATTTACACAAGAAATAATTTTTTTAAAATCTCTCATCATCCTCTACAAAATGAATAAATACAGTTTACCATTTTAGAGGATGTTTCCAAATTTCTCACCTACCCAAATGATGAAGGTATGGGCTTCCTTTTTTTCCCAACAAGGCATAGTACATGGAGGTATGGGTTTTGTAGTGGCACCCATCATTGTTGCAAGTGAATTCAATGCATTTTAGGGTGGTTGAAGAAATATTTTGAGTTTCTTCCTCTCTCCCTTCTCTCATTCTTCCTATATATTGTAAGGAGGGGAATTTTTCTAATGTTGGATAATTTTTCTTTGTACCCTCCCTTCTTCTCTTGTCTGTAAGTGAATTTTGGAGTTCAAACCTCCCATTCAAGTTGTAATGCAAGTTTGTGCCTCTTGGCCATTGTAATGCATTGTATCAATATTTAGAGTAATAATACAAGTCTATGGATGAATTTCAACCCTCTCTTATGTTCATTGTTTTCTTCTGATCTCTCATTGCAATCTTGGTTATTTGTGCATGGTTATTGTATTACATGTTTAATGGTTTGTGTTTAATGGTTAGTGGATTCTCATCAGTGGATTGATCTGTGGTGTATTTTCATCCTCCTTAATCTGATTTTTGTTTCCATCTCCATGTAAATCAGGTGTTCATCATTCCTTTTGGTGCATCACCTCTATTAGTTTAGGTTTAATTTCTTGTAATCTTCTTAACCCTATCTCCTTGGCAAGTTAGAGTAGATTTTAGAGTAGATCCTCTACAATTTGGATGTGTGCATCAGAATAGAGGAATAGGAATTGACCTTCATCCGAGGATTATCCCAATCGCAAAGTCCCACAGTTTGGGATATCTCCATGTTTGACGAATCACACTGACATTGCCCTTAACCATTTACATGCAAGCGATCAAGGGTGTTGTTATTCTTCCATAACAAATAATTCTATTGTCTTAAGAAAGCACCTATATCATGTTACAACATAATTTGTTCTTATCTCGATTCAAAATGATTTCAAGATGAGCACTAGTGAGCCTACCCTATACATCAAGGTAAACGAGCAATGTGGTATTTTGATTTTTTTCATATATTTGAATGATTTAGTCATTACTCGAAATTTATCTTCATATTCACTCATATTAGCCATGAGGAACTAATTTGAGATGAAAAAGATAGGTATTATGCATTAATTTTTTGGAATTAAAGTTGAAGAATAAAAGTTTGGAATTTTTATTTCACAAGAAAAGTATGCTAATGATGTTTTGGTTATATTTAACATGTTAAATTTGAAGTCACTACCTCCACCGGTTTTGTAGGTTTAAAATTGAGTAAAGAGGAAAGCTGATCATTTGTGCATCCAACTTTATTTAAAAGGTTTGTTGGAAGTCTTATTTATTTGATTGCCACAAGGCTTGATATTATGTAAGGTGTAAGCCTCACCTCAAGTTTCATGGAATCTCCAAAAGATTCACATTGGCAAGCTAAAACAATAGTTTGAGGTATGAATGTTGAACTAAGAATCATGGAATTTTATATTCCACATCGTAGAGAGTTCAAACTCATAGGTTATACAGAGATAGTGACATTGCAAGTAGTAGAAATGACAAGAAAAGAACATCCAACTATGTTTTTCACTTTATAATAGGAGTAGATTAATGGGAATAGAAAAATAATCCCATAGTCATAGTATCTTCACAATGAGAAGAGTGTGTAGAAGCTATTGGAGCAACATTTCAACTTGTGTGGATGATAAGAGTGTTGAAATATTTGAGGTAAGATCATTGCGACACTATGCGGTTTTTTTGTGACAACGACCTAGTATTAACATTTTCTAAAAATAATAGTTTTCAGAAGAGGAGAAAGCATACACACACAGGTGTCATTTCATTAAGTCTTTTTCTATCAACAATGAAATTTTTATTGATTTTTGTAGATCTAAATATCTCGTTTGTTGATATATTTACAACATATTTAGAATTTTTTTTTTTTTGAGTATTTAGGAGGTTTCTTGGGAGTTTCTAATAAGGAATATGTCCGATATGGAAATGAAAACTAAGCTTGAGAATAATGAAAGCTTCAAGGTAGAAATTATGGGAGGGTGTTGGAAAGTCCATAATATTTCTCCCATAGGTTTTTAGGAAATATATGTTTAGCTTTGGCATGCAAAATAGTTTTAATTATATGTTCTATTGTTAGGAAATAGATAAATCAAATAAAATAAAAGACATTTTACTGTAAGCATGCACACCATGCGTAGATTTTAGACTATTGTTATATTTTGGAAAGCTCTATTTAGATATGTTTATTGTTCTTTTTAGCAGAACTCATTTTATATAATTTATAGTAATTGTAATTGTTATAGATTAACATAGATGAATAACAAAGTTATATCATATACATAATAGATTGTTGTACACACACATATATGAATGTAAATAGATATAGATATGATAGAAGAAAATGAATTAATAAAATTTATGCACATCAATGTTAGTTGGAGTGAATAAACTATTTTATACGTTTTTTATTTCATTATATATTTTTTGTACACTCGTTAAAGATTACTAATTTATACAAAAGTTTCCTTTTGATGAGATACCATGGCAACCGATTTATAGATTTTTCATACAATAATCTTGTCGAGTCACATTAAATTTATACAAAAATCACCTGGTGGAAATAGGAGATCACAACAAATGAAATGAAAAAAATAATTTTGGGAGGGTGATAATTAGAGGCTATTAAATATTTAACATATTAACATATTACCAACATGGGGAAAGAACATAAAGCTACCATCCTGCAGAGAAAACAATGATTTTATTCTTCACGAATCTCATTATAAATAGGCTTTAATTTCTAATGAGATACCATGACGACATATGTAGAGATTTTTCATAGAATATATATGTTGGAAATCACACTATATTTATAGGAAAATGACTATAAAAATAGGAGAGCACAACAAACGAAATAAAAACTAATTTTGATAGGGTTATAATTATTTTCTTTTAAATATTTAAAAATTTGGCATATTACCAAAGACGTGGATAGTTCACAAAGCTACCAACCTACAAATAAAGAATGGAAATTTATCCACACTTGACAACCTATTACTTAAAATTTAAGGTTTATTGTCTAACCTAATTTTGTGTACAGAGGTCTAAAAGAAAATCTTAAAGAAATTAGACCACTCCAAGAAGTTTATGAGTCGATAATTTTTGTTAGAGTTTCGATTGGGTTCCTAATTTTATAATAGTGGAATGAAATCTATATTTAAAAGTAACTATTGAAATAATTGATGTACATATAATAAAATAGAGTGATGACACAAGAAAACTAAGATCCAAAGTATAACACCCTAAGAAAAGAAGAAATATAAGAGTACCTATTTGATTTATAAGTGAACAACAAGTTATTTGGATAGGTATGACTAATGAACAAAACATAAAAATATTTTCACTAATCACTCAAAAATATGGAGTGAAGGAACAAAGCCATACAAGGGCATGAATTATAGGATAGGGGTGCCTAGGAATGGTGACCAGATCTTGACACATCCGACTATACAAATTATTAGGATCTATTTTCTATTGTGTCAAAAGGGTTTCACAATTGCCCCTATTGATAGCTTGATACTCACACTATGCTCACCTAGGATAACTATAACCATAGAAAAATAATCTCACATGTAGAAGCCCATGAACCATAGTAAACCTAAAAGGAAAATGAACAATGGAGAATCATTTGACCCCAACGGTAACCTCAAGAATGAAATTATTACTGAGTTTTGCACTACATATAAGACTCAATGTACTTCTTGTGTGTGTGTAGAAATGATGTCCTAGGATTTCCTTGTGTATGTTACAGCTTAACATGAGGTTATATCTAGAATGTAGCAATGTAGTAGAATGTGTGGATGGACTAGAATGAACTTTCTTTTAATATGTTGTGTTTGCATAAGTATGAAACCCTTATCCATTGAATGAATGTTAGATGTACACCTTTGGGTTGTTTTAGTTCCTTTCAAATGCAATCTTAGGTGATAATAGTAATGTTTAGTGCTTGTTCATTCATTTTGAACACATAACTATGTATTTATATGATTCCCTTGTTTAAATTTCATAATTGAGAAATAGAAGGATGACCAATAAGTGAAAAATATGCCCAATAGATAAACAAGACCCAAAAAGAGTGTGTAAGGTAAGAAATGGTTAGGGGAACCCATGAGGGATAAGAGAACCTAGGAAATTATGTCCTTGCTGGGTTCTAGTGTCTGAAGCCATAAAAGATAAATCAATAAAGTTATGTATAGGTTATAGGGTGTGTAAGAGAAAATAGGTAAGAGGCAAAGAAAAAAAGGAAAAATATACTTTTCAACCACTAGTTTCATTTCTTAAGAGTCATGTAAATGCTAACATGATTTTAGGACCTAGAAATGTACCTAAGTGCGTGATTTTGTGTCTACATTTTCCCAACTTTATGTTATTGATTGAGTATGTGATAATTAATTAAGTAGATAAGAAATATGTATTGTTATCTCTCAAAAGTGCACCCTATAGAGAAATGGTTGCAGTGTTCTCAACTTGTTTTGGATCTCTCTTTTCGTAGATACAATGGAAACACATCAAATATGTGGGTATACCTATTGTTGAGGTGAGTATCCTGGTATCAAGGCCAGCCAGCATCTTTATGTATCCTAAACTATTTTTGGGGTTTTGAGGGAAATAAGATGACTATAAATGAATTGATAACTAGGGTGATACACCAAAATTGTTGAGGGATTTGACCGAGTAAATGTATAAATATCGATAATGAATCCTGGATGCACAAACCAATAGTTTTCACCAAAATATTAAGGCACGCACTTGATGTATTGAGGAAAAATTAACAGCAAGATCTTGTTAAAATACACATGCACACTAATATCATGTAGAAAATACTAAATTTGCAACAAGGTACGATGATTAACCAGGGAATTTGACATTCAAAAGGATTAATAATACATAAACAAGACCAGTAAATTTTTTGAAAGGTAGACTATATTTCTCACTCAAAGGGAAAAACTAGAAAAATCTTCTTAAGCACCGATGTACTTAAAAATTCCTCCTCTCATGCTTTGCCAATAGACACAATAGAATCAAAAATTATTCATCCTACCCTATCTAAAAATGGACTAAAGTTGTACTCACCCACACATCCTATTTTTATCTTTTATTTATGGATAAGTAAATGAATTAAAATAAGCATGCTAATACAATGTGGCATTAATAGCCTTGTTTACAAAATATAAATAAGTCAAATTGTAGTTGATTGTTCTATTTTTATAAAAAGTTTGGTGAATAGTTAACTAATAATAAACCTCACTTATTGTGTAATTCTTCTCTAATGCATGCAATCTCTATTTTTGATAACTTTGTATGATCCAGTTATACTCCTATTATGTCCCTCAATGGAACATGCAATACTGACATGGTACAAAGAACATGCCACCTCATCTTCACCAAGTTACTACTCTATCTAAAGATAAACTCCTTTTCCTTAGGGTATAATTGGACTTCAAAATAACCTCTCCACATCCGAGCAGTATAAATCATGCCTTATGATATTTTGACTTGGTTGCCAATTTTTAATAAATAATCACTATTAATAATAATTATAATTAAATGATTATTAAAAATACTTATCTTGTTTTAGTTCCTTAGACCTAAAAGGGTCAAAAGATTCAATTACATATAAAGGGAGTTCCCCTTTTACGCGGGCTTGACCCCTTGTTTTGAACTGACCATTCCTTGGCCTTTTTGGTATAACATTATGAGTTATGATAACATGGGAGCATTTTAAAACATTGCCATATCATATGCTCGGAAACCTTTTTGGATATCATTTCATTGTAGATATTGTCGGTATTTGATTACTTCATAGCACATGGTGTATGGTTTAAAAATTAATCACGTCGAAAGAAATGATTATTTTCTAATCATGGGCTTGCACCCTCTTCACGGTGACTCGAACCTTTATGATCTTTTTTCAGTGAAAATATAACCCTAATTAGGGTTTCATCACGCTTCGACACGTTGCATTTTGACTTCAGATATAGTTAGTTTCTAACTCAAGGATTTTGTAGTTCCCACTTCCCTTTGACACCTTTTTGATACTAATCATGATACTGCTGATTATATTATGGACATGATTATGGACCTTATTATAGTATGATGTTATATGTTAGATCATGGATTATTTTTTACTTGATTCAATTATGATGCATCATGATTATTAGAGAAATTTTGGATATTGATGATGATATACTGTTTGACATGGTTATATCATGGATTTTGTGCTGAGACTTGTGATATTTGGATATTGTGAGTAGACCTAGAAATGGAAATTATTGGATGATGATATAGTTGTTGATAAAACCATAAATGATATTGTTAAATTGCTTTGATGTTGTTGTGATTCATACATATAAATAATTTTGGGAATTATATTTATATTATTTTGGATGTTCTAATATGGCCACAAGGCCAAAGGAGGTATTTGTGTTTTGTAGGTTAAAATATCACAACAAACATTAGGGGATTAGAGACCAACCACATTGGAATTCTAGACGAATTCAACAAGGTCACCATAGAAACTAGCATTTTTTTTGTGTCTTTATGTGTGTTAGGATTCCCATGGGGGGCTCACCTTCAATTGTGACCAAGGGGTTTTATGTATTCCTTTTATTTTGGTCTCTTTATTTATGTTTGCATGTGTTTATTTTGTGGTGCTTTTACCCCTTTCATTATTCATTAAATGGTGTGTAAATATTGTGAGTAATCATGTTGTTAAGTTAGTTAATTAAAACATGTCATAATAAATTAATTTATAGAGTTCTTTGCCATGATTAAATACGTGTAAGTGATATGTAAGTAAACTTTTGAGTGTCAAACACTCCACCTTCTTGGAAATTTGAAATTGTCCTCGAGGCTGATTTTGGAGGCTTGTGGGACAAGTTATAATTGGCCCATACCTCTTAAATTTAATTACCAACCATACCTATGGTTGGGGAGTTGAGATTAGATCTTTGTGATTTTTGTTGAGAAGGAAAAGTGTAGGTCTTAATTGCAGTTTTCTTACATGATTTAATTTTAGTCCTTTGGGGTGTCGGTTTGATTTGTGTGTGTAAGTAAACTATCATATTATTCATCCACCTAGTTATTGTGCATTGGAGAATGAAGTTGAATTTTGGGTTGGGGTTGAAGAGATGTGCTATGGAATCCTACATGGATCTGCCTCATTCTCTTCCCTTCCCTTTTCTATAAAATTTGAATGGATTGCCTTATTTTGGGGTTGCTTCATTTTGGAGACTTCATTTTTCTTGGGTGAATTATTTTGCTGTTTTGGAGCTCTTTATTGAAGAATTTTTGGGAAGATTGTTGTATGCTTGTGATTGTTTTTTTGATTGCTTGAATTACGATAAAACTTACTATTTTAGAACTTGTAACTCCGTCGCATGGAGAGGTAGGAGCTTGACTCTTGAAATGATCTTATTTTAGGAATGTAAGTGTTAATGTATGAATGTTTTGGCATGGTTTTGGGTTGTTGGGAAGATGGCCTAGGAATGGTGTAGGAGAAGACTATGGGGTTATTTTTTGGGAGGTACAAGTGTGTTTAAGGAAGGTATAAGAGTGTAGGAGTTGGGATTTGGGTTCCACCTTACAAATAAATAAATTTCATTTCTTTACTCGTTATGGGGTGCCATAAGAGGTTAGGGAGGCATAAAAAATGTGAGGAATAAGGGGTACTTTTGGGAGGGATAAGGGCACACCAGGGATTTGAAATGATATATATATATATATATATATATATATATATATATATTGGTGGTTTGTTCTCGGTGGTGATACTTTGATTCCCCTTTTAGGAGGCATAAGTAGCATCCCCCATAGTTTCTTTTTCCTCTGGTTTACTTGAGGAATCCTTAGTATTTTTTTCATTTTTAATGTAGTTGTAGACATACATTCTATTTTGGACTTTGTTCTTATTGTGATTATGTTGCTTGTGTGGTTGCGGAAGCCTGTTGTTGCCATGAGATGGATCACATCCTTACTTTCATTGTGGTTAGGGCTTGGGGCCAATGAAGAAGGATGATTTCTCCTCTTCATTGGATGTCTTGGTTTGGTGGAGAGTGTTTCCTTTCACCTACTCTTGTTGTGATGAAATTAGAAGAATGAGAAATTTCCATGTTGCTTTGTTCCTATTTGAGATATAGATAGTTTGATAGTCCCTTGTGAAATGAAATCTTGTTATAGCCCCATTCCCACTGGAAGTGGATGATCTTTATATTCATTATCATGGAAAGATACTATGTATTGGCAATGAAAGTGGAAATTTGAAATGTAACAAAGTTATACTCTATATTCTTTTTGGAAAGAATGAGAAAGAATGATACGTGTTTTGTATGTTGTATTTTGAAATCAAATGGAAAGGAGGTTGTAAGAGTTTCATTTGAATTAATGGAAGTGTTTTCCTTGTTCATATGATATTATTTCCATTGGAAATTTGTACTTAACAAGCTCTATGAAATCCTTGTTTAGAAAGTGGAAAAGTGAAACACGTGAAAAGAAAATGTATTATTTTGTCCTGTATATAATATATGTTTTTGGAAAGAATAAAAGAAGGATGTTACAAAGTTTTCTTTTGGAATCAATAAATGATGTATCACCTTTCTCAAATTACACAATGGCATTGAATCTAATATTTTAAATGTAATTGAAATATCTGTTTGAAAGAAAGAAATGTGTATAAAGGAAATGTAATACTCTATCCTTTGAAATATGTAAAAATTGGAAATCAGAGATGTATTATAGTTTTTGAATAATTTGAATTGAATCAACTAAATGCATTAGATTAGGTTTGGAGCACATTATAATACTTGGAAGAAGACAATGGCAAATAGACCTTTATTTATATAAAAATTGAAGTTTCTCTTACATCTCCTATTTACAATTATTTAATCCCAAATGCTCAGACCGAATCTACAACAAAGGAATAACAAATGAAACATTAATTTGGGCATAATAAGATCTAATCAAATTCATCTAGATATTAACACTTAAGGAAATTCTTACAAAAACTTAGTGTTATCCAAAATTCACCCCCAAGGTAATTTTGATAACATGCATCAAATTCTTTAGTCCTAAGCAATTATATTGAGTCCGGAAAAATAAGTCATGTTTCTAGGGTCCCCTCGATTTTTATAACTCTCCTGTCCCAAGAAGAAGAGAGAAAGTTCTGAGGAAATGTGGAAAAATTGCAAAAAACAAGCTCGGGCGAGAAAAATCATGAAAATGGCTAAGTCCTAGTCCGTGCAATGCAGTCGGGACATTTGGGACATCTCGGATGCGAACCGGCCGAAAGGCCGCAAAGGTTCTGCGCAAACATTTGAGACATTTGGGACAAAGGGATGCGTGGGAAGTGAAAATCCGAACGGCCGAAAATTTGAAAAAAATTGACTAATCTGTTGAAAAGAAATACAGGGACGCGTGGGACAAAAGTACGCGAACCGGCCGAACCGGTGAAATGAGTCAAGGCAGCCCGAAACAGTCTGGGACGCGTGGGACAAAAGTACGTGAACCGCCGAACCGGTGAAATGAGTCAAGGCAGCCTGAAACTTGATGCTGGGGACGCTGGGATAAAAGTCGTGAACCGAACCGCCGAACAGCGAAATGAGTCAAGGCAGACTCAAAGCTTGATGCGGGGCCGCGGACAAAAGATACGAACCGGCCGGTTCGGCCGAAACAGGGAACTTCAGCACTGGGACATTTGGGACAAAGGGACGCGTGGGACGTGAAAAGCTAAAGCGGCCGAAGGAGAAGAAGAAAAGTCAACATTCGGTCCGGAAACTTCAAACGGCCATAACTTTTGACTCCGAGCTCCGATTTTCACAAAATTAGACTTTCTGGAACAAGCACGACGTCCTCTACGCCACAAAAACTAGATTTTTAATTTTAATGAGGATAGATATATTTAAATAAAAGAAACATATTCGGCTCCAGTCAGTTAATGCTCATTCCCGTCAAATGACAGAAAACGCCTGCCAGACCCAAAATAGCTGCCCGCACTCAGAAGGCCATAACTTTTGCATTTCTCAACGAAATCGCACAAAATTGGTACCGTTGGAATCATGGTTCCGAGCCCAATGCACAGAAATCAAGAAATTCTAGATTTGATCAGAAATTGATTGATATTTTTAAGAAAACGTGGCCGGGTTCGTAATGTTGTTTTATTTGGTAGCTGGGAGTGCAATTAAGAGGCATGGTCATCATTCTTTCTCTGCTGCAGCACATGGGACAGTATGGGGAGCCTTTTGCAAGTAATTTATAACCATTTCACTCAATTTAATGCCTCTTACAGGTGGTTGAAGGACAGATTTCAGGATTTCCATTTTCCCTTCTCTTTTCCTTCTCTTTTTTTCTATAAATTGGAGTGTTGGGCTCATTGTAAAGAGAGAGTTTTTGGGTAGCAAAGCTCTACCAAAATTTCTTTGTGAATCTAGTGTGTTATAGGCCCTTGTAGTGGACTCCTTGCATGGTGATCCAGGCCCTTATCTTGTAATAGATTGAACTGTGCATATCATGAAGCAATAAAATACCAGTTTGTGGATGTATCTTCCCCTGCTGTGTTTTCTTGCATTCTTCTTGCCCCTTTGATATTTCTATAAGAATATTGTGTCTATTTATTATGTTCTTGTAGGGATTCATTATCATTGTGTATGCTTGGAATATTGTTGTGAATGCATTTTGCTAGATTATGGTGAACTGTCATCACCTCTTCTAGTGTGCACTTTCCCTCTGTATTTCACACATTTGGAGACTACTCTCACACCCTCCTTTTTTGGTGTATCACCACTTTAGTGTAGGATTTCATTTTATGCATTCTCTCTCCCTGGTCCCTTCGAAATTTAGATTAAAAAAGCAGCTTAGCTTATCTGCATTATAGTAGATTGTGGCAGGTAGTTTAGGAGCAAGAACCAGCTTTCTCTAGAGGTCTATCTCAAGTAGCAAGTCCCACAACTTGGAGATAGTACCCATGTTATCCAATCACATCGTTAGTTCAAGTATATCTCCTGGGGTGCTGTGATTCGGTGATAACACTTAGCAAAATCATGCTCAACCATTTTGCATCGTCTTGTGTTCATTGTCCAAGAAATGTAAATGTTCAAATTGCAAATCAATTAGACAAATTGAATCTTGAAATCTCTCTTAAATACACCTAAGAACAATTTTCCATGTCTATTTGACATGTTTAGAGAGGGACAAGAACAAATTTATCAAGTTAAAATTTACCGATTTGCACCGTAAAATCCTACGAAATGTTTTCACAAAATTGGCACCTTAAACTTTATCAAAATAAAAATTTAATGATCTCTGTGTAAATAGGACATCAAGATATTTCCAGAAATTCCTTGTTTTCCCAAAACAGGTCCTTCTATCAAAATTTATGGCCTTTTGAATTTTTTCCTTCACTTGGCATCAAAAAAAAAATTTGGGGAAAATTTCCTTAACACGCCCGCATGAAGCCCCTTTGAATTTTTCCCTTAGAACTTTAGAAAATTTTTGGGAAAATTATCCTAATTTTCCCCACCGACCCAAAGCCAATTTTGGGAAAATTTTGGGAAACCACCAAACTATATATCATTTCAAATCCCTTACATGCCCTTATGCCTCCCCAAGTACCCCTTATTCCTCACATTTCCTTTTGCCTCCCAACCTCTTATGGCACTCCATAACAAGTAAATAAATGCAAGTTATTTATTTTTAAGTTGGAACCCAAATCCCAGCTCCCTCCACTCTTATACCTCCCTAAAACACACTTGTGTCTCCCAATATATAACCCCATGGTCTTCTCTACACCATTCCTAGGCCATCTACCCAACAACCCACAACCATGCCAAAACATTCATACTTTAACACTTACATTCCTAAAAGAAGAGGATTTCAAGAGTCAAGATCCTACCTCTCCATGATAGAGTTGTTCTAAGCTCCAAACAATAAGATTTATCCTAATGCAAGCAATCTAAAAATATCCAAGCACAAGAATGCAACAATCTTCCCAAAACTTCTTCAAGCAAGAGCTCCAAAACTCAAAAGAATTCTCCAAAAAAATGAAGTCTCCAAAGTGAAACAACCCCAAAACAAGGCAAGCTATTAAAATTTTATAGAATAGGGAAGGGAAGAGAATGAGGCACTTCCACGTAGGATGTGATATCACATCTCTTCAACCCCAACCTAAAATTCAACTTCATTCTCCAATGCACAATAACTAGGTGGGTGAAAATTATGACAGTTTACTTACACACTCAAATCCAACCCACACCCCAAAGGACTAAAATTAAATCATTTAAGAAAAGTGCAATTAAAACCTACAATTTTTCTTCTAAAAAAATTAGAAAAGTCTAATCTCAACTCCCCAACCATAGGTATGGTTGGTAATTAAATTTAAGAGGTATGGGACAAGTTTAACTTGTCCCACAAGCCTCCAAAATCATCCTCCAAGGACAATTTCGAATTTCCAAGAAGGTGGAGTGTTTCACACTCAAAAGTTCACTTACACATCTTTAATCATGGCCAACAACTCTATTAATTACTTTCTTATGACATGTTTTAATTAACTAACTTAACAACATGATTACTCACAATATTTACACACCATTTAATGAATAATGAAAGGGGTAAAAGCACCACAAAATAAACACATGCAAACATAAACAAAGGGACCAAAATAAAAGGAATACATAAAACCCTTAGTCACAATTAAAGGTGATCCCCCATAGGAATCCCTAACACACATAAACACACACAAACAAATACTAGTTACCATTGTGACCTTGTTGAATTCATCTAGAATTCCAATGTGGTTGGTCTCCAATCCCCCGATGTTTGTTGTGATATTTTAACCTGCAAAACACAAATACCTCCTTTGGCCTCATGGCCATATCAGAACATCCAAAATAATATAAATATAATTCCCAAAATCATTTAGATGTATGAATCACAACAACATCAAAGAAATTTAACAATATCATTTATGGTTTTATCAACAACTATATCATCATCCAATAATTTCCATTTCTAGGTCTACTCACAATATCCAAATATCACAAGTCCGCACAACATCCATAATATAACCATGTCAAACAATATATCATCATCAATATCCAAAATGTCTCTAATAATCATCATGCATCATAATTGAATCAAGTCAACAATAATCCATGATCTAACATCTAACATCATACTATAATAAGGTCCATAATCATGTCCATAATATAATCAGTAGTATCATGATTAGTATAAAAAAGAGTCAAAGGAAGTGGGCACTACATCCCCTCCCCTCGACTTGACTTCCTCCCGGAAGTCACCGGAACAAGTGTGGAAACCGAACTCCTATAAAAATAGCATCCTCCCATGTAGTTTCGGTCTCATCATATATGTCCCACTACATCAGGACTTCATCAACCTCTCTACCTCGAAGGCCTAGGTTCTGCAATCTAGGATGTGAACGGTCTCTACCATCACCTCCTCTTGATCTAGTAACTCGAATGATGTCCGATCTAACACATGATAAGGATCTACAACATATATCCTAAGAAATGAAACATGAAACACATTGTGTACGTGAGGCAAGCAGGGTGGCAATGCTAGATGGTAGGTCAAAGGGCCAATACATTCAAAGATCTCAAAAGGACCCACGAATCTAGGAGCTAACTTAGAACCTTTTCCATAATGGATAGGGCTCTTTTGTGGCCTGACATGAAGGAACACTTCATGCCCACATCAAAACTACGGTCCATCCTATGTTGATTTGCGTACTTATTTTGTCTATCTTGTGCCTCCTACACCTCTATCTAATCAAAACCACATGTTGCTCCATGTCTTGCAACAAATCTGGTCCAAGAGAAACCCTGTCCTCTAACCTATCCCAACTAAGAGGTGTCCTGAAATATCTTCCATACAAATCCTGAAAACTCTAAAAACTATTATTGTAGGAAAAATCCACCAAGTACAGGTACTCTTCCCATCTAGACTTCTGATTCATCCCATACATCCTGAGCATGTCCTCTAAAATATGATTCACCCGCTAAGTCCTGTCCATCTATCTCAAGGTGATATGTTGTGCTTAAATTGATCTTTGTCCTGAGGGCATGTTGTATGGTTGTCCATAAATGAAAATTGTACAAAGGATCTTGGTCACTAATGATCTTCTATGGAATCTCATGCAACCTGACAATCTCATCAAGATACACCCGTGCCACTGCACTAGCTGTATAAGTGGTCTTCAATGAAGAAAAGTGAACCAATTTTGTCAATTTTTTAACCATGACCATGATGGTGTTATGGTGATATATTGACATCTGTAGCCCAACAATGAAGTCCATGGGAATGGTGTCCCACTTCCCTTCCGGTATAGCATGAGGAAATTGAAGGCCAGCTGGATGTTGATGCTCGGCCTTAACTTTATAGCACTCTAAACATCGTGACACAAATTGGGCCATGTCTCTACAAAGTCATCTCCAATGATGCAACTTACTCAAGCTGGCATGCATCTTCTTCACCCTATGATTAGCTAACTAGGGTGCACGATGTGCCTCTTCGAATATGTGCTACCTCAAGCCTTCCTCTCTGGGAACATAAATCCAGCCTTTATGCCTTCTCAAACTACAAAGAGAAGGCCATCTTCCTCTAGTGAGAAACCATCAAAAATTCCCTCTAAATTCTCTATCTCCATATCATACTCACAAAGAAATTCCATCCAACACTGCTGCTAACGAGCATTGAGATTGGGCTACATGAAGTGGTGGTGAAGACAAATGATATTTCCTAAGTGTGAATCTCTGACCAAGCAGAAAGTGCCTCCATCAAACCAAAGTGTGCACAACTACCACAAGCTCAAGATCATGAGTTAGATAATTAAGCTCGTAATATTTGAGTTTGTGAGACTCAAAAGCCACTACTTTGCCCTCCTACATTAACACACCTCCAAGCCCTACTAAGTAAGCATCCGTGTAAATGAAAAACTCACCTTGTGGATTTGACACTACAAGAATAGGTGATTTATTGAGACATTCCTTCAGTGTACTAAAGGTGTGATGACACCTTTTTGACCAAACAAAATTCTTCCCTTTCCTTTGAAGGGAAGTGATGGGGTGTGCAATCCGAGAGAATACCTAGACAAAACTCCAATAGTAACTCGCTAATCCAATGAATCTACACACCTCAGTCATAGTAGTGGGTGCTAGCCAATCCATAATAGCTCTAATCTTGCAAGGATCAATAATGATATTGCACCTCCATCTAAAAGAATGCACACTTCTCCAAGTTCCCATAAAGTTGCTTCTCTTGGAGAACTTGAACAACCTGGTGAAGGTTTCCCTCGTGCTCCTCATGCGTACGTGTGTAAATCAAAATGTCATCAAGGAAGATGAACATGAAGTGATCTAAGAAGGTCCTAAATACCCATTTCATAAAACTCATAAACACTGTGGGGGCATTCGTCAAACCAAAAGCACCACTTTGTTAACTCATAGTGGCCATATCTCATACGGAAGGTAGTCTTATGAATGTCTACCTCCGAAATCCTCATCTAATGGTACCATGGCTTAAGGTCTATCTTAGAGAAAGTTGTGTTTCCCAAAAAATCTTGATAAAAATTCTTACCTTACTTAGGTTCATTTAGGTAATCAATACACAAGAACAAGGATCCATCCTATTTCTTTACAAAGATCACCCGTGCACCCCAAGGAGATACACTAGGGTTGATAAGGCCTTTCTCCAAAAGTCCCTCAAGCTATAACTTGAGTTTATAAAGCTCTGGTGTGGTCATTCGATAAGGTGCTCGCAAGATAGGCTCTTCTCCTAGAACCAGATCTATATGAAAATCAATCTCATGTGGGGGTGGTAACCCTGGTTGCTCCCCTAGAAATACATCTATAAACTTTCTCAAAATGGGGTGATCATATAACGATGCTCCACTAGATCCATCCTGATATTTCACTAATTGTAATAGCATACAACATCGACAACCCCGTCGCACACACTACTTAAGATGCATAGTAGAGATGGTGTGAATAGAAATGAGTCTCTTGAACCCTAAAATCACTGACTCAACTCCCAAATCATCTGCATAAGATATAATCTTATGGTAAGAGTCTACTTTGGCCCCGTGTGCAGACAACAAATCCATACCCAAGATGACTCGATGTGAGCCCAAAGGAAGGATACGGAGATACGACGTAGTGGTGAAAGGTCCCAAATGTACCACACACTCCTTAAATAAGGAGTCTAAAGAGATCTTGGGTCTAGAAGCCATCTCAACATCCCAATAATGACCATGCCTAACTCGCCACTAGTTTTCATTGCTCTACTAAAGATGGTGTAATAAAAGAATCAGAAGAACCAGAATCAAACAAAATGGAGGTAGGAATACCACCAATGTTACCTGCAGCCTCAATAACTGTATTCTTATGCTCTACCTGGTGGTTCTCAATCATTGCATACATCCTATGATTGTGCCCTATATCACCAATAGTATGCTATGAGATTTGTATCTTACCCTTGTTATTAGGGTTATGTCATAATTCTCTCTAGAAATGTTAATTAACACCACAACCAAAACAACCACTTGATCCTATACCCTATGTAGCAAGTCTAGCTAGTACTTTGGAGGTTTGTGCTGTGGATCTTGATGATCGGCTATGGTCTACTTAGGTATTTTCTAGCGAGCTCCTGCTAGAGTGAGCTATCTTGGAACCCTATGTCCTAATGGTACCCCTAGGAGGAGGCCTCGTACTCGACTTCTCTGTGCATCAAATATCTGTGGAGGTGTATAAGGTGGGTTAGAATACTTTTTTGCTGCTATTATGGTCTAAAAGATGACATGTTGAACCTTGTCCACCATGAGGAGGAGGTAATGACCCCCTCGATCTATTGTCCCGCATCTATGGTACACAGCTCGGACTTGATCTCTAACCTATTGGGTTTTTCCTCGAGTCTCCTCTACTATATATGCCTCTTAATGGCCTCAACTAATGTTTTTGGATAATGGATCCGCACTTGCACCTTCATGTCTAGATTCGGGCCCCCGGATGAACTGTGAATCTGCAGATGCTCATCCTACATATAACCAACATACTAGAGTAGATCAAGAAATATACTCTCATACTCAACCACCGTCATAGATGGTTATCGAAGGTCATGGAACTCATCTATCCAATGTTGTCCGAACTCTCGCATGACAAATCTCTCGGTTCGGAAACGCTCCTCAAAGAGGTCCCGGGTAACTTTCTTGGAATCGACATGGAGCTTCCGCTCCTCTTATTCCACCGACACCAACTCCATCCTTCAAGAGATGGATCACAACATGAGCTTTTATGTTGCTAGAACAATGACAGAGCTTGAAGCACCCACTCAAGCTCACTAACAAGACATCTACATGAAATCTCCTATGTCACTAGAATAATGTGATGGTTGAAGCTTCAATATCTCCCGATGTGATCTCGTAGTTGTGGTCCGATGGCCTTTAGGTATCTCTGCATGCTCATCCCTTAGCCTAGGTCTCCAGACCTCTCTCTATGTCCTAAAACTCGGTCACCCTGCTCCCTCTATGGTGACTCAGCTCTAGCTAACTCTACATGGGAGTTCTCTCCTCCATGCTCCTCACTGGGTCGAGGTGATACATGACCCTCAATGGAAGGGACTCTATCATTTCGGCTACATGCCCTCCTACAGATCCTTTGAGTAGAGCAACATTAACATCCTAAAGAGTTTACAAAATCTGGGGTAGGATGGCTTCTACAGCATGATCTGGTGGTGGTAAGTCTAGGTCTATGTTAAAAGACCCCTCGTCCCATTTGTGCCTCTTGTACAAATCAAGGCAAGAGTTATTTCACCTTTCTAAGTTTTATTCAATTTTCATGTTTACTAAAATATGCAACTTCTAAACCAAGTTGTTTTCTAGATTTAAAAGTGTGCTAGATTTAAGGTTCATGTTTCAAGTTTTCTAGTGTGCCCAATGGCCCAAGATTTTGAACCACTACTTTGATACCAAGTGTAATGCTTGCTAAAACAACCCACTTGAGACCCAAGAACAACCTAAGATTATTTAGGAAAATTATGGAATAATTTTTTTTGTTTAAAAGAGTCTGTTATCACCGAATCACAACACCCCTGTGCATATACTTGAACTCACAGTGTGATTGGATAACATGGGTACTATCTCCAAGTTGTGGGACTTGCTACTTGAGATAGACCTCCAGAGAAAGCTGGTTCTTGCTCCTAAACTACCTGCCACAATCTACTCTAATGCAGGATAAGCTAACTGTTCTAATCTAAATTTCCAAGGGACCAGGGAAAGAGAATACATAAAATGAAAGCCTACACTAAAGTGGTGATACACCAGAAAAGGAGGATGGGAGAGTAGTCTCCAAATGTGTGAAATACAGAGGCAAAGTGCACACTAGAAGAGGTGATGACAGTTCTCCATAATCTAGCAAAATGCATTCACAGTAATATTCCAAGCACACACAATGATAATGAATTCCTGCAAGAACATAATAATAGACACAATATTCTTGTAGAAAGATAAAAGGGGCAAGAAGAATGCAAGAAAACACAGCAGGGGAAGATACATCCACAAACTTGTATTTTATTGCTTCCTGGTATGCACAGTTCAGTCTATTACAAGATAAGGGCCTAGATCACCATGCAAGGAGTCCACTACAAGGGCCTGTAACACACTGGCTTCACAAAGTAATTTTGGTAGAGCTTTGCTACCCAAAAACTCTCTCTTTACAATGAGCCCAACACTCCAATTTATAGAAAAAATGAGGAGAAGAGAAGGGAAAATGGAAATCCTGAAATCTGTCCTTCAACCACCTATAAGAAGCATTAAATTGAGTGAAATGATTTTCCATTACTTGAAAAAGGCTCCCCATACTGTCCCATGTGCTGCAGCAGATAAAGAATGATGACTATGCCTCTTAATTGCACTCCCAGCTACCAAATAAAACACCTGCTTCGAACCTGGCCACGTTTTCTAAAAAAAATAAATTAATTTCTGATTAAATCTGGAATTTCTTGATTGTTGTGCATCGGGTTCAGAACCACGATTCCAACGGTACCAATTTTGTGCGATTTCGTTGAGAAATGCAGAAGTTATGGCCTTCGAGTGCGGGTAGCGATTTTGGGCTGCGGGCATTTTCTTGTCATTTGACGGGAATGAGCATTGACCGACTGAGCCGAATATGTTTCTTTTATTTAAATATATATATATCCTCATTAAAAATAAGAAATCCAGTTTTTGGGACGTTGTGCTGCGTTCCGAAAAGTCAAATTTTATCAAAATCGGAGCTCGGAGTAAAGAGTAAAGTTATGGCCGTTTGAAGTTCCATGGGTCAAACGTTGACTTTTCTTCTCTGCCTTCGGCCGCTTTGGCTTTTCGCATCCCACGCGTCCCTTTGTCCCATTTGGCACAGTGCTGAAATTTCCCATTTCGGCCGAACCAAATGTTCATGTACTTTTAATGACCCATCTGTCCCATTTGCTTTCGGACTGTCTGGGACAAATTCGCCCGGTTCGGCCGGTTCGCGCCATTTTGTCCCAACTGTCCCGAGACAAAAGTTCTCATTTCGGCTGATCTCGGCTGGTTCGCGTACTTTTGGTCCATGCGTCCTAGACTGTTTCGGGATGCCTTGAATCATTTCGCCCGGTTCGGCCGGTTCGCCTCTTTTTGTCCCGCTTGTCCCAAAGGTGACCACATGTCAGCTGATTAGCCAATTTTTCCTCTCTTTTGGTCGAGATCAGATTTTCGCGCCCGCCGCGTACTTTTTTCCCAAATGTCCTAATTGCTTCCAGGGCCGCTTTGTGCTCATTTCGCCTGATTCGGCCGGTTCGCGTCTTTTTGTCCCACTTGTCCCAAATGCTTCTAGGACTAGGACTTAGTCGATTTTCACAATTTTTTTCGGATCGACCTACTTGCTTTCTGCAACTTCTTTTTTTTTGTGTTTTCTCGAGCTTTCTCTTTTCAACCTGGATAGGAGATTTAGAAAATTTCTGAGGGACCCTAGAAACCTGATTTTTGCTCAAACAATCAATTTGCACGGACTTGAATATTCGATGCATGTTATCAAAATTACCAAAATTATGGTGAATTTTGGATAACAAGAGTCTACAACCAGATTACAAGGCAACAATTGTCACTAACAAGTTCCAGAACAATTCTAATTCACTAGAACATACTTTTCCTTTATTAACAATTATTAGAGGTCATAAGGTCCATAATTTAGGGTTAGAAGGTACAATAAGGTTCAGAGGGTAATTCCTCACCATACCCACTCACTAACAAGCTTAAAGGTTCAACTTGATTTTTCTCAAACTTAATGCATTCAAAATTTCCCTAAATTATTCCCATTGGATAGGAAATTTTCTCACCTTTCCATTGATATAAATAATTCCTCCTAATTCCTCATATTTTTTGAGTTATAGGCTGGCAGGCCTTGGGGTGAAAATTCTCCCCAAGAGTTGGCCTACGGGCCCAGGGGTGAAAATTTACCCCAAGAGCGGATCAACGGGATGCGGAGAGACTTTTGGAAATTTTTCCCCATGGGGAAAGAAAAAAAACTTTGAACTTGAGGGTTCACAAGTCCACTAGGGACACGTGGTGCCTCCCAAGTAAGCATGGGGAGAGCGGGAGCAGAGGGAAGACATTTTGAAAAATATTCCCATGCGCGTCGAAAGCCAACTTTGTGCCCGCACTCCTGAAAGTCTAGAAGGGACATGTGGTATCTCCTACACCAACTTAGGGAAGGTGGGTTAGCGGGGAGAAAATTAGTTTAATGCCCCGAAGGGCTAAGAGGGTAGTATTCACCCACGCCTTCCGCTGCAGCATCTCACGATGCGACATGGCGAATCTTGATTGGCTATAGGCTGGTGGGTGGAGGGGGAAAATTAGGATAATTTTTCAAAAAAAAATTGAAGTTCTAAGGGAAAATTTGGGCCTTGCGGGCCTACCAAGGAAATTTTTCCCCAAATTTGTTTTTGACACCAAGTGAAGGAAAAACTTCAGAAGGCCATAAATTTTGATAGAGGGATCAGTTTTGGGAAAATGAGGACTTTATAGAAATATCTTGATGTCCTCTTTACACAGAGATCATTATTTTTTATTTTGATAAATTTTAAGGGGTCAATTTTGTGAAAATGTTCTCATAAGATTTTACAAAGGTAAAACTGGTAAATTTTAACTTGTTAAATTGTTAAATTTGTTCTTGTCCCTCTCTCAACATGTCAAATAGACATGGGAAATTGTTCTTAGGTGTATTTAAGAGAGATTTCAAGATTCAATTTGACTGATTGATTTGTAATTTGAACATTTACATTTCTTGACAGCAACACAACTGCAAAACGGTTGAGCCTGATTTTGCTAAGTTTTTATAAGAATTTCCTTAAGTGTTAATATCTAGATGAATTTGATTAGATATTATTATTCCCAAATTAATGTTTCATTTGTTATTCCTTTGTTACAGATTTGGTCTGAGCATTTGGGATTAAATAATTGTCAATAGGAAATACAAGACAAAGTTCAATTTTTTTTTTTAAAAAGGTTTATTTTCCATTGTCTTCTTCCAAGTATTATAATGTGATATGAACCTAATGTAATGATTTTAGTTGATTCAATTCAACTCATTCAAAAACTATAATACATCTTTGATTTCCAATTTTTACATATTTTAAAGGATAGAGTATTACATTTCCATTATACACATTTCTTTCTTTCAAACAGAGATTTCAATTGCAGTTAAAAGATCAGATTCAATGCCACTATGTAATTTGAGAAAGGTGATACATCATTTATTGATTCCAAAAGACAAATTTGTAACATCCTTCTTTTATTCTTTCCAAAAACATATATTATATATAGGACAAAATAATACATTTTCTTTTCATGTGTTTCACTTTTCCACTTTCCAAACAAGGATTTCATAGAGCTTGTTAAGTACAGATTTCCAATTGAAATAATATCATATGAACAAGTAAAACACTTCCATTAATTCTAATGAAACTCTTACAACCTCCTTTTCGATTTGATTTCAAAATACAACATACAAAACACATATAATTCTTTCTCATTCTTTCCAACACAAAATATAGAGTATAACTCTTTTACATTTCAAATTTCCACTTTCATTACCAATACATAGTATCTTTCCATGATAATGAATACACAGTTCATCCACTTCAAGTGGGAATGGGGATACAACAAGATTTCATTTCACAAGGGATCACAAACTATCTATATCTCATCTTCAAAACAACAACATGCAGATTTCTCATTCTTCCAATTTGATAACAACAAGATTAGGGGAAAGGCAACGATCTCCACCCAACCAAGGCATCCAATGAAGTGGAGAAGTCATAATAATATGAATTTTGGGAGGCATTAGGAAATGTGAGGATAAGGGTTACTTGGGGAGGCGTAAGGGCATGTCGGGGATTTGAAATGATATATATTTTTGTGGTTTGTTCTCGGTGGTGATACCCTTTCCCTTTTTGGGAGGCATAAGAAGCATCCCTCATAGTTTCTTGCTCCTTTGGCTTGCTTGAGGAAGCCTTAGTATTGTTTTTCATGTTTTAATGTAGTTATAGAACTACATTCTATTTTGACCGTGTTCTTATTGTTATTATGTTGCTTGTGTGGTTGCGAAAGCCTATTGTTTCCATGAGTTGGATCACATCCTTTATTATACCGTGGTTGGGGCTCGGGGCCAATGAAGAATTATAGCTTCTCCTCTTCTTTGGATGTCTTGGTTAGGTGGAAAGAGTTGCCTCTCCCTAATCTTAATGTGATCAAATTGGAAGAATGAGAAATTTGCATGTTCTTGTTATGTAGCTGAGATATAGACAGTTTGACACCCCTTGTGAAATGAAATCTTATTGTAGCCTCTTTCCCACTTGAAGTGGATGATTTTTCTATTCATTATCAAGGAAAGATAATATGTATTGGCAATGAAAGTGGAAATTTGAAATATAAAAGAGCTATACTTGTGTATTTTGTGTTAGAAAGAATGATAAATGTTGTGTATGTTGTATTTTGAAATAAAATGGAAAGGAGCTTGTAAGAGTTTCATTTGAATTAATGGAAGTGTTTTCCTTCTTAATATGATATTCTATCCATTGGAAATCAGTAATTAACAAGCTCTATGAAATCCCTTTTTTGAAAGTGGAAAAGTGAAACACTTAAAAGAAAATGTATTATTCTATCATGTATATAATATATGTTTTTCGTAGTGCCCACTTCCTTCGACAGCTTTTGATATCGATCATGATACTTATGACGATATTATGGACATTATTATAGTTTTGATTTCATATGGTGTTAGATGTCGATAATGGATTATTGTTGACTTTGATTCATATATGACGATGATGATTGTTAGAGACATTTTATATATATTTTGACATGTTGTTGGACATGGCTATATATATGTTTATGGATGTTAGGACATGTGATATTTTGATATATTGAGTAGACCAAGAAAATTGAATTTAAAATTGATGATTATATAGTTCTTGATGAAATTTTAAGTGATATTGTTGATTGTCTAGGTGATGTTGTGATTCACATATATATTGATGATTTTGAAATTATATTATATTCATTTGGATGTTCGATATGGCCACAAGGCCAAAGGGGTTTTTTTTTGTGTAGGCTGAAAATATAACAACAAACATCATGGGATTGGAGACCAACCACATTAGAATTCTATATTAATTCAACAAGGTCACCATGGCAACTTGTAGTGTTCGTATGTATGTGTTTGATTGTTAGGGATTCCCATGGGGGATAACCTTTAAAAGTGACCAAGGGTTATGTGTATTTATTTATTTGTTTCCTTTTTATTCATGTTTGTATGTGTTTATTAAGTGATGTGTTTACCCCTTTCATTATTTATTAATTGTGGTAAATTAATGTGAGTAAACATGTTGTTAAAATTAATTAATCAAATTGGGACATAAGAAAGTAATTATTGGAGTGGTTGAATCTTGTATTAAATGTTGTAAGGTATGTGTAAGAAATGTGTAAGTGATGTGTAAGAGATATGTAAGTAAAATTTGGAGTATGAAACACTTCATCTTCTTTGGAATTCGAAATTGTCTTGGAGACTGATTTTGGAGGCTTGTGGGACAAGTTAAACTTGTCCCATACCTCTTAAATTTGCATACCAACCTTACCTATGGTTGGAGAGTCTAAATTTAGACCTTCTTTGTGCATTTTTGTAAGTCAAGATGAATGTTTTAATTACACTTTCTTACATGTTATTAATTTAAGTCCTTTGGGGTATGGGTTGGATTTGAGTGTGTAAGTAAAACTGTCATATTATTCACCTACTTATTTATTGTGCCTTGGAGATTGAAGTTGACTTGTGAGTTGGAGCTGAGGATGTGTGATGTGGCATCCTACATAGATCCACCTCATCCTCCTCTCTTCCCCCTTCTATATATTCGAATTCATTTTATTGTTTTTGGGGTTACACTCTTTTGGTTGCTTCACTTTTGGATACTTCTTTTGGGGTGAATTATTTTTTTGTTTGGAGCCCTTGCTTTTGGAGAGATTTTGTAGGCTTTTATAGGCCTGTGTTTTGTTGATCTTGGGCTGTTTTGCATTGGAAAGCTTGTTGTTTGGAACTTGGAACAAACTCCATTATGGAGAGGTAAGAGCTTGGCTCTTGAAATGCTCTTCTTTTATTTGTGTAAATGTTATTGTTGTGAATGTTTTGGCATGTGTGTGGGCTGTTTGGGGTAGATGGCCTAGGGATGGTGTAGGAGAAGACTATGGAGCATTTCTGTGGGAGACATAAGTGTTTTGGGGAGGTATAAGTGTGGAAGGAATTGGGATTTGGGTTCCACCTTACAAAGAAATATCTTACATTTATTTACTCGTTATGGGGTGCCATAAGAGGTTGGGGAGGCATAAGGAAATGTGAGGAATAAGGGGTACTTGGGGGAGGCATAAGGGCATGTCAAGGATTTGAAATGATATATATTTTGGCAGTTTGTTCTCAAGTGGTTATACCCATTTCCTCTTTGGGAGGCATAAAAACATCCCCCATAGTTTCTTTCTCCTTTGGCTTCCATGATGAAACTTAAGTGTTGTTTTTTTTTTTTTTTTTTTTGGTGCCAAACTACAATTTTTTTAATTGTGTTTTGAATTAGAAATATATCTTTGTGTTGTGGAAGCCTATTGTTGCCATGAGTTGAAAATACAAATATTTATTATTGCAATGTGGTTGGGGCTCGGGGGCCAATGAAGAAGGATGGCTTCTCTCTTTTCATTGGATGTCTTGGTTGGGTAGAGAGCGTTTCCTTTCCCCTGTTTTGTTGTGACCAAATTGGAGAATGATGGAAATTCATACTACTATTTTGGAACTGAGAAAGAAGACAATTTGATAGTCCTTGTTGAGATCATTTCTTAATGTAACCTTTTCCCACTTGAAGTGGATGATCTTGTATATTATTTGTGATGGAAAGATGCTCTGTATGGGCTATGAAAGTTGTAAATTGAATTGTGAAAGAGATATACTTTGTTTTTCTATTTTTGAAAGAATGTGAAAGAAATCATATTCTGTATATTGTAATTGAGGAATGAAAGAAGAAATTGTAAAGGTATCTCTTTGAATAAATAAAGGATTGTATTACTTTACTCAAATGGAATTATTGGGTATTGAAATTTGATTATTGAATGTATTTTGAAATTTTATTGGAAGGATGAAAAAGTGAATACATATGGAGAAATTTCATAATACTTTGTTTTTTTCTAAATAAATGTTTTAGAGATAAAAATTGTAATTTGGTATTTGAATACTTTACTTGAGTCAACTTAGTATGTTAGATCGGGTTGGAATGAATTCATAGTTTGAAGTTGACAAATAAAAATAAATCTATTCGAATTTGAGCTCATTAGATAACTTTCATACTGGTAATTATTAATTGGAAATTGAATAGAATGACCACTGTAGCATCAAAAATAAAAATGAAATATCAAATTTTATTTCTAAGGTCAAAACCACCCCAAACAAACCAAAATACTTATGAAAACTTTATAGAACCTTTCAAATTGGGAAAAGGCAAAATTGATAAATTTTGAATGCAAATCAATCAAGAAAACTTAACCTTGCAATCTATCCTAAAATATTCCAAGCAAAATCCTCCATGCCTGTTTGGGAAGTGGAAAAAGAATTAATGACAAATTGGAACAAAATTGATAAGTAAAAAATACCAGTTCACTTTCTAAGTGACAGAAAGACATTTTCTCAAAATTGACCCCTTAAACTTTATCAAAATTAAATTCATAAGATTTTTGTGAAAGGAAGACGTCGAGAAATTTCTAGAAAGTCCTCGTTTGCCAAAAATGGAGTTCCCAATAAAAAGTTATGGCCTTCTGAAGTTTTTAGTTCAAAATAATCTAATCTGTAAAATTTTAAATGAATAAAATATTCTTGGGTGGACACGCGGGTTAAAACTTTCCTTTTTTTTCCTTTTCCCCAAAAGTGCAAAGTCATGAAGTTTCCCGCTACTCCACTAATATGAAAACCTTCATTTTGTCTAAAAATGTTCCAAGTCAAAAAAGTTTATTTGGCAATTTTTCCTCTGCATCCCTGCCGCCCGCAACATATCATTGATCAACACGTGGCTTCATTGGGCATTGGCGGAGGATGGGATCTGTTTTAACCTAAAGTGCTTCTAAAAATAAATTTCAAAAAAATTGTAACTTTTCCCCACAGCCCTCCCGGCCCATAGGTAATCAGGTGCTGCCACGTGGCTTCACAAGGAGTCATTCGAGGAGCAGATCTTTTAAAGCCTTAACACTTTAGAAAACATTTGGGCAAAATTTCCAAATTATCCTTGTCGGCCCCCAAACCGCAACTAATAGTTGGTGATACATGGCATCTTCTCATGTTGGAAAAGGCGTGGGTTCCTTTTGACCTTTTGCCCTTTCTTTTGAATAGTCAAATTTTCCAAATGTTCCTTGTGACTCCGCTAACTCGCAACCAATAAGAAGATGTCATGTGGCCTCCTTGGGTGTCGGCGGAGGTGCGGGTGTAAAATTTTCTTTGTCCCAAAAGGGAAAAATCACTAAATGCCTTCCCCACTCCATCGGCTGCGTGCTGGGAAAAATTTCTTCCCCCTCCGTCGGCCCACTTTTCTCCTCTAGGTGAATTTTATCTCTGAAGTTCGCAAGCCTGAGTTGAGGAAAATTTTCCTCCCCAGGCCCGCACACCCACTATTGGGAAAATTTTCACCCCAAGTTCCCCGGTCCATAACTTGAGAAATATGAGGAGTTAGGAGGACTTATTTATATCACCGAAAGGTGAGGAAATTCCATATCTAATGGGAATGTTTTCAGGAAGTTTTAATTGCATTAATCATGGGAAATATAAAATTGAATCTTTAACCGAGTTCTGGGAGTGGGCAAGTAAGAATTTACTCTGATTATTTTAAATATATATTCTTTTCCCCCATTATAATTAAACCTTGCTCTTGTCTTAGATCTTGTGGAATTAAATACCGTGGGTATTTAATTGTTTTTATCCCTTAACCATAAATTTTAGTCAATGAATATCTAGCTAAAATGTCAATGTAATCATTGATTAAATTAATCCCTAAGGAGATTTGAGCTAGGTGTTGACTTATTACACTTTTTGTTTTATAATGGGAAAAGTTATCAATTGAATTTAATTTTCCTTGAGACTTTGGTTGTTAAGACTTTAAAAAAATTATTCCTTAATTTTGTAACTAAATCTAGTTTGTTCATGGGTCTCAAGAGGGATATTTAAGTGGGCGTTACAGTTGGTATCAAAACTGTGGGTTCAAATCTTGGAGCGTTAGGCAAAAAAGAAAAATTGATACATGAACTATAAAGCTAGCCAACTTTTGAATCTACAAACGAAACTTGTTTGAAAATTGAAAAAGAGATGCGCATGAAGAAATATTACATTAGTTTGTTCATTTGAACTACCAAAATTAAAATAATAATAAAATAATAAGTTGTTTGAATTATTGTACTCACTTAGTGGCATTTGGTTTGAACCCGTGTAACTAAAAATCTCAAATTAAATTGATTTTTGTGAACTTCTAGCGTAGTGGAAAATTGGTTCCCCTCGAAAAATGTGTTGTTTTATAAGTCCTAAAACTTGATTTAATTGTATGATGTGTTAAGCCCTTTGTTGAGACCCTTCCTTATTGGATTTTTTGGAATGATAAATTGAATGGTGTGAATCTTTTGGTTGACAATAGTGGTTGTGTCCTAGGGTTGTGAAGATTTAATTAGAAGTTGTTTAGAGATTCCGTCCTTCAAAGTAGTTAGGGAAGGTGGCTTGGTTGTCATTTTTCATTTTGTTACCCATATGGGAGAGTGGACATTAATTATGGGTGTTGTTTATGACCCAATCCTACACATATGTCCTTGGAATTGACCTCAAGGCAAAGTACCCCTATTGGCGGCCATGAAGGGCTGCGAAATGAATGTGGTGTTAACGATTTGTATTTTACATTCATAAACTTGTGTCATTTTATCAAGTACCAACATCTTATTTTATGATTGGATTGAGAAGCTCTAAGGCTCTTCTAGTTATTTATATTTTTGGAAGAATTTTAAGACTTTGCAATGCAGCTACTTAGCCACTTTCCTTGATTGCCAATATTTCTTGGATTTTATTTTGATTGGTGACTCGATCTCGTTATGTTGTTGGTTGTTTAGCTAAATGTTACATGGATTTCTTCTTGCATGATGATGATCTGGTTCTATGCTACTTGTATTCATACATTTTTTCATATGGGGGTACACCCTAGGTGTCTAGAATGTATTCTTAGGTGCTTAAAGTTATGCCTTGGTTTTAGATGCACGGAACCTTGAGTGTATCTAAGATCTTAAAGTGACCTTTTCATTACTCGACCTTGTTGGGAAGAGAGTTTTTTGTGTTGTGCATTCTAGTTGGCAGCCTGTTGGTGGTGGTGATTCTCTTACAATCCGGTAGAGCTTGAACCTCATCGGAGTAGAGGTGTTTAATTGTGGTTTGATGAATTATGGTGGGATTGGTTTGATTTTGGCTATTTTTGGATGTTAGTGAAAAAGTGTTTGTCTAGTAGTGGCTTCTCTTCGATGGCATGCTAAGTTTTATCAAGAGTTCCTTATTTCATTAGATTAAGTAGTGACTTGAGGATTGTATGCATCTTGGTAATTATTGTAAGATTTAATCCCATTCGAGTATTGTGTGTAAATTAAGTGTGTCTGTTTTCCTCTTCACCTATAAATAAGTCTACCGTTTCCTTAAAAAAATTAGTTACTATGAATAATAATCTATGACCTATTGATTTTGGATTACATGGAGAGACTTATGGATGGTTTGAGTCTTTTGGACCATGAAATTGGTGATGATAGTTTAACTAGACCTTGATAATTTAATCTTGGTGGTATTTTATAATGTGATTCTTCTTATAAACTATAAATCTTGGTCGTAAATCCATGTTGAATAGATAGCTAACTATCTCGCTTACATTTTCACGCTTTCGAGTGAGTATGTGGTGTTCTTATAGTTAAAATATTTGCTTGTCATTTTGATTGCTTATTTGGTGGTATCTTATGCTAATATGGGTGTAGATTTGAAAACTTTCCTTGTCTTATAAGGTGAGTAAAATGTTTTCGCTAAAACAACAAACATTTTTAAACCCTATTAGATCAAGAAAAGTAATTATGCTTCCTTAATGGGCATCCTTGTAACTTATTTTGATAACTTGTAGAAACTCACTAGGAAAGTTTTATAATACTTGCATTAGTGGAAAAAAATCTTGAAATATTGTTGTGATCCATGTTGGTTGATTGTTTCCTAGTTCTTACAAAAGTAATAATGTGTTTTATATGTTGAATGTGAATTGTTTTCCTTAGAATTAAAAATGTGATGTGTTGATTTAACTCTCTCTCCCATAAAAGTAACAGTATGTTATGTTTACCCTTCCTTCTCATTACATTTTTAATTGACAAGTTAACTCATCCAAACATCATAAAACCATAATTGAGGAGATTTGGCCTTGAAGCTTAACAAATAAACTCGGAACATAGAAAGAGAAAATGGTTCTCGCTTTAACCTTGGTTTATTAATAGAAGAAAAAAAAACATGTAGAAGAATAGAAAAGGAATTTTTTTTCCATCTACCTCCCTAGGAGTAAAATAAATACTTTTTCTCTTTTCTACCTTTATAAAATGGTGAGATATCATGCCCCTTAGTGGTCCTTATAACACAAAGTTATGATGTCATAATAGGAGGAAGTTTAATTAAGAAAAATCGTAAAGGAATGTTATTAGCAAAAACGAAACTACAACCTTTGACTTAATTAGTTGAATAAAATAAGTAAGATTTATGTGTATTGAGTGCAATGTTTAGTTGAACTTGTAGTTATGTCGCCTACTTGAAATTGTGAAACACATGGTGGCTAGCAATGTGTTCTAGTTGCTTAGTAGTTTCTTATTCATAGATGTATGTGCCTTTCTTGTGGGAATTTTGGTTCATCACACCTTTATCCTCCCATAGCTTGATGAGTGTAATTTGTGGTACTTTTGGATTGAAACTTATCTTTGTTTACGAGGTAACCTCGTTGTGTGTTGTCTTGTCCTTGGAGACCTAAGTTAGTGTAATTTTAAGGCAACATATGTTAAGGATATAAAATAAATTTTGGAAGTCTTATTTTCTTCATATTTTCTTGGGTCACCTTGTTATTGTTGCCCCTTTTCCATTAGGATGGAAAGTGAAAGATGATGTTATTCACTTTTGATATGATGCACCCTTGGATTGTAGTTGGACCCCGTGTTACTTTTTCTTATCCCTAGCGACCTTGAGTGGTCCTTGGTGTTTCTTGTGCTCTCTTTATGGTTATTCCGAGCTTGAGTAGGAAATAAGATAAATAAATCCCATTGTGCTATAAATGTATTTTACTTGTATTCATATGTTAATTGTTAGGGGAGATATATATATATATATATATATATATATATATATATATATATATATATATATATATATATATTATTTTACTAAATGGTTGAATTCTTTAGATTTGGATAGTATGGTGTCTTCGATTATTAAAAAAAAAGTGTAAAAATCAGACTATAGGAAAACTTTTGGTCTTGACTTCACTTGTATTACCATGAAAAGTTAATTATACCCTCTCCGATTATAGAAGCTGCTTTGTTGAATAGTTCCTTGATTTTAATTTTTTTGCTGATTTAGGTGTCCTTGTTCATTATCCTCATCCCGTGTGATCCTCAAATTGTGAGACCTTGAGTAGACTTTTTCCTCCTACAAATTTGGTCATGGTTGATTTTTGCTAGCCTTGTCTATCTGAATGAACCTTGAAATCATGGCTTAAACTTAGTAAAAACCTTAACTTTTATTATTGTAGTATGTTTTATTCCTTGGAAAACTATGTGGTCATTCTCAAAGTCATGGAATTCTCCTTATTATTCTTCTACTTGGTGATTACTCTTAATACTCTTTTGAACTCTTCATGTTATATTGTTATGTGTGGTATCTTAGTTGATAGTGTAAATTTACTCTCTAGATTTAAGTGTCATAGCCTTGCATGTAGAAAGTTTATAACTCATCCCTTGCAATCTCCCCTATTCTTGCTGAATTGCATTGGACCAAACATAGGTTCTATAGACCCGCACTTGTTTGAAGCAAGCAATCCCATAATGGAGTGATCCTTTTTCTATTACATTTGTTCCTATCTCTCTTTCCACTAACTTCCAGGAGGAAATCAAGTCTAAGGGGAGGGGGATGTAGTGCCCACTTCCCTTCGACACTTTTGATATTGATCATGATAGTGCTTTGACTATATTATGAACATTATTATAGTTTTGATTTAATATGGTGTTAGATGTCGATCGTGGATTATTGTTGACTCGATTCATATATGGTGCATGATGATTGTTAGAGATATTTTATATAGATGTTGACATTAAAAGGAATGATAACCAAATCATGCCAAGCGAATAACACAGATGCTAATCAAACATCATGATCAATAAGATGAAAGCAATTCGCGTAATAACTTACATAAACCTTTGCAAACAAATGAGCAGCAATCTCATATATTATTATGGAACTCAATAAAATACAATGAGAATGGGCCTTACATATATAGTTAAGCAATAACAATCTAAGAACCATTCAAGGTCATAGATCAAGCCATAAATCATGGAAAGAACTAGTCATCAAATAACTAGTCAAGTCCATAGATTTATGAGAGAACTAGACATCAAGGATCTAGTCAATACCATAGATCTAGGAAAGAACTATACCTAACAACTAGATAATATATCCTAATATCTAAATAAATAAATAAAAATATCCACACACATAAATGGGTGAGGATAAATAGAATAAAGGTAAATAATGTACCTAGGTGAACATGAGCTAAGGTAAATACCTACTCTAACACCCCCCTCAAGTGAAGCTAGGGGCGAAAATAGAAGTGGCATGTCCACAGTATGAGTCCTAGCAAACTAGGCCTGATGAGGTAATCATGTACAATATATCCATAAAGAAATATAGAACCAAAAGAAGGAAAGAATCCTACTAGAAGGAAAGAGAAAGAAGAAGAAGAAGAAGAAGAAGGAAGATGTTCTCATAAACACCCCCAAGAAAAACTTCTAAAACCCCAAGCATTCCACGTAACTCAAGGTAGCGAGGTGATGTAAAAGGCTTCGTAAAGATGTCGTAACTTGTTGCTGAGTTGGAATGTACTCCAAGCAAAGAACTCCATCTTGAATGTGCTAACAAATGAAGTGGATGTGTATCTCAATATGCTTGGTCCATTGGTGCTCAACTGGGTTGCGAGAAATGTGAATTACACTTTGGTTGTCACACCAAAGTATAGTCAGTGAATCATTTGGGAATATAAACTCACAATAATCGCAAAGCCAAAGAATCTGCTGACTCATTGTAACTACTACCTTGTACTCTGCCTTTGAAGATGAAAGTGCAATAGCTTGTTTCTTTTTACACACCCAAACAATTGGAGAAGAACCAAAAAAGAAAAGATAGGCAGGATTAGAACGTCTGTCATCAATATAACCTACCCAATCAATCTTTATACCCAGCCAACTGAGTAGAGCCCCTAGTGTATTGTAGGCCAAAGTGGGAAGTGCCATGCAAATAGCGTAAAACCATTTTAGCAGCTTGCCAATGACTACTATGAGGAGAATATGCAAACTGAGATACAAGCCCTACTACAAATGAAATATTAGGGCGAGTATGGGTCAAGTACATGAGACTCCCAACCAACTGCCTATACAACGTAGGATAAAAAAGTGGTGTGGTACATGTGTATGAAAGAGTAACCCCGGACTGAAAAGGAGATGGACTGGGCTTGCAATCAGCCATATCAAAGCACCTAAGAAGATCATGGGTGTACTTTTGCTGACAAAAATGAATCCTTAGATCTATCTCGAAAAATCAGAAACCAAGGAAATAATGCAATATCCCAAGATCTGTCATGTCAAACTGTGTAGAAAGAGCCTTCTGAATACTCTGAATGTGGGAAGAAGAGCTTCCAGTAAGTAACAGATCATCAACATACAAGAAAAGTATCACAATATCCTCACCAACATGTTGGAGATACACTATATGATCGGAATGGAAACGAACAAAACCAATAGATAGAAGAAAAGAATCCATCTTCTCATACCAAGCCCGAGGGGCTTGTTTGAGACCATAGAGAGACCTTCGAGCCTAAAAACAAGAGAAGAATCCTGAAAAATCCAAATCGGCTACTCCATATATATTTCCTCTTGTAGATCTCCATGTAATAAGGCACTCTTCACGTTCATCTGGTATACGGGCCACCCCTGTGATGCAGCAATAACAAGAACAAGGCATACAAAATCCATCTTGGCAATGGGTGTAAAAGTATCAGAGTAATCAATACCTTTGACTTGTGAAAAACCCTTTGCAACAAGATGAGCCTTATACTTGTCAATGGACCCATCAACTACATATTTGGTTTGGTATAACCACTTACTCCTAACCATATTTTGTCCTTTAGGAAGAGATACCAAATCCCAAGTATGATTCTTCATCAAAGAAGAATACTTAGCTACCATCGCATCATCCCACTCCGTATCCCATGAGCCTTTGAAAAATACTATGGATCCTCAGAAACTACCTGACACAAAATTATAGAACTAGTAGAATGTGTGTGATGATGCCTAGTGGGTGGAAGATCCTCTATGGAATGTGTTGCCTCAAAAACTATAGTACGATCCCACTTAGGCATAGTGACAACATCAGTGGGAATAGGATCCTTAATGGCATCTATAACCTCCCCATCAATCTCCTCAAAGAAAGTATCCTCAAGATGAGATGATGAAGAAGAAGGAATGGAAGAAGATGAAGAATCATGAGGGGTGAAACTCTCATCAAACTGAACATGTGTTCAAAAAATAACATCATGTGTATCAAGATCTAAAAACGATAAGCTCTCATGTCCTCACAATACCCTATAAAGATCAAGGGTTTAATCTTCTTATCCAAAGCTTTCCTTTTCTTCTTTGGCACAAAGGCCCAAACATGGCTCCCAAAGACTTGAAAAAATGAGACATCTGGCTTAGTGTTGGACCAAGCTTCCTCTAAATTTAAATTCTCAAGTGCTCTATGTGGTGTGTGATTCTGAATATAGTTAGCATAATTAATTGCTTCTGCCCAATAGATAGGAGGTATATCTTTAGAATGCATTATACAGTTAGCAATTTCCTACAAAGTTCTATTCTTCCTTTCTACTAATCCATTCTGTTTGTGGAATATGAGGAACAAAATGCTTGGTGAATAATTCCTTGAGTTTCCAAAAATTCAAAAACGTATTGCTGAAGTACTCCCCCCCACTATCAGTGCGAAGGTTCTTTATGCTACTAGAAGATTGTTTCTTGACCAAAGCCTTGAAGACTTTGAAGTGTGAAAAAACATCAGTTTTGTACTTTAAAAAATAAACCCAAGTATGCCTCAAGAAATTATCAATAAATGTAAGTGCATACTTAGCTCCATTGAAAGAGGGGGTAGGAAAAACCATCAAGTCACTATGCATAAGCTCAAGTGGTGAAGAAGCTCTCTTAGACAAATTCTTAGGAAAAGTATTTTGGTGTTGTTTCCCTAATGCACAACCATGACAAACTCCCTTAAGACAAGAACTCTAGGAAGACCATCTACCATACCATGAGTGCTCAACTCCTTCGAATATCTATAAGTGAGATGTCTAAATCTTTCATGCCAAAGCTTACTATCTAAATTTGAATGAGAAACCAATCCCGTCCCTATAGAAGATGTGTCATCAAAACCCTCAAAGTGATATAGTATTGAACTATGATCAAAAATACCCTGAGCAACAAGTGAATAAGGCCAACAAAGTTCTTACTTCTACCCCATGTGGTGTAAAAGTCACTATTTTCCTTGACCAGAATGAAAAATTTGATATATAGAAGGCAAATTTATAGTGATGTTAGGAACATATAGTGGATCTTGGATATTTCCACTATCAAGTTTTATATCACCTTTTCCCTCAATAGAAATAAAGGAAGAATCTCCAACCTTAATTTTGGAAGTAGAACTCAAACCTAGAGAAACAAAAGACTCCTTAGAAGAATTCATGTGATGAGAAGCACTAGAATCTATAACCCAATTGTCTGCAAGTGGTTACTGAGATCTCCTAGCAACATTAAGTTCTTTTCCATGTTGATTAGAAGGAGGTGGATTGGAGATAGAATTTTTTTGTTTCTTGACTGCATCCTCTAAGGATTACATTCACTTATAACACCTATTGTCTTCATGTTAGTACCCCACAAAAGAGCATGAACGGCTAGACTTATTCTTGGATTTAGAAGACTCCTTGGGTTTTCAGTTTGTTTCTTTGGGTTTAGGAGTATTTTGAGATGGAGAAGGTGTGGATTTAGTTTTACTCTTTGGTTTTCCCTTGCCCTTAAGATTAGATGCAACTAATGCCTTTTGAGAGGTGGAAGACTCAAGGTGAGATAATTTGAATTCTTCCTAGTAAGTCTTTCACAAAATGTTTCTAAGTTAGACATTTTGAAGGTGTCCCCTAAGGCATCTATGCTAGAGAAAAAGGTAGAAGCAAAAATTTGGAATGGTCCTCTTAACTTGGATAGAATCAAGTAAAAACACTCTTCATCTTTCTTATCTTTTCCACTCCCCTTCAACTGTGTCAACAAATGCTTGAAGTTGGTAAGATAGTCTATAATTGTTGGAAAATATTCAGGATTAAGAGAGGTGATCTCAATTTCAAGTTACATGGCTCTCATATGATCCACCTTACCAAATAAATCCTTCAATTTCTCCCATATTTTGAAAGGAGAGTCACACTTTTCCAAATGAAATAAAATAATTTCACTTACATAAGTTCCTATCAAACCCATACACTCATCAAATTTGCATTGGTACTGAAATTTCTCATATTCTCTAGTGAACGCTTGTTTTTCTGAAGAAGTTAAAGCCCCTAATCCTTTTCACTTAATTATTGTTTTCATTCGTGGTTTCCATGTATGGTAATTATTTGTTGTTAATGGCTCAACATGATCTAATGCAGAAGTAGATAAAGATGTCATCCTCAAAAAATCACCAAAATAAATGCAAGAACCAAGCAATGCAACAAGACCCCCAAACAATGCAACAAGAGCCCCAGATTTTTGTACTTTATAATGAGTGTGTGTTACAATATGGCACTTTATAATTATAGTGCGATTCTCAAAATAAATATTTTCAATGCAAATACCATAAAAACTACGCACTTTTGTAAAAATGGCACTTAAAACTGTGTTACCGATCAAAAGATACAAGTTAAGCACCTACTAGTAGGAATCACAAGCTTTAAGCCCTCATATGACCGTACCATATCCTACTCTAATACCATAAAAGGAATGATAACCAGATCGTGTCAAGCCAAAAAAGCAGATGCTAATCAAACATAACGATCAATAAGATGAAAGCAATTCACCGAATAACCTTACATAAACCTTTGCAAACAAATGAGCAGCAATCTCATATATTATTATGGAGCTCAATGAAATACAATGAGAATGGGCCTTGCTTATATAGGCAAGGAATAACAATCTAAGAACCAGTAAAGGTCGTAGATCAAGCCATAAATCATGGAAAGAACTTTTCATCAAAGAACTAGTCAAGTCCATAGATTTATGAGAGAACTAGACATCAAGGATCTAGTCAATATCATAGATCTAGGAAAGAACTAGTCAATACCATAGATCAAGGAAAGAACTATACCTAACAACTAGATAATATCTCCCAATATCTAAATAAATAAAAAGAAATATCCACACACATAAGTGGGGTGAGGATAAATACAATAAAGGTAAATAATGTACCTAGGTGAACATGAGCTAAGGTAAATACCTACTCTAACAAACATTTTTTTGGACATGGTTATATGTATTTATGGATGTTGTTTGGACATGTGATATTTGGATATATTGATTAGACCAAGAAAATTGAATTTAAAATTGATGATTATATAATTGCTGATGAAATTATAAGTTATATTGTTGATTGTCTGGATGTTATTGTGATTCATATATATATATTGATGATTTTGAAATTATATTATATTCATTTGGATGTTCCGATATAGAAACGAGGCCGAAGGGATATTTGTATTGTGTAGGGTAAAAATATCACAACAAACATTGGGGGATCGAGACCAACTACATTGGATTCCTAGATGAATTCAACAAGGTCACCATGGCAATTTGTATTGTTTGTTTGTGTGTGTTTGATTTTAGGGGTTCCCATGGGGATCACCTTTAAATGTGACCAAGGGTTATGTGTATTTATTTATTTGTATCCTTTTTATTGATGTTTGTATGTGTTTACGAAGTGATGTGTTTACCCCTTTCCTTATTTATTAATTCTAGTAAATTAATGTGAGTAAAAATATTTTTAAAATTAATTAATCAAATTGGGACTTATTAATACGACACTAAAATTTTCCTCCATAATTTCTATCTCATTAATGTATGTATTAGGAATAAGATATTGTTAAGTATAATTAGTAGTGGCGTCTAATAGAAGATAATGGCATCATGCCATATGACACCGCCAATAATGTATAGTACGGTAATGATCAAAGTACAATAGGAATGTTGTGGTAAAAACTAAATATTTGTCGTAAGTGGTTTGGTAATGTTAAAATGTGAAAGTTAGGGTAAGTACAGAATTAGGGTTTACATGATTAGAAATTAGAAATATTATATTGGTAATAAGGACAAGGAGTGATGTCATAAATATTTTGTGTATTTTATTTGTAAAAATCTAAAAAGGTGTAACCCATGTGAAATTATAAGGTTTATCATATCTTAAAAGATAAGATTAAATATAAAGATAAGAGTTAAGGTATGGAATATGATTCGCTAGAGTAGATTTATTATCCTATCTTAAGATATAAGGTGGATAAGCCTAAAAGTTCTATAAATAGAGAGGCCACCCCCTCATTTAGCATTGAAGGAAGTAGTGAGACATATTGTATAAGAAAGTGTGTGAAGGAAGCCATCATTTAGGAGGTGTGCTAAAGAATCCATTAATAGGTGTAATTGTCAAGTTTCACCCATATTTATTATTTGAAGGCAAGTGGAGTTGGTAACACTTGGAGTACCTCATGGGTGATATTGTAACAATTTCATGTTGATAATATAATTTACACCTATATTTTATATTTGTCATCATTCCTTTGTATCATAGTCTATGGTATTCTTGTGTTATGTTTGTTATTGTGTTTCCAGATTACTTCCACCAAACTAAAAGCTATGCATTAGTAAATAATCATAAAGTACGAGGAGTTCCCAATGGAGAATTATCATAGTGTCGATTGGTGTTGACATTTTGTTTCATTGCCAAGACCATTCCTCATTAGTGGATTTTCTAGAGATATTCCCACTTAGTCGAAATCATTTGGAGGGTAACCTTCTTTTTACTATGCATGTAGTAGTTACCATGGTAAAGCCACTTTTGACCATGAATAGTATTTACCACAATAAAGTCACTTTTTATAGTGAATAGTATTTACTACAATAACTTCACTTTTTACGAATAGTGTTTACCATAGTAAAGTCAGTTTTTACCATAGTAACTCAAGTTTTACCATAGTTTACCATGGTAATTTCTATTTTACTGTAGAAAGGTGTAAAGTCACTTTCTATTATAGTGATTCCAATTATTTGTGCACATAAGTCTTGTTGATTGTACTTGTGGGTTGGTATTTCACTTGTTGTTACTTTTGAAAATGGGAATATTCCTTTTTTTTAGCCCTATATATGAAGATGCTTCCTCTTTTATTCAATAATTTAAACGATCTTGCATTTGTAATGGCCTCATAGAAGGGAACAATGCACTGATTTTTTCATACCTTTTTGGATGGTTCATCCCTTACGTGGTTTGAAACACCAGTGATAATGTGAAAAAGTCATGGGATTTATTAACTAAAAGTTTTTTTGAAGAATTTGGTGAACAATGAAATATGCGATATATCATGATCGAGGTCACAAATTTATCCCAAAGAGAGAAGGAGAAGATAAGGGATTATCATGCTCATGTTCTAAAGCTAAGGAGGAAGCTCGATGCCTAGATCTGGAAGGAAGGATTAGCAGATGGGTTGATGAATGGTGTGTATAATCTCCTTCGTAAACACTTCATTCTTGGGATGAATCCAGAGATTAGACAACGAGAGAAGTATGACCCCCCAATGACCTTCAAACAAGCAAAGGAGATTATAAGAAGGTAAGAATAAATCATTGAAGAAGATCCCAAAGAAATTATTGCTAAGGTAGAGCCTACACCAACACCTTTGGTCCAAAATCCACAACCACTCTCGGTGGGAAAAAATATTTCTCCTAGTACATTTACTAAGTATGAAGATCTGCTCAGGGAAGATGGGCTAGTTAACTATTAATCTTCTTCAAGGAAAATAAATTAGTTCTCGTGGGATGAGATAGAGGTCCAAAAAGAAATATATTTAAATTTGTATGTTATGGTTGTCATAAAAATGGTCATTATATGTATAATTTTCTAGATAGATCTTCTACATCCGGTATAAGAGATAATGATAAAGGAAAAACACTTGTGAATTCTTTTGATGTAGTAGATAGGAGCATAAATAATGAAGCAGATGTGTTTGTATCAAAAAGAAAGAAAGACAAAAATAAAAAGATGGAAATGATCCTAAGAAGATGAAAGGAGAAGCTAGTAAGAAATATAGGAGAAGAAAGTTGGGTGTGCAGAATTTTCTGATTTCATAGTGGCAAGGACCATACTCCATCTTAGAAGATCTATCCAAAAGGCCTATAAATATTTCATATGGTCAACTTCGCTATGTCTTCTTCGAGAAGAGGCTAGATCTGCGAAGTGGACTCAATTCTCGATGAAGGAAGGAGGTTGAGGTCTATGTTCTGGAAGCAGGGTGGATCCCTATGCTCCACAAGCCGAGGTATTATGTAATGGTATTTCAATTAATGATGTCTTAGTAGATGGAGGTGTTGCGCTTAATGTAATGACCAAGTATGTAATGTATACGTTGCGTTTAATAATTGATTTCCCCTCAACACTTATGTTAAGGTCATTAAATAAGGGAAAAACTAAACTAGAAGGTTTTGTTTCAGATGTGGTAATATCTGTTATGGGTTTTGTATGTGTGGTAAACTTTCGGGTGATGAAAAATAGTACTATTGCATACCCAATGTTGTTAGAAGGCCATGGCTAAGGAGAGTTCATAGAAGAAACTACTAGAATGAAGGCTTTATGACACTTAGACGTGGCAGAGAAAAGGTGAAGATAAATGTGATCCTTCGACATCATAAGGTAGAACTTGTGGACTCAAGCGATGAAACTAATGATTATACATCCTCTTATTACTCTAGCACCAGTGAAGTGGACACAAAACATGAAGAAAGTGAGGTTGATGTTTCAGTCATGGATATCCTTCTAGTCACACCGACTCATGAACCCATAAAATTATCTCGAAGAAGAAATTCATGATTTTATCCAACAAATAAAGATTGGTGATGTCGTGATGGTGAGTGAGAAGGAATCCTACCTCCACTCTTTCAAAGGTACATACACCTATTCACTTTTTATTACAAGGAACTCCATCACGTAAGTTGGGTAGAACATTATATTGAGCTAGTAGATGGTGCTAAGCCCATAAAGAAAATTCCATATAGAATAAATCCTAAATTTTCTAAGAATGTAAAAGAAAAAATAGATAAGTTGCTTAATTTAGGATTCATATTTACTGTGCGAACTCAAAATGGGTTTCTCTCATTGTGATCCCAATAAAAAGAATGGGAAGCTACGCATTTGTGTTTATTATAGGAAACTCAACAAGGCAAAAAGAAGGATCATTACCCTCTTCCATTCTCGATCGGATCTTGGGCGAAGTAGCCGGCCAAGATTGCTATAATTTTTGCCGATGGATATACTGGATACAACAAAGTTTTTATAGAAGAGAAAGATCAGCTGAAGACCATGTTCACCACTCCTTGGAGAATGTTTTCTTATAGAGTTATGATTTTTGGGTTGTGTAATGCTCTAAAAACATTCCAACGCTTGATGAATAGGGTGTTTAAAACCTACATTGGAAGCTTCATTAGATTATTCATAGATTATTTTTACATCTACGGGATCAGAATGAACCACCTATACCAGATGGAGATAGCATTTCAAAGGTTAGATGAATCCCAAGCCTCACTAAACCCTAAAAAGTGTGTCTTTGGATGTTCTAAAGGTGTTTTGCTAGGGCATGTTGTATCAAAAGATGGTATTGGTACTGATCCTGATAAAGTTTCAAAAATCAAAGAGTTACCATTTCCTATGAATAGAATTAAGTTGAGATCATTTTTAGGCCATGTGGGTTACTATAGAAGGTTCATCAAGAATTTCTCAAAGATATCATAGCCACTAACCTAGTTTTTGAATAAGGTTGTTACTTATGAACCAGAAAGAAGGCACATGATGCTTTTGAACAGAGAGGAAGGAGGATTTGGTGTCTTTACCTATTTTAAAGAATCCATACTAGATCAAGACATTCATTGTGTATACTAATGCTTCATATGCAACACTAGGAAGTACTCTAAGCCTAAATGATGAAAATGGGAATGATCATTTAGTTTAATTTGGGAGCATAGAAATGAGAAGTGCTTGAGGTAAATTTTACCGTAGAATCGAAAAAGCGACTCTAGCTATCATTTTTGCTATAAAAACTTTAGAAATTACTTTCTAGGGTAGAATTTCACAGTTGTAATAGATCATCGTGCTCTAAAATATATTGTAAATAATCCTAACCCATCAAGGAGGATAACAATATGGATAATTTTGATGCAAAAATTTGAATTTGATACGATAGATAGGCTAGGAAAGAAGCATGTCAATGCAGATGCACTCTCTCGAGCCTGTGATGGTTTAGGCTCATCTTGTGATGATGATAATTTCCTAGATGCAGAATTTTTATCCCTTGACACAATCCCCAATGAATACATAGATATTTGGAATTATTTGAATGAATTCAATTTTCCTAATGGTGCCAATGCAAAGACTAAGAGGAAGATTACTCAAGTCAGTCGTCCATATTCTATTCCACATGGAGTATTATTTCAAATATGACCTAATGGATAGTACACGAGGGTAATCGTATGTGATAAAGGGAAGGAGATAATATAATAATTCCACTATGGTACATGTGTAGGACACTTCTCTAGACAACTTACAACAAGAATGATCTTGGATGCAGTTATCACTAGCCCACTCTTTCTAGACATTCTTATAATTATTGTAAGACATGTGATATTTGTCAAACACATGGGAACCGTAAGACTTCATCAGCTCCATTATGCCATATTCTTCCACTCGGTCCCTTTGAAAAGTGGGGAATATATATTGTAGGTCCACTTCTAACTACTCCATTCCAAAATAAGTATATTGTAGTTGCTATAGATTATTTTACCAAGTGGGTTGAAACTAAGCCATTGAAAATAACTTCCATGGATGATGTGGAAAGGTTCATATATGAACGCATTGTCGCCATATTTGGTTATCCATTATAAATTGTAACAGATCAAGGAAGCCACTTCATTAATGAGGTGGTAGAATCCCTAGTCAACAAGTTTTCTATTATGCACAAGAAGGCAACAACTTACAAGCGAAACAAAAATGGATAGGTTGAATGAAAAAAATAATGTGTTGTGTCAAATTCTAGCAAAAGATGCAACCTTGAAAGTACATAAGTGGGATAAAAGGATTCATGTAGCATTGTGGGTATATAGGGCAACATCAAAGTCAGCAACAAGATACTCCTAATTTTAGTTAGCTTATGGCATTGATCCAGTTCTTCCTATTGAGTTTGATATTCCCACTATGAAAATCATGAAAAATGAAAGGATGGATGGAAGTGATTTAGTAAAGGAAAGGTTGGTACATCTTCATTTGCTAGAGGAAATGAGAGAAATATCAAAGGATACAAGCTATAAGAAGAAAATGAAGTTGAAGGAATAATTTGATCAAAATATCCGTTGGTCTTCATTTTATGTGAATGACTTGGTTTTAGTATATGATTCTAGATACAAAAAAAAAGGTAGAGAAAATTTATTCACAAATGGATGGGGCCTTACAAAATAGTATATGTGCATGAAAATGGTACATATCGATTGGAGGGATTAGATGGTTCTCCCATTACGAAATGGGTAAACCATGAAAAGTTAAAGATTTTCTAAGCACTAGAATAGTCTACTCGAGGACGGAGTAGAAGCCGGAAGGGGGAAGATGTCGACACTAAAGTTTTCCTCCGTAATTCATATTTCATTAATGTATGTATTAGGAATAGGATGTTGTTAAGTATAATTAGTAGTGGCATCCGATAGAAGATAACGACACTTCTCGGTATGATGCCACCAATAATGTATAGTACAAATAGTTAAAGTATAATAGGAATGTTGTTGTAAAAATTAAATATTTGTCATAAGTGGTTCAAGAATGTTAGAATGTAAAAGTTAGGGTAAGTAGAGAAGTAGGGTCTACATGATTAGGAATTAGAAATATTATATTGGTAATAAGGACAAGGAGTGATGTCATAAATATTTTGTGTATTTTATTTGTTAAAAGTATAAAAAGGTGGAACCCATGTGAAATGATAAGGTTTATCTTATCTTAAAAGATAAGCTTACATGTAAAGATAAGAGTTAATGTATGAAATATGATTTGTTAGAGTAGATTTCTTATCCTATCTTAAGATATAAGGTGGATAAGCCTGAAAGTTCTATAAATAGAGAGGCCACCCCCCCTCATTCAAAGCATAGAAGGACGTAGTGAGAAATACTATATAAAAAAGTGTGTGAAGGAAGACATCATTTAGAATGTGTGTTAAAGAAGCCATTAAGAGGTGTACTTGTGAATTTTATCCCATAGTTATTGTTGGAAGGCAAGTGGAGTTAATAACACTTGGAGTACCTCATGGGTGAGATTGTAAAATTTCATGTTGATAATATAATTTACACTTATATTTCAGATTTTTCATCATTCCTTTGTATCATAGTCTATGACATTCTTGTTTTATGTTTGTTATTGTGTTTCTATATTACTTCCACTAAACTAAAAGTTGTGCATTAATAAATAATCATAGAACGAGGAGTTCCTGTGGAGAATTATCGTAGTACTAGATTGGTGTTGATAGGACATAAGAAAGTATTTATTGGAGTGGTTAACTCTTGTATTAAATGTTGTAAGGTATGTGTAAGCAATGTGTAAGTGATGTGTAAGAGATATCTAAGTAAAATTTGGAGTATGAAACACTTCATCTTCTTTGGAATTTGAAATTTTGTGGACATTGATTTTGGAGGCTTGTGGGACAAATTAAACTTGTCTCATACCTCTTAAATTTGCATACCAACCTTACCTATGGTTGGAGAGTCTAAATTTAGACCTTATTTGTGCATTTTTGTAAGTCAAGCTGAATGTTTTAATTGCACTTTCTTACATGTTATTAATTTCAGTCCTTTGGGGTATGGGCTGGATTTGAGTGTGTAAGTAAAACTATCATATTATTCACCTACTTATTTATTGTGCCTTGGAGATTGAAGTTGACTTATGAATTGGAGCTGAGGATGTGTGGTGTTGAATCCTACATAGATCCACCTCATCCTCCTCTCTTCCCCCTTCTATATATTCGAATTCATTTTCTTGTTTTGGGGGTTACACTCTTTTGGTTGCTTCACTTTTGGATACTTCTTTTGGGGTGAATTCTTTTGTTGTTTGGAGCCCTTGATTTTGGAGAGAGTTTGTACGCTTTTATAGGCCTGTGTTTCATTGATATTGGTTTTTTTGCATTGGAAATATTGTTTTTGAAATTAGAACAAACTCCATTATGGAGAGGTAAGAGCTTAGCTCTTGAAATGCTCTTATTTTATTTGTGTAAATGTTATTGTTGTGAATGTTTTGGCATGTGTGTGGGTTTTTTGGGTAGATGGCCTAAGGATGGTGTAGAATAATACTATGGAGCATTTTTGGGAGGAATAATAGTTTTGGGGAGGTATAAGTGTGAAGCGAGTTGGCATTTGGGTTCCACCTTACAAGAAAATAGCTTGCATTTCTTTACTCGTTATGCGGTGCCATAAGAGGTTGGGGAGGCATAAAGAAAAATGAGGAATAAGGGGTACTTGGGGGAGGTACAACAACATGTCAGGGATTTGAAATGATATATATTTTGGTGGTTTATTCTCAAGTGGTGATACCCATTTCCCCTTTTGGAAGCATAAGCAACATCCCCCATAGTTTCTTGCTCCTTTCACTTGCATGATGAATCCTAAGTGTTGCTTGTTGTTTTTTGTTCTATGGTGACAAACTACGCTTTTTTTTTTTTTTGACTATATTTTGAATGAAAAATTTATCTTTGTGTTGTGGAAGCCTATTGTTGCCATGAGTTGAAAAAAATATATTTCTAACTGCAATGTGGTTGGGGCTCGGGGGCCAATGAAGAAGGATGGCTTCTCCCTTTTCATTGGATGTCTTGGCTAGGTGGAGAGTGTTTCCTTTCCCCTGTTTTGTTGTGACCAAATTGGAGAATGATGGAAATTCATACTGTTGTTTTAGAACTAAGAAAGAAGACAATTTGACAGTCCTTGTTGAGATCATTTCTTAATGTAACCTTTTCCCACTTGAAGTGGATGATCTTGTATATTATTTGTGATGGAAAGATGGTCTCAGATCAAGCTATGAAAGTTGTAAATTGAATTGTGAAAGAGATATACTCTATTTTTCTGCTTTTGAAAGAATGTGAAAGAAATCATATTTTGTATATTGTAATTGAGGAATGAAAGAAGAAATTGTAAAGGTATCTCTTTGAATCAATAAAGGATTGTATTACTTTACTCAAATGGCGTTATTGGGTATTGAAATCTGATTGTTTAATATATTTTGAAATTCTCTTAGAAGGATGAAAAATTTAATATGTATGGAGAAATGTCATAATAATTTGATTTTTTTAAAATAAATGTTTGAGAAATCAGAATTGTAATTTGGCACTTGAATACTTTACTTGAGTCAACTTAATATGTTATATTGGGTTGAATGAATTCATAGTTTAAAGTTGAAAATGGAAATAAATCTATTTCAATTTGAGCTCATTAGATAACTTTCATACTGGAAATTATTAATCGAAAATTGAATAGAATGACCTATGCAACATCAAAAAGACAAAATGAAATATAAAATTTTATTTGTAACATCAAAATGACCTTAAACATACCAAAATACTTATGAAAATTTTATAGAACCTTTCAAATCGGGAAAAGGCAAAATTACGATTTCTTCTTTGTATAAATTTGATAAATTTCGAATGAAAATCAATCAAGTAAACTTAACCTTGTAATCTATCTTAAAATATTCCAAGTAAAATCCACCATGCCCTATTTGGAAAGTGGAAAAACAATTAACGGCAAATTTAAACAAAATTGATAAGTAAAAATACCATTCACTTTCTAAGTGACAAAAATACATTTTCTCAAAATTAACCATTTAAACTCGATCAAAATCAAATTCCTAAGGTTGTTATGAAATGAATACATTGAGAGCTTATCATAAAGTCCTCGTTTGCCAAAAAATGAGTTCCCAATCAAAAGTTATGGCCTTTTGAAGTTTTTAGTTCATTTCGGGTTCAAAATAATCTAACTTAAAAATTTTAAATGAATAAAATATTCTTGGGTGGACCCACGGGCTAAAAATTTTCTTTTTTTTCTTTTTTTCCAAAAGGTGTGAAGTCATGATGTTTCTCGTTGCTTTGCTAATACGCAAGCCTTCATTTTGTCTAAAATTGATCCAAGTCCAAAAAGTTAATTTGGTAATTTTTCCTCCGTGGCCCCACCACCCCGCAGCCAATCATTGATCAACACGTGGCTTCATTGGGCTTGGGAAGAGGGTTGGATCGATTTTAACCTAAAGAGCTTTCAAAAATAAATTTGGAAAAAATTGTAAGTTTTCCCATGGCCGTAGGTAATCGTGTGTTGTCACATGGCTTCATGAGGAATCAACGAGGACTGGATCTTTTTAAGCCTTAACGCTTCAGAAAATATTTGGGAAAAATTTCCAAATTATCCCCACCGGCCTACCAAATCGCAGCTAATGGTTGGTTAACATGTGGCATCTTCTCGCGTTGGCAGAGGCACGGGTTCCTTTCCAAATTTTTTCCCTTTCATTTGAATAGTCAAATTTTCCAAATGTTCCCCACTGACCATATGTCTTGTAGCCAATAAGGATATGCCACATGGCCTCTTTGGGTGTCGGCGGAGGTGCGGGTGTAAAATTCACTTTGTCTCAAAAGGGAAAAAGTGCTAAATTTCTTCCCCACTCCGCAGGCCCGCGTGTGGAAAAATATTTCTTCCCCGCTCCACTCGGTCCGCTTTTCTCCTCTAGGTGAATTTTCTCTCCGAAGTCTCGCAGGCCTGAGTTAGGGAAAATTTTCCTCCTAGGCCCGCAAGCCCGCTCTTGGGAAAATTTTCACCCCAAGTTCCGCCGGTCCATAACTTGAGAAATATGAGGAGTTAGGAGGAATTATTTATATCACTAGAAAGGTGAGGAAATTACCTATCTAATGGAAATGTTTTCAAGAAGTTTTAATTGCATTAATCATGAGAAAAATAAAATTGAATCTTTAACCGAGTTCGGGAGTGGGTAACAAAGAATTTACTCGATGATTGTAAATATGTATTCTTTTCCCCACGTAATTAAACCTTACTCTTATCATAGATCTTGTGGAATTAAATACCTTGGGTTTTTAAATTTTTGGTCCCTTAACCCTACAATTTTAATCAAGGAATATTTAGCAAAAATGTCAATGTAATCATGATTAAATTATTCCCTAAGGATATTTGAGCTAGGTGTGGACTTATTACACTTGTTTCTTTATAATGGGAAAAGTTATTAGTTGAATTTAATTTTCCTTGAGACTTTGGTTGTTAACACTTAAAAAAAAAATATTCCATAATTTTGTAACTAAAGCTAGGTTGTTCATGGGTCTCAAGTGGGATATTTTAAAAGGTGTTATATTTTTGGAAAGAATAAAGGAAGGATGTTACAAAGTTGTTTTTTGGAGTCAATAAGTGATGTATCACCTTTCTCAAATTACATAGTGGCATTGAATCTGATATTTTAAATGTAATTGAAATCTTTGTTTGAAAGAAAGAAATGCATATAAAGGAAATGTAATACTCTGTCCTTTGAAATATGTAAAAATTGGAAATCAGAGATGTATTATAGTTTTGAATAAGTTGAATTAAATGAACTAAATGCATTAGATTAGGTTTGGAGCACATTATAATACTTGAAAGAATACAATGGCAAATAGACCTTTTTAAGAAAAATAGTTTGAACTCTGTCTTTTATTTCCTATTGACAATTATTTAATCCCAAATGCTCAGACCGAATCTACAACAAAGAAATAACAAATGAAATATTAATTTGGGAAAAACAATATCTAATCAAATTCATCTAGATATTAACACTTAGGAAATTCTTATTAAAACTTAGAAAAATCGGGCTCAACCATTTTGTAGTCGTCTTATCATTAATCAAGAAATGTAAATGTTCAAATTACAAATCAATCAATCAAATTGAATCTTTAAATCTCCCTCAAATACACCTAATAATAATTTCCCATGTCTATTTGACATGTTGAGAGAGGGACAAGAAAAAATTTAACAATTTAACAAGTTAAAATTTGCTAGTTTGCATTGTAAAATCCTGCAGAACGTTTTCATGAAATTAAACCTTTAAAATTTATCAAAATAAAAAATTAATGATCTCTATGGAAAGAGGGTGTCACGATATTTCTAGAAAGTCCTTGTTTGCCCAAAACTAAGCCCTTTATCAAAATTTATGTCCTTCTAAAATTTTTTATTCAATTGGCGTCAAAAACAAAATTTGGGGAAAATTTCCTTGGCGGGCCCGTGGGCCCAAATTTTTCCCTTAAAGCTTCAAAAAAAAATTGGAAATTTTTTCCTAATTTTCCCTGCTGACCCATAGCCAATTTTGGGAAAAAATTTGGAAAACTTTCAAAATTTTCCCCCATTGTTTGTTGTCCTGCAACCAATCAGGAGCCACCACGTGGCATCGCGAGGTGCCGGCAGAGGCCCATGTAAATGCTAACCTCTTAGCCCTTTGGGGTGTTAAAATAATTTTATCCCCACTGCCCCACCTTCTCTACATTGGCTTAGGAGGTACCACATGTCCCTTGCAAACTTGTGGGAGCGCGGCCATAGAGTTGGTATTCTCCCGCACAAGAAGCTTTTTCAAAATGTCTTTCACCGCCTCGCTCTCCCAGCGCCGACATGGGAGGAGCCACGTGTCCCTAGCAGACATACGAACACATGGGTGCATGGATGATTTTTTTTTTTCTTGGCCCATGCAGGAAAATTTCCAAAAGTCTCCCCACGGCCTGCCGACCCACTCTTGGGGTAAAGTTCCACCTGGGCTCACAGGCCCACTCTTGGGGAAAATTTTCACCCCAAGGCCCGCCAGCCCATAACTCAAAAAATATGAGGAGTTAGGATGAATTATTTATATCAATTTAAAGGTGAGAAAATTTCCTATCCAATGGGAATAATTTAACGAAATTTTGAATGCATTAAATTTGAGAAAAATAAAGTTGAAGCTTTAAGTCTATTAGTGAGTGGGTATGGTGAGGAATTACCCTATGAACCTTATTGTACCTTCTAACCCTAAATTCTCGGACCTTATAACCTCTAATAATTGTTAATAAATAAAAGTATGATCTAGAGAACTAGAATTGTTTTAGAACTTGTTAGTGATAGTTGTTTCCTTGTAATCTGGTTGTAGACTCTTTTAACTAAACAAAAAATAATTATTCCATAATTTTCCTAATTAATCCTAGGTTGTTCTTGGTTCTCAAGTGGGTTGTTTTGGCGGGCGTTATAGAGTTAGAAGGAAAAAATCTCCAAATCTTAATATTTTTTTGCATTCTTCATTGAGCCTTCTGGAGGCATGGTGAAGCCTTGTTGAAATTTTTCTCGAGGCCAAGATTTTAATTTTTGAGCTCAAATGAGATAGAGAAACTCTGCTCAAATTTTTCATAGCCATCATTACTTGAGTCTTTAAGATTTCTAGAAGCTTTGCATTTTCAAAGCCATGAGGGAGGGTTTGAAGCTCTAGTTGTATTTCTACTTCCTTGCATTCATTTAAATATTTCAAAGGCTCGGTAATGAACCGATATTTTTGCTTGATGGGTCTATTATCTTCTCTGTCTTGCTTCAACATGGTCGCCATGTTATTTTCCATGAGGGTTTGGTTTCTATACTTAAATGATTGTGATTGAAAAGTATCTGGAGGAACTTTCTTTATCATATCCAACCTATCAGAAGGTAAGTTTTTGGTTTTCCTTATATAGTTTCCACTGTTTATGATATTGACTCTCTAAAACTATAGATCTACATATTTTATGATATGGGTTTTTTTATTTCTTATGAAATATGCCCATTCTTTAATGGCCACCTGATAAATTGATGCCTATGCAAAGTAATGTCCTATTTTCATGTGTTGAGGAGAAGCTTTCTTCTAGGATCTCCATGTAGGCTGTTGTTTTCGTAGAAAAGGGTGAGCTTTGGATTCTATTACTTTGACTCAAATTTCTTAGATTCCATCTGGTTATTTTATCTTTACGAGCCCAAATACTTTGTGAGATCATGTTTTTGATAGAATTTATGACTAATTTTTGATTTTATAACCTAGGTCTTCGAATTTGGGCCATCATTAGTGCAATGTAAGCTATTTTCCTAATATATACTTGTCATGAAACTAATGGCCTCATTTTGCTATTTTAAACCTTACCCAAATTGTGATTTCATTCCTTATTTCCATATAGGGAGTTGGGTGATAATTCTTACAATGACATATTGATAACTTCATATGAAAAATATATGGATTATCTATTTATATGACCTTCATTTATTTTAAATCCTCTATCGAGGTGTTTGAGCTAGAACTTTGGACATTTATATAATTATACCTAGGAGATCTGGTTTGCCACCTTAGAATTTTTATTTCAAGTTTTATTTTCTGATGTTTGAGTTGGGGTTTCTTCTGAATGCCATTTAAATTTGATAACCATAGATATTTTAGTAGTACCCATTTTGTGTCTTATTAAACATGGAAGATTGAAAGCTCTATCTCCATAGTAAATTTACTTTCACTCAGATCCGTAATGAGCTTGTGGAATTTCCAACTCATGTTCATCATGACTATCATTGTGAGCTTGTATTTTGGGTTTGAACAACTCATTTCCTCAAAAATGAATCTGGTTTGAACTATTGTTATTTGAGACTTTTTTGGACTGAATCCTGAAGCTTGGTAATGAGGGTTAAACATATTCGATGGTAATCATTTTATTGATTCCATACTTTGTTTTAACTATTTTCTGTTGGGTGCCATTGGAGAGAATTCAAAATCTATTATGATTTGATAGGGTGTGATTTTTCTCCTTAAGCTATACTTCATGTGTTAGTTGTATGTGTATATGGTGAAGTAGCTCGAGTTTTTTTTTTTTTTTAACATAGAATGCTATAGAAATTTATTTGTTGGTAATTATAGATCTAGGGATCCTTACTTGTGAACTAGGGTTTTCATTGAGTCATAACTATTGCATTCTTTAATATGAGTATGGAATCACCATGATTTTTTTTTTTTTAGCTAATTCTTGATGTATTTTGAGTTCCAAAACTGTGAAGATTTATTTTTCCTATGTCATCAATGATTTGGCACCATATAATATAGCTTGATAAGTTGGCTGTAACTTTCTTTTCTTCTTTCTTTAACTTCATGTATTGTTGGAAGATGGCAATTTGTTTAGCTCTTAATAGTTGTCATTTCTTGATAGGTTGATAACACCGGTGCTATCTTATCTAAAAATTTATTCTCCCAATTTTGACTTCTTATTGGAACTCTATCTTGATTCATTGTGTTACTATGAAACTTCTCCTTTGATACTTATTTTGCAAGAGTTACACGAGACCCTAGTTTAACTTATGTTTTTCTTTCCTTCATGCATTTGAAGATGATACTTTTTATAAATTCATCATTAATTGAAAATTTTCTTTTTCTAAACCTTATCAAGTTGAAAGCTAAATTTTGAGCCTATACAATGTCTAATTCTCGCAATGTGGCTATAAATAAATGCCTTGCGTGAAATGCATTTTTGAGGTTCCAGTTCCAAATTCAAAGCTATATTTACAAAATTTGATTTTCTTGATGGTTTATTAGCAACTTCTTTGATGTCCATAGTGACAAGTGATCTTGGAAATATGTGTTTCTTTCTCTTTTCTCAAATTTCCATGAGATCTCTACTTGTGCAAGTTGTAACTTATAGATTCTATCACTGACCTTTAAGAAATTATTTCATTGAAAGTTGTAATATGTTACATGTACCTGCACACTTATCAATCTGTTAGAAAATATGAAAGCCATAGGTTTCTCTTTTATCATCTAGTTGATCTTATCCTTCTTGATATGGATCTAAAAGTGGTATTTTAAACTCTCTCGAATGATAGTGATATGTACTCTATGACACTATTTTTGAATTACGATTTCGAGTTCATTTTTGAAATTTCATCTATTTAAAATTGTAAATAAAACCAATATGAGATCCGGAGCTTGACATTCACTTATTTTTCCCTTTTCGTTATATACAACAACAACGGCTAGAAAATATGATGATGATGGAGCAAAGAAGAAAATGGACAACATGAATTGCAGGACATCCATCTAACAGGAAATAATGGATTTCATTTTTTCTTTGCTCACAATTTTAAGTATATGCACTTTCATTTGTATTTTATTTTTCGAGTTATTCCCATAGATGTGTGGGTTTAATGTATTGTTATTCACCATGAATAAAAGAACTTTTTCATGTAATGAGATATATGTCCTTTCTTTTCTATACCTTCTTCATTTGTATGGATAATAAATGAATTTATGCAACTCTAGAATACTAAATTAATTCACTTAATCATAGAAATAAATTAAAATCAAGTGTACCTTTCTAATGCTCATTGAGAATGCAACTACTAATGAAAATTCACCTTCCCATGATTCAAACGAGCCACTAAAAATTTGACTTGAGAATGTAAAACCCGCATATGCCATCTTTCCTTCCTTCACCAAGGCCTTAAAGTAGTCTTCATGGGCTACCGCATTGTCTTGATGAAGACGATAAATAGGAGAGGTAGTATATGTAGATTGTTGCTTTCTAGGAAACATTGATATCTTCTAATCTGATGCATGGCATTCTTATCTTGTCTCAAACCAAGAAATTAAAATAGTATCCCTTTTCAAGAAAACTTCCCAAAACATAGAGGAAATTTGAACTCGACCACCAATTTGAGAAACTAAAGTTTTGAGTTGACCCTTTCTCACATGGGGTGTGAAAATGTCAACATTTTTGGTGATCCTACGAGGAAAGATGTCTGCTATCTTGTATACATGTTCCTTTATCTTGTCCATTGGGCATGGATTTAAAGGATATAACATAAAAATGAATTTCCAAAAATAAACTAAAGTTGCGAAAGGATCTAGAAGGTAGATCATGTGCACGAGTGCACTTTATTAAATTGAGAACATTGTAATGTGCATGAACTACACTTATTGAAAGGGAAATCCTAATCTAAACTACTCTAACCACCAAAAATCAAAGCTAAAAAAACCTAAACAAGAAGTGAAAAGTAGCTCCCTTTCTCTAAAACCGAGGCCATGAATTCAGCTCTACAAACTAGCAAAGTGAAAAAAAAAAAAACAAGATATGTACCTTTATTTCATTCATTAGATCATCCCAATAACTGGGAAACACCTCCATCTAATTTGTAATTTGTTTTGGCATGATTTGAGGTATGTTATTCGAAACGATAAAATCACTTTCGTTCTCTAAGACAAGAATGAAATCTTATAATGTTGTAGTGGGTGAGAATATTCCAAATTCTAGATAGGACAAGGTCTCATAAACAGGAATAAGTTGATTGTTTTGATCCGATCTCAATCATGAACATCATCTTTAACCATACGCTGATTATGAAGTTGTCTTGAAATTTTTTTGGTGTCTTCCACTTGTTTTATCTCATCTAGAAACATATTTGAGGAGAGTTTTTCTCTACAAGTTGTTATTTTATGATTACTATACGTGATTTTTCAGCAAAAATGTCAAATTCTTTTAGATTATTCAAATCCTCCATGCAGTCTATAAACTCAAGATTGTCTTCTTCTTTGTAGGCACTATCCATATACATGGTACATTCAAAATACTCAAGATCATCTTATTTTCCTTCAAGAATTATGATAAATTGATGTTCTTTATCATCTTTTAAGACATCCTGAAGTTGATCTGAACATATTTAAGACCCTTCAAATTGTTGTACAAAAACTAATCTTTCCTCTTAATTATCTTGATTTGAAACAAAATCTATAAGATCAAATTTGTCTCATTTTTCTGCACAAGATCTGATATGGGTAGCATGTTGTTATGACATATTCTCCTCCAAAAATGGCTCTTCCAGGAGGGGATAGCAAATATTTGCATCCAATAGTGCTTCTTTCTCTTTTTCAAGTACAAGAGGAACCTTAACAATCAAATCTTCTTTAAATGTTGAAACTACGAAATTAGTGAGTTCTATAGGTTGCTCTTCACCTATGCAATTTTCCAAATATGACAAGAAATCATCTTCTTCAAGATGTAAATCAGTAGACACTTTCCTTTAACTCAAACTTCTTTTTATTTGAAATTCATACATTCTCTTCGATAAGGATGTAAGTTGTGTGAGTATGGTGCCTTCATGCACACTACACTCAGAATATGCAGATTGTTGATCATCTTCCAACTAATTTTCATCAGATGAAAAAATAGGTTGTACATTTTACATGGTCTATTTTTCCAATTCTAGAACAAACTCAAACTAAAAATTTGACGTCCATCCATGGAAATTTTTCAAAAATTCTAGTCTATTGTTGTCTTCCATTGGTTGCTCCTCCTTGATGATATCTTGGTTCTCTTTTTCCTGGACTAGAAGTATAGGTAAACGAGGAGGAGTGGGGTTAATTTCAGCTTTAATTGGAAAATTTTTGATAAGAGGTTGGGGTATAAGATTTGATTTTAGAACAACATCTGAATGACAACTTGGACACTTAATTTTGACTTCAGTATATGATTCTAGTGTAGAAAAATCATGAATTACAGTAGCTTGATAATTAGAAAACTGAGAAATATATTGCATTGGATGATAAGGAGGATATATAGGCACTATATTTTGATAGGGAAGGTAAGTGGGAACATCCAATTGACAGGGTTCCCTATCTTGACACCCATCATTCTTTATTGCTTTTGATTTCTCAATTTGTTCCTTCATAGCTAAATATTGTTGCTTCAAACTATTAAACTCGATTCTAAGATCTTCTTGTTATGCATAATCAACATAACCCTCTGCATAACCTTGATCTTGAATAACATAACCCTCATATTGATGGGCAAGGTTTGAGTTATAAATTCATTCCGATATGGGTTATAAAACTAATCTAAAGGAGAAGGTAGATAAAAAGACTGCTAGTTTGGTTTACAACATTGCTAAAAATGAGAGTTCATGGCTATGGACCTCATAAAATTTTAAAACTTATGAAAAATAGGTCTACTTCTCAATAAGACAAATTGATAACATCAAAATAACAGATCTGATTTTCTTGAAAAATAATTGAAAACTACAACTAAAAAATTGGTGAAGTTGAAAATTGTTGTACTGATCTCAAATCAGATTTATGGAGTCACTAGATGAGTTCTACTTAGATGTTGAATCTTCAAAATGTACCAATATTAGTTCTCGTTCATTCCAATAAGCATTCCAAGAATTGTTATATCTCTAAAGTACACCCTCAGAGAGATGGATGCAAGTGTTCTAAGCTTGTTATGGATCTCTCTCTTTCCTATATATAATGGAAACACCTCGGTATGTTGGTATACCTATTGTTGAGTGTGAGTCTCCGTATCAAGACCGGTTCCTTCTTGATGTATCCTAAACTATTTTTGGGGTTTTTAGGCTAATAAGATGAATGTAAATGAATTGAGAACTAAGGTGATACACCAAAATTGTTTATGGATTTGATTGATTACATGTAAAAATATATGAGAATGAATTTTGGATGCAAAAACAAATGATATTCAACAAAATATTAAGGCAAACAAGATACACATGCACACTAATATAATACAAAAAATACTAAGTTTGCAATAGGGTAGGATGATTAACTAAGGAATTTGACACTCACAAGGATTAATAAGACATGCACAAGCCTGTAAATTTTGGGAAAGGAAAAATATAATTTTCATTCAAAGGGAAACACTAGAAAATTCCTTCAACAATCATGTGTCAAAAATTCCTCCTCTCGTGCTTTTCTAATACACACAATATATAGAAATATTATTCATCATACCCTGTCTAAAAATAGACTAAAGTTATACTTGCCCATGCATCCTATAATTATAATTTATTAATGGATAAGTAAAGGAATTAAAATAAGCATGCTAATATAATGAGGCATTAATAGCCTTGTTTACAAAATACAACTCATCTAAACTATATTTGACTTCTTTTTTTGGAAAAAGTTGGGTGAATAATTGGCTAATAATAAACCTTTCTTGCTTTGTGCAATTCTTCTCAAATGCATGCAATCTCTATTTCGATAACATCAGTATGATCCAATCATACTCTTATTATGTCCCTCAATGAAACATGCAAAACTGACATTGTACAAAGAACATGCCACCTCATCTTTGCCAAGTCACTGCTCTATCTGAAGATAAACTCCTTTTCCTTAGCATATAATTGGTCTTTGAAAAAATAACCACTCCACGTCTGAGGGGTATAAATCATGCCTTATGATATTTTGACTTGGTTGCAAATTTTTAATAAATAATAATTATTAATAATAATCATAATTAAATGATTATTAATAATAGTTATCTTGTTTTAGTTTCTTAGACTTAAAAGGGTAAAACTATGTAATTACATATAAAGGGAGTTCCCCTTTTATACGGGCTTGACCCCTTGTGTTGAACTTTCCTTGGCCTTGTTTGGCATAAAATTATGACTTACGATAACATGGGGCCATTTTAAAACATTTCCATATCATATGGCCACCTTTTTGGATATCATTTCATTGTACATACTATCGGTATTTGATTATTTCATAGCACATGGTGTATGGTTTAAACCTTAATCAGGTCAAAGCAATGATTTTGTCTAATCATGGCTGACCCTCTCTTCATGGTGACACAACCCTTTATGATCTTTTGTCGATGAAAATATAACACTAATTAGGGTTTCATCATGCTTGTGACACGTTCTATTTTGACTTCGGCCTTGAGTTAATTGTTAACTCAAGGAGTTAGATGGAAAAAATCTCCAAATCTTAATCATTTTTTGCATTATTCATTGAGCCTTCTAGAGGCATGGTGGAGCCTTGTTCAAATTTTTTTCTCGAGGCCGTGATTTAAATATTTTGATTTTGAGAAACTCGTGCTCGAATTTTTAACGGTCATCATTACGAGTGTTTAAGCTTTTTAAAGCTTTGAATTTTCAAAGCTATGAGGAGGGTTTGAAGCTCTGGTTTCATTTTTGCTTCTTTGCATTCATTGAAATATTTCAAATGGCTCACCATGAACTGATATTTTTAGCTTGATGGTTCTTTGTGATCTTCTTTTTCTTGCTTCAATGTGGTCACAATGTTATTTTCCATGATAGTTTTGTTTCTATACTAAAATTATCACCATTGAAAAGTATGTGGAGCAACTTTATTTATAATAGCTGACCTGTTAGAAGGTAAGTTCATCATTGTTTTCCTTATATACTCACCACTTTTATGATATTTCCTCTCTAAAATCGTAGATATGTATATTTTAAGATATGGGTTTGTTTATTTCTTCTTGAAAATATGCTTGTTCCTTAATCGCCAACTGATAACTCAACATCCTGTGTAAACTAATATCCTTCTATTTTTCAATTGTTGAGGAGAATATTTCTTCTAGAATCTCCATGCCATTTCTTTTTTCTTAAAAAGGGTGAGCTTTGTATTCTATTACTTTCACTCAAATTGTTGAGATTCAATCTAGTTACTTCATCTTTGCGAGGCCAACTACTTTGTGATCTCGTGTTTTTGACAAAATCTTTCACTATTTTGTGCTTTTATAACCTAGGTCTTTGAATTTAGGCCATCATTAGTGCAATGCAAGCCATTTTCCTAATCTTTACCATCGATGAAACTAATGGCCTCCTTTTTCTATTTGTAAGCTTATCCAGATTGTGATTTCATTCCTTATTTCCATACAATGAGTTGGGAAATCATTCTTACCATGACTTGTTGATAACTTCATATGAAAACATGTCCTGGATTTTCTATTTTATATGTCTTGCACTTATCCCAAATTCTCTATCAAGGTCTTTGAGATAGAACTTTATGCATTTATATAATTGTACCTAGGAGATCTGGGTCGCCACCTTGGAATTTTACTTTGATGTTTTGTTTTCTGAGCATTGAGTTAGGGTTTCTTCTGAATGCCATTTATATTTGATAACCATGGATATTTTACTAGTACCCATTTCCTGTCTTATTCAACATGGAAGATTGGAATATTTTCCTCCTCCACAGTAAATTTAATTACACTCAAATCTATAATGAGCTTGCAGGCATTTATAACTCATGTTCACATGACTCATTCTTTCGTGTCATTCTAAGCTTGCACTTTGGATCTAAACAACTCATTTCATCAACAATGAATCTAGTTTGAACTATTTTTATTTGAGACTTTTTTAGACTCGAATCTCAAGCTTGGCAATGAGGGTTAATTATATTCGATGGTCATCATTTTCTCAAGTGCTTACTTTGTTTTAACTATTGCCCGCCATCATAGAGAAGTAGAGCTTTGATATCACTTGTAGGGTGTGATTTTGTCAAATTAAGATATACTTCATGTATTAGTTGTATGTGTATATGGTGAAGTAGCTCGTGTTTTGTTTTTAAACATGGCGCTATAGAAATTTCTTTCTTGTAATTATAGATATAGGCATCCTTGCTTCGAACTAGGTTTTTGAGTTGACTCGTAACTATTGTGTTCTTTAATATGAGTATTGATTCACCATGATTTTCCCTATTGCATCTGATGCTTGATGTATTTTGAGTTCCAAAACTATGAATATTTAGTCTTCCAAAGTGTGTCCAATGATTTGGCACCATAAAATATACCTTGATAATTTTGTTATAACATTGTTTTCTTCTTTCTTGAACTTCATGTATTATAAGAAGATGGCAATTTTTTCATCTCTTAATAGTTATCCTTTCTCGATAGGTTGATAACACCGGTTGTATGTTATCTAAAAATTTATTCTCCCAGCTTTGAATTCTTATTGGAACTTTGTCTTGATTCATTGTGTTACTATGAAACTTCTCCTTTGATACTTCTTCTATAAGAGTTATAGGAGACCCTATTTTAACTTATGTTTTGTCTTTCCTTCATGCATTTGAAGATGATCCTTTTGATAAATTCTTCATTAATTGAAAAATTCCTTTGTTTGAACCTTATCAAGTTCTAAGTTACATTTTGAGCCTATACAATCTCTAATTTTTGTAATGTGGTTGAAATAAATCCCTTTTGTGAAATGCATTTTGAGGTTCCGATTCCAAATTTAAATCTATATTTACAAACTTTGATATTCTTAATGTTTTACTAGACATGTCTTTGATGGCCATCGTGAAATTTCATCTTGAAATATGTGTTTCTTTCTCTTTTCTCAAATTTCCATGATATCTCTTCTTATGCAAGTTGTAACTTAAAGATTATATCACTCAAATTTAAGCAATTATTTCATTAAAATTTGTAATACGTTATATGTACCTGCACTCTTATATATATTTTAGAAAATATGGAATTCATAGGCTTCTCTTTTTATCATATAGTTGATCTTATCCTTTCGATATAGCTCTGAAAGGTGAATTTTAAATGCTCGCGAATGATAGTGATATGTACTCTGTGACACTATTTTTGAATTTTGAATTCAAGTTCATTTTTAAATTTTATCTATTTTAAACCTTTAATACAACCAGTATGAGATCCAAAGCTTGACATTTGTTTATTTTCCCTTTTCAAGTACAATGACAGTGGCTGGAAAAGATGATGATGGAGAAACAAAGATAATGGACAACTCTGAATTGTAAGAAATCCGTCTAGCATGCAATGATGGATTTCATTATTTCTCTACTCACAATTTTACATATATGCACTTTCATTTTTGCTTCTTTCTCTTCAGAGTTATTCCCACGGCTTATGTGGGTTTAATGAATTTTTATTCCTCATGAATAAATGAACTATTCATGTAATGAGATGTATGTCTTTTATTTTCTATACCTTCTTCATTTGTATGGATAATAAATGAACTTATACAACTCAAAACACTTAAGTAATTTACTTAATCATAGAAATAAATTAAAATCAAGTGTACGTTTCGATGCTAATTGAGAATTCAACTTCTTTTAAAACTGCACCTTTCCACGCTTCAAACCTACCACCGAGACTAATCCTTGAGAACATAAAACTTTGCAGATGCTATCTTTCTCACCTTCACCAAGGCATTAAAGAAGTCTTCATAGGCTACTGTATTGTCTTCCTAAAGATGATAAACCTGGAGAGGTGGCATACGTAGCGTGTTTCTTTCTAGGGCAACACATTTAATTGTTATTCTAATGCATGGCATTCTTATCTTGTCCAAAACAAATATATTAAAACAATATCCCCTTTCGGCAAGATTTCCCAAAACATAGGGGAAACTTGTAACCCGACCAATCTAAGAAACTAAAGTTCCGAATTGACCCTTTTGCACGACATGTGAAAAATATCAACATGTACCTTTTGATCCTATAGAATGTGTCGGAATAGTGTCTTGAGTGAACAAGAGATGTGTAGATCGATTGGAAAATTAAGCATGGAGAATAGGAAAGGAAAGTGACCCTAGGGGTGAAGAATATGCATTACTTTTACTTCTTGTTGTGCTTGTAATTTTTTTATAGGTTGCTTCTTGTTTTGTATCAAGGAAAAACTTGCAAAAGAACAGAGAAAGAGTATTCAAAGTCCTATGTATTAGAAAAGTGTGTAAAAGTTATCGAGAAAGTAAAGTGCGCACCTCATGTAAAATAGTGTAAAGGATATAAATTTTTCCTTAAATACTACGAGGATTGAGTTTTATATGTGATCTCACGTCCATAGAAGTTTTTTTGGGTGATCGCATGATAAGTGTAAGTTTTTGAGAGATCTCATGCTAATTGCAAGTTGTTTGGGTGATCTAACGTGAAAGAGAAAGTGTTTGGGAGAGAGGTATAGTTTTAATCTCCTTCCATGACTTTGCCTTATAAGTACCACTGTAGATTTTATGTCCCGATGTAGTTGGAATTGTCCCGCATTAGTTCCAATTTTTCTAGGTTGTTTTGATTATATTGATTCAAGGAGATAAAATGCATTTTGTAATCGAAGGACTGTGCTTGCCAGAATCGTTAAATTACTATGAAGAGTTCTATAAAAATTTCTTATCTCGAGAAGGTGATTATATCTTTCCATGAGACACTAGATCCTATTAGAGGTTAGGAGTTCCAAGACACTAGCGTTTTTATTCTAAGAACTAGTGTATTTATTGTGCCTCGCATCTAAGTCATAATTGGGTTGTTCTATGACTATGTTCATATGATTTTTTTGTAATGTGAAAATATGTATTGTAGTTATGATTTTTTTTAGGGGTGATTTCTTTACCCAATGTATGCCCCTCATTTGGGGTACATGTACCGATGGTAGGAGAATGCATCCCAAAGGAGAGGACTTGACATTTTTTTGAACTGTATACTTGTAGTTTGTTGGGGATGTTCATTGTAAAACTAATATAAATGCAAACAAAGTTTCTAAAGAACATGTTTTATTTGTAAAATATAGCATACAAAAAATAAAATGTAACAAGAAAGTGTGCATACAAGATAAACCACGAAAATATGATTTCAAACACCGGACATTGCTCAAAATGTCACAAGATAATCATGATGAAGTGGCTAAAAGCATACAATCAACATAAAATATATAAGGGATAGCCCATAAACAATAGTACATAATGGAAAGTAATGGAAAGAAAGAAGTGATAGATACCCATGGTTGTATGTAGCATTGAATGGCACATTCTACACATAAAAACCTATTACCATGTTAGAAATATAAATAGGATGTCATGATCATGTATGAATCAAGAAATGTAAAGTAAATGTAATGAGAAGTTGTGATAATTGTAGTAGTAGAGCCATGTGTAGTATGTGATAGTGGAGAAAGTATATTCCCCAGGAACCTCAAAGGGACTAGTAAAAGGTATAGTCCCAAGTATCATTACAATGTGTAAGAACCTATAAGAGATCTATATTTACCACAAAATACCGAGTGAATTTGCATGTGTATATATAGACTAAAAATGAATTACTAAAAATCCACCTAGAATGGATGACAAAGTGTAACATGTAAATAAAATTAGCCATCGAGAGTATATACAACCAAGATATGTAAATGCAATGTATACATCTGAGAGTAAAATCATATAAGTGTGTTCCACATTTTTGTAATTTTTTACCCTTATAAACATGAATGTTTAGTTTCATTGACATTCTAGAAGCAATTGCCATAAAACGTACTCATTCATGAAATTCAACAAACTAAGAAATATTGTGTTTAGAGTGTAGAATACATGTAATTCTTTTATTAGAAAAGATATAGTCTTTTCTTAATTTTATCCATATGTTCTTTTTATGTTTTAGTAGAGAAACAATGTGATAATGTTGTATTTTTCACTCAAATCTTATTTTTTCAAAGACGACATTTTATATCTTTGTTCTAGATTCAAATATCAAGTTCCTAAGAAATTTTGCATTATTTTTATTTATATTTTAATTTATTAATTGTTTAGTGAATATATTTTCAAATTAAGGCGTACATATGTTTATGACAATATATTTCCATATTTATATTGAAATTGATTTTTTTTCATAAGTACGAAGAAGACTTCAAAAAAATAGTAATTTTTTTTTCAATTTTTGGCATATTTTATTTTTTTCAAATTGTGTCAAAATTTTGCTAATGATCTTCATAAAATACCATACAATGTAAAAAAATACTAAAACATATTTAATTATATATATATATTTAGAAAGGTAATAAAAATTATATACTTGGTATAATTTTTGTAATTTAACCTAAATATGTGGCACATTTTGCCCTATAATTATCCACCAAATGTATTAAGTGAAAAAAATGCCACACAAATGCCACATAGTATCCACATAAGGGGGTTCACATAAACCCCTTGAAGTGTAATTCAGTGGGCACACTCTCTAGAAAGTGTGGAAGGTAAAATATACCTTTTGGGGTTTGATTGAACACCCTTCGGAAAAGTGGTTTTAGCCGATGGGGTGCTTCAAGTGAACCCATTTTTATGACATGGAACAATGATAACACAGGGTTTGGGAGAGGGGGTGTTGACCTAAACCCCTAAAATATGACCCTACACTAATCCTCAATCATGTTTTTGAAGAAGAAGTGGGACACACTATTGTGCTTATACAAATGAGTGTGATGGTGTGGAATGTAAAGTGTGAAAATGATAGGAGCTACTTGCCCACAACTGATTTTTATGAGATGAGGTTCATTTCAAGGAATACTAAAAATCAAGAATGAATCATAGGACAATAGATTATCATCGGATAATGTGTTCTTTGTGTGAGTAGATGATATAAAGATCTACCATGAAACAAAGAGCACAAAATGTGTAATCGATGATAGGTTCACTTAAGGATTAGACCCTTAGCAATAGGTTATGATCTATGGAACTAGCATAGGTCATAGGGTAATGACCATATAATGTTTGTATCTGAGGATTCGAAAGTTCTTAGAAATATTAGACATGACCCATGAGGTGTAAAGTGCAATAATAGATACTAGAAATAACTTACAAGCATGGGAAAGCAGGGGGTAACACAATTCCCCAAGTGTGTTGATGATGGAGAGGTATGTTATGATAAAATAAAGACATTACGATGGTGACGGGGCCTGAAATGTATCAAAAAAGGATATTATCATCACAATGCTAGGTAGGAGAAAGAGTATAACTAGGTTAGGATTTTGAGTTAAAAGGAGGAAGTAGAAAGAGGTCATTGAGAGTAATTTGTTCTTTCTTTGTGAGTGGGTGATTATTTGGAATTGGTAAAATTGTAGAGGACTAGATAGGAGAAGGGGATGGAGGATAGATTTTTGAAGGAGGTTGCTTACTTGGAATTGCTAACATTGTAGAAGAGTTGATAAGAGGAGGGGATGAATGAAAAATTTTGAGTTGTGGTTGTTTGACAGGAGAAAATGGAGGAGAGATTTTAAGAGGTGGTTTCTTGGTTGGAATGGGTTGGATAGGAGGCTCTTAACTTGTTGAAGGAGAAGTAGTGATTATGTCTTGATGATCATTGGACATGGAAGGATCTAATTTGGGAGCCCATTTGGATGTAGAAATTAGAGATGCGGAAAGATGTTGTATATAAAATGAAAGAAAATGTTAATGCTCGAGGTGCTTAATTCTTAATTTTAAATCAAAACAACCATTTTCATGATTTCCATTAATTATATGATAGTTTCAAAATGGGATTCATTTTTTTATAAGATGATAAAGAGTATAGGAATGAGTAGTAAAATTAATCAATTAGTGATTGAGTATCCGAGGAATAATATCATGTTGCTTAATATTGAGATTGAACTTGAGTGGTGTTGGTAATGGTAAGACTTATGGTTTAATGAAATGAGCATATGTAGAGGACATAGGGTTAGGATGAGATGTAGAAGAAAAACTAGCTTGAGCCTAAGAAATATCCTTGAGATGAGGGATTTTAGCTTTAAGAGATGTAATTGCGGTTTCCATATATTTAATTTTTCTTGAAAAATATGATGTAATGATTGAATTGACTCTAACATAACTGGATTGGTTAGAGGATGAAAATTGATCGATTCATTAGATAGACGATCAAAAATAGCACTTACTTGTGTAGGTAGCATATTAGGAGGAAGGTGCATAGTGTTAAAGTATTTTTGTCGAATATCTTTGTATTGTGGGTGCATTTTAAGTAAGTCATGCAATTAGAGTAGAGTATTTTTAGGAACCATGAAAGAAGATCGAGTAAAATAGGAAAATGAGGATCCATGTGTTTGATCACAAGTAGGTTTCCCTAAATGATTTAATTTAATTTGAATTAAATTTATATTACATAAGTAACTATGGAAATAAAATATGTACAAATGCTGGAATACAATGATGACATAAAAAAACTAAGATGTAAAGTATAAAACCCTAAGCAAGGAAGAAAGATATGAGTATTTAGCTGATCTCCAAGTGAACAAGAAGTTATCTTTGAATTTTCAACTGATGAAAAAACTAAAAACAAGTTCATGACTGGTCACTTTGAAAATTTCGGAGTGAAAGAACAGAGCTTAAAAGGGCACTTAGTGTAGGATAGGGTCATGTGGGCATGGATGACAAGATCTAGGCACCCCGACTTCAAATGCTCGGGATCTAGTTTATGTTGTGTCACAAGGGTTTTTAATTATTACCTATTTATCTCCATATATTTTCACTATGATTGCTGATGATACCCGTAACTGTAAAATACAATTTCACCTACATAAGGACATAAACTACATCTAACCTAAAAAGAAAAATACATAATCAAGAATTAGTATAACCCCCGTGTTCATAGAAAGAGTGAGATTATGACTTAGCGATGCACTAAATATCGACACCATGTAGCTCTTATATGTGTGTGTGTGTGTATAAAACCGGTTCCCTATGATGCGGTTGTGCAAGTTGCACTTGATATAAGACTATAGCTAAAATGTAACAATGTAGTAGAATGTGTGGATGGAATAGAATGAACTTCCCTTTCTATGTTGTGTACAAAACGTTATGCATTCGTTTTCCTTGAATAGATACGTAATGGATGCATTTGGAATATAAGATTAGGTGATTATAGTAATGCTTAGTGCTTGGTCCTTCATTCGAACATATAACTATGTATTTATATGATTCCCTTGTTTTAATTTCATAATTGACAACCTGGAAGGCCAATTGATAAGTGAAAAATATTCCCAAAAGATAAAATATACCAAAAAGAGAGAGTAAGGTAAAAGCATTTCAAAGGGGATCTAGGAGGGACATGAGCTCCTGGGAATTTTTGTCCTACATGGGCACTAGTGTCGAAGAAATAAAAGATAAATTAATAAAGTTTTGACTGGTTTATAGGGTGTTTAAGATCAAATAGAAATAAGGAGACAAAAATACTAAATATAGTTTTCAACCACTAGTTTCCTTTCTTAGGAATCATGTAAATGCTAGCATGATTTTAGGAAATAGAAATATACCCAAGTGTGTTATTTTTATGTACATTTCCATTGTGGAAACTAGTAGTGGGAATGAATTGTCTAGGTGAAGGTGTTCATGAAAATGGAATTAACATTCTTGATAACAAGTAGAATAAAGGGAATGTTTCCTAAAAGAAACTAAAATAGAGTAGCTCTCATAGGATATTGTGAGAGTGCGTGTGAAAAAGGTGCACCGAACAAGAGGGAGAAAGATATAGATATCAACAAATATCATGTAGAGAACGAAAAGGTGAGGAGTATAAGAATACTTTGTGAAAAGGAAAAATATTCCAAACAATATCCGGGAGGATAAATTCGAATAATATAATGTATGAGTGTGTACTTGTGAGAGGTGCATGGAACAAATAATGCATGGATGAAGAAAGGTGTGATAGCTAAGAAAATATGTAGATGTTTCACTATATGAAACACAAGAAGAAGGGAACATTGTGAACAAGATCCAAAAGTTTTGGTAATGAAGAAGGTGTAAGAGAAGAAATAAGAGGACTAACAAAGAAATATGTATGGATAAAATGTAAATTAGAATCCGAAGGATTGAAGAAGGAATTGAGGAAGGGAATTTGGATGAGATTAAGTATATGTAGGATGAATAAGAAGATGAAGGAGTCCCACATATTAAGATGGAAAAAGATAAGCAAATCCAATATGTTTTAGTTATAGGTAGATAGATTTTTCCAAGCATGGAGTTATAAAATAAGGAATTTATAGTGAGAACAGATACACAAATAATAAGGCCTAAAAGTGTATCCATATGAGGAGAATTAATATTCAAGGTAGGTATAAACTAGTGCATGAGAAGGAGAAGAGATAGTAGAGACTCGCAAAGGGTATAAAAGAGAGTTCTATTTGTAGGATGAGGTCATACCATGGTGAGATAAAGCTCACTTTGAAATGTATAAGGTAGTATGAACAAATCATAAGAAGGTGATGAAGAATTGAAAGTTACGTTATAAGAATCCCTAAGGTCATGAAAAGGTTTTAAAAATGAACGAATTGAAACAAATATACACAAAGGTTGGAAAATTAGTTCAACCACTCAATAAATATAATTGAGAGTGACCTCAAGTTTAATTAGATGAGCTGTTTGATGCGAAGAATCCTGGTTCAAGGTAATATTGCATAAGTTATGATAAGGATAGATACAAATAAGGTTAGAGAATTGCATTAGTAATAACTATAAATTCCAATGATAATAAGAAAAAGGTCGAGTACTTTTTACTTTATTTATCAACAATAAATGTAATATGGAGAGTGGGGCAATGGTTGAATCATAATGTGCAGAATGCATGTAAAATTTTGTAGTAGAGTAAGGTTTTTGCTCACTTATATAGGATAAAGGTACGTGGCGATTGCATAGGAGTTATGTGAAATAAATAGGGGTGTGCGTAATGTGCAAGGAAATGGAACAAAGGATTGAACAATAGCTAGAATATAAAGGTGGAACATAATATGTTTATTCAAGGTGTAGAATGCCCCAAAAATATAGTAATGTAGAAGGTAAAACTCAAGTGTATACATGTGAAGAAGAAACAAAGAAAAATAAATACAAAGAGTGCGACTAAATAATTCATGGTAGAACATGTAATTGGTGGAAATGATCCATGAGATGATATAACTTTTTTCTCCAAGTGGTGAGAGAGACCTAATGGTAATAAAAGTCCAATGAATAGGTGTATGTGGAAATATAAGATTGTAAGGTGATACTGAAATATATTAGAACATTAATATAATAAAGTGTAAACTCAAATTTATGTCAAGAAAAAGCCAATCTAGAGTGAGAATAAAAATCTGCAGAATATGGAAAGGAAAAGTTTTGTTATCTCTTGAAGTGCACCTTTGTGGAGAGATGAAAATAGGGTTCTAATATTTCGTTATCTCTCACTTCAGTAGATAGAATGGAAACACATCAAGTTTGTGGGGGTATACCTATTGTTGAGGTGAGTCTCCGATATCAAGGTCGGTTCCTTATTGATGTATCATGAACTAGTTTTTTTGGGGTTTTGAGGGTAAAAGATGACCGTATGTAAATTGAAATGGGGTGATACATCAAATTTATTGATGGATTTGACTGAGTACATGCATAATAAAATTGAGAAACAAATTGGGGATGCACAAACCAATGGTTTTCCATAGAATATCTAGGCAAAATACTTATGTTTTGAGGGATAAATGAAAACAACATAGCAAGTTAAACATGCACACGAAGACTATGTAGAAAATGCCAAATTTGCATCTAGGTAAGGTGATTAAACAAGGAATTAACAATCACAAGAATTAATGAAAATATACCAACCCCTATAAATTATTGGTAAGGTAATAACCGATTCTTATTCAAGGGCACAACTAGAAAAATATGCTTCAACACTCATGTGTTCAAAATTCCTCCCTTGTTCTTTGCCAAGGAACACAATATATAGAAAAAATATTCACCCCCACCAGCTCCTAAAAATAGACTAAAGTCTAACTACATTTACATAGTAATTTTAGCCTTTCCAATGAATAAATAAGAGTTAAGGCATAAAATACACATGTTGTTACAATTAGAAAATAATAACATTTTAATTTGAAAAATACATCCTCAAAGTGAAAGTCTTGTTGAATCCTCTAATTTTGATGCAATAAATTAAAATGGGTGAGTATAATTGATATTTTTAGCCTTTTCATTGATCTACAAGTTTTCTCCAAGGTGCATGAAAATAGTTTCTTTTTCTTTATCCTCAATTTTTTCTTCTAGTGAATGATTAAAATAACCATCTCTTTTTCTTCTTACATGGTGTTTATGTGACATATGTGTATGAGCTATTTATTGTCATTTTCCTAGAAATTCCACCTGTGGACATGTAAAAATCAAATATTCCCTCCTTTGGAAAAAGGTGATCATGACAAAGAGGGATCCTATGATTGACCATGTGCTAACATTGATTTTGACCCTCTTACCTCGAACCCTTTCCCGTGGCATATAGTTTGTTTAAATAATAATAGGGATTATTTGATTATTGGAACCTTTTTAAAATATAAGGTCTCGAGCCCCCTTCCTTTGATGATTACACATGGTTAAACCATGTTCAATGGCACATATAATTATTAACATAAAATATAATTTCTACTTTGATCATTACATGGCCTAGAAGGTTTCTAGCCTTGGTCTAAGGTCACATCAATAATAATTTTTAAAATATAATTTGGTCCCCCTTCACAAGGGCTTGACCCATGAGCATATTGTTGATGATCCTTAACTCAGGTGGAGTTAGGGTTTTACATTTCAAATGACACTTATGTACTTTTACTGAGGGGCGAGTTAGTGGAATCACAGTTCGAGTTAAGCCACAAAATGTTCGAAAAAATATAATCATTATTTGCATTGTTTTGAGCTCATTTTGAGTTTGGTGAAGCCCTGGGGAAATTTTCAGAGGCCGTTGTTTTGATTCCTTAAACTCATTTCCGAATTTTAATGGAGGTTTTGTATGTGCATAATTGTCTATTGTTTTGTCTTCTGGTGTGTCCATTCTTTCTATCCATGAGCATGGTTCATTTTCACAAAGTGAAGGAATATGTTAAACCTTTAAGTGTTTTTGTTTGATTAATATGTAAGCCTTCTAGTTTGGTGAACTCTACACATTGTTATATCATGAAATTTTTGAGCTTCTTTTGACTGGGTTTTACATGATATTAAAACCCTTCAATTTTCTTGGCTTTTTTTGTGTACAACCATCAATTTAAAGCTTTGTATTTGATTCTCGGTGCTATTTATGTTGCTCGCATTTCACTCATGTTGTGTATTTTCAAGAGAATCAAGTAAAAAAATTTATGTTTTTGCTTTGTCCTTAGAATTCTTTACCAAATCAATGAAAATCCTTAATGAGACATAAAATATGAAGTGCTTTTATTGATGTGTACTCGTATATTATTGTATTATGGCTCAAAATAATCAATATTTTCTTTTCCTTCAATGGGTACTAAGGAATTTGGGGTTTTCTTTACTTGTGTGTTGTTGGTGCTCAATTTGATATCGCCTCATTTATCCTTAAAGTTCTTCAGTTTGTGGGCTTTGTTGTCTTCTCTATCTCCCCGTATTTATGCATGATTTTTTTTTCCCCATTTGGTTTCTATGATCAGTCCCTCCTTGGTCGAGAAATACTTAAAAGTCTAGAATTTGTTTTTCATTCCTCTGTCCATGAGAAAGAATCGTATCTTGGGTGAAAACTTGGGTTATTCCCTTGCATCCATTTTCTACAATCACGTTTTTTTTTTCCTGTCATATCTTTCCCAAATATCTATGGAAATGTTATTAGATACGGATCGAGAGGATCATATTGGGACTTATGTCATTTCCAAATTCTCCGTCCTCGAAGAAGGATTCATTTCTAGGTGTAAATAGTGATTTTCCCGCATTTTACGATTTGATGGGTGTATTTTTATCGACAAATCTACATCTCAAGCATCTATGGAAATGCGGCCATTTCTCGTTAGATGTAGCATGACTAGGCACTTTGAAAATTCTAATTTCCACGTGGAGGGCCGACGCTCATTTTAAAATTCATGTTTTGGTTTGGCCTTGGAGTTGTGTTGGGGATACATGTGGAGGTTTCCACTACCTTTTCTAGAATTAGAAAATATTTTCATGCAATCGGTGTAGCTTTGGTAGACCATGGACATGTGGAGGGTTAGCGCTCATTTTAGGATCAACTCCGAGGGTCGTACCTTAACAATTCCCGACAGGAGACATGTGGAGTTTTCCATTGACTCCGCTCTATACTTAAACTTTTCAAAGAAATTTTATAAGGCCTAGGACATGTGGATGGACCACGTCTGTTTGGGGACCGGACCCTTGATTTTATTTTGAATAAGTGCCGGAGGACACTTGGAGGCTTCGCTCACCTTTCCCTTTCTTTGACTTTTCAACGGCGAAGGAAAACTATCTCGGACCCTAGATACATGGCACCTTATGATGATCCTTCAACCTTTTTAAAAACTCTACTCTACGGTGATACATGTAGTGAGGCCACACTTGTTCATGGTATCCACTTTTGAGGAACATACCAAAGGTGCGCCAAGGTAACACGTGGAGGCTTCCATTGGCTCCTTTTTGTTGTTACCTTTTAAAAGGCCAAAAGGTGTTTTTCTTGGGCCCAAGGCATGTGGAAGGTCTACGCTTGTTTGAAAACTTTCCCTATACTTCTCCTTTACATTGTGCCAAGGAAAAACATGGATGGCTATGATCTAAAGTAGAAAAGGGGAAAAATCATCAATTGTTGTGCTTTTCATCTATTTTGCCGCCATTTTTTCTTCAAGACTCCTGGAGATGCAAATACACATAGTTTTTCATCATTTTTGATTAAATTCCATGTCGTCTCTATCTCAAAGTTCCATTCAATGGATTCGGGAATTAATTTATGAGTCCAAGGATTGTTAAGGTTGATATTTTGAAGTTGTAATTTCTAAGGAACTTGCAAAAAAGGGGAATTACCAGAAAATATGGATGTGAGATACAGTTGTAGGGGAAAGAAAAGGAAAAGGATGAAATGATTAAAGTTACTACCGCAAAAGATCAAAAAGGTGTTACATCGAGAGTGGAAAGGATTATCTATCATATCAAGCTCTCTAGAGACTCTGGAAAATGATTAAAAAGAGGATTTCTTCCATGAAAGAAACAAATGATTAGGAGGATTTCCAAAACTTTGTGGCATGGCATCCTAGTCATTAGTCAAGGGCCCAATAAATGTGATCAGTTCACAATTGGTCCACCTAGCAGCTTTTAGATGTGAATTTGTTAAAACTTACTTTCTGAGGAAAATTGGTAACAAGCTAAGGTCCCTCGAATAATTTTCTATTTTGGGGGAGAAATTGAGGGATTAAATTGTATAAATGCAATGAGAATAATCTTGCAAAGGGTCGGGGATTAAATTTCATAAGAAAAATTTGAGAAAAGTTGTATTTTGAGAAACCCATCTGAGATACCTGGTTAATTTCCTTTATGTTATATTTTCTATCATATCAAGTTGGTTACAGATGTATAGCCATTGAAGAGCATTGATATTTCTCGGAAGCTTTCCCCTAATGATGAATTTAAGAAGTTTTGAAATTAATTCGGGTCAATCTTAAAACAATTAGTGTCTTCTTTGTTTGCAATTTACGTAAGGAGTTTTTTTGGTTCCTATTACAATCTTACATTTAAATATTTGTGAAATCACACAGATCTTGTCCTTGTGACAAATTAGTGGCATTTTAAATTTCATTTCAATAACATCCTTCATCTTGTGATGAGATAAATGATTTAAAATCACTCCACTATCATTTGTTGATAAATATTATCTGTAAGTATTTGGGTGTACCTTAGGCGTGATTGATCATAGATTTTGGTGATTGATTGAGTCTTTAACTAGATCCTTTGTGTTAGATTCTCAAAGATTGTGTGAAAACGTGTTGATCTGGGCTCTATTGAAGTACACCTTCTGTTGAAGGAACATCTTAACTATTCTCAAGTTTTAGGTGGTTGAGTTGTCTGTTGTTGTGAAATTTCTTAGAGTTATGGTATAATCAACTTTACCCCGCTTAATCTCCCACCAAAATTATTCAAAAACCATGAATCCATCCTGAAATACCTTTTTTTTCCCTATATATCAATAAACGAACAAAATCCATTCACTAAAATATGTAGCACAATCAGGATCCCATAGTGTCTTCAATAACCTTAGCCTTTTTTTGAAAGTATCTCCATCTTTTAGAAGTGACAACTCTTGAGAGTTAAATTATGGAGTATTGACCGTACTTTACCAAGGTTTTTTTCATAAAATTTGTGCAAAAGAAGGATATCTCCATCTCCTTCATCAAATAAAGGTTACACTACAGGTCCTCTCACCCTGGTCAAAAGGCACAACCTAAAGTAGTGAGGATAGGTCAAATACTCTTAAAGGTATTATCCATCTCTCCACAAATTTGAGTGACAAAGGGCTAGTTACATCTCATCCCTGGCTATAAAATGACATACATCATGATCTATCTATCTCTAAGCTCCATACCAAATCTGTGATGCTTCTCATCTTGAAAGGGAGAAAAAAATTGGATACTAACACTCTTGGCACTACCATCGGGATTTATTTGAGGTTTGGGATCTATTTGTGTGGAAACAACACTCATGATGCCATCGTGAGGGATATTTTTTTATTGATAGTTCATATCCATTTGGCAAATCAACAACACTGTGGCACCGTCACCAGAGAAATGAAGTTTTGTACAAAGTTTGAACACCATTAAAAATGCATATAGACCTTGGTAATGCTTCTTACATGATCTAAGTGCAAGTACATTATCAAACATCATTATGTTTTCAAATCAGTAAGAATTGTTCGAAGTTGTAAGCTCTAAGTGCAATATTTCTAACTTATACAGCTTATTGTACTAAATTTTGTATCATCATTGATAAATTTTGGTAGAAGAAGAGGAGATCTTGTAAACTTTACATAAATCTGGTATTGACAGGACTTTTGATAGGTCTTTCATAGTGAATTTTCATAAACTAAGGTGAAAATACTTAGTGGTGACTTCGTGTTGTTTAAATTCTTAATAAATATTAGTGTCTTAACATATATCAAGTAATATTTGTCATTAATCTCTGCAAAGCTTGAAGGAAGAAGATCTGTCTTCACTAGGGACCCTAGTAGAAGGTTGTTTCAAGAGTTGGGAAAGTCTAATTCAGAAGGAAGAATAATTTGGAAGGTTGTTGGAGATCAAGCATCAAGAAAAGAGATCTCCATTGGTGAAAATGATCACTGTGATTAAAGATTGTAATACTTCCTCAAGTGCTTATGAATCAGGTAGTCTCTTTGTTGAATTGAATTCTCCATCTAGAGAGGGTCCTTCTTTTGTATTTGAAACATTTTCTTCTCATTTTTTCCCTGTATTCTCCAAAGCTGATAGAGTTTTCCAAGAAATAGATCCTTTAGAGGGAAGTCATTCTAAGAATTACATCCTTATACCACACACACCTCTCACTCCTCGTCATTTTACATCTCCTCTAAGGTCACCTCCTTAAAATAATATGGCTCAGCCTCCACCCAGACCTCCATTTATTGTTAATACTTTTGGTCCCATCAATTTTAGAGGTATGGCTGGCTATCCAAATGTTGTGCCACAAGATGTAACAAATATATTTCCTAAGTTTCAAGGAAATAATGCAGTCACTTGTGATCAGCACTTGAATCTCTTTGTTAATATGATGGAGGACTTTGAAATAGAATTTGAGGATGTATACATTAATTTTTTTATCCATACTCTAAAAGAATATGCAAGGGAATTATATAAATCTTTGCCGAGATAATTCCATTGATTCTTAGAAAGGGATGAAGAATTCTTTTAGAATGAAGCATGGTGATAAAATAGACCCTAGGTTTCTTTATCGAAATTTGAAAATATAAAAATAATCCTAATGAATCGGTGCATGATTTCAATACGATATTTAACAAAATAATGAAAAGATCGCCTATTAATTTCAGGCCATGTGATGAATCATGTCTAATAAAGTATTCTAATGCATTTGATAAGAAAGTTGCTTACTATTTGAGGGATAAGAATCCCGAACTTTGAGGTAGGCCTTTACTATGGCTCTGTAAATTGAGAACAACATTAAAGAAGTTGGAAAACCTCATAAGAGGAAGGTTGTTAAACTAATTAACCTAGAGAAGCCTCCATCAAGTAAGGATGTGGATCTTGAGGAAGTTGTATAGAATTTGGCCGGGGCTGTCAAAGAAATCTCTTACAAGCTAGCCATTGCAGAGAAAGAAATTGGACAAGGTTCTCAAATTCAGCATCGGAAACAAGGACAAGAAAGATTTGCAAATCATCCTAGAAATGATCATAAATCTGATGAAAAGGTAAGGGAACCATGGGAGCTAGATAACCCCAAGCTAGGGAAAATATAGTAGTGCCTAATCCTCTAAATGATAGAGTTTTTGTTGTTGGTGAAGATCATGAAATTGGGTTATGTAATAATTGTTTCTTGTGACATTATCCATGTGAAGTAGATCAGAAAGTTGAATAGGCTGATAATGATGATAACATTGATGATGATGCATGCATGGTGGATTCCTCCACATGTTCACAATAGGGAGCAACCTTAGCTAAGTTGATAAGTGCCAGAACTGTTAAAGATATCTAAGATTGCATTCACCGGGTATTACCTCTTCCTCCCACTCATACTTCTAAAATTGATATGGTGCAAGATTTGGAATTTCCTAATAATGATTTTGAATACTTAAGGGAATTAATGATTAATTAGTATGATGGAGGAATCCCTTTCGAGGAGGATATGTAGTTTTAAATGACTGTTGTGGTTGGCCATGAAAAATAATATAATACCAGAGTAAGGTTACCAAAGGAGAGGGTCCTCAAGCCAAACCAAAATTTCCAGTGCTTACTAGTATCCCAAAAGAAAATCCAAAGAAATATGCATTCGGCAAAGGCCTTGTTGTCTCAAGTAGAACTTGTGTCCCTCCCCATGATCAAATTATAAAAAATCTTGTGCCATTAGATTAATTTGTAAACCTTCCTCCAAACACAACATTACCCAAATAATTTCCTTGTGACATAGCCCAAATATTGAGTCGATCAAAATTTTTGTTCCTATTGTTGAATTGCTTAGAATATCTAAGCATAGGAATAGACCATTCAAATATTTGGGGTTTAGAGAAGAAAAGGTCACCTAAGGCAGAAATGTTGAGATTCCCGCTACCATTACAGAGTTGAAAAAACCCCAAGTCTTTGGAAGAACTAGGTGAACCACCTAAAGTTTACTTGGGAACATCTTTAGTTGAGTCTCAATTAAATGTTGATCCATTTTTTACAATGTTGATTATTAAGGACAAACTAGTGCACAATTGTATGTTTGATTTCCAGAGCATCATGCAATGTTATGCCTATAGATGTCATGAATGAATAGAAGATTAAAGTGACAAAAATTATCAAAAGTGTATTGTATTGGATTCTAGAGAGGTACAAGTTGTATGATGTGTAAAAGGTTTGGTGGTACAACTTGCAGCTTATCTGGGTAAGAACTTGAAACTTGATGTTGTTATTGTTGATTGCCTTGCCAAATGAGTCATGTTGTTATCAAGAAAGTGGGCTGCAAGTGTTGCTAGAAGTGTTTAGATGGATATGAATTTTGCCACCATTCCAATTGAAGGAAACCTTGTGAAGTTACCTAGTGAAGAGAAAATGTTATATCTTATTGAGGAAGTGAATAATGCTTCTTATGAAGTATTCCATGCTGATATTGATATTGATAACTATTTGAGCTATGTTTCTTTCAAGGAATATGAAAATGATCAATTGAGGTATCATGAGTAGGATGATATTCATGAGACTTTGATGTGCGATGCAGCCTCGAAGGATGTTTAAAAACTTGACCCACGAACAAAGGATAAGCCTAAAATAATGTGTTCGAATAATGACTTGGATGGAAAAGAGAGACAATCATATGACCAGATGTTAAAGACATATCAAAATGACTTAGCATGGTCATATCCAGAATGGAAGACACTTGAAGATTCTACTTAATTATTTTCTTTATATAAAGATACTCACCATTGTATAGTGTATAGTCTTCTGGTTTCTTTTTGTTTTCATTTTTTTCTGTTTTGTTTCGTCCTTGTCCTTGGCAGCCATTTTGTTGGTTTCTCGGTTCGTCCTTGGGAGGGTTGATTATTATTGTCTTCTCTACAAGCTAATTCTTTGACTTTGTTTCCCAGTGGATGTTTTTGTCACTTGGTCTACTCTATTTGTTCTTGTGGCCCTCGAAAGGAGTGCCCATCCCTCGGTCGAGCCATTTGGTGCTCAAATTGATATCACCCTATTTATCCTTAAAGTTCTTCATTTTTTGGGCTTTGTCGTCTTCTCTATGTCCCCATATTGATGCATAAAAATTTTCCCCCATTTGTTTGCCATAACAAGTCCCTTCCTTGGTCGAGGATCACTTAGAAGTTCATAATTTTTTTCCATTCCTCTATCCATGAGAAATAATTAGTAACTTGGGTGAAAACTCTATTTTTCCCTCCCTTCCATTTTCTACAAATCACATTTTGTTTTCCATTTCATTTTTTTCCCAAATGTCTATGGAAACATGATTGATATAGATCAAAGGATCATATTTTTGCCTTATATCATTTCTAAATTCTCTCGTCCTTGAAGAAGGATTCATTTTTGGGTGTAAATAGTGATTTTCCTATATTTTACAGAGTTTGACAGTGTATTTTTCTGGTCAAATTTACATTTCAACATCAGTGGAAACGTATCCCTTTCTCAAGGTTAGATGCCACTCAACGAGTAAATTTGAAAATTCTAAGGCCCACTTAAACTCAAAAATTTTCCATGTGGAGTGCCGACACCGATCTAAAAATTCAGCTTTGGGTTTGTCCTTGGAGTTGTGTCGGGAGACACATGGAGGTTTCCACTTCCTTTCCCAAACTTACACAAAATTTTCATGCAACTAGTGCATCTTTGGCGTAACATGGACATGGGGAGGCTTCCATTGGCTCCTTTTTGTTGAGATTTTTTCAAAGGCCAAAAGGTGTTTTTCTGGACTCGGGGAACGTGGAAGGCCCGCGCTTGTTTGGAAAGTTTCCCCTATACTTATCCTTTGTAGTTGTATCTAGGAAACATGTAGATGACTATGATCTAAAGTAGAAAAGGGGTAGAATAAACAGTTGTTGTGCTTTACGTTTATTTTACCACCATTTTTACTTCAAGACTCTTCAAGATGTGAATATACAATGTTCTTCATCTTTTTTTGATTAAATTCCTTATCGTCTCTATCTGTAAAGTGCCTTTGAATGGATTTGGAACTTAATTTATGAGTCTAAGGATTTTTAAGGCTGATATTTTGAAGTTAGAATTGCTCAGAACTTACAAAAATGGGAATTACTAGAAAATCTGGATGCGATATAGAGCTACAAGGGAAAGAAAAGGAAAAGGATGAAATGCTGAAAGTTGCAAGTGCAAAAGATGAAAAAGTTGATGGATCAAGAGTGAAAAGGATTACCTATCATATCCAGGTTGTGTAGAGCCTCGGAAAATGATTAAAAAGGGGATTTATTGCATGAAAGAATCAAAATGATTAGGAGGATTGCCAAAAGTTTTGGCATGACATCCTAGTCATTATTCGAGGGACCAAGAAATGTGATTAGTTAACAATTGTTCCACCTGGTAGCTTTTAGATGTGAATTTTTTAGAAGCCACTTTCTAAGGAAAATTTGTAATAATTAAAGGTCCCTTGATTATTATTATCTTTTGGGGAAAATGGAGTGAGTAAAATGTATAAATGCAATGAGAATACTCTTACGAAAGGGTCGTGATTAAATTTCAAAAAGTTGTATTCGAGTAACCCATCCGAGCTATATGGTTAATTTATTTTGTGTTAGATTTTCTATCATGTCAAGTTGGTTACAGATGTATAGCCATTGATGAGCACTAATATTTCTCTAGAAGCTTTCCCCTGCTGATGAATTTAAGAAATTTTGAAATTAATTTGTGTCAATCTTGGAGAAATTAGTGTCTTCTTTGTTTCAGAATGTCTGCAAGTAGTTTTATTTCGTTCCTATTGCAATATTACATTGAAATATTTGTGAAATCACATAGGATCTCATCCCTGTGACAGTTTAGTGGCATTTGTAATTTCATTTCAAGAAGATCCTTCATCCTGTGATGAGATAAATGATTTAAAATCACTCCACTGTCATTTGTTGATAAATATTGTCTGTAAGTCTTTGGGTGTACCTTAGGCATGATTGATAAGATATTTTGGTGTTTAATTGAGTCTTTAACTCAAGCCTTCATGTTATATTCTCAAATATTTTTTGAAAACGTGCTGATTTGGGCCTCCATTGAAACACACCTTCTAGTTGAAGGAACATCTTAACTATTTTGAAGTTTTTTGTTGTTGAGTTGTCCATTGTTGTGAAATGTCTCAAAGATCTGGTATAATCAACTTTATCCTACTTAATCTCCCACCAAAATTATTCAAAAACCATGAATCCATCCTGAACTACCCATGTTTGCCTTGTATATCAACAAAGGAACAAAATCCATTCACTAAAATATGCAGAACAATCAGGATCCCATAGTGTCTTCAATAACCTTAGCCTTGTTTTAAAAGTATCTCCATCTTTTAGAAGTGACAACTCTTGAGAGTGAAATTATGGAGTATTGACCATACTTATCAAAGGTTTTTTTCATAAAGTTTGTGCAAAAGAAGGATATCTCCATCTTCTTCATCAAACAGAGGTTACACTATGGGTCCTCTTACTCTATTCGAAAGGCAAGGTCTAAAGTAGTGAGGACAGGTCAAATCCTCTTCAAGGTGCTATACATCTCTCCAAAAATATGAGTGACAAAGGGCCGCTTAGATCTCATCACTTGCTACAAAATGACATACATCAAGATCTATCCATCTCTATGATTTTTGTCAAATCGTTAATGCTGCTCTCAACTTGAAAAGGAGAACAAATTTGGATACCAACATGTTTTATTCCACACATACCCAAAATTTTTTTGCCTTGTCTTGAATATTTTGTAACTATTGTTCTTTTCTAAGCACTTCTCAAAAGGGTTTTAATGGAGTTCACCTTTTAATATCACCATTTAAAACACCTCGCTATCATGGTTATTGTTCAAAGCTTGTAGAAAGTGATTGTATTTCCTTTATGGATTCATGTACCTTTGATTCTTCTTCACTTAACTGAACATGGAGATTAACTGTTAAAGTTTCCTTGTTTTTGATTCTTATATGTTAGGCACATCCTTAACTAGTAAAAATCCTTGTTTTACACGAGATGAGCTTCACTGGGAGCTTCGTATTTTTTATTATGCTCTAAAACCATTTACGAGTTATGATATGCATTTTTCTTTTTTTTCTATATATTCTCCACGACCTCCATGGAGATGAGTTGAGTTTCCATGTCTTACTCTGTGTGAATGAACTCTTGCTCCCATCTTGTAAATATGGGTTATTATTCCATCATTACTTTTAGTATGTACTTTTCTTTCTAGACTAAGTTTCACATAATGAATTGCAATTGATGAATAATTTGTTCTAATACGAGTGCATATTTATTTTTATTGTGAAAATACTTCTCTTCTTGGTATAGCTCGGTATTTATAAATCCTTGTTAATTGACAAAATGTGGGTTTATCTTTACTTTTCAAGACATAGTCACCATGGAAATATTTATCAAAACATTGTTTCTTTGTTCCTCCATGAGAACATATGTAAAAATGTTTGATAATCCATATTGGATATATGTTGTTATAACAATTACTTGATTTGATGATTGTAAAAGAAATTGAGTTCTCAACACGAAGATTCGTGAGGACTTTAACTATTATTGTAGTTTTGCCTTTCAATCTACCGAGTTTTCCATTGGTTACTTAGTGCTTTGTGATGAATCATCTTGAATCTATTTTCCTAGAAAGCATGATCCATATTGTGAATTAGAAACCATTCAAAAAAATGCTTGAATGTTACAATTTGATGTACTAGAATTTTTATAGATGATCTTTTTTGAATGAATATTAATTCTAATGCCATTGTCTTTTAGCTTTATCTAGACTGAATTATGATCATTAAATCCTTATTAAGCTTGAGTTGCATATACACTTTGAGTTCTGCATATATTGTTACGTATTTTTCAATCATACAACTTCATATTTTGAGAACCCTTGTTTCTTCTTTATGAAAATATTTAATGTTAATTATAAATAACTATGTACTAGTCAATATTAAACTCAAATACCTATTATATTGATGTGATATCTTACTATCCTCTTGTATGAACTCTATTTGATGACTGTAACTAAGATTTGTAACCTAATCTTGTGCATTCATACTTAAAAATTGCAATCTGATTTAATGAACGGAGATGATCTTAAGCGGTTGTATCTTTCAATGGTACTTACATTAATGAAATGATATTATTTTTTTACTGCAATTTCATCCAAAGATATTACATCTCTTGTACTTTCACACTTTCACAAAAAGCTAGAAAATAAAGGATTAAAGCCTATCCTGTATCCATATAATGATTCATTTTTTGTTTTTATTCTAAGAACAATACAATGAGATGTGATTGATGATTTTTCTTTAACATTCATGTAACGTATTTGCACTTTTATCAAATATTCATCTACGTTAAATTGTAATCCCAAGAACAAAGAATAATCCGAAGCTCTAATAGCATCCTGATGTCTATTTTTTAGGTACATAATGCTAGAAGAAAATGGAGCAGCTGAAGATGAAGATGAAGATGCTTGCAAGATGAAGATATGAAGAGAATCATCAACCAAGTCAGGTAATGATGGGTTTTTTCTTTCTTATTTTGAATACTGATTTTTGTAAATGCATCTTTTATTTAGTTCATATAGGTTACATACCACGAATTGTGTGGGAAACAGTGAATTTATTCATGAAGAAATGACATTAATTTGTCTAATTGAATTGTCCATTTCTTTTTATAACTTAAAAATATATCTTCTATATGGAAACTATAACTTTGCTAGTTATTATTGGATGAAAGATCCCACATATGCAAAGATTCTCTCCATCATCAAGGCTATGCACTAGTCCTTTGATGATTTTGTATTTATTTATGAAGATGAATGTGAATGACAGGTAGATGTGAGGTGTTGCATTCCACAATAGCACACATAGCTACATATTGCATTTATTTTCAATCTTCTACAAATTAAAACATTAAGAAACCTCCCTTCTTTCCCTTACTTAGGTCCATCACAAAAATCCTTTCCATCTAAAACAAAGTTTCAAGTTTCCCATTTTGCTTCGAGCGCAAAAATTTTCAACATTTCTGGAGATCCTGTGGGGAAAGCTACTTGCTACCTTCAAAATTAGTTCCTTGCTCTTGTCCATTGGGCATGGAGTCAAAGCATATAACCAAAATATTCATTTTCTAAAAAATCAAACCTTCGAAAAAGAAACTAAATCTAGGAAATGATCTAGTAAACTAGATCACGTGCACGAATGCCAGTGTATACATCATGAAATCCTTATAAAAATTTGGATTCACTAGAGTAGAATCTTGTGAAATCATTGTCTTGATACCTTCGAATAATTTTATTCCTTCAAAGTGGTCCAAGAGAAAGTTTAATATTTCTTTAACATGGTTGTTAATGGCTTGACGAATGCTATAAAACATGGAAAAATCTTGTAACAAAGTTGATATTTCAAAGAAAACTTTGTAGTGATTTCTTATGATGAGGCAATGATAGTTTGAAACTTCTTAAATTTTGAAAGGATCAATAGGTAATTTTTTTCTAGAAACAATATGTCCAAGTAATTTACATTGATGGACCGAAAATATAGATATTTTGTGATTCAATGATATTCCTAACTACCTACAAAGCTAAAAAAATTCCTTAAATGCATAAGATGATTATCATAAATCTTAGAAAATATAGTAACATCATATAATCATCCAAAGATATACATTTATTTAATAATTTGTGAAAATGCATGTCCATTACATGTTGAAACATTACACTTGGAATTAGACAAAGAAAAGGGATTCTTTTGTAAGCATAAGTACCCCACTTTGTAGTGAAATTTGTTTTGTATCTATGTTTTTCATGCACAAAAATTTGATTATATCTGTTATAACCATCCAAAATGGATAGTATGTCTTAACCTAAAATTGTTCTTAAAATCTTATCCATGTTGAGCAATGGATAATGATATTTTAATGAAGCATTCTTAAGATCTCTAAAATCCACGCATAACCAGATTTCTGCATTATTTTTCCAAATAGGCACAATATTATCTACCCAACTTGAGTGTTTAACTAGAAATATTATACCTAATTCAATCATCTTGGATAACTCTTTTTGTCATCAAGGGTTCAATATTAGGATTTACTGAGCCTTTATTTCTATCTAACAGTTTTGGAATTAAGCTACAATTCTATGGTATGTTGACCTAAAATTGGGGTCAAATCCTCTAAAATCTTTGTATTTCCAAGATAAAACATCTTTAAAGTCCATACACAAATTATTAAAAGACTATTTTTCAGCTAAATAACATTGCTTTCTCGATAAATAATTTATTTTCATCATCAACTAAGATCTTTTTGTGGTTATATGAGTGAGTTGAGGTCTTTCCTTTATCCTTTCTTAATTGATCATTAGAACAAAGAATATCTTCGATGCGATCTGTCATTGGGGTAGCTTGTTTTTCTTCAATTGAACAATCTGGTCACCATATAAATCCTAAAGTTTTTCTTGATTAACGCAGAAAATTTGCTTCTTAATGTAAGAATCTATAGATTTTCTCATCATCTTCAAAAACTTGCAATTTTTCTTCATTATCGGGCACTGAAGGTCTAATAATCAGTTTTATATGTGGCTCTACTTTGTTTTTTTCAATATATTTTAGCACCTCAATGCTAGCACCAACAACTGGAAGTATGTCTACATGTTTGTTTTCAGCTCTTGGAATAGATTGCATATTAATAGCATCAAAATCCTCCATTAAGTCTGAAACTCTATGCTTGTAAGATTTCAGCAATGAATTCTTACACACATTAAATTTTTTTACTTGATTAATTACTAACTCTAAATCACCAAAAATTATAACACACTAATACCTTTTTTCTAGCCCATTATAAGCCATGAATTAATTTTTCATATTCAAGAACATTACAAGTACATAAAAATTACAGACTTAGAGCTGAAAAATACCTTTCATTTGAAGGGGAAGTAAGCATCAAACCTGCACCTTGTCCTTTTTATTAGTTGTTGCATCAAAATTAAGCTTCCATCGACATTCTCGTTGTTTTCTCTATTTTGGACAACAAATGGATTGATGCATTTAGTTCATGAAAACAATAAACACCAAATAAATATTCCTCCACTATTTGAAGGGATCATAAGCATGTTCTTCTTGAGTTTTTGGTCCATAAACAAATTAGATACACCATATAATGCAAAAACATGTGTTTTAACAACAATATCAAACTAATATATAATGACATAATTTTCTACAACATTTGAAGGATGAGGTTCAATATGAAATCTAGCAAAAGGATTTGAATTGACTGTAACTTTAGTTCCATACCTTATAGTAAATAATAAAAATTACCAATATGAAGAAAGATAACCTCCTATCTTTGCTATAAAATCTCTTGATAAACATAAGGAAAAGTAGGGAGGTAAATCTACAACAAAGAACATCTTGCGAATAGAAACATTTAGACAAAAATGTTGTAAATTATAAACAAGGATGGCGGCTTGGTTAATTTATTGATGTTTAATCAAATTATGTACAATGGAGCAGGATGGAATATTTATAGATATTGGATAACTGGATACATACAAAAATGATGTTGCCTGTTCAACAATAATCCCGATTACATAAGATTCCAAAAGAACATCCATGAAGCATAACCAAATTATATACAACTAATTATAAAAACATACAATTACAACAATAATGCAACAAATAAACAATGTGGTAATTAAATACATAACCATATAATAAATAATGTCATATACCTAATTAAAATGAAAAATTATTATATATCCCGACATTCCTCCCCTTAATGTTGCATTGCCTTAACGGAAGAGGAGAGGAACTCTCTAAACAACTCAAACTTGGCACGTGCAAGTGACTTTATTAATATATCTTCTCATTATTCATTGCTTTGAAAAAAACTGAAGTTATATATTGTGTTTCAAGACATGCTCACATATGAAATATATATGTACCTCAATGTGCTTTGTTCTTTCATGAAAATTGGATCTTGCAAACTAGTTTTATAACACCTTCATTGTCAACATACAAGGTGGTAGGTTTATCCTGTGGTATTCCAAGTCCTTCAAGTATGTGACGTAGCCATATCACTTCATAGAAAACTTCACCTGCAGAATGATACTCCACTTCTTTGGAAGAGTGAGAAACAAAGTGTTGTTTATTGCTTCCCGATGATATTGGTCCAAGTCCTGTAAAGAACACAAAGCCTAAAGTGGATTTTTGGTCATCAATTTTTCTTGCATGCTTTGAATCTGAGTATCCTAATAAGAATAATTTTTCCTTCTTCTTGTACTCTACACCAAGATCCAATTCTCCTTGAGATATCTCAAGATGCGCCTTTTTGTCGTCCAATGAAATAATTTGGGTACCTAAATTAACCTAGATAGATATCTCACTAAAAAGATGATATCTAGTCTAATGTAGGTAAAATAAATGAGACTTCTAATCAACTACCAATGAGAGAGTGGCATTTACCACAAGAGATGGATCTAAATGAGATAACTGCAATCTATTCTCCATAGGTGTAGCAATAGGTGTGTAATCCATCATCCTAAATTTCTTGAACATCATCTTGGTATATTTCAACCAAGAAACAAATATGTGATTATCCTTTTTCCAAACATCCAATCCAATACAATAGTGCATTATCCCAAGATCTATCATGTCGAACGATCATTTAAGTTCTTTCATTGTTACATCAATCATCCTCACTAAACGTTTAGTGATGAATATATCATCGACATGGAAAATGATAATCACAATCCTCCCCCTTTCTTTTTGAGGTAGAGATTGGGATCATATGGATTTCTAAAAAATCCATTGTGTAGGTGATGCTCTTCAATTTTTATGTACCAAGCACGCGGTGTCTGTTTAACACCATACAAATATTTTTGAGTCATTATACATTTACTTCTTAACAAGGTACAACATATCTCCGAGGTTGAGTCATGTTGACTTCTTCTTATATCTCTTCCTTCATAAAGGAAATTTTTACATCCATTTGATGGAATTTCTAACCAAACTGTGTAGCTAGAGAAAAGATCATCCTCATCGTTTTGATCTTAGTTGTGGGAAAATATGTCTCCTAGTAGTCAATGCCTTCTTTTTGTGCATACCCCTTTGCTACCAGTCTCACTTTATACATGTTTATGGTTCCATTTTCCTTGTAATTTGTTTTGAATATCCATGTGCAACCAATGGGTTTCTTCCTTGGTGGAAGATTGACAAGCTACCAAGTGTTTTTTTCATCAATAATTTCTATTTAGCATCCATGGAATCTTTTAAAGCTTTTGACTATGGTTCTTCCTTGAATGGAGAGGGCTTATCGATTTAATAACTCTACTCATCAAAGAAAAGTTTACTTCTTCTCTTACTTTAGTGTGAGTGAGTGGTCCATTGGTGGATGTATCTAGTAGAGCATCCATTCTTGGATATCGTAATATGCTAGTATACCACTTGGGCATACATTGAACTATTCCCATGGGTTATGGTTCTATATGATCATCACCATAATCCCCATCATCACTTTGGTCATTTGTGGGAACTTCAGATTTAAGTTTTACAACTAGTGAAGAATCGACATCGTGTGAGTCTACAGGAGGAGACTCTTCTTTCTTCTTCTAAAAAAACTCAAATTCTCTCCGCTGGTGTAGACTTTCCTAGCATTTGAATCCATCAATTTGTACGCAATGGTTTCCTCATTATACCCAATGAAGATTAATTTTGTGATTTCATATCTAATTTCTTTTTGTTCTCGCTTGGGTATATGCATACTTGATTTGCACTCAAATACTCTAAGGTGTGCAATAGATGGATTCCATGTTTACCATGCTTCTTATGGTGTTACTCCTTCAAGATTAATTATGCGTACTCTATTTAACAAATACACTGATTTATTTTCTAGTCTAGAATCATCAATCATGCATCATACCATTTTCATGATAGTACAATTTATTCTTTCAATAACACCATTCGATGTGGTGTATGTGCAGGGGAATTTTTCGATACATCCCGTGAGCTTATAGGTAATATTTCAACTCATCACCTGGGAATTCCACCCCTCGATCTAAGCGGAGAGTTTTGATGTGACAACCAATTTTGTTCTCAAAAACTACTTTAAACTTATTCAATTTTTAAAAAGATTAACTTTTCTTGTGAAGAGAAAAATCCACATTTTTCTTGAATAGTCATCAACACAAAACATAAAGTAGTAAAATCTTGAATGACTCAACAGTTGCATCAGACCACAAATATCAAGGTATGAACTAGATGAAACTTACCATGAGCTTGATAAGTACTCTTTTGGAATGAGGGTCTGTGTTGTTTGCCTACTAGGTAGTGCAGATACTTTGTTTATATCTTTACAGAGAGATGGTAATCATTTTTCCATATTGTTCGGTGAAGTGTTTCAAGATACTTGAAACCCATAAGACCAAGTCTCTAATGCCGTAACCATGCAAAGGTTGAGTTCTTATCCACAAGTACCTGATCATTTTTGTGGAAAAAATCAAGTGGAACATGTGTCCCATGTTGGAGGAATTTGCAACTATTTTCAAGCCTTGTGATTTGTCTCGAATTAAACACATTTTCTTGTCGAAATGAATATCAAAGTCAATTTTCAAGTTATGATCCGTGATTTTGCCGAATGACATTAGATTTTGATTCAACGCAGGGACATAGAGTACATATGATAATCTATAGTTGTGTTAACCAAGGGGTAGAGAAATATTCCCAATCCCATGTACTATGCATGAAAAATCATCACCTAAAGAAACATGGTTTTTTGAAGGTGTGTCCCTCATTGAAGTAAATGAATATCTATGGCCAATCATGTGTCGAGTGGCTCCCAAATGAACATACCAAGCATCACTAGATTATGTGGATGGTTCACTTCATTGAGCAAAAGTGTACAAGTAGTCCTCATCATCCGAATGTTCTTCTTGCTCAAGAATATTTCCTTATTGATGGGGTTTTATTTTCAAGTTCCCCTTTTCTACCCTTGATTGTAGTTAGAGTTTTCCTTGTGATATTGTTGGTGTTGATGTCTAGAATTACTTAGTGAACCTTTCTTATATGTAATATACGAACAATCTTTCAACTCATTTCCCTATTGTAGATTGGAAATTTCTTATTTTATTGTTTTTCCCTTGATGATGCTGATTTTGGGACTTTTGATAAGAATAAGGGTTTCCTTATCCTTTTACTTTCAATTTCTTATGACAATAAATTTTCTACTCCTCTTCTAATCTTTATTGTACATTTCTTCCTATTGTTGCAGTAGGTTTACTAGCTTATCAAAAATCACTCTCCCATCTAACAAGTTTAGTGTTGTCACAAAAATGTGGTATGAAGGAGGGAGGGATCTTAGAACAATGGGAAGGAGAGCACCATCAAATACATCGTCTCTTAGGGATAGAAGTGAAGCCCTCCACATTGTGACTCTTCTCAAGAAAGCTTTTATTTTCTCATTTTATTTAAACTTCAATGTGTGTACCTGAATTTACAAATTCAATATGACATTCTTGTTTTTGGCCTCGTATACCGTGATCAAGTTATCCCATGCTTCTTTTGTTGTTTTGGCATGTTGAATGCGGGATTACACATAATCGGACACTCCAAACAAGATGATTATCTTTTTCTTCGATCGATCTATAAAATTAATGTTATGTTATATCGCTTGTTGATATGGTCATAATACCATTCACAACAGCCCGATCTCTTCAAATTCAAGGTGTGTCTTGATTTTTGTCTTCCATTCTCGCTTAGTTATTTCCTCGATAATTTTTTAATCTAGAAGAAAAAACATGGGGGCATTGGTTCCCATTTTGCATAATCAATTAACAAAGGGTATGACTCTTATCACTCCGGTATATGGTCTCCCAATCTATATATTTTCAGTCAAATATACCAAACCTTTCTATATATGTGTAATTTTGATATACCACAATACATGGAAGAATATCACCCTTTCTATATACTCCTTGGTACATGAAATATTTGTTAATGTACGTGAAAGAATTCGATACATCGTACCAAGACAACACTAAAATGGGTCTCTGCGATTATTGACACAAACTCAAAGAAATATCCTCATACGCATGTAACTTTGTTATATACTCGTATAAATTCTTATTCTGGATTTAAGTCATGCAACCATTCACGATGGATGAGAGGGATCATAGTGTGTGCATTGTGTCCTTATTACTCCTCGATGATTTAAAGGGTTAGTACCTGATGATGTTTTTGCATAAATATTATGCGTTAAATGTAATAGTTGTCATGCGACGAATTTACCCGTAAGTGCTTCCCAGAGGAACTATTTATACCAAACACTATGAAGGAGATCTAGGATTTTTTGAGTGTTTTAGAACCAAATTTAAATATTCTTTATTATAATTCTCTACCATTTTTTGAGAAGTTAAAATGTTTGCGGTTGACTACGGGAACCTTAAAATTAGTACAATACACTCAAACATACAATTACATTAAACATTTTGGAAAATTGAATGATAGGAAAATGCTTTTTGTTTTTGGAGCCTTGGTGGGCTTCGGAGCTCAAAATGACCCATGATGCTAAAAATTACAAAAATATAGCTGAAAATGTAATTTTTCGGTGGACATCCTTTAGCAAAACATGTTCAGGCTTAAAATATATGCAATGTGGAAGAATTTTTTTATTGACACTTTGTTGGATTTTCTCCTCTAAAAATAGTTGGGGTTTCATTATCACTAAGGGCTTTAGTGTGTTTTTTCCGCTAAACATACCTCTATGGTTAGTGGTTTTGCCAAATATTCCACTAAATGGAAAAATGGTTTGGAAAACAAGTTGGGGGTGGGGGTTGAACCCGAAACCTCCTATCCCCAAATAAGTTCAACTATCCACTAGAGTGTTTGATGCAATTTTCGTATATTATGAATCACTTTGTATTTAAACAAGAGTAAGATCCATTAAGAGTTTAAAATAAATATGTGGCACCACGGTAGACTTCACGTGGTTGAGAGATTGAGATCCATGTGGATGGGTAGATTTAGGTTTTTTCCATGAAAAATGGATCAAATATCCTTTACTTTCTTTCCTCCTACCTTTTGTTTATCTCAGGTCATTTTTCTTTTTGCATTTTTGGTGTAGGTCACATGCAGATTGCATAGGATCAGCTTAGCTTACTACTTTTTTGAATTGGATTGATCGATTTATTATTTTGCAGGGTACATTAAGTTTGGATTGATGCCACTTTGCAAACAGAAACTATTGTATTGTTCTTTGTGTTGTAATTTTTGTTAACCATCGTGTAATTGATTTTCTTGCAGGTTAGCTGGTCAGGGCAGGGGGCTCGGTGTTTGTGTGGAATGATTAAACATTCTAGAACTCCAATAAACTCACTTGAAGGCTTGTAGGGTATGCTTGGCTAGAGGAGAATGGCTTAGCCACACTATTTCCAATGTAACTTGAATGCAAATTAATTTTCTATGCTAAACACGTCTCTACAAGGGAGTGGATTCAATGTTATTTGATAGCCCGGATCACCAAATATTCAACTTTCTCGGTACATCAAGAGCACGAATCACCAAAGGAAGTGCTCGGTGGAGACTTTTTAAGAACTCACTAGGATCTCAAGAGAGTCCTTAATCAATCAGCCAAAGGTGGACATCCATTCAAATGGCATGCAATGACCGAGGAAGCTCGGTGTTTAGCTCTATAGATTACATCTAAATTTAGACATAGGCCTCAAAATGTGGATAGTTTGCTAGAATTAATAGGGACTATATGCACGTCTAGATTTAGAGGTAAAACCCCTAATGGGGAAAAATGATTTTTTAATTATTTTATTTCCTGTAACAAATTTTACGTAATGCAAGGTGCACTATTGAAAAAACAAATTGTGTTCCAAACCCCTGGAATGAAAGACGGGGTTTTGGCGATGCAGGGATGTCTGGGATGTTACTTTGGAGGAAACATAGGATTTTGTGGAAATAAAATTCTTCTCTAAGATACTTTTCTTGCTACTGCAACCTCTCTCCAACCCTTCTTAGCTTCATATGTCTAGATTCCCCTCTCAGTACCAAATGTAAATTATAAATAGGGACGGAATCCTAGTTAATTTACTCGATGTTCAATCAAATCATGCACAACGTGAGTAGGCTACAATATTTATAGATATTAGATAGCCAGATACAAATAGAGAATAATGTTGCGCAGTGCAACAATAATCTTGATTACATAAGCTTCCAAAAGAACATCTAGGAAGCATATCCAAATTAAATATAAACAAGTATAGAAAACAAATAGTTACAATAATGTAACAAATTAACAATGTGGATATTAAATACATAACCATATAATAAATAATTTCATATACCTAATTAAAATAAAAAAATATTATATATCCTAACACACGTAACGTTACCTCTGAATTTATAATGACGCTAACCGTATTAGTTGTAGTTCCATTGAGTTGCACCACATTTTTCTCTATAGGTTAATATTGCAGGGCTGCTTTTTCTGCAATTACTCTAAGCATTATCATGTTTCTTACACCACTATCAACCATGCAATTATGAACTAAATAATATCCAATAATCAAATATAGATAAAGTAGTTGTGGCCTTTTAATATCATGAGCATTTAAAACTTTTTGTACTATCCACTTAACTTATTTCATCCAATCTTGCTCGATTGTACCAATAATTGTATTTGCTTTCTAAGCTTCCTTTTCGGCTAGTTTTTAAGAAATTTATAACTCATCAAGCTCATGAGCAAGTAGCTCCTATTGTCCTAGAATACTCAAAGCATCCCATAATGAAATATTAATATTATGCTTTTTCATTAGCTCAACAATATTAAAAGAAGAAACAATATTTGAAAAATATTCTATAGATTAGCATAAGATTTAGAAAAAATGACTCTACTTCAATAGCTTTTTAAATATGAGGTATGAATAAGATTTTAGGATCGGGATGAAATTATTTTTTCTACTCTTTAGGAGCTGAATTGCTTGTTATTTTTGAAGGAGAAACAAAGTTGTTTATGTTAGGTCGTGGAGGTTGTTTTCATGTAAGAAAATGTGAAGAATGTACACTACGAGTACTATACACTTTCCACAATTATCTTGCTGGGGTTTGGTGTTGGGTTAGGCTCTAATTGGGGGTATGGGGGTGGCAACTGCCCGGTAGCGAGGGTTCAGGGTGCAGCCCCAAATTTTTTTGGCCTTAAAATGTGGTCGATATACACGAAACATGATTTTCACATATGGGCAGGATTTTTGACCCATAGGTTTATGGGATAGTTTTGGCCCATGGCTTTTATACCCACATTTTTCTAAAATTGCTTAAGTAGTTGTCTTCTTATATGGTGTTATGCATATTGTCGGTATAATGTAACACTACATATGTGTTTTCAATTCAGGTGTGAATTTTGTAGAGTTTGTTGAGCATAGCTCCAAACAGATCTAGGTATTATATTGAGAGAGAAATGGCTTGTAATAAAATATGAGCAAGTGATTCTGGTGGAAATATCGCAAATTGGGTGAACCATGTTAAATAATGTCTCTTTTTGTTGTGTTATTTAATTCTACACTTTTATTTGAGATCTGTAATATTTTTTGCATATTAGTTTCTACTATTGTGATTATGTGAGGGATTATTCTACATATTTTATCCCTTATTTCCTAACAATTTACTATCTTTTGACTTACTTGATTTATTAGTGACTATAGCTAAAACTGGTCTATCCTGTAGTTTTTATTTATATTGAGCCCTTTCTTGAGACCTAGTTGTAATTGCAACAAAATCCTCCTCTGCAAAATTAACTAAGTTCTGCTTCAAGTGATTTCGACTTTGAGGATGTTGCTGCCCACCCTCCATTTTAGGAATAAATAATGCTTCATATTGAGGTTGTGTAACAAGGCTTATATTTAAGAATGCATTTGGATAATTAGCATCCGAATGAGGATGATAACAAGGTAAAAACAACTATTTTGAAGCAATGTTGATTGAAACAAGAGCACTAGATTAACTAGGAGCTTTAGGATCAAATTTGCTTGGCTGATCAGGTTGTCTATAGTTCTTATTTATCTAAAATGGTTGCATATTATTTTGATTTTGCTGATATGGAGTTTGGTAAGGCCTGCTAGACTGGGTAACTTTATTTTCAATTGATGTTAGTTTGTTCCCCATTGTCTACAAGGATTTAAATATGTCATTTGTATGTGCTACAAAAATAGGTTCTATTATAGTAAAATGTTGTGGAACATGTGGCAAATTTTCTAAAAGAGGCATCAAGACCTTTGGGCTAATTTTTCAGCTTGAATAAGGTTGTTTTCAACCCTAATAGAAATATCATAAGTTTTTGGGAGTTTAGTTCCTCCCATAGACTGAATCATGGCTAAAATGTCACTATTTAAAGCTCTAAGATAGTATATAAATGCATGATCAGCTTGAGGCTTAACATTGGCTGGAATTCTTTCCCAAGTTCTAGCAAATTTGATGTTAAAACTAGCCATAAATTCATGAGGAGCTCTCTTAATTATAGATAGTTGTTATATGACAGTTAAGTGATTAGAATTATCTTGAAATTTCTTAAGCAATTGCTCCCATAATTCATCAAAAGTTGTTATGTTCCCTATCGATAAAGTTTTGTACCATTTCAAAGCTTATCCTTTAAATGATGCAACTAAGAGTCTCAAGGCTACATATTCATGAGTTATGTTATGGAATGCACAAAGGGATGTAATATCTTTAATGTTCTCAATATGGGTAATCTTATTTTCACCACTAAATGATGGAAAATCTTTCAATGCAGAGCATGTATATCATGATAGACTTGAATAACTAAAGGTTTTCCATTAATAAAGGTCACCAAATTTTTTAGGTAGTGGTGGTGGTTGATGCATGATTATTGGGATTTAAACAACAACATTAAGATGTGGTAAAGCAAGGGGAGGAGGGTTGCAAAAAACTAGGCCTATCATGAGGTAGGTTATTGCCAAGTCTTCTTCTTCTTGCAGAAATTTAAAGGTAATGAAGTAAAATCAGCATGATGTCCTCTTACCGATGAACTTATAGGGTAAAGAAAGGGGAGGAGGGTTACAAAAACTAGGACTATCATAAGGTAGGGTATTGCCAACTCTTCTTCTTCTTGCATAATTTAAAGGTAATGAAATAAAATCAGCAGGATGTCCTCTTACCGATGATCTTGTAGTCAAGTTAGGCATGGAACATGCTACAAAAATACTCTTAAATTAGCCTTACGGATTCACCAAATAACTTGTTTTGATTTTGAATGGATTCCTTCATTTTTGTTCTTCCAAAATTCATTATATTTCACTATAAATTTATTGTAAATTGCTATAATCTTGCAAATCTGATACGTTTCCTACCACACATGCCAAATATTGTTATCTATCGGAACCGCATCCTTTTGAGAGATGAAAATAGGGTTTTATTCTTTCGTTATCTGTCACTTCCATGGATACAGTTGAAACACCTTAGGTTTGTGGGTATACCTATTGTTGAGGTGAGTCTCTGGTATCAAGCCCTATTCCTTATTGATGTCTCCTAAACTAATTTTTTAAGGTTTCGAGGGTAAAAGATGACTATAACTAATTTGAAATGGGGTGATACACCAATTTTTTTAAGGGCTTTGGCTGAGTACACACACAATAAAATTGAGATAAAAATACGGATGCACAAACCAATGGTTTTTAGTAGAATATCAAGGCAAAACAGCTTATGTGGTGAGGGATAAATCATAACAATACAACAAGTTAAACATCCACACTAAGACTATGTAGAAAATACCACATTTACAACAAGGTAAGATGATTAATCGGGAAATAAAATTCACAAGAATTATTTAAAATATACACACCACTCGGAAATAATTGGAAAGGCAATAATCGGTTTTTATTCAAGGGCAAAACTCACAAAAATATACTTCATCACCCCTATGTCCAAAATCTCTCCCTTTTGCTTTGCCAATGCACACAATATATAGCAATAATATTCACTTGCCACTCCCTCCTAAAAATATACTAAAGTCTAAAAACTTGCATAGTAATTTTTTTTTCCAATGAATAAATAAGAGATAAGGCCAAAAATACACATGTTGTTACAATTAGGCAATAATAGCCTTTTAATTCAAAAATACATCCATAGTCAAAGTGTAGTTGAATCCTCTAAATCTGATGCAATAAATAAATATGGGTGAATATAATTGCTAATATTAGCCTTTTCCTTGATCTACAAGTTTTCTCCAAGGTGCATGCAAACACATGATTTTTATTTATCCTCAATTTTGTCTTCTAGTGAATGATTAAAATAATCATCTCTTTGTCTTCTTGCATGGTCTTGATGTGACATTTGTGTATGAGCTATTTTTTTCATGTTCTGGTAGTGCCATGTATGCTTATCGAAAAATAAAATATTCCCTCCTTTGGAAAAAGGTGATCATGACAAAAAGGGGTCATATGATTTATCATGTGCTAACATTGATTTTGATCCTCTTACCTCGACCCCTTTCACAATCACATATACTTTGTTTGAACAATAATAGGGCTTCTTTAATTATTGGAACCTTTTGATAACATAAGGTCTTGGGCCCCCTTGCTTTGATGATTACACATAGTTCAACCATGGTCAATGGCACATATAATAATTAACATCAATTATCGGTTCCACTTTTATGATTACATGACCTAGAAGGTTGCAAACCTAAGTGTGAGGTGAAAGAAATAATCATTGTTTAAATATAATTTGGTGTCGTTCCATGAGGGCTTGACCCATGAGCATATTTTTGTGATCCTTAACTCGGGTGGAGTTAGGGTTTTGTTGTTCACATGACACATTTTTACTTTAACTAAGGGGTGAATTAGTTGACTCACGGTTTGAGTTAAGCCACAAAATATTTGAAAACTCAATCATTCTTTTCATTTCTATGAGCTCATTTTGAGTTAGATGAATACTTGGAGAAATTTTTGGCAGTAATTTTTTCAAACCCTCGAGTTCATTTATAGATTTTCATGGAGCTTTTATGTATGTATGCTTGTATATTTTGTTGTCTTCTAGTGTGCTTGTTATTTCTATCCATGAACATGATTTGTTTTAATTTTTGAGGACTTAGTTAAAGATTTAAGGGTTGTCTTCTCGATTAAAAGGTAACCCTTCTTGTTTAGTGAACTCTACATATTGTTCTATCATGAAATTTTTGAGCTTCTTTTGACTGGGTTTTGCATGATATTAAAACCCTTCTATTTTCTTGGCTTGTTCTATGTACAAACATCACTTTCAATCTCTATATTTGATTCTCGGTGCTTGTTATATTTCTCCGTGTTTGACTCCTCTCGAGGGTTTGAATGGGAATCAACTAAAAAATTGTAATTTTTTCTCTATCCTTTTAATTCTTTAAAAAATATATCAAAATCCTTGTCGACCATGAAATATGAAGCATTTTTCGTGATATATACTCACATATTATGGATATGTGGCTCAAAATAATGAATATTTTCTTTGCGTTTAATGGGTACTTGTGGAAGTTTTGGTTTTCTTTACTTGTGATTTATTCCACACATACCTAAAACTGGATTTTCCTTGTTTTGATGATTTCATAACTATTGTGCTTTTCTGAGCTCTTCTCATAAGGGTTCTAATTGAGTTCACCTTTTGATAGCACCATTTAAAATTCCCCGACCGCCATGGTTATAGCTCAAATCTTGTATAAAGTGACTCAGTATTTCCTTTATGGCTTCATGTACCTTTGATTCTTCATCACTTGACTGAAAATGGAGTTTAAATATTTAAGTTTCTTTGTTTCTAATTCTCGTATGTTGGGTATGTATTTCACCGATAAAAAACCTAGTTTTTCACTTGACGAGCTTCACCTAGGAGCTTCGTATTTTTATCATTCTCTAAAACCATTTTTAGTTGTGATATGCATTTTCCCTTTGATTTTCTTAATATTATCCATGACCTACATGGAGATGAGTTGAGTTTCCATGTCTTACTCTTTATGAAAGAACTCTTTCTCCCATCTTGTAAATCTAGGTTGTTATTCCATCGGTACTTTTAGCATGTACTTTTCTTTCGGACTAATTTTCACATAATTAATTTCTATAGATGAATAATTTGTTCGGTTCAAGGTGCATATTTCATTTGATTATGATAATGGTTATCTTCTAGGTATATCTCAGATATTATAAAGCCTTTCTAATTGACTAAATGTGGATTTATCTTTGTTTTTCATGACAGAGTCACCATGGAAAACTCGTATGAAAACTTTGTGTCAATTTTCCTCCTTGAGAACATATTTAAAACTATTTGATAGTCCATATTTGGAGTTGTGTTGTTATAATCATTACTTGATATTATGATTGGAAAAATAAATTAATTTCTCAACCGGAAGATTCATGAGACTTCAACTATGATTGTAGTTTTTCCTTTCAATCTACCGTTTTCCATTGGTTACTTATCGCTCTGTGAGGACTCATCCCGACTCTATTTTCATGGAAAGCATGTTTAATATTATGTAGAAACCATCAAAAAATTCTCAAATGTTACAATTTTATGTAATGACATTTTTCTTTACTTATGCATTTTAAAGATGATCTTTTTTGAGTGAATATTAATTACAAATTCATTGTCCCTAAGATTTATGCGAGACTAAAATATGATCATTATCTCCTTATTGAGCTTGAGTTTTAAATAAACATTGAGTTCTACATATACATTGTTCTCGTATTGTTCAATCATACAACTTCATATTCTCGAGAACCCTTGTTTCTTCTTTATAAAAATATGTAATGGAAATTATGAATAATTGTGTACTTGTCAATCTAAAACTCAAATACTAGTTACATTGTTGTTATATCTTAGTAGCCTCTTGTATGAGCTTTATTTGGTGATCAGTAACTAATATTTGCAACCCGATCTTCCAATTTCTAAAAGAGTGTGATGATTTGAAATGTATCCTACCGAAAGTGTTATCTCGTAGCTTCTCTTATGTTTGTTGTCACAACTCCTATGCTTAATTCTTCTTTAAATTGAAGGTATATTCATACATACAACTTGTAATCTTATTTGATGAACTGATATGATCTTGAGAAATTGCATCTTTAAATGGACCTTGCATTACTTCGAAATTATATTATTTTTTTCTGCAATGTCATTCGAAGATATTTCATCTCATGTACTGCACACTTTCACAAAATAGTTAGAAAATAACGGATTAAATCCTATCTTGTATCCATGCAATGATTCCCTTTCTTGTTTTTATTATGAGAATAGTACAATGAGATGTGATTGATGACATGTATTTAAAATTCTTGTAACTTATCTCCACTTTTATAGAATATTCATTTGAGTGAAATTGTAATAACAATAATTAAGAGTAAACCAAAGCTCTAACAACATCCTGTATTTTGTTTTGCAAGTTTCTAAAGATGGAAGAATATGGAGTAGCTGAAGATGAAGATGAAGATTCTCGAAGATGAAGATAGGAAGAGAACCATCAACCCAATCGACAATGATGGTTTTTCTATTTTTTTCTTTTGAATAGAACTTTATGTATGTGGATATTTTATTTAGTTCATCTAAGTTACATGTCCAATGGCTTATGTGGGAAACACTCAATTTCTTCATGAATAAATGACATTAATTTCTATAATTGAATTTTCCATTTCTTTACGTAACATAAAAATATATTCTTCGTATTCAAACTATAACTCTATTTGTTATTATTAGATGATAGATTGCGCATCTACTGTCATTCCTTCCTTCATTAAGGCTATGTATTAGTCCTTCGATGCTTTTGTATTTCTTTTACGAAGATGAATGTGAATGAAAATCAAGTTATCCATATTTCACCCCGTCAAAATATTGGATCAACCATGACCCTACATAGAAAGAACTAGAGAAACCACATTCAAACCTTGCAAACAGGTTATAGAGGGACTCTACAATGGAGTGGTAGAGCCTGTGAAAGATTAAACGACCCTATGCAAGAAGAAAGAGAAGAAATAGCTCTGTCAAGTGAATCCATGCCTTAAATTCATCAAACAGATTACAAGCAGGCTCAGAAATGGAGTAAAGCGAGGTCGTGGGAAAAGGAGATAGTGTCAAAAAAGCTAAAATAGCTTAGAAAAAGCTCAAAATAGAAGGGAGAAGGAAGGGATAAGGTTTTAAGTCTTCCAGCTCCGAAACAGCTTAGAAAAAGATCAAAATAGAATAATTATGGAGGAGACAATGGAGGGAGCCAAGTGTCTTAATGACGCACCTCCAAAGATTAAATCTAAAGGGGTAGACCCAAATGAGTGCCAAGCTTCCATGCATCTAGAGCCCCAAAAAGTTACAATGGCCATTGAAAAATCTTCGATTTAGCGGACACACCCAAGTGTCTGAATGAGACATCTTAAAAGTTGAATCCAAAAAAAGAGGCTCAAATAAGCGCTAGGGCTCCACATGTCCTTGGCCCAAAATGGAGGCAGAGTCAAAGCTAAAAGTCAAGAGGTGGAAAAATCGGGCCTTAAAAATGCTAAATATAGAAGTGTTAGTAGAAGTTGCCACGCATCGCCTCGCATCTCTAAAAGTTAGTCCAAAAGTGGAGACCCAAATGAGCACAAGCTCGCCATGTAGTCCAAGGTCCAAAAGGTAAAAGGGGCCTTTTTAAATTCTAAGAGCCATGGGAGGTATCCACATGTTAACCCGATGCTCCTTAAGAGGAAAAATGGTAAGTGGGTTGCTAAGTAAGTGCAAAACCTCCACGTGTCCCATTTCAAAAAGGAATAAATGTCTGGTTAAATATTCAAAGCACTAAGATAGACCAGCCGAGTGTCGGGATGACGCTAATTCAAGAGCAAGATCAAGGGAGGGTTTTAGACAAGCGCCAGGCCACCACGTGTCCCCAGTCAGATATATGACTCCACCGAGAAAAGGACATTTCCAAAAACATAAGGAAATCAAGCAAGTCACGAAGAAGCCACATGTTGACCCGATGCTCTTTAAAAAAAAATACAAAGGCTGTCCTCGAGACATGCACCAACCCTCCACATGTCCAGCTTTCAAAAGGGGGCTTGTTTTTGAACTATTTTCCCCACTATTTTGTATGAACCCGATCAAAATTTCAAATGGGCATATCTTTTGACTCGGGGCTCCAAACCTAGAAAATCTGACACCATTGGAAATATCTTAGCCTCGTCTACACCATGGAGATATAAAACTTTAAGTTTGGAGAGGTTAGGTGGGAGAAAAACGCATAAAATATTCTTCAGGTTGTTAAAAAAGGATCTATTTTTCCTCAACAACCAGATTAGATTTGATCTGATCCGTCATTTCCTCCTCCTTCGAGGAAGTGAAAAATAAACTTGATGCAGTCAAGTCAGATTTGGGGTGGTTTTCACAGGAAGGAATTGATGATAGTGGTTGAATTTTAAACTGGTTTTTCCCACCTCTCGGTGTTTCTTCCCTCCGTTTTTAATCTATAAAAACATGGTTGAGACTCATTATCAAGGGTTGGACATATTTATGTTTTGTAGGCTCACATTTTCCTCTAGAAAAAAATTTGTTGAGTTCCAAACATTCCATTAGATTCCAAAACTTTTTCTACGTTTTGTTATTTTGTAAATGTATTATATCAAATCTGCAGAGCAATAATACATGTTTGTGGCTTATTTTTGACCCTTTCTTGTCTTCATTTCTCTCATGTATTCTCTCATTGCAAAATTGGTTATTTTTGCTTGATTATTGTATGCATTTTTTGTTTTTGCCTATTAGCAACACAAATGTTCATCATTCCTTTGTTGTATCACTTGGTTAGCTTAGTTTCAATTTCTTGCATTCCTTTCATCCTTGTCTCCTTGACAATATTACATTAGGTTTAATAATCAATCCTTTGCAAATTTAAAGTATAAATCTAGACAAAGGAATATGAACAAAACTTAATATGGAGATTTTTCTCATTTGCAAAGTCCCACAGTTTTGGGGAAAACTCAATGTTATGTGGATCACACTAAATGACAAGTTTGAAACACCAAATATTAGAGGTCATTTGGGGGTGCTGTGATTTTGCACTAACATTTTGGCATGCTTAGTGGGACAAACAAGTCTCCATCTTTATTATAGTAATATTGATGTGCACTTGTTGTGATTCTAGCTTTTAAGAAGTTTTAAGAACTACACATCTGATTACTCCAAAAGGGATAGAATCCACTGGTTTCAGCAGTCCAAGCTTTCCAAGTTCATGAGAAGAATAAAAACAAGGTCAAGAACCAGAGAAGAGGGACAATTTTTCCACTTGCACTTGTCTCCAGATAGAAGGAGAAGGGGGAGAAGAGCCTAGAGATCTCCATCTCCACCAAACATATCCTTATCAACAACTCCTCCTAGTAGGCCGTTATTTCAATCAAGAAGGGTGCTCAAGACTGATCAAGATGGCATAGCCAAATCCTTATGTCAATTTCACTGGCAGCAACCCACTCACTCTAAATGCACAAAATCCAGTCCCGGTGGTAGCATTAAAGAGCATCCCATATTTCACTAGAGAAAACCAGACTTCTCCTGGTGACCACATTCAAGACATTACAAATGTCTGTATAATCCATGAGATCACTGAGATGGACATTACAGTCAAGTTGCTAGCCTCTTCACTCAAGGGTAAATCTTCACAATGGTTTAGGAGCCTAGAAGTAGGCTCTATTCAAACTTGGGACCATTTGTGTAGAGCTCTTCACGACCAGTTTGGAGAAAAGGGAGATAACCTATCCTTGTTGGAGCAACTGAAAACAATCAAGAGAGCTCCGAACGAGTAGTTGATGGATTTCAACCTCATATTTCAAAGGACATGGGACAGATTCCAGTGGAAGTGAAACGCACAAAAGAAGGTGCCTTCTTATACTTTCTTAGAGCTTTAAATTTTGATATTTCTTTAATAATTCAATCAATGGGAGGAACCACTCTACCTGTAGCCTAAAACCTCTCTATAAGAGCTGAAAATTGTTTAATTCAGGCTAGAAAGATTGCTCCTAGGACCTCCATGCCTCTATACCCTGAATTAGGAAACCCAAGTAGTAGCCAAACACCCACATTAGCTCCTATACCTACTCCTAGGAATCAAAGTTTGGCCAAGGCTACACCTCATCCTCGACACCTCAAAAGAACTTCAAGAGGTCATGAAACATATTTAGAACCTAGGGAATGAGTTAGTAACTATCAATAGGAAACAGACTAAGAGTTCTAGGCCATATCAGCCTTAGCCTCAATACCAATCTAGACCCGCATATTAGCAAAATAGACCACCAGCTCAGACTATAAATCAAAGTCAAAAATAAGGACAACCTTAAGTGGTAGAATTTTCAAGTCACATGATCCAAATACAGCTTCAACATCACGGGCCTTGGTTCCAACAAAAAACAACTTGACACAAGAATATGATTGGCATTTCCCATGCAATCAACCACATAATCAATCAATGTGCTTTAATGGTGCACTAAATCAGGCCTTGATGGTGTAAACTAGTGGTGTGTCACAAGAGTCTAGTCAAGAAGAAGATCAGCAGCAAGGAGCTCAAAGAGACATTTCCAAGTGAAACTATGCTTCTCAATTGGCAAGCTAAATACTTCTATGGAATGAATCAGTTCCCTTCTCAAAGTGTAGCTGCCAATACTCGGTCCAAAAGGAGAAATATTGGAAAAGGATGATGACCAAACTCAGGTAACATTCAACCTTCCATTACTCCACAAGTTTTTGGTACTCGAAATGAAACTTCTAACATGTAGAGCCATTCCAAACGACCTTCCAAATTCACTCAAGCACTTTGGTTGTAACAACCCATGTGCAAGAGAAAAATGTTCCAAGAAAGGGGCAGCAGAAGGATAGCTCATTTAATATCATTGATAAAATGAAGAAGAAAAGTGTGAATATTTCACTATGGGAGTCACTAGCCATTCTAGGATAGAGGGATCTATTGCAGACTGCTATGGCCAATTGATCAAGCTCAAATCAATCCCCTAACCAGCAAGAGAAAGTGCTTACCAATGCAACTCAACCTGAGGGAAAACATGGAGAACAACAAGGTAAGAACTTGAGGCCTCCTCCATTATATGTTTCATTAATAATTGGGGAAAAACTTGTGCATAATTACACGATTGATTCGGGGGCAAGTAGTTTTGTAATGCCCAAACGAATAGTTGATCAATTGGGTCTCCAGTATGAAGTCATCTCTAGAGGGGTAGTATAATTGGATGGGATAACAGTGACAACTATTGGAGTCATCAAGGATTTGATCCTCACCTTGCATTCCTGCCCCAATGTGACTGTATTGGAGAACATATCAATCATAGACTTCCCACAACATTTTGCATTGTGTTTGTACAGGGACTTCACTTCCAAAATTGGAGGATTTTTGTTTGTTGACTGGTCACATATGCCTTTAGAAAAATATATGGAGTTAAGGCCACAATCAAATATGATTCCATAGTAGATTACCACGTTGAGTCTTATGTGCCTAGCCCAATCAATGTAAATTGTTCATCTTTTGATTAGGAGGACCACCTAAACACTTGTGAAGCAAATACCAAGGAGGGTGTATCCCAAACTTGAATCTCGGCGAACGGGAAAACAAAAGACATGCTTTTCCCCTATAAGGAGATGGAAGAATCTGAGCTAGGAGTCTACTGTCTACATGAGGAGAATCATCCTCTTCTTGACATCATTAAGCTAGAACACAAAGATGAAAATGAAGTATGGAAATTGTTCTTTTATGGCTCGAGAAGTAGGCAAGGAGCTAGAGGAGGAGCTATGATTGTGTCACCCCAAGGTATGAAATACTACTCATCTTTCCGTTTCCAATTTTTCTATTCAAACAATACAACAAAGTATGAGGCTTTGGTTCATGGATTCTATTGGGAAAGAAAATGAGGAATACAAAACTTGCAAGTTTTTGGTGACAGTGAAATTGTTGCTAATTAAGTAAGAGGACACAATGTTGTAAAGAAATACCAGCTCAATAGCTACAAAAATAGGGTATGGGATCTCATTGAGGATTTCGAAGCCTTCAACATTGTGTCCATACCCAAGAAGGAGAATGAAGTTGTTGATAGGCTTGTAGCAGTTGGAGAAAAATTTAATGTGGTTTATAACATCAAGAGGGACAAAGGACAACCACATATCCATGTGATTGTGAGGCCAGAAGTGCCAGATAAGAACACATGCTTGGTAGGTGTTAGAGAATGATCAACAAATCATCAATCTATTGCAAGAGGAAGCTGAATTCTCATCTAGGAATCAAGACAAATTAGAGCAGAAATATGGATATCAAGTAGTACAATTGCGTACAAACAAGCTTCCCAAATGTTTGGTGACATTGGAATCTATCTTCAATCCTAATGATCAGTTTAAAGAGAAGGGTAATATAGAGATCAAAGGAGAAAATTTAGAGTCAATTCTAGTTGGAGAAAGAAAAACACTTCAAATTGGAAAAGTGGCCACCGAGAAAGAAAGGTATGAATTCATAGAACTTTTCCAAGAGTTTCCATATGTATTTTCTAGAAGCTATGAAGACCTAAGAGGGTTTAATCCGAAGCAAGTACGACACACAATTGAACTAGATCCGGTGCTAAGCCCATCACCAAAATCAAAGACTAGTCAATCCACACAACCTCGGATGAAGAAAGAGCTAAACAAACACTCAAGATCAGTTGTAAACTTGGTCTCGGTCGGGAAGAATAATGGAGATATTATATTGTGTGTAGACTTTCGAGAATTGAATAGAGCATAACTTAAGGACCACAACCCACTCCCCTCAATGGAGCAGATTTTGCAAGTGGTGTCTCAGGTTAGAGAGATTCTCTCTCCTAGATGGCTACTCAAGATATAACAAGATAATGGTGAAAGAAGAGGATCAGTTCAAAACAACTTTCACCACAAAATGGGGCACCTATGCATACAAAAAAATGTCGTTTGGATTGTCTAATGCTAGAGCCACTTTCCAAAGGGAAATATATATGGCATTCAAGGGTTGATCAACAAAATAGTATTGATATATCTTGATGACATCATTGTGTTCTCCAAAAATGTAGTGGATCACCTTTTTCATTTAAGACAAGTATTTAAAATATGTAGGAGATTCAGGGTATCATTGAACCCTAAAAAATGCATATTCTTGGCCCACGAGGGTAGGCTTCTAGGCCATATTGTGTCAAAGGAGGGTTTGGTAATTAACCTAGAGAGGGTTAAAGAAATAATATCATTACGATTACCAAGCCAAAAGAAATCTCTTCTTCTTAGGAAAGATTAATTTTGTCTCGTAAGTTTGTACCAGACTTTTCCTCCCTTGTCAATCCAATAAAGTTGATGTTGAAGAATAATTTGGCATTTAGGTGGATAGCTGAAGGAAGAGAAATCTTTGAGGACATCAATGAAGCAATATCACAAGCCACAACTCTCGTCAATCCAGACTTCTCTAAGGAATTCATACTATATTCCTTTAGTGGAAGTGACACAATTTTGCAATCTTAGTACATCAAAACAAAGAGGTATAGAGCAGCCAATTACCTTCTTCAACAAAGGTCTTGAAGATTATGAATTGATATTCTCCTTCATCGAAAATCATGTTCTTGTAATTATTAGAGGGATAAAGAAGTTTAGACATCTAGTTTCAAACAATAAGATCCAACTGTTACTCTCCCATGTGAGAGTCAAAGACTTCCTTCTGAACAAGGATATAAATGAAAAACATGTAGGATGGATCACTCATGTCATGGAGTATGAAATTGAGATCAAGGTTACTAATCTTGTCCATGGTAAGGGATTCTGTGAACAACTAGCCTTATGTCAACAAGGTGAAACAAGTGGTGAAAAGGAAGTTGTTTTTGTCCTGCAAAATTTTCAAGAGGGAGAAAATGATGATGTGTCCACCCCTTGTTCGACTCATAACATTATGCACTTCCTACAAATAGGCCTATGCCCTCTAGAAATGAGTAAAACAAAAAGGAGACACTTTAGACTACAAGTCATCCCATACGTGCTTATTAATGGTGTCTTGTTCAAAAGGGACATCAATGGCATTCTTTTAGGATGCATTAGGATAGATCAGATTGCGAGATTGTTACAAGAGTTACATGTTGGAACAGTGGATGCCATTTTTATCCATGGGTGAAAACAATCAAGATCACGAGGAACTTTTTTTTGGCCCAAGGTGTTTAGTTACTCGCTATGTATGGATCAAAAAGTGCAAGAACTATGTGTTTTTGAGAGGTAAAGAAAGGCTAGCAAGAAGACTTCCATTTCACCAAATTTTAGTTGACCAACCATTCATGCAATGGGGATTGGAATAAATGGGATCATCAATCCTAATTCAAGCCAAGGCCACAAATGGATTCTGATAGTGACATACTATTTCACTAAGTGGACCGAGGCAGAGGCACTCAAAGAAGCTAATGAGTCTAGTATACTAGATTTCTATGAAGGGATAGTGACCAGATTTGAAGTGTCGACCACCATTATATCAAAAATGCATTAGCATTCATAGGTTCCAAAATCAAAGAATGGGATGTTAGGAATGATATTTACTTGAGCACTTCATCAAACTATTATCCTCAAGATAATGGCCAAGCCGAGTCCACAAACAAGAACCTATTAAGGATTGTCAGAAGAAATCTTGATGAAAATAAGAGAACTTGGCACAAAAACTTAAATCAGCCTTATGGGATGATAAGACAATACCCAAGAGGTCTACAAGAAGCTTTGTATTCAAACTTATCTCTGGGAAAGAGGAAGTGTTGCCTATATCACTTGAGTTGCGAGCATTGGAACTCATGAAGTAAATGGACATGTCGAGTTTGAGACAATGGAGGCCAAGTACGTAGAACCGATGTAATTGAAAACCAGAGAGCATGCACTTAGAACAATGGAGAAGTATTATGTCTTGATCAAGAGATGATTTGAAAAGAAAGAAAAACCAAGGAATTTTCAAGAAGGAGACCTAGTTTTTAAATGGGATACAGATCGGGAAAAACAAGGAAGGCATTCCAAGTTTGATTCCATTTAGAGTGGCTCCTACATGGTCACAAGATGTAAAAGTAGCAATGCTTTCTAATTGTATGCATTGGATGGTGAAGAGCCATATATTCAAGTTAATGAAATCTATGTTAAACATTACTATTAGAAAGAAAAGTTCTCACCTTGTACATACTAGTTTAATTTCTCATTCCTCTAAGTGCTTGTGCACATTGCCTTGTTGTAGTTTAGGTTGCTTTTTTCCTAAGTGATTTACACACTCTACATGTTCTACTTGGAGCATGTATGATTTAAAATTTTGTACATATCTCGTGATGATGTTTTGTTTCTCTTACATAGTCCATTCAGGGATAGATGAAAGCCATGCAGTTAAAGCAATTTTTAACTCTCGAAACCATCGTTTTAGGATTTCTTACGAAAATTGACAGGTAAATGGTCAACTCGGTGATCGGAGGCAAGATCAGTATCAAAAATTCATTCTCAACTCCATGCCCAATGGATACGACAAGGCAACTGGTCTTTTCATCTAGCGAGAAGATACCCTTGCGAGTTACCTAATTGTTATCCATATTTCACCCCCAAGAAAATCATTAGATCAACCACGACCCCACATAGAAAGAACTAGATACACCACATTGAAACCTTGTAAATAGGTTGCGGAGGGACTCTGATGGAGTGGTGAAGCCTATGAAATATTAAATTACCTTATGCAAGAAGAAAGAGAAGAAATGGCTATGTCGAGAAAATCCATGCCTTAAATTCATCAAACAGTTACAGGTGGGCTCGAGAAATTAAGTAGCGAGGGTCGGGGGAAATGAGACATCAAAAAGAAGCTAGAACCTCAAAATATATGGAATGGTGAAGGTTTAAATTCTTTAGGCTCCGAAATGTTCGAGCGAGCTAAAAATTGACTAAGTCTGGAGGAGACAGTGGAGGGATCCAACTGTCTTAATGGTGCACCTCCAAAGATTAAATCCAAAGGGGAAAACCTAAATGAGAGCTAATATTACACATGTTTAGAGCCCTAAAAGGTTACACCGGCTGTTGAAAAGTATTTGACTTAGCGGACACTCTGCGATGTGTCCAAACGACGCATTTTCAAAGTTAAATCCAAAAAGAGAGGCTCGAATAAGTGTCAGGGCTCCACGTGTCCCAAACCAAAAATGGAGGTAGAGTCAAACCTAAAATTCAAAAGGTGGACAAATTGGGCCTCAAAAAAGGCTAAGTATAGAAGTGTTAGTGGAAGACACCATGCGTTAACTTGGCGCATCTCAAATAGTTAGTCCAATGGCAGAGACCCAAATGAGCACAAGCTCACCACGTAGTCCAAGGTTTGAAAATGTAAGAGGGGCAATTTAAAAGTATAAGATCCTCTGGAGGTTTCCACATGTTAACTCGATGATCCTTCGAGAGGCCAAATCCATAGTGGGTTTCTAAGTAAGCCTGAGAACCTCGATGCGTCCCACTTTAAAAAGGGACAGGTCGGAGTTGGATATTCAAACCACCGAGACAAACAAGAAGAGGGTGCCCAGTGTTAGCAAGGTGCTAAATCAAGATCGGGATCAAGGGAGGGTTTTCACATAAGCACCAGTGCAGTGGTGTGTCTCGAGTTAGATCTATGACTCCTCCCAAAGAAAGGACTTTGCCAAAAACATAAGGAAATCAAACTAGTCAAGAAGAAGCCTCCTTTCAACTTGAAACTCTTTCAAAAAAATTTATAGAGGATTCCCTCAAACATACGCCATCCTCCAAGTGTCCAGTTTAAAAAATGGGGCCGTTTTCGAACTAGTTTTCCTACTATTTTGTACGGACCCAATCCAAATTTCAAATGGGCATATCTTTCACTCGATTCTCAAAATCGAGCGAATCTTACTTCATTGGAAATATCTTGGCCTCATCTACACCATGGAGATATAAAAATTTAATTCTAGAGAGGTTAGGTGGGAGAAAAATGGATAAAATAGTCTTTGAGCATTTTATGCAAGATCTATTTTGCTTCAACAACTAGATAGGATTCGATCCGATTCGTCATTTCCCTGATCCTTCAAGGCACCAAACAAGAAAATTGATTCACCAAGACAGCTTTAGGGGTGGATTTAGCAAGAGGCATTTATGATAGCTATTGAACTTTGAATTTTTTTTTCCCACCTCTCTCTCTTGGTTCCCTCTATGTTGAATCTATAAAAACATCTCCAGGACTCATTGTAAAGAGTTTAACATCTTTTTGTTTTATGGGCTCCCATTTTCCTCTAGAAAATGAATTCATGGAGTTCTAGACCTTCCATTAGATTGCAAAACATTTTTTTCCTTTTGGCTATTTTGTAAATGTATTGTATCAAATCTGTAGAGCAATAATACATGTTTGTGGCTAATTTTCGATCCTTTGTTGTCTTAATTTATCTCATCTGGTCTTTCATTGCAAAATTGGTTATCTATGCTTGATTATTGTATACATTTTTGGTTTGTGCCTATTATCAAAACAAATGTTCATCATTCCTTCGGTGGATCACTTGGTTAGATTATTGTTAATTTCTTGTGTTCCTTTCATCCTTGTCTCCTTGGCAATATTAGATTAGGTTTAAGAATCAATCCTTTGCAAATTTCACATATGCATCTAGAAAAAGGAATAGGAAACAACCTTCATCCGGAGAGTTTTCCCATTTTCAAAGTCCCACAATTTTGGGAAAACTCAATGTTATGTGGATCACACCAAATGATAAGTTTGAAACACTACATCCGAGAGATCATTTGGGGGTGCTGTGATTTTGCACTAACAATAATACATGTGAGGTGTTTCATTACCCAACAACACACATGGCTTCATATTGCATTTCTTTTCAATCTGTTGCAACTTAAAACATTAAGGAACCTTCCTTGTTTCCCTTAGCTAGGTCCATCACAACAATCCTTTCCATATGAATTGAAGTTTCAATTTTCCCATTTTTTCTTGAGTGGAAAATTTTTCAACAATTTTATCATATGATGAGATCAGAATAGAAATGGAAAAAGTGAGAGATGAGAGCAAGAATTGGCCAAAGTAGAGTCCAGAGAATAGCTAAGATAAAGGCAACCTACACCAAGCTTGTTTAATTTCCTTGTGACATAAAAATTCTAGTCTAGGATAGGAATTTAAGGGTAACACAAAAGAGTCTCAAATACTCCTTCGGGTATTTTTAATATCCATGAGAACATATGCATGTATATTTCATCAAGTTCTTAAGATAACAATAGAAATTTGTATCTTTTAGTGTGTAGTACCTTGTATGCTTATATAGCATTAGAATACCTTATATCACATTTCATTTTCTTAATTATTATGTAGGATTCACTTGAGATAGAATTTTGTTTTGTAATGGATTTTTCTACTTGAGGTATCATACTTTAGTGAAGTAAGAATTTTCCTTAGTGTAGAAGTGGATTAATAGATTATTAATTCACTTTTAAGTGTGTGTGTGTGTGTGCGCACACCCATTAAACCTTATTAGATATTGAAATTATGTATCCTTATCATCCCATGATAAATCTTCTTATGAATCTTACATCTTTTTTGGTTGTAATTTCCTTTGTTAATCGATCATATAGATTGTAATCCTTTGATTGCATACTATATCTAATAAATATATATATTTCTCCTCTATCATCCCATTTTTTCTTCTTTTCTTTGTTATGTGTGCATATGCCATACAAACAAATAATATTAAGTGTTATACAATTATATTATTAATTCCCATGCCTCTTTATGAATCACGTCAATAACACTTTTTAGGAAATCTATTAAACACAAACAATTATTATCATAAATTTTCCCCAATATTTGTTTAATAATCCTTTTCGCTTTATCATTCTTCTTTTTGTTTATAGAATTGTTCCTTTTTAATCTCTACTACACCATTTTTATGAAGTTTGTACCTTGTTCTAAAATATTTGTTGATCCATTTATCCTTTCAATAATATAGAAACTCCATTGACACCTTTTTTCCCCCTTTATCTATTCTCAAAACTTATATAGTGACAATTATGTTTTGCAAATATGGCCTTGAATTACATGAAGATGTAAAATCCCTCATTTATTTTCTTTAAGGAGTAAACTCATATCATTCTACTAAATTAATATTAGGGAAAATTTTAGTGTTATATCTTAACTAATACATGAACACTATGGTTTTCACAATTTGGACTTAGAAATTTTTGACAAGTCATCTCGCTTTCTTTTTCCCTTAAGTTTATGTGTATAAGTTAATTTTTGTTGGTTCATCTAGTGTTTACACCAATAACTCGATCAAGTTTATATTCAAATTACCATTACTTGAAAAAAAAATATCGACAATCACCTTCATATATATATATATATATATATATATATATATATACTAATTATTATTCTGATATTAAACATCAAATTCCAATTCAAATTCCGTTACACATGGGGATTGATTAGCGAGTGCATTCACTTCCCTATAAGATCATATTGTAACTAGCGGTAGCATATCACTATCGTAAGACAACATATTAGTATTTCAATTGTTTCATTGATCACATCATAAGATAAAAACTGATAGCATATGTTATGGGTAAACAACATGCTACCAACTAACAACATATACTACCACGAAAAACATAAGCTACTATTTGATATCATATGCTATTGGTGACATTTTTACCAACCAACAACATTGTAAAATAATCATTATTCATGCATAACATGTTTTTCTCCGATTCCCCAAGATTTTGAAATTCATTTTCACACATTCACCAAGTAATATTTATAGGTTTTTATGGGGGAATTAAATTTTCCCTTAATAATGTAAAAATGTTATAAAATTTTCATTCCTAGATATAGTGGGGGTTATCATGGGACAACATATATTTGTATGAATCATCTAAAGTGGAGTATTATTTGTACCGACATATACCTAAGGGGAAAGAATGTAGGTTATTGTTATGTAATATGTTCCCTCACACACTTTAATGAGTACTTTAATTAAAGTAAATCCTAAAGTTGAATCTATTTTTGTAAAAATATGTAGCGAGTTGAAGCTAAAATGAACACATCTAAGATGTCACTAATTATTTTGATCTAATAAAAGTTTTCAAAGTGCTACAAACACTTCCTTTAACAATTTAAAAGAAAAATATTAAATTCATCTAATTTTGATAGTTATCATTTGCATGTTATTTTTATTCCTATCAACTATTATTCATTCTCCATCCTAAACTTTAATCATAAACGCCTAATGGACTAATTCATAATACTAATGAGGATATACCAGAGACAATTGACATTTGAAAATTTTTTTATCAGTTTTCCTTGTACAAATGGAGATACATCCTTGATCTAGAGGTCATTACAGGTGAACATATGTTCCCAAAATTTCCCAAGATATTAATTCCTTATGGAAGATATTGAATAATATTTCTATCACTTTTGAACGGGTTAAAATGGATATCGTATGCACAGTGATACAACCCGTGCACAATTAGTAGATAGATTATGTGTAGGTACTCTGGTGAGCATAGTTAAAATGCAATTGACCTATAAGAAGTCAACAAGCGGTGATGTGCAAGTAGAGTAGTGTAAAAATAGTGTTGTATTTTTATACTCTAGCCGTAACGCCACAAATTTTCACACGAAACCCAAAACCAAACAAATGTTATAATAGGAAAATTATGGAATAATTTTTTTGTTAAAGGAAATGAAAGCGATGGTAAGGTTAACCTTTGGTTTCAAACGATTGTCATAAAATTACTTAAATAATATTATTAAATAAAAGAATGGATTTAATCTATGGTTAGGTTTAAAATATTTCATTCAATTAATCCTAAATTAATTTAATACAGAGATTTCTAAGGTCATGCAATAATTTAATAATTAAAGTCCAAGTCTAAAATAACCCTTTCATTTACACAAGGCTATTAATTTAATTTTCCAAATAAAAAGGGTCTAAACTATTAAGGAAGAGGGTTTAATTAATTTCCCTAGGTCATGGCCTAATTAATTTTGAAGTAACAAAGGAAATAATTCAAAAGGAAAAGATAAATTTTAAATTACTTTCAACCCACACAAGTGGCCCCATTCAAAACAAGACCCATGTGATCAAATGATATTTCTCACCAACCCCACTAAATTTTATAGAGACAATTTGGGCCATTAGATGAAGGGATTTAAAATAAATCCTAAAAATTTCCAGGGAAGGATTTTATTCATTTCTTTTGCTCATTTCATTCATTTTGGTTTTGTAAGTTAAGGGAGATAGAAGAGGAGGAATCCATGGGAGAGGGGGAGAAAGCTTGGGGACATATACTCACACCCCATTTCATTTTGTTTTATATTTCCAAGTTAATGTATTCTACTTTATTCAAGGGTTTGTAAATTTCCATTATTGTTGTAAGCTTGATTTAACAAAAATACCCATTTGCGTATTTTTCATATACCCAAAAGATCTATATTATTATATGTATATTTAAAAGAAGATACTCTTTTTATTTTGATAAAACACTCATCTTGAGTATATATACATGAATATATATCTCCTTATATTTGCAAATGAAAATATATACAAATTTTATACTAGTAGTAACCTGAAAAATTTATTTATTTAAAGAATATATATATATTGTGTATATAACTCAAGTTTTGTTAAGCCGCATGATATAGAGGAGTGGACTCGCAAAATGACGGTGCGGGCACGATATTCAAAAAAAAAGTTTACAAAATTCGGTGTGGGCTTTACCCCACCCACCACTCAATTTGTTTAATAAAAGGGAGGGAGAGGGGTCGCCACCCCCCACCCTCGGCCCATATAACTATGGGTTTGGGGTGGGGTCATCGACCCTCCCCCACCCCATGTCCTACTCAAACATATGCATATATATATATATATATATATATATATATATATATATATATATATATATATATATATATATATATATTATGTATATGACTCAAGTTTTGTTAAGCCATGGTATATAGGGTTGGACTACAAAAATGACGGTGCAAGCATGATATTCAAAAACAAAGTTTACAAAATTCGGTGTGGGCTTCACCCCCACCCACCACTCAATTTGTTTAATAAAAGGGAGGGAGAGGGTCACCGACCCCACCCCCACCCATATAACTATGGGTTTAGGGTGGGGTCATCGACCCTCCCCCACCCCATTTCCTATTCAAACATATGTGGCATAGCCACTTGGCTATTAATGTGACTCAAAGCTTTATATCATAATTTGTTTTTAAGTTTTATTTAATTTAAGTCCTTATTAACAATAATATTTATTATTAATACTACTAATAGTAATAATATATATATATATATATATATATATAATTAATATTGAAATCCCATTATTATTAATTAGTTGTAATTTTATTAATATATTGATAACATTAATATATTCGTAATATTAAAATGATTACATTTATTTAAATTTTCTCCCTTTTTTGGATAAACAAACTACATATACTTATTATTTATAAAAGATGTTTGCAAAAATGTTCTTATAAAACAATTTTAGGCATTGTTTACTTTTAAGTAGGAATGATAAAGTCACCTTTATTCTCTTATAATAACATATGTAGATTTGTTTTTCTTATTTTTTTTACTAAAAATGTAGAAGAAATTTATAACGTTAATGGAATACAAGAAAAGTATTTTGGTAACTTTCTTTCTATTTGTTTAGAACAAAATTTTGTGAGAACTAATAAGATTTCATTCTACATTCCACAACTAATAATAAATAGATTACCATTCTTATTAAGAATTTCCATCAATTACTTCTTTTTCCTAAAATGCTACAAATGTAACTATTTCATTTCCTCCATAAGATATAAGTGACAACTATTTTTAACAACAATAAATTTTAACAAACTTCACAATATTTTTAGAAATGAAAGTATATCACATTGGGAAAACAATGAAACTACTTAAATTAAAAATAATGCATATCCATTTCAACATGTTTCAAACTTTCTACTTCTTCAAAACAATGTGATAAATTGGTAGTTTCCTTTCACAATACTAATACATTTTAAAGGGCACATTTCTCAAACAACACTGTTAGAAGAGTTTACAAGATAAAATGATTTCTGAGTATTACAACAACTTTCTCCCAAGCTTACAAATTACAATCATCCATCCAAGTGGGAAATATAAAATGAATAATTTATAAAACGGGATATCAATAAGGCCAAATATATAATTATCTAAATTTGCATGTCCTCTCCCACTTATAGCTCCAATTTTCTTTCTTCCAACTTCATAATGAGATCAAAAAACAAGGAAGGGGGAGTAGGTAATGTTCTCCACCCAACCTTAAATCTATTAAGTGGAGAATCCATCTCCTTAATGGCCCCCTGAGCCCCAATTGAAGAACCATGAGTTCCATTGAGAAACAATCACAACTTTGGACAAGGTGGATTCACAACTAACACATATATAGCATTCAACTCAACCAAGACAACATAATCAACAAGATTACAGTTTCAATAACACCGAGGTTTGAAGATCAAACCAAATATAGGAATGGTTATGGAAGACCACCTCCTTATACCTCCCAAGTGAGGTGGGAGTCTTACCCTAAGCCTACAAGTGAAAAAAAAATAATCTCAATAAATCCTTATCTCTCCCTTGCAAACATACAATAAAACCATAATTTCCTTTTCACTCCCCATAAGTAATACTCCCATTCACACTCCCACGAGTTGCATGCCTAACAAAAAACCTTTTCCTCCCAATGGTCCCATAAACCCTTCTCCGACACCTAACTAAGGCCTACTACCCAACCAACACACAAAAATATCCATAACACAAAACTAATAATTTTACAAGAACAAAATTGCCTAAAAATAAGAAAAATAACTTAATGAAAAAGTAGAGAGCATAGCTCTCCATTAAGTTCCAATAAAATTCCACAATCAGGTTCAAATCCAGGCCAACCAATTTCAAAGCACTCAAAAAATCTCTAATTCTAAAAGTGCACAAGAAGATAAAAGAACAAGTAACCCCCATTCCAACAAAAAATCACCAATAAATAGAAATGGAATGTGAGGATGATGAGGTGGCTCCATGTAGGATGCCACTTCATCATTCCTCCATCCCCACACTCAAGTCAACACACCAATACCAAGAAAATAAATGCACATGCGAGGACTATGACAACCCACATGGCTCTCAAACTTGCACACCATGCTCTCAAAGGACATAATAAATTGGGGTAGAAATAAGGGCAATAATTTTCCCTTTTTACTCTCAAAAATGGAAAAAAAAGGTCAAAAATATGCTTTCAAACCCATGGGTAAGTTTTATGGGTAAGCATAAGAGGCATGGGAGAAGCCTTGCTTTTCCCACAAGCCTTGCTTGTCCCACAAGCCTCCAAAAATGCCCCCAAGTCAAAATCTGAATTTTTAAGTTCGGGTGGAGTAAAAACTTACAAATCAACATAAATTTTACTTACAACAAGGACTACCAAATCTCATCATAACTATTTTTCACATCCTTAGTTTAGTTAACCCAATAAGATGAAGTTTAGCTTAATTAAGACATATTTATACATGCTAATAAGGTGACAAGAATTTTAATTTTTAAAAACATAAAACATAAATAAAGCACATAGAAAAATTCAAGAAAGGGAACACAATTTCCCCATGGCCACATATGTGAAGTCACCCCACATGGGAGACCTCAAAACTAGATATGCAAAACACCACACTAAACAACATTACACAAGTTGTCAAATTTGGCCTCGTTGCTCAACACCCGACATCCTTCTGTGGTTGGTCCCCTATCCCCTTCGATGTATGTGATAAAAGTATTGCACACAAAAAAATACCTCTATTTACTTTCAGTTGTATTAACAACATCGAGACAACATACAAATAAAATCAATATTCATCATTCGACATTGAAAATTCTATTATCCATCAATATATCAAAATCTAACCCTAACATCCATGAGATTACAATTTTACTCCAACATCCCAAAACATAACATGTCAGTATAAAATCCACATCATGAAAATCAACATACATCCAACTATCTAACATCACTATCTAGTGCATCATAATAAAATGTAAACATCATAATGTCAATAATCCAAATATCAGTATAATCTATCATCTATTGATCAATGTATCATAATCAAATGTTTGAATATCATTCCAATAGTATCAATATCAAGAGAAATTTTTTTGAAGAGGAATGGGCACTACACTATCATTAGCTATACTTGTGCAAAAATTTGGGTTTGAATAGTGGGGTCTAGATGTTTTTCAATGGGAGACCCAACCACCGTATTTAGCTTTTTCAATTGGGTGGTGTTCAATATCCAATTTACACTCATCCCTATATTCTCTAAATTTATTGGTTGACATGTCATAAGATCGAATGAGGAAAAGTAAAATTTTCAAAGTAAAGCCACATTTTAAAATCTCCAACTACCACCAAGAAAATACACTTCAAAAATGAATGTTCTAAGTCTACAACTATATACGTGAACTCGGTGAATTTTATGAAATGTTTCCATACTTGCCAACTGTTTCCAAGCTACTACACATCCATCGAGTAACTAAGTATTCTAAATATCTTGATTCATAGCTTGATCGAAAAGGGATATCCTTTTTCCCGAAAAATCAAATGAAATTAGTGGAGGAACTACCATCCCATTTTAGAAAAATAGACCGAGACATGGCTTAAGGCACAATTCGACACATCCAATCATGTAATGAAATTACTTGTATAATTAAGATCATGAGCAGAAATATAACACCAAATAACACAATATTCCGAATAATGATCTAAATATGCAATTATATTTTCTTTTCCACTTCGAGGGGGAAACCTCCAAACCATACAATAATACTCAAATACTCCAATGATGATGAAATACTACCTACAATCCCCTATATATATTATTCATATGTTATGGCCATCACTAAGGCCGACTACTACTACACATGAGAAAGTATAAATGATATAATAAAATGATATGGTAAGCCACAAGTCGGCTACTCATATCCTAATACAAGAAATAGGTTAAGGGCGTAACATGCCCTTCGCCTTCAAATCAAAATTTTCCCCATGTTGAGAAGCTTTGGGTCTTTGCTTTCAGAGGAATGTCATATCTTCCCATGTTGCATCTTCATTGTCCATATTCTTCCGCTTGATCATGTACTCAATAATAACTTGTTTCCTCAATCTTTTAATGCATGTTTGAAGGATGCATTCAGGTTCCAAGATGACTCTCCCATCCTCATCGAGCTTAGGTAACACTTTTTGGGTTGATACTCTCTGTCCAATTACTTTCTTCAGATAAGAAACATGAAATACTGGATGTATTCTGGTTGATTGTGGAAGTTCTAATTTGTATGCTACAGTACCAATCTTCTACAATACTTGATAGGGGCCATAATACTTCGGTGAAAGTTTTTTATCCTTTTGTTTTTGTTTCAAATACATTTGCTTATAAGGTTGTAACCGTATAAAAACCCAATCAATGGCTTCAAAATTCCTTTCCATGTGATGTTGATCAACCTGTTGCTTCATGCGGTTTTGTGCCATGATCAAGTTCTCCTTGAGACTAGAGAGGACCTCTTGTTGATACTGAATGTGTTCTTCTACTACTCTAACCCACAGTTTTCCTCTCAATGATGATGTGATGGATGGTGGATGGTACCCATAGAGTGCCAAAAAAGGAGACATTTTACATGAAGTATTGAAGGAAGTGTTATACCACCATTCCGGAAGTGGCAACCATTGGACCCGTCTTTTTATTTATCGATGTAAAGCAATGGAGATATCCTCCAAACACTTATTTACAGTTTTGTTTGCCCATCGGGATGGGGATGATAAGAAGAGCTACGAGCTAACTAAGTTCTCAAACATGAGAATAAATTAGTCCAAAAATGACTATTAAATATAGGGTCTCAATCACTTACTATAATCTTTGGTGTCCCATGAAGCTTATGAATTGTTTCCATGAAGGTTGTTGCTTACTGTGCTTGCAGAAAATGGGTGTGCCAAGGCACAAAAATGAGCATATTTGGTGAGTCTATCCACCACAACCATGATGAAATTTTTTCTGTCACATTTAGGAAATCTTGTGATAAATTCCATGGAAACCTCTTCCCACCAATGGCTAGGAAGAGATAGAGGTTATAGAAGACCTAGGGATAAAAATGTTTCACCCTTATTTTTTGATAAACCATCCATTCTACCACAAACTTTTGGATATCCCCTTTGAGCCCTTCCAAGAAGAAATCTTGTTTGACTCAATGATAAGTCTTCAAGAATCCAGAGTGACCCCCTACTGAGAGAATATTGAAGCTCGAGATAAAATCCTATTTTTAAGAGTGGAGTTCTTACATAGGTATAATCTATTTTTATACCATAAAGCATCCCATTTCTATACAAATTTTTCAGACATGCTTGGATCATTCTGGAGATGATGAATGAGATTTTATGTGGTTGGTTCATTTCTCCATTTGGACCTTACCTCATCTATCCAATCATCTTGTAATATGGACATGGTACATAACAAGGCTGCAGAGCTTGAATCATCTTTACTGCAGCATAAAGGTGCATCCGCAACTACATTCTCCTTCCCTTTCTTATAGATAATCTCAAAATCATATGCCAACATCTTAGAGACCCATTTTTGTTTTTCTTCAAATGCTAAATTCCGCTTTAAGAATTATTTTAGAATATTATGATGTATCTTCACTTTAAAGTGTCTTCCTATGAGGGCTCAAAAAGGTAATAGGACAACCTTCTTGCATGATAACTACGCCCCATACCCACCTCTTGATGCATCACATTCAATAATGAATGTTTTCAAAAACTGGAGTAGCTAAGACTGGAGTGGTGGACATGGCCTCCTTTAGTTGCTAAAATACTTTGATTGCATCCTCACTCCAATGGAAGGATTCCTTTAATAAATCTATGAGAGGTGCAGCTACGCTTCCATAATGCCTTACGAATCTTTGGTAATAACTTGTAAGCCCCAAAAATCCTCGTAGATTATTTAGGGTTTTTGGAACCTTCCACTCCATCATGGCTTTGATCTTATTAGGATCCACTTTAACGCCTTCATGAGAGACAATGTGACCCAAATATTCAACCTCCTTGAGTCCAAAAGAACACTTAGAAGGATTTTCATAAATTTGATGTTGCTCAAGGGTTTCCAAAACCTTATTTACATGATGCAAATGTTCCTCCCATGTTTTTCTATAAATTAATATATCATCAAAAAACGCTAAGACAAACTTCCGCAAGAATGACTTAAAAATAGAATTCATCAAACTTTGAAATGTAGAAGGTGCATTTGTGTGTCCAAAAGGCATTACAAGGAATTAATAATGGCATTCATGAGCACGAAAGGAGGTTTTATGAACATCCTCATCCTTGATTTTTATTTGGTGGTATCCCGAATGAAGATCAAGCTTTGTATAATAAATAGCACCATGCAACTCATCAAGCAAATCATCAATAACAGGAATAGGAAACTTATCTTTGTTCGTACTTATTAAGTTCCCTATAATCGGGACACATGTACCACATGTCATCTTTCTTCCGTACCATCACTACTAGAGAAGAATAAACAATCGACTATGGGAGGATTCCTGCTCCTAACATCTCTTGTACAATCTTCTCCATTTCACTCTTTTGCACATATGGGTACCTATAACGTCTCGATGTTAGCGGTTGACTTCTGGTAATAACTTAATAGCATGATCATGATCTCTCTTTGGAGGTAATCCCTTTGGTATATTTTCAAATACAACACGAGTGTGCATCAAACACTTTGCTTACATATCTTATGGTCTAATGTCCTTAGAATGATGAGCCTCCAATGAGAAGAGTTGTGCCACAAATCCCTCTGCACCCTTTTTTAGTATTTTGTGCATCTGATGAGAACTTACTATTTGTGGAGACTTTACTCTTAATCCTCTTAGCTCAAAATTCCTTCCTTCAGAGTAGAATCACATGAACAAGTCTTGGAAGTTCATCTCAATGGTTCCCAAAGTGGTAATCCATTGAACCCCTAACACAATGTCTGCTCCTCCCATAGAAATGGCATACATGGGACTATTTAGTATGTAATATCCCATGGAAAGCTTAATGCTATGGAATTTTCTAGAATAAGTAATAGTACCTCCATCAATAATCATTACTTGACATTCAAGAGTTGGATAAATGAAACAGTTTAGGCACACTGCTAACTTATGATTGATAAAGTTGTGAGTACTTCCTGAATCAATCAACACTGTGACCCTCTATTTTTTAGGAATCCAACCACCTTTAGGGTTTGGGGGTGCTAATACCTAAAATTTCATGGCATGAGATCATTGGCTGAGGATCTCCTGACTCCTCCTCTGCTCAACCAAGACCTCTACTCTGCATCTTCATTATTCTCTTCATCTTCACTAAGCACATCAATGTAGAACAACTTCTTTTCGGAACATTTATGTCCGGGTCCAAATTTACTATCACAATTAAAACATAACCCTTTTTCTCTTTTTTCTTCAATTTTTTGAGGTGTCAATCTAACTAGCCGAGGGAGTGTTGGGGCCAAGGTGTTGCGATCTCTGTATAAGTGAAATGTTGTCTCCTACTTGAAACAATTTTCTCCTCTGCCCTTCTTGCCATAATCATCGAATCAAAAATCTTTTAAGGATTAAACATACACACCTCATGCTCAATGTGATCCTTAAGACCCCTAAGAAATAGGTCATTCAAATTCTCTTCAGTAATATTTTCCACCCACAGAGAAAGGTTTTGGAAGTGATGAATGTAATCCTTAATAGATCTTGTTTGTCTCAACTTTGCTAATTGGCTGAAGTAATTATCTAACACACTAGAACTATAGTGTAATTGCAACTCTTCAGTGAAGACTATCCATGTAACATTGAGACCACTCTTCTTCCTTTGAGCACATAACCATCGATACCAGATGAATTGGTCAGATTCGAGATACAAAGCTGCTATGGTCACCTTTTTCTTGATGGAATCTAATGTAGTTCAAAGAAATTATCCATTTCGTTGATCCAATTGAGTGGATCATTTCCATAAAACTTGTGCATATCCACTTTTGGAAACATAGTACGGGCCTGTAGAGTGCTTGTATTTGGATTGTGCAAACTCAAAGAACCACTCTAGCTCATGTGTCTATTATGTTGATCTGATGATCCACCTTGATTGACATAAGTATGATTACCCATCATATGCGTATTGAATTTTTGCATGATATCCTCCAATATTTGTCCAATCCTATCCACATCTACTTTGATGGCCACCCTAGATTTCAGGTCTCTCAGGTTAAACTCAAGTTGGCTTATTTTATGGTCTGTTGAAGTAAACCCTAACCACGAGCAATTTGTAGTTATATATTCTTTCTCCAATTCCTCAACTACTATCTCATCCTTTTAAATGTTTTACCCGAGTGATGGGATTCTTTTTTCCTCTTGTGGAAGGCCTCACCATGATGCCCCAAAATAGTAGGATGTTGGGATCACGGTCAAATTTTAGGGTTTCATATTTCGATAAGAATTTGGCCAAATGTAAAAAAACATGAAGAACAAACCCCAAATAAATTTTGTTTTTTTTTCTGAAAATGTAATGAATTTGAAAACATTCCACAATTTGCACCCTAAGGAGTGATTTTATGGAAAACACTAAACTCTTAATAACGTTTGCAAACTAAGTCAAAAAAGTCTGAAATTTTCAGAAACCTTACTTGAAACGTTTTAAAACTCAAAAAAAATATCTCCCACCAATTCCCTTTTTCACAATATATGGTGGAAACACAAAATTAGGCTTTTTGCCCTAATTTTGGTCGAGATCACAACTCGATACCACTTGTAATGAAATTACTTGTATAATTAAGATCATGAGCAGAAATATAACACCAAATAACACAATATTCCAGAGTAATGATCTCAATATGTAATTATATTAGCTTCGCCACTTCGAGGGGGCAACCTCCAAACCGTACAATAATACTCAAATACTCCAATGATAATTAAATACTACCTACAATCCCGTATATATACTTTTCATATGTTATGGCCATCACTAAGGCTGACCTAATGAGCATGAGAAAGTATAAATGATATAATAAAATGATATGGTAAGCCACAATTCGGCTACTCATATCCTTATACAAGAAATAGGTTAAGGCGTAGCAAAACATATGCTATTTTAATCCATAACACATCAAGTGCTAACAAAATGTTCGATTAACCTCAATCCATAGGAAAATACCAAGGTTTCTCTAGGGAATTCAAACCCCAAATTTACAAGAAAAATATATAAGCCCCAAAAAACTTTCCTAGGAGTTGTAAGTGAAGATAAGAGGTAAATTTGCTATTTAACAAGGGTCATTTTTTTTTACTATGTTGAGTAATGAAGAGGGGAAAACTATATATTTTGGAATTTTTATCCCATTCCAAGGCATCTAAATGATTTTTTAGGTACGAAAAGTTATCCAAAATTCTGAAACAATTAGCCCGAGACTCTTTTAATTATGATATATTATGTTCATTTCCCAATTGAAGAGTTTTCCCTCTTGATTTGATCAAGAACCTTGTCAACGATCCTTGTGGAGCAAAAGATGTATTAGGAGATAATTGTGGAGATGGTTCAAATTCCTCACATCTTTTTTCATCTCTATTTATAGGTTTAAGGTCTATTTTATTTTTGAGATTATTATTTGTACCTATAAATGATAGTTTAATCGATCAAATTGTGTTTTTAGTGATACCAAAGATGTAGCCAATTGATGAACTCGTTATCACATTGTTGTATGTTTCTATTTTGCATTAGTATTTTTCTTATTTTGATATAGATTTAAATAAGTATTCAAATGATTTTAATGAATTAATCACACTTTTATAAAATTTATGGGAAATCATATTTGATCAGTTTGAATGCGCAATTGAAATGAATAAGCTAAAGGAGGTTTCTATTTAGTTTTTAAACACATTTGAAATAGTTTTGTATCATATTTTTAATCAATTCCTATTCATTAAAATTAGGAAAATAATTATTTAAAACATATATTTTGATAAACTATTTACAAATAGGGTCAATTTTAGTATATGGATCAAGTTTTGTATTAGAGTTGATTGATCTTGACATGTTTTTAAAAATATTTGCTACAAGTGGTTAGCAGTTTGGGTTTAAAATATTTAGTATTATTATTTCATTGGTTCAATTTATGTTTAAGATACATGCACATGTGAACTATGGACAAGATGTCAAAATCAAATAAACTTTATCATAGGGTGATGACGGTGTAGAGATGGATCTCATTTGTGGTGGTATTTGGAACAATATTGTTATCCATGTTTGATTACATAACCTATGTGGGCCTTTGTTAGAAGGTAAATTTTCCTTGTTTTGGAACTATTAATATCTATTTGAAAACAACAAGTTTCACCAAGATACCTTGTAATGAAGGAGTTTTAACATGGTGTAGCCTTCTATTGAACTTATTGAACTTGGAAGAGGGGTCAGCCCTTGAATTGGTAAATCGGTTTCTTGGATAGTTTTTAATTACATTGTTATGGTATTGATTAGCATGTTTTATTTAACCTCTAAAAACTATTTTGGGATTCCTAGTTTTCTTGAAAAGAAATGAGTTGTAACCCTTGTGCTTGGAATAAAATTTTTGATATCTTCTTTGTTTTAATTTTTTTGATATGCAGTTTGGAGACTAATTCACTTAATCATGTGGAGGTATATCACTCACATTAAGTGAAGCAAGGAGCCAATAGTCATTTGGAAAGAAAGGTAAAAAAACTCCATTGAAATATTCTCTATGTTGGTCCTTGAAGTTTGATAAGGTACATGGAAAGGAATTGGTAACAACTTTCAAGGATATACAATGGTTTGATTTCCTATTATTTTCAAGATGTATATGGCATCTATTTCATTCCTCTAAAATTGTGTGTTCCATGTAAGTTAATGCATTAAGTAATACCCAAACATAAACAAATTATTTTGCATCTAAATATATCATCTAATCTTTCGGGATATGATAAAACATCAATATTTGAATAACTCCTAACAAGATTTTGAGTTTCTTGATACATTTTGGTAAAGGATTTTAACTCATTTTTTCATCTTGTATTTTTGACATCCTACATATGTGGTTTTGGGACATGTTACATTGTTCCTATTTGATAATTACATTCAGAGTAACTAATGTTTTGTAAGATGTATCAAATGCATTTTTTTAATATATGTATAAGTTTGAATATTTCTCGTAAGACCTAGTGTTAAGGAATGCATTCTAATGATTATTGTGCATATATAAGTACCACATTTTGGAACATTTTCTTGGAAGTTAAATTATGTGGTTTTTCAAGTCATTTGGAATATGACATTTATGTAGAATTTTTTTTTCTATGCTTTGTTCTACACATTGTATATATTTCACTTGTAATGGTAGTTTCGGAGGGGTTAGTTAGACACTTTCTAACAAGTGTTTTGTTATGTATTTTATACTTGATCTATTTTGGGTGATATTATGTTGATGAAGTGATTTAGTAGTTTCATAAGGATTCAATTTGTCTCTTCGCTCTTCGTAATCCATTTTGTATTATATTACAAAAATGATGTATTAATGTGATATTTGTAGGTATTTTTCAATTTCATAGGGTCAATTAGATAACTTGTTGTATGACGTTGTGTTGTCTAATTTATAATTATATGTTTTGTGTAAGATTGTAAATTTGTAGTTATTGTCCAAATCAAATGGATTGATTTAAAAACTTGTTGAGAAGTACTTTGTTGTCTATTTAATACTAATTATTTTTTTGTTGATGGCATTTGAAAACTTGTAGTAGTTTTTATCTTTTGTATTGTTTTCTACAATATGTTTTTGTTGTTTAGAGATTTGTTTTGGGTAGAGAAGAAGAATGGAAACATTACAAAAGGTTTCCAAGTAAATTTATTTAATTTTAGTTTGGGAAATAAAATTTTGGAGTGTAGACACAAAATCATGTACTAGGGTACATATCTAGGTCCTAAAAGTATAATTTCATTCATATGATTCGTAAGAGAGAAAAATAGTAATTGAAAAATCTCTTTGGCATCTTTTCTTTGTTTCTTGTCTTCTTTACTGGTCTTTTACACCATACATTCCACTCGAAAATTTACTACTTTATCTTTCATGAATTCGAGACATGAAGCACCCACCATAACATCAATGTTCGGTGCCCTCGTCCCCTCTAAGAATACTTAACCTTTTCTACTTTACTTTCTCTTTTAGGGATTCTTTCATAGTTTGCACATATTATTTTATTATGGGTCAAACTTTAAGTTGTCAATTTGGAAATTCATCCAAGGAATCATATAAATACAAAGATATGTGAACAAAATAAGGGGCCAAGCTCTAAGAATCTATTATCATTACCTAAGTATGCATGCAAAAAAGAATGTAAGAGAATCAAAGGCGTCCATATAGATTTCATTCATGGGAAAAGGGACTGAAATTTTGGCATACACTTCATAGGAAGGAGAAGTTCATTTTTCATACAAACATCGATTTATTTACATTGGTACATCTAGATATCGCTTGTTATCAAGTGTACTGCAAAAAGTGCTTCCAAGGGAATGATTCTATCACACACACACAAGAACTACACATATTCTTAGATGTAGTAAAACACTAATTCGTAAGTTCACCCAATCAGGTGATGTTTGAGGTATGTCTTACTCCCCATATTGCATCTTTTGTTTTGGGGATTTGATGTAGTTTGATGGTTTTGCAGGTCATCATCTCTTTGGAGGTTACAGAATTTTACCATTACGCTTTTATATATAGGAGAATAACATCTACTACCAAAGACCATATTGTGACACTATAAAAATAAGGTTTTGAGATCTTTCACAGTCATAGGCACCCAAAAATAGACTCTAGCACTTAGGCACCCCTGACCCAGTCCAAGCATGGTTGTCCAACCTTATTCGACAGTTCCATAATTTATTGTGCATAGTTACTATAATATACTCTTTATGTTCATCAATTTTCCAGTCCAAATCACTTCCAAGAAATAATGCAAAATCATCCAAGTCATTCTTTCCTCTCTTGCACTTAGTGCTTCATATTTAGCTATATTATTGATTGTGTGAAATCTATACTTTTGCATTTATTTATGATATATCACTCTGCAATTAGGGATTATCATTTATTATTTTTTGTTAAATAATTTGGTGAACATGCATTTGAACACTGTTAGATTCTCATTTTCCTTATTTTATCTAATCTTATTTCATTTCTCTTAACATTACCAAAATTTATTTGTATTATTTAATTTAAATGCATCCACCTTACAAATTTTATCTTCAAAAACCTAGAACCTATGTATCTCCTTAGGAATATTCCACCTTCACAAGTAAGTGCCATCTTCGATCATATTTTTGGTGACTCTATTAGTCCTAATATCAATCAATCCTTTTGAAAATCAATTCAAGCTTTACATTCTTTATTTCAAGATAGAATTAAGGCTATGGAATCCATGACCACATCTATCACCTCTAAAATTCAATATCTTAAGGCTTCTTCTCAATCTAATTCTAATTCTTATTCTACATCTCATCTTAATTATATGTCTTCTACATGTGCTCATATCGGTGAGCCCAAAGAATTATCTTTCCTGTACATCTAAAGATTTATTTAAATTATAATAAAAATATATTCCTCCTCAACTCCTCACTCATCAATTGAACAACTTGTCATCTACTCATTACTATTATCTTGCACAATATCAAGGCCATCCATATTGTAATTATCATCGAATTAATGGATATAATGATAATGATTTTTACGCTCTAAAACAAAATATTGCACACCTTAAGCATTATGGTCTCATTTCCTTTTCTACAAAAATGCTACTTGTTCATCTCAAATTGTTACATCCCATTGGGTTCCTAAATATTATTCATCTATGTGTAATAAGCATCATGCATCACTTCTAATGTTCTTTCTTTAGCCAATCAAGCACCTCCTATTCAACCCACTCTAACTAATAAATCACTTCTCAACTTCCATGTTCCATAACCTCCTCCTATCAAGTATTCTATAACGTTATCAATCCCACATAAAATATTGATAGCCAAAAACATTTAAAAATATGCTACCATGGATTTTTCCATCTCATATCACCGCATATATCTCCATCGCTCACATAGTTGGGGTAATCATAGCTTATCCCCCTTGTATTTTTATCTAATGTTTCTATCATCTTGAGATAATATAATTTCCTAACCATCATTAAAAACCATTTGATACAAAAAAATATCATCACTACCCTATGATGCACACTTGTGCTAAGGTTCACACTTTACTATTGAGGGAATGTACATCCATGAACCTCACATACTACACATTTCATGCTCTATGCTTCATGCTAAATCTTTCTAGAATTACATCCTCACACATTATATTATCGTATGACTTACTCTAGTTCCACGGTTTATAATCGAATGATGAGGGTCTAAATCTGAAAGGAACCTCACTTGTTCTACGCTTTATGCTCTTCCCTTCATTACCTATATTTCTAGGATTTATTTTCAAACCATTTCCTAATGATGTATTGTTTTCATATGGTTAATTCTTTATTGTTGAAGGATATTTCATAAATGAATCTCATCTCACATCTCATGCACATATTTTGGGGGCACATTACTCCTTCAACATTCACATTGTATACCACTCTTACATTCACACTCATAGCATATGCAGATCTTGGTTACATTTTTTCTTACTTACTTATACTTACACATTAAATTTTCCTCCCATGCTATATGGATGCTTAGTATGTCAATATATTTTTATATACACATAAACATTCACTTGGTCTTTAGTTTTGAATGCATACTTCCCAAAGAATATTTACACGTAGTAATGATTTTTGGCATTGTACCTCTTACCAATCCCACCGAGGATTCTAGAGGCATTTACACGTTCTACTCGTACACATTATAGGTGTGTTGGTTCCATTATTTACTACTTCCTATTCTTACTAGCACATTACTTTACATTGATACATACATGATTTGACATACTTCTTATCTTTCTAACATGCTAATGGGAGATTCATGTGCAAAATTGTGTTTGCTGGAACTTGTTGCCACCATGTTTTTATGATATTTTACATGATAATATTTTCCATCGATGGCTATTATATGTCATTGTTTACGAGATATATCCTTTATCTTGTATGAACAATGTATGTTTTTATCACTTCATCCCTAATTGTCTTGTTCTATTATGAGAGATGTCTCATGTATGAAAAACACTTTTCACAATCCATATTGTATGTACCTTCTCTTTTTACATTGTTTCCTATGACATGTTTGTTATCTTTTTATACTAACACGTTTATCTACCCACTATTTTTTCATGTTCCTTTTCCTCTATGATGCACATTCCCCCGGAGGGACACAAGTCGATTAGCATCAACTCCTCTCTTTTAGCTAAATTCTTCTAGTGATAATGCCTATAACCCAATCAAGGAGTGCATATATTGGGTTAATCAAGAACCCCATGCACCATCTCATAGATACGCTTTAAATATGCATAGTATAAAATCAGCACTAGATATAGTTACAAAAATGACCCAAAATATGACTTGGGTCATTAGTTCAACATAGAATCCAACAACAAGATATAGACATTAGCACCTAGGTACTCTTGACCTCTCCTAGGAGCCTATGTTATAGGGGTATATATAGTTACTTTCTCATATCATCACAAATCACAAAAGTTTATAGAGTACTTTTCATAGTACTGTCATAGTTCTCCTTTAAGAAGAATGCATCCTTTCTCCATTTATGCACAAAACTAATATGGTACAACTCAGAACAAAACATAAATCACATCATCTGTAGTGGTGTATAATTTTGGAGCATTCATGGAAGGAGAGTAACACTAGACCTCTCTCCCGAACACTCTTCATTCGTGGCATGAGATCGCATAAAAAAATAATACTTGGCGTGAGATAGCTCGAAAAATTCATTCTTGGTGTGAGATTTCCCAAACAACTCACACTTTGCATGAGATAACCCAAAAAATATTTGATGGCATGATATCACCCAAAAGATCAATCTACACAACCTTTTTATGATATCTTTCATTCCTTTTACACTCATGTTCACTAGGTGAACACTTTCCTTTACCACTTTTATGTACTTTTATAGAGTTTTCATAATACACGACTTTGAATAATATTTTTCTCTTCTTTTGTAGGTCCCTCCTTAATATGCAATAAGAAGCATACCTAAATCAAGAAAAAATTAGGTACACCACAGTACAACACTATACGCTTCACCCCTAGGGTCACTTCGTCTTTCTTAGCTTCCATGCTTTATTTCTATCACCGCACAGTTTCACTTATCACCTCAACATGCTATTTCCATCACATTATACATGGTTATTAAGTACGGATCTTATATCTACTTAATTTTATCAATTATTCACTCAACAACATAAAGAGGGTGTAAATGTAAACAAAAAATCATGCACTTGGATACATTTCTAGGTCATAAAAGAATACTTGCCTTTGTATGATTCCTAAGTGAGAAAAATTGTAATTTATAGGTATATTTTTCCTTTTTGCTTTTTTTCTTGTCTTCTTTATGGTATTTTACATCCTACATCCCACTCAAAAATTTACTATTTTAACTTCCATGAATTTAGACACAAATTCCCAGGAACCCTCGTCCCCATATTGCATCTTTTCTTTTTGGGATTTGATGTAGTTTGAGGGATTTCTAGGTAACTATATCTTCCCAAGTAATCAAATCTTTGTTCCCTGATCCTCCTAACAATTCACCTACATATGTTAGTTCATCTTCTTATCTCGAGGTATCTTCATTAGTCGTTTCACCTTCTAGGAATTTTTCTAATGTTATAACTACAATTGTTATGGATGCTCCATCTCCTTCATCTACTATAAGTTTTGAGAACCTACCCCTAGTGTGCCTTTAACATTAAAATCTCCTTTATCTTCTCTTGAGGTACCTATGATTACTCACAATGGAAATTTACAACCACTTAATATATTATCAACATCTCATACTATTCCTTCACAGGAAATTTTGTCTCTTATGCATGTCGTAGGTCAATTAAAGTCCTAGGTTCAGTCACTCACTTTAGAAACTAGGACCTATTATGATTCAATACATAAAAATCATTACATGAGAACCATATCCCCAAGAAGATTCATAACTCAACATTTCGTAAGGACTTTATCATGCCTAAATTAACATGCTTTAATGGTACCGATGACCCTAACTTACATATCCAACATTATCGCATGGTTATGGCTCCTATTCTAATGATATATTATTTCTTAGGCCTTTCAACATAGTCTTACTGATTATGCTTTACAATGGCATGGTCATCTTGCATTTAGGTCTATTAGTAATACTATGATATGGAGAAATTTTTCCTTCGTTTTTTATCATCAACAACGGCCAAAAATTTAATTATGATCATATACCTACTTTACATCAGGAAAAATTTGAACCTATCAAGGATTACATCTCACATTTTAATAATTGTGTGCATCAATTAGTATTTCAACCTATCGATCCTGAGAAGCAATTTATATTTTTTCATGGTTTAATTACTGCTCTCAAGAAATGATTGCAATATAATACATGTGAGTCATTAATACTCTTTTTATATAGAGTAATTGACCTAGAAAAAGACCTTCTCTCGGCACATGTTATTGATCCTCCACTTTGTTATCCCAAATTCACCCCTCGAGGTAATTTGGATAACTTGCATAATTTCCTCATGCTCGAGAAAGAAGAAATGATGGAAGGAAAAAAATTAGATTTTTTGGGGTCCCTTTGGCTCTTCTCTATCTTCCCTATCCAAACAAAAATTTGAGGAGATGGAAAAAATTGCAAAAATTCAAAAAAATTGGCATGTGCTATTATATTGTAGCAAAGTTGGGTAAATTTGGCCTGGGTGGTCTGTGGGATGTCGGGATAGTCGGGACCCACAAAGCTGAAATGGATGATTTGTAAATGAATTAAAAAAATTGGGTCAGGACCTAAGTCACATAAGGGACATCTGGGACACCAAGACTTGATTTCACCTAAATAGCCGCATACAAAGGAAAGTTCAATGTCTGACCCTCCCAAAGTTCAAACGGCCATAAATGTTTACCCTAAGCTTCGATTTAAATAAAAATAACTTTCGAAATGACCACGAAATCCTCTATGCTATTAAAACATCATTAGGTCTACTAAATTAAATTCTCATTCGTGTTAAATGACATAAATGCCTGGAAGACCTAGAAAAACTACCCACACACATAAGGCCATAACTTTTGCATTTTCCAACCAAAACACACAAAATTGGTACCATTTGAATCATGGTTCTTAGCCCAATGTAAAAAAATCAAGATATCTAGAATTTGATAAAGAATCAATGGATATTTTGCAGAAAATGTCCATTGGTTCATAATAGCATTTTATTTGGTAGCTAGGACGCATTAATGAAGCATGGGCTAACATTTTCATCTGCTAAAACTTATGGGATAGTATGCGGGGCCTTTTGTAAGTAACATACCATCATTTAAATCCATTTATGAGATCTTGCAAGTGGTGAGAGGACAAATTTCGGGATTTTCATTCTCTCTCTCTCTCTCTCTCTCTCTCTCTCTCTCTCTCTTCTTAGAAATCTATAAATTGGAGTGTTGGGCTCATTATAAAGAGAGATAGTTTTTGAGTAGCAAAACTCTATAGAAAATTTTTGTGAAGCCAATGTGTTATAGGCCCTTGTAGTGGACTCCTTGCATGGTGATCCAAGCCCTTATTCTATAATAGATTGAATTGTGCATATCAATGAAAGTAATAGATACAAGTTTTTGGATTTATCTTCCCTGTTGTGTTTGTTTACATTCCTCTTGCCCCTTTAATCTCATTGCATATATATTATGTCTATCTTATGCTATTGCAGGGATTCATTATCATTGTGTGTGTATGAAATATTGTTGTGAATGTAGTTGCTAAATTGTGGAGAACTATTATCACCCCTTCTAGTATGCACTTTACTTCTACTTTCACACATTGGAAGACTGTTCTCACACCCTCCTTTTCTGGTGTATCACCACTTTAGTGTAGGCTTTGTTTTTATGTACTCTCTCTCCTGGTCCCTTTAAAAGTTAGATTAGGATTAGATAGTTTTTCCTTCATTATAGTATATTGTGGCAGGTAGTTTAGGAGCAAGAACAAACTTTCTCTAGAGGTCTATCTCAAGTAGCAAGTCTGATAACTTGGAGATAGTACCCATGTTATCCAATCACACTTTAAACTCAAGAACACACACTTGTGTAAACCATAGGGTGTTTTGATTCGGTGATAACAAACTTCATTTAACTACTATTATATTATCTAGTTCTTATGCATTTCCACTAGTTGAGCAACCCACACAATCTCAATCTCTTCCTAGTAAGAAGTATCAACATATTTCATCAAAAAGCATACTTTTCCTCCTCTCCCATGAAAAATAATTTTCCATGTACTCCAATTGTTTCACGTGATCTATTGCACTTATCTCCTTGCATGTAACCACATGATGTGCTGCATGATTTACTTAACAAATGTCTAGTTCGCTTTCCCTCCAACTAGAATCATCCATAAAACCATATATAACATCAACATGATCAAACCTATTATAATTATCATCATATCAATGGGCTTAAGGATAAACATTTATTTTCCCTTCATGATAGATTGAAACAATTATAGGATTAGGACATCATCTCCTTTGGCTCTTAATCACATGAGTAGTCTATCTCTCCTACACCTCGTCTGCACCATTCCACTTTGGTTTAGTTATCAACTCCATCATTTGCTCCAGTCATTGTTCATCCACCACCATAGGTCATCACTCATGCGCACTCTCCACTACATCCATCCATTGTTACACTATTGCATCCACCACATCCACTTCATCCATCTCATCTATCACATCATGTTATTGATTCACATTGGTTACCACAACCATCCGCATTCACGCATCTCACTAGTGATGTACATGATATGCAATTTGGTTCCTATGCTCATGCTTTGACTTCATGCCACATACTTCCACCGCTTTGCGTCATCTTGGTATATTCTAGGTAATTACTATCACCTCACCCCATGATGCCGTACTTGTGTTCTTAAAGTTCTTACACAATTGTTGAAGTATTTTCTATAAGAACCTCTAATCACATGCTTCATCTATTCGTATAGTGTATTCAATCGTTTCCCCATGACGCACTTTTCTTTGCACCCAATTCATTCTTGACTATTGAGGGGTCTTAATTAAATAGACCTCATCATCTATACACATAGGGGAATCGATAATTCCCTTATATTAATCATACTCACATCAAGGTAATTGTATTAGTACATATTAATCGATCATTTATCACAATTTTAGTTGTGCAATCACACTACATACATCACCCATCATCGTCAACACTATATCATCATCACATTACACCATTTTTATTTCATCATCTACATCATACTACAAATATCAATCAACAATCATAAACAATATCCACCACATTACATAAATTACAACAACAATCACAGGATCATACATCATCAATCACATTATACTAACAACTACACATCATGAGCAACATTCAATACAATCATTCACAAATCATATCTCATTAGTCACATTATATTGTTAACACATAACGAATATAATCATCATTTTCCATTAACATATATATATATATATATATATATATATATATATATATATAGTGCAATCATACTTCCAAAAACATTTCATCACTGGGGAAATGCCCCTACATAATAGACAATTATACAAATCAAATCTCATCATCACTATCACTTTCTATTACTATGAGATCTCTCAAACTTGATGCTTCACCACTAACTCCATACCACCGGTCGGAGCCTCAATATCTCTCCAACTACCTCCATAATAGTGTAACCTTTGAAAAATTCTCTACAAAATTATGTTACAACTCAACATAACATACAAAAACACCTTGAGCTAAGGGGCCACCACCCGCCACCTCATTGGCTCATTGATTCTCCTCACGTGATTCTCATCGATTCTCCCGCCCTCTCACCTAGAAGCACCATACATGTCATTTTTGTTATCACCATTGCCTCGGATAAATGGAAATGTTGTCCCACAATTTTTTCCACATGCTCTAGTATCCCCCCAACTGCAAGTACATCGCTTAGCATATTCCACATCATTGTGCAAATGCATGTGTCTATTATCAAGGAAAAATACGCATCACCTACAACACATAAAATAACCCATTAGCTAACCATCATCATCATATAAAAAAATAACACATCACGAAATAACTATACAAATACTCATGCTCCGCTACAATTACTACTACATTCTCGGGGCATTTCCTTCTCCCTCTCGCACTCTTCCATGTGACAATCTCACTTCTTCTACGAACAATGGAAATAATAATACCCATCAATATGTTTCCTAGCATACATGGTAGGCATCTGTACACCCTACATCATCTAAGGCTATTGACTTTATCACCGCATCCACCTCATCTGCCCCAAGAGTACTAGTTTCTCTCTTGTGGGCCTGGGTCTTGCTCAGGCCCTCATCGATGCATTAATGGCTCTCAACCATCCATAGGGCTCTTGGAGCAAATCTTGAGCAATACTAAATTTTCTCAATACCCTCTTCACTTGGAATAACTTAGCCACAACTTAGAACCGATCCTCAAATCGGGTGGTCCTCTATACACACCATTACTTTATAACATCATTTGGCCATCCTTCGTAGTCTCTTGTATGGCCTCAATATCATTATCACAGGTCCTATATAATATATAAGTTATCTATAGGTTTCACTTTCCATATTCCACCCATGCACACTAACCCATCTCTTATCAAATATATATACCCTAGCTTACTCTGCTCTCTCAGACAACCAACTTGCCTTAAAACTACTATATTCTCATAGGCCTATACACGTAATAACATTGTACCTCCAATCCTACCTCCATGATCCTCCTATGTAAATTTATACATATGGTCCCGCACATATTAGGTACTCTCCTCCTCTTTCTAGTGGCATATATCATGCATCTTATACAATATGCGGACACATCCTCCCTCTATTTTAATAGATGAAGTAAAAACCATGAATATGAACTTCTACAAGTATGACAAACCTAACTTCGAATCATGTCTAAGATAATATGGGCCTAGCCAGTACTTGAGTCCCCAAAAAAATAGTCTAATGGCCCACATCTGTCTCTCCATATCATGCAAGGGCATGCCCTATACTCTCCCACCAACAACTAGTAATTGTAATAAGCAATACACATTCTCCAATGTGAATTTCATATCACCAATCGAAAACTAGAGGGTACACGTATCCATACATCATCTTTCACATAAGACTATCAACATAGACATATTATGGGGTATATCCACCATCCATGCTATTTGGTACAGAGCCAAAGATGGTCCATAACCTCCCATTCATTGTCATACAAACCCAATCCAAGAAAAGCACTCAAATGACGATCCTTGTATAACTTTATCAAGTGGATATCCCTATGCACAACACAAAACAACATATAACACTATAAAAACACATCCAAACTTTCTTATAACATTATTATACAAGTAAAATTATATTTACACCACACTAGAGTAAATACACACTCTCAGGACTACGACGCCTAAAATTAGGATTGGGGTGCCCAAGAGAAGGACACTGGTGCTTAAGTCTAGGTACTCATGTCCCGAAGGTCACCGATGCCTTCACCATTCTTGTACAGGTCTACAATGTTGAAAAAAATAAAAATCACAATTTTATAAATATGCTCTAAAAATGACTACTACACACCCATTTTTCGAAAAAACATTGCACTTACCAACTCCATCATCACACGTGATGTTATGGTTGTTCCAACCATCTCAAATTGGATAGGTCATGTTACTCTCACATGCAAAATCCTTACACACTTAGAGCTCACTCTCACACTCACACAAAAGATAAATGAAGTGAATAATCACTTTTTCACCTTACTATTTATAGTTACTTTCCATGGCCTACTCTACTATTGTCATTATTTTTTGATCATTGTCTTAATTAATACACACCACATGATTCTTTCCATATCATGAGAATTTTTACTCGATTTACTCCTCATTTACGACATTATTTTCAAAAAAATTCCTACCATCATATAATACACATGACACACACATTATCTCTCCTCCACATTTTTGTTATCTTTATTACTCTTTATCTATCTCATACTTACTTTCATCTCATCGATCATTACTATGAGAACTTCCCCTTTCTCTAGAAGTGGGGGCATACAATTGGGTTCATCCTATAATTCCCCTTACAGAAATATGCATTCAACAAAGACTACCAATTCGATAATTCCAAACACTTACAAATGCATTATGTGACATTTCACCATCGATTCCCCCTAATGACCTAACCTGGGTGAAACAAGCGTAAATTATCTATATGTGATACTTCATCAATTTCTAGCAGCTCCCACTAATGACTTTACCTAGGGAAGAAATCATAAAATATATCCATGCAATATTTCATCAATTTATATCGATTCCATCTAATGACCTAACCTAGGTACAATTAACATAAAATATCTCTAAGATTAACCAATCAAAATCAATTAATCAATCAATTCACCAACATGTTAAAGTATCTAACAATCTAAATGACATTATTGAATCAATACAATATGACACATGCAGTCTCCCGATGACTTAACTTCGAGAGTTACATTAGTTACTTTCCAAGATGACCTAACTTGGGAGGTTATTATATGTTTGGTGTTTTGATTCTAGATGACCTAACTTGGAAGCCATTACACATCTCACGTTTTCTTCTAGATGACCTAACATGGAAGCCATCACATTCTAGTGATAGCCATGGAGTGGGGGAAAGATTCCCTTTCCTATACTGCTCCTATATGATTTAATTGTTGGATCAAAATTATTTGGATCCAAAAACACAAAAAGTTTTATCTGATTCCATATGAAGTGGCTAGATCTTGAGGATATATTTACAAGTTCGATAATAATGCACCTTTCTCCTACACTCTTCATCTAGTGTGCAGACACCCAAATCCTCTCATTTTCTATCCACATGCAATTGGGTTAGGAACTGATCACTCCTACCCCATCACATTGTTACCATAAAAAACATGAAAATCATCTCATAGAAACATCATAACCATCACTCTCATTTATTGCACTTCATCACGCTTTTTTCTATGGCTATATGTTGCATGCATCAACATGTTGATCCATGGTTTTTCGCACTACATGTTCATTCGACACATTTTTCTAAAACATATGCGATTTTACTATAGAGTCTAATTCTCTAGACCTCTCTCAAGTATGCATCTCTAACTATTTTATGTTACTAAGCTTTCAATCATAAATATAAAGCAAGAGTAAATGTAGTCATAAAATCATTCCCTTACTAATATAATTAAACTACCAAATATGTTGTTTTATATATGGATCTTTTGTAAGGAAAAGTAATTACTAATGACCCATCCCTTTTTCTCGGTCATCAATTTAGTTGGTTCTTGTTTTTTTTTTTCTTGCACAATCATCGAGTCACTAGCATAGTTCTGTCATACCTCGGGAGTATTAGTTTTCATTATTCACTCATTTTTCATCTCTATTATTTGACTATAGCACCTAGGAGGGGACTAGGGCACATGTGGCGCCATGTTCCTCATTTTTAGATGCACTTGTCCTTGGCACACTTTGATCTGCTTTAGAGGTTTGAGATCGGTCTTTATGATTATCCCTCCCATTCCCATAGGTACTAGTCGACTGTCAGTCATTAGTGTCGAAATTTGAGAAAGAGATCCCTATATAAACTTAATGTTCAAACTATCTTATGGGAAGACTATTTTAACTAAGGGTTAGCTCTCTACATATAACAAGGGACTACATTTGGGAATTATTCTCCATCACACACTACATATGATAGGGAGTCTACTATATTCCATCCACTATTTTGCATTCTATCTAGTTGTTACGTGATATCCTTTGTGTCATTGGTGTTAGGGAATCCTAGGTGCATCATTGCACACACAATCACACAAAACTACATTGGGTCTAACATGTAGTACAATGCTTAGTTGTAAGACCACCATTTTTGTTGTTAAGGATAGTCCGATCAATTTATTTGGATCTTTCATTTTTAGGGTTTTCATGCTCTGTATGGGGTTTTGTAGGTAATTATTTATTACAGTTCACATCGAAATCAGCGAAGCAAGCTTGAAATCCACCGGATCAAAAGTGAAATATTGCAAAGACCTACTTACCCTCCCGAACAAGGTTTCAAGTTGTTTCATGGCCGAGTGCCATTATTTCATACCAGTACACCCTTGGCGCCCTTATCCTTCTCCGGGAGCCCCAGTATGACCCGATTTTCCTCTTCCTTAATTTTTTGAGGTTCTTTATGACACTTAGTTCCATCATTTAATCACTTTTTCCAATCCTAGATCATTGTGAGGTAAGTCTAATTCATATTAGTACCTCCCCCTTACATTTTATTTCATTTAAAATATCAAATAAATTATCTAGAATTTATATTTTAATATATTTAATTTATTACATTGTTGTACTTCTTAGATTATTACTAAAATCCAAATTTTATATAATCAATAGGTGAATTATTTGATCATAGTGCAACATACAGTGTGACTAAAAATTACTACCAAAGAACAATCTTGTGACACTATAAAAACCATCTTCCTATTTTACAGTGCGATCAAAGGCATCCAGAGAAGACTCGGTGCTGGGTGCCCCTAACCCAATCCAGTGCTCGGTCCAACATTTTTGATAGCTCCAGAAATTTACTATGGACATGTGTGATAATTTACTCTTCCTTTTCACCAATTTTCTAGTCCAAGTCGGGTTCTAGGAAATAAAGCAAAATCAACTAAGTCATTCTCTCCCTCTCTCGTGCTTAGGGTTTCATTTTTATCTAGATTTTATCTTTTGTAAAATATTTACTTTACCAGTTATTTATCATATGTTACTCTACAATTAGGGATTAACATTTATTTTCTTTTTTAGATTAAAGAGAACAAAATCCTTCCTAATGGAAAGGAGTGATCTAGAGGTCATTTCAAGAGAAATAATGTTCATAAAATTTCCCATTACGTATTTTGTATGGAATATATTTGAGTAATATTTCCATTACTTTTTGAATGGGTTGAAACAAATACCTTATGCATAAGATACAATTCATGCATAATTACTAAGAAAATTACGTGCATTTATTTTGACAAACATAGTAACATCAAATGGACCTATAAGAAGTCTATAAGTGGATTTTTGTAAGTAGAGAAAGGAAAGAACAATGTTGTATTTTTATACTCCGAGTATTCGAGACGCATGTGAAAAAAATTAAGTTTCAACTCGTGGGGTATACTTGTGTTTTGGAAGGAGACCCAACAACCATATTACTATAGGTGGTGTTAAGTATCCCATTTACACTATGCTATTTTTTGTGCATTTTCTAGTTTACACATGGTAGTCTCGAAGGAGGGAAAGGTTCATTTTCCAAGTAAACCCACATATTACAATCTCCAAATGCCACCTAGAAGTGACACATCACAAACAGAATCTTCCAAGTCTATAAATCTCTAGGACAACTTGGTTAGTTTTTGAAATGTTTCCATAATTGTCAATTGTGGCCTATCCTCTATATAGCCCTAAAATCGCCTAGGATTCCATCTTGCCCAAGTCAAAGGCTCTATTAGGAGGGCTCAACTATGCCCCAAACTAACCAATGAGCTCGTTAGGGGATTTCCTCTCCCATTCTAGAAAAATAGACCGAAACATGTCCAAAGCCACAATTCAACACAACCAAATATAGGTTATTTTAATCCTTAACATAATCTGAGCCAATCAAATATCATATTAACTTCAACCCAAAAGCAAATATAAATTTTCCTTCGAGGTAATCGAACCCGAACTCCGAATCAAAAATATAACTTTCCTAATCAAATCACCTAAAATTTTTAAGTGATGATAAAGGGTTAATTTTCTATTTAACCAAGGTCATTTTTTTACTATGCTTTGAGTAACGAAGATGGGCATATTGTATGTTTTGGTATTTTTAGCCTATTTGGAGTAGTTTTCGATTTTGATAGGTCTAGAGAGTTGTTTAGAATTGAAAAATAATCACCCTAAACCTATTATAGTTTTCCAAGATTTATTTTTCATTTCTCATGTAAAGATATTATTCCTCTCAATTTGAAGGTGAACCTCATTGGAAGCCTTGCGGAACCACGAATAAATTTGGAGAATATTTCTAGAAGGGTTAAGAGTTCACATTTTTTTCCATGTTGATTTGCTTTGTTTAAGGTCTGTTTTACTTTTCATATTATTATGTACTTACAAATGCTATTTTAATTTATGAAATCATGTTTTTATCCATATTGGGAAAACCAACTTGAGAACTCCATTATCACATTATTTTTATGTTTTAGTTATGCATCATTATTTTTCTCATTTTAATGTAGATTTAAATAAGTATATAGTTTATTTTGATGTAACAATCACAGTTTTACAAAATTTATGGGAGATATTATTTGATCAATTTAAAAGGAAAACTAGAAAAAACGAGATAGAATCAAATTTTATTAACTTTTTAACCACAATTAAATCAGTTTTGGATCTTATTTTTAATCAATTCTTATTCATTAAAATAAGGAAAATTATTATTTAAAATATTTGTTTTGATAAACTATTTATACATGGGATGAATATTAGTTTATAGATCAATCCCTTCCTATAATAGGCATCTTATCAATTTTTCCAACTTTATCTACAAAATTTACTAAATTTACTAATTCACTATTAAGGAATTCTCTTTTTCCACTCATTTGGTTACTAAAATGATTATCTAGATACCATAATCCATCATTATTTTGTTCATCTATTTTGCAAGTGATAAATAAATTTCAATGATTTTCATTTCTAGCATTTAAACTTCCTTAACATTATAGAAATTTGTGTTCTTTGGATTTATATCATATATCTTTTCCTACATTCCCTTACAATGTCTTGGCATAGAGATTGGATTTTTCATACATTAAATAGGAACTTCTTGACATTTTTTGATGTTCCTTCCACTTTCTCACACTTTTTATTATGATTTGTGTCTTCCTCCTTCATTATTTATGAGTTTTCATCTTTCTCTATTATTATATTCTCTTCCCCATCTCTCAAAATTACATGAGATTTGAATTTTCTTAACATAAAAGTTAGAAATACTATTCAAACTATATTAATGGGTTTTGAATAATCCCATGAAATCAACAACATTAATTTTATATAATTCTTTATAATCTATTATTAAAATCTCATAATACGATTTAACCTCATAGGATTTCTCCAAAGGACCTTAACTAATATCTTACTGTCCTCTATACCATATCCATTGGACATCATCTAATTAAATATGCTCATAATTATAGTAAAAAAGTAACTATTAATGAGCTTAGTCACCCTCATGTACATGGTATAAAAATGTCTTCTGAATAATTTGTAGCTTAATCAACTATAATCTATCACTTTCATTTTATGCGCTCTGCAAGTCATCCCATGTTTACATTGATTGAGTTTCTTTTTACTATCCTTTGGAAAATAGAGTCACCTAATTCCATTTAAATATAGCTCATAATCTTTATCATATATCCTTTACTCCTTAAACTAGTTCTTATTTTCTTGTGTAAGTACAAAAATGCAGTGTTGATTTTTTTCTTTGTATATCCTCCTTCCCACATCTCATGAGAGAACAATATTGTCTTCATTTCCATGCACTAGACATTATAATATTTTGCATCAAACATTTTTGGTTATTGTCATTACTTGTTATTTATGGCTGCATTATCAAATAGTAACAAATGATAAAGTATCTAATACGAGTTTTATAGAAACATAAACATCTATTATAATGAATATTTTGAAATAAAATGGCACTCTCATACAAAATTATTAGATTAAAAGGATTCTCTACTTTTTCAACTAGAAAAACTATGAAATTAAAATCTTATCACATAACTTGTTATATTAAAAGATAGATTATACGTAAATACAAACATATATATGTATTGATAACAATATTCAAATGTTGACAAATATAAAATAAAATATTGAATACACTACTTATGTGTTCCTTTTTGCTGCTATTTATTTCATGGAATGTGATTTGTTTTTTTATGCTCTATTCTTATTTTTGGATTGTTATTGTTTAAATTCTGTTTTCTTTGTGAGTGATGTGGTTGTAGTGCCCATCTCTTCTTATTGTCGATATTTTGTTGATTCATTGTTTTTATTTTATGATGGACATGGAATTTAGCGTTATTTAGATACTATATGTTCGTATTGAGGTTCTTTTGATGACATTTTTGGTGATTTGGGTGAATAGTGCCAACCTAGTATTATGGATGATTATCTTAGCTCTTGAATGGTATGCTTTGGATATTAGCATGTTATGGTACAGTCAGTTTCCTTTCATATTTGATGAAATTACTTATCGTTTTGTTGTATACTTGGTTATCGTTTGTATTGTAATGGATAATTGGATGTCGAAATGTATTTCTTAGATGGATAGTATAATTTGAGTTAGTATGGATGTATATGATTAACATTTAGCCATCTTATACTGAAACGTTTATTGTGGTATAGTTAGTGACATGTATCCATGATTTATTTATTGAGATTACTTATTTAATATATTTTATTAGGCAGGTATGTTTAATGTTTGCATTGAGTGTGCAAATTACGAGCACTAGAGAACGTGGGTTTCATAGCTACACATTTGGTTTACATAAGTGCTTGACTCGGGCCAAGTCTATAGCCATGTTTGATTGTGTGTAGCCTTGTATGTTGTGACATATTCATGTTTGGGCACCATGGGTGATCCCTAATTGTAATTTTGTTATTTGTAATTTATTTAGTCTTGTAATGAGCTAGTTTAGGGACCTAGTGGTCCATACATGTGTTAATTATGTTTTAGGTTAATTAAGTATGTTGTTTGAGGTATGAGACCACCTAATTGTCACTTGGGTGGGACCCACCACCTCAACGATTCTGTGCAATTTAGCCCAATCTCGAATTTGGGCTAAATGTGGTAATTTTGGGGACCTCTTTTCACTTTGGGAGCTTCCCTTTCATGGAAAAAGACCCCTTGGACCCTACCTATGGGTAGGAGGGTCTCTTTTCAAGGCCAAATGGGAGTTTCCTTCACATTTGACCCCTAAAACATCACTATCTTGTAAGAGAGGTTGGTTTTTGTGTTTCTTAAAAGTTTTAGGGTGTTGGATTTATTTTCATTTTGGGGAATTTGAGAGATTACCTCCTAAATGGGATTTTTTTATTCTTTTTGTGTTTTTGGGAATCTTTTGTGGGGAGATGAGATGGGTGACACATGTCACCCTCTCATTTTTGAGGATTCAAAATGGTTATTTATTTTATATTCCCTCATGAAGAGGGGTAGGGACATTTTTGTAATTCTTACTTTTCGATGTTAGATATTTTGGAGAGTGCTTGTGGAGCTTGGAGCTTTGGAGTGTTAGATTGCTTAGAGTTTTGGGATAGCTTGATTGAGGTAGGCCTCCATGTCTTTCTCTCATTTTTTCTTATGATAATATAGTGTGATTTTGAAATAAAATGGTGTCAATATGTGTTGTTGTTTGTGTGTTGGTTATGGGAGTGTTTGTGAATTTGTTATCTTATCTTTTTCCTCCATCCATCATGCTTTGTGATGGATTTTGGAGTGTTGGGGAAGAGGGAGGAAGACCCTTTTTAACCACATGGCTTGATGGGAAAGCCATGTTGGTCTTATTTTTATTCCTCCCCTCATATGGTTTGATGTGTGGAAGGATTTTCATATGGTTTGAACTTCCTTCCCCATCCTTGGAAAGGAAACCATATACAATTTGAAAATCCTTCTAGGGAGGAGGATTGGTGCTTAAATTTGAGAGATACGGAGGGAATTTATGAATTATAGAGATAAGGAGGGTGCTTGAGATTATTATTTTGTTCCTACGGTTGGTTCACACTTTGCGTCATATGGGATTCTTCTCACTCTTACCCTTTTAAGGAAAACATGTAGTTTCACCTCATGTACTTTTTATTTTGGTTGTTGTGTGTGTTGAAAATTTTTGTGCTTGTGTGTTTTTACCCTTCCGTATTTATTTGTGCAACTTAAGGCATGCATCCTCTCTCTCTCTCCCCATGGGCTTGGAGGGATACTAACATGTCCTCCATGTGTTGGAGATGTATTTTGATGATGTAAATAGGTTGGGAGGTAAGCAAGCCTTTTCTTCTCATCTTTATGAAGACCTTTTTACAATAGAAGACTTGCGGATTTGGCTTGGATTTGGTGGAAAATATTTTAAGGTATTGACATGTTGCTTCCAATTTTAGGGGATGATTTTCCACTTGGATTTTATTTAATTCTTGTAAATATGTTGTAACTCTTGTTTAGTAGTCTCCCATCTTGGGATGTATTTATATCTATTAAAAAGAAAAAGATGTGTCATTTTCTATATTTCTTTTTCTTTTATAAGAAGCTTGGATGGTTGTAGTTGAAATATTTAACCTTTTATTCTCTTCTTAAAAACAAATGTTTATGTATTGAACCTTGATTCTTTCATATTGAAATGAACTTCTATTATTGTTTTTGCGTACGTGTGACAAACAAGGCTTCATGGGGATTATGGTTAGGCATTTTCACTATTTAAAAGTAACAAGGTGAAGCTTGGGCTATGGGATAAAAGGTTGTATTTACATATTCATTGGAATGAAGGTTTCTTGGAAGAAATATTTGTTGAGTTCATTAAATGATTACTCTTTAATTTTAATTTTGGATTTTGAAATAAGAGAAATAAGTCACACTTATTAGTAATTATGATTTATCGAATGTTGATTCTACTTACATAAACCATGGAAATAAATATGGCTGATTTAGTTAGATAAATTTTTATTCATGATTAGAATAAAATAACTAAATTTACCATGAATATTGTAATATTGGTTTATATAAAGAAGGAATGATTTACATTTTAAAGGTAATGAATATTATAGGGGAATCAAAATGTATGTGTAATTTATATCAAGTTTGGATGAAAGATAAACTTTTGGTTGTAAACTCTTAATATGCATTTGAAATTATAGTCATTTTGTGAATGTGGTTTTGAATTTAAATGGGAATGTCTCTTCTATTTATTTTCTTTCCTTTGGAAATATTATATTATTATTATTTATTTTGTTTTAAAAAGGTGTATTCTTAAAATAAAATTAGTGAAATGAGATTTTTATGAGCTGAATATTCATATTATCCCTTCCTTTATCATAATTGTACATACATTTAAACCAGGAACCAAGTCATTACATTTATATACAAATATGTGTGTGTGTTTGTGTGTGTGTGTAAATATAGGTGTCTACATATATAATAAAATATAAATACATAATTTTTGACCAAAAAGAAAGATTTTAGAGTTATATACATTCAATTTTTATGTATATACAACAAAGAAGAAATGGATATTAAGACTTACACACACACACACATTTACTTGAATACATAATGTTGGAAATGTGTTGGCACTGATTTATTTTAACTAAAAATATTGGACCGAGAGGGGCATGACATGACCTTGCCACAACCTCGCGCCTCCCCAAACCCCTTTCCTTCGACTTGCGGGAGTGATATGGCATAGCAATACCAGCCCCACCCAAAACCCTTACATCCCTTCCCACATCCCTATCAAGCCCTCACTCTCCCTGCACCCGGTAATCTTCCCCACTTACAATTACAAATATGGCCGCCCAACACAATGGATCAATTACCTAAATTTTCTTAGTTCACCCCTCACGCAAACGAGTAAAGGAAAAACAATCTGATATATATATATACACACATGCATACATACATATATATATATATATATATATATATATATATATATATATATATACACACATATATACATACGAGTACACACACACACACACACACACACACACACACACACACACATATCCAAAACCCTTACATCCATTCCCACATCCCTATTGGGCCCTCACTCTCTCCTACACTTGGTAATCTTCTCCACTTACAATTACAAAGATGGCTGCCCCAACACAATGGATCAATTACCCACATTATCTTACTTCACCCGTAGGCGAACCAGAAAAGGAAAAACAATCTCACACACACACACACACACACACACACACACACACACACACACACACACACACACACACATATACGTATACATTCAAACCATATATTTGATATATGGATAGACTAAAAATATAAGGAAAAAAACATGGAACCCTTGATAGTGTAGAAAAAAAGAAAGAAAAAATTATCCATGAATCCATTATCAAACCCTTACCATAAACCTGCACACATAAAAAAATTATAAATCCATAGCTTCCATATGGGCTTCCATGGCCTCCTCAAACTACTTGCATAAATGGGTGAAAATAAGGAAAAATAAAAATAAAATGGAAAGCATAAGGAAAACAAATTTGGGTTGTATGAAGCCCTAAAAATGTAGGGTTTAGATTCATTTGATCTAAGGTCTCAAATCAAACCCTACACATTTTTGTGTTATGGGTGTTAAAATGCTTTTATTTTTATGAAATCGGTGGGGTGAAATAAAAAAATGGGTGTGGGTGGTTTTTTTTCAATGGGGTGAATTTATTAATTTTAGTGTTTAGAGGAAAAATAAATTAAGGGTCATGTAGGTGACTTAATTTTTTACAATTAGGGTAAATTGAGGGTGTTGAAAGGACCCACATCCTTGTACAATTGAAGATTTTTGAGAGGATCCACAACATAGGTTCTGATGAATGAAGGGACCATCATTAGGAGCCCAATTGAAGTAACCATGAAAGCATAGTGAATATGTAGCAACCAACGACAATGACCACAACTAATGGGACAAATATTAGTGATGGAACCGAGAGGACTAGCCACCAACATCAGTAGTGAGAGGAGTAGCCACTAATGTCGTGCAAGTGGAGCAGCCATCAGCGTTAGAAGTGAGAGGAGAAGACACCGAAACAACAATGACAAGAGCACTCAAATGTGAGTGAACCATCCACCAACGTCGATAGCAAGAGGAGAATCCACCAAGTAATAATAATGAGAAGAGGAGCCACCAATTTAAGTAGTGATATGAGCCACCACCAGCATTAGCATGAGTAGAGATGTCACATCTACTAGCAAACCACCTCTGAGGAGGATCGTGCCTTGGGGATTTGAACATGGGTGGGAAAGCACACAACCATGTGACTTGACCGCACCACTCCCACCCCATCGGATCATGTAGGTGACTTAATTAATTAGGTGAACTAGGTTAGTTTTTTTCCATGCTAGGTTCGGACCTTGATGTGGCCCCCTATTATTATTGGTTAAATAAATAAACATTTTAGCATAGGTACTACCGTGTTAAAAAATTAGAATATTGAATGATGAAATAAATTAAATTAAATAAACATGGACTAAGGTTATATCTAAACCTGACAACACTTTTCAGATAATAAATTTACACTATTAAATACATTTTTAATAAAAAAATTATTGGAAATTTTAGGTGATTAAGAGAGATTTTGAGTGCTTAAATATAGGGCCCTATAGTTGCACTAAAAAAATTGTATGTTATTATTATCTTATATATTTGTATTTTATGTCTACTTTGATAGAGCTTATGTTCTACTCTTTTCTTCCCACTTATCTTGACTGGAAATTAAACTAAAAGTTAGTTGAAAACATTGAAATTCAAATTGTTATGGTCATTCACGTCGATATGTGTTCTTTATTGTGGAGGGTGACCTGCAATGTTTGGATATAGGGCATTTAGGTTTTCCTTATGAATTCAAGATGATGGAAATTGATGGGTCCATTCATCCTTTTTGTATTTAACATGATTTTTAATTATGTGGAGGATTTTCCCTTGTTCATGGTATCATTCATGTAGAGGCATCACTACATTTCAAATTATTGATATATGTAGTCGAAACAAAGAAATCATAGGTAGATTCAAACATCAATGGAAGAGAAAATTGATGAGAGCCCACAAAACACACTCCTAAATTACAAATATTTACAAAATATGTACCCAATATATTCCAAGGTATTGCCTCTCCTTCATCAGTAGAAAGTAATATTAGAAAATATGTGATAATGTTGTGAGTGGAAAGACTAAACCTTGTCCAGATTACATTGGTGGGACTATTTATATGCAAGGCATGTTGGATATTGTATTTTCTCTGATAGAGGTGAAGGAGAAAGGATTGATTAAAAGCATAGGTAAAACCAAAATGAAAATACAAACTTCGTACACAAGATTATTCTTGACGGTGTTCCTTTTTCTAGAAATCATGTACATTTTTATGAGTCTAGGAGATATGATTGCATGGAAGAGGTGACGTTTTTACATAGTGTTCACATAATTTATTTAGTTTTCATTATTTTCCCATTTGGTGTATTTATTATGTTTGTGTATATACAAGGTGTGGAAGACACAAATTGGTGATCATGGGAAGCAATATCCTGCTAAATAGTTGTTAACGCACAAATACTTATGTGCATGGTTATTTCTAGTCGAAAAAGTAGGCATGGATAGTTATTTATGAATAGAAGATGACAATTTGACATAATGTGTCATTTGTAATTAATAACTATTTTTAAAAATTATTTAATATTTTCATATGTAATGATTATTAATTTACCCAAGGATTAATATCTTATTATTTTATTCCTTTGTAAATAGGAGGAAAGCTTATAGATCTTTTTTTTTAATATAAAATATAAAGACAACATATTTATCTTGACAAAAGGTTTCTCTACCATCCTTTTGTTTGAGAAAGGAATTAAAATATTTCATGACTTATATTCGTTTAGGAAGTGAATGGAATGGATGGACCTTAAAGCATTTTATAAGATTCCTCAATCTGGGTTGAGAATGTATATAACACTCATTAATTATTTTGTATCTCCCTCAAATATACTAATTATTGAGTATCTATGTGATCCCATTAATATATGATTATTAACTCACCCTCTTAACAACTAATATGTTATTATTCTTTCTTTCTCTATATGGGGTTAGGACTAAAATACTTCACACAATTCCTTACTCTATATTTATTCCATTATGGAACAAACAAGAAATATTTCATAAAATGTTTTTGGGTTGTACTTTACACTGCCAACCAACTAAAACATGTGATTTGAAATAATCATAGATCTAGCTACACTTTGTAATGCTAAGAACATGATTTGTTTCAAGTTTGAGTGTTGCATATAGATGAAGCTAATATTGATATGTTTGCTTGTTCCTTCCCTTTCTCTTGGCCTTTGTGAAGGTTTATGCAATCCTCTATTTTGTATACCTCAATTAATCTAGAAAGATATGGATTTCTCTTTTTACTTTTATGATTTATTCCCTTTTACAATTGCTTTTGTTCTTCTTTGCATTGGTTATAATATATCTTATTTGTTTATGTTTACAAATTATTGGCTCAAACAATATTATCTCTTGTTAACTCATGTTACAAAATATATAATCATTTAAAAAGAAAGTGGAAATTTTTAGAAAGCCTCACCTTCATCATTAAATGAAACTTAAGTCCAGTGGGGAAAATTCATGGTTATCTTTGTGACAGAGTTTTTTTCATGCAATTTATAATGCTCCCCATTGTTACTTTGAAGATAAAATTTTATTTTTTTATTTTTTTGATTTTAAGATATATATTATGAAATAAAAACTCATTTCTAGATTGCATATTTTCCTTTGAATGGTAGATTTAATTATATATATTTGGTAGTGTTGGAACATAATGATTAAGTGGTCTAGCTAACCCTTAATGTATATGGGTCCATCACTAATATATAGGTTAATATTAGACTAGTATGACTAACACTTGGGCGTCTAGGTTGTTCCCTCAATCCTCAGGAGAGAATGTTGTTCTTTCCCCCATCTGGGATGAAGAAGAGAAATCTCATTGCATTGTTGTCCCAAGGCATCAGTGATCGAGAAGGACAAATCAAGGTTTTCTTTTTCCCTCATTGAAAATTTTGTAGGCACCGCCCAATATTGATGCATCTGTAAATGGTGTAGGTGAAAATGGTGTTGTTGGGTAGATATCATTTCTCTACCCAATAGTGCCCTTATTTTCAATTTTTGAAGGAAGAAGAGATGGTTAAGGTCCTCAACAAAGAACCTTGGTTGTTTGGAAGAGCTACCCTGCATCTGAAGCGATGGAAGCCAAGGGTTTCTCTTCAGATCAAAGAGCTACCCATTTGGGTCTCCTGCCGCTCTTCCAGTGGAATTTTGGGAAGAAAAATCCCTACTTGGCATAGCCATAGAAATGGGAGAGTTAATCTCCATGGATCCTCGCACCAAATTTCAAAAGTAGGATTATAAGAGCACATTTCTATATTAGCATGGAGGTGGGGATTGTTCTCCTAAGAACATCAAACTATCTTCCCCACCGGCTGATTCTGCAAACATAATTCCTGATGACCATGGTTTGGTTTGTCCCAAATGCTAGAAGATTGACTTTCATGCCAAACTATGCACATGTTCAGCAAGGGCAGAGGAAGGAATAGATGGGAGAAGAAAAAGAGAAGAAGAATGGAAGCTGTAAGCCATCAACGGTGAGGTCCCTCGTCCTCTATACACAGAAACTACAGCAAGGGTGGGTCTGATCTGTCAAAACTGGCTGAAGTGCTGCAGGAGGTGACATGGAGCAGACTAAAACAATGGTGGAGGAGCAGAAAATCCAAAAAAAGTTGACCATGCACCAAGCAAGGAAGATAGTGAATCCTCGGAATGGGAAACTAGCTCCGAGGAAGAGGAAAGCGTGGTAGAATTTGTGCTTGAAATGGAGGATGGGAACCGACAGAATATCACTAACAAAGATTCTAACAAACTGCTATTAAAAGCTAACGTGAATAGTGGTGAAAGGAAGAAGGACAGTTCTAGAAAAAAGATGTCATTTTTAACTTTGGAGGAGCGGGATTCAAAGCTTGATTCACCCAATTTAAACGGTAAATTAGAAGTGGTTTTAGATGTGGAAGACGGAAACAATTCAGATTGGTGTACTGTAAGTAGAAAATCATACTGTGGTTTCCATGGGGGGAGTGCACGCCGGTGCACTAAAGAAGGATGTAACAGTTTTCACCTAAGTTGATTTTGCTTTGTTGTTGTTTACTCACTGCGTGTTGCGGGTTTTGGTACTTGTCTTGGTAGGATATCTTCCTGCCTTTGTCCTTATTGTGTTATCCAGATTTTGATCTTATGTTCTTTTACTCACATTGGCACATCCGGCTTCTGAGCCATTAATGTACAAGGGTATAGTCCCTTTCAAAAAACTATTTACCTATAATAAAATATATATATATATATATATATATATATTAATATTTAATAATATGAAATATTTATATTTCTATTATTAAATATGCTAACCTAGGTATATACTTTAGGTTAAATATTTAATATGATGAAATGATTATATTTATAATATTAAATTTTATAAACCTAGGTGTATGTGTTAACCATTTTTGGTTGAAAAGGTGGGTCGGGAGACATTCTCGATCACCTTATATAAAAAGGACTTTAGATCCTCATTTGATATATTTGAGAAATATATCAAAGGTTTTGCAGTCACTGATTTGGTCTTACCCTTGGTAAATAGGGTTTCAAAGAAGGAGGTGATCTTCTTGGATGTAAAATAAGTTCTATGAATTAAAATATTATTTTCAAACTGGTTTTTAGCCTATTGGGGTTTCCCACTATAAATATTGTGTCACTTGTGTTATTAATTTCCTATAAATATTTCTTTCTTTACTTACGTTGTGATGTAATATTTATTTAAATATTTATTGTAACATTATATAATAGATAAGTTGATTAAATCTATATTTATTAGAATCCTAAAATTCAACATGGTAGCAGAGCGAGGTAAATTAAATAAATTAAGATAAAAAAATTTGTATTTTATTCATTTAATTTGTATAATTTTTTCGAAAGCGAACTTGAAAGGGTATTTAAAAGTATCTAGGCCCCTTCTCTTTTTCCCAATTTATTTTAGCACTACATTTACGTAATTAAACTCTCGGTAAAAATTTTAAGTTTTTTCGATTTTAAATCCCTAATTTTTTTAGGGGGAGATGTAATATCATATGATTCTTACTTTCATTTACATTTTGTAAATTATATGGAATTAGTGTTTGTTTGGATATGGATGTGTGCATAGGGTAAAGGGGATTTAAATATTTACTTGCATGAAAATCACATACAAAAATGAAAGGATTCATTACTATATGAAATAATTTTCATGTTTTCTATAATTTCAAATGTTTGTAGGTTAAGTATTTCAGAAGGTAAACTCATACCCGTGTACTTTGGACCCCTCTAAAATAATTTGATTTGAAAAACTATAGTTTATAGTTAATCTATAACTATATTTTTTCAAAAAAATATATATATAGAAAAACATTTATATAATAAATTATATAAACATCGTATATAATTTGAAAAATATATATTCTATATAGTTCTTATACCTATAGTTTATGCTACCCCATTTGTATGGGCTTCATATAAAAATTGTTTTGAACATAGCTAAACTATAAAACATTGTTTTAATCTTAATGCCCAATGTGGTGAATGGTGGGTAGTTGAAGGTTGGTAACCTTAGTAATCAATATTACTAAGTTTAATCATATACTTGTTCACTAAAAATAAAAAATAAGAATTAAACACCTAAACCAAAAACTACTTCAACTCTAAAGCGGCCCCATTTTTTTTTCTAAGTGAGATATAAAAAAATTAAACTTAAAACCTAAGTAGTTTTTTAAATGATATGGCATTTTCTTAGGTTTTTCACGTGGCATTGGTAAGTATGGCATGCTTAGTTTAAAAAATCTAATATCCCAAGTTATGATTCCAAATTATCATACCACATTAATGTGGGCCGCCTTGGCATAGTTTATGTTTATAAAAAGTAAAATAATAATTACATACCAAGTAGACAATGTTTTATATTTGGTCATTGTCTTCTTTTATAATAAAAATATATACTATAGTTTATAATTTCTATGAACTATATGTTGCTTTTTATTTACATTCTATAAACTATATACTTCTTTTTTAAAAAAGTGTATATATTGTTATACTATAAATTTCAATAGGCTATTATAATGTATTAAAAGATAACCTCCCTAATATTATACAGAAGAATAAATTCCAGAATTTCACATTCTCGAAATACACAACAATTTTTTGATTCATTAAATTTGACGGTCAAATGACCGTCACGAGTGGACCAACATAAGACAATATAACTGTCATGTAGATGTCAAATTTAATCTCGTAGGTTCTAGGAAACTATCATTGTGTTAAAATTGATGGCCAAATGACCTTCATGATAGACCAAAAAATGAGCCATTATGACATTCATTTAGACGTCAAATTTAAATTGCGGATCTTTGTCTACATTAAATTTTTTTAGAAATTTGATGTTGTTATGCATTCTTAGGGGTCTCTTCTTCACTTCTATATGGTAAGAAAGATTTTTTATATAAATATGGGGTATAAGACAAAGCCCTTTATATTGCGGGTTATTATTTTGATCATGGGAGGTTAATTATAATGCATTGTAATGACAAAATTAGTTATGATCAAATAGTTTCTTTAGATCTATAAAATTTAGATATGATTCTATTAAAAGTGTTGTTTTTATTATCGATAAATATGTATCTAACTCCAATTTACATGTTTTATTATAATGGGGTGTGTTTTACAAAAGTTTAGGAAAACAATGGTGTGAAGCTATTTACGTGTTGACAAAACTCACATTCTGAATGAAACCAACTACAACATTTGGGTCAAAACAAAATTTATGGCGAGGAAACTGTGGATGATTGTTTCTAGATTTGAGGTTTCTCCCACCAGTTGTCAAACAACTATATATAACATCAATTCATTCTTGTAATGGATGCAAGAGGCTCCTTCGATGATTTTGTACAATGTGAATGTAGAGTACAATCTACACATTGGTAATATCGAACATTCGAAAGAGGTATCAACACAACTAGAATCCATGCATGAAGGATACTTGGTATATCAAAAATAGTAATGAGAGTATAATAGTTGAAGGAATTCAAAGAAATGGTCTATATATTTTTAATGATTTCTCTTCTACATCTTGTTTTATATCTCAAAGTTTGAATAATTCAAAACTATGGCATGAAAGGTAAAGACATATTAATTATTGAAGCTTATATGAAATTTATATATATAATCTAGTGAAAGGTTTACATGTGTTGTCTTTTTATCCTGAAGTTACTTCATTAAATGCTTCTAAATGATGGTTTTGATTTTGATTTAGTAAATGGTCATGATGATATTTTGATGTTATAGATGTTTCTGAAACTCTTATCTTCCTAGATAAGAAATTAAATTGGGCTCAATCTATGTTAGAAATTTCAAATCCTATTAACGTTAGGAAAATGAACAGAAGTCTTCATATGTACCATGTATTAATTACCTTGTATGAACTTGAGCCGCAAAGTATTATAGGGTCTAGGTGGATATACAAAGTAAATTATAATGTTGATGGTAGTATAAACAAACATAAAGCTAGAATTGTTGCTAGAGGTTTCAATCAGACCTGGTATTGATTATGTTAAGACATTTCCCCTATACCTAAAATTAGTAATGTTAGGGCCTTATTTATAATTTTCACTCAATTTGGGTGGGAAATCCACCAAATGGATAAGAAAAATATTTTTTTGACATTGAGGTTTAAAATAAGAACTTTACATGTTTCAACCAAAATGATTTGAAGAAACTGGTAAAGAAAACTATGTTTGTAAGTTGAGAGATCCTTGTATGGTTTAAAAAAATATCTTAGAGCTTTGTATGCAAAAATTGTTTCTTTCTTTAAACTATTAGGTTTTGTTAATTTTTCTTCTAACAATGATATATTCATTAAGTGATAAGTCTCATATATTATCATTATATGTATATATGTTGATGATTTTATTATGACTCATGAAAATTAGGATTTAATTCATAGGATTAAAGAAAAATTGAAGCAAAGTATTTTGAAATGAATGAGTTAGGTCTCTCACATCATGTTCTTTGTATGAATGTATTTCATTCTATTGTTTTTTTAAAACATAATATGCAACCATTGTATTGAAAAAGTTTCTTATGATTGATTGTAAACCATTTTCTACTTTAATGGAAGTTGGAATAAATATTGACCCTACATATGCATATGAAAAAGGTCGATCCTATTTTATATGCATTATTAGTTAATAGCTTGATTTATCTAACTATAAGTAGATCAGATATGTCCTATACAGTAGGAATTACTTTAAGGTTTATGTAGGAACCTTTTTTAGAGATCATTGAAATCTTGCAAAAAGAATTTTTAGATATATTAAAGGAACAATCAATTATGGGTTGCATTATACTAAGAATGAAAATGCTATCTTATATGAATTTTTGATTTAAACCATACGATGTTGTGTTATAAAATATAATGGATGTGTGTTTAAATTTTTTGTGTAGAAACCATTACTTGGAATAAAAATGCAATCAACGGTATCCATTTCTTTTACTAAGGCAGATAAGTACAAAGGATGAAGTAAAGAAGTCATGTGGCTACATTGGTTGTTGGTGTAGAGATACACATGGTTATTAAAGGAAGTATTCCATACGTATGGCGGCCATAGTTCTATTACTCTTGATTATGAATCCAGTTCAACATCAGAGGACGAAGCACATTGAGATATATACACTTCACTCGTGAGAAGGTGTTAAGTGATAACATAAATATCAAGTTCATCTTGACTAAAGAGTAGGTTCTTTGATATCTTCAAAAAGTCCTTGAGTGCTGAAAGAATTCTCACTTTCATGAAAATATTGGAGTTTCGGAGTTTCCATTGAGGGGAGTGTGCATGACAATCTAACCTCCTAATGGAACTTAGTTTTTGTAAAAATACCTTTGAGAATTTGTAAAAGACCTACGGAAAGTGTAAAAAAATACCTTCGGGCAAGTGTAAAAAGACCTTTGAGCATGTATACCTCCTCGAATTATTTTTTAGAAAGAAGTGTAGAAAGATCTTAAAGGCGGTGTCATCGAGTAAACACTACAACATATAGGCCTTTTTTACCACAATTATTCCACAAATTTTCCACAATTTGGAATAATTGTAGAACAATTGTGGCATCTCTATGAAAATTTCATTTATTGATTTTTAGGTATTGTGGATGCGCCACAATTTACACATAGTGATAATAATTCGTAGATAACTCACATATCCAACCCTTTCTCATAGAAAATCCACAATTTTTATAATTAAAACTAAAATTTATCATAAAATGCAGTTACCAAAATATAGTTATGAGATATTTTTAAAAGACTAATATAAATTTATATTAATATTGAAATTCTATTGTCTATATTTTAATATATTTGCATGCTTTTAAAAATTCTAAAAAATTAAATTAGAATACTACGAACATGCAATTGTATAAAAACACCATTATTATATCATATTTTAAGATAAAATTAACAAAAAATCATTAATATAACTAATATATAATATTAGTGTGATAATATTATATTACCTAAAATATATATTAATTATAATATGTATTACTTCAAATAAGAATGATTAAGTGGATCACTCAATATACCAAATATTACTAATTTATATTATATATAATAAAATCTAATTTAAAAATACAATATTAAAAAATTTCCATAGAAATATCTCATTACCAATTGTTTTATAATAGATAATTTAAAATAAAAATTACCTACAACTTTTCCATTTATAAAATATAAAAACTAATTTAAAATATATATTTGAATATATTAATAATTAAAAAAATCCCATAATCCAAATAATACTATTATGAGTGGGAACTTTATGTAAGAATGCGGAATTATCAAAATAGAAAAAAACTACAATAAGATACACATGCCATATAATTTTCCAAAATAAATGGGATAATTTGATATTTTAATCACATTTAACAAATTCCAATAATTATAAAATGTCCTACCTAAGTCCACGTGGTTGCAGTTTTGAATGATGCATGTGGCTTGGTGAATTCTCTAACTCACTATTACCATGCACTGTGTAAACATGGGGTGTCGTTGGCGAGATAGTTAGAAGATAAATAGAGATTACTATTGACGTGTTGAGCGCATAATCACTCACACTATGGAACACCATTTTTTAACTTTTTTGAATATCTCAAACATCCAAAATATTAGAGCGCATATCCAATTTATTCAATATTATATGAAGATATGGTAACAGATTTCTACAAGGCATATTTTCTTCATCTTTTTTTTTCTTTGATTCCTTTGTCATGTTTCTTTGATAACTAATCAACTTTCTAATTGGCATCTACAACATGGCGTAGGTTTGTATTAAAATGTTTTTTTGATTGTGTTCCACCGGTAAAATTGGATTTTTTTACCAATTACAACCCTTTTTAAAATATGTAATCAAGGAGATAATTTAACTCTTTGTAATAAATATCTCTGAGAGTCTGGAACTATCGTTCATTTTCTACCATGGAATTGGTCGGAAGGGTGAAAAAGCATTATTGAAATCTATTGTGAATTCAACAGTTTGGGGTTCAGAATCTGCTCTGCAGAGTGTATTATTTCCTAGTTTGATTTTTTTTAGCCCTCAATTTGATATCTTTCAATGAAAATTTTAATTTCTCCTATAAATGTTTTGATAATGAATAGTTTTGAGGATTTTCATTCATTGCATGCATGTTTGGTTTTAAAATTTATCTTAGAACATGAATGTTGATTGCAGGAATCTAGTGGATTGTCAAAACAAAAATTTGACAACAACATAGTGGCAAATGGCATATAAAAAAATAACATATCACGGATTACATGAGACAAAGGTATCCTCTCTAGGCATTGAGATTATTTTATTACATGAAATCCATATATTTCTAAATTGATAATTTGTCTTTTTATTAAGCTAACATCTCTGTAAATTCTAATTTATGCATTGATTACAGGATCCTTCTATGTACACTTCCCCCTTCCAAACGCAAATCCCTAAATGAATAATACATTCCTTTACTTCTTAACCCCCTTTAAAATTAGATGCCATTGTAAATATAATCACATTCAAATATAAAAATCAGATGTTATGCCTATCAATGCCATTACGATCGATCTGGAAAGAAGCATGAAGAACATGGGAGATATCGAGTGAAGCTTAAACGTGTTATAAATAAAAAAACTATAATGTGTGGAGGAGTTAGAAGTATTGAAGTTAGCTAACTAATCCAGGGACCTAACCTATGATAGTGTATTTTTGATCTATAATTTTAGTAAGTGTAAAAATATATGATGTGTATAATTTATATAATAAATAAATAAAATTATTTGATCCAAATAATTTTATTTGGTTTAAATTGGTATTGTGGTTATAAAAGGTTTCAAAAAAATTAAAAAAGAAATGGTTATTAATTGTAATATTTCTACATTTTTAGAAAAGATAATTTCACAATTAATTATTGTGGTAATCGAATTGTAGCTTCCACCTACAATTTTCATGTGCTAATGATAATTGTAAAAAAACTTGTTGAAATTCCACAATTTACAAAACTACTAACAAAAATAAAAATTGTAGAAATGTTACAACTATTAAAAATGTGGACAATGTACAATTAAAAAAATGGAGGTTATCTATAAATTTTATAAATTGTGGATCATCCATGGTATAACGAGTTGTGGAAAAACTACAATAATATATTAAAAAGTGGATTAGCTACAATTTCAACGCCACAATTTTAATTTTTGGAATACCACATAACCACAAAAATATTGTTAAAAAAATGTGGAAAAAGGATTAGTTTGTTGTAGTCAAACTCTTTAGTGCTATTGATTTTACTTGGTAAATATCCAATACAAGCATATTGTTAAGGAGGTCCTTCGTTGTAAAAGGTTCCTATATGCTTGGGTTCAATAACCTTATATAAAACCTATCGAACATGTAAAACTCGAAATCATACTTAGCCACCAATCACCGAATGATATTTAAGATTCTAAATCCTTTTGTACTAAAACATAAATTGAGTATGGTGAAGGTTTTATAATTCCTTCAACCGATACGCTAGCCTAAAACCTTTATGATTTAAGGATTGTAAATCTTGTAGTGTACCATGGACAGGTAATCTATTGGCATATGTTATGTTATCCCACTTAACATTAAGGGGGAGTCTTTGGAAAATAATGATTAAGTGGTCCTGGAAAACCCTTAATGTATATGGGTCCATCACTAATATATAGGTTAATATTTAATAATATAAAATATTTATCTTTCTATTATTAAATATGCTAACCTAGGTATATATTTTAGGTTAAATATTTAATATTATGAAATGATTGTATTCTTAATATTAAATATTATAAACCTAGGTGTATGTGTCAACCATTTTTGGTTGAAAAGGTGGTTCAGAGACATACCCGATCACCTTATATAAAAAGGACTTTAGGTCCTCATTTGATATATTTAGGAAATATAACAAATGTGTGCGATCAAGTGATTTGGTTTTACCCTTGGAAAATAGGGTTTGAAAGGAGGAGGTGATCTTACTCAAGTAAAATAAGTTCTTTAAAGTAAAAGATTATTTTCAAAGTGGTTTTTACCCTATTGGGGTTTTCCATTGTAAATATTGTGTCACCTTATGTTATTTATTTCCGATAAGTATTTATTTATTTACTTATGTTATGATGTAATATTTATTTAAATATTTATTATAACATTATATAATATGTCATTTGATTAAATTTGTATTTATTAGAATCCTCAAATTCTAACAGGTAGTTCGGTTCACAATGCATTAGTGAATTTCTAGATTGGATTGAATATTTTTCTACAAGATTATATGTGATATTGTGAGACACAATATATAAATATATAGACTTACTTATAATTCCAAGTACTCCCCTCCATACAGGTCATGAAACGTACTCTGAGTGAGTGCATGTACAAATACAAATAAGGTTTAGGTACATTATGGTTGCGTACTCGTGCGCCTCAATTAAATTTTGGGCATTTAAAAATGTACTTAAGACATAGTCAAGGCTTGTAGACCTGCATCCCCAGAGTGTACCCATACATTTTTTTAAATTTCAAGTGAAAAGAATAAATAAAAGATGAGACCTTTGGATGGAATTGAACAATGAAAAATTTGCATGAAATTCAATGTTTCGATAGGCTCAAGGGTTAAGAGAGATGAAAAGAACTTCATTTGGTTAGCTTACTATGTTGGGAATTTATTTTTCTCCTCATGGGTTCTTTGTTCCTCGTTTAAATTTGAATTCATGGGAATAAGTGAACTGCTGTTTGGTGGTTGGAAAGTATACATTTTATTCCTTTGAAACTACGTGTGAAGTCTAGATATTGATATCGTTGAGTCTCAAATATAATGAAAAGATATTTATATACTTTCTTCCAGAAGTTACTTCTAAGGCTTGTGTGGGTTCACTGTACTGTTATTCCATATGAATAAATGAACTATTTTCATGTAATGAGATGTATGTCTTTCCTTTCTATACTTTCTTCATTTGTATGGATAATAAATGAAATTATACAACTCAAAACACTTAAATAATTCACTTAATCATGGAAATAAATTAAAATCAAATGTACCTTTTTGATGCTCATTGGAAATGCAAACTGTTTATAAAACTACCTATTCTATGGTTTAAACATGCAACTTTTTGTAGCTTGAACATTTTTATGATACATGTTTCCCTTCTTGCCTTCCTCAGGGCCTTGCAATGGTATTTTATGGTTGTTACACAGCCTTACGAGGCTAAAAATGGAAAGGTTGCATCTTTGAGAAATGCCATTTTATAACTACACCTGAGTTGTAGTTGTGATTCAAATATGACTTCAAAGATTATCAAAAACCAAACAATAAAAATATATATCCTCTTCTGAGATGGTTGTCCCAAACATAGTAAAACTTATAACCTAACTTGTTTGAGAAAATTAAAAGTTTTGAGTTGAAATTTTTGCAGGGGTGCTAAAAATGTTAGCCTTTCTCACAATCCTTTTGGGAAAGTTCCTACTAGTTTTAAGCCCACTACCTTTCTCTAGTCCATTAGATATGGGGTCAAAGCATATAACCAAAATCTATTTTTTTTGAAAAATTAACCCTTTTGAAAAAGCAAATTAAAGCAAGGAAATGATTTGGTAAACCAGATCATGTGAAAAAATGCACTTATTGAAATTAAAAGCTTCAATGTGCATGAACTGCACTTATTTTAATTAAAATCCTAATCTACCCTACTCTAATCAAAAGCAACTTGAGGCTAAGCTAAGCCTAAAACATGAATTGAAAAGTAACTTTCTTTTCTCCTAAACTAAGTTAGTGAATACTATTGGTATCCAAATTGATTCTCCTACGAGGAAAGCAGCAACTTCACGAAACCGACAAGATGCTTGAGAGACGGATGAATCATGATATAGGTCATTTTGTATCCGAGGAGGATTCAACCCGACTCTTTGTCACTTGGGTGTTGGAGAAATGGATAGCACCTCACTAAGGGTTTTATTTACCCTCACTACTTTAGGTTGTGCCTTCAACCAAGGTGAGAGGACCCATTCTCTAACTTTGTGTTGGTGAAGGATATCAAGAGATCCTTCATTTCACAATTTTCATGAGAACCTCGAGAAAATGTGATCAATATAACACAATTTAACTCTCATGAGTTGTAAAACTAGAGAGTGGAGATGTTTCCCTAACGAGGGTTCAAGATACTAAAGACAATAATTGAATCCTGATTGTTTCTACATATTTTGGCAGTGGAAATTGTTAAACCTTTGTGGATACATAGTACAAATAGGGGTATTTCATGTAGGATTTATCATTTGAGAAATTTTTGGTGGGAAGTTAAGCAAGATAAAGTTGATTATACCAAATCTTTGAGAACCTTTACAAATATTAGAACACTCACAAAAAAATGCTTCAAAATAGCCAAAATATTCCTTCAACCAGAAGGTGTGTATCAATGGAGGCCCAGAGATGCACGGTTTCATACACTCTTCAAGAATTCAACATAAAGGCTCATGCTAAAGACTCAATTAAACATTAAAAGTCCTTGATTCATCACGCCTAAGATACACTCATAGACTTACAAACAATCTTTGTCAACCTAGTGAAAGTAGAGTGATTTTAAATTGTTTATTTCATTACAAGATGAAAGCTCTTCTAACAATGAAATTGCAAATGCCGAATACTACAACAGGGATAATATCTTGTGTGATTCAGAGGGATTTCAACATAAGATTAAACAGAACAAGAAAAACTATTTGAAAACATTCTGAAATAAGAGAAAACATAATTGTGCTCATGATCAACACAAATTTATTTCAAGGTTCATTAGACTCGATAGCAGTGAGAGTTTCATTAAAAATCTCGAGAGCTTGTCAACGGCTATACACTTGCAACCATCTTGACATGATTAAATCTAAAACACAGGAAAATAAACAGGTTTCTCATATGGTCTCTTGGGAAAATGGTTTTTCTCAAACTTTCTTAGAAAAATTAACCCCGATTATGCAAGAGTATTCTCATTGCATTTATACAATTTCACTCACTCACTCATCTCAAAATTCCCCCCCAAAATTATAAATATTCAAGAGAATATTCCTCTTTACAACATACCATCTGATCATGTTTATTCCCTTGAAAATATGTTACTTTGTTGCCATGTTGATAAATCATGAACTGATCATGTTTCTCAGTTCCTCAACTATGATTGGGATGCCACGTATGAACTTTTGACAGCATTTTTAATCATTATTTTATTTTCTCATGTAATAAATCCTCTTTTAATAATTCTCGAGATGGCTCCATATGGCTTGATCTACCAAGAAATCCTTTTCACCTTTGAGAATACACCTTGAGGAATATATAAATGCATTCATGCCTCTCAGAAATGAGTGTCCTCGCATGGATTATACCACATATCTGCACTGTGAGTCCGAGTTGGCCAAGTGTAAAGAGGATCCAGTGGAATCCTCCACATGTCTCCTTGGTGCAACTATAAAGGTGAAGTCTAGAGGTAGGTTCCCAAATGAGTGCGGGCCCTCCACTTGTTCGAACATGAGAGAGTTACACTTTGTTCACGAAATGTCCTCGAGCATGGGAAGGTCTAGTGGAAACTTCCACATGTCTGCATTGGGTGCAACATTAAAGATGAAGTCTAGAGGTGGGACCTTAAAAGAGCATAGGCTCTCCACTTGCCCTGGGCCCAAGAAAGTTTCCTTGGTCATTGAAAAATTCTCAGTATAAAGAGGATCCAAATGGAAGCCTCCATGTGTTTCTTCGGCCCACTTTTGATAAAGAGCCCAAAACTGGAGACCCCAAAAAGTGTGAGCTCTCCACGTGTCTTAGGCCTAGAAAAAGTATATCAAATGAAAATTTTTAAGAACCAATAGAAGGTGCCACGTTCCTAGGGTCCGAGAAATTTGCATCGACGCTTAAAAATTCTAAGATTACCAACACAAGAACAACACAAAGTGAAATACAGGATAACTTTTTTTGACTTGCTTTGACTCAACACGACACAACATGTCGTCACAAGGTTACAACCAACACTTGGAATCATTTGTTACGGGGAAGACCACAAGGTCAGCACGGAAACGTTCACACTTATCAAGGACAATTTATTTTTCTTTTGACAAGACAACATGAAAGTCCAATCCACATGACACACTCACGGCTAGGGCAAGCCACAGTAAGAAATGGTTAGGGTTTATTTATTTTTGTAAGACACCCTTTAGCTCATGACTTAAGTTTTCAAAGGAATCAATATATGGTTTGCACAAATTCATCTCACCAACTGAGTTAATTTCTTAAACACTGTAGAGTAGTTCACTTAAAGTCTTCTCCTACTTACTAAATCTTAATATCTTCCAGAAACTAACCATTGTTTTCCTTTAAGCTTGTTTAAGAGTTCACCCCAAAGGGATAGTGTTCGCTAGTTTAGCTAGGGGTATCAATTTATAAATGTTTACTTCACAAAGGATGTTTTCATTTTGATCACTCATGGAAGTATTTGATTTCAAATAGATCACCTTTACATTTATTTGTTGAATATAAAATTATTATTTTTGTTTAGCTTCTTTAAGGGTTAACCGACTCATTTTACTTTACTTATAAAATATTGTCGCTAAGTCTTAGAAAGATTTAACTTAATAATTTATTCTCAAGATCAAGTTTTACAATACTCATATCAATGTAAAGATTGAATGCCATTTCTCACAAGGATAATTTCAAGCTTAACTACACAAGAACAAGACACTTTATTTCACCATTACCAAACAATACAAGGCAAGAGGTCATATCAACTCTCTTTACAAGCAATGTTACACAATTTACAACACATTGGACATTTTTACAAGGAACTTCATAATGGTACAGATGAAACTTTTACACTCTTTTCTTCTAGTCTACTCGCATAATCCATCTGCACAAATATTAACTAAAGTCAGTTCGCAAGAACTGAGCATGTTAAGACTACACAATGCAATAGTAAGCTAACAATTAACAATATCAAGAAAGGAATATTCTAAATTCAGAAATGGATTAAAACACAACTCACAACTCCAATATTAATCTCATGAGAGAGAAAACTAAATCATCCAACAAGGAGAAAGTCCAAATACTAGTAAGAACAAAATTACATAAATCAAGGCAAGACCTTATGGGTTGGGAACAAGAAAGTCCAGAGTGCTGATATCTCCTTCATGTAATCCTATGGGTTACGTGATAGGAATCCAAAATTTACTCCATCCAACTAAAGGGTCCAAGAGAAGACAAAGCGTACTAATTATGATCGTAGGCGCGAAGCAAAAATGACGTTATCCAATTCTTCCAGGGGGCTTCAAAGTAATATGGGTTCGATGCCCTTAAAAGAACACAACTATAGTTTTGGTTTTAACCAAGGAGTTTACCACTACCTCCTTATCGGATTTCTTAAAACGTAGTACTAGTTAACCAAAACAAATCCACTTTTCCAAAAGCGTCTGCATTTAAAGAGACACAAAAGGGCCATTATTCTACCAACAAACCCTATCCTAATCGTCAACTTCTCTACATAATATAAGGGAAGACTAAACCCAAAAATCGTTAATAATTTTTATATAATTCAGATAATGTCAATAAACATTAAAATAAAAATTGATTTCCCTAACAAGGCCACAAAATGGGACCTTTTAGTAACCAAGTTTGAAGTATAAGGTATTCGAGTTCGAAAACAAAGGGATTCGATACGTAGAGGGCAAAACACCAACGATGTCCCAGACTCAAAAGACCTTACCACGAGTACAAGCACAAACCAAGAACCAACGCACATAGCTATCAGGAAGGTTACGCAGTGCGGTCAGGGCTAGAAGTTCTATGAACTCCTTGCCAAAGGTATAGAAGATGGAAAATTTTACCCGATCCATGTGGGCTTATCGAGGAAAAGTCTTAGCGAATATCAAACAGATAAATATAACAGCCACCTATGATATTATCACTGAAATCAGCTGTCATCTAACAGGAAACGAGTTCACAAGTCCAGTACCATGGATTCACCTACAACTTTTGTTTCAGTCTAGCTAGTAATAGCTTGCTTGCAATCCTTAATAAAAATTGTAGAGATTTCATTCAGTTAAACTTACAATGTTTCCCCTTGCTTTAATCAAACAAGAGTTTACATCAAGAAATAGGTATAGTAATTCTCTCAACACGTGGAGGTCAAAATAGATGCCAGGTTATCCCTCATCTAGACTAGGTACAACAGTCAACCATATACAGTTCTAAAACAAACCCCAAATGCCATTTTCTAATCAAACATAAAGGAAGGAATGCCCACAGGCTTAAACAAGTTTCAGAACACAACGTCACTATTAATGTACCTTCTAGCAAAACAAGAGATCCCTAAATAGGAAATGCGTATTTATTCAACCAAAAGAGGTATGTAGGCTTAACCTTCTATTTAGTAACCTTCAATTATAATTACCATCACAGAATTCTTTTTAAAAGAAAGTCATATAAGCAAACAAAACTCAATAATGTTTCCTTCCCTACGAACTAGACTGCATCACTCAATATTGCAGTAACCCATTTAGACAAATATGAAATAGAGTAAGCTATAAGAGAGGAAGGAACATTCCAAGCAAAATCAGCGAAATTGGAATAAGATTTAAAGGAACAACCACACAATCAGGCAGTGATATAAACAACCACGAAAACATCTAGTCTAGGCGCCATTCAAGAGGAAAGAAAATTCATTTCAAGATACTGAAAGAAGGTAGAAAACTATTACAAGGGTAGATTTAACATGCCTGGTTTAAAACGCCATCTCCATGCATATGATTGTTTCAATGCCGTTGCTTGCCTTTAACCCAAAATGCTTTGCGAGCTCGAGCTAGCGCCACAATCACGCAGTGAAAAACAGCTACAAACCAACCCCATGATTTGAAGCTCGGACACGAGACATAATGGTTACACCACGCTCCTGGCTCGGGTAGGCATCTACCGTGATGAAACACAACCTTTTCCTTCAAGCAGTACTCTCCTGCTTTTCCCAATCTCCACCTACTCTTCTTCTTGCTTTTCATCCTAGAGATGCATACCATACATCAGATCTGATGAAGTAAAATAGCACAGTCCAGTCCTCTTCACATTCAGAAAGGAATACTTTTTCGAAAGTGAAATAAATAAATAAAATAAACTCTGATTCCTTCTTATCACTGCAAGTTCCATATGATGCACCTTATTATAGTGCAAATGTGCAGCCCATCGCTTACAGCTTGCTTCACTTAGCAGCACCAAAAATCTCCATAAGAACATTGTCATTGTTTAAGATGAGAGAGTCGGATTGCATTTCCCACAACAAATTTCTCTAGCAATAAAATCTTGGAGATAAACTTGGTTGCAGTGTGGCAGTCAACATCTGTTAGAAGGCTCTTTTGAACTTAAAATAATAGAGTGTTTCTCCACCTTGCTTATGCCACAGAGACTTGATATCATCATTTCATCTTTGTCCAATGAATTTTCTGGCTTTGCTTCACCAGGCATTACCAGAAATCTCAACAAGAACATTTCCCCTTTTTTTTTTTTTTGAAATGGAACTGCTTTACCTCTCTCACAACAATTTGCATTGCAACAATCTTGGACAACCTAGTGCAGTGTGGCAGTCAACACATACATTAAGGTTCCTGACAACTCTGAGAGTTGTCCCAGGGGAAAGGCTTAACAATCCAAAAGAAATTGCCATCTTCTCACTATGGTGACAGAGGAAAACTTTTACCTTCCCGATCACTCAGCACATGCTCTGAATCTAACAAAATCCTGCTACCTCCATCTCCCAAGACGTTTTCTCCAACATTGCAGAGATCTCCCGTGCCTGTGGGTGTGATCTGTCACCTACACAAAAGCATGCACCATTTTATTGCCTGCCAATATAGTGACTCGTTGAAGATGCTCATATAATTGCAAAGCAAAATGTGCTTCATGAATATTCTGATATGATACAGATCCACACGTGAGAGATTCTCTTCCATGCGTTACAGCATAAGACAAGTAAAGTCTCAACAGAGAATCTCTGTCCTGACAACACTCTCACTGTCACTTAATCGATTTTGATAAAAATATCTTAAAGGAGAAATCCCGAATTGAGGACGCAGTCGAACCTGAGCAGCTAACAACATGGTTGGTCGTCCTACTAGCTGGAAGCGCTCAGAAAGGCTTCTACTACCCTGCAACAAACCTGCCGCCTGGCTAAGAGGCCCTTAGCCTTTCTGTAACGCTGGCTGGGAGTAACTTTCCAAAATAAAAGGCAAGGCGGCTCAGCTAAAACTTTATCTCGTCCTTCTACTACAGCTGCAAGATTTTGCACAACTGATCACGACCGTGGTCGCGTGCGAACCGAAAAAACTCCTCACAATCGCCCCAAGAGAAAGGAGATAACATGCCTGCTACACTATCTTGTAGCTTCATCAACACCCACACGCAACAACCAAGGCAAGAAAAACGTGCCAGGAAAGAAGAAAAAACGCACAGGAAGAACAGACGCACTGAACCCCACACTCGCGCGCAGCCGAAAACACGGCAAGAGCAGTGCAAACGATTTCAACCAATGCGGCTCCCAGACTGGCACAAGTCAGACCAAAAGCATGAAAATATGTATTCATTAAGAGCATTAATGGATGGTAGCAGGCCACCAAACACCATACCTTCGCCAGCACCAAACAAGGATCTTTTTTACAGCAAGGAACAAGCCAACGTCCAATTAGCAATTAGTTTCCTTTAATGACAGCCACGTGACCAGGTCAGGACGCAGCTAGAGTTGTAAGCGGCGGGGTAGGTGGTAGTTGAAAGGATTTAGTTGAGTATTGAAAGTATTCATACCCAACCACACACGCAAACTCCCTACTCAAGCAAACGATGGACACCAAAGAAGACGGGTAACCAACACTCACCCCAACCAATTTGGTTAACAACAAGGACATACACGTTGACATGGCAGAGAGAGAGAAGAAACGAAATCATCTCATGCAAGTAGGACTAATCATCCTAGGGAAGAAGATAAGGGCTTGACGTTCGACAGAGACCACAGAACAATGACCAACCAAGTATCACAAAAGGAGACGCTCTTCTTTACGTGGAATTGGGCCTGGTTTGAGAAGCAACCAACCAAACAATAAACTTGTTTATCGATAATTAATCATAACGTTGATAACAATCGACAATGAGATACTGAAGTTATCACCGATCGAGAATTAAAATCATAATATTATTAATATTTTCAATACTCTTATTATTACAACTTAATAAAAATTATTAATCATATTAAGAAGGGTCAACATACAAGCTCGATAATTTGAGCACACAGTCCCTTTTTTTTTTTTGTTATAGGGGAAAACGTAACGGGCGTTGCAGGGCCAGCAACGGCAATAATGACACGAAACCAGCATACACGATGAAGAGGGAGAAGGTTGAATATTCCCTACCATAAAGGTGAAGCCCACCAATGATCGATGGGGGCACAACTACGTTCCATGCTTAGCACACGATCGCCAAAGTATGAACAGGCGTAACGACAAACGGGGCATTACATTCTCCTCCCCTTAAGAAAGCATCGTCCTCGATGCGACATTACACAGAGGAAAGGAAAAGATTTGCAACCAAGGACAGGTAGAGGAGACATTACACCCTAGGGTTTAAAATTTTAGTTGATTAACACACGGTCACAAGGTAGCCTTAGAAACATTTGGTAGAATTTTTAACTTTCAATGTTCTGTGAAGATTGGCAGTTCTTTCTTGTTCATCATTTCATTAGTCTCTTTCCATTAGCATTATTCTTAGTTTAATTCCTTTTAAAATTTCATCATTGAAGAGTTTTTATTTATTCCTTATTGTGGGTGCCCAACATGAACTGCTAACACAACACCCTATCAGGTTCACAAGACCCTACAGATTCACAAGCACACAAGTATATACTTCATGATTGTATTATACCACTAAAGGTTACACAAATACGGAATAGAATAGGCACACTTCCCATAACATAGGTACTCATCACACATTAATGACTGACATACCAAATACTCAACCAAAAGAGTACTACAATCCACCAGACATTTCCTCAATTTGCATCAATGAAAGACTCACATAACAACAAACCATGCTACAGGTACATAGTGTCCACAAGGGAATCAATGACATGTCCACAACATCACAACACATAACCATCTGACATGAGTAACACATACATCAAAAGACCACTACCAAACATCACAATAACTCAACATATATCCTGAAACATCAACCATACAGACAAATATCATAAGCCTCCCTCAAACTCTTATGCCTCCCTCAAACTCTTATGCCTCCCTCAAGTCTCTTATGCCTCCCTCAAACTCTTATGCCTCCCTCAAGTCTCTTATGCCTCCCTCAAACTCTTATGCCTCCCTCAAGTCTCTTATGCCTCCCTCAAACTCTTATGCCTCCCTCAAACTCTTTTGCCTCCCTCAAGGAGGCCGGTTGTCCCCATGGTCAAAGACACACAGAGTTTGGACACTCCTAACCCAAGTGACATAATGACGCGTAGTTCTCCATAACCCGCTAGTCATATGTACCCCTTGGGGCGTACCCCCATACAACGAAGCGGGTCCATAGGTCCAACCAATCCATGGTGCATCCCATGACCCTATTCCACACATCACGACATTAGAACCAGCACAACAATCCAGTCAAAGTGCCAAGTGGCAAAGTACAAGCCTTGGGCAAGGCGGTAAAAATTCCAAATTTAAAAGAAGACCCCAAATCAAGCTAAAATAAATGGCCAAATAGCCAAAGTTAGTATCGAAATCCCCATGTTAGTGCCACAAACCAAGGAAATGCCCAAAATTGTAAAGCATTGCAATCAAGAAAAGATGCTGGTCCTTGCAAAAATAAAGTAAAAGCTCAATTTACGAATAAAATCAACTTATAATAATGTCACATTACGATAACTGTGTGGCCTTATCTAGCCACCAAAGGGGTACTCAACGAGTTGCTGGCACTCGGAACATCGAGCCTCAGCTCGTAAAATATATATATCAATCCCGCCACCCTTCGACAAGGCTAAACATAGTCATAGATACACTAGGGTTGCATACATACAACCACATAGGGAGAGAGGAAAGAGTCACATGTAATCTACTAAACCGAGTTTTGACTCGAGTTATTGACCCATGGTACACCATTCCTCACTCTTAACATACACTTCTACCGATCTCCCTCAGGGTCGGTTAGTGTAAGGCTCACAACATAACATGTAACTACATTACTAACACCATGGTGGTACACACATAGCTACCATAACGTCTCACGTATGGTAGGTATACGGGGTAGATCACAATTATACATTCACAGGGCACAATACATCACTTTACTACATTCTGCACCCAAAGTGCAATCACAATACGATAGGGTTCATACACTCACCGTATGACCCTAATTCACGACATGAAGCATTACATATTACACAACTCATATATACGATGAACATAATAACATCACAACATAACAATAATTGCTTCATAACAAGGTAGTACACACATTTCTTCAGAACATGGTAAAAACATCATGATACAACTCGTTTCTTTTAACATCAACTAGACATACAACACATTGATACACCCACATATCACAATATGCCACAATGCTCCAACACTACGTCATCCACATAATAATTCTTTTCACACATCACAAACAATAATTTACACGTGAATTCTTCCTAGAATCCACAAGAAGGAGAGAGAATACTCTCATCCCCAACACATCAACATGATGACAAATACGCACTGAGTGACATACACATCACGTGCGTTCACAATATCACAATTACAACAATAACCACATCACGCTAAAAGCACATTACTCTTCCAATATAAATCATCATCATGCAACATCATCATCATCATGCAGTATCATCATGTAACACCACCACCACCATGCAACATCACCATACAACAGCAATCCGGCCCATAGGTTCGAGAGCATGAACCTACGCTCTGATACCAAAGTGTAACGCACCAAAATTACCAACACAAGAACAACACAGTGAAATACAGGATAACTTTTTTTTTTTGACTTGCTTTGACTCAACACGACACAACATGTCGTCACAAGGTTACAATCAACACTTGGAATCATTTTTTATGGGGAAGACCACAAGGTCAGCACGGAAACGTTCACACTTATCAAAGACAATTTATTTTTCTTTTGACAAGACAACATGAAAGTCCAATCCACATGACACACTCACGGCTAGGGCAAGCCACAGTAAGAAATGGTTAGGGTTTATTTATTTTGGTAAGACACCCTTTAGCTCATGACTTAAGTTTTCAGAAGGAATCAATATATGGTTTGCACAAATTCATCTCACCAACTGAGTTAATTTCTTAAACACCTAAGAGTAGTTCACTTAAAGTCTTCTCCTACTTACTAAATCTTAATATCTTCCAGAAACTAACCATTGTTTTCCTTTAAGCTTGTTTAAGAGTTCACCCCAAAGGGATAGTGTTCGCTAGTTTAGCTAGGGGTATCAATTTATAAATGTTTACTTCACAAAGGATGTTTTCATTTTGATCACTCATGGAAGTATTTGATTTCAAATAGATCACCTTTACATTTATTTGTTGAATATAAAATTATTATTTTTGTTTAGCTTCTTTAAGGGTTAACCGACTCATTTTACTTTACTTATAAAATATTGTCGCTAAGTCTTAGAAAGATTTAACTTAATAATTTATTCTCAAGATCAAAGTTTTACAATACTCTTATCAATGTAAGGATTAAATGTCATTTCTCACAAGGATAATTTCAAGCTTAACTGCACAAGAACAAGACACTTTATTTCACCGTTACCAAACAATACAAGGCAAGAGGTCATACCAAATCTCTTTACAAGCAATGTTACACAATTTACAACACATTGGACATTTTTACAAGGAACTTCATAATGGTACAGATGAAACTTTTACACTCTTTTCTTCTAGTCTACTCGCATAATCCATCTGCACAAATATTAACTAAAGTCAGTTCGCAAGAACTGAGCATGTTAAGGCTACACAATGCAATAGTAAGCTAACAATTAACAATATCAAGAAAGGAATATTCTAAATTCAGAAATGGATTAAAACACAACTCACAACTCCAATATTAATCTCATGAGAGAGAAAACTAAATCATCCAACAAGGAGAAAGTCCAAATACTAGTAAGAACAAAATTACATAAATCAAGGCAAGACCTTATGGGTTGGGAACAAGAAAGTCAAGAGTGTTGATATCTCCTTCATGTAATGCTATGGGTTACGTGATAGGAATCCAAAATTTACTCCATCCAACTAAAGGGTCCAAGAGAAGACAAAGCGTACTAATTATGATCGTAGGCGCGAAGCAAAAAAATGACGTTATCCAATTCTTCCAGGGGGGCTTCAAAGTAATATGGGTTCGATGCCCTTAAAAGAACACAACTATAGTTTTGGTTTTAACCAAGGAGTTTACCACTACCTCCTTATCGGATTTCTTAAAACGTAGTACTAGTTAACCAAAACAAATCCACTTTTCCAAAAGCGTACGAAAGAGACACAGAAAGGGCCATTATTCTACCAACAAACCCTATCCTAATCGTTAACTTCTCTACATAATATAAGGGAAGACTAAACTCAAAAGTCGTTAATAATTTTTATATAATTCAGATAATGTCAAAAAAAACATTAAAATAAAAATTGATTTCCCTAACAAGGCCACAAAATGGGACCTTTTAGTAACCAAGTTTGAAGTACAAGGTATTCGAGTTCGAAAACAAAGGGATTCGATACGTAGAGGGCAAAACACCAACGATGTCCCAGACTCAAAAGACCTTACCACGAGTACAAGCACAAACCAAGAACCAACGCACATAGCTATCAGGAAGGTTACGCAGTGCGGTCAGGGCTAGAAGTTCTATGAACTCCTTGCCAAAGGTATAGAAGATGGAAAATTTTACCCGATCCATGTGGGCTTATCGAGGAAAAGTCTTAGCGAGTATCAAACAGATAAATATAACAGCCACCTATGATATTATCACTGAAATCAGCTGTCATCTAACAGGAAACGAGTTCACAAGTCCAGTACCATGGATTCACCTACAACTTTTGTTTCAGTCTAGCTAGTAATAGCTTGCTTGCAATCCTTAATAAAAATTGTAGAGATTTCATTCAGTTAAACTTACAATGTTTCCCCTTGCTTTAATCATACAAGAGTTTACATCAAGAAATAGGTATAGTAATTCTCTCAACACGTGGAGGTCAAAAAAGATGCCAGGTTATCCCTCATCTAGACTAGGTACAACAGTCAACCATATACAGTTCTAAAACAAACCCCAAATGCCATTTTCTAATCAAACATAAAGGAAGGAATGCCCACAGGCTTAAACAAGTTTCAGAACACAACGTCACTATAATGTACCTTCGAGCAAAACAAGAGATCCCTAAATAGGAAATGCGTATTTATTCAACCAAAAGAGGTATGTAGGCTTAACCTTCTATTTAGTAACCTTCAATTATAATTACCATCACAGAATTCTTTTTAAAAGAAAGTCATATAAGCAAACAAAACTCAATAATGTTTCCTTCCCTACGAACTAGACTGCATCACTCAATATTGCAGTAACCCATTTAGACAAATATGAAATAGAGTAAGCTATAAGAGAGGAAGGAACATTCCAAGCAAAATCAGCGAAATTGGAATAAGATTTAAAGGAACAACCACACAATCAGCAAAGATGATATAAACAACCACGAAAACATCTAGTCTAGGCGCCATTCAAGAGGAAAGAAAATTCATTTCAAGATACTGAAAGAAGGTAGAAAACTATTACAAGGGGTAGATTTAACATGCCTGGTTTAAAACGCCATCTCCATGCATATGATTGTTTCAATGTCGTTGCTTGCCTTTAACCCAAAATGCTTTGCGAGCTCGAGCTAGCGCCACAATCACGCAATGAAAAACAGCTACAAACCAACCCCATGATTTGAAGCTCGAACACGAGACATAATGGTTACACCACGCTCCTGGCTCGGGTAGGCATCTACCGTGATGAAACACAACCTTTTCCTTCAAGCAGTACTCTCCTGCTTTTCCCAATCTCCACCTACTCTTCTTCTTGCTTTTCATCCTAGAGATGCATACCATACATCAGATCTGATGAAGTAAAATAGCACAGTCCAGTCCTCTTCACATTCAGAAAGGAATACTTTTTCGAAAGTGAAATAAATAAATAAAATAAACTCTGATTCCTTCTTATCACTGCAAGTTCCATATGATGCACCTTATTATAGTGCAAATGTGCAGCCCATCGCTTACAGCTTGCTTCACTTAGCAGCACCAAAAATCTCCATAAGAACATTGTCATTGTTTAAGATGAGAGAGTCGGATTGCATTTCCCACAACAAATTTCTCTTAGCAATAAAATCTTGGAGATAAACTTGGTTGCAGTGTGGCAGTCAACATCTGTTAGAAGGCTCTTGTGAACTTAAAATAATAGAGTGTTTCTCCACCTTGCTTATGCCACAGAGACTTGATATCATCATTTCATCTTTGTCCAATGAATTTTCTGGCTTTGCTTCACCAGGCATTACCAGAAATCTCAACAAGAACATTTCCCCTTTTTTTTTGAAATGGAACTCCTTTACCTCTCTCACAACAATTTGCATTGCAACAATCTTGGACAACCTAGTGCAGTGTGGCAGTCAACACATACATTAAGGTTCCTGACAACTCTGAGAGTTGTCCCAGGGGAAAGGCTTAACAATCCAAAAGAAATTGCCATCTTCTCACTATGGTGACAGAGGAAAACTTTTACCTTCCCGATCACTCAGCACATGCTCAGAATCTAACAAAAATCCTGCTACCTCCATCTCCCAAGATGTTTTCTCCAACATTGCAGAGATCTCCCGTGCTGTGGGTGTGATCATCACCTACACAAAAGCATGCACCATTTTATTTCCTCGCCATATAGTGACTCATTGAAGATGCTCATATAATTGCAAAGCAAAATGTGCTTCATGAATATTCGATATGATACGAGATCCACACGTGAGAGATTCTCTTCCATGCGTTACAAAGACATAAGACAAGTAAACTCTCAACAGAGAGAATCTTTGTAATAAACTTCATCGGGTCTCCCGACAACACTCTCACTGTCACTTAATCGATTTTGATAAAAATATCTTAAAGGAGAAATCTCGAATTGAGGACGCAGTCGAACCTGAGCAGCTAACAACATGGTTGGTCGTCCTACTAGCTGGAAGCGCTCAGAAAGGCTTCTACTACCCTGCAACAAACCTGCCGCCTGGCTAAGAGGCCCTTAGCCTTTCTGTAACGCTGGCTGGGAGTAACTTTCCAAAATAAAAGGCAAGGCGGCTCAGCTAAAACTTTATCTCGTCCTTCTACTACAGCTGCAAGATTTTGCACAACTGATCACGACTGTGGTCGCGTGCAACCAGAAAACTCCTCACAGCGCCCAAGAGAAAGGAGATAACATGCCTGCTACACTATCTTGTAGCTTCATCAACACCCACACGCAACAACCAAGGCAAGAAAAACGTGCCAGGAAAGAAGAAAAAATGCACAGGAAGAACAGACGCACCCAACCCCCACCTGCACGCAGCCAGAAACACGGCAAGAGCAGGTCTGAAACGATTTCAACCAATGCGGCTCCCAGACCGGCACAAGTCAGACCAAAAGCATGAAAATATGTATTCATTAAGAGCATTAATGGATGGTAGCAGGCCACCAAACACCATACCTTCGCCAGCACCAAACAAGGATCTTTTTTACAGCAAGGAACAAGCCAACGTCCAATTAGCAATTAGTTTCCTTTAATGATAGCCACGTGACCAGGTCAGGACGCAGCTAGAGTTGTAAGCGGCGGGGTAGGTGGTAGTTGAAAGGATTTAGTTGAGTATTGAAAGTATTCATAGCCAACCACACACGCAAACTCCTACTCAAGCAAAGCGATGGACACCAAAGAAGACGGGAAACCAACACCCACGCCAACCAAGCCGGTTAACAACAAGGACATACACGTTGACATGGCGAGAGAGAGAAAGAAATGAAATCATCTCATGCAAGTAGGACTAATCATCCTAGGGAAGAAGATAAGGGCTTGACGTTCGGCGAGAGACCACGAGCAATGACCAACCAAGTATCACAAAAGGAGACGCTCTTCTTTACGTGGAATTGGGCCTAGTTTGAGAAGCAACCAACCAAACAATAAACTTGTTTATCGATAATTAATCATAACGTTGATAACAATCGACAATGAGATCCTGAAGTTATCACCGATCGAGAATTAAAATCATAATATTATTAATATTTTCAATACTCTTATTATTACAACTTAATAAAAATTATTAATCATATTAAGAAGGGTCAACATACAAGCTCGATAATTTGAGCACACAGTCCCTTTTTTTTTTTTTTTGTTATAGGGGAAAATGTAAGGCGTTGCGGGGCCAAAGCAACGGCAATAATGACATGAAACCAGCATACACGATGAAGAGGGAGAAGGTTGAATATTCCCTACCATAAAGGTGAAGCCCACCAATGATCGATGGGGGCACAACTACGTTCCATGCTTAGCACACGATCGCCAAAGTATGAACAGGCGTAACGACAAACGAGGCATTACACATAGGCCCTCCACGTGTCCCAGGCCTAAGAAATTTGCCTCAACTGTTGAGAAGTCTTAGTAAAAAGAGGAGGTAGCGGAAGCCTCCATGTGTCTCCTTGACACAACACCAAAGGTAAGACCCAGAGGTGGATCCTCAAATAAGCGCAGGCCCTCCACATGTCCTTTTGCAAGTCTTCAAAATTTACCTTATACTTTCAAGCTGGCTATGACATCCTTGTACTCTCGCCCCTTATAATTTCAAGCCGGTTCCGAGGAATACTTTGTTTGTTACAAATTTGTTCCAGAAAGTGATATTTAACAAATTTACACCCAAAAGCTACTAGGTGTACAAAAGATAATCTTTTTCAATTATTTCCACTAGTTGTTTTTAACTGGGGCATCTAGTTGTTGCTTCTAGAAAATTATTTGGAGCATTCCCTCCTAATTCTAAAAACATGACGCACAAAAAAAAGAGGAAGAATGTGTGTAAGCTTGTTGATCATCCTTTGTGCCTACAACTTCCTTCTCTTCATACTTTTCCTCTACATCTTACTTTGCTTCATTCTTCTAGTTTTACTCGTAGGTGCCCAAGAAATTTTGATTCAAAACAACAACTTTCACACTTCTTGGGTTCATAAATTGAGCTCCAAAACAATTTTGATTGCACTTCACTGATAAAAACAACAAGAAACCATGAAATTAACAATAAAAGATGAAATGCATTCAAATCTCTTGAGGTCTTGGAGTGTTAATGGTGGCTGAACTAAATGCCTTGTATTATAGTCATTAACTTTGTCTTTGACAACATCGAAATTGACCCTTCGATGTGGAAAAGATCTTAGCTGAAGCGGGCCTAGGGGTAATTTTTGTATTTTGTGATACTTTAAGAAAATATGTATTTTAAGACAATTTGGTTTGCCCCTCTGCTTTTGATATGGGTTCAACATGTGGCTTTACCTTGGTGATAATGAGGTCGCGACTCACTTTATAACTTTACTACTTTTCACAAAAATGCCAAAATTCCCAAAGTGCTCCGGTGACCTGCCTCCTCACTTTGACTTTTCAATGTTGACTTAAACATGTGACATTATATGGTCCTGAGCGGAATCGTGGCTCATTTTATAACTTTTATCCTTTCCATAAAAAGGCAAAAATCTTCAAAATGCTTCGACGGTCCGCCTCTCTTCCTTTGACTTTTCAAACCGCCACGTGTCCTTTTACGGGCTTAGGCATTCCTTTTATATTTTCATTCCTTTCACCATAATGCCTCAAAACACAAAAATGGCCCGCCTTTCCACAACTTCTTGTCTTATAATAGGTGGACATCATCGGGGTCAACGTAAGAAAATTTCCTTGCTGCTTCACATTTTTCAATAGCCATTTAGAATTCATCGAGCCACAGGACCATTTGCCATTTTTTACAAATGTAGCAGTGACCAGATTCACCAAATAGACCCGTCGTGCCTCATCCAATTAAAGATGACCATGTAGCCGTGGATGTTGGCACAAAATTGACATAGAAGACATGAGTGTGGAAAAATAAAATGCAGGGTAAACCCCAAATTCACACCCAAATTAAAAAAAAATCTCATGGAAAGAGAAAGTATAAACAATACACGCTCAACGTGATCCACGACCATAGAGACGGATTTACAACAACACCTTGGTAAAGATAATTTTTACACATCCACATAGGGAGATAGAAAATACTTCAAACCATGTAGACTAAAGAATTTAAATGAAAAGGATGAGGTTAAAAACATGCACCAACAAATACCGAATGCAAAATACGTAACATGTCGGAACCGAAAAGAAAACATGTACATTTTTATGCTCCATAAATCAGTTGAGAAGATAAAAATGTCTCTATCTAATCCACAAGCTGCTCTGGGATGATTTGAGGCTTTCTTATGAAAATATGAAGCTCACTTCTATGCTCTTGAATAGGCACAAATACGTGTACTACCGTAACTTGATGTAAACTAGTAAGGTCTTGAATAGGACATGGCCTCCAAATAGCTGGTAAGATGGTTTTTTTATTTTATAATTAATCATGAACATCTCTTTCAACCATGGGCTATTTCCAAAGTTATTTTGCAAGTTGTTCAACCTTTATAAGTTGTTTATTCTCATGTATAAGCTAAAACTATTTTGAAAAATTCTTTGCATTTTCATAGTATTGTAACTCATCAATCATGACATCGTGAAGATGATTTGCGGGATTTTTACCTCTTTAAACTACTCGAAATATTTTTCGTATCTTCAAGTTATTTTTATCATCTCCAAGTTTTCAATTAATTACTTTTATGATTGATATTTCTTTACTAGATTCAAATTCTTGATTCTATCCATATTTACCTTATTTCCTGAACATTCGAGTCTCATCTTTAATGGAAAATTTCTTGTTCATAACTACTTATAGTATCATTTTATAAGCTTTTTGTATTGTTGAAAGTCTCTAATAATGTAGTAATTTCCATGCATGTAACAAAATGAGGCTCTTTACGATGAACTGCTTTCGGTCATGAATAGTGTGAAACTAATCTTTCTCTTTTTCATCATCAACAATAGAATCGATAAGCTAAAAACATGTTACTCATTCCCTAAAACTAATGATTTATTATCAAAACTGATATGAAAATCCTCTTGACCACAAACGATACTTTATTCTCTTCATATTTTGCAAAACATGATGAATTAATGACTAGTGTGAGTATGGTGTTGTTGTGCACACTACTCTTAAAGAATGAAGATTTCTTATTATCCTTCACCTAATTTTTATCTCTGAAAAATAAAATTGTATCTTTTGCATGGTTTCATTTTGTAACTCTAGAATATGATCAAACTAAAATTTAAAAACCCATTTCTCCATGCTCTGCAATTATTCCAACCTATTATTTTCTTCGATTAGTGTCCCTCGCTGAATATTTTTTGATTTCCTTCTTCATGAAATGGTACTACCTATGGAGGATAAGAAGTGGGCTTAATTTATGCTTGAACTGGTATTTTTGAACAAAATACTAAGGTACAAGGTCTAGATTTGGGACAGCATATGAATGCAAACTTTGACACTTAAATTTTTATTCTTGTGGAATAAAAGGAGTAGAGATTATGTAGAGCTTGATAATTTGAAACCTGATGAATGGGGTTTTTTGGATGGAAAGGGAATATATAGGAACTCAATTATGAAAAACAACATGCCTATCATTTTTCGTTGGTTACAACTTATCATAATGTAAGTTAACAACTAAAATAAACTTCTTAAGTTGCTCAAAATCAAACTCAAGATCTCTCCACCTTTCACAATCATCATCACCTTGACCTTGAATAACATAATGATCATCATATTGATAATCATAATAGTGTGTAGGATTCAAGTTATAGGGATATTCATTTTGATAGGGATCATAGTACTAATATGAAGGGGAAAATGGATGAATTTTTTTTTGGTTTGACTAATAATACTCTGGAAAGTGAGGGTTCATAGTTGTGGGACCTCATAAAATATATAACTATAAAAAAATGTATGTTTCTCACATAAAAACTTGTAATAACAAAATAACACATCCAATTTTCTTGAAAAATATCTAAAAATTGCAGCTTAAATTTAATGACATTAAAAAGTATTGGACTGATCTGAAATTAGATTTATGGAGTCACCAGATGAGTTCTTCTTTGGATCTTCAATCTTCAGAATGAATCAATAGTTCTCATCCCATTGGGTGTGCCAAAAATGGTCTCTCTCTCGAAGTGCACACTTGTTAAGAGATGACAATAGGGGTTATAAGTTTTCTTTTTCTCTCACTTTCGTAAATACAATGGAAACACCTCAGGTGTGTGGGTATACCTATTATTGAGGTGATTCTTTAGTAACAAGGCTCGTTCCTTATTGATGTATCATAAACTAAGTTTTTAGGGTCTTGAGGGTAAAAATATTGTTGAAACTAAATTGAAATGGGGTGATACACCAAATTTATTAAGGGATTTAACGATTATATGCACAATAAAATTGAGAAACAAATTGTAGATACATGAACCAATGGGTTTTAATTTGATCATAAGGAAAAACACTTGTGTGTTGAGGGATAAATCAAAACAACACAAAGCTAATATGCACACTAAGAGTGAATACAAAGTACCAAATTTGACACAAGGTAATATAATTAATTAGGAAATTATTATTCACAAGAATTAATTCAAAGATATACACCACTAAAAATAATTGCAAAGAAAATAACCGGTTCTCATTCATGGGAAAAACTAGAAAAAATATGCTTTGGCACTCATGTGTCAAAAGTTTCCTCCTTGTGCCTTACTAGTGCACACAATATATAGAAAAAATACTTCACTCAATTCCTCCTAAAAATATACTATATTTTGTACTCACACATGTAATCTAGTTTTACCCCTTTATCTTGAATAAATAAAGGAATAAAAATAAACATGTTGATTAAAATTAGGCATTAATAGTCTTAATTACAAAAATACACTCTAGTCAAGTAAATTTGATCATTATACTTTTAATGCAATTAATATACTGGGTTTAATATTTTTGGCTAATATTAGCCACTTTTTTCTATCCAAGACTTCTTCAATGTAAATGCATGATCTTTTCTTCTTGTGCATGATGTGACACCTATATATTTACCCACTTGCAATTTTCATCTTCTTCCTGTGATCTTTCCTCTTATGATCACATGCAAAAATCATGTGCAAGTAAATAAAATAATATTCTTGGTTCTAATACATTAGGAAAAATATTCCTCCATTGTGGGGACCACCTGTGAGCATGTAGCAATAATATATTCTTTTTACAAAAATTAAGGTAATTGAAAAAGTGAAAAAGCTACAATTTGCTCCTTTCATGATCCTTGTGACACACTTGATTTTGACCTCCCTCGATGCATTTTATTCCCTTGTGGGGACCACCCCTCATGTAGCATAATATATTCTTTTTACAAAAATTAAGGTAATTGAAAAAGTGAAAAAGCTCCAATTTGTTCCTTTCATGATCCTTTTGACACACACTGATGTTGGCCTCATTCCTCTATAATGGGACCCTCTTTTAACTTTTTCCACCATGGCACATAGAAATTTCAGCATCCTAGATTTAATCATAGTTTATGATCATAATCATCCTTTAGTTATTTGGCCTTTGATTGTTTTACATGGTCTAAGTAATGGTCTAGGAATATACAATAATCAATTGTCAATATTTGGTTTTCTGACTATTGTAACACATACTATAGTTTTAAAATGAAGTCAAATTTAGTCATTATGAGCGGGAAGGATAGTCCCCTACTCCATAGTTCTTGACCCATCCTTGATATTGTCGGTTGACCTAACCATGCATGAGTTAGGGTTTTGCTAGCTTTGTGACACGTGTTGTACTTTGATTTGATGGGTTGAGTTAATTAACTTTCCATGAGTTAGAGGAGAAAAAATATTCAAAACCCCATCATTTTCCTACATTTCACTTTCAAGCTCTCGTTTTGTGGCAAAGACCTATCGATTTTCTCAAAATTTTCATTAATTTGATGGTTTCGAGCTCATTGAAGGTTATGTAGATTTTTGAGCATGATTTGACCATTCTCTACCATTCTCAAATCTCGCTATAGTGCATTTAACGAGGTGGAAACCATGAAATGATGTTTTGAGCTTGATGTGCTTGGATATCCAGTTTGAGGTAAAATTTATTAATACCCACTATTGGGTTTTCTCTTAAAGGATTATATTGTCTATATAAACTCGTGTTTTATGAATAATAACAACCATTATGGGGAAAATATTGATCTTCTATGCATATTCTTTGTACCCCCAAGTTTTGGAATTGGGGCTTTGAATTTGGAGGTCTCTGTTTCATATTTTCTTTCAACTAACTCTATCTTGTATTATGCTTGAACCTGAGGGTTTCCTTTATATGTTTAATGTTCTGATTTTTCAAACCTCTAGACATCATTTGTAATCATTTCTTGAGCTAAGTTTCTTCTACTCTATTTGTGCCATCAAAAGAAGGTAACCTTTGTTTTTGCATTATTCTTTCACCATTTCTTGCAGATTTGGATGCCATTTTCCATGTTGGGTTATTATTTTCTAGAGCAATTTTGTACTTTGACTCAAATATGTTTGATCTCCTTTCATTTCAATGGCTTAAGAGTATTTTTATATTATTTTTCTACTTCTAGATTGTTGTTTGACCTACATGGCTCGGCCTTGTATTATTATCTCCTTGATTTCACTCTATTGGGTTTCTTCTATCTTCTGAATTTTATCATTTTCTCCAACCATAATAAAAATGGTTTCCATATTTTGAATGTTCGAGCTTTGTTTAGAGCTATTGTGCTTCCATGTAAGGTAACTCTAGATTTCGTGACTTTGAATGCATTGAATTTATGGGTTATGTATTATGCACAGAAGCGAGATTTATCACTTCATTATTTTCTTTCGGATGTGTTGCTACTACACCCATTGAAAATCAAGTTGTGGTTATTTCATTGATTAAAGTAGCTCAAGACTTCCCGAGTTGCTTGTATATCTCTACACATGTTGATACAACTTGCTCATGGCCATTTCTTTACCATCATATCATTTTGACTTAGCTCAATAAGCAAAAATTTTCCTTATATATAGTAAGATCAGCATCATATTTTTGTGATTAGTTGAGGTCATTTTGTAATGGTTCATGAAGATTAAAAATATTACCTGCCCACATCTTTTGCTTAGTCATGGTTTAAGTTGATTTGTAGTATGATCTGTGTACTTGCTTAATGGAAACACTATTTTGAGTTTTAGCATTGCCTATGTATATATATTCCTTGGTTGTCATTGGTGACTATGAACCCTAGCTCCATTTTGATCTTTGTGGCTGGTTTTAAAGCTTTTAGTTCACCCGACATTGAAAATAGGCTAATTCCCTTTTCTTTCTCTTAATTTTTCTTATAGGAGGTTAAGGTTGAACTGTTCATCTTGGGAAATCTTACCACTTTGCTGCCATAATTCTTTACCCTGATATGGGTCTCGTATTTGAATATTGAATTATTTTTGATAGTATGTGTATTTCACTTTGATAGAATCTGTATTAATTCACCAATGTCAATGACAATTTCCTCCATTTTATTTCTCCATGTTTAGATAAAAACCTTAAAGATACTTATCTTCGGTGATGACTATATTTTATTTTGATAATGTGCATTTCAATGGAGTTTTCATTATCAAGATGATCGTTGTCTTTTCGAATGCTAAAATGGAAGCTTTCTCTACATTGAATAAAAGTTAGCTCAACTAATATATCTCGTGAAGATATTTTAGCTCAATTCAAACTCATGAAATTTTGGATAAGTCATATTTCTTCATAATGGAAAGTTGTACTTGATTTTATTAAAATGTATGATCCAATGCAAAAGTAGAACTGCTCCCGAACTTATAACTTGTAATCTTTTGAGATAGTTATTATTTTTACCTATTCTTTGAAACTCCTCGGTTTCAGCATGTGGAACTATAATTGTGCTTGTTCAAACATCATACTCATATTTACCCCTAGCATTACTTTATAGATCCTAAATGGATGCATTTTGGATGTAGAACTCGTCTTAATAAGAACTTCCAATTTTCCTTAGGTGAAGTGGCATTTAAATATTTTTGAAACTATACCTAGATTTATATTTCTTGAGAAAAATCACCTTCGATACATGTACTTCTTCCGAATGTATATTTCAAGTTCTTTCTTTATTGAACAATGTTGTACCTTATTTATATGAATTATCTCTCCCCTGTATAGACGTTTCTTAGTTTTATTTTCATGAAATGCATCTATAATCCTATAAAAACTATATGTTTCCAAAATATTGATCATTAGGAAACATTGCTATTTTCCTATTACTAAATTATTCTCATGGCATCTTCTCTTGCTTAAATGTTTATTTGAAACCTAACTTCTTTATTGGTCTCCTGGAATGCTTTCACATCTATAAATTCAAGGTCTAGTTTTAAATACTTAAGAAGAATGTACTCTAAATTCTCAATTATGGATATTCTTGATAAATACTCGATGTAACATGAAAACAATCTCAGATTCAAGATGAAAATCCCACTTTCATATCTCCTTTAATGACTGATGAAATAAACTTTGAAAGATGTATATACATTTGTAAAATCTATTCTTTGGATGCTTGGGACCTTCGCATACTACTTCTTTCTTAGACAATGAAACTGTACATTTGACATGAAAAGACTTTTCTTCCTTGGTCAGATGATTATCTCTATTTGAAAAGTATGCTTTTACATTAGTTTGATTCCATCTCATGTGCAAGACTTGCAGTGTCATACATCTTGCTCTCCTTTGTTGATAACACACTTCTTTTTCTTCTTTTCTTCCTTTTCAAATCCATAGTGCTGTACTTGGAGCATAATGTAATTATGTGATTCTATGTAATATTTATCTTTTTTCAAGATGTACCTTGTGATTTTTTTCTTTGTGTGGCATGCTTCAAGTTGACATTATGAATTTATTCATTTTTGTTGTACTTCTTATTTCAGGTTCATTTTAAGAAAATTCGCTTGTTTAAAATGGTGAGTTCAACACACACGAAAGTCTAGAGATCTCACATAATAATCTTCACTCTTTCAAACACCTACTAAAGATGTTGACAAGAGAGAAAAGGAAAACTAAAAATCAACTAAGAGAATCCATATGAATAGGAAATGATGGATATCCCTTTCTATTTTTCTCATAGCTTTACACAAATGCATTTTATTTATACAGTTTATTTTTGAGTTACTCCTAGGGCTTGCGTGGGTTCATTGTACTATTTTTTTATATGAATAAATGAACTATTTTTGTGTAATGAGATTTATGTCTTTCCTTTCATTTATTTCTTCATTTGTATGGATAATAAATGAATTTATACAAATCAAAACACTTAAATAATTCACTTAATCATGGAAATAAATTAAAATCAAATGTACCTTTTTGATGTTCATTAGAAATGCAAACTATTTGTAAAACTACCTATTCCATGCTTCAAACTTACAACTTATTTATGCCTTCTAAACATTATGGCTGATACATGTTTCCCTTTTTGCCTTCCTAAGGGCCTTGCAATGGTCTTTAACAGTTGTTTCACAGTTCTAACAAGGGTAAAAATGGAAAGGTTGTATCTATGAGGCATGTCATTCTATAACTACACTTGAGTTATAGTTTTGATTAAAATGTGACATCCAAGACTATCCTATTGGTGCTCTAATTAATCTCACCCCATTTTCCCTTTAATTTCTTTAATTTATGAGCCTTATCGTCTTTTCTATCTCCCGTATTGATGCATGAAAAAAATTTCCTTTATTTTGTTGCCATGATCATTCCCTTCCTTGTTCAAGGATCACTTAAAGTCTAGAATTTGTTTTTTGTTCCTCTGTCCATGTGAAAAAAATTGTAACTTGGGTAAAAACTATGGTTTTTTTCCCTTCCTTCCATTTTCCACAGATCACATTTTGTTTTCCCCGTGACTTTTGTCTGAAATATTTGTGGAAACTTATTAGATACGGCTTAGAGGATCATATTTGGGCCTTATATCATTTCCAAGTTCTCTGTCCTTCGAGGAAAATTCATTTCTGGGTGCAAATGGTCATTTTCCTACATTTTACGGTTTGACGGTGTATTTTTCCCGGTCAAATTTATGGAAACATGGCCCTTTTTGCTTGGATTCGGCTCAGTGAGGCACTTTGAAAACTCTAAGGTTCACTTCAACTCAAAACTTTTCCACGTGGAGGGTTGACGCTCATCTCAAAATTCACCTTTTTGTTTGACCTTGGAGTTGCATTGGGAGACACGTAGAGGTTTCTACAGCCATGCCCAGACTTAGAAAAAAATTTCATGTAGCTGGTATAGCTTTGGAAAACAATGGAAACGTGGAGGGCTAGCGCTCATTTGAGGATCTGCCTTAGGGTCCCACCTTAATAGAAGTGTCAGGAGGACACTTGGAGGTTTTTGTTGGCTCTGCTCTATACTTCAAAAGTTTCAAAGCAATTTTCTAAGGCCTAGGACACATGGAGGGACCGCGCCTATTTGGGGACCGACCCCTAAATTTTATTTTGAAGAAGTGCTAGGACAACACTTGGAGCCTTCCGCTCACTCTGCCCTTGCTTAGACTTTTCAACAGCAATGGAAATCTATCTCATACCCTAGACACATGGTGCATTCTGCTAATCCTTCAAATTTTTTAACTCTACCAGACTGAGACACGTGGTGAGCTTTGTGATTTTTGGAATCTCTTCTTTTGGGGACCATCTCAAAATGCACCATTGAGACATGTGAGGCTTCCGCTGGTTCCTTTTTTACTAAGACTTTTTCAAAGGAAAAAAGGTATTTTTCTTGGGCCCAAGGCACGTGGAAGGCCCACGCTTGTTTGGAAACTTTCCCCTATACTTCTCCTTTGTAGTTGCACCAAGGAAACATGTGGACGACTATAATATAAAGTAGATAAGGGGAAGAATAAAAAATTGTGTATCGCATCTATTTTTTACAATTTTTGCTCCAAGATTCCTAGATACGTGAATACACACTATTTTTCATCATTTTTGAGGAAATTCCTTATCATTTGTGTCTCCAAAGTGCCATTGAATGGATTTAGAACTTAACTTGTGAGTCTAAGGATTGTTAAGATCAATATTTTGAAGTTGGAATTTATCGGGCACCCGCAAAACATGAATTACCGTGAGAAGATGGATGCGGGGAAAAGTTATAGAGGAAAAAGTAGGAAAAGGATGAAATGATGAAGGTTCCAGGTGCAAAGGATGGAAAAGGTGTTTCCTCGAGAGTTAAAAGGATTTGTTGTCGATCCATCTATGCAAAGCCTCCGTAAAAATGATTAAAATGGGGATTTATTGCATGACAAAATTAGAATGATTAAAAGGATTGTCAAAAAGGTCATGTCATGGCATCCTAGTCATTAGTCGAGTGTCTGAGAAGCATGATCATTTCGTAATTGGTCCACCTGGCAACTTTTAGATGTGAATTTGTTAAACATCACTTTCTAAGGAAAATTGGTAACAAGAAAAGGTCCCTCGAATATTATTCTCTTTTGTGGGAAAATTGAGCAAGTGAAATGTATAAATGCAATGAGAATATTCTTATTTAAATGGTCGGGGTTGAATTCTTAAGAGAAAATTTGAGAAAATTCGTCTTCCTAAGAGACCAATCTGAGATAACCTGTTAATTTCTTCTGTGTTAGATTTTCTATCATGTCAAGTTGGTTATAGATGTATAGCCATTGATGAGCACTGAGATTGCTCTAGAAGCTTTCCCCTGCTAATGAATTTAAGCAATTTTGAAATTAATTTATGTCAATCTTGGAATTAGTGTCTGCTTTGTTTTAGAATGTCTAAATAGTTTTTCTTGTTCCTATTGTAATATTACATTGAAATCTTTGTGAAATCACACATGATCTCATCCCTATGATAGTTTAGTGGAATTTGTAATTTCATTTCAAGAAGAGCCTCCATATTTTGATGAGATAAATGATTTAAAATGAATTCACTGTCATTTGTTGATAAAGATTGTTTATAAGTCTTTGGGTGTACCTTAGACATGATTGATCCTATTTTGGTGTTTAGTTGAGTCTTTAACTTGAGCCTTCATGTTAGATTCTCAAACATTGTGTGAAAACGTCTTTGATCTAGGCTTCCATTGAAGCACACCTTCTGTTTGAAGGAACTCCTTAACTCTTTTGAAGCATTTTGTTATTGAGTTGTCCATTGTTGTGAAGTTTATTAGATATTTGGTATAATAAAATTTATCCTTCTCAATCTCCCACCAAAATTATTCAAAAACCATGAATCCATCTTCTACCCTTGTTTTCCATGTATATCAACAAAGGAACAAAATCTATTTACTAAAATATGCAGAACAATCAGGATCTCATAATGTCTTCAGTAACCTTAGCCTTGTTTTGAAAGTATCTCCATCTTTTAGAAGTGACAACTCTTAAGAGTTAAATTATGGAGTATTGACTATATTTTACCAAGGATTTCTTCATAAAAATTTTGCAAACAAAGGATATCTCCATCTCCTTCATCAAGTAGAGGTTACACTACGAGTCCTCTCACCCTGGTCGAAAGGCACGACCTAAAGTAGTGAGGATAGGTCAGATCCTCTTGAAGGTGCTATCCATCTCTTCAAAAATCTATGTGACAAAGGGAAATTCTATCTCATCCCCAATGAAAAAATGACATACATCATGATGTATTTGTCTCTAAGCTTCATGCCAAATTTGTGATGATTCTCATCTTGAAAGGGAGAACAAATTTGGATACCAACATGTCCAAAACCAAACACTTAAAATATGTATCCTCTTCTCGAGATGGTAGTCCCAAACATAGTCACACTTGTAACTTGACCCATTTGAGAAAATTAAATTTTTTGAATTGACCTTTTTACGGGGTGCGAAACAATTCAACATTTCCTTTTCACTTGATGTATTTTAGTATAATATTTAATGTCTCTCAATAAGTGGCCATAGAGTAGAAAATATTTAACATGTTTCCAAGTTTTTAAAATCTGCAAACTGTGATCCAAATTTTAAAGATAAGGTTATCCATAATGTTCCCTTTGCCTAGGAATTTGTTGCAATGGTTTTTCGTAAACCATATAAATTTTTTAATACCATTTGTATCTTTCTCAAAGAATTTTAATATCTAGTTGAAATACATTGTAATCATGATTTGAGCTGAAGTTATTATTTATTTGTGTCATAGAAAAGATAAAGAAACATATTGTAGACACAAAATCACACAATTTGAGTCATTATTTAGTCCTAGTCTCATACTACTATTCATACGATTCTTGAGTGAAAAGAGGAATCATTAACCCATGGCTTTGGCCATTTTTACATTCCTTTTTTTCATATTTTAAATATTTCACCTCCACTTCCCAGTCTATTATAATTCTACATTTTTCTTATTTCTGATTGTGGCGCCCCAGTGCTTTGGTCCCATCCGAGTTGTAATGATCCTCTTTATACTTTACTCTCACATTTTCGCCACTTTCTAGTTGTTTTATCTTCTTATATTTTTAGTGGTCATCCTTTTCAAGATAAATTAAAAAATCTAACAAGATAACCATTCAAATATAAATTTATTTGACCACAATGAGGATCAAGCACTAAGAATCTACTATCACCATCTAGAGTTGCATACATCAAAGGCATCCAAAGATACATTTACATCCATCTTACTCCGTCACAAGGTACAAAAATTTGGTTCATCTGCATCACACTTCATAGGTGAGGAGTACATTATTTCCAGCACACATTTACTACATTCTACATCTAGTTATTTGTTCACTACTATATAAATTTTGATAGGCACAAGAGTAACCTAGAACACAATTACACACATGCACCTAAAGCTACATTAGGTCTAAGATGTAATGCAACGCTCGCTCGTTAGTAATTCCACCATTCTAGCCACTAAGGATAGGCTCAAATCCTCATATGCATATTTCTCTTTTAAGGTTTTGATGCTTTGTATGGGGTTTTGCAAGTGATTCTTCATTATAAGTTTGTCTTGACATCAACGAAGGAAGTACGACATTCACCCAACCAAAGGAAAATTACTACGAATACATGTCGACCATATCAAGATAAGAATCCAAGCTAGTTCATAGACAAGGAATTCACATTTTAGACTATGGAGCCCATAAGAACACCTATCCCTCTTAGTGTGCCATAGTCTAGTAAGATAGCTCATGTTTTTGATTTCTCAACCTTTTGTGCGATTGTTTTCTCCTCATGTTCACCTTTTACGCATTGTTACATAGTCCCATGACATATGAAAATCAACTAAGGATTTTTTAACCCTTCTTGCACATTAGGGTTTCAAATTTTACTAGATAGGTTCCTTGGGTACTATTTTAGTATTTAATTAATTCATTTATTCATTCATTTTAAAATTCCTATAGCATTAAATTACACTAGAAAAATTTTGTTTTAGTTAATTATTTTGTACACGAACCTCAACACTTTCGTGCTTGTGATTCTTATGTTTCCTCTATCATCACTCAAAAAATTCCTCAAATATCTTTATTTGATTTTATTAAGATGCATCCCGATTGCAGGTTATTTTGTAAAAACATTAGACACCATGTATCTTCCTAAAAATATGACACCACATGAAATAAGTCATATATTTGATTGTCTATTTGATGACCCCAATCCTTATGATCCTCCTTATAATCAACCCATGTTTGAATAATTTCAGGTTTTTCATTCATTATTTAAAGACAAATTTTAGGTTATGGAATCTATTAATACATCTCTCAAATCTAAAATCCAACATCTTAAGGACACTTTTGAAACTCATTTTTGTTCTCCCTCTTCATCGCATCCTCATTGTATGTCCACTACATGTACTCATGTTAGTGATCCTAAAGTATACCATTACAAGAGCCTCTCATCTTTGAGCACAATACTAAGAAAAATGAAATTCGTCTTGATCTCCTAGGTCATTAATTGATTACTTTACAACCTAATCATTATTATCCTCCTTATCGGCTAGAAAAATATAAAGGTTGTCCCTTTTGCAATTACCACTAAATCAATGGACATAATGAGAAGGATTGATATGTTTTCCAATGAAGAATTAAACATATTGAGTGTAAGGAGTTTATCTCATTCACTGCACAACATTCTATTGCATGCCTATCTACAAATTCTAAATCTCAACCGGTTCCCAAAGGTAATTAGTGTATATCAAATGAGCATCATCTTATCACTTCTACGATGCATTATTTTGCCCCTCAAGTGTCACCTATTCACTCCACTCCACCTCCTCTTATGGATATTACTACTCCACTCAAGATATCTACAACATTACCAAGCAAATCTAAGTAACATTATCTAAAGATCAATTTAACCTAACTCAACTCAATTCATCCATGGTTAACAAACAACCACATTTTGGACTTGCAATCACACTCTAGCTAAAAAAATTTGAATCTCACAATTTAAGGACACTATGTATTCCTCGCCTCGGTGTCCAATAAATTTTCTCAAATAAACTACTCATTACATTTATCCACTTAACATCTTTTGATTAAATCTCCTTTACATACAAAGTTGGAAACATGATGCTTATTATCTCCTCCTCTTCTAAAAAGACATCAGTATTGCATATTCATCACATAAGAATCAAACATCTTATCATTACACTCATACTTCGACATATACTCCCATCTTAATTACTCGATGACACATTCTTATGCTTAGTTCATACATGACTATTAAGGGCATTCTCCACACATGGACCCCACATACTCATGAATAGTCACTTCACCTTACGCACCATGTATCATCATATGATCCTATGTCATCTACACATTACACATTACATTACATGATATATAGATTAAATGTCTTCTGCCATACACCATATATTTTCTATGCATGCTTCACACACTACATGATAGTCATCACATGTTACATGTTTTTTACACATTATACATATAATTTTCCACTTTACATATTACATATGCCATCTTAAACCTACTATGCATCTACACATATTAACTCATATATGCATCTCACATTACATACCATACACCTTACTTCAACATTTCACATTTTGCACATTCTCTTCTACGCATTTTACTCACTACCCAATGATGCACTCTAATCTCGGGTCCATATTGAATGTTTAAGGGCATACATCATAGATGTACCTCATCACCCTAACATGTTCATCATTTACTATTTTCTTATGAGACATACCTATATTAAGTGATATACGCTTTAGGCTACATAGTCAAATCTTCTTACATCATCTTGTAATAGGTTACATCATCATTTTCACTTAAATTAATTAGTGGTATATTATTTCAGCTGCATCACCACTCCTATATACTTATATTTTCATTATATATGCTTAAGATATAGATTCATAGATAGTTCATCTTTATTTCACATATCATAACCACATACCCATCGCTAAATGCTATGCACCCCACATAGTTTGACCATTTCATGATGACGAATTCTCGGTTTTGGTTTATTCTTGATTGTTGGGGGTTATAATACAAAAACCTCACTACATACAATTCCATTGACTCTACAAGCATTCGGCTCCAATCATTCACTATGCATTCCATTACATCCATCCATAGCATATTGGATTTTATGCTTGCATTTACTCTTGCTTTTACATGATTATATTTATTACACATGCTAGATAGATATCATGTATGTCATTGTCATTATCATACACAGATTCATGTTCAATTTATTTCTATTTGTGATCAAAGGCTATACAAATCTTCTCGCATGAATCATCGATGCTTGATACACTACCTACTGGGGAATCCACATATGCAATAGGTGTTATTGTTTTAATTTTTGTCATAGCACACTATTTTGGTTTATACAAACTTTGACATACTTATTATTGTTTTGACGTGTTAATGGGTTCTTCAAGTTCAAAATTTGTTATGCATGGCTATTTACTTCCATGCTTATTTCTTACATTACTTATTAATGCTTGTTATTGTTTGTGGGCTTTAACCTATCTTGTGTGCCACAGTTGTTTATTTGCAAACATTGTGTCCATTAGTTTCTTGCAACACTATGAGTTTTGTCCCATGTTTACAACCCACATTGTGTTACATACATTTTCTTTTTGGTATTTACATTATCTGCTTATGTTTTAGCTTACACATTCTTAGTTTTTCTTACACTTAATTTTTACATGCATGTTCATACTAACACTTGTTTTCTAGCCGCTTGTTTGCATGTTCCCTAGTCTTCACCAACCACATTCCCTTCCCCTACATGGCATACTTTCATTTCACAAGGTCGGTCCTCTTTTCGGGTTACATTCTTGTATCTCGAGACATGTCATGTGTCCCTAAAGAGGGGGCATCATTTGGGTTTACACACGTAGTGGTACAATTCAGTTTACGCTTTTCTTCCATGCCGAATTAGGTTATAAATTGAGTGGGTTCACGGTCACACAAGTTTATGAACTCCATACACACAAAATTTTACAAGGAAGATTAACATTAGCATCCTAGGGAGTAGTTACAGGTTGGAGTAACATCTTACTTTCCTCCTTACACTTGTTCGGATAGTGGTGTTGGATCATTCAAAAAACCAAGCAGTACAGAGATCTCTTCATGCAATCTCAGGGAAACACTTACAGATTCGATAATAACACAAATTTCTCCTTACACTTCTTTGGCCACATTGGCATGAGATCTCCAAAAAAATTCACACTTCGAAGAAAGTTACAAGATATCCTTTCAACCCTTTTTTTATCATCATGTATAAGGTTCAAATGTTCCTTTATTATTTTTTTGTACTTTAATTTTTAGTATTTTTACTATATACATGTGTTTTTACACATATATGTGCAAATTTGACTACTTGATCATCTTCTCTTTTACAGGTTCATCTATATGGGAAGAGAGTAGTATACAACAACAACACACACATGGTTGATACATCACAAACACAATACTAAGAATGTAGGTACACTACACACATTGGTATCTACACACATGCTTCCGCCCTAGGTTCTCTTTCATCACTTTTTACCCTTTTGCATCTTTAGTATCCAAACTCCATATTTTTTTCACTCCACACTTTGTCTTGTCCTTTGATAGGTTTTTACATCACTCTATATGGATTATCAGGTATGCATCTCTATCTACTTTATGTTGCTGGGATATCCACTCATAGAAATAAAGTGGGAGAAAACCTATACAAAAATTCATGCACTTTGAGTCATTGTTTAGTCTCGGTCTTATATTACTATTCATATGGTTCTTAATTGAGAATATTAATAATTAACTTATTTCTTTATCCATTTTTACATTTTTTTATCATATTTTCAATTCTACACCTCAACTTTCCTAGTTTGCATTGTAATTCTATGTTTTCCTATTTCGACTAGGGCGCCCCAATGTGTGATACTCTTTGACTTTACTCTCACATTTTGGGAACTTTCTAGCTATTTGAGATTTCTATATTTTTGGTGGTTTTCCTTTTTAGGGTTAATTAAAAAATTAGAACAAGAGAACCATATAAATATAAAGTTATGTGAATGAGGGACTAATCACTAAGCATCTACTATCACCATCTAAATTTGCATCCATCAAAGGTATCTAAAGCTACATTTACCTCCATCTAGTTCCATCACAAGCCACATAAAGTTAGTTCATCTACATCACACTTCATAAGAGGGGAGTCTATTATTTCAATGAATAGTTTTACTATATTCTACATATAATTATTTGCTCACTACTTCACAAAGTGTGAATAACAAAAGAGAAAGGGCACAATTACACACACACACACCCACCTAGAACTATATTGTGTCTGAGATGAAATGTAGTGCTCAATTAGTAAGTCATTTGTGGTAGCTGAGGAAAACTTCACTTTTTTATGCATTTTTTTAATGTTTTGGATGCTTTGTATGAGTTTTTGCAAGTGATTCTTCATTACAAGTTTGTGGTGACATCAGCAAAGCAAGTGCGACATTCAATCGACTAATGGGGAAGTATTAAAAATGCCTAACAACCATATCATAATGAAACTATGAGTTGTTTCGTAAAACAAAGACACCTAGATTTGAGACCAAGGAACCCATAGGTGTCATGTACCTCTATTGGCACCTTAGTCCAGTTAGATATCGAGGTATGTGCTTTCTCGAGCTTCTCTATGGTTGTTTCCTCCTCCAAAGTGCACTGGTTTACACAACGAGATAGTCCTATGACATATGTGAATCATCTAAGGATTTTTAACCCTTCTTGTACTTTATAGATTTAACATTTTATTTTTAGGTTTCTTGGGTACTATTTTAGTATTTCATTACTTCATTTATTAAGTAACTTTACTAATCTTATAACATTATATTACATTAGAATATTTCTATTTTATTTAATCACATTTACATATAAATTTCATAAAGGAAAGAACATATTTGATCTTGAGTAGCTTCAAAAGTTGTTAATCATCATTCTATAATAGATCACTTAGATAACATTAGAATAAAGTACTAGGTAATTATAAATACGTAAAGATTATGAAATTCGGACAAAATGTTGAAATGAGTGTCGAATATTCCAATCTATGTCTAAAGGAACTGACTAGTTTAGGTGTTAGTGGAACTTCTTAGAAAACACTTTGAGGAAACTAATGAGTTTAAGGAAGGAACACCATAATTCTACTTGAAAATGGTGTTTTTTCTTTAAAGTATGTTTGGAATACAATATCTTATTATTTCAATCTTGTAGAGCTAGAGTTTTTTTATTCCATGTAATTTGTAGCTTCTAGAAGAACAAGATAATATGTACAAAACCTTCCAATAGATGGTAGGTTTCAAGTATTGCCTTTACCACCCATGACCATTCAAGAAGCACTTCCTGAAACAAATAATTATTGGCCATCCTGGGATCAGAGGAAAAAATTAAATTGCATGGTTGCAAGATGGAGTGGTGTTTCCCTCTACCAAGAACTCAGGTCTATGATTAAAAATTCACAAGGGAAACCATAAGTGAGTGAACATGCACATATAATTAAAAAGTGCGAGGAGTTGAATTTTGTTTCGTTAGGCTAGATGATATGGCACATCTAGAACCTCTTGACTTAAAAATTATATTCAGGTATGAAAAATGTCACACTCATGAGATATTATTATCGGAGGTAACACTTATAATTTTTAGGTAATTCATTCCAAACAGATACATTTGCATATCATTTATCTATTTTGAAATTATATTATCCTAATGGCCTTAGAGTACTTTCTCTTTTTTTTGGTATTGGTGGAGCAGAGGTTGATTCGTATAATCTTAGGATAGATTTAAATTTTGTTATCAGCTGAAATATGTCCAATGAATAGGATCATCCATAATAGTTGGTGGTAAAAAAATAGTAAAAATGTAGATTGATTCAGAAGGAAGATGTGCAACATTTGATAAGAGAATTTCTTAGGGAATTGATTGATGTGGTGGGGTTTTGATATTTTTATTGGTGGTATCCCATTTAATAACCCATCTCTCAATGATAAAATTTACAGGAATGATCCAGAGGGGGAAAACTTCTTCACTTTTTTACGAGTGGCATCGCATTGTGAAGGAAGTGAAGCAAATAATGCACTTAAAAGGCATGACATAGGATTTCTTTATCATTTTTAGATGTCATACTATGAATAAAAAACTTCAATAGAAAATTTACAAAATATGAATTAATTACTTAGAAGAAATTATTTCACTTTAAAAATTTCATAGACAAAGACTCGTGGATGACTAAAAATTCATTATTTTGATTCAACAATTTTAAACTGTTTGCTTGATGAATAAAAGATGCAATCAAAAATGATGTTTAGTTGTATGGGATTCTTTTTCCATACTAATTTTTTTGATTTTTATTAGATATGGTAAAAATGGTTTAGTTTTGAGGGGACAAAAAAACGCCATACAAAGGAGTGATAGATATAGGAATTAGAAACCAAAGAGATAGCCTCTACCAAAAGTATACATATAAAAAAAACCAAGGTCGGTCCCAACTGGCATATACTAAAGAAGAAAAGCCCATGTGACTCTGAAATGACTCAAGACCATTTACAAACCACCTAATCATAATGTCTTGGTTGGACCACCTTCCACCCATATCCATCATCCGTAGCAGCCAAGGGATTGCTATTTGAGCTCAGGACAAAAAATGCAAAAATGGATTTTTTTTAATTAATTTTCTGAGATATAAATGAATTATAATGAAAAAAAAGGCTATGTTCGGAAATTAACTACAGATTCCAAGTGAATATTTCTAATTATTTTGACATATCTAACTGAATCCATTTTTTATCCTCTTTGATTGATGTATCATTCATTTTTTGAGACCCTTCAAAATATCCAAATACATGTTGAGTGCTTAAGAAGGTAAACCCCTGAAACTCATGAATGAAAGAGGATAGATATGTTTTCTTCGCTTTCCCATGCTCTTGAATTTTAAGAAGGTTTATGAACTCCACTTTTTTATATCCCTAAATTCATTCGAAAGAGATGGATTTGTCATGAAACCTACTTGTTAGGTAGCACTCTTTCGATTCTTTGGTAGATGTGTAGATAATAATTTCACCACTCTTTTTTTACTAGATATTTAAAACTTATATTTTAAAAAATATCATTTTCCTTCATGTTGGATCTAATAGGTTGATTACGGCTAGATTATATGTTTTATGAAGATTAATAAACATCATAAGGGCCTAAATGTTGTGAAGGATGGTTTTGTTGCTTCCACACAACTTAGTAAACAAAAATTATTCTTGGATCTCTATTTAACAATGGAACACCTTGAGTTGTTCTAAATTTTGTATTCTCATTTAACATATATTATATTGGATCTTCTTAATTTTTAGATGGAAGTGGGTATGGATACGGTTTGGGTTTGTTATGGTTACATACCCACATGCCATGATTACACATTGGGCATGGAAATCCATGCCCAAGACATACTTAGGGCATTTAGGTGTGAACCCACAACTTACCCACATGTTTTTTTTTAATTTCAAAAGAGAAATATAAATAAAAATTGTTGCAAAACCCGCTCAAGGGTAAATAAGTGAAGAAATTTGGTGGTTAGAAAAACTATCTTAAATTCCTTTGACACTAGGTGCAAAGTCTACAAATTGATTTCATCTAATCTAAAATATAACGACAAGATCCTTGTCTTGACAAGAGGTTGCTCTACCCTCCTTTGGTTTTTCTAGGAATTTAAATATTTCATGTGTTGTATAGATTTGGAAAGTGGATGGAATGGACATACCTTAAATCTTTCTATAACCTTCCTCAATCGATAGTCGAAATGTATACAATGCTAAAAAATGTTTTCACAACTCCATCTACTAGACTAATTATGGATGATGAAAACTACTTTTGGGATACTATGAGGAGGATCAAAGGGCCCACAACTGATCAATTTGTATGTTATTACCATAACCTTATTTCTTATATGATTTGACTCATTTGATCTCTTATTCATATTTTTAAGTAAAAATTCCAACACAATTGGCATTGAAGGAATCAAACCATTTTTTGGTGAGTAATTTAATTGACTTTTATTTTTTTACAAACAATGATACCTCTAACCATGTTCCAAGTTATATTGGTATATTGTATTCCCAACAAATGGTCTCAATTTGGTTTCAATTATTAAACTTTATTTTTGATTTTTTTACTTACTTCCTTCATCCACTTTGTCTATTTAGCATGCATTATAAGAAATATTTGAAATATATGTACCAAGAAAGAATTTACCATGTGATGTGTGTCTTATACGGATTGAAAATAGAGCCAATAAGGGAACTAGGAATTCTATTATTGTTATAGTTACAACTAAAGATATTCATTATTCTTATGTCGTTTAATTTATCCATCCATGACGATCATTACGTAACACATGACAAGAACTTGTCTCTACAAAGAGCTTCAGGTGATGATAAGGAGAGTATAAAAAATAGTATAGCATGTCTCTAGTTTGATAATTTCATGGAATCTTTTTAAAACAAGAACAAGTGACCCAAAAATGTTTTCAATATTCTCATTTTACTATATTTCAATTTTTATAACATTCACTTGTTTACAATCATACTTAATATATCTAATCCATATATCTAGAAACTTGCTTGTAGAGTAGCACTCTTTTCAATTATTTTGTAGACGAGTAGATACCAATTTCATCACTCTTTGTTTACCAAATATTTAAAACTTATATTTTAAACAAATCATTTTGCTTCATGTTGGATGTAATGTTCGATTATGGATACATTGTGCACGTTATGTAGTTTTACAAATGTCGAAGTGCTCGAATGTTGCTATGGATGTGTTCCTTCCCCACAACTTTGTACTAAATTTTTATTATTGGTTCTTTGTTTAATAACGGAACACCTGACTTTAGTTGTTCAAAAAAATTTATTGTATGTACTATATCTTGTATTATCACTTCATAATTGCTTGTATATGTAGGAAACAAAGAACCTTCACTGGATACATATATTTCCTTGTTGATTGTGATGTATCATAACTAATAAAGTAGGCTTCCTAAATTTGAGTGAGAGAATGCAACCCTTCCATTAACAAATTATTATTTCACTACAAACGAGACTAAAAAAATATCACATATGAACTTGTGTCTACATGCATAACATTTTCTTACATGTTGTCCATACTTTGTATCTACAACATACATAGATGCAGTTTTATGTTTCGTTCTCTTAAGTTACAATGAAAAAATAACAATATATGTCATTTCCTTTCAATTGTTACTACTACCAACAATAAAAAAATTTCTTTAACATGTCAATATAGATTCACATTTATGAATGTTACTCATTCATTTTCAATCTCCTTCTTCTCCTTCTTGATTTTATTTTGTTGCCCCTATCTCAGGTGTCCATTGCACATTGGGTGCAATTTCTAGATATTTAATGATATGGTAAATACACTATTTTTTGTTGAAGAAGCACATCAAAAATGTTTGTTAATATGCTACAACTAAATGTATTTAATATAGGAAGATCAAGACTACAATTTTAAAAATTACAAGTCTATCAACTAGTGTCGAATGTTCGACCTATACATGTGGATGCATCACCTATAGTTATTAAGGATAGTCCATTGTCACATCAATCTCATGTGGAAACTATTGATCAAATGTCAAAAATTTATAGAAGGAAAATAAAGACATGGAACTATGAATGATGGCACATAAAATTTTAGTAGTTACACTAATGCTTTTCTTTAAGAATTTAAACACAATTGAAGTGATTTAACCCAAATATTACTATCTATTCTTCAATATGGGGAAAATATCTAGCCTCATATTGCATTCCTATTTGAGTTGGTCAAAAATCCTTTTAATACATGTTTTTAGCAATTTTTAATTAATGATGCTATGAAAATTTGTAAATATGCTAAGCATTTTAGTTTAATTGATGACGATGAATATTTTAAAATATTTGATATTTAATGTGAAATAAAAAAGTAAAATTTCTATAATCTCTTTGATTGAAAGAAGACATTAATTTATTTATATGCTTACTCAACATTAGAATCTTCCATTAAAATCAAAAACTTAAAGAGAGAGACCAATATTTATGTAATTCATTATATTTTAATCACAAGCCAAAACAACACTCACAAAGATAATCATAGAAATTGCATTGTCCATATATTTCTTTCTTTTAGTAATAGATTCAATGTTACATACATAATAACAAATGTACAAAGACGAAAGGATAAATAACTAAACCTTCTATGTATACAATCAAAAACAGTTATTGCCGCTACCTCATCCTAAGCTATTAGTTTTTTGGGAAAGTTGTGAAAACTTATTATATAAATGAAATCTCTTGCATCATATGATTCAATGCTCCGATAGCATATGTATCTATCTCGAAATATCAATTATAATGTTTTTGTCAAGGATAATTCCAGAGTGAATTCTATGGAGGAATAACTACTAAAGAATTCTAGCATTTGGATTGTGCCCAACTAGTAATTAGGTTGGTAGTTGTTAGTCTTGCTAGAAAATTTTACACCTCTCTCGTCAAGTTTTGGTAGCGTAATCACCTACATGGTCCGTAAGAAGCATAGCCTTGATAGCCCGATGCGGGAAATTCACCTATTATGTTGGAGTTTTGTATTCTCATAGAATTGAGGGGATTCAGATAAGCATGGCAACAAATAACAACTTTTGAAAATATCCTCATAAATGGCACCATCTCCAATTGTACAATTGGGTTCCATGAACGTAGAATGTGTTAACGTTGACATTCTTTGTTAGAATATCAGCATTTTTAGGGATGGCAACATCTTTATTGTCTTCCAAAGTGGCTCTTTGTGGGAAGTTGAGTTTGGCCCTTGATCCTCTCAATTTTAAACTTGGAAACTTTTTCTCTCTTATTGTGGCATTTGTAGTATATTGGATGGTTTCCTTGAGTGGGATCATACGCAACTAGTATGAAAACCTTTATAACACTTAAAAAGCAACATTTATGTTCTCTTGGACCACCCATCATTATTTTCCTTTAAATGTAGACCTTATGTTTTACATCCTCTTATGTGGACCCTTATAGGAAGGTTAGATGTTGAAGCAAATGAATTTGGTTTGGAAGCTACAACTTTCCTTGATTAATATTCTCCTAATTGAAAAATACAATTGACCTTGAACCATGTTATATTTGATAAGACATGTTTGTAAAAAATAACAATAATAATAATATAGTTCCCTTAAAGTGTCCCTGACATTGGACATACACTACATGTGACCATTTAGAGGTTTTAGACAATGATGTTGATAAAAATTTCCTTGGAAGATATAACTTCCTTTAATTAAATTAATCTAAGTAAGAGAAACACTTAGTACTTGACCAAGTTTGAATTGGTGGGACATGCTTGTTGTGACCAAAAACCACATGATACGACATGATACCTCATGAGGTCATATCCCTATCCCACCTAGTGACTTCCAGAGGAAGTCTAAATTTAGGAGAGGGGATGTAACGCGCACAATTTTTAGCTTAAGTTATCTACCAAGTCTATAATCATTTGTATAATTTGACATGAATTATAGAACATTTGGATATTATGTTATGTTATTTGATCTTCATAGACATGTATGGTGATTTGGGCACATAGCACCAATTTAGCTTTGGTTAGAATGTTGGAAAATTTGAGTAGATGTTGTGGATACTGACATATTGCTATGGTATTTTAGCCTAATTGATATATGATGGATACTTAGTTTAGTTACACATCTTGATGATATAGTTTATTCGATTATTGATGAGAACACATGATAACATGGATATATGTCATTTATATGAAATGTGATGGCTAACACATGGTGAATTGGTGTGAAATTGTGCATGTTTTCTCAATTACGAATCCATGTTGATGTTGTGATATCATAGATTACATGTTTAGACTTGATCATTTATTCAGTAGTTGATTTACACTTGTATTGGGCAAATGCATTTAATGTGTGCATTGAGTGTGTAGGCTATAGGGTATAAGAGATTGTGGGTTTCAGGGAGGCTACATAAATTGTTCACAAGTGGCCCATATGGCTAAGACCTAACCATGTTTGTTATATAAGTCCTTATTATTTTCTTGTATTGTTTTGGCACCATGAGTGACCCTTATTTGTAATGTTGTATTTCATGTAAAAATTAATTGTGTTTAGGTTTTTAATTTTGTTAAGTAAACTAGGTTGGGGGACTTAATGGTCTCCACTCTCATTAGGTATGTATTCGTGTAAGTGTATGTTAATTAATGAGGATTGGGGTCACATGAGCACCCCTGAGTGGGCCACACATCCTCTACATATGTGTCCAAATGTGCCAAACCCGAAATTGGGCTATTTTTGGCATTTGAAGTGACCCCTCTTAGTTTTGGGAGTTTACTTAGCATGAAAATTAGCCTTTGGACCCTACTTATTAGGTAGGGGAATTAATTACAAGGTATGAAGGGATTTTACCTCCTATTTAGCATTTATTTTGCTAGTATCCACTTACGATGTGTTGGAATATGTATGTGTGAAAATTTTCATAAGCTTGTCTCTTTTTTGTTTTTGGTAATTTGTTAGAAGAATGCTTAAATGTGAGTTTATATTTTATCTATTTTGTTTTGGGAATCATGAATTAGAGGAAAGAGAGGGGTGACACATGTCACCCCCTCATTTGTGAGGAAATTTAATTTCTTTTCTTCAAATACTCCCTCATGTGGGAGAAAGAGGACTTTGTTTTGGGGATTTTTCTTTGTGCTTGGAGGTTTTGGAGTCGATTTTTTCTCGAGAAAATGGATTGGGAAATCTTAGAGTTCTAGAGAGATTGTGGAGATAGCCTCTTTGATCTTATGTTATGCTATTCGGTTTGTTAGATTTTAGATTTGCTTATGGTTAAAAGTTTTGTCTTGTTGCATGTGTTGTATGGTTACTTGGTTGGGTTATTTGTTATTTTCTCCATCCATCATATGGCTTGATGGATTTGGTAGTTTTTTTAGTGCCCACTTCCCTTCGACATTTATTATATTTTGATCTCAATTCTTTTTTTATATAAATGGATATTATTGTATCATTTTGGCTTAGTAAGATGATTAGATGATAGAGATACTTTTACTATTGATGGATTTTGATTCATAGTATGATTTGTGTCGATTTCTTAAAGAGACATTTTATATTGATAATGATACGTTGTTCACATATTTATATATTTCGACATTTGACAATTTTGTCATATTGAGTAGGATTTAGCAGTGAACTAATCTTGTGATCTTATTAGTATTGATGAAATATAGAATTGAGATGTTGTTGGAATTTTAAAATAGTAACATTATTTTCCTAGATGATGATTTAATTTATGTATGGATGATTGTTGACTTATATGCATATATTTTATCTTGGATGTTTTGATGTGGCCATGAGGCCGAAGGAGGTATTGTGTGTTTTGCAGGTGATTATATCACAACAATCAAAGGGGATTGGAGACCAACCACATCGAAATACTTGGGTGGATACAAAAATGGTCACCATGGAAACTTGTGTTATGTTGTGTGTGTTTTATTTGTTATTAGGGGGTTCCCATGGGGGATTACCTCCAATTGTGACCAAGGGTTTGTGTGTTGTTATTTTCTTTTCCTTTATTTAATTTTAGAGTATGTGATTTTATGGTGATGTAATTCCCTTTTATCATTAATTAATTTATGTGTCTAGATTAGTAAATTAATCATGTTACTAAAATAATTATGGATGGGACAAAAATAATTCATTTATTAGATTAGATGGTTCTTTGGTTTATGTGTTTTAAGTTGAGTGTATGTGATCTTGAGTGTTGTACACTCTACCTCATCTTAGAAATTCGGATTTGGCCTTAAGGGCCAATTTCAGAGACTTTTGGGACAAGCTAAGCTTTTCCCACACCCGTTAATTTCCTATACAAAACCTACCTATGGGTTGGGAGTAAAATATAGACACCATTATGTGTTCGGAAGACAAAAGGTGAGTTTGAATTGCACATTTTTACATGTGTTTAGTTTTAGTCTTAAATGTGTGTGGCTTGGAGTGGTGTGTGTAATAGGTTTGTCATACCTCTCAACCACCCATTTAATATGTCTTGGGGTTTGGATTTTGTAACGACCCAAAAATAACTAGCACAAGGACAACACGGTGAAATACAGGATAATTTATTTTTTTGACTTGCTTTGACTCAACACGACACAACATGTCGTCAAAAGGTTACAACCAACACTAGGAACCACTTGTTACGGGGGAGACCACAAGGTCAGCATGGAAACGTTCACACCTATCAAGGACAATGTACTCTTTTTTTGACAAGACAACATGAAAGTCCAATCCACATGAAACACTCACAGCTAGGGCATCCCATGAGGAATTTCTTGTTAAATTTTCTTGTTTACTAAAGTGTCTCTTAACTCTTAACTTACTTTCTTATAAAATTTCATGTAATGATTCGTACAATTCTTTTCACAAGGAGAACTTCTTTCTTTTCAACGGTTGATTAAATAGCTTAAGTCCAGGCTTTCTATACTAGGATCATCAATTTTATGTCCAAGGCTTTTTATTCATTTGATTTTAGAACATTTTCCATTTCTTACAAGGTTAATTAATCTATTCAAGCCACTAACACAAGTTCCACACCTCTGTTGTACAAGTGAAGGCATAAGTTCCGATTGAGTGAAAAGTACCGCTTAGGGTTCATAACAATAGCCTTCTTGTTTAAAGATCAAATTTTGACCTTGCTTAGGAAATATCACCATGAATCATGATAAGGGTTAACGGAACAGGACAACAGAATTCAGCTTCAAGGTCACATTGTCCACTATCCGTCTTTTATTGAGGCTAAGAGTTTATCAAGATTGGTTAAATGTTCCATCTAGACTTTACTTTCTTAAGTTTGACAAAGGAGAACATTTCAAACGATAGAGAGATATTTAAGGTTTTATTAATCAATTTCCCTCCTACTCAATAAATCCTATCATCTTCTAAAATCTAACCATTGATTTCACCATGAGATCATTTAAGGTTTCACCAAAAGATAGTGTTTATTAGTTTAGCTCGGGGAAAAACAAGTAATCATATTTTGTTACAAAAGATAGATTCCTCTTGATTGTTCCAGGTCTCAAAGGTTTCAAGTGGATCACATCTACATTAATATGTTCATATACATAAATTTTCGTTTAACTTTTATAAGGAATATCCAGTCCACTTTATAGTGCTTACAAACTCATTGCTACTATGCCTTAGTAGGATTTACAACTCAACATTTTAACTCAAGAGCAAAGTTTGACAGTTACAACAACAATATTCTACAATACATTTACTAAGGCACTGACCCTTCTTCTAAAATTTTTCCACTAGATGTTATCAATAGTTTAACCATAAAAGACAACGTACAAGCACCAAAGTGGATATCATCTATGCAACTACAACGGCCACTTCTTTCATACTTGAGCTCGGAAAAACAACCTGCAAAAACATGTTAGCTTTTGTCAGTTCAAAAGAACTGGCATGAGCATGCATTCCCTTTTCCTAGATATTTCATCATATTAATTGAATGACTAGTGCACGATTTCCATTCCAAGGCATAAGCAAAAGTAATTTGTATGAAGGTAAACAAAATAGATATCTAGTTAACAAAAGGCACACTGCAGAACATATGAAAGCCAAAATTGTGCATTTTCTATCCAAGGTTACCCTTACACCCTACATTCTAAATTATAACAAATTTCCCACATAATACACCTTTTTATTTTCCTTAAGTAAGATAGCGATAGCAACTTCACATTCACAAAACAGAATAAAGGAATCGTACTACAACCACCCGATATAGAAATAGTAAATTCTCCTGATAATGTCAAAACAAAAGTAACAAGATTTATTATTCCGAACATCCCTACTCAGAGCAAGAATGCCACACAAGTCCACTAAAACTCATACAGCCTATGAGGGGGTTATGGCCACTCAAGGACCCAATTCAAAGATCATGTAAAAAGGAATGCATTGCATTTGCGTACACCTTAAGAAAATGTAGCTGACGTTTTTGATTGCTATGCCCAATGTTTAATTATATATTCAAGATTAACAACGTCCACGAATGATAAGTTGAAACTTTGTAGGCTCTCTTAAGCCGCTAGTGCCAACTCCGCACATCCCTCAACGAAAAACCCCTTTATTCCCAACATAATAAAATATTTCAATGTTATACACTACTAACTTACTTACCGATATGACGAAGAAGGTCTCATAAAACATTGTTGCTTGGGGGGGGTAAATGTAATTTACCTTCCACGGGTCCCCGAAAGCATCTCAAGCCTCAGACTTAATTCCATGTTCACCACATCCGACATATACTTCATTGTTTGTTGCTCGGAAGGGGTAAAACACTGTTCATGCACTCACTACCATGGGGGCGTCCGACAAGGAAGGGATTTTCTTATATCGAACCCTCGATTTTCCATCACAAAGAAGTCGGTGGACCTTTCGTAAGACCAGTTAGGGAGATAATACAAATGTAGGACTGACGAGGATATCCCTTGGCCAGGGTACTAAAATTTTTAAGGTCATCATAAGCTAGGTAAGCAAGTTAGATTTGGCCAAAACATGTTTGCATAAGACGGCGTCGAAAACCCACTATCTAGTCATAGCCAGTCACATCCGACAAGCATAATACACAGTTCGTTAAAGCTTCTAAAAGGAAAAAGAAATTTACAATGTTCCAACCTTGTAGTCGACCTCCCAGGGATGAAATTGGGATGAGATTATACCAAAATTAGATTGCTTAAAAGGAAAGGATGAGCAAGGGTCTCTCTAGTATCATTTCCAAGACAAAATTAATACCAGATCTGATAACATCAAAAGGCAATAAATACACAACTTCTCATGAGGTAAATATTTTTATTCATTTATTATTATTATATATATATATATTTTTTTATTTTTAAAATAGGACAAAACTTAAGCAACCAATAACTCATTGCCACGCTGAAGAAGATCCAATACCAGGTCGGAAAGGACAAAACTACTCCTACAGGCATAACATAGATGTATCCAGTAAGACTCCACGCACACTTTATCCCAAAAGAGAAAAAAAAACTACAATCTTGCGGGAAAGGCGCACCACAACCACACAACGCATTTCAATTGATATTTTCACACGCAAAGCTATCCCAAAACAAAAAAACAGCACACATTTACCAGGAGAACAAGCAATAATCATGCAATCATTATAAAAGAAATAGCTGGAAAAGGGGAAAAACAGCTCATGCCTGTTCCTCCTGGTTCAACTTCGCTCCTGGCTCTGAAAGGCATCTACCGCAAATGGTAATTAAACCTTTTCCTTCATCAGATTTGAGGACAGCGTCAAACTCTCGGTGCAAACACTTCAGCTGTAGCTTATAAGGTGTGATAATTCCAACAGAAACCTTTATGCCTGCCAAATCAGTGACTCGTTGAAACAGCTCATAAAATTGCAAGGTAAAGCGTGCTTCATGAATAATCTGATATGAAACAGGTCAGCCTCTATGAGGTTCTCCTCCATGGGTTACGTCGAAAGACAAGTAAGAGGCAATAGAGAATCTCAGAAATAAATTTCATCAGGTCTGCTGGTAATACTCCTACTGTCACTTAATCGATTTTGAAGGACACGAACTCAGTGCATGCTCTGGATCTGAAGAATATCCTACTACCTTCATCTCCCAAGACATTTTCTCCAACATTGCAAAGATCTCCTGTGCCCGTGGGTGTGATCTGCCACTTACACAAAAGCATGCACCATTTTATTGCCTTTAAACCAACTACACCCGAGTTTCTTTTTAATTCCTCTACCCTTCATCGATCCCCTTCCTGCACCCTCTCTCTCCTTTCACCCTCGCCATGAGAGCCTGCCTCACTCCTGCTGTCACTTAATCGATTTTGATACAAAAAGTCTTGAAGGAGAATCCCGACTTTGAGGATGCAGTCAAAACTGAACGGATAACATCATAGTTGGACAACCTGCTTGTTGGAGGCGCTCATGAAGGCTTCCACTATACTGTAGCGTGCCTGCCACCTAGCCAAACCTCTCGTTGTAGTCAAGTTACATTGCTATCGATTCTTTGTGGATCCCCAACAAGAACACACCCCGCAACATCCAATGAAAGTGGAGGTAACACGCCTATCAGATCGGCCAGCAACAGCAAACCCAGGTCGGATTCCATTTCCCTCGAGATTGTTGGGCGCTAAAACTTTCATTAAATTCCTCGTTGGGCACAAGCAGGCAGAATGCAGTGGAGACAGGAGGCTCTTCACCGACTAAACATACTAGCAAAGGACTCGGATGCATTTACCTAAAAACACAGTCGACTCTCCACCAAACCCATGCGCCCAGCAAAGCAGAAGCTTCCAGGTCTAAAAAGTCGACCCCTAAGAAAAATAATTCACAAGGACAGCTCACGCGGCCAGAGAGTCAAGGAAGGCGATGCACAGCAAAAAAAAAAACATTTACCAGGAACTTTCAAATTCCACCCTTTATTTCAACAAAACGTCAATGGAGCAGGTCTGAAACGATTTCAACCCATGCGGCCCCCAAGACTGGCACAAGTCAGACCAAAAGCATGAAAATATGCATTCATTAAGAACATTAATGGATGGTAGCAGGCCACCAAACACCATACCTTCGCCAGCACCAAACAAGGACCTTTTTGCAGCAAGGAAACAAGCCAACGTTCAATTAGCAATTAGTTTCATTTAAAGACAGCCACGTGACCAAGTCAGGACGCAGCTAGAGTTGTAAGGGGCGGGGTAGGTGGTAGTTGAAAGGATTAAGTGAGTATTGAAAGTATTCGTACCCAACCACACACGCAACCTCCCTACCCAAGCAAACGATGGACACCAAAGAAGACGGGTAACCAACACTTACCCCAACCAATTTGGTTAGCAACAAGGACAAACACACTGACATGGCAGAGAGAGAAGAAACACAATCATCTCATGCAAGTAGGACTAATCATCCTAGGGAAGAAGATAAGGGCTTGACGTTCGACAGAGACCACAGAACAATGACCAACCAAGTATCACAAAAGGAGACGCTCTTCTTTACGTGAACTGGGGCTCGGTTTATGAAGCAACCAACCAAACAATAAAATTGTTTATCGATAATTAATCATAACGTTGATAACAATCGACAATGAGATACTGAAGTTATCACCGATCGAGAATTAAAATAATAATATTATTAATATTTTCAATACTCTTATTATTACAACTTAATAAAAATTATTAATCATATTAAGAAGGGTCAACATACAAGCTCGACAAGGTGAAGACACAGACATTTCAAAGGAAACACAATGGCATTCAACTCCTAGAAGCATGGTCGTCGCAGAAGCAAGGAACGACGATGAACGGGCATTACAGATTTTACTTGGGTGATGAGGGGTAGTGAATAAATGATGTGTCATCCTACATGGAGCCACAACATATCTCTCTTCCTCTTTTCTATTTATTAGAAATTTTGGGAAGTAGATGGTGTTACTTTCTTTAGTGTTGATCTTGGTTTTGGGTGAATTCTTGCTTTTGGAGTTGAAGGGAGCTTGGAGTTTATTTATTTTGAAATATTTTTGGAATTTCTTGAAAATTGGAGCTTTACCACGACAGGGTAGGATCTTGCATTCTTGTTTTCTTATATGTTATGTGTTCTATGGATGTGTGTTCTTGTTTGAAGTGTTGTGTAGTAAATTGACCTTAGGTTGTGTTGAGATGGTGAAATAGGGATTAAATATGTTGGAAGGAATAATAGCTTCCGTTTGTTTAGGATGGAGTGGGTTTTGGATTCCCACCTTGTCCTATTTTTTTATTTTGTGTATTGGGGAGCCCGAAGAGAGAGGGAGGCATAAAAGACATATATTTGTTATTATGGAGAGGCATAAGATATTTTTGATTGATTGTGTTTTGAAAAAAATTAGAGGTTGGAATCCAAACCCTTGGGAGGAACAAGGGTGTCCCCATATTCCTATCTCTACTTGGCTTATTTAAGAGTCAATGTTTTGGGAAGTTTTTGTGCTTAAAAATAAGTGTTTTTGTGTGGTTATCTTTATTGTGTGTTTGTTTCTTGAAAGTAAGTTTTAAGGAATTGTATAGTTTCCATGTGTTTGATCCATCCCTTATTTCCTTGTGGTTGGGGTTTGGGGGCCAATGAGAAGAATTACTTCTTCTTCTCATTGGAATTTTGGTTGGGTGGAGAGTGTTGCATCTCCCGCATTTTTGGATGTTGTGATCAAGGGAAGAGGAGATGGAACCTTGTTGGAGATTTTATTCTTCAAGAACTAATAGAGGAAAATATATATTTCATTATAGTTACCTTCCTTGTAAAATTCCCACTTCAAGTGGAATATTTATTGTATTGTTTTGAAAAGAAAAGTTGTATTGATTATTGGTTATTAAGATTGTAATGTATGTGGGAATGAAAGACATTTTAGTGAATCAAGTTGATAAAATGGAAATGAAGTTGAAAAGGAAACAACTTGTTTCCATTTTAGTTGATTTATTTTCTCACATAAGTGTGTTGCTCTTGCTCTAAAAATCATTGGAAAATCTTGTTGTAAACCTCTTGTGGGAATGTTTGAAATTTGTATGTTGTAAAGGAAAGAAATATTAATTTTCATTTTATCATTTAAAAGGCATATAATGGGAAGTTCAACTATTTTTTTGGACTTTTTTATTGATTGAAATAAATTTTTAACTCTATATGTGTTGACAGAAAGCCCTAAAATTATTTTTGTTTTCACCTTACCAATTAAATGGAATTTTCATTTAAACCCATTAAAGTGAAGAAAACATTGGGTGGCTACTACCGGATCTTAGTCAAAATTGATTTTTAAATTTTAGTTTCAAATTTTCTATAAGCTATACAAGTATCAATGCTAACTAAAGGAAATACAGAAAAATAAAATAAAAGGGAAAGAAAAATAGTTTTTTCCATCCTATATATATAATCGTACCAAACTTTAAAATAAATTTTAAATATAAGAGTAAACTTGGCTTATACTATGAGTATTATTTGTTAACTACAATAGTATAATATTAATATATTATTAAAATGTTGATATTAATAGTGTTTTTTATATTATTAATATACTTTTTTTTTTTTTTGTGTGTGTGTGTGTGTATTTAAAAGGTATCTTACATAATCAAACAAAAGTTAATGAAACATCAAACCAAAAATCAGTATAGTCTTATGGTTAGGTCCCGGCTTGTGTGGTTAGATAAGGGTAAGGGTTGGGAGAGGGTCATGAACCCCACTCCCCTCCCCATTAATAAATGGGATGGGGGTTGGGGTTAGAGACCCTCCCCCAACCCAATAATCTTGTAAACAATTAAACCATATAGGGGTAATCAACTGCCCACTTCCAATTTGATCAGGATTTCTTTTTTACAAAGGTGTGGCCACGAGGTTTTGCAAACTAAAATTTGTGTTAATACAAATACACACACACACTCTCTCACACACACACACATATGTATATGTATATATATACAAATAAAATATATATAAATAAAAAGACTCTTATTTTGTATTTCAAGTTGTATTAAAATGAAATTCTTGATTACGAGTTTGTATTAAAAACAAATTTTAATGAAATATATATATATAACCTCGTAAAAAGTTCATACAAACACCATTGTACCTCTTCTCTAAAAGAGAGTAAATACCCACATGCCCATTTAAGCAAATGCTACAATAATAAGATAAACAAAAATACAAAAATACATACCTAGGTAAGGGCATAAATAAAACAAGGAAATAGATGGATCATGTGTATCCATCCAAAAGCTTGGATGGCCTCTAATGGATTCCACCTTCTCCTCCACCAATTTGATATACAAAAGAGAAATAATAAGTCAAATAAAAGATAAATAAGCCTTTCATAAACAAAATTAGGGTTAGTGGAACCCCTAGATCTTGTGGCCCCAAATGAATCCATCCAATGGATGAGATTCATCCCTACAAAAAGTAGGTGGGGAGTGGGTGAGAGAAAATTCAAATTTAAAATTTAAAATGCATGGGTTGACTTTTATGGGGCCACTTTAGTTGTGTAAGGGGTGGGATTATTGTTCTAACCCTTGTGCTAAATTAAGGACCTTGTTAATTGTTTTAAACCTTGTCACCTTATGGGATTAATATAACTTTAGTATTTAATTAAATAGACCACTTTACCCTTGGTATTAATTTGTGCAAGTTTGACTATAGTGGAAATTAAATGTTTATCAAATTTTAGGGGAAACTAAACCATACCTTAGACTAAATAATTTTATTAAAAGGTAATGAGAGTTTTATTATTTTATTATAATGGGGACAAAAAAATGAAATTCATATTATTAATTTTAAGTGACTCAGAAACAATAATGTGACAATGGTTATTTTCAAACCTTTTTACGAGCATGCTTTTCAAAATAAACTTATTCCATGTTTTTTCTAGTTTTACCTATGTTGTTCTTGGATTTTGTGCGGGTTAAATTTTGTGGGAATTGTAATTGGCATTAGAACCATGGGTTCAAATTTTGAACCCTTGGGCACACTTGAAAACACAAGACATGAACTTTTAACCTAGATCATTTTTTTTAAACCTATGAAAACAACATTGTCTGATAATTGCATACTATAGTAAACTTAGAAAACTTGAATAAAACCTAGAATGATGAACTAACTCTCACCTTGGTTTGTACAAGAGGTGCAGACTCGAAGATGGGTTATTTCCCATAGATCTAGACATACCACCTCCGAGATAAAGCTATAACAGCCATTCTACCTTAGATTTTATAGATACTTCGGACGTGAATGTCATTATAAGAGAAGGATCCTTCAGAGGATGACTTGATAGATAGGATAGGGATTCATCAGTTGAGGCTCATGCATATGTTCGACATAATGAGAATCATAGCATAGAGAACTCCCGTGTGGAGTCACTAGTGCAAAGTCACCACAAAGGGGACATGGAGAAAGGATTTCAGGACACGGGACGAATCTTAGAGCCCTAAGCCGAGGGAGGAGCATGTAAAGAGACCTAGGGGTTGTCGGTCGTCACCCGTAGACCATATTAAGGATATCCTAAAGCGATGACCATCTCACTATTCTTGAGATATACGTGGTTTTCGGAAGAGGCGTGCTTAGTGAGTTTGAGTAGGTGCATTAAGCTCGGCCATGTACTAGCAACATGAAAGCTCATGTTGTGATCCATCTTCTGAGGGATGGAGCAAGTGTCTGGTTGAGGACTGAGGAGTAGAAGCTCCACGTAGACTTAGAGATAGTTACCTAGGAGCTCTTTGAGGATCGTTTTAGGAACTTGTATTTATCTAGGAGGTTAGTTCAAGAGACAATATACATGTTCCATGACCTTTGTTAGGAATCCATGACTTCAAATTGAGAGTATGAAAGTTGTTTTCTAGACTTAATTTAGTATGTTGACTATATGCAGGACCAGTAATTCTAGATTCACAGGCTCATTAGGGGCTTTAATTTGGATCTCGGAGGTGCGGTGCACATTCATTTCCCTCGGACCTTAGCTGCGATCGTTGACAAGTCCTACATTATAGAGGAGACTCGGGGAAAGACTCGGGAGGCTAGGAACAAAGTGTGGAGCTGCATACCGTAGATGCAAGATAGCGAGGTTGAGGGGTCAGCTCCTCCTCCTTGTGGCAGACATCATTCTACATAGTCTTCATTCGAGCCACTATAGCAACCACCTCATTAGCAACAACAACAAGTATGTGAGACTCATCCACCATATAGGTGTAAATAAAGACTCAATGCTCATAGGGGATGGAGTATGGGGCCTCCCCCTAGGGCTCTTATTAGGATACAGGATACACCAAGAGCTCGGTCGGTAGGAGCTCATCGAAGAGACCTCGGTAGTCCATAGTCGGATCATCGGGATCCATAGCGTGACCTCGAGAGTACTGGTCAGAGTTGTATCTCATAGAAGAGGACCAGAAAATTTTTATGGTTGTGGCATTGTTGGACATCATTAGAGAGAGTGTCCACAAAATCCTAGTAATAAGGGTATGGTGAAAATCTCATAGCCTATGGTTGGAAACATGGGACCTAGCCATTGGATCTATGGAGTGGTCAAGAACAACTAAGCTGAGCACTAGAGTACTGTGATAGAGACTACCAGTGGCATTGGTGGTATTCCTACCTCTATACTATTATATTCTAGTTTGTCTCCGATTCATTTATTGTGCCATCTTTAGTAGAGTGTTGCGGGTGGTGGCGATTAGACATGGCCGTAGTTGGGACGTCAAGATGGATTTTGTAGCAAAAATCTTTACAAACTCCTTAGTCAAAGAGTGTGTAGCTGATTTGGGACCCTTCACCACTACCTCGAGATCTTTGTATCCTTACATTAGGCTCGTATGGAGTCATCTTTGGCATGGACTAGTTAGCTGCACAAAGAACTAGAGTGGATTGTTACCATAAGATTATATCATGTCCAAATGATTTGGGAGTTGAGTCAGTGATAGTAGGAGTTAGGAATCCTATTTCCATCTGCATTATTTCCATTATGCAACTTAAACGGTGTGTGTGATGAGGTTTCCAGATGTTTATTGTCATGTTTAGTGATAGATCTAAGGATGATTCTAGCAGACCTTTACTTAACGACCATCACATCTTGAGAGAGTTTTCTGATGTCTTTCTAGGGGAGTTGTAAGGGTTACCTCCCCCGTGTGAGATAGATTATCAAATATATTTGCTTGTGGGAGAAGATCCTATCTCACGAGAATATTATCGAGATGACTATCGTTGATCTCTGTGAGCTCAAGTTGTAGCTTGAAGGCCTTCTGTAGAAATTCCTAATCCATCCTTGTGTATCTGCTTGAGGTGCACTGGTGATTTTTGTTAAGAAGAATGATGGATCTCTACATTTGTGTATTGATTATCACCAGCTGAACAAAGTAACGATCAATAATCATTACCCCCTTCCATGCCTTAATGATTTATTTGATCGGATGAAGGGGACACTTGTATTCTCTAAGATAGATCTTAAGTCGAGATATCATCATCTCATGGATCACATAGGCAAATATTCATAAGAAATCCTTTCGTATGAGATATGGCAACTACGAGTTCACAATAATGCCCTTTGGTATGAATGCCCTCATAGTTTTAATGAGTTTTATGAATAACATGTTTAGGAAATTTTTTGATTGCTTCATGCACATTTTCCTTGATGACATTTTGATATACTTACATACACATGAGGAGCGGGAGGAGCACCTTCGTCGTATTACAATATCTTCTTGAGCAGTAGCTTTACAGGGAACTTGGAAAAGTGTGCAATTTTTCAGTCTAAGGTGTATTGTTTGGGTCAACACAATTTTTGGGGAAGGTATCACAGTCGATCCTTCCAAGATTAGAGACATTATAGATTGGTCAGCTCCCACAAGTGTGACAGAGTTGTGTAGTTTCATGGTTTTGGGAGGATACTACAAGAGATTTATACATGAATTTTCTTTAGTTGCTCTCCCCATTACTTCTCTTCAATAGAAAGGCAAAAAATTTGTATGGTTAGATAGATGTGAGTAGGCCTTCATGACACTAAATGTATGTCTCACGATAACAACTATTCTTGTAGTACCAGACCCTCAGGGTGAGTTATTCATTTACACGTATGCTTCTTTGGCAAGACTTGGAGGTGTGTTGATGTAGGAGGATATAATAGTTGATTTTGAGTCTTACAAAATAAAGGATTATGAGCTCGATTATCAAATTAATGACCTTGAGCTTACATAATTTTTGCATGCCTTTGTGTGGTGGAGACACTTCCTTATTTTCCGGAGGTTTATGCTTAGGACTAATCACTTGTGTCTTTTCCACCTATTCATGCATCCCAATCTCAACGCTTGTTGATGACATTGGATAGAGTTCCTTTATGAGTACCACATGGAGATAGAGCATGTGAAGTGGAAGGATAATGTGGTTATAGACTCCTTAGTAGATGGAGACATAGGGGTATGGCTACTTCGGTGGGTAAAGATTTACAGTATGATTTTGTAGTAGCTTCCTCCCAATAGCTTCTACCCACCATAGCAGATGATTGAGTGTTAAAGATCCCTAGAGGGGAGATTTGATTTTTTTCAATCTAGGTAGATGGCCTTCTTAGGCACAGAGGTCAGATTTATGTTCCTAGAGATGGAATTTTGAGACATGTAATTTTGATAGAGGCTCATCATGCACCTTATTCAGCCCATCCTAGGGTGAAGAAAATACATGCCACCTTGATACATTTGTACCATTGGAGGGGACTACGGAGAGACATGGCTACCTTTCATCACCCTATTTAGAGTGTCAGAAGGTGAAGGTCGATCATTAGCTTCCAACTTGCTTTATCTTCCCTCACGCTTATGACATAGTGGAAATGGGACACCATTTCCATGGACTTCATAGTTGGGTTACCGACGTTGAGATACCACCACAACACCATCATGGTCACAGTGGATAAATTGATGAAAGTGGCTCATTTTTATCCGGTGAAGACCACCTACATAGCTAGTGTAGTGGCATGGGTATATCTTGATGAGATTTTCAGATTACACGGGATTCTATGGAAGATCATTTGTGACTGTGATCCCTTATACACTTCTCACTTCTAGACTACAATGCAGTATGCTCTCGAGATGAAGATCAACTTTAGTATAACTTATCACCATAAGACAGTTGACAAAATGAGTAGGGTGAATCGATATCGAGGACATGTTTAGGATGTATGTCACGGACCATCAATCGAGGTGGGAGGAGTATTTATATTTGGTGGAGTTTTCCTAAAATAATAGTTTTTATGTTTGATAGGCATGGCTCCTTTTTAGGTACTTGTATCATAAAAAGAGTGCAAGATACCACTGAGTTGGGACAGTTGAAGGACAAGGTTTCTCTTAAGCTAGTTTTACTACAAGATATGGAGCAGCAAGTTGTTATGATCATGCAAATATTACAGGAGGTGCAAGATAGGCAGAAGAAGTATGCAAATCAGCATAGGATAGATCATAGTTTTGAGGTGGGCAAAAAGGTGTTTCTTCGTGCCAGGCCTCATAAGATCCCTATCCGTTAGGGAAAAGGATCTAAACTTTCTCACATATTTTTGGGTCATTTTTAGATCTTGGACCATATCGCTCCTTTGGCATATCATCTAGCATTGTCACCTAGTTTGTCTAGCATCCGTGATGTGTTTCCTTTTCTTGTAGTTAGGAGGTACATTGTTGATCCTTCTCATGTATTAGATTAGAATGCATTGCAGGTGTAGGATCAAGATGAGGTGATGGTGGATCCCATCCATATTTTAGAGCACAAGACCCTAGGCCTTCAAGGAAAATAGATTGACTAGGTTCAAGTACAGTGGGACATGTATGATGAGACTGCCGCTACATGGGAGGATGCTACATTACTATGAGTCTAATTTCCACACCTATTTCAATGACTTCCAGGAGGAAGTTGAGTCTAAGAGGAGGGGGATGTAGTGTCCACTTCCCTTCGACACTTGCTATGTTTTGATCTCAATTACTATTGGTTATATACCGGGAGGTAAGTGCAGCAAGTTGGTGGACAAAAAGGGGTCATAAGTGGACGTCATATTGCAAAAAATAGTGAAATATCAACTTGTAGGGATTATTAGCAATACACACACTCAAAATTAGAAAAATTATATAAATATGAATCGTAGCATCTAGAATCTAGTTTCTAAAATACTAATTTTTTTAAAAAACAGACAAGTTTAGCTATATTAAACACTTAAAATTATATGACTTGGTTTTTATTTTTGAAAAAACCTATAAGATTGTAGTCCGTTTGCCCGCGATTTGGATGACCAAATCTTGTTTTTTTTTTCATTTGGTGAAAAGTTAGATGTAATTGTCTATCTTGGGATGGATTTTATTTTGTATTTTTTCAAGAAATTTTTTTTTTAATGATTTTTTCTGTGAAAGTGGTCTGAAAAGATTTAGAAAATGGAGCACTTTCCATTTTCCCGCCATAACTATATCAAAAATATGGAAATCAATTTTTTTTTAACATGTATAGAATTTCCCCACACTTTGGATGGTATAAGTTTTATCACATTTTGATAAGCGAAACAAACATTGTAGTCTTAAGCGTAGACATGAACATTCACGGGAAAAAATGTCTTAAAGACCTATTGTTAGTAAAAATTATAAAATGATGTTTATCTTATTCTATTCACTTTAAAATCAATATTTCTACGAAGCTAACAGTCTCCCCTACACAATGACACCATTTTTGTGAAATGTTTTCAGTTTTTTACCATGGTTCAAGTCTTTAGAAGAGAAATTTTGAAGTTTTTTGAACCTTTACACTTCATAGTGACCTTCCATAGCTTTGATTGGGGAAAAACAAAGATTTTACGATCCTTAGGTTTGGATTTAATGATACAGATAGAACCACAATCATGGTTTACAAGCCATGGTTGTGCTTTATAAACCATGAGTGTGGTTTATAAAGCACTATTGCGGTTGGTAAATCATATTTACACATCCCAATGTTCTAATTACCATTTGATTTTTATTAGTTTACTTTAATGTACGAATTACTATGAAATTCTCAGTATTTTTTTCGCATGTTTTTCTTATCACCAGAAGCAAAACATCATGGGAGATAAGAAATGAAGTCAAAAAAGGAATTCATTAAGTAAAAAATCACCAAACAAATTAGAGACAAACAAATTTCAAAATGTTGAGTGAATGCGTAATCTTCGTGAATCAAGAAGAGGTTCATCTTTAACCCCTACTATTATAAGCAATGACGAACCAAATAATATTTCTACTGTCAATGTTGAAGTTGAATTAAATACTCATGATGAATATGTTTTTAGTGTCAATGTCGAAGAAGAATTAAATACTTGTGATATAGAAAATGTTGAAATTGAAGGAGACAATGAAAATGTGAATAAGGAGATTCGAGTTAAAACTATAGACAAATAAAATTTGACAAAAAAACCTCCTAGGATTTTTTGTAAGAAACCTAATTATTTTATTGAAATTGATGAAAAAAATTTCAAACCAATGTGTGACAAACTTTTTGAATGGAAAATCTGAAGAAAAGCCACTAAAATTTGGAATAATCATTTTCAAATTTCAAATGATTCCCAAAGATGTCATTTGTTGGTTAGTTTAATGAAATTGAATAAAATGATACCTACATTAAACACTTTAGGATTGACAACATCTAATATATGTGGTCAAACCTCTACAATTGTTCAAAACCTTCATGATGCATATCACATTGTTGGTGTCAAGAGTTGCACTAAGGATAGTAATATTGTGCATCGTGTACTTGCTACTAGTGTTGTAAGTGCATCAATAAAAAAACATTTGATTACGCAAACATGTCGATGTTGCAAGTTAATCCAAAACTCTAATGAAAGTAATTGAAAGACGTAATATTCTTCAATCACTCAATAACACTAATTTTTGGGCATTTTCTCGCTAGAGCACCACATAAGGAAAAATATAATTTTGATGTTATAAGGAAGTTATTCAATTTTGGCATGATAACACTAGAGTTTCAACTAATATAAGAGATGTTTTAAAACAAAGAGTTGGTTCTACTAATTACGAACCACATCCAAAGTATTTCTTATATATGACTCAATGTTTTCGTAAGTTTGATCAATTGTATCTGAAATTAAAATTAGTCAACATTTTTTTGAAATGTTGAAACCATTCTATGTGAAAATCAACCTCGCTCACACCACTTGTTGTTATAGGCAACATGTTCAATTTATGATGCATTATGCTAAAATTTTATGTATTTGTTCTATTTTTCATTCTAAAACTATGTTATTAGAATGTGCTGTTCAAGTTCAACCAATATCTTCCAGGATTTCATTGCTATGATATTTTGTGAAAAATAAGTTGGACAATTTTTATAGTCGGGATTGTTTAGATGGAAGTTGTGGTACATGTGGCGGATTACCTAAATTGGAAAGTTACATCCATGAGCAAATTGAAGGTGCATAGGACATAATTGATTTGATTTTGATAAATATAAATCAGTTGCATACCCGAAGGATGGAAAGGAGTCTAAATGGTGTGAGCTAGTTACAGAACATATGTTTTTTTTTCAATTTATGAGAAAATTTAAGGATGAAATTGTTTATGAGTATGCTAGGCATACACATAGAGCTCGATGGTTGGATGAATAGTTAAAGATATGCAAAGACACATTTCCTATTGGTACTATTATTTCAGTGGTCAATTTTATAGATAATTACACATTGCAACCACAAATGGAGGTTCAATCACAATATTACAACTCAGTACAAGTTGTCATTTTTTTGCATATAGCATTTAGACATTCTCCTAACAGTACAGAAAATGATTGAAATTTTTTAAGAGAGTACCAATTTTATATTAGTGATGATCATACTCATTCTACTAAATTTGTGCAAGGGTGTTTCTAGTTATTTTATGGAAACTTGTCTAATAGGGACATCCACTTCAAACAACATTATATATGGTCAAATAATTACGCATTTCAGTTTAAGAATGCAAATATGTTTTATTGGATGAGCAAGATGCACGTCAAGATGGATGTGCAACATATTTGGAGTTTCACCGAGGTTTGGACATGGAAAAGGAGAGCATGACGTTGCGGGGCATACTCTTATATTTGCATTTAGTTCTAGTGAAAAATATTATGTTGTATAGATATCAACGAAGGCCTAATAACAAGATTCTTTGTAAGGTTTGAGAGTTATATCATGAAGAAATAAATATAATTTCTTTGGTATATATAAATTTTTTCATTAGATAAAGTTAAGTTCATATATTTTATTAAACTTGTGTATTTTGTATATATCTAGTATAGTTTTAATTTAAAACTTAAATTTCTTTGAGTAATGATTTTATGTGTAGGTTAGTGGTGCTAGAAAAGCTTCCACCTTCATGTGGTTGGCACTCTTAGTAGAGAATTATAAATTCTTGGAGCTAAGAGAAGCTTTCATTATTTTACAAGAAAAGAGAAGCAATTAACAATGATTTATGTTCTTGTGGAGGGTTCTTGGATCCTGAGGAGGTAGCCCGAGAGGACCTGGAACTTAGAGAACCAAAATGATGCCTCCTAAGTCTTTAAAAGACCATCCCTATGTGTTTCCAAAGTCGGTTCGATGTCATGACCCACCGTTTGTAAAATATACTTGATTGACAACCTTACACTGGCTCAAACTGCACTATTCCACTCATTTGCAAACAATAGGGCGGTGAGACCCCGATTGGAGAACAAAAAAAAAAGAAATGAAATTATAGAGGGTCCATGTGCCATGGTATAGGATCAGATCAAGTATCTATAGGTGCCACGTAGTGCGTGTAGCCACCCATCGAAGTTGAATGATTTTTTGTTTCAAGGCTCTTAAGCCACTACGCCCGAACGAGGTAGCCCAAAAGTAATGATGTTGTCATGCATCAAAATGATACCTCCTCTAGTATTCACCTAGCCACCTAGATGTTTTATTGTAGTCGGTTTGGTACCATGACCCACCGTTTGAAAAATATACCATTTAACAGCCTTACACTAGCTCAAACCGCACTATTTCACACATTTGCAAACAATAGGGAAGCGAGAGCACCTATTTGTGAAGGAAAAAAGCTGAGACAAAGCTATTGTAGACAGTCCTTGCACAAAGGTGTAGGATTAAATGAGACATCTCTAGGTGTCGTGGAGTGTGTGTAGCCACATGTCGAAGTTGATTTAGTTTTTGTCTCGGGGCTCTTAAGCCACTACGCCCAAACGAGGTAGCCCTAAGAAATGACGTTGTCACACATAAAAACAATTACTCCTCTAGTGTTCACCTAGCCACCCGAATGTGTCGGCATAGACAATGTTATGCCATGATCCATCATTTACAAAATATGTCGTTTGACACCTTACATTGTCTCAAACTGTACTATTTGGTGAGTTTGTAAACAATACTACGGCAAATGAGAGCACCAATGGGAGAAGGAAAAAAGCGAGACAAGATATTGTAGAGGGTTCCTACGTTGAGGTGTAGGTTTAGATGAGAAATCTCTAGGTGCCATGGAGTGCGCGCAATCATCGGTCGAAGTTGAACTTTTTTTGGTCTCGGAGCTCTTAATGCACTACTCTCGAACGAGCTAAAGCACGAAGCAACAACATTTTTGTGCACAAAAAAACACCTCCCTTAGTTTCCATCTTGCCACCCATATGTTTTGGTGGATTCGGTTCAGTGCCATGACCCACCGTATTCAAAATATATCGTTTGACATCCTTACACTGTCTCAAACTACACTATTTGGAGCGTTTAAAAGTAATAGGGCAGCAAGAGCACCGATTGGAGAAGGAAAAAAATTGAGATAGGATATTTTATATGGTCCCTATGCCAAGGTGTAGGATAAAATGAGACATCCTTAGGTGCCACGGAGTGTGTGTAGTCACCCATTGAAGTTGAACAATTTTTTGGTCTTAGGGATCTTAAGGGACTATGCCCAAACGAGGTAGCCCAGAAGCAACGACGTTGTCACACACCAAAACAATGCATCCTATAGCATTCACTTGGCCACCCAAACATTTTAGCACAGTTGATTTGATGCCATGACCTACCATTTGCAAAATATATCATTTGACATCCTTACACTATCTCAAACTACACTATTTGGTGCATTTGCAAACAATAGGGCAGCAAGAGCACCGATTAGAGAAGGAAAAAAATTGAGATAGGCTATTGTATAGGGTCCCTACACTAAGGTGTAGGATCAAACGAGATGTCCTTAGGTGTCATGAAGTGTCCGTAGTCACCCGTTGAAGTTGAACTATTTTTTTGTCTCAGGGCTCTTAAGGTTCTACACCCAAACGAGGTAGCTAGGAAGCAACGTTGTCAAGTACCAAAAAGAAAGGTCCTCTAAAGCATCCTGATGGCCACCTAGATATTTAGGCATAGTCGAGTCAGTTCCCACAACCCACCATTTGACATCCTTAAAGTGTCTCAAAGTACACTATTTGGTGTGTTAGAAAACAATACGGTAGTGAGACCACCGATTGGAGAAGGAAAAAACCAAGACATGATATTGTATAGGATCCCCACGCCAAGGTCTAGGATCAAATGAGACATCCTTAGGTGCCACAAAGTGTGCGTAGTCACCCATCGAAGTTGAACTATTTTTTTGTCTCAGGGCTCTTAAGGGACTATGACCGAACGAGGTAGCCCGGAAGTAACGATGATGTTATCACACACCAAAATGATGCCTCAGTGAGTGTTCACCGATCACCTAGATGTTTTGGCACATTGGTTTGGTGCCATGACCCACCATTTGTAAAATATACTATTTGACATCCTTACACTATCTCAAACTACACTATTTGGGGCATTTACAAATAATAGGGAAGTGAGAGCACTAATTTGAGAAGAAAAACACGAGATAGAATATTACGGATGGTCCATACGCCAATGTGTAAGATTGAATGAGACATCCTTAAGTTCCACAGAGTCTGCGTAGTCACCCGTCGTAGTTGAACTATTTTTTTGTCTCAGGATCTTTAGGGACTATGCCCAAACAAAGTAGCCTGGAAGCAATGACGTTGTCAAACATTGAAATGATGCCTCCTTTAGTGTTCACCTAGCCACCCAGACGTGTTGGCATATTCAGTTTGGTGCCATGACTAACCATTTACAAAATATACCATTTGACATCCTTACACCATCTCAAACTGCACTATTTATTGTGTTTGCTAACAATAGGGCAGGGAGAGCACCGATTGTAGAAGGAAAAAAGTAAGACAAGCTATTGCAGAGGGTCCTTAAGCCAAGGTGTAGGATTTAATGAGACATCCTTAGGTTCCATGGATTCATAATTGTTGAAAAGGTTGTAATTGTTGAATAATTCATGGATTCTTCTCAGAAATAGAAAAAGAAGAAAAATAACAAGAACAATAAAAAGAAGAAAGTTGTAGATTCTTCTCCTTTGCAACAGGTTCCTGTTCAACAAAATCATTCTGTTTTCAACAAATTTTTCAACTTTTTCAAAATTTACAACTTTCTCAACAACTACAACTTTTTAAACTTTTTCAATAATTACAACTTTTTCAAGAAATTGTTGGATTAGAAATTGAAAGAGAAGAAGAAGATGGTTATGCAATTATTGGTTATTGTGAATACTTGACCCAAAAATATCCCGAATAATTCATAGACGATATGAATAGTTATCCTTATTTAGTGTTCACCCACTCATAAAAAAATAATCCTCTTCTTCTACTTCCTAAGAAAAACACCTTAACCCTCAAATGGTGAATCGATAGAAAAAAAAAAGAAAAAAGAGGAACATCATCTCCTATTTCTATGGGGTCATTCAAGAAGAATCCTAAGACTACCTTAGCCAAGACTCCATCTACCTCTTTGAGTAAGTCTCTTGCACCTCCTCTTGTCAAATTGATTTCTATTTCAATTATTCCTAAATTTGAAAATCCTACTCATGTCAAGGATTCCACAGCTTCCTAATGTATCTAAAAATTCCTCATATTTTTACATCGGTGACCATTTTAAGAAAGATAAAATTCAAATATCTGAATATGAGTACATAAAAAACACCCCAACTATTTTGATAAACTTGTGTAGTTTATTAAAGGAAGTAGTAGAAATACATGTTCCAAGAATCCTACCAACACTAAGAATCACTTCCCACTCCTAGAACCTTCTTTCCTTAAAATCCTCCTCTTCTGGGAAATAAGAACCTTTCTATCTTTCCTTGTTGGTCAATGTGTATAAATTGAATAATTGCGATATTCACTTTGGCACCTCGACAATGTCATGCTTATAAAATTTGCTAACTCTATTGGTATTACTCTCACCCTTGCTATTGGCCATTGTTACTACATGAAAAAAAAACCTCTTTTTGGCCAAGTGAAAGATTCTCAAGTAGAATTTGTAGACTTCCTTGACAAGAAAATCAAGATGGAAATACTTGTGCAAGACATGCTAGCTACATATGGTATATTGTTGAGCCAAAGTTTCTATCACGATATTGGTGGGGATATAAAGATGGATTGGTCATATAGCACCATACTCATCAATTGTAAAATGAATAATATCCTTCGATAAATAAAATTAAATACATAGGTTAAAAACAAAATTACCCAAGGAAGACATCTTATTTCAAGATTCAAGGTATGAAATATTTTTCATGACTTAAGAGGAAAATGATAAGTTGCCCATGTTGATGGAGGAATACACATGCTTCCCTTAATTTGTTAACAATTGTACCATGCAATGTTGCACTATAGTAACGTTATAGTCATGTATGTTACACCATAGTTTTTTAATTTTAAATGAAACATACATATAGAACTAATATATATAGAATATACATACATAGAAGGATATCATGTGCAATGAATTCAAGTCAAACATAGAAGTAATATCGTTATGAAAACAAACAAATGGATATATAATGTATCAAAATAAGTGTTTTGAACGCACATCTCTAAAAATATAAGTTCATAACATGTGTACATCTCAAACTAATTTTTTCATACATATAGGACCACATGTGGTCGCATAAGACTATATATACAATGTCCTATGAAGAATCATGAACTAGCACCGCTTTTCCCATATATATATCTACGTAAATCTAGGTCCTATGAATATAATCATGAAACATCTTCCCTCTCTTCCACTTGCTAGAAGTAGCATGTCCATGACCTAGGGATGTAGTGGAGAGAGATGCCACTATGGATTTGTTATCCCGTAAAATCGACAAGGGAAATTATACAAGTAACCATACAAAAATTTTATCATGGTCCCTCGTAAGGGGCCCCTAAGCATTCAAATGTTATTAAATCCCTTTCTAGGAAATCTAGTTCTCCAAACTTAGTCTTTCTCGGTCCTTTTGGATGGGTACACCTTTTATCTATGCAACACGTGACTCAATTTGCCCCCCATCATTTCCTTTGACACAACCTTTCAAGTGTTGACACATCAATTGTTGTGCCTTCCTATGATGCGCCTTTCTTTCATGCGCCAAGGCGCATGCACCTCCCTATCAACAACACTAATGTCACGTCATTAATTGATGTGCCAAGGCACTCAACATGAAGTGTTGACAGTACTAAATTTGTTCCTAAAGCACAAATAATTTCATGTCGACAAAACCATATTCACACCAAAGGGCACAAATTTTTACGTGTTGACACGTGTTTTGGTGCACCCCTTTAAAAAGTGGTTGGCACATTTATTACACCTTTGCCTATATATAGGTGCATCCACCCTGTCACTTTCACAATCAGAAAACATGTGAAACAGTTTATTCCTCTGCACCTGTCTGCATGCATGTCTTTCTCGTATCACGTTCGTGGACCCCAATTCATCTCTCACATTCTATATATTTCGGGTAAGTGGTTCTTACTCCTCTTGTGTTTTGTTTTGTTGGTTGTTTGTGAGGTAGGATGCATTGGACCTGAGAAGCTTTAAACCCCTCCTGCCCGTTTTGCAAATCTTCCCTCCCAAGCTATTTTCACCCTCTTACCAGATATGTTGCCAGCCAAGAGGGCTCTACCTAAAAAATGGACCTAGACCTCTTTGCTATTTTCCTCCCACTGTCAAATCATGTCAAGAAAACCTAAAATCACAAACTAAAGAGGCAAGAAAACTTAAGAGTTGTTCCGGCCTCATTTTTCCCTTGCGCAATCACCACCCTTGTTACAGGAAACACAGTCGCACCAAGAGGGTGCACTGACCTTGATTGCAACATGTAAAATCCCTGCACCATGCATAAACCAAGTAAAACCTAAACCCGGTGCTGGCGCAACCCCTTCGACAACAACAAACATGTTATGTAATATTTCCTTGCACCGTGCCAAAATCCCCCATTTGCACACATAAAGCAATTGCTACATGAAATAATCCTACGCCCTTTGGAGCACCAAAATTCCATGTTGCACGTGAAATACTTGCACCATTGGCGCACTCGGCCCTAGTGCAACACCAAAATTATTTTCATCTAGTATAAAACACACATAAATGGTGCAGGCGCATCCCTTCTTACAATAACAATAATGTCATATGCAAAATCCTTCTACCCTGTGCCCTTTGGCATTGATTTATTCCTTGTAACACTCTGATTCAGTGCGCCATTCTATTAACTCTGCAGCCTGCAGTGTTCCTGTGCCCTACGCCCTGAGGCCTTAAAATTGCTAACTCCTCATTCTGTAGTGCTTTAATGGAAGATCTGATAGCTAACATGGCTCTTCTGCATTGGACTTCACTCCTTCTTCTTACAGATTAGCAACTAAACTCAGATCCATATATGTCTACATCAAGAAAAAATGCCAACCAAGTCAAAGGGTAAAGCTAAGCTTACAGAGGAAGAGATGAAATACAAGTATCAGAGGGTCAGAATGCCCGAGTCCCAGGCAGAATGTGACCTGGATATCAGGGATTCTGAACTTGGCCACATTGACATGGAAGATTTCTGGGCCAGAACTAGGAGAGTCACAGGAATTCCTTGGATGGACAAGTTTGGTGGGCGGTGGTCTTCATTTTGTCTTTGGGAATCCCTATTAATAAAGTAAAAATGAGTTTATAATGGTGGTGGCCGGCTATTACAAAAAAGACACAAGGTGTATCAAAAATGAAAAGGGCGAGGTTATAATTAAACTCACTGCCCAACACTTCGAAATCATGCTAGGCATTCCTCACCACCGACATTTTTTTGCTGTAAGCCATGAGGACTGCACCAAGGCATGGGAGGATAATGAAGACAAGTGGATGCAACTGATGAACGAAGTGTACTTGAAAGAACAAGAAGGTGATAACCAGATGGCCATAGGTTATTCACCATAGCGACTTCTCCGAGGAACTGAGTGATACCATCATGTTCCTAAGTAGAGTTTTTGTGCTTTCTGACACCCATTACTTTCACAAATGGATGCTCAGGTACCTAAAGACCATGAATAAGAATTTGCCTGATCAATGTTTTGAATGGGTAGAGATAATAAGTAGCACCATATCTGAGCAGCTCCAACAACTCACCATAACGGGGAGGTTCTACATGAACTCCTACGTAGTCTACGCTGCAGCCTCGGAGAGGGATTATCCAAAGACCGAGTCAATGCGAGTTTGGCCTCAGGTAAAGATATATGAATACTACCCAGAGCTGAAGCTGGAGAAAAACATCTCATAGTTTACCAAGATCAACAATGCTTTCTTCTATGGCATCATCTGCCTTTTGAGGCCAAATATGACTCATGGTCGGATGACCAAGAGCATAGTCACAACGACTGAGAAGTGGGGAGCACTATTTACCCAATTCCCCACCTTCATCTATCTCGAGTAGCTAATTTCTTGGCGAGCCCACTGAATTTCCAAGGTATGCTAGCCCTAAACTGATCCTGTTAGAGCTGTCCAGATAGCTCATAACCTATCATGAGAAGTGTTTGAAGAGAAAGAAGGGTGGAACCCCTTTCCCCCTCACAGTGGGTAGATATACCTATACTTCTCACACCAAGGCCCGAGAGATGTTTGCAGAGCTAGAACTGCTCAATCTAAAGCACAACTTCCTGGTAAGGCCCACCTTCGATCCAAGAAATTGCCTTCCCAAGGAAAAACTCGATCCAATCCACATTCCATAGATCGAGGACATCTATATCGACCTGTATCATGAGGTCAAACTTAGAAGGAAGGATCACTCTACCTTGGCCTGGCAGAGATTATTCAATATGGCGTGGCCATTGTTCCAAAAGGTTATCAAACAACTGATCAAGAAGTTGATCAAGTGTATCTAGACACGGATGGGGACAACTGGCCGTTTGTTGCAATTGACAGGACAAAGGCACCCCAGACCATCAAAGAAAGGGTCAAGGAAACATTGCGGCGGACAGAACACTGGTGCAGAATGAATGGCCTTATCTACCTCGGAGTAGATTTCACTACGTCCCCATTGAGCAACACACCACAGGCCAAAGCATCGCAAAGGGAAAGGCAAGGATAAAGAGGGCGAATCAAGCTCTGCTTAAGAAGAAGCTCCCAAAACCCTCCTGCCGCACAAGAATAGGTTGTGAGTCTAGTATCCCTAGAGAAAGAAGTAGCGGAAGGTGTTCCAATGGGCACATCCACTCAGGGTGTTGCCACAACTACAATTACTGAGGTCCCTTCTATTCCTTCTCCCTCTCCTCCTTCCCCTCCTCGTGTGATTCAAGCAACCATCCCTTTAGTCGTATCCTCTCCCCATCTTCTACTATTCCCCCTTCCTCTTCCTCCATGTTCTCTTCTCTCGCGGAGCTGTCCCCCATATTTCTTCCTTCATCTATCACTCCCTTCCATTCCCATGACTACTTCCCCTACAAAGATCCCTCCCTTTTGTGAGCACTTCCTCCGCCTCCCTATCGATAACGCCACCAATTGTCTCTACCCATTTTCCCTCATCCACTTCAGCTGCTCCCTCTTCCACTTCTAGTCCCATTCCCTTAAGTCCAACATGGATCTCCCAGCATCTAAGCTAGAAAAAGAGGAAAGTCCCTATTACACCGATGGACTTCTCCGTCATCCCCGTAAATGGGGCTAAGAAGAAAAATCCTATAACCCGCTTCTCTCAGAGTTCATCGGGGGAAAGAGTAATGGAGATCACGTATCCCGACCCCTCCAAAGATAAAAATGATATGTCCCCTACAGATTACATAGTGATGCAGGTCATAATGGGAACATCTTCTGAAATCCTTCAAGGGGAGGCCCTATCTGCGGTAGATAACCTTTGCAAGAAAATTCAAGAAGTAAAGGAAGAGAAGAGGTTACTAAAAGAACAAAACAAACATCTTCTCCACACCCTACAGAAAATGAGCAATACACCTCCTACAATTTCCACCGAATCTCCTGAGGTCCTAAGTCAGGATAAGATAAATGAATACGCCAAAATTGGTGAACAAGGTATGGCAGTTTCCACCTGGAGAGATCAGATCCTCAAAGACAGCGAGGAGGTAATTTTCAAGTTCACCGAATTATATCGGAACATCAGTCGGGTGAACAAAGATCTCCAGGAAATCATGGAACCTATCTCCGAAGAGTTGGACCATGCTAGGTTACAACACGATACATTCCAAAAAATGCTCAACTACTCAGTTGATGATTTGGTAAAGTTTGGCATTTTTTATCACCCCAAGGTACCAAGAAAAATCCTTGCTGCATTGGACTACCGAGTCAATCGGATGGAATTAAATCCCTGGCAAAGATTGACAAGGTCAAGGAGGAAGCCCTGGATGCAATGCATCAAATGGAGAAAATTGTTCTAAGAATGTCTCTAGGCTTGCTTACTCCTTCTTTCACCTTGAGGAAGGCAGATGAAACTATCTGGATCTTTAAGGAGATCGTCTCGCAAGGGCTAGGGCCAAAAGCCACTTTTGACACCGAATGCATTAATAACCTTCTGGCTTGCCATGATTTTGTGGGGTACCTGATGGAGGCAGGTAATGAGTATTTCAAGCTCCTGAAAAAATCAGAGATGAACGAGAGACTTGTGAGGTTATCGGTGATCATACAAAGGGTCCTGCCCAGGATCAACTTCAGCCGATGGTCAATAAATTCATGGAATATCGGACCCAGTTCCACATCACCTCTCCCGAGCAGCAGAAGCAAGATACCCCCTTTTAGCCACGAGACGATGATGAATAGACTTCTTCATCTTGGCTTCCTTTTTATAAATATCTAAGAGTATGTTGGCATTAATGATGATATCATCCATGTTGCACCATGGGATGTTGTCATCCACCAAGTTGCCCAAAGTCAACATTGACTTTTAGATATTTTGTAGATATTTTGTTTTTAGTTGTTTGTTTCTTTTTGCCTTCTCTCTTACCCTTCTTCAATATATATACTTGAATACTTGTTGTATTCAAGTGGTGGATACTTTTTAGATGAAACAATAGAAGTAAGAAGAAAAGGCTTTGTACTTTTGTAACAGAGAAAAATTAATACAAATATTAAGAATTTGTGCTGAATATGTGTGTTATGAGCATTTAATCTTTCTTATGTCAAATCTATGTGTTTATTCTGTTCGATCTATCTCTACTTTTTTTTCATTTATTCATCGGTATTGCTTTGTTTGTCTATGCAAGTAGGTTCGGCTCTGTTTACTACTAGCCCAAAACATAGATCCTTTGACCTTTCTGCTTTGGAATTCATTTCTTTTCTCCCTTCGGATCTATCCTATCTCCTCACCATGCTTCTTTCCCTTCTTTTCACAGTTGGAAACACCCCAACTGGGATGAGATCCCAAACCCCTAAAGGCAGAATATTGTAAGACTTGCACAAGATTCCTATTGGCAGAATAATAATAAACAAGTTTCGCTTTGCTGACTCAAAGAGGGGCTTTTCCCTGCACACTGTTAGCTCGTCTATCCATAGATCTTCCCAAGTGATAGATTTTCGGACGAACAATTTTTGGCGACTCTACTGGGGACCGAACAGATCTAATAGATCTATTGTAGTGGTATGTTAGAAAATTAGTAAAAAATCAAAAGTCACTACCTGCTTGCAAATTCTAAACTTTTGCTCAAAATCCAAAAAGTTTGCAAAAGTGATCCAAACTGAAAATTTTCTTCAGGGATCCATAGATCGGGACTAGTTACAGATCTTTAGTTCACTGAGTTTTTACAAAAACTCCGTATTTTTCCGTAGATCTGAGTTTTGACTGTTTTGCAAAATTTCAAACCCTTACCAAAAGTCAACTCTAAGATCCGAAAATCAGCCTACTAAGTTGGCCTTTATTTTATCCTCATTAATCTTTGTCATCAAACCGCAATCGGTTTCCCAAAAGAGGATAAAATCAAATATCTAGAAAAGTACATGCTGCTGATTTTTGCCAAAAAAATCAGAAAATCAGCAAGTACAACAAAAAAGAGTTTTAAAATTTTCTCCAAAATATTGCAGATCTGAAAGGTACACTGGTGGGTGAACCATTTACTCGTAGTAGAAGAGATCGTGGAGTAATCAATCCTACTTTTGATCTACTTCAAAGGCACAACTTCAGTATTACACTAACACGCTTCCCATCGGCTTGGTTCACCGGTGGTCGGTCATCCAGAAGTGTCTCACCTCCACGAAGGAAGCATCTCTCGCAAGGAACATCCTCATCTCTTTGCAGTGCTTTACTACTCAGTGGAACTGTGCTTCCAGCTCACGTCCTTTTCCAACCGTTCAAATGGCAGTACCATGGGGAAATGCTATGGGCCCTCTCGCTTTTGCCACATCCTGTTCACGCGCTCCCTCACGGAAACCGGAAGAATTTTCCCAAATTTGATGGGAGCGGAAACCAAAGCATGATTCACACATATCTACATTCATCATGTCATGCAGTATCCTGGATGTGACCCATGAAGATGTGTCAGTTCACCTCTTTCTAGAGACCTTGCAAGGACCCACAGAGAATGGTTTCAGCATTTTCCAGCCGGATCTATTACTAGTTGGGCCACCTTACGAACTACATTTGAAGAAAGATATAAGCCTTCAGAGGACACGTTCGTGTTACTATCCAAGATCACTCACTTGAAGAAGGAGGTCAATGAAACCATGTGCGATTTCATCACCCGTTTCAATTCACTAATCAACCGAGTTCCGCCTGCCATGCTGCCAACGCCAGAAAATTAGAAGTGTTTCTTCGTGAACGCCATGAGCTCAAAAGTAAGTTTCTTACTCTTACAAGAACAGGTCACTACTTTGGTTCTCACCCAAGCTGCTGCCATACAGATTGAAGATAACTTGCTAATATCTGGTGAATTAAAAAGAGAACTATCCAAGCCTAAAGCTTCGATCCCTTCTCCCACCACTTCATCTGATCCGGCATTTCAAAAGATGGCGAATGACTTGCTCGCATTAAAGAAGCAGCTAGCTCAGGCTTCTCCTAGCACTTCATACCGGGATATCCCACGAAGGAATTTCACTTCCAACAATGTCCCACAAAGGCCCCACCTACCTGTAGCTACTCCACGGTTGGCACTTGAGGCTCCTCCGGTCAATGCTTTAGCTGAAATCGAAGAAGAGGAGAAAAATTATGAAGAACCTTCATCACCAGGTGAAGATGATCAAGATGTCAGCGAACCGACTAGCGACTCTACTATTGGGTATATGGAATTTGATGAGGAGGAATCTGATGAAGAAGAGGGTACCCAAGGATATGCAAGTGGACAGTCATATGCTATTTTCACCCGCTCACAAGGAAAAGAAGCAGAAGTTACTACCAAGATGTAGAAAGAGAAGGCCATGTCAAACATGCCTCCAACCATTGCTAAAAGAGGTAGTCCCCTTCCTGCTCAACCTGTTATTAAGTATTTTTCAAAGAAATATTTTTCCCCTATCTCCCCTCTGAATCAGCCCTCTCATATTCCTATCAAGACCAGTAATCCTACCCTACCACCACAAAATGAGGGACTCATTCCTTCATCAATGCAACCCTTGGCCATGTTTGACATAATTGATCATGCTAAGAAGACCAAGATCCAAATGTCTGAAGCTGAATATCTTCAGTCTAATCCCGAACAGCTTGTAAGGTTGACCAAATATATTCAAAGCCAAGCTGTCATAACTTCTCAGACCTCCCCAAAGGGAATTCTTCCTACTCCTCCTGCATCTCGCATAAATGTCGCCTCGACATCTGCGTCAGGAAAAATAGAACCTTTTTATCTCTCCCTCCTAATCAATGGCCACAAACTAAGCAACTGCATAATTGATTCTGGAGCTTCCGATAACGTCATGCCGGTAAAGGTCGCCCATGCTCTGGGCCTCACCCTTACCAAGCCTTTTGGCAGATGTTATTCCTTGGAAACCAAGCAGGTTCCGTTGATTAGTCAAATCAAAGATGCATAGTTTACATTTGCAGCGTTCCCAGAGAAAAGAGTAAAGATGACCGTCCTCGTTGCCAATATTCCGGTAGCATATGGAATTCTATTGGGAAGGATTTTTGCAGTGAGGTTGGTGGAGAGATTCATATGGACTGGTCTAAGGCTAGAATCCCCGTCAAAGGTATAATGCAAACGCTGGAGCCGGAATCTCAAAAGAAATACTTGGTTACCAATTCGGATGACCCCAAAGCCCAAATTCTCTTTGAATCATCAGGGATGGGAAACTATTTCTTATCTATAGAGTCTGATAGAATAGATATTCTCATCCAAGAAAAGGATCATAACGAGATATGGACGTTATAGTTTGATGGCAGCTGGGCGACTAGTGGGTGCAGCGCTGGGGCCGTGCTAATATCTCATGAGGAGGAGATTATTCCTGTTTCTTTCAAGTTGTAGTTTTTCAACATGAATAATACTACCGAGTATGAATCCTTGCTGCTTGCATGCAAGCCACAAAGGAAAGAGGAATCAAGAACCTAAAAGTATAGGGTGATGCAGAGCTGGTCGTAAATCAAGTTAAAAGGATATATCAAGTGAAAAATGAAAGGCTCAGACATTACCGCAACGCGGTATGGGACAACATTGAGGAGTTTGATGCTTTTTCAATAAAATTCATTCCAAGAGCTTAGAACGATATGGATGACTCATTAGCCATCTCAGCATCCCTCATGCTCCCTCACCCAGGTTTGAAAATAGACACATATACTATCGAGGTAGTTTTTGCCCAAGCGTGCCAGACAATTCTCAGCACTGGCAGGTATTCAACAATGACAATCAACTTATTTCCTTTTTGGAGAAGGTAGAAAATTTTAGTGAGCTTCATTTTGAAGGATCCACTTCCGCATGCTCGTGAATCTGTTACGGATCGAGACGAAGGGATACATGGAAGTGATGGCATATGTCAGCTCAAAGGAAATAAAATCCCAAAAGGTTTGGTTTCTCTGGAATGTTTGTTCGACATACATGATCATTTTGTCAGGAAGAAAAGGCAAGATGATCCTAACTCCTCCCCAGAAACCGAACCGGTCAATTTAGGTTTGGTAGAACATCCACAGTTTGTGAACATCGGAAAATGTTGCACACCCGAAGAAAAGTGGAAGTTTGTCAAATTGCTGAAGAAATACATGGATGTATTGGCATGGTCCTATGCCAATCTAAAGTCTTTCAAGCCAAAAGATGTCCAGCATGACATCCCATTGAAAGAGGGTGTCAAACCCTTTCACCAGAAACAGAGGCACTATAATCCTAAGATCTCAGGTACTATCCAGGCTGAAATTCAGAAGATGCTAGATGTAAGGATCATTTTTCCTATCCATCATAGTACCTGGGTCACGAACATTCAAGAAGAATGGCAAGATATGCATATGCGTGGATTTTCATAACTGAATCAAACGTCCTTAAAGGACAACTAGCCACTTCCCATAATGGATCAGGTTCTGCAGGTAGTAACTGGTTCGAAAATGTTGTCCATGCTTGATGGTTTTTCAAGCTATAATTAGATTGAATTATCACCTGCAGATCAATTCAAAATAACATTCACTACCCCTTGGGGAACATTTTCCTATAGAAGGATGCCCTTTGGCTTAACCAATGCGGGCGCCACTTTTTAGTGGGTGATGGACTTTGCTTTCAAAGGCATGACGGGGAAGGTCATCATAGTTTATTTGGATGACTTAACTATGTTCTCTAAACAACGAAATGATCATTGTGATCATTTAGAACAAGTATTGACTAGATGCTGAGAGCACGGGATCTCCCTAAATCCAAAAATGTCTGTTTTTGAGGTCACAAGAAGGAAAATTGTTGGGGCATGTGGTCAAAAAGAAGGGACAAAAATAGATGTCAAAAGGGTTAGGGCTATTCAGAGTCTTACTTTACCCACAAGCAAGACCGGCGTTCACTCCTTCGGAAAAGTGAATTTTCTCAGGCGCTTTGTTCCCGACTTTGCTGAAAAGACTTGTCACATATCAAACATGATGAAAGGGTTGCCAACTTCCGGTGGAGTGAAGAGGGGAAAGGCATCATTCGAGGATATAAAAGCCTCTGTCGCTCGTGCACCAGTCCTGGTATGTCCCGATTTCTCCAAGGATTTTATCATGTATAGCTATGCATCTGAGCATACTGTATCAGCCATCTTGATGCAAAAGAATTATGAGGATGTTGAATCCCCAATTGCGTTCATGAGCTCTCCCCTCAAGCCTCACGAATTGAAGATGACTCAGTTGGAAAAACATGCCTTCACCATTGTCAAAGTAATAAAAACTTTAGGTATTATATTCTAAATTCTCACATAGTGGTGCTAGTCCCTGACACGCCAGTCAAGTCAATTTTAACTCAACAAGAGTTAGGGAGTTTGAGAGGAAATTGGATTGCAAAAGTTCAAGAGTACGATCTAGATATAAAACCAACCAAGCTGGTGAGAGGCAAGGGCCTATGTCAGCTCATGGCTGAAAACCGAGATTCAGAAGACCCTGAGGAAAAATATGATTGCACTAATGGAGCACAAAGCGAGCTAGAGAAAGCCGATTCTCTACCCATGGTCCTATTTGTCGCTACCAACGATGAATGGTATTCTGATATTGTGTTCTTTCTCATTTATGGTGAGTTTCCAGCTCATCTAAATTTAAAGGAGAAACGTGCTAGAAATATCGAGCAGCTAGATATGTCATCCGAGATGACTGTTTATACAAATGTGGAATAGATGGCATCTTCTGCGATGTGTTGATAAACCATAGCAGATAAAGTTACTTGAGAGTTTTCACGATTCAACCTATGGTGGTCACTTCTCCTCTTCTGTAATGGCACATAAGATCATCTAGGCCAGGTACTATTGGCCAACGCTATTTCAAGATACAACCCCACTGGGTAGCAATATGTGAGATCTCGCCAACAATTTGTCAAAGAAACCAAAATTGGCTGCTTTTCCCCTCGGTCGGTCATTATTGATGAACCATTCGAAGTGCGGAATTGAATTTATCGAGAAATCCATCCCCAATCGAGTTCGAACATAGTTATGTCCTGACAAAGAACAAATTACATCACCAAATGGGTGGAGGCCATACCACACGAATGCCACCTCTCGGGTTGTTTGTAATTTCATCAAAGAGAATATCATTGTCAGGTTTGGCATTCCAAGCAAGATTATTTTTGATAATGCTTCCAATTTATCCTCACGGGAAGTTGTTGGTTTTTGCTATGAACACGGATAATCTTGTCCCATCCCTCGATTATTACCCCGGGGAAATGGTCAGGGATAAATCCAGAATAAAAACTTAGTGACCATCATACGGAAGCTAGTAAACGAGAGTCAGCGAACGTGGCACAAGTCATTGTATGACACTTTGTGGGTGGACCACATTACTCCCAAGAGGTCTCTCGGTATGTCACATTTTCAAGTGTTATATGGGATTGACACCAAGCTTCCCATTTCTGCAGAACTTCCTGCTCTGCGCTTGGCACGAGCAGTTGAAGATGAGACTTTCCAAAATTCTTTTGAAAATAGGATCATGTATCTATCAGAGCTTGAAGAAAAAAGAGTAAGATTCGTGGTTGATACGGGATCACTAAACATTAGAATCAAGTTAAGAGATTGTTCTATAAAAAGGCTAAGCAAAGATATTTTCAAGTGGGAGATCTTTTCCTTTTGTGGGACAAATGAAGAGAGCCAAAGGGCATGCATGGGAAATTTGACTCTCTATGGAGAGGGCCTTTCAAGATCAAGCAACTCAATGGAGAGAATAGCTTCTATCTCTCATATCTAGATGGAATTGGTCTCCCACTTCCCTATAGCGGGTAACATCTCAAAATATTTAGGAAGTAGAGCTTGCTCTCTTCTTTGTACAAGTTTGATTTTGTTGTGTGTTTTCTTCCATCGTCGCCCTTGTTTTACACTCTTTAGCCCAATGGATAGGTACATGTTGATATGGGGTTCTCTACCCTTGAGCTTTGCTCAAAGATAGTCCCCAGAAAGAGCCAGCTGTTATCCTGTAAAATTGATGAGGGAAATTTTACAGGTAACCATACCAAAATTTTGTCCTGGTCCCTCGTCAGGGGCCCCTCAATGTTCGGAATGTTATAAAATCCCTTTCTGGGAAATCTAGTTCTCCAAACTTAGTCTTTTTGGTCCTTTTTGGCTGGGCGCACCTTTTATCTATGTAACACAGACTAAATTTGCACCCCATCATTTCCTTTGGTGCACCCTTTGAAGTGTTGACACATCAATTGTTGCGCCTTCCTGTGATGCGCCTTTCTTTCCTACACCAAGGTGCATGCACCTCCCTGTCAACAACAAAAATGTCGTGCCATTAATTGATGCGCCAAGGCACTCAAAATGAAGTGTTGATAGTACTAAATTTGTGCCAAAGGTGCAAATAATTTCGTGTCGACAAAACCATATTCGTGCCAAAGGGCACAAAGTTTTACATGTCGACACATGTTTTGGTGCGCCCCTTTAAAAAGTGGTTGGTGCATTTATTACACCTTTGCCTATATATAGGTGCATCCGCCCTATCACTTTCACAATCAGAAAACATGTGAAACACTTTATTCCTCTGCACCTGTCAGCACGCCCATCATTCTCATATCACGTTCGTGGACCCCACTTTGTCTCTCACATTCTATATATTCCGGTAAGTGGTTCTTACTCTTGTGTTTTGTTTTGCTGGTTGTTTGTGAGGTAGGATGCATTGGACCTGAGAAGCTTTAAACCCCTCCTGCCCGTTTTGCAAATCTTCCCTCCCAAGCCGTTTTCACCCTCTTTCTAGATCTGCTGGCCAAGAGGGCTCTACCTCAAAAATGGACCTAGACCTCTTTGTTGTGTTCCTCCCACTATCAAATCATGTCAAGAAAACCTGAAAATCATGAACTAAAGAGGCAAGAAAACTTAAGAGTTGTTCCGGGCCTCATTTTTCCCTTGGCGCAATCGCCACCCTTGTTACAGGAAACACAGTCGTGCCAAGAGGGCACACTAACCTTGATTGCAACATGTAAAAACCCTGTGCCATGCATAAACCAAGTAAAACCTAAACCCGGCACTGCGCAACCCCTTCGACAACAACAAACATGTTATGTAATCTTTTCTTGCGCCGCGCCAAAAGCCCCATTTGCGCACATAAAGTAAGTGCTACACGCAATAATCCTGCGCCCTTTGGCACACCAAAATTCCATGTTGCATGCAAAATACTTGCGCCATTGGCGCACCCTGCCCCCGTGCAACACCAAAATTATTTGTGCCCAGTATAAAACACACATAAATGGTGCAGGCGCATCCCCGCTTACAATAACAATAATTTCATATGCAAAATCCTTGCGCCCTGCACCCTTTGGTGCTGATTTATTCCTTGTAACACTCTGATTCAGTGCGCCATTCTATTAACTCTATAACCTGCAGTGTTCTTATGCCCTGCGACTGAGGCCTTAAAATTGCTAACTCCTCATTCTATAGTGCTTTAATGGAAGATCTGATAGCTAACATGGCTCTTTTGCGTTGGACTTCACTCCTTCTTCTTGCAGATCAACAACTGAACTCAGATCCATATATGTCTACATCAAGCAAAAATCAAACCAAGTCAAAGGGTAAAGATGAAATACAAGTATCAGAGGGTCAGAATGCCCGAGTCCCAGGTGGAATGTGACCTAGATATCAGGGATTCTGAACTTGGCCACATTGACATGGAAGATTTCTAGGCCAGAACCAGGAGAGTCATAGGAAGTCCTTGATGGACAAGCTTGGGGGCCAAAGTGGTCTGCATTTTACTGGGGAAATCCCCGTTAGTATAGTAAACAATGAGTTTATGATGGTGGTGGCCCACTGTTACAACAAAGACACAAGGTGTGTCGAAAATGAAAAGGGTGAGGTTATAATTAACCTCACTTCCCACTTCAAAATCATGCTAGGCATTCCTCACCACCGACATTTTGTGGTTGTAAGCCATGAGGACTACACCAAGGCATGGGAGGATAATAAAGACAAGTGCATGCAACTGATGAATGAAGTGTACTTAAAGAACAAGAAGGTGATAACCAGGATGGCCATAGGTTATTCACCATAGCGACTTCTCCGAGGAACTGAGTGATACCATCATGTTCCTAAGTAGAGTTTTTGGGCTTTCTGACGCCCATTACTTTCACAAATGGATGCTCAGGTACCTAGAGACCATGAATAAGAATGTACCTGATGAGAATTTTAAATGGGAAGAGATAATAAGTAGCACCATATCTGAGCAGCTCCAACAACTCACCAAAATTGGGAGGTTCTACATAAACTCCTACGTAGTCTACGCTGCAGCCTCAGAGAGGGATTATCCAACGCTGAGCCAATGTGGAGTTTGGCCTCAGGTAAAGATATATGAACACTACCTAGAGCTGAAGCTGGAGAATAACATCTCATAGTTTACAAGATTAAAGATGCTTTCTTCTATGGCATCCTCTTCCTTTAGAGGCCAAATATGACTCATGGTCAAATTACCAAGAGCATATTCAGAACGACTAAGAAGTGGGGAGCACTATTTACCCAATTCCCCACCTTCACCTATCTCAGAGCAGCTAATTTCTTGGGCGAGCCCACTAAATTTCCAAGGTATGCTGGCTCTAAGTTGATCCTGTTGGAGATGTCTAAACAGCTCATAACCTATCATGAGAAGTGTTTGAAGAGGAAGAAGGGTAGAACCCCTTTCCCCCTCACAGTGGGCATATATACCTACACTTCTCACACCAAGGCCTTGGAGATGTTTGCAAAGCTAGAATTGCTAAATCTAAAGCACAACTTCCCGGAAAGGCCCACCTTCGATCCAACAAATTACCTTCCTAAGGAAAAACTTGATCCAATCCACATTCCATAGATCGAGGACATCTATATCGGCCTGTATCATGAGGTCGAACTTAGAGGGAAGGATCACTCTCCTGGCCGTGGCAGAGATTATTCAATATGGCATGGCCATTGTTCCAAAAGGTTATCAAACAACTTATCAAGAATTTGATAAAGTGTACCTAGACACGGATGGGGACAACTGGCCATTTGCTGCAATTAACACGAAAAAGGCACCCAAGACCATCAAAGAAAGGGTCATGGAAACATTGCAGTAGACATAACACCGCTGCAGAGAATGACCGGCCTTATCTACCTCAAATTAGATTTCACTACGTCCCCATTGGGCAACGCACCTGTCAGTTGAAGCATCTACCAAAGGGCAAAGGCAAGGATAAAGAGGGTGAATCAAGCTCGCTTTCAAGAAGAAGCTCCTGAAAACCCTCCTTCCGCTGCACAAGAACAGGTTGTGAGTCTGGTATCCCCAGAGAAAGAAGTAGCGGAAGGTGTTCCGACAGGCACATCCACTCAGGGTGTTGCCACAGCTACAATTACTGAGGTCCCTTCTATTCCTTCTCCCTCTCCTCCTTCCCCTCCTCGTGTGACTCAAGTGACCATCCCTTTGGTCGTATCCTCTCCCCCATCTTCTACTGTTCCCCCTTCCTCGTCCTCCATCTTCTCTTCTCTCGCGGAGCTGTCCCCCACTATTTCTTCTCTCATCTCTCAGCTCCCTTCCATCCCCATGACTACTTCCCCTGCAGTATCCCTCCCTTCCGTGAGCACTTCCTCGGCCTCCCTTTCGATGCCGCCACCAAGTGTCTCTACCCATTTTCCCTCATCCACTATAGCTGCTCCCTCTTCCACCTCTGGTCCTGTTCCCTTAAGTCCAGCATGGATCTCCCAGCATCTGAGCTAGCAAAAGAGGAAAGTCCCTATTGCACCGATGGACTTCTCCGTCATCCCAGCAAAGGGGGCTAAGAAGAAAAATCCTATAACCCGCTTCTCTCAGAGTGCATCGGGAGAAAGAGTAATGGAGATCACGTATCCCGACCCCTCCAAAGATAAAAAGGATTTTTCCCCTATAGATTACATAGCGACACAACTCATAATGGGAACATCTTCTAAAAACCTTCAAGGGGAGGCCCTATCTGTGGTAGATGCCCTTTGCAAGAAACATCAAGAAGCAAAGGAAGAGAAGAGGTTACTTAAAGAACAAAATAAACATCTTCTCCACGCCCTGCAGAAAATGGGCAGTGCACCTCCTACAACTTCTACCGAAACTCCTGAGGTCCTAAGTCGATAAGATAAATGAATACGCCAAAATTGGTGAACAAGGTATGGCAGTTTCTGCCTAGAGAGATTAGATCCTCAAAGACAGCGAGGAGGTAATTGTCAAGTTCACCAAATTGTATCGAGCATCGATCGGAAAACAAAGATCTCTAGAAAATCATGGGACCTATCTCCGAAAGAGTTGGACCATGCTAGGTTGTAACACGAGACGTTCCAGAAAATGCTTGACTTCTCAGTCGATGATTTAGTAAAGTTCAACATTTTCGATCACCCCACGGTACCCAACAAAATCCTTGCTGCGTTGGACTATTGGGTCAATCAGATGGAATTCATCCTGGAGAAGATTGACAAGGTCAAGGAGGAAGCCCTAGATGCAATGCATCAAATGGAGAAAATTGTTCTAAGAATGTCTCCAGGCTTGCTTACTCCTTCTTTCACCTTGAGGAAGGCAGATGAAACTATCCGGATCTTTAAGGAGATCGTCTCGCAAGGGCTAGGGCTAGAAGAAAATTTTGACACCGAATGCATTAATAAACTTATGGTTTGCCGTGATTTTGTTGGGTACCTGATGGAGGTAGGTAATGAGTATTTCAAGCTCCCTGAAAAACTCAGAGATGAAAGGGAGACTTGTGAGTTTATCGGCAATCATACAAGCCTAGAATCAAATTCAGTCGATGGTCAATAAATTTATGGAATATCGGACCCAATTCCACAGCACCTCTCCCGAGTAGTAGAAGCAAGATACCCCCTTTTAGCCGTGAGACGGCGATGAATAAACTTCTTCCTCTTGGCTTCCTTTTTGTAAATATCTAAGAGTATGTTGGCATTAACGATGACATCATCTATGTTGCACCATGGGATGTTGTCATCCACCAAGTTGCCCAAAGTCAACATTGAATTTTAGATATTTTGTAGATATTTTGTTTTTAGTTGTTGGTTTCTTTTTTCCTTCTCTCTTCTCCTTCTTCTACATATATACTTGAATACTTGTTGTATTCAAGTGGTGGATACTTTTTAGATGAAAAAATAGAAGTAAGAAGAAAAGGCTTTGTACTTTTGTAACAGAGAGAAAAATTAATACAAATATTAAAACTTTGTGTTGAATATGTGTGTTATGAGCATTTAATCTTTCTTATGTCAGATCTATGTGTTTATTCTGTTGGATCTATCTCTAATTTTTTGTCATTTATTCATCAGTATTGCTTTGTTTGTCTATGCAAGTAGGTTCGGCTTTGTTTACTACCAGCCCAAAACATAGACCCTTTGACCTTTCTGCTTTGGAATTCATTTCTTTTCTCCCTTCGGATCTATCCTATCTCCTCACCACAATTATTTCCCTTCTTTTCACAGTCAGAAACACCCCAACTAGGATGAGATCCCAAATCTCCAAAGGCATAATATTGTGAGACTTGCACAAGATTCCTATTGCGCGAATAACAATAATCCAATTTCACTTTCTGACTCAAAGAGGGGCTTTGCCCTACACACTGCTGGGCTTGTCTATCCATAGATCTACCTAGGCTTCTCTAAGGCCTGTAAGCTAACCAACACATTCATAAACAACAATTTTTAACAACCAAATGTTTAAAATACATTCCAAATTTAGAAACTTAGAATTTAGTTAAAATGTATGTGAAATCTTACCACAATGTCATGATCCCTATCAATTTTTTTTGATGCATGGCAAGGACAATAGTACACTCACGAGGGGTAAGCTACATACAAATAATTAAATTTCAAATTAAATATTTTGTGTACAAAATTGTATATTGTATATTTAAGTTATAAGAAATAATTCTTAAGTAAATTTAACAAATTTTAAAAATTGTACCTCGCTTATTGGATCTACGAGATGCTATGGCAAGATATCTACAGTAGCCTCCATAGTCCGTATATATGGAGGAGTCTCTCATGCGGTCATAAGCTATACAAAAACATGTACAAATAAATATTAATCTACATGACTGCCACAAAACAAAGCCAAAGCATAATCCATGTGAACTTCCAAAATTATAAAAAAAAGTGTAAAGAGAAAATAACACAGGTAAAATTCACATGAGGCATGCCAAGTAGCCTCGGTTCCCAAGAGTAGATGAATACCCGTCAAGCTCCTATTTATAAAATAAAAATATATATTAATATGTACATGTACAAAGTCAAACATTATAATAATAAAAGTGCACAATCAAATGAAATTTTAAATTTAAGTGCAACTTGAAACTCATGTTTGTAACATGCCCACTGTAGTAGATAACATGTCGACGTTGGATGTTTCCTTCATCGGCTCTTTCTATTTAAAATAAAATAAAAATTAGTTTTTGCATGTATGTACATAACGTACATCAAATACATATATATTAAAATATCAAACATGAATTAAACTATCAGATATATATATATATATATATTAAATATTTATTTGACATTTACTTGTGAAACATCAAGATCCTTTGCAGACTTTGGTTCCAAAACCATCTCGCCATAATATCATCTAGAGAAAATAAATCATGTGATCCAAAGAAATGATGTTTCACCGTAGGCATACAACACACCACATGATCCACAATGGTGTGGTATGCCCGACTGGCACCTCCACCAACATCACCGGATGTAATCTTCTCACTATGTTGGGTCGAGTTTCATGAGCTCCCTTAATGCATGTAGTGTGTCAATCTTCACAACCTCCTTCACTATAGGAGGGATAACTAAAGGCGAGTGGGGTTTTAGGAATTGGGGATCCTTGGTTTACCTATGTGTGCACTGGTATACTCTGTGAGAGCCACCACCTCGCCCATAAAATTAATAAAATTCAAAATAATTTGGGACCTCATTAAGCTTGAACTTGTAGTATAATTACTTAAAAAATAGAGAGGAACCTCATTGTTGTTGCATGGTGGATACTAACAAACCATCCACCAACGGTCCTAAAAATGTTCTTGATTTGGTCATCATGGCACCAACGGATTGGGAACCGTTTGCAAGTAGTTGTGGGGGCATTGGTTCTTGGGTAAGTAAATAATGCACAAATGTGGTATTTTCTAATTTTTCTATCTTTTACAGCCACATTAGATAATTTATCTCGCATACCACCGCCTACAATCACCTCTAAAGTTATTCCATTTGTCTACTTGGTTGGTTGCGAGTCAACTTTACCAATCAATGTTTGCAATGTGTTGGATAAAGTCATGCAGGACGGATTTGTGGTGTGATTTTGTGTTATAGTCTAAATAAGGTTCTCAATGACAATTTTATTTTCTCGATTCTTCCAATGATATCAGCTTGTGTTCCTGTTGGTTCCGTGGGAATAGAAGGAGCCACATGAGGTAGATATTTGTTTATAGGAGGGTTTTACAGAATGTTTGGAGGGTTTTGAATATTTTTTGGAGGGTTTTGAGGAATATTTTGGTGGTTTGTAGGATTACGAGCTTACCAAGAAATTGACAAAACAAAAAAATTGTATACATTAACAAAAAATTGAAAACCTATTAAAAACTATTTACCAATATTAAAAAAAAACAAAAAATTGAAAACCCATGAAAATCACAAAAAGTAACCTAAAATGCAAACAAATTGATCAAAATTGAGGGCTTACCTCTATTTCTTGGTGGCATGGTTGAAAATTTCATGATCTAAAAGTATGAAGAGTAATTTTTAGGGGGTATTCAAAGTGCAAGTGCCAAAGGTCTAGGAGAAATCACAGTTGGAAAGGAAAAATGGGGGAAAATGAGGAGTCGCAGGTCTTTTTTTTGTCTCAGAGGACCGTGATCGCGGTTTTAGGTTTAGAAATCACCAAACCTATAAAAACCATTACACGAGTGAAGTTTATAAACCACACTTATGGTACCTAAATTTTGGGTTTTTATGTCCACTTAATTGTCCACCAACTTGCTGCACTTACCCAAGGATATTATTGTATCATTTTGGATTAGCATGATGATTAGGCGATAGAGATACTTTTAATATTTATGGATTTCGATTCATAGTATTATTTGTGTGGATTTATTAGAGAGAATTTTATATTGATGACGATGTGTTGTTGACATATTTATATATTTCTGACATTTGACATTTTCATCATATTGAGTAGGATTTAGCAGTGAACTAATCTTGTGATCTTATTGGTATTGATGAAATATAGAATTGAGATGTTGTTGGAATTTTAAAATAGTAACATTATTTTCCTAGATGATGATTTAATTTATGTATGGATGATTGTTGACTTATATGCATATATTTTATCTTGGAGTTTTTGATGCAGCCATGGGGCTGAAGGAGGCATGTGTGTTTTGCAGAGAGATTATATAACAACAATTAAAGGTGGACTAGAGACCAACCATAACGGAATACTGGGTGGATATGATAATAGTCACCATGGCAACTTGTGTTATGTTGTGTACATTTTATTTGTTATTAGGGGTTCATGTAGGGGGATTACCTCAATTGTGATTAAGGGGTTTGTGTGTTGTTCTTTTATTTTCCTTTATTTAATTTTAGAGTATGTCATTTAATGGTGATGTAATTCCATTTTATTATTAATTAATTTATGTGTCTAGATTAGCAAACTAATCATGTTACTAAACTAATTAAGGATGGGAAAAAATGAATTCATTCATTAAATAAGATGTTTCTTTGGTTTGTGTGTTTTAAATTGAGTGTATGTGATCTTGAGTGTTGTAAAATCTACCTCATCTTTTTTTTTCTTATTGTTTTCTTGTATGTTTTGTGTTGTTTGGATGTGTGTTCTTGTTTGAAGTGTTGGGTAGTAAATTTACCATAGGTTGTGTTGAGATGGTGAAATAGGGATGAAATATGTTGGGAGGTATAGAGCTTTTTTGTGTTTAAGATGGAGTGGGTTTTGGATGCCCCACCTTGTTGTATTTTGTTATTTTGTGTATTGTGGGATCCATAAGAGAGAGGGAGGCATAAGAGTGAGGGAGGCATAAGAGACATATATTTGTTGTTGTGGGGAGACATAAGAGATTTTGGGTTGATTGTGTTTTGGAGGATTTTAGAGGTGGGCATCCAAACCCTTGGGAGGCACAAGGGTATCCCCATATTCCTATCTCTACTTGGCTTATTTTGGGAATTTTTTGTGCTTAAAAATAAGTGTTTTTGTGTGGTTATCATTCTTGTGTGTGTGTTTCTTGAAAGTAAGTGTGTAAGCATTATGTAGTTTTCATGTGTTTGATCCATCCCTTATTGCCTTGTGTTTGGGGCTTGGGGGCCAATGAGAAGAGTTGCTTCTTCTTCTCATTGAGTTTGCCTCTCCCCCATTTTTGGTTGATGTGATCAAGTGAAGAGGATATGGAACGTTTTCGAAGATTTGATTTTTATAGCACTAATAAAGGACAAAATATATTTCATTATAGTTAGCTTCCTTGTAAACTTTCCACTTTAAGTGGAAGATTTATTATATTGTTTTGAAAAGAAAAGTTGTATTGATTATTGGTTATTATGATTGTAATGTATGTGGGAATCAAAGGAATTTTAGTGAATCTAGTTGATAAAATGGAAATGAAGTTGAAAAGGGAAAGAATTTGCTCCCATTTTAGTTGATTAATTTGAACACATACGTGTGTTGCTCTTGCTCTCTAAATATTTTGAAAATCTTGTCAGTAAACCTCTTGTGGGAATTTTTAAAATTTGTATGTTGTAAAGGAAAGAAATATTAATTTTCATTGTATTATTTGAAAGGCATATAATGGAAAGTTAGACTATATTTGTGCACTTTCTTGTATTGATTGAAAGAAAGTTTTGAACTCTATATGTGTTGATGGAAAGGCCTTAAATTCTTGGTATATTCACCTTACCAATTAAATGTAATTGTCGTTAAAACCCATTAGAGAGAAGAAAATACATTTGCTACTACCAGATCCTAGTCCAAATTGATTTTAAAATTTTAGTCTCAAAATTTCTATGAGTTATACAAGTATTTGTTATCCCAATTTTGTCCCTTGAGAAAAATGATCAAACACAACCCTGCATAGGAGATAATCAAAGGGTTAGCTAAGTATTGCAAGCCCACCTTTCAAATCCAATAGTCAGGTTACAGGTGGGACTCTACAATGGAGGAGAAGGGTCGGTGAAGGATCAAACAATGCCAAAGGAGGCCAGAGGTTCAGAGGAGGAAAATGGGGAAAGGCTCAAAGTTTTCATACTTAGCTGCATACGAGTTGAATTGGGGCCGAACATCAAACTCGCGGAAGGTGCCACGCATCAGCATGCCATAATTCTAAAAGGGCACATCAAAATGGAGACCCCAAATGTGTGCAAAGCTTCCACATGTCCCAAGTCAGAAAAAGGGACAAAGTTAGCCATTGAAAATTCAAAATGAGTGGAAGGAACCACATGTCATCTTCGTGTAATTTTAAAAGTGAGAGCCCAAGGTAGAGACTCAAACTAGCCCATCATGTAGCCAATGGCGATCGAGAAAGGAAGCAAGCACAAATTGGCTAAGTACAAAAAAATGATGGAAGTCTCCATGTGTCTCATTGGCATAACTTCAAAGGCACAACCCAAAGTGGAGACTCAAACTAGTGCTCACCCTCCACATGTCCAAGGTCCGTAAAGGGGATGTCGACACTAAAATTTTCCTCCATAATTTATATTTCATTAATGTATGTATTAGGAATAGGATGTTGTTAAGTATAATTAGTAGTGGCGTCGATAGAAGATAACGGTGCTTCGATATAATACTCACAATAATGTATAGTACGGTAATGTAAAAGTATAATAGGAATATTGTGGTAAAAAGTAAATATTTTTCGTAAGTGGTTCAAAGAATGTTAAAATGTCAAAGTTATGGTAAGTAGAGAAGCAGGGTCTACATGATTAGGAATTAGAAATATTATATTAGTAATAAGGACAAGGAGTGATGTCATAAATTTTTGTGTATTTTATTTGTAAAAAGTCTAAAAAGGTGGAACCCATGTGAAATGATAAAGTTTATCTTATCCTAAAAGATAAGCTTAGATGTAAAGATAAGAGTTAAGGTATGGAATATGATTCATCAGAGTAGATTTCTTATCCTATCTTAGAGATAAAGTGGATAAGCCTGAAAGTTCTATAAATAAAGAGGCCACGCCCCTCATTTAGTATAGAAGGAATTAGTGAGAAATATTGTATGAGTAAGTGTGTAAAGGAAGCCATCATTTAGAAGGTGTGTTAAAGAATCCATCAAGAGGTGTAATTATGAAGTTTCTCCCATAGTTATTGTTGGAAGGCAAGTCAAGTTAGTAACAATTGAAGTACCTCATGGGTGAGATTGTAACAATTTCATGTTGATATTATAATTTACACTTATATTTCAGATTTGTCATGATTCCTTCGTATCATAGTCTATCGTATTCTTGTGTTATGTTTGTTGTTGTGATTCCAGATTACATCCACCAAACTAAAAGCTATGCATCATAAATAATCATAGACAAGGAGTTCCTTGTGGAGAATTCTCATAGTGCCGATTGGTGATGACTCGGGAGGCCACCCCCTCATTTAGCATAGAACGAAGTAGTGAGAAATATTGTATGAGTAAGTGTGTAAAGGAAGCCATTTTTTAGAAGGTGTGTTAAAGTATCCATTAAGAGGTGTAATTATGAAGTTTCTCCCATAATTATTGTTGGAAGGCAAGTCAAGTTAGTAACAATTGAAGTACCTCATGGGTGAGATTGTAGCAATTTCATGTTGATATTATAATTTACACTTATATTTCAGATTTTTCATCATTCCTTCGTATCATAGTCTATGGTATTCTTGTGTTATGTTTTTTGTTGTGATTAAAGATTACATCCACCAAAATAAAAGCTATGCATCAATAAATAATCATAGCACAAGGAGTTCCTTGTGGAGAATTCTCATAGTGCTGAATTGGTGATGACCTGGGACACCAACCATTGAAAAGTCCAAGATCGGGACAGGCCGGTGGAAGATACACATGTCAATTTGGCATAACTTTAGAGGTGAAATACGTGATCGGCTCCCAAATGAGCATGGGATTACCATGTGTTTAAATTCCACGTGGGGTAGAGAAACCTTGAATCTTCTAAGAATAGAAGGATCAGCCGAAGCCTCCATGCGTTAGTTCAACGCAACTTCAAAGAGAAAATCAATAGAAATCTCCCAATACACATTGATCCTCCACGTGTCACAGGTAATACATAAAACCTCCGCCAAACAAAGGTACTTAGTCAAAACACAAAATTACAGAGAAATCCCATGAAAGGACATGTGGCCATGTTTCAGGTCAAAGACAGAAAGCTAGTCATCGGAGGAACTTTGGAATTTTAGCTTTTGTTTTGAAAAGCGTAATAGTATAAAAGTAAGCCACACATCCGCCGATGCCCCCGAGAATCCATGTGTCGTGCCTAAATTACATGTAGGGAGGTGGGCCTTGGAAGAATTTTTTTCCAAAGGTGGGGCGGGGGCCTAGGGAAGACTTTTCGATAAAGAGGAAAATGTGGCCCGATAGGCCTGGGGATGACAAATGGAAAATGAGAAGGTTGCGAGCTTGTGGGGGATTTTAGGAAAAAGTGAATTTTGGGCATGTGGGATTACGGGAGGTTTTGTGATTTTTGTGTCTTTTCGTAAAAAGCACAGTTTGTATTTTCGGGCCCGTGGATCCGCTTTGCAAAGATTACATTTTCGCCATTTTTACAGAGTCTCAAAGAATAATCTTTAGACGGCCATATATTTTGACTCAAAGCTCATATTTGAGCAAGAGAAGACTTTTTGGAAAATTCTTGAAATCCTCTATGCCATGGAAGCCTAAAATTTTAATTTTTGTAAGGTTAGGTGGGTGAAAAATAGGAAAAATTGTTTAATTCCATTAATGTATGATCCGATTGCTTCATCAACCAAACCATATTTGATTTGATCCACCTTGCTTCCTTCTCCAATGTGGAAAATAGACATGGGGAACACCAATTGACAGATTGTAGGTGGATTTGCAGGGGGCATTGATGGTTGGAGGTTGAGATTTCAGAGTAGTGTCGAAGTTTTCTTCTTTCTCTCTAGTTTTCATCGTCTATATATTGTAAACACTTCTCATTTGAGAGGAGAGACATTCTAGGTGTGGGGAAACTCTAAAAATTTGCTTCCCGACTCTATTTGATTTTTAATTTTTCTCCTACACCTGGAAAGTGGATTTTATGCCTCTGAGAAGAAATGTAATGGTCTGTGCACCTTCTAGAGCAATAAACTCATATTTTTGTTGTGTTCTTCAACCCTCTCTCATGTTTTATTGTTTCTCCATGCCTCCCCTTTTCAAATCTTTTTTTGTGCATGTATTTAACATTTTATAGTGTAGGATGTTGTGTTTTGTTGATTTTTATGGTGGATTAGGATTTAGGTCTCGTGTCACTTCGTCTAACCTCCCACATCTCCCTTTTCAACTATGTCATCCTCCCCTGAGCAGAGTATATCGCCACTTCCTTTTCTCGTGTATCACTTTGGTTAGTGTAGGCTCTCTTTCACTCTTTTTCTCTCTCCATGTCTCCTTGAAAGGTTAGAGTAGGATTAGATATGTTTTTATACACTAGAGTAGCTTATGGAAAATATATTAGGAAGCATGAACTAGCCTTCTCTAGAGGCCCATCTCAAGTTTGCAAGTCCCATGCACTGACTTGAGAGATGGTTCCATGTTGTACAATCAAACTAAATGCCCCACTTAGATCCATGACCATTCAGGGGTTGCTCCGGTGTTGACACAACAATTTTGGCACACCCGATGGAACACTATCAAACAGTAAATCTTAAGTCACGATGCGACCACACAACATTTTTATCACACCTGGTGGGAGAGGTCTGAAGCATCTTACCACTTAATTTCATCAAGATTGTTGTGTTCTTGGTGAGTCTCACCTTTTGAGGCACATGTAAAGCACATCTGGTGACTCCATCTGGTCAACAACCCATTCTCTAAGTTACAAACCTTCTTCCCATCCATTTTCATCCATTTTTTCTTTTCATATCTTCCATTTTCTTCCATTCATGAAGTTATGCAGTCATGACTTCTTTCCCACCATGGAATTATTATCTACAATAGTAAAATTATTTCCCTCCATCTCCACAATTTCAAAATCATCCTCAAAATTAGTTTTATAACCCCCATTATCCCAAAAATGCATACAACCTGCTTCTATCTAACCAATATGTTTATGAAGAACATGTTTATGCATATGATGGTGGAAAATCCTTTGCCAAAGCTTATTTTGAAAGGTAAGTGCAAGAGATGGAGATTAGCATGATGCAGCTTAGAGTCAAGTGCTCCATAATAGTAGTTGAAGTTGGCTCTAATGTCCCCGGTCCATGGGTAAGTCCTCTCTTGGGCTAGTTTAGCACCCAACAAAAGATGCACCTCATCACTAAGATGTTGCCCTAGATTACAGAGTGGGTGGGGAAAATGGAGGCTCAAAATCTAGTGTGCCTTCCATCCCTTCTGCATCCATCCTCCCATTTTCTTCCAAGTCCCCTCTGTATATTTGTACCATAAATGAATAGCCCCCTACCAACGTGCCTTCCCCAGCTAACGTCATCATGTTCGATGACTACAGGATAGTTGAAGAATGGCGTGACTCATATGACTCTGACTGGGAAGAGGAAATCATATGGGTGCCTGTTCCAGAGAAAAATAAGTTAGTACTAGAGGGCATAATTTTAGAGGAGAACCATATAGTTCTAGAGGCTCCAAGTGTGGAGCAAGCCATAGAAGAACCTTCAATTCTTCCTCCCACTTCATCCCCTTCAAGCTCTAATGTCGAAGAAGAGTTTGATATTTCAAACTTCATGTTTGAGGATGAAGGGAACTACGGTGAGAAAGTTACAATTTAGGAGAACACCATGGAGGAGATCGAGCACATGCAACACGATAATAAGGAGGCAAAATTTCTATCGACTTGGAAGATTACTTTTATGGAAAGGAGCTCGAGGACATCACATCATTTTATCCTCCATCATCCACCTTCCAAGCATATGATTCTATTTTTATGGAGGAGAGTGTTTAAGGATAGCATCCTATATCTCACAACGGCCCTCTAGAAAAAAGGTTGGAGGATCATGATCTTCCATGTTCTTCTTAGGATGAGGAAGGAAAAAATCATGAGGATTCCATCTCTCCCACACCATCCACCTAGGAAGGTCTGAATGAAGAATCCAATCTTGGAGTTGAATTCTAGAACAAGGGGCACATTTAAAGGGCCGCACCATGCCCAATCAGTACTTAATTTTATTGGAGCCAAGGGAGAAGCCAAAACCAGTCATGTCCACTCCAGGGCATGAGGATGAGTATCAAAGCACCAAGGGTCACCATCAAAACTTCCAGGAGTCCAATGCCAATTAGTTTCGGGAGGTATTTTTGATTGATATTGATACCTTGATGATTTTGGTGGAGGATCATCTTATAGTCAATTTTTCACTCATACAAGCAATCATATTCGTTTCAAATTATTTGCATGGCTGCCCTTTTTGAGAAAGCAACACTATTTCTCCCTACTTGTAGTAGCCATTTTTTAGATTTTCTTTATTAGCATTAGTGTAGGAGTAGGAGTAGATTTTTTCAAGAGAACAAGTGCTTTTTAACACTTTGCATGTCTTATTTGAGGCATGTATGTTTTAAAATTTGTACATAAGTTTTTTCATATTACTCAAGGTATAGAGGCCAAGACCTTAAGTATTAGCTACAAGGAGTCCATTCAAGGATAGGTGAAAGCCCTAGGTCATACAATTTTCTACTCTTAGAAACCTCATATTCAAGGTTTTCTTATGAAAATTGAGAGTACGGACCACGAGGGAAGGTTTAGGATTACCAAGCACAACTAGTTGGGCTCACGGTTTCAGTACAAGATAAGTACCAGTGCTATCATTCAGAATACATTCCCAATGGATGCTTCGAGGGTACTCGTTTCTTCATCTAGTAGAAAGATGTCCCCATGAGTCGACAAAATGTTATCCCAATTTTGTACCCCGGTAGAATTGATCAAAAATGACCTGCACAAGAGATAAATGAAGGGTTGGCTCAATATTGTCAACCCACGGTTCAAATCCAATAGTCGGGTTATAGGAGGAACTCTACAATGGAGGAGTAGGGTCAAAAGGATCAAATAACGCCAAAGGAGGAAAGAGGCTCACAAGAGGAAAACAGGGAAAGGCTTGAATTTTCTGGACTTAGCTGCATACGATTTGACTTGGGTCTAAACAATATACTCATAGAAGGTGCCACACGTCATCTTGGTGTAATTCCAAAAGGGAACATAAAAACAGAGACCCCAAATGTGCATGGAGATTCCACATGCCCCAGGTTAGAAAAGGGACATAGTCAGTCATTGAAAAGTCCAAACAAGTGGAAAGAACCATATGTCAGCTCAGTGTAATTTTAAAAGTGTGAGCCCAAGGTGGAGACTCAAACATTTGCCACTCACCATGTAGTCCAGTGCTGAGAAAGGAAGCAGGCCCAAATTAGCTAAGTTTAAAGAACTAGTGGGAGTCTCCATGTGTCTCATTAGCATAATTTCAAAGGAACAACACAAAGTGGAGACTCAAACTTGTGCCAACCCTCCATGTGTCCAAGGTCCAAGAAGGAGACACCGGCCGTTTAAAATTCCAAGCTCTGGAAAGACCGGCGGAAGAACCATGTGTCAACTCGGTGTAAATGTAGAGTGAAATACGACCAGTTCCCGAATGAGCATGGGCTCTCCAAGTGGTCGAGTCGATTGGGGAAAAGAAGGCCTGAATCAGGTAAGTATAGAAGGATTAGTGAAAGCCTCCATATGTCACCTCGGCACAAGCTCAAAGGGAAAAGTCGGACACGGTATCCCAATATGCGTTGAGCCTCGACATGTCCCAAGTTAGACATAAAACCTCTCGCCAAATATAGGGACTTAGTCGAAATGCAAAATTACATAGTAGGCCCAAAAAAGGACATGTGGCCATGTTTCACGTCAAAGGGGGAAGGCAGGTTGTTGAAGGAACTTTGGAATTTTTGCTTTCATTTTGAAAAGCGTAAAAGTATAACAGTAAGCCACACCTTTGCCGACGGCTAGAGAAGCCACATGTCAGGCCTAAATTACATGTGGGGAGGCAGGCCTTGGAAGGATTTTTTTCCAAAAGTGGGCCGAAAGGCTGGGAAGACTTATCACCAAAGAGGAAAATGCGAGCTGATGGGCCCCAGGATGACAAATGGAAAATGAGAATGTTGGAGGCTAGCGGGGTTTTTGGGAAAAAGTGAATTTCGTGCCTACTCGGTTGTAGGACATTTTATGATTTTTGTATCTTTTTGAGAAAAGCGAGTTTGTATTTTCGGGCCCATGGATCCACTTTGCAAAGATTACATTTTCACCATTTTTTCATAGTTTCGATGGAAAAATATCGAAAGACTACATCTTCAAATGACCATATCTTTTGACTGGAAGATTAGATTTGAGCAAGAGAAGACTTTTTGGAAATGTCTTGACATCCTCTACACCATGAAAGCCTGAAATTTTAATTTTGGAAAGGTTAGGTGGGTGAAAAATAGGAAAACATCTTTCATGCCATTAATGTATGATCTGATTGCTTCAACAACGAGATAAAATTTTATTTGATCTTCCCTTCTTCCTTCTCCAACATGCAAGATAGAAATGGGGAACAAGAATTGATATATTGTAGGTGGATTTGTAGGGGAAATTTATGGTTGGTGGTTGAGCTTTCAGAGTAGAGTCTGGGTTTTCTTCTTTCTCTCTGGTTTTCATCGTCTATATATTGTAACACTTCTCATTTGAGAGGAGAGACATTCTAGGAGTAGGGAAAGTCTGTAAAAAAAAAATCCCAACTTGATTTGAGTTGTAATCCCTCTCTTACGCCTGGAAAGAAGATTTTATGCCTTTGAGAAGAAATGTAATGGTTGTTGCACCTTCTAGAGCAATAAACTCATGTTTTTGTGGTTTTCTTTAATCCTCTCTTGTGTTTTATTTTTTCTCCATGCCTCTCCCTTTCTAATATATTTTTGTGCATGTATTTCACATTTTCTCGGTGTAGGATGTTGTGTTTCCTCGGAGTTTTTATGGTGGATGAGGATCTAGGTCTCGTGTCACTTTTGTTTGACCTTGCTCATCTCCCTTTTCCCCTGTTCACCCTCCCTCATGAGAGTATCTCGCCACTTCCTTTTCTAGTGTTTCACCGGTTAGTGTAGGCTCTCTTTCACTCTTTCTCTCTCTCCATGTCTTCGAAGGTTAGATTAGGATTAGATAGGTTTTACCTATACTAGAGTAGCTTGTGGCAAGTAGTTTAGTAAGCGAACCAACCTTCTTTGGAGGTCCATATCAAGTCTGCAAGTCCCATGGCTTGAGATATGGTCCTATGTTGTGCAATCACATCGAATGCCCCACTCGATTCAAGGCCATACGGGGTGATGTGATTTTGACACAACAAAGATCAATGCTAACTAAATTAAATACGTAAAAAAATATAAAAGGGAAATAAAACTAGTTTGTTTGCATCCTATATATACAATCCTACCAAATTTTACAAGAAATTTTAAATATAAGAGTAAACTTGGCTCATACTAGTAATACTATGAGAATTTTTTGTTATCTAGAATAGTATAATATTAATATATTATTAAAATATTGATATTAATAGTGTTACTTGATATCATTAATATACTTGTTTATATATATATATATATCTTTATATTTTAAAATGTATCTTACATAATCAAACAAAATTTAATCAAACAACAAACCAAAATTAGGTATAGTCTTACGATTAGGTCGCGTCTGTTTGGTTAGATAAGTGTAAGGGTTGTGGGGAGGGTCGTGACCCCCATCCCATTAATGAATGGGATGGGGGTGGGGTTAGTGACCCTCCCCCAACCCAATAATATATTAAACATTTAAACCCGATAAGGGGTAACCAATATTCCACTTCCACTTTGACTACGGATTTCTTTTTATAGTGTGGCCACGGGTTTTGCGAACTCGAACTTTGTATTAATACTAATCCACTCTCTCACACACACACACAAAATATACACACACACACACATATGTATATGTATATATATATATATATATATATATATATATATATATATTTTTATAGATAACCTCTTCCCAAGTTCATACAAACACCATTCTACCTCTTCTCTAAAAGAGAGTAAATACCCACATGCCCATTTGGGAAAATGCTAGAATAATAAGATAAACAAAAATAAATAAATACATTGAAACCCTGTGTAAGGGTATAAATAAAAAAGGAAATAGATGGATCATGTGTATCCTTCCAAAAGCTTGGGATGGCCTCTAATGGCTTCCTCCTTCTCCTCCACCAATCTGCAAAACAAAAGAGAAATAATAAGTCAAATAAAAGAGAAAGAAGCCTTTCATAAGCAAACTTAGGGTTAGTTGAACCCCTAGATCTTGTGGCCCCAAATGAATCCATCCAATGGATGAGATTCATCCCTACAAAAAGTAGGTGGGGAGTGGGTGAGAGAAAATTCAAATTTAAAATTTAAAATGCATGGGTTGACTTTTAGGGGGCCACTTTAGTTGTGTAAGGGGTGGGATTATTGTTCTAACCCTTGTGCTAAATTAAGGACCTTGTTAATTTTTTTAACCTTATCACCTTGTGGGATTAATATAACTTTAGCATTTAATTAAATAGACCCCTTTATCCTTGGTATTAATTTGTGTAAGTTTGACTATATTGGAATTTAAATGTTTATCAAAATAACTTTTAGGGGGAAACTAAACCATACCTTAAACTAACTAAGTTTATTAAAAGGTAATGAGAGTTTTATTATTTTATTATGACGGGGATTAAAAAAACCAATTCATATTATTAATGTTAAGTGACTTATAAACAATAATGTGACAAACCTTATTTTTGAAACCTTTTGTGGGCACATTTTTTAAAAATATATATACCATAATTCTTCTAGTTTGTTCTAAGTTGTTCTTGGGTTTCATGTGGGGAAAATGTTCTAGGCATTATAGTTTTATTGTGGAAGAGGGAGGGATTTTTTCTCTTAAACCTCATGGCTTAATGGGTAAGCCATGTTGGTTCTTTTATCCCCTCATATGGTTTGAAGTGGGGAATGTGGTTCATATGGTTTGAGGCCACTTCCCCATCCTTAGAGAGGAATCCCAATGGGTTTTAAAATCCTCCCAAGGATGATTTTAGGTGAATGGAAGGAGCAATAAGGAAGGATGCTTGTTTTTTTGAGATAAGGAGGTTTTTTAAGAATCTTGTACATGTGCATCCTATGGTTGGACCACACTCTTTAGCATTATTGGATGTCTCATCTACTCTTCCCCATTTTTATGATAAATATGGCTTTCTCCAATTTTTATTTGGTTGGTGTTATCCAAAATTCACCCCTCGAGGTAAATTTTGATAACATGCATCAATTCTTCAGTCCCGAGCAAGTAGATTGATTCAATGCCCAAAATCATGTTTTTGGGGCCCTTTGGCTTCTCTCTAACTCTCCCATCTAAGGAAAAATCCCAACGAGTTAGAAAAAATTGAAAAAATGCAAAAAATGAAGTCGCAGGCTTGTTTTAATGCATTGTGGGTCTGAAGGTTGTGGGTCGTACCAATGTGGATTGTACCAAGGTTTTTCATACCAAGTTTGTGGCCGAAATACAAAGGAATTGGAAAAGTCAAAACTTTTTGTCCCAGGCGGTCTGCGGGATAGTTGGGACGTCGAGATGTGCAAAGTTTCTAAATGGCCGTAGGCGTGAAAATCGGTAAAAAGTCGAACTTTTGTCCCAAGAATTCCATGGAACATCTGGGACAAAAGTATGCATAGGAAATGAATTATCCAATTTATTTCAAGGCAAACAACTACGGGTGGTGTGGATATTTTCGTCTGAGACAATCAGGACAAAAGTACGCTCGGGACACAGACACGTAAAGGTGAAATTGCCACACAAGGAGCCAAGCTAAGCCCGAATCAACTGATTTAGAAGAATGTGTCTAGGAAAACTGAGACAGACGGACTTGATTTTTCCACAATACACTGAATTCAAAGAGAAAATTCAAAGTTTGACCTCGCAAACTTCAAACGACCATAATTTTTACCTCGAGCTCGATTTTCAAAAAATTGGACTTTCTAGAATGAGTACGACATCCTCTATGTCACAAAAAAATTATTTCTTAATTTTAACAAGGGTATATATATTTAAATAAAATAAACATTTTCGACTCCACTTAGTTAATTCTCATTCCCCACAATGACAAAAAAATGCATGGCAGACCCAAAATAGTTGCTCACACTCGAAGGTCATAACTTTTACATTTCTTAACAAAATCACACAAAAATGATACTCTTGTTGGAATTATGGCTCCAAGCCCAATGTACAACAATCAAGAAATTCCATATTTGATGAGAAATCGATGGGGATTTTTCATAAAATGTGGCCACGTTCATGATGTGTTTTATTTAATAGTTGGGAGTGCAATTAAGAGGCATGGTCATCATTCCTTCTCTATTGCAGCACTTTGGATAGTATGGGGATTCTTTTGAACGTAACATAAAATTATTTCTCTCTATTTAGTACCTCTTACAATTGGTTGAAGGAAAGATTTCAGAATTTCTATTTTCCCTTTCTTTGTCTATTCTCATTTTCCTATAAATTGGAGTGTTGGGCTCATTGTAAGGAGAGAGAGTTTTAGTTGTAGTAAAGCTCTGTCAAAATTGCTTTGTGAATCCAATGTGCTACAGGCCCTTCTAGTGGACTCCTTGCATTGTGATCTAGGGCCTTATCTTGTAACAGATTAAACTGTGAATATCATGAAGCAATAAAATATATGTTTGTGGATGCATCTTCCCCTGCTATGTTTTCTTGCATTCTTCTTGCCCCTTCAACCTTGATTACAAGTGTATTGTGTCTATCTTTATTCTCTTGCAAGGATCCATTATTATTGTGCATGTATGAAACATTGTTGTGAATGCATTTTCAGATTGTGGAGAACTGATTATCACCCCTTCTAGTATGCACTTTACTCCTAGTTTTCACACATTGGAAGACTAATCTGCATCCTCCTTTTTTGGTGTATCACCACTTTAATGTAGGCTTTAATTTTATGCATTATCTCTCCTTGGTCCCCTCGAAATTTATATTAGAACCGTTAGTTTACCCCGCATTAGAGTAGATTGTGGCAGGTTGTTTAGGAGGAAGAACCAACTTTCTCTAGAGGTCTATCTCAAGTAGCAAGTCCCACAACTTGGAGATAGTACCCTTTTTATGCATTTACACCGTGAGTTCAATTATATGCACTTGCGTAAACATAAGGGTGTTTTGATTCGGTGATAAAAGTTTGGATTAGTCTTGTATGTAATATGCTTATGTTTATTTTATCCCTTATTCTTGAGCACATTTGTGGAACATAGATCTCTCTACCATGGGCTTGAGGGAGGTTGTCATGTCTTCCAACCTTTGGAAAGGTATGTAATGATACCTATAGGGTGGGTGGTGTAACAAGTCTTGTTCTCTTTGTATTTAAAGACTATGTGAAGGACAAGTTGGAGCCTAAATCTTGATGATTGTTGAAGTATCTTTGGAGGCATTGTCTTGTTATGACTCTCTTCACTTTTGAGAAAAAAAAAAATCTTCTTTATGACCTTATAATTATTGAAAAATATTGATGTGAGCTCCTTTCTAATCTTCCTATATTGGGTTTTTATTTCTTTTGAGCAACTAGTGTTACATTAGTATGTGTAATCTTGCTTCAATCTTGGAAAGAAGCCTTGTAATGTGGTTCCTTGTGTATCTTAAATTTTCTCGAAATGTGTTGTATTTGTGAGCTTAAGCTTCTTGGAAATGAAATCTTGTAAAATATTTGATCCTTTAATATGGCTTATTGAAACTTCATTTTTTGAAATTAAAGTTTTCTATATGGAAAGATGTTTTACCCAATAAAGATGTAAATGTAATGTTGAGAGCACTAAAAGAAAATGTGATATTTCTTATGGGATCTCCCTCTTGGTAGAAATTTGTAGTATCTATTTGGCTATTGCATTTGAAAGGAAAGTTAGTGTAACATGGAGCTTGAGGATTAACATTGAATGGAAATATTATCATTCTTGTAATATATCTCTTCTTGTAAATTTTTGTAACATTATAGAATGAAATGAAATCAGTTTTACTTTCCTTTCCATGTGAAACTTAACAAAATGATTATATTAGGAAATCAAATGTGAACATACCTCCTTCCTTACTAAGTTTAAAATATGTTTCCAAGTCCTCTCTTATTAATTAAAATACAAAGTTACATTCTCTTTATTTATACAAATGAGTAAATAATTTTACAATATGATATATTGAAAATTATGAAGTTGTATACTTCACAAAACTGACAAAACATAACCTATCATTTTACAACTTGTAATAATTTTTAACATAGTATATAATATAAATATATTAAAATATATTTAATATAGTTATATTATATAATATAACTATAATATATTCAAACATAGTTATATATTATTTAATATATTAATATAGTTATATATTAAATTTTATTATATTATAACTTGTATATATATATAATATATATTAACAAATTTAAATTTTAAAAAATGGTAATAAAAAGATTCGTTGAAAGTTTGTATATGTTTAAAAAACAATGATGTGGGGAGGGGATGAGCCCTACCTAAACTGTGCCAAACCCCAACCACCGCCCTCCATGGACCCCTTCACCCTCACAGATCCTCACACTCTCCATGTCGAACCCAAACCCCTTCCTCCCCACGGACCCCACACCCCCATGCACCATTATAGTCTTCTCGCCACATACATATAATCTTTGCGGTTTTTTTCTCATTTGGAGTTTGTTTAAATTAGATTTGTAATATTTATTAATACATGTCAATATATATATATGCTTATAGGTATTTTTTCCTTCATCAAACACAAAAAAGGTATAATACATACCCAATCATAGAAGATATATGGTAGAGAAAATATAAATAATAATGATAATGATATTATTCCTTAATAATCCATGAATCCAAAACTCCATGGTTCCTCCTCAACCTACATAAACAATAAAAAATGAAATAAATGAGAAGAGGAAAAGAAAGGAAAAAAAAGTTTAAAGATTGATTAGGGAATTTCTAGGGCATCTTAAAATCAAGGGCCAAGATTAGTTTGATCTTAGGGTTCACATTAAATCCTACACAACTTTAAGTTATGGGATTTTATGGGATTAAAAAATAAAATAAAAGAAGGGTGTGTGGGGAAAATTAATTAAAAAGGGGGAAACTAATTAAATTTAAAGGGGTGTGTAGACTTTCTATTATGACCCTAACAAACATTTAGTAGAAATAAATAATTAAAGTTGGAATTGGACTAGTGGTTAATTAATTGGGTAAATCAAATTAGTATAGAATAATTAATAATGAGAATCGGGTAAGTATAGTAATTGTTTATACTTTTTTTAAAAAAATTACCCAAATTTTTAACTACCATTTGGTGTGGTTTTATGTCCCGAGGTAGGGTATTATAGAAATTTGGAATTTTTTGAGCAAGTTAAGCATTTGAAAATTTATTTCGGAGTTCATCCTGAGAGGTGAAATGTCTAAAATTTGAAATATGTAGTTTTTCAATTCTAGATCTCTTTAAAATGCCTTCAAAGCTCATGGAATGACTTCTTTTCCTACTGGACGTACCAAAAATGTTGATGTGTGATCACAACATCCCTGAATTTTAGTAATTTGAAGGATCGAGAATGTCGGTGTGATTGCATAACATAGAGATTTTCCCAAAGTGTGGAACTTTGCAATTGGGAAATCTCTTTGGATGAAGGTTGTCTCCTATTCCTCTATTTTGATGAAAAAATCTAAATTGTAGAGGATCTACCCTTAAAACTACTCTAGATTTCCAAGGAGACAGGGTTAAGAAGATTACAATAAATTGAATCTAAACTAACTCGAGGTGATGCACCAAAAGGAATGTTGAACACCTACTTTGCATAGAGAATAGAAACCATAATTAGATTAAGAAGAATGAAAAATACCATAGATCAATCCACCGATGAGAATTAATTAATCATTAGACAAAAACCACTAAACATGTAATAAAATACCATGCACATATAACCAATATTTCAATGAGAGACTAGGAGAGAAATTAACACAAGAGAGGGTGAAATTCAACCACGACTTATATTATTGATCCACATATTTTATAAAGTGCATTACAATGGCCAAGAGGCAAAAACTTGCATTATAACTTGGATGGGAGGTTTGAACTCCACAGATTCACTTAAAAACAAGAGAAGAAAGGAGGATGCCAAGCAAAAATTTATCCAACATTTGATTAATGCCCCTCATTACAATTTATAGAAGACAATTTGAAGGAAATGAAAGAGAAAATCAAATCTTGAAATTTTCCAAAATCCTACAAAAAATCATTGTTTAATCCCTATAATGAGTGCATTTGATCTTCAAAATATCCCTCTTTGTAAATGGTTTCCTTGTGCATGAAGAAACTATAGACACCTATAATTTATCCTAAAAATATATAATTGTACTAATTATCCCCTTTCTCACAAATTGAAAACATATTGTCCATAATGCTCATCTTCTCTTCTATCATCATTAATTAATTACAATAAGTAATTAATTAAGTATTCTATTCAACAAATACCCTAATTAATGACCTTCTGTTAATTAATCCTTCCTCCCATCTAAACTAATTAATTATTATTAATTAATTAGCTTCCCCTTTCATTAAACCAATAAATCATTATTTAGTTGATTTAATCCCCTTCTATAGTCTAAATCATGTTAATATTCCTCTAAAAATATTTTATAAGCTTGCACACCTATTAATTAATCATCTTGGTTAATTAATAAACCCCCTTTATCCACATGAGTCACTAAAGGACAAGATAAACTCTCCTAAAGTTAACTTAACCCTTTCTAAACCCCCCTTATCCACAACTAACTCAACATCTCTATTATCCCATATACAAAGGGATGTAGATATTCCTTTATCCATTGGCTATATAAAGAGCCCTCCTCCCACCTTTACACTTACACCTAATTCTTGAGAAACAAAAGAAATCATATAGTAAATACACTATAAGGCTTTTGTCATCCTTAAGCATTTCACCATTGGAAGAGCTAAGAATCATTCTTGCATTTCATCCATCTAAGCTTTGGGTCATATGGAAATAATCAAAGTGGTCTTGTAGCCATGCTTTGATGAGCTTCCATTCCTAATCCCTTAAAGATCAAACAATCAAATTTGATTGCCATGAATCTACCTAGGTTCAATTTAGTTGTTTTGGTGATCTAAAGAGTAGAGGTTTTAATAATTAACATGTTAGTTTGATTTCCATTTCAAATTTATGATGCAATAATGTTGTTATTTAATCTTTCTTAGCTCTTAACATGATGGTGTTTAGATTTTGATTTAACTTTGTTATTAGGACTACTAGGTGTTAGTTCTAATTTTCTTAACTTAGTTAAACAAAACCATGCACACATTTGGCATGCCTAGTGGGATGAATCCTTAGTCCCTTAACATTATAGCTTGAATTCTATTGTTTTTGGCTAACCTTTGATATACACATATGGTAAATAATGTTCAATTTCTTAGGATTTTGCTAGTATTATATGTGTAGGTTCTCATTTAGATCTATCATTCTAATGGGTTGTTGTCAATTTTGAGCTAACTTACTAAAATTTGAAGTGTTGTGAGCTTTTTTGTGTCTTTGGCTGTACTTTGACTACAAGAGGGGCATAGGCACACTAACCCTAGCATAGGAACCTCTCGGGTGACACAGGGCACACTATCAAAGTTTTTATCTCTCTTTGGCTACCCTAGTGCACATACCTTAACCTTGGCACATGCACACTAACCATGGTATAGGCACATCAAAATGGGTGTAGACACTTTATTCATACTATGCCTTCACTTTAGCGGAAAACTCATTAGGTTGTTGTACATGCCCTAACCGTAGCGTAGGTACCCCTTGGCTGGTACAGGACTCTGTCAGAATTTTGTAACACTTTTATTATCTACCCCGCACACCTTCCATAACCCTAGAATAGGAGCGTTTCGGTGGCGCAGGTACTCTGTCAATTTTGTACCATTTTGATTTATCCTTGCACACATACCATTATATCGGCACGACACCTCTCAGGTGGTGCAGGCATTTTCTCGGTCTGAAAAACAAATAGGGTGTACCCACCCTAACCTGCACACACATGCCTAAACCGGCATGTAGGTGCCTTTCATTTTTCTCAAATTAAAGTTTTAAATTGCTAACTTCTTTGTAGGTTTTATCTAATTAATGCATATTTTTGTAGGGTATGTTTACATGCTTTTGTTAGAATAGATAGACTTTTTATGCTTGCTTATAAGAGTAAGGTCACGTATGCTCTTCCCTCACATCCTTTGGGGTGATCTTGGGAATCAGAAATGATTCTTAGGTCTTTTTGCACTTTGAGAATGTTGAGAATGTCCTAATTGAGTAGAAATGAGTTAAATTGGTGTTTTTGAATTAAGTATTTTCCATTTGGTATTTTCTTGGATTTTTTAGAAACGTCACATATGCTCTTCTCTTACATCCTTGGATGATCTTGAGAATCATAAATTTTTTTACTATTTTTATGGAAACTCACTAAGCCATTATACAGACCAAAACACACACTTGTCAAAGAAAGGTGGAGTCGAAACAAAAAAAATCAAACTACTAATACAATTTTTGTGCAGGTTGCCAAAAGGTGTTCAAGAAAACCACATCAAAATTAAACAAGATAAAAATAACACCAAATTCAAATAACTGCATTTGCAGGTTTGAATAAGGGTACGTCCCCATCACTTAAAACTAGTACGTAACTCCATTGGCATAAGCCTTAAGCTATAATAATGGGGGTGGTCCTAAGAACCCCAAATTAGTCCACATAAGAGGGAACCTTGTGGATGAAACAAGAAGTGCTCCACACAACCTACTTGACTAGTTGTTCCTTGTGATTTAACATTACCGGTAATCTGTATGGTGACCTCAGTGATAGTACACGTAGATGCACTAGTTGCTTACTTTTCTTGAAGGGGGTAAAGTAAATATGAGATACTCCCAAATTATTCATTGTGAATTTTTGGGTAAATCGAGCTCACTTAAGACAACTTTGTAACACCTAGGAAGAGAGAACCACCTAGGAAGATATTCTTTTGCCAGGATCCCACTTTGACCATTTCAAAACAATGTTGAGTTGTGAGCCATCATTCATCACGAAACATGGGAAGCATTACTTTTTCTTAGTTTTTCACTTTCCTTAAGGTGAGGTGAAACTCGCCAAAGTAAAGCCAACATTTTTCATCCCCATTTTTATCTACTTCCTTCACTTTCTTTTGACACTTTGTTGATCAAAATAAGAGTGACTACCTTTGTGTTATCAATTGATTGTTTCTACCACTTTTTTGTTCGTTTATGCCCATCCATGTTTGTAGTTGGGTAAGTTAAACATCTAAAGTGTGTGGAGATGTATTCATATCATTGGTGGCCTTTTTGATCTTGATACCCACATCAGGATCATCATCATAGTTAGGCGTGGTTCATCATCTTGAACTTCCTTGGAAAGGTTACCTTGTTTATATCGTATCACTACAATTTTGGTATTTATGTCTTGTTTCTTATAAACTTGACCTAAATATCTACATTATAAGGTTACACTATACACATTTTAACAATTCTTAGTTATACTATAAGCTTTTAGTTTAATTCCATTACTACCTCGATTTTGAAAAGTGCTACATGTTACCACTTGTGTGTGTTATATCAATATCATCTTGATATCAATACGTTACTTTCTCTCAATGTTTGGTTAACATATCTTTGTGACATTGTTGTGTCACTCACAAATTGTAACTAGCACATTTTGGGATATAGGTATTAATTTAATTTGAGCTTGCTTCTAGTATACCTTGTTAGGAGGTCACATTAACTTTTTGTTATTACTTATGCCTTGTTCATGTCTTTGAACTCGACATAAGTAGGGACATCTTATTAATTATCTTACAACACCGACTACCTTTTTGAAACAAACCTAGGAAGTACTTCATTCAATTGATAGACTTGGTACCAAACATTGTGTCACTATTGACTTATCACTTTATCACATTCGTACTTCAACATTTATACTCGCTCATATTCTTGACATTATTTTTACATTTCACTTAGGTGTGATCAAAAAAATTTGAACACATTTACAACATACCTTGGTGAAACTGTTGCACATCATGGCTCCTACAAAACGATTAGGGCTAAAAAAACATTCAAAGTACAGCAAGTGCAAACTTGGGAAGCCTCAGACAAACAAGGGTCAAACCCTTTTATTGGTCATGATCTTGGGCCTTTATTTTCCATAGAAAAGAGATAGAAGACATGATAGATCATAGTGGTGATGAGTTGGAATCCCCACATGTGGAATTTTACTTTGACCTCTCATTTTTAGATGAATTAATATTTAGAAACAAGGATAGGGTGTTGGCTTGAGTTGTATAATTTGGAGCCAAAATGCCCACTGAATAGGAAACACTCCCACCTACAAATGATGCTAATGATGAGGAGTGATCTCTTATCAACATGGATGATATTTTAACACATGGACATGCTTCTACCTCCAATGCGGAAATGATAATGTAGTGGGATATAGGATACCTTTCATTAAAGTACCACGTAAAACTATGATAGAACAAGAAAATGTTGAACAACCTCTACAACAATAAGAAGAAGAGGAACCTTTAGAAGAAGAATTCACTATTCAACAAAAAATTAGCAACCTTAGTTGACAATTAGCCTTGTTAACCTCTCATGTACAAAAATAAACAAACAAGAATGTCCAAAAGACAAATCCTAAGGTCAAAATCAGTGAACTTCATAGGGAAAAACAAGGAGAAGACAATATGGAGCATCATCGTGTATATATCCCTACTTCTCCCACTAAAGAACAATTACTCGCACAAGAAGTACAATCTTTAAAAGTGAAACTTGCAAGCCTTCAAGAGAGAAATATGGGGAGCATCGGAAAATATCAATATGAACACCCCATCCATTTGAAAAATCTATGACACTTCAACCCTTCCCTAAAAGATTCGACATACCAAAATTCAAAAATATGAGGAAAGGAATACCCACGAGATCATGTAAATTATTTTTATACGGCATCCAAGAGGTGTCCTATAGTGATAATTACCTCATCTGAATCTTTCCTAAGATTCTAGGAGGCCAAGCCTTGGAGTGGTTTACTCGTTTGCCTCGAAGGTCTATTTTCACTTGGCCAGAACTGGCAGAGAATTTTGTGTGTCAATTTTCATAAAATATAGAAAGTTATATCACCATGGCAGACTTATGCATCACTAAACAATGTCCTAACAAGACATTCGCTAGCTTCCTACAATGGTGGAGAGGGATAGCCAACTGCTTTCCTTGTGTATTCCCTGAAAAACAACTGGTAAGTATCTTTGTGCCCAATCTAAATCCAAACATCACTTTCTACCTTCAAATGCATTGTGTTCACACTTTTGAGGAGGTCATTGAAAAGGGTGTTTAAATAGAGAAATACCTTATTGCCAAAGGAACTCTTAAGTCATAATCTAAGGATAACCAAAGTGTTAAACCTACGGAGAAGCCAAAAATATTCAACAAAAAACACAATCATGGTGGGAGACGTGATCACAAATTCCAAATGCATGCAAATGGTTCAAATTGATCAACCTTTTAAACTGACCAAATGGCCTATTCAACCACCACCTAAATGGAGAATTTTCACTCCTCTCAATGAGCCTCTGTCGGTCATATTAAAACAATTAGATGTAGCTCACATGGTGACTTATCCAAGGATACAACCCTTTGATGAAAATGCTCCAAAACCATAATGGTACAAAGATCATGAATATTGTGAATTACTTCATGTTAAGAGACACAACACATAAAAATTTCTATGACTTCATCACTACATCCAAGAACTCATCGATAATGGGGAAATAGAACTAGACAACCGGAAAAAAATTAGATTCCTAATGAAAAGATGGGGATATACAAATAAACTTTCCCTAAACATGGTAAGTCGAGGAGCCAAATCCAGATAGAGGAGAGTCATCCCAGAGTTACAAAGAAATGAATTATCTATATACCTAGAAATAAAATAATCATTATGATTCACTCATAAGATATATCTACTCCGCTAGTGCCATGTGAAAACCATTCGAATCAAGGGAAAGAATTACGGTGCGGTAACAAGGTGTGCCCACCTCATGATTCTTGAACCCTCCCCGTCAACCTTGCAAAATTGTAGGTACAACCTCTTAGGAAAACTTGAGAAGACGTGTGCCAAGATTTCTATCTTGGATCTTCTTAAGATATCAAATGTACATAAATACATTTTGTACCAAACTCTTTAGGGGTCAAGAGTGCCACTAGAAGTAGATCCTACACATCTTCAAGCTGTGGTAGCAAACATTGTACCAACTGAGCACATTTCCTTTAATCATAGGGAAATCCCTACTGAAAATCCAATGCATAATCTCCCCTTGTATATTGAGGTATTTGTTACTCACTGAAAGATAAAACAGTGCTTGTGGACAACGGATCAGGATTGAATATATGCACGTTGAAATTAGTTAAGCAACTGGGACATACCGAAGAAGACCTTGAGTCAAACATCATTACCATAACTGCTTACAACAATGCAAAAAGAGAGTGAGTTGGCACAATCACATTACCGATGGAAGTAAGACCCACTTGTCATCACACGAATTTTTGTGTCCTGAATTATAACTCCCATAGAATATGCTTCTAGGCTGACCATGGATTCATGCCATGCAAGACATGCCATCAAAGTTCCATCAATACATCAAAATACAACATGAGGGATAGAATTTCATGATACAAGGAGATCCATAGCCCTTCACTCACTATAGATCTCTCAATATTTTTGTGCGTAAGGGTGCCTACATGTGTCCCTCTTCTCGATATGGTTGTTCCTTTTCAATCCGAATTCATGGAGTCCTAAGTAGTTTAGATTCCCTCGAGTTCTTGTGTCCATGGTGCTTCTACATCAAATTATCCTTTTCATTCATGGGAGATGAAGATTATAGAATATGGTTATGGAGAGTATAATGTGCAACAAGCCCTTTTAGTTTTAGACCTCTCATTGTCACCTACAACTAGAGGTCGACCCAACTATCATTTCAGATGACCTAGAGATGAGAAAACTATTGGTTTATTCTTACCTAGAGGCTTCCCGGCTGAAGATAAATTATTGGATCCACCTATGAGTTGGGTCCTAGAAGATACTTAATCAACATGCTAGAAAATCCCTAAGTATGATAAATCTACCCGAATGATGTATTCCATGGGCTACAAAGGTCTAAGATGTGGAAGGAATGAGCAAGGAAAGAGAGCACCATTTCCTCTCCCACATTTTAATCTAGAAAGTTATGACATCGACATTCAACCCTATGGGTCACACACCAATGATCAAGATGCCACCTATTCTGAGCATGAAGATATCTCGACTATTTAGACAACGATACTGATTCCCACCTGTAGAAAATATTAAAATCTTGCCTCCACAAACCTTTTCACGAATACCGTTGTCCTCACCATAACCTCTATGGAACCTACACTTGACCTTTTTACCCTTTCCTTGTTGAATGGGGCCAAAATGTCACATGCAATTATATCTATTTGAAAATGATCAAGATATTGTATAATTCATGGGAATTTGGATACATTCCCCATTGGATATCACAAAAGGGTTTTTACATTCACTTAGATACATGTGCCTACTTTGGAGAAGAAGCTAAGCTTTGTGGTCGAAAAATTTAAGAAAAAGTGTGGGAAAGAGTTCCAATGAAAAGCCTCAACAAATGTCAAAGTCTAGGTCACACAGCTGAAAACCTCTTTGACGCTTGGCGACAGACAAATAGGTACAAAAATCAAAGGAAAATAAAAGTGACCATGCCAAGGATGAAAATCTCGTGGAGACATTCTTTGATGAAGATCTCAATCTTCCTCCCGATCCCACACATTGTTAGGTTAAATATTTACCTAACGCTATTAATTATGCATTATATAATAAATTATTTAATAAATGTTGTTATATGGTTATATTTCTTCATAACCATCTAATTGTATTTATGTCTACATACGGGTGTAGTTATATTGTTTTAACAATATATTTGTAATTATTCATTTGTGCTTCCTAGATGTTATTGGAAGCTTATGTAATTTGGAATATGGTTGCACCTGTGCAACTTAGTTTCTTGTTTGTATTTGGCTGTGCAATATCTATAAATATTACAGCCCATTCTTTGTAATGTTGGTTGATTGAGTTTAATAAATATAATCAGGCTTCCACCCCTGTTGCTCAATCTACATTTGGTACCAGAGTGAAAATTTGGACCTGTGATCCTGTGAAGGTGTGGAAAGAGAGAGAAACCGAGATAGAGGAGTTTTGGAGAAGTGTTTACAACAGCATCGAGAGAGCATGTGCAGCCTCCCAGATTCCCCATCCCTACCTCCTCACACCCTTCCGTTCATTCCAGGTGTTTGGAATGCAATTTTTTTTTCACCTGGTGCACACTCAAGACCAAGCAAAATTCACTTGTAGGTATATACATTTAAAAAAATATATCCATTTAGGAGTTTTGTATACATAATATTATCCATTTCTTATCAAATTTGGAGGTTTTTGCATTGGAAGGTTGAAGAATGAGCACCTGGACAAGCCAACCATTGAGCTTCTCACATTGGCCGCGTTATATTTCTTTTGTTTTGGTTTTTATTATGGATGAAGCCACGCTGTGTGGAGTTCCCTGCAAAATAAAACGTGGAGACCTGCATCAAGCAAAGCGACCAGCATTCAAAAAAAATGTTAGACTTGGCAAAAGGAAATGGTGAAAGCTCCAAAGCCATCTCTAAATGTCGACCCATTCCCCACTTCTCCATCAAACTGTTCTTCCTATGAGCCGAGTTTATTAAATTGAAGTCAATGTTCTTTGCATTGGATTGAAGGTCTCGAGATTAGTTTTGACAGGTTTTCATTGGTGAGATCACCAAACTCTTTACAAATTTCCCGCTGACCCTCTCTTCACATGGTCTCGAGATTCGTAAATCTGCGACCACCAAAACAATCTATCATGGACATTTTTTTATGTGGTAGTGAGGACACATTGATGGATAACAAAAATATTTTGTGGATGTGAAGTTTGAATGGCCTACTCTCCTCACCACGTACTGCACCTGTACAAAAAATCACAAAGTGATCAAAGCTCCAATATCAATACACAAACAGTGAATAAGAAGCATATTGGCAGTGGTGATTACAATACGGTAAATAAATAAAAATAAAAACAATGCATGGAGAGCAATAAAGGGGCAGAGGAAAGTTTGTAGATCCGTTTTTGGTGCAAATGGAGCCCTAAATCCACCTCAATCCTCAGCCACATGGATCTTTCATGCACCACATCACCAATTTGCAAGGTTAGTCATTTTTTCACTTGTTTAAATGCAATATGTTGCTCTTTATATTCAAACAAGCCTAAGTAGCCAAGGTGGATAGACTAAATGACTTAGACGTGGGAGGTTTGGGGTTCAAATCCCACCTTGAAATTACATTTTTGAATTTGGTAGATTTTTTAGCGGAACCGCTAACTTTAGTAGAAATTTTAAATTTAGTTATAACTAACTAAATTTAGTGAAGAAATCCCTAATTTAGGGTTAAAAAAATTCTCCCATTCAACCTTTGTTTTTTCATTCCGTAACTTTCTCCAAAAGGGGGATACCTAAAAATTGCATTTTCAGCTATTTTTTTGCAATTCTTTGCATTTTGGGTCGTATTGGGCTCAGGAGGCCACCAGGGCCTGCAAAACAAATTTTTTTGCCTGCCATTCAATTTTTTCTAGATTTTTGAATGTAATTTGTATACTGCATTATATTGTACTAATTTGTAGGTTACCATAGTCAACTGCAAACTTTGTAACTACTCTGAAACTAGTAGAATTGTAATACAAAATAGTATAAAATTGGTTCTGTAACACTCACAAGATCCTAGATCTCATTTGCAGTGTTTGGTATATATGGTGCCTCTGGGAAGCACTTACGGGTAAAGCCATCATGACTACTACTGCACTTAACACCTAATATAGCTACAACAATGTCATCTAGGCATCGACCCTTTAAATCAATGGGGAGTAATAAGGTCACAGTGCACACACTATGAACCATCCCATCCATCTGTGAATGATTGCACGACATAAATCGGACTCATAAATTATCCAAGTATATAGTGAAGTTACGCACATGTATGAGGATATTTCTTTGAGCCGGTGTCAATAATCACATAGACCCTATCAGTATTGTCTTGGTACCACATATTGAATTCTTTCACGTACGTTAACGCCTCTTTCACATACCATTGGGTATATAGAAAGGGTGAGATTCTTCCACATACCGCCGGGTATATCGGAAGGGCACGTATATAGAAAGGTTCGGTATATTAGACTGATGGTATATAGATTCGGAGACCTAATACCTGGAGTGATAAGAGCCAAACCCTATCAGTGATCTCTGTAAAATGGGCACCAATGCCCCAAAAAAATTTCTTCTCGGATTCACAATTACTTAGAGGAAACAACTATGTTGTATGGAATACTAAAATCAAGACACAACTTGAGTTTGAAGAAATTTTTCCTGCTGTGAATGGTACTCTAACCAGATCAGCAACTAATACAACACAACAGTGGAAGTTTGATAAAGAAGATTAGAAGGCCAAATTCATCAACTTGTTTGGGGTGTTTGATGATATGCAACCCCACATTTGAGATGCCAAAGTAGCAAAAGAAGCATGGGATAAATTGAGCATAGTATATGAGGTCAAGAACAAGAATGTTATACTCAATTTTCATAGTCAGTTACATACACTGAAGTTCAAGTAGAATGAGAAAATTGAAGCTTTCTTAAGAAGAGTTGTAGAATTGAGGGCGTCACTTATAGCCCTAGGAGAACCGGTCATAGATGATTCTCTCATTCCCATTGTTCTGAGAGCACTCCCCTCTTCTTACTACATTTTTGTCACAACACTAAACGTGTTAGATACGATAGTTGGTTTTGACAAACTAGTAAACCTACTACAACAAGAGGAAGCAATGCACAATAAGGATGATGAAGAGGAGAAGGAATTTTCTTCACATCAAAAATGGAAAGGAAAAGGTAAAGGAAAACCTAATTCCTATCAAAAGTCCCAAAATCAAAATTAGTATCAAGGGGATAGACAATAGAGATGAAGCAATGCCCTATCTATAAAAGAGGACATAACCTACAAGATTGTTGGTATAATACTTACAAGAAAGGTTCATCCAAAAAATCTAGACCTCAACAACAAAAATCTTCAAGCGACATTCTAACAACAATCACGGGTAGAAAAAGGGGAACTGAAAAGAAGACCCATCTAGCAAGGTAATATTGTTGAGCAACAAGAACAATCGAGATAATGAAGACTTCTTGTTCACTGCTTGATCAAGTGAACCATCCACGTCATCTAGTGATGTCTGGTATGTTGATTTGGGAGCCACTTGACACATCACTGACCACAGAGACCGTTTTATTTCAATGGGGGACACGCCATCAAAAAATCATGTTTCGTTGGGAGATGATTCTTCATATACGCTTCAAGAGATTGGGAACATTTCTCTACCCCTTGGTTCACGAAATGTAGACTATCGATGTCCTATATGTCCTTGGGTTGACAAAGAATCTTCTTTCAGTTAGTCAACTCCTAGATCAAAACCTAGAAAATTGACTTTGATAGTCAATTTGGCAAGAAAACATGTTTGGTACGAGATAAATAAAGAGCCTCGAAAATAATTATAAAATCCTCCATGTGTGCGACGCATGTTCCAACTTGATTTTTCACAGAGATGATCAAGCACTTATGGCTAAGAACTCCACCTCTACATAGTTATGGAATAGAATATTTGGTCATGTAAGTTTCAAATATCTCAAAACACTTCGCTAGTGTACTATGGTACATGGGCTACCATCTCTTTAGAAGGATACAAACAAATTTCCTCATTGCCTAGCAGGAAAACAACACAAAGCTTTGTTCTAGAGGAGTACATTTCTAGCTCTTGGTAAAATTGACCTAGTTCATACCGATCTTTGTGGTCTGATGCAGCCAAGTCATTTTGGGTTCCAGTATTTCATGCTTTGTGTTGACAACTATTCGAGAAAAATGTGGATTTTCTATCTTCGCAAGAAAAGTGAAGCATTTGAAACCTTCAAAAATTTTAAAGTAGCAGTTGAGAAATAAACCGGTCGTCACATCATAACTCTCTGCTCAGATCGAGGGGGGAATTCACTAGTGATGAGTTTAGAGACTACCTACAAACTCATGGGATTTGTCGAAAAATTCCTCCTCCACACACACCACAAGTAAAATGGTGTTGTTGAGAGAATAAATTGTACTATCATGGAAATGGTGCAATGCATGATCGATGATTCTAGACTTACAATGACATTTTGGGCGTAAGCAAAAAAGAGTAGTGTATTTTTGAATAGAGCATGCCACAACTGCTCTTGATGGAATAAGACCACAAGAAGCATGGTAAAAAAGGAAACCATCCATTCCACACCTCATATTATTCAGGTGCAAAGCAAGCATGCACATACCCAAACAAAACAAAAAGAAATTGGACATGAAGTCACAAAAACTCGTCTTCATTGGGTATAGTGAAGAGACTCTTGGGTATATATTGATGGATCCTAAGACTAGAAAAGTCTACACCAGCAGAGATGTTGAGTTTTTCGAGAAGAAGGAAGTAGAGACTCCTCCTCCGGACTCACAAGATGTAGATTTTTCACCTGTTGTAAAAATTGAAGTTGATGTTCCCTCAGAAAATGAAAGTGATGATGGGAATGATGGTGTTGATCGATATAACCATGACCCATGGGAAAAATTTAACATATGCCTAAATGGTGTACAATTACATTACGAGATGCAAGATTGGATGCTCCACCAAATACATAAACCCCTAGACCACGGACTTGAAGTAAAGAAAGGGAAGAAGTTAACTTTTCTTTGATGAGTAGAGTTATTGAATCAATGAGCCCTCAATGGTCTAGGAAGCCCTATAGTCAAAATCTTGGAAAGATGCCATGGATTTTGAATACCAATCGATGATGAAGAATAACACTTAACAACTTTTCGATCTTCCACCAGGAAGAAACCCATTGATGCGAGATGGATATTTAAAACAAAGTACAAAGGAGATGGGACAAGGAAAACTATAAATCAAGACTTGTAGAAAGGGGTATACACAAAAGAAGGCATTTACTATGAGGAGACATTTTTCCCACAACTAAGATCAAAACAATCAGATAATCTTTGCTCTAGGTGCTCAGTTTGGATGGAAATTCCACTAAATGGACGTAAAAAGTGCCTTCCTAAATGGGGATTTACAAGAAGAAGTATACATGACTCAACCTGAGGGATATGTAGTACCTGGTCAAGAAGAAAAGGTATGTAGACATAGGAAATATTTGTATGACCTCAAACAGGCACCTCGGGCATGGTACATCAAGATTGATGAGCATCTCGTATAACATGGATTTGTTAGAAATCCATACAATCCCAATCTCTACCTCAAAAATCAATGGGGGAGATGGTGATTGTTGTTGTCTATGTCGATGATCTAGTCATCATTGGCGCTTCAGTGAGGATGATCAATGCAATGAAGATAGATCTTAATCGATCGCTCGACATGACTGATCTTGGGTTGATGCATTACTATCTTAGATTAGAAGTATAACAGAAAGAGAATCATATTTTTGTTTCTCAAATAAAATATACTAAGACAACACTCGAGAAGTTTAGGATGATGGATTGCACACCAATTGCTACACCCATGGACAACATATTGTAGTTATCTCGATTCGATCCATCTCTCGAGGTAAGTGCCACTCTCTATCAACGGTGATTGGGAGTCTCATTTACCCGAACCACACTAGACCGGATATTAGCTTTATAGTGAGCTATTTATCCAGGTTCATGCAGAACCTAAATTTTTTCATTGGAAATCAGAAAGGCACATTTTGAGATATCTCAAAGGATTAGTGGATCTTCGTCTAGAATACAAGAAGAACGAAAACTTCTTCTTGACTAGATATTCGGATTCAAATCATGTAGGTAACATTGATGATAGAAAATCCACTTCTAGATTTGTATTCTTTATGGGATCTAGACCAATATCATGGGGAAGTAAGAAACAACACTTCGTTTATAACTCTTCTACAAAATACGAGTATTGTTCTGCAGAGAAGTCATGTCTATTAAGCAATTTAGCTACGTCGTATACTAGAAGGACTTGGAATACCACAAGACAAACCGACCACCATGTATGTTGATAATGAAGGTGTTCTCAAACTTGTTTGCAATCCAGTGTTTCATGAGATAACAAAGCACATTGAGGTTCATGTTCATTTCATACACAAGCATGTGTTGAAGCACAACATCCAACTTCAATTTTTTCCAACAACTGAACAACGGAAGATATCTTCACAAAGTCACTTGCACGTGACAAGTTTGAGTTGTTCAGAGAGTTCCTCTCCACATCCCTTGAGACAATGCACAATTAAGGGGGGGAATGTTAGGTTAATTATTTACCTAATATTATTAATTATGCATTATATAATAAATTATTTAATAAATGTTGTTATATGGTTATATTTCTTCATAACCATCTAATTTTATTTATGTCTGCATATGGGTGTAGTTATATTGTTTTTTTATCATGGGTAAATAGTTTTGAAGGGACTATACCCTATATACAGAAAGGCTTAAAAGCCGGATATCAAAAGAGGTAGAAACAACCCTAAAAGAGAAAAACATCAAACATCATAGGGCTCAATATTTAGATAATACAAAAAAGTAATAAAATAGGATCAAGATGTATAATGATCTTAATAAAATCAGAAGAGACAAAAAATGAACAAGAGATATCCATCACTGGTCATCTCAGCCAAAAAATAGCACAAAAACCAGCAAATCAACAAAGAACTTTGCAGCCCGAAAGAACTTGATATGAGCTCGCATCACTTGATAGCCCACAATCTTGGCTTTGATCATTTGAAGCGAGACAAAGAATGAAATGGAAGTGGCACTCGTGAAGGGTCTTTCAAATCCACCCGAGCAATTACAATATCTCTTTTCTCCTTGAGCCCCAAATGTCCTCGGTAATCCCACCGAGACCGCAAATAATACGAACATGTTGTTTGATGAAATTGTAGATACTTTTAAGGGAAAAGAGGATACAATCGTTATGACCTTTTGCATTTTCAAGTCTGCCATCTAGATATTGAAGCTTCTTTAAAATTTCAGCAGTGATATCCTCCTCTTCATCATTTTGCAGTTTCCTTTTTCCCTTATATTTTTCCATATCTCTGATAACACTCTTTAGTTCTTGAATTTCCTTTTCCATCTTTCCCACTCTGACCAACAAGTCCTCATCCTTAGGCTCCTCCACTAGATTACTAATGTGCAAGAGATTCTCGGCAAGCTCCAGGTCTTTGTGACTTCTAAGAACCCTCTGAGAAGCAGGGACCTTAGTTTTCATCTCCTTCCTTTTCTTGCTAGATGAAGCAGTGTCAAGCTTCCTTTCAGGAAGGGGAGGAATGGAGGCAGTGGGGGCAGGGGGAGGATTGAAGGTAGAGGGAGGAGAAGAATCCAAGTGGGGACAGGCTGAGCAGTGGTGGTGAATAAGTAGTATTAACCCTTGATGAAGGGGAACTGCCCTAGTATGATTTTGCACTTCCAAAATGGATTTCTCCAGAGTTCATCAAGTAATGAGGGAAGTTGATGATGATGTTTCTACGAAATTGATTAAGAAAGATCAAATGTTTTTGAGGAATAGTGACAAATCTCCCCTCAAGAGTTACATACCTTACTACCATCCTAGCGATCTCAGCAAAAGGCTCGGGAACAGAAGAAAGCTTGATGTCGGCCATCACAAATTCAAGATTTTCCCCCTCATCAAGAAACTTCTTTGCCTCCACCTCTCTGTCCACCCACTTGTTAAAGAATTTGGTGTCATCTAGACTGAGCCCAGTGACTTGGGCAATAAGCTCCTCTGATATCTCAACCTCAATGTTGTTGTACTTTACCACGCGATTCCTCCATCCCTGAGCAAATTTAATAGAGATATCCTAATCAAAACCTTGGATTTTTTCAATAAATTTCACTGCACTTTTTTGAAGATAGTTCCAAAGAACCGTATCATCTTTCCAAGCGGGATAGTTATATTGTTTTAACAAAGTATATTTGTATTTATTCATTTGTGCTTCCAGGATCTTATTGGAATCTTATGTAATTTGGAATATGGTTACACTGTAACTTAGTTTCTTGTTTGTATTTGGCTGTGTAATATCTATAAATATTGCAACCCATTCTTTGTAATGTTGGTTGATTGAGATTAATAAATATAATCAGGCTTCCACCCTTGTTTCTCAATCTACATGCATATGGAGGATTTTTCAAAGTTATTGGTAGAAGATATTATTGATGTAAACATTAGCAAAAAAGATGATCTGAAAATAGTCAAGTTTGGAGCTTCACTCTCCCTAAGGGAACAAAAACATTCACCATGCTACTATTAGAATTTATAGATGTGTTCACATGGTCGTATAAGGATTTTCCTAGCTTGGATCCAAATTTGGTCATGCAGAACTTAGTTGTACCTAAAGATGCCATTCCCATCAAGAAAAAGCTCGGAAATATGCACTCGAGAGTGGCTCTCCTAGTTAAAGAAGAGTTAGAAATATTTCTCATGGTAGGATTCATTCGGCCCATTGATTTCTCCAAATGGATATCAAACATCGTACCTATACAGAAGAAACCTATTGGGATCAAAATTTGTACCGATTTCAGAGACATAAATAAGGCATGCCCTAAGGATGATTTTCCATTGCCAAATATTGATATGATTGTTGATTCAACTACAGGATATGAAATGCTATCTCTTATGGATGGCTTTTTAGGATATAATCAAATCAAGATAGTCAATGAAGATCAACACAAGATGGATTTTATAACTCCTTGGGGTACCTTCTATTATCAGGTAATGTCATTTGGTCTTAAAAATGTAGGAGCTACCTATCAAAGGGAAATGATGGTAATTTTCCATGATATGATCCATGATATCATGGAAGACTATGTGGATGATATCCTTGGGAAATATAAGATGAGGGAAGACCACCCTACTATTTTGTGGCATATCTTTGAATGCCTACGAGAGTACAAGGTCCGTCTAAACCCAAAGAAATGTGTGTTTGGTGTGCTATCGAAATTTTTTTATTTTCATTATATCAAGAAGGGGGATTGAGGTAGACCCTGCTAAAGTGTTTGTTATTACTTGAGATGCCTCCTCTTAAAAACATTAAGAAACTACACAAATTGCAGGGAAAATATAGGCTATTCACCACTTCATCTCCCAACTTGCTGATAAGTGTCATTTGTTCACTCACCTACTTAAAAAGGATGTTGCCTTTATCTAGGGACCAGAGCAACAACAGCCTTCACCTTGCTTAAACAATACTTGGCCAATCCTCATGTCCTCATGCCTCCAACTCCTAGTGAGCCACTCCTACTTTATATCTCTGCTACTCAATTTTCTATTAGTGCGCTCCTCACCTAGTACAACCTTGGATACAAATAAAAAGTAGTATACTACCTCAATTATACTCTTATCTCTTATGAGCTGAATTATCCCCAAATCGAAAAGCTTGTTTGGATGTTGTTTTTTAATTTTCAAAACTTCACCATTATCTCGTTAAATACAAAAACTAATATCATATCAAAAGTTGACTCACTCAAATACTTACCGTCTAAACCTGCCCTTACAAGTAGATTGGATAATTGGACCATTCTAGTAAGCAAATTTGACATCGAATTTGTGCAAAAAAAGTCATCAATGGATAGGTACTTATTGATCAATTAGTAGAAGCATCTTTACAAGGAACTAAACATGTGAGTCTAGATCTCATGGATGCTTTGTTATTGTACATTAAAGAATTTATCATGTGGAAGGTAAAATTTGATTGATCTTTTACTTTTCATGGTTTAGGGAAGGTTTGGTCCTCATTACTCCTTCGGTGACACCATACCTCAAGATTTTTACCTTGGTTTTCCTTGCACGAACAATATCGTAGAGTATGAGGCACTCATTGCTGGGATGAAGCTCACCATCAAATGGGACATTCATCATGTTAAGATTATTGGTGACTCACAGTTAATCATCAAGAAATTCGATGACGAGTACAAAGTTAAGGATGAGAAACTCATCCCTTATAAGAAGATGGTAGAAACTTTGAAAGAGTATTTTTTGCGTATCACATTTGAAAAAATTCCAAGAGAACAAAATAGATCTGTAGATTCTATGGAAACTATAGGTTTTATGCTCCGCATTCCCACATAATGTAATGATATGCCACTCTTTGTGGAAAATCTATGCCCGATCTGCGTACGACATGCCAAAATCATGTCTAGCTTGTGATGTTGTTGGTCTTAATTCCCCATGGTATGATCCCATCTTAACCTATCTTAGAGACAATACATTCCCTCCCGACATCTCCTGCTCCGATAAAAAAATCCTAATTCACCAAATAGCCCACTATACCGCTTTAAGAGGTACATTATATAATCATGGCTACGATGGGAATCATGTTATGTTGTCTTGATATGATATAGTCACCTCTAAGTGATTAAATAGGTGCATGAAGGGGTGTGTGGGGCCCATACTAATGACATGTTCTAGCCAAAAAAAAATTTAGAGTGTGCTACTATTGGCCTACCATAGAAACTGACTATTGTAACTATGTAAGGAAGTGTTTACTTTGTTAGAAGTATGGAAATTTCATCCATACTCCATCACACTGTTGTAACCCATCACGACCCCATGGGTATTTTCCAAATAGGGACTCAATTTAATAGGAAGCTTACCCCTACTTCATTTGATGGTCACACCCACATCATTACCACTACTTGAATACTTTACCATGTGGGTGTAAGTTGTCCCTTTGACCTATGTAACAGGTGCTCAAATTTCCAAGTTCATCATGAATCATCTTGTTTTCTGTATGGCATTCCTATAGCCATTGTTACTGATAACTAAAAATAATTTAAGAATAAAACCGTAAAGGATATCTGTCATCAGTTTCAAATAAGGTCAAAATGGTCTACATCGTATTATCCCCAAGGTGATGGATAGGCTAAGGCCACTAATAAGACTTTGGTTTGAATCTTGGAGAAGATGGTAATTAAGACAGTCGTAAGAATCGGTATTTGTAAACTCACCCACTCTTTGGTATTATAGGACCTCTATTAGTACCCCTATTGGTGTGACACCATATTCCATGGTATTTGCATGGAATCTATAATCCCTTTAGAAATTGAGATTGCTTTTCTAAGAATCTCTCTTGGGGATTATCTCGACAAGGATAAAGGTTGCAGAGTGGCTAGACCGACAGAGTTAGAACTCGGAATGAGAAATGCATACATGCCCCAAATCATCTTAATGTTTACAAGAACAAAGTTTATCGTAATTACAACAAAAGAATTATACCTCATCGCTTTGAGGTTGGTGATTTGGTCATGAAGGAAATCAGTTCAACATAAGGATGGAACAAGAGAAGAAAGGAAAGTTTGAACTGCATTGGTTAGGACCTTATGTTATTGTGGCTAAGTATGGCATAGGAGCATACAAACTTACCCACCCCAATGGTGATGAGCTCCACGATTGCATGAATGGCATGAACCTTAAGTGGTTATATGCCTAAACATGGCACAAAAATTAGAAAAGCAAACCAAAAATAGGGTAAAGAGAATCAAAATACAAAAAGAAGAAGACAAAAACAAGTCATCCATAAGTGAAAGCCACACAATTGTGGCACGTTGGATAAGTCCTTGGGTAAAAACTAGTTTCGACACCTTGGGAGGACCCATTGTTCACAAGAATCTTACATGTGGAGGGTACTTTTACTCAACCTAGGGATAGTTCTCGCTTCTTCCTCTGAGATTCCCGTAAGCCTAATATTTTCAAGCCTTGATCCGTCTTTTTCTCCTATTATTAGTCTTTGGAGGCGGAGTTCTTTGTCTATCCCCATCTCATCTTTGGGGGCACTTCGTGACTTCACCTTCCTGTTTATAAGCACATGGCATTTTCCTTGTATATTCCTCATCTAACACTAGGGGCATCCATGCTTTCTTGGTTACCTGTGCATAGCTCCAGAAAACTGTTAGAAAAACACAAAAACATTCAAATATGTTAGAAAAATCAAAACAATAGAAAATTGTTTCACAAAACTCTAAACAATAGAAAATTGTTTCACAAAAATCAAAACAATAGAAAATTGTTTCACAAAACTCTAAACAATAGAAAATTGTTTCACAAAAATCAAAACAATAGAAAATTGTTTCACAAAAATCAAAACAATAGAAAATTGTTTCACAAAACTCTAAACAATAGAAAATTGTTTCACAAAAATCAAAACATTAGAAAATTATTTCAAAAAAATCAAAACAATAGAAAATTGTTTCAAAAACTCTAAACAATGGAAAATTGTTTCACAAGACAATCTTACAAAAACATTCACTTGAATCTACTTCCTTTTTATTGCTTCTTGTTCTTTTGTTGTTTGCTTTTATAGTTGCTTCATGTTTGTACATTTTTATAGTTTGTTTCTTAGAAATACTTTGTCGATTCATCTTTTATTGCTTAGATTAGATATATTCTTGCTTGTGCATATTAAAGTGTGTTTTTGCATGCTAGTGAATCATAGTAAATTGTTGTGTTGGTTCACTATGTTGTTTGTTAGAATTTTGATTGTGTTTTGCTATTCCATGTGCATCATTTTTCTATCACATCATCATATTTCCATCAATATTATCACATCTAACATCATCTATAAATCATATATCAACAAAAAGCTAAGTATACATCATACAAGAATCCTAAGCTAATAATCACATATCGTATCATCAAATGGGGGCAAGAGGGATTACAAATATCAAAATCTATCCCCCCCACACCTATATCATCATGTCATCCCATCCACTAAATCTAGCACATCACATGAGAAAATACATTTGATATACTCTACAGATCTATCATCTAAAAATCAAAGCACATATGATACATCAAACATCAAGATACATATGCATGCAAATGTAATCAAAACAACAATAACATCCATCATTTCATAACACATGTATCAGGTCCAAAAAGTGTCCATCTCTATATACATGTGTGTGGTATATTTGTATCAAAAATAGATATACATCACTACTATACATCAAAAATTCCTTCATCTGAGGTGTACAAAAAGGATGATATACATCGACAAAAGAATACAACTACCTTCATCAAAGGCATATGTCAAAACTGCTATACATCAAAATTACCTTCATCTGAGGCGTACAAAAAGGATGATATACATCGATCAAAGAATACAACTACCTTCATTAGAGGCATATGTCAAAACTGCTATACATAAAAATGCCTTCATTTGAGGCATACAAAAAGGATGATATACATTGATCAAAGAATAAAACTACCTTAATTAGAGGCATATGTCAAAACTATTGTACATAAATAATTTTGTACTTTAAGCACAGGATGCTCATAGCCTTCATCAAGAGGCAAATGTATCAATACAATATGGATCAGGGGTGACTCGAGCCCTCAGATGGGCTGGTTGGTCTATCCCATGGTGGAGGCATAACATGAGGACCACTCGGTCATAAAACCTACCCCCATGGCTGCTCCATGAGGCTTGAGGTCTCTTTCACCTCGTCACTCTACTCGAATGCTGGCTATCAGAAGGTGCCCTCTGCTCAACTAAGAGTTCCTCATGATATAAATATCTATAATAGGATACTCTACCCTCTGTTATAGCTAGATATCTGTGAGTTTAGAATGTCATTTTTGTCCCATCTCGTGTCGTCAAGTAGGATGTTATCTCTCTTTGATACACGAGAAACATCAACCTATCCATGAATCACTTTGCTCTTAGCCTATCTCTCTTTAGTATCATAGGCTATATCTGATCTTGCGTCTTCGATATAGGCTCATCACATGAGGCACCTATGTTGTCATCTATCATATCTACTAGAAATGAATGGTACCATCACCTCCCGGCCAGCCCGGGCCCGATCCTAATCCCGCCATTGCCACACTGCCAAAGTCTGAGCTCAAGCCTTGTCTCTCTCTATTATAGCCTCCTACGATGCTCCCGTAAGGTGGCTATCTATACCACTGGTTGTGCAACATGGGCATGTCCATGTGCCTATCCCTGTACTAGTCTAGAGGCCTATCTCTGCTCTCATAAGCTAAGCTTGCAAACTTGTGTATGTTGTCTGTACTAGTCCCTACTATCGTGGTCCTAGCATCTCATTTGCACCATGCCTGTCATGTAGCTTTCCATCAAATGGATCATCTAGGTCACAAGATGTTACATCCTCCCTCTCATCACAAATGTAATGGAGATTTAACGGTGGCCTAGTGCCTATTTCCCATGCCTCATCTGGAATAGTCAAACGCCGAGGTAAAACAGTGGCATGCCAATCCATGTAATTGGTAGTAGAAACCGGGTCTCTGATCTATCAGGCTTGGTGCCATAAATGTGGTACCACCTGTAAAAAACTAGCCATGGCTCAAGCCACCTATATACATGGCCCCATAGTCTACATATAGGCATCTCCATGGGTATACCACAAATCTTGCCATAGAACACCCTACACCATGCCCAGCTGTCACTAACATCGATCTACTCTGTATAGCTCTATAATGTAACTATGACTACCTAGAAGGAAGTGCGCCACCACACAAACACTGAGCTCTACTCCATCCTTTGGCCACTTTATGTTCCTGTAAAGCCTCCATATAATGTCTCTGTCTAGCACCTGTTGAAAATATCATCAATAATGATACAAGATGCCTAGGTGCCCTCGTATGTCATCACCTACTGAAGCCCAAGCCGTGTATGTCAGATCCTCTAAGACTCGGGCATGTAATGTGCCTACAGGATGCCTAATAGCTATGTGGTCCCATGATAAAATCTATAAGAAAGAATCCTCCCCACCATCTTCTCGTTGGTGGTATGTAATTAGGTGAAGGTCCTAGTACAGATGTGCTAGTATGCACTGGCTGCAAAATAGCACTCACCACTAAAAATATCATGAACCAATGTCATCAGACCCATAGGGAAGGATGTCCCTGTCTTATCAGTGAACCGATAAGTGACAACACATATAGCATCCCCTCATGTAATTTCGTATCACCTATACACTCATGCAATGACACTGTAATGCCATTGTGGGGTATCTCATCATGGTCAACCAAGTCACCGACCATTGCCTTGATCTTCCCAAGGTCACTCATGTACTCAATAATCGAGCCTACGATAGGTACTTAAATGATCCACCATACATCCTCCATGGTAATCTGAACTCTCTTGTTGGGAGCCTAAAGCATTGGCTCTCGTTGTGCCACCGGCCACTCATGCGGTCGAGTAGATCATGATCTAATATGACAGAAGGCATCTAGGATACAGGACTTAGGCTCACCATGTCTAAACATATCACCACCATGCTCCAATCACGTTGGCACATACTCCCCTCTAGCTCCACTATGCGCGTATGTCACTGTCATGTCTCAGTAGCACATGAAATCGTCTCTACATAATCATTCCATTTTTCGTTACTCACATTTCTTCTAAGTCTTGCCTATCATTCTTTAGGTTTAACCCAAACATCCTAATTTTCTTCTAAATGTCATCATTTTTGGCATTTTTCTCTCTCTTTTGTCTACTCCATGTGCTTGCACCATTTAGGGCATGTGCACACCCCATGGCATGTGCGCCCTCCTTTTGATGCATGTATGTGTGCGCATCCACCTATGGATTCTTATGTTATTCTTCATGTGCCTACACATCTGTGTAAACATGTGCACTATGTGTGTGTGCTACCATTTTAGTGCGTGTGTGTGCTTGCATGTGTTTTGTGTGTGCACTATCATGTGGGAATATACGCATGCACGTGTACGTATCTTGGTGTTTTTGCATGCACGCATACATTCCAAGGGTTCCTACGCCACCAATATCAATATTTCCGATGAAGATCAACACAAGACAACTTTTACAACTCTTTGGGGTACCTTCACATTTATTGAGTAATGCCATTTGGTCTTAAAAAACAAGAGCTACCTATCAAAAGGAAATGACGATAATTTTCCATGATATGATCCATGATATCATGGAAGACTATGTGGATGATATCCTAGGGAAATCTAAGATGAGGAAAGACCAGCCTACTATTTTCGACGTATCTTTGAATGCCTATGAGAGTATAAGGTCTGTCTGAACCCAAAGAAATGTGTGTTTGGCATGCTATCAGAAAATTTTTGGTTTCATTGTATTAAGAAGTGGGATTGAGGTAGACCCCTACTAAAGTATCGTATTCTCGGGATGCCTCCTCCCAAAAACATTAATAAACTATGCATATTGTAAGGAAAAATACATGCTATTCGCTGCTTCATCTCCTAGCTTGTCGATAAGTGTCATTCGTTCACTCACCTACTTAAAAAGGATGTTGCCTTTGTATGGGGACCAAAGTAGCAGAAGGTCTTCACCCTACTTAAGCAATACTTGGCCAATCCACCCGTCCTCATGCCTCCAACTCATGCCTATACGACCCTACCCTAATTTCCTACTTCTAGCATTAATTACGAGCATTAAGTACAAAATTATGAAGAGGGTTAGGTTACTCAAAAATTCCATCATTCGCATGTTAGTTGTATCCCGAATCGTGTCTGCTTGTCTCAAGCGGTCTTGTGCTCTCACCATCTTCCTCATCATTGTTAGAGTCTTGCAGTAAAAAAATCGAAGTGGTCGATAATAAATGAATTGGTAATGGTGATTTAACCCTTCTTCGGGGTGGGGTATATCAAGCCATTTTTCACCGACCGTGATGCCTGGAGGCTTGTTTTGAGTGCCATTTTATTTTCTATTCACTTTGTCGAATAATTATTTTAATTAAATAATTATTTTTCATTATTTTTTCATCTTGCTAGGGCATTTTTGTTGTCTAGTACCCCTTTATTCTCACTAGGACAACTTTTATTACTCGTAGGTGATTTTTATTCTTATCCACACTCTATCATATAATTATTTTTGAAATAATTATTTTATTGATATTTTCGTTCTACTGAACATTATTTGTCACTGTTTCTTCTTTCTTCCCCCAGGGCATTTTCTTTTGCATCTAGGCACTTCATTCTAATTCTTCTATTTTCTTCTATGCATCCACTATCCACCACATTTTAGACAACACAATTCATATATATATATATATATATATATATCACTTCAAAATCCAAAAACAAGGCAAAATTCTCCACAAAATCCTAAAAATTAGAAAACCTGCAAAAATAGGTAACCCACTTATTGCAGCTGAAACTTGTGTCTTGCACATGGTATTCTTTTTGTATCCTACTGGTTTGTTTCACATCTTCACCAATCAACATGACTTGTGGATCACCAAATTCACAACCATTCACAAAGCTAGTTGCTTGCTTCATCTGTACTCTAGGGCACATCTCATTTCCTGGTGTTGTTTCATTACTGCACAAAGATTTCTCCTTGGACCCAGTGTCCATTATCATTTCCCCTTGCATGTATCCTTTCTCGGGGCATCATTTTTAACCCTTGTCATCAATCACGAACATGTGGAACTCTTCAGCTTGATAACAAAAAATTTGTACAACCATCTTTAGTGTTGTTAGGTTCGATATGTGCATTCGTACTTGTTTACCCTATTAAATGGGATTGTTTCCTTCTCATATTGCATTGAATTGTGTATATTGCATGGAGTAGGTGTCTTCGAAATGGACAATTGTTCATAGTACGACTTTTCATGCCATTCTAATTTTATCGTATGCTTATATTTTTAATAAGGACCAATGACGTAGATTTTTTGTAATATGATAGCATTGATGTTGTCCCAATGAAAAGGATGAAAGCTAGTTCTTCTCTGTTTCTCCATATTTCTTCTACATCACCCTCGTATTAACACTATTCTTCTGCTTCACCTCAAGCATCCTTTTCCTCAACTTTCTCCCATCCATTTCCCACCTTTTTCGATCGTTGATCGTCTTCCTTCACTACCCCATCAACACTTGAGGGGGCATCTCTCACTCCTAAATTTTTATTCTACACCTTCAAAATTCTATCCATCTACTATCTTTGAAGTGGTGTCTCTTACGCCATCTGAAAGAGGGTAAATATAGACACCTATAATTTATCCTAAGCAATTTAACTACTTAAATTGTGTTAATTATCTTGTTTCCTCCAAATTGGTGACATATCATTAATAATGTTCATTTTCTCTTCTATCATCATTAATTAATTACAATAAGTAATTAATTAAGTCTTCTATTCAACAAATTCCCTAATTAACAACCTTTTGTTAATTAATTTTTCATCCCATCTAAACTAATTAATTATTATTAATTAATTAGCTTCCCCTTTCACTAAACAAATAAATCATTATTTAGTTGATTTCATCCCCTTATGTAGTCTAAATCATGTTAATATTCCTCTAAAAAGCTTTTATAAGCTCACACATATATTATTTAATCATCTTGGTTAATTAATAAACCCCTTTATCCACATGAGTCACTAAAGAACAAGCTAAACTCTCCTAAAGTTAACTGAACCCTTTCTAAACCCCCTTATCCACAACTAAATCAACATCTCTATTATCCCACATATAAAGGGATGAAGAGATTCCTTTATTGATTGGGCTATAGGAAGATCCCTCCTCCCACCTTTACACTTACACCTAATTCTTGAGAAACAAAATAAAGCATATAGTACATACCCTATAAGCCTTTTTTTCATCCTTAAGAATTTCATCATTAGAAGATCTAAGCCTCATTCTTGCATTTCATCCATTTAAGCTTTTGGTCATATGGAAATAATCAAAGTGGTCTTGTAGCCATGATTTTATGAACTTCCATTCCTAATCCCTCAAAGATCAAACAATCAATTTTCATTGCCATGAATCTACCTCGGTTCAATTTAGTTGTTTTGGTGATCTAAAGAGTAGAGGTTTTAATGATTAACATGTTAGTTTTATTTCCATTTTAAATGTATGATGAAATAATGTTGTTATTTAATCTTTCTTAGATCTTAACATGATGATGTTTAGATTTTGATTTAACTTTATTATTAGGAGTACTAGGTGTTAGTTTTAATCTTATTAACTTAGTTAAAGAAAACCATGCACATAAAAACTAGCTTGTTTTCCCCGAGTCTAGCGAAAAGTTTCATCATGACGTATACTTTCACCTAACTCCATTAATGGATTTCAACTATCTACATTACTTATCGTTCCCAAATTTCAAAGGTCTAGAACCCCTAAAATCATGAATTTGATGATTCTATGTTGGAGAGCCTTCTCCCATGATTATAATGACTATTCATTTTCCAAAAATGGACATTGGGGCCCAAGATATTCAATTTCAAACCTTAGTGAACCCTACAATTTGGGGTTAAAAACCTCTAAAAATCCATCTTTTATGACTTTTTCATGCCTACACTACAAATATATCTCTATCACTTTCCAATGACTATGAATTTGATTCATTCTAATACATGGAGCTCAAGATATGGTAATTTGAGTATATCGGGTTTTCAAGTATTCTACGGAATGTAACATTTACTTAGGTGAGTTGACTCAGAGTATCTCGCCGAGCTACTCGGTGAGATGAGTGATTTTTCATTTCTTCTAGCTCCTACTTGATCCTCAAGAGTTATTTTGTTCCTTTGTAAACACCCCCAACTAAAACTTCTTCAATCTCTTACTTTGTTCTTACATTTATTGGACTCTTCGTCATTTGGGCAAGTACCTTGGTCGGATTTTTCATTTCCATTCATCAAAACAATCCTTTAATTTCTGAAATTGTCAAACTCTACATTTAAATTGGCTCCTATGACCATCACTAAGCCATTATTTATTTTTGGATATTTCCATACACAGATGCATGTGGGTGGGTTCCTCCACACAACGTGATGCTCAAAGTGAATGTTACTTGAATGTTTCAACTTTTCACCTAACTAACACAACGACCAAATTTGAAATGACTTCAACACTTTCCCTACACTTGGCTCACTTACAAAGCTCAATGCTTTGTACCTTGAACTTCAACATGTTTTGGGATTTCAGGTATTTACATTTAAGGGCATAAACACTTTTCATTTCCGATTTGGGATTGAAATTACCGAAATGATGAAATCCCAAGTCTAAAATTTGGTTTTCGTACTCTTTCATTTTTAGGGTTCAGGATTTTAGTGTTTCTAAGCTTCAAAGCTCATCTATTCAAACTCTCTTTCCTCATGAGTTCTGAAATATTCAACATCCAATGTCCAAAAATTTTATACTTCGGACTTCATTTTCATTACTCCAACAATAGTTGTTCTTCCAAAGATCTGAGTAGTATTCTAAGAGTTAGCTCAAGAGCTTTATATCTTTTTCTTGTTGAGTTAAATCTTCCCGTAACTTTGATGGCTCATTCTTCATACACCCTTTGTGCATTGATTGAGATCTTTGAATTTATTATTCATGCTCATAGGATCCTCATTTAATTTCCCTTCATAGGTTTTTTTGTCGAGCCAGATCGACTGTCACAACTCCTCCCCCATAATGTGTTAATATTCGTTCCTCTAAGTTGATTCATACAAACTGGGCTTGAATTTCTTCTCTCGTGTTGCTTAGTATATGTTGGAAATATGCATGTAATTCAAACCATATATTTTTAGGAATATTTAAAATAGATTTAGTTTTGTTTTAGTTTGCTTTAGTTAACTCTGCTTTAATTCATACACAACATGTAGTTGTTTTAAAGTATGAGTTTAAATTTAGAATTCTTAGTTGAGGAGCTGTTAGTGGGTGAGTTATTCTATTTAAATAACAACAATTGTAATTTCTTTGTATGCACACATAGAAGTGTGAAATCTGCACAGGTAGAATTAGAGAAGTGTTTAATGCACAGACTTCATTGTAATTTGAGCCGAATATCTGAGTATGAGTTAATTAATGGAGATTGAGCACACCAGTTCTAGTTTGAATATTCTTTTGTTTATGCAAGTTATTTAATTATTCTGTTTATTTCTTTTACGATTTTTGTTGTATAAGACTGTAGATTTTCTACAAATTGGTATTAGAGCGAGTGGTTATTCCGGTAGCTTATTAAATTAGTAGAAAGCTATGGCTTCTACATCCGCATGCAAACACCATAATTTAATGGAAAGAATTACGAATACTTGTTGTTGACCATAAAGGTTCTATTTGAATCTCAAGATGTGTGGGAGATCGTTCATGATGGATACACAGATCCTGCAGATGCAATGGCATATACTACACTTTCTCGGGTAGAGAAAGATATTTTTAAGGAGTTACAAAGAAGGATGGAAAAGTTCTTTTCTATATTCATCACCTGATGTAGGAAAAGCATTCTTTGGAGTGTGGAAGCATCCAGTCAAGAAAATACCACATGGGATACTTTACAAGTTACATATCAAGGTAAGGAGAAAGTAAAAACTACCAAGCTACAATTACTTTGTAGAGATTTTGAGAATTTATCAATGAAAGATTCAGATTCTATAGAATCATTATTTACTTTTGTAGTTGGCTTAGTCAATCAAATCAAATCCCATGGTGAGACTCTTGAAGATAGAAGGATTATTGAAAAATTTCTTAGGATTTTTCCTATGAAATTTGATCCTTTAGTTGTTATTGAAGAAACTAAGGATCTAAGTCAGTTTTCTATTGATGAGTTGCATGCATCACTAATAAATCATGAACAGTATGAATAGATCAAATGCAAGTGTAGATAAGGCTTTTTCATCTTAGACATCAGGTAGTTGTGGTGAAAGAAGAGGTAGTTTCAGCCCAAGAGGACTAGGAAGAAGTCCATGTAGAGGATGCAACATCAGTTCATCAAGCTCACGTGGAAGAGGATAGAATCAAGAATAGATTTATGGTGAGAGACAATATAAGTCTCATGTTCAATACCATTATTGAAAAAAGTATGGTATTTATGATTATGATTGCAAGAAAAAGCAATTTGATCGGGAGAGGCAAAATCAAAATTAGGTTGGAAGTTCTATTTCTAAACCTATGTTTATTACATGCACAAGGATTACCGAAGCAATACCTTTTTATCCCCTATTTAATGTAAGTTTTTGAAAGAGATTCCATGTGATGTATGGTATTTTGATTCAGGTTGGAGTAATCACATGACATGTAATATAGATTTGTTTTCTAGTTTGGACGATTTATTTAAGAGTGATGTAACTCTTGGAAATAACAATATCATGTTTCTGAAAGGAGAAGGCATGATTAGTATTCTAACAAGACAAGGGGAGAAAACAATTATGCAAGATGTTTACTATGTTATAGGTTTGAAACATAACCTTATGAGTATTGGACAACTGGTACAGAAAGGATACCGAGTTTATATGGAAGACAATGAGTGCGTGATTGTGGAAAAATATCCTAGCACTATGTTGATTGAAAAAGTTAAGATGAGCAGCAATAGGATGTTTCCATTGATTTTAAAACATGGAAAAAGAATAAATCAAATATTTTTGTAGAAAAATAAGCAACCTAGTTCACAAGAAAGTCTCGTGCTTAGCCAAATCATCCTTTTTTTGATTCTGCGTTCAAACAAATGAGTCTTGTGCCATGGTAGAAGAGTCTTGTGCTATTTTAACGAGTCTTACACCAATGCAAATCAGGTTTGTTCTATAACAAGTGAGTCTTGCATTGATTCATGCATAAATATAGTTGAGTCCTATGTTAAAGCAACACAATTAGCTTTTCATTCAGTCGTGAAGGATGAATCATGGATTTTGCATCTAAGGTATGTGTTGATGCGGAGTCACAACACCCCTAGAGTCTGTAACTCGATGGGTTGAGACTCACAATGTGATTGCATAACATGGAGCATCTCTCAAAGTGTGGGACTTTAGAATATTGAGAGAGCTCTCCATATGAAGGTTGGATCCTAATCCTCTATTCAGTGCACATGTTCAAATTGTAGAGGTTTTTATCCAAAATCCTATTCTAATTTACCAAGGAGAAAAAGTTAAGGAGATGCAAGAAAATAAAACCTAAACTAAAAGGGTGATGGACCAAAGGGATGCTGAAACACCTACTTTGCTATAAACACCAACTATAAAAATGTAATACTATCACCATGCAAAAATAACCGGAATGCAATGAGAGATTAGAAAGGAGACAATGAACGTAAGAGAGGGTTGAAAATCATCCACACGCATGCATTATCACTCTAAAAGTTTATATAGTGCATTACTGATGGCCAAGAGGCACAAAATTTCATTATAGTTTGAAGGAAGTCTTGAATTCCACAAAATCACTTGCATATAAGAGAAAAAGGAAGGGTGCAAAGTAGAAATGTCAAACCTTTTGAAAAATGCACCTCCTTACAATATATAGGAAGAATAAGAGAAAGAGGTAGAAGAAATTCGAACTCTTGTTCAACCACACTAGAGATGCATTGAATCTTCTTACAAAATTAATGGGTATCATGACACAATTCACGCCCATGTTGTCATTTCTTTTGGGAAAGAAATACCTCCTTACAAAAATGGGTGAGAGATTTTATAGCCTTAATAATGGAGGCCAATATTTAATCCACTCATTATCGAAATCATCCGAATATCGGGGTTGGGTGCTCAATGCGATTTGACAATATTTTCAAATCCACGCATTTAAAAATATTGTGGGATTTATGATTTGTCAAATCTTTTCACAACTTCTTTGTATTTGTAATCTACCCCTTGAGATATTTATACACGCATCTAAAGATTTTTCGCCTTTTTCACTCCTAAAGTTGCACTCGTTGAATACTTGGTCTCGCCCACGACATGCTCTATTTCTTTGTGTTTTAGATTAGTCCTCACCCGACTAGTGGAGCAACTATGTATGAACCTAGACACATGGAAGGCTTGTAAATTTTTAGGGCGTGCTTCTAGAGTTGATCTTTAAAGTTGTGCCCGATTGACACGTAGTGCCTTCGGTGAGTTCTTCCATATTTAGACTTTTCAATGGCCAGTTACGCCTTTCTAGACACTGGGACACGTGGAGGGCTGACACGATTTATGGTCTCCGCTTTGGGTCATGCCTTTGAAGTTGTGTCGTTGAAACATGTGGAGGCTTCCACTCACTCCTTTAAACTTAGCCGATTCGAGACTACTCCCTTTCTTGGTCCCTGACTACGTGGAAGGATGATGCTCATTTGGAAACCCACTTTTGATTCTACCTTTGAAGTTATGCCAAGCTAACACGTGGCTCCTTCCATGCCTCTACTTTATTTTCTTCATTTTTTGCATAAGTCCCTTATGTTTGGCGAAGGTATTATGCCTAACCCTTGACACGTGGAGCCTTTCACCAATGGCTGGAATTTTTCAACTGTCGGTACCACTTCCTCAAGCCATGGACATGTGGAGAGTCTACACTTTGTTGGGGTCTCCTTTTTGTAGCACCTTTTGGAATTGTGCTGAGTTGACACATGGGGGCCTCTGCTGACCTCACAACTTTGCACTTGGCGAAAAAACCTCCATGAGCTCGCGGGCCAGCAATTAAAAACTATACCATTTTGTAAAAACTACAAAAGTTTCAAAATTCCCCTATAGAATTTACACACAGGAAAAAATTCCCCTCGGCCCCACAAACCCACTTAGCAAAATAAATCATCCCCAGGCCTACCGGCCTGCATTTTCCACTTAGCAAAAGAAATACTTGATGGGCACGCATGCCCTAAATTATAACTTATGTCTTTTGTAAAAAGTGCAAAAATTCCAAAATATCTCCCTCAACCCCGGCGTTCTACAATTTTCCCATTTGGCGAAAAGTTATCTTGAGGCTCATCGGCCCGCATTTGGCAAAATATCCTTCCCAAGCCCTCTAGCCTACCATTTGCAAAATATGAGGAGTTAGAAGGACTTCTTTATATTTATGGAAAGGGGAAGGAATTTCCTATCTGATGGAAGTGCTTTAAGGGAACCTTAAGTGATTAAAATATATAAAAACTCAAATTGAAGCACGAAAAGGGGGGAAATTGTTTTAGTTTACCAAAATAAGTGTGAGCTTATTTTGGTCAACAATTGATGCCTCATGGGGATCACCTTCTTTCTAGGTGAAAAAATCAGTTATCTTGAAGTATCCATTGGGCACGAGTCTTGAATTGATATCCCGTTATTAACCCCGTTATGAAATCTTAAGCACAGTTGCTTGCGACACATTGGCCCTTAACCTAATTTTGTAAATTGACCGTAGGCACACATTCACCTTTAGAGGAACACTAAACTATACAATGATTCATTCCTAGGAGCAATGAGACTCATGTCGAAGCACTTAGGGAAATTGAAAACTACACTACAACAAAATAATGTGTATATGCACTTAAAGGAACTAAAATCCTAGGCTAATATTTACACTAGTGAAACCTTTCCTTTCAGTAGCAATGTTTAAGATAGATCCCGTTAACCAGAATTGAAAGCTCCTCTCCATCCAACATATAAAATTTTAAGGCATTGCTTCTCTTACATCCTGTGACCATGTAGGGGCCACTCTAAATAACATCAAATTTAGAATGTCTCCCTAGCTTTTCCCGATTTGCATCCCACTTTAGGACTAGGTCCCCTTCTTGAAAGGTCTTTGCTCTCGCTTTCTTATCAAACCACATGTTGACTAAGGCTTGATCCTTTTCTATCATTTAAACCAAATGTTCTCTGATTTCTTCCAATTCTATCACTCTCTGCATACCTAGCCTCCATTGGTTCAAACTCAGATAATTCCAAGCTGTTTGACGAGTTCCAATGCGAAGCTCTAATGATATAGGAAACATTTCCTCCTTCCCATAGACCAGCTTATAAGGAAAATTACACATACATCCATTTGGTGTGATCATGTCATACCATAATGTTGATTTTAGCTTTGTATGTCATATCCTTTAATTTTCATCTAGAGTGCTTCGATGATTTTTAGAAAATTGTTGTTCGTGGACTCTTCATGTTCATTACCCTTTGGGTAATAATTCAAAGAGGTGCTCAATTAGATCCCATTCTATTATCTTGGAGCCTAGGAATTCCAAGGAATTTTCTAATATTATAGTGACTAGTACTCTGAACCTAGTCACTATCCCTTCATAAAAGTCTAGTATGTTAGACTTGTTTGCTTCTTTAAGTGCTACCGCCTCGGTCCACTTAGTGAAATAGTCTGTTGCTATGAGGATCCACTTGTGGCCTTGGATTGAGTTTGGATTGATGACCCCAATGAAGTCCAATCCCCATTACATGAATGGTTGGTCAACTAAAATTTGGTGCAATGGAAGTGTTGTCAATATTTCCTTTCCTGTGAAGAATGCACATTTGTTACACTTCTTGATCCAAGTGTATCAAACACTTGAACACCGTGGGCCAATCACATCCCTCCTTCATTATCTTGAGAGATATTTCTCATAGATAAAAATTACCTCTGACTTCTCCATTGTGAAAATCCTATAACACCTTCTCGATTTGAGCTATTCAAATGCATCTCGGTAGAACACTATTGATGTCCTTTTCGAACAAAACACCATCAACAAGCACATATGGAATGGGTTTTAATCTCAAGTATCTCCTTTTTTCTTTTCTCCTTTCTAGATGGCATAGGCCTATTTGTAGGAAGTGCATCATATCCTAAGTCCAACAAGGAATAGGTACATTATAAGTTGTTTGTTCTTGACCATCTTGTAGTACCAAGATAGCCTCCTTTTCATCATTTACGTCAACTTGTTGACTCGAGGCTAACTATTCACATAGCCCCTTTCACCAAACCATCTTAGTGACCTTAATTTCAATTTCATACTCCATGACACGAGTGATCCATACTAGACATTTCTCATTCACATCCTTATTCAAAACGAAGTCTCTGAATCCCATAGGAGAAACTAACAGTTGTATCCTAGTTTTTGAGACTACGTGTTTTAACTTCTTTAAGCTCCTCATCAATCCAAGGACATAATTCTCAATGAAGGAATACCTCACTTCATAGTCATCCAAGCCTTGACTGAAAAAGGAAACTATTTGTTCATATCCCCCTTTGATTTGTTGCACTAGGATTGTAGAAATTATGTCCCCACCACCGAAGGCATAAAGTATGAAGTCCTTGGAGAAGTTTGGATTGACGAGAGTTGGAGCTTGGAATATGGCTTCTTTGATGGATTCAAAACTTTACTTTCCCTCAATTGTCCACCTAAATTCCATGCTATTATTCTTCAACGTTAGTGTTATTGGCTTCACAATAGCAAAGCAAAATTTGGCACAAACTTTGTGGATAAAATTGATTCTTCCTAGAAAACTTTGAAGAGACTTCTTATGACTATGAAAGGTAAATGCTCGAGTTGCTACAAATATTTCATGTTCAATCATCAACCCTTTCTTTGACACAATATGGCCTAGAATCTTACCTTCTTGAGCTAGGAATGTGCATTTTTGGGATTCAATGATACCCCAAATCTCCTACACCTTTGAAAAACTTATCTTAGATGGAAAAGTTGATTCGCTAGGTTTTTGGAGAAAACAATGATATGATCAAGATATATCAGTACTATTTTATTGATCGATCCTTTGAGTGTCATGTCCATGGCCCTCTAGAAGGTGGCCCAGGACATTAGATAATCCAAACAACATCTTCTTGTACACATAGGTGCCCCACTTAGTGGTGAAATTTGTCTTGAATCTAGTCGTATTCTTTCACCATTATCTAATTATATCCCGAGTATCCATCTAGGAGAGAAAATCATTACGAGTCGGATACTACATGTAGGATTTGTTCCATTGATGGGAGTGGGTAGTGGTCTTTGAGAGATGCTCTATTCAAATCTTGAAAGTCCACGCACAACCAAATTTCTTCAATATTCTTCCTGACTGGTACCAAGTTTGCAACCCAACTTGAATGCTTGATTAGGAATATGATGTTTAGCTCTATCAGTTTGTTCAGTTCTTCTTTCTTCGTTATAGGATCAATGTGTGGGTTGACCGTGGTCTTTGTTTATGCCTAATGGGCTAAGCCTCGGATCCCGATTCAATTGTATGTTGTACCAAATTTGGATTGAATCCTCATAGGTCTTCATAACTCTAGGAAAAAACATCCGGAAATTCTTGGCAAAGTTGTATGAATTTGTATCTCTCTTTCTCGGTGGTCATCTTTCCAATTTGGAGTGTATTTCCTTCCTCAACAAAAATATGTTATGAATCATCTCCTTTACCTTAATGTTTTCTTTATCTTTACGAAATTGGTCATTAGGAATGAATATTGACTCCAGTGTCACCAAACCTTTGTGATTTTTTTTGGTCCACAGCTGCACTACTTGATCCCCATCTTCTTTGCTCTAATTTATCTTGATTCCTACCGAGAATTTGGCCTCTTCTTGCAGAAAATTTATGATTTTTTGATAAGTTTCAAACACCTTCCAACTTGTGTTATTTTCTAGAAATTTTGGCCTTACAATCACATGTATATTTGATTGTGTTTTCCTCTTTTGATACTCTCAACCACATCAAATGTTTCTCCAAATTCTGCAAGCCTATCTACAGATTCATTATTTTTCTTAGGTATGGACACAATATTGAAAGATTCAAAGTATTCAATTAGGTCCCATACCCTATTCTTGTAACTCTTGAGGAGGTCATTCTTTTCAGCATTTTTTCCTCTGACTTGATTCACATTTAGATCACTATCACCAAAAACTTGTAAATTTTTAATGTATCTCTTTCTTACCCAATGTAATCTGTGAATTATGGCTTCATACTCAGCCATATTATTTGAGAAAGTGAAAAGGAAATGGAAATATGAGTCATATTTCATATCTTGTGGTGAAATGAGTATAGCCCCTCTTCATACGCCTTGCCTACTCCATGATCCATCAAAGAATAGCTTCCATACTTTGTTATCATCTTTGTGATATGGCTTGGTGATTCTAGGGAGAGGATGATTCTCTTTATGCAAACAATAAACTCCTAGATCATATTCTTTCATTTCTTTGTAAGGGTCAAATTCATGTCTTTTGTTTTCCCATTCATCCAGAGTCAAATCTGGGATACCCTAAACCTTGGTGCCTTTTTATAAATAATTTTAACATTCTTCGTGATCAAAGGTTGAGAAATTTGCATTGATTGGGCTCAAAATTTGAGGCTCATTGTGGAAATTAGCAATCAGTTCTGACCTGATGGTTGCTTTGGCTCTATACCTTGTCTAGAAAAGCATGTGTGACCAATCCAAAAAAAGGTACCCACCAATTTTGGCTGTGAAATCCCTTGATAAACATAGTGCAAAGAGTGGCGGGAGGTCAATTAAAGACACATCTTGCAAGACTGTGACATTTGGACATGCATGCAATGTAAGGATTAACCCCTTGATGACCCCAACAATTCCTACTGTTGTTCCATCTAGTTACACTACTCCTTTGAGCACTGGCTCATACTTTATACCCAATTGATTTTCTATTTTATTCGACATCACAGAGCTACTTTCCCCTGAATCGATCATGTATTTATGTACCAAGTTTTTCCCAAAAATCAATGAGACATAGAATGGTGGAGGAATCGAATTCTTGCTTGGTATACTTTCACCCTGTTACAATTCATTAGTGGTAACTTTCTCCTGACTCTAGTTTGATCTATTTGAGGTAGACCAATTAGCCATTGTAGCTTGCAACAAATCTCATTGTCTTGGGATTGCTAATGACTCCCACATGGAAATGTTCACATGTTTTTTCTTCATCTGATCGATGATGTTGAAAGGAGATGAGTTATCTCTCTGTTGCCCCTTTCCTTGCACATTTTTCTCTTGCACATGGGTTGTTACAACCGGCACTTGAGTCGAGTCTAGAAAGTGGCTTGGGATGACCCTGCACATTAAGAGTTGCACTTTAATTTCTAACACCTTGTTGAGTGATAGAGGGTTGTGGATCATTTGAATTTGATGACCAGCTCTCTCCAATATTCCTTTTCTTGGACCGTGTGTTGGCTTCTATACTTTGAGAAGGGGCTTGGTTCATACCACAAAAATCTTCATCCTACCAATTGACAAGTATGGTCTCATTTAGAGGTACTTCTTGCTAAGTTGATTCCTGTGCCTATTTCCTTCGTTACTTGGTTCTTGTTCTACACTAATGGTTTCTACCATCAAAGCTTGATTCAAAGTGCACCATTAAGAAACATTGACTGATTATGAGGTTGATTGCATGGCAAATACCAGTCATATTCTTGAGCCATGAGTTTTTGTGTTAGAACCACGACCCTTGATGTTGAAGCTGAGTTTGGATCATATGGTCAGAATGGCCTAGTAGCTTGAGGTATCCTTGGCTCGATTTTTATTTCCAGCTTGATTTGGTGGTCTATTTCATTTATATTGGGGGTCTAGTTTGATACTAATTTGGAGGTTGATACAGCCTAGAACTTTGTGCTTGTTGTCTCTTAATAGTCACTAGCTCATTTCCTAGGTTCTGCAGTTGCTTCATAACCTCTTATAGCTCTTTTGAGGTTCTTGAAGAAGTAAAATCCTCACTATTGATTTGATTCGTAGGAGTTGTAATGGGATTCAACACTAGTATTTGGCTAGTTTTAGGAATTCCTAGCTCGGATATAGAGGCATAGTTGGCCTAGGTGCTAGCTTACCATCTTGAATCAAGTAGTTTTTAGCTCTAATAGCAATATTATAGGTTACGGGTATAGTTATGCCTCGCATTGATTGAATCAATATGGAAATATCATAATTTAAAGATTTGAGGAAGTAAAGAAAAGAACCTTCAGTTGTTGGTCTCACGGCCGTCCGAATCCTTTCCCACGTTCTCTAAAATCTAAAGTTGAAGTCCATCAATTGTTCAATAGGAGCTCTCTTAATGGTTGTCAGTTGTTCTAACAAGGATAGATTATCTCCCTTTTCTCCAAATTGATTATAAAGAGGTGTGCACAGATGATTCCAATTCTAGATAGACCCTAACATTAGACTCTTAAACCATTGCAAGGCTTTACCTTTAAAGGATGATGCCAAACTTAACAATGATGGCCATTTCATTTATTTCATGGATTGCATAGACATTTGTAATGTCTTGGATTTTTTTAATCAGGGTTTTCTCGGTTCTCTCCAGTGAAGTATGGAATGTTCTTCAATGCTGCAACTAGATCTAGATTTTGTGCATTAAGAGCAAGTGGGTTGTTGCCAGTGAAGTTGACGTAGGGGTTGGGTTGCGCCATTCTGATTGGTCAAAGGATTCTAGTTGATTGAATGAAAGGCCTACCAGGTGGAGGTGTTGACAAGGTCCTACTTGGTGGAGATGGAGATATTTGAGCTCTTCTCCCTCTCCTTGCTCTATCTGGGGATAAATGTAGATAGAAAAATAGCTCCTCTTCTTTGGTTCTTGACCTTGTCTAGATTCTTCTCATGAATTTGCTAGGCTTGGGCTACGAAATCGGTGGAGTCACTAGATGTGCAATTTAAGAGCTCCTTACAAGCTAGGAACTTGCAACAAGTGCACATCAATCTTATTGTAATAAAGTGAAGAGTTCTAGTCCCATCGGGCATGCCAAAACTTTTGAGTGGTCGCATGATGGCTTAATATTCATTATCGATAATGATACAACTCTAAAAGATGGAACTCTTTCTTCTTTAATGTCCCACCAGTGTGTAAAATCTATTGAGTGGTCACATGGTGGCTTAAGATTTACTATTGATAATGACACACCTTGGAAAGATGAGAAATATAATCTTAGTGTCCCACCAGATGTGCCAAAACTATTGATGTGGAATCACAACACCCCGAAGTCTACAAATTAATGGGTTGAGACTCATAGTGTGATTGAATAACATGGAGCCTCTACCAAATGCAGGGACTTTGGTGAATCGAGAGAGCTCTCTGGATGAAGGCCAGCTCCTATTCCTCTATTCAGGTGCACATGTTCAAATTACGAGGGGTTTTATCCTCAATCCTATTCGATTTTCCAAGGAGATAGAGTTAAGGATATGCAAGAAAATAAAACATAAACAAACAAGGTTGATGCACAAAAGGAATGTTGAAAAACTTGCTTTGGTATAAGCACAAACCATAAAAATGTAATACTATCTCCATGCAAAAATAACCAGGACTGCAATGAGATATCGAGAAGGAGACAATGAACACAAGAGAGGGTTGAAAATCATCTAGAGGCATGCATTATCACTCCAAAAGTTGATACAATGCATTAAAATGGCCAAGAGGCACAAAATTGCATTAGAGTTTGATAGGAAGGCTTTAAATTCCAATAAATCACTTGTAAATAAGAGAAGAAGGGACCATGTAGAGTAAAAATGTCCAACCTTTTGAAAAATGCAACTCCTTACAATATATGGGAAGAATGACAGAACAAGGTAGAAAAAATCCAGACTCCTGTTCAACCACCCCAAAGATGCATTAAATCCTCTTACATTATTAACGGTCTCATGACACAATTCACACCCCTATTGTTGTTTCTTGTTGGGCAAGAAATACCTCCTTACGGTGGTGGGTGAGAAACATGACAGCCTCAAGAATGGCGGCCTGTATTTACTCCAGTCGTAGTCGAAATCATTTGAAGATCAGGGCTAGGTGCTCAACGTGGGATTTCACAATATTTTCAGATCCAGGCATTTAAAAATATTGGCGGGCTTTATGATTCACCAAATATTTTCCAAACTACTTTAGATTTGGAATCTACCCCTTGAGATCTTCATGGAGCCCCACGCATCTTAAGATTTCGCTGCCCTTTTGTTCACTCCTGAAGTTGCACTTGTTGGATGCTTGGTCTCACCCATGGCCTACTCTATTTCTTTGTGATTTGGCTAAGTCCCAACCCCTGGCTGGTGGAGGAACTATGTCTAACCCTAGACACATGGAAGGCCTATGCTTTTTGGGGCCAACCTTCGAGTTGATCTTTGAAGTTGCGGCTGACTGACACATAATGCCTTTTGTTATTTCTACCTGTTTAGACTTTTCAATGGCCGTTCTACCTTTCCGGACCTACGACACATAGAGGGCTATCACTAATTAAGGGTATCCACTTTGGGTCACACCTTTGAAGTTGCGGCGTTGAGACATGTGGAGGCTTACATGCACTCCATTAAATTTAGCCGATTTGGGCATGCTCACTTTCTCAAGTCCTTAGCTATGTGGAAGGCTAGCACTCATTTGGAAACCTAATTTTGATTCTAACTTTGAAGTTGCACCAAGTTGACACGTGGCTCCTTCCGCAGATCTATTTTATTTTCTTCATTTTTTTCCTAAGTCCCTTCTGTTTGGTGAAGGTATTACATCTAACCTTGGACACATGCAGGCTTCCGCCAATGGTTGGACTTTTTCAATGGCCAATACCACTTCATCAGGCCATGGAGATGTGGAAAGTGTACGCTTGTTTGGTGTCTTTATTTTGTAGTGCATTTTGGAATTGCACCGAGCGACATGTGGGGGCCTTTGCTAACCTCGTAACATTGCACTTAGTGAAAAAATATCCACGGGATCTTCGGACCACACTTAAAAACTACGCTATTTTGGAAAAAGTGCAAAAGTTTTGAAATTCCCCCGTATACCCGCTGACGCAAATTTATAATTGGGAAAAAAATTCCTCCATGGCCACGCACACCCGCATAGTAAAAGAAATCATCCCCGGCCCACTTGGCCCGCATTTTCCACTTAGAATAAGAAATCCATCACGGGCCCACAAGCCTGCAATTATAACTTGTGTATTTTGCAAAAAGTAAAAAAAAGGCCAAAATTTTACCATTTGGTGAAAAGTCTTCCCTAGGCTCATTGGCCCGTTTGGCAAAATATCCTTCCTAGGCCTGTCGACCCGCCATTTACAAAATATGAGGGGTTACAAAGAATTTTTATATTTATAGAAAGGGGGAAAAATATTCTATCTAATAGATGTGCTTTTAGGGGACCTTCATTGATTAAAATATATAAAAACATAGATTGAAGCACAAAAGGGGGGAATGGTTTTAGTTGACCAAAATAAGTGTGAGTTTATTTTGGTCAATAGTATAGACATTTGAATTTTGGACTTTCAAATTTATTACATAAAAAAAAATATGATTAAAGGTTTACCATTGATCTAGAAACCGCAAAGGGTATGTGAAGGTTGTATTTTGGGGAACCAATGAAGAGATTCATTCCCGAGTTGGAAAAACAGCAAAGAGCAAGTGCACCACTTTAGATTGTACACTCAACTTTATGTGGACCTATGCGAGACAGATTCTATTAGAGGCCATATTTATTTTATGAGATTTTATTGATTATTACATAAGAAAGACATGGGTTTATTTTCTGAGAAATAAATTATATTCCTTGATACATTTCCACATTTCAAGGCATTAGTGGAGAAGCAAAGTGGATACTACATCAAAGTTCTCGGAAACAGGACATAGGATGTGAGTATGTTTTTAATGAGTTTATGAATTTGTGTAGATATAATGGTATACACAAGTGGTTTAGTATGAATTATACACCACAACATAACGGTGTGGCGAGATGAAAAATAGAACCATCATGGAAATAGTGAGAATCATGTTGAAGGAAAAACATCTTCCAAATGATTATTGGGAAGAAAGCTGTAGCAAATTCTGTTTATATTTTGAACATGTGTCCAACAAAAATTGTTAGGAACATGGTTCCTCAACAAGCATGGACTAAAAAGAAACATTTTTTTTCACATTTCATATTTTTTGGTTGTGTAGCTTATGCTCATGTACTTGATGAGCTAAGGAAGAAGTTAGACAATAAAGGAGAAAAGTGTATTTTTGTTTGGTATTCAAAGAATAAAAAAGCATACAAGTTGTACAATCCAGTCACTAGAAAGTTCTTTATCAATAGGGATGTACATTTTATTGATAATGAAGCATGGGATGGAAGTATAGGAAAAGCTATTCCATGATGATAAGACATATGAAATTTTAGAGAAATAAGGTCTGTATCTACAAATCTTGGACATACACCAAAAGTTGTAGCACAAGCTACACCTCCATCTACACTAAGAAGGTCTCCAATATTTCAGCCATCTTCAATCATGCAAGAGACACCATAGAAAACACTAGATGAAACTCCATCACCACAAAGAAGCCTGCGCATCGAATAGTCTGTGAAAAAAGAAAACAAGAAGTCTAACTGATATTTATAATGTTGATAAAATTAATTCATTTTCATTTTTTAGATTATTTTCTTAGGATGCGATCGAATATATTTTGAAGAGCTATAAAGAATGAATTTTGGGAAAAATCCATGGATGATGAGATTGGTGCTATAGAGAAGAATCAAACATGGGAGTTGATGGATCTTCCAAAAGGAAAGGACGCAATTGGATTGAAGTGGGTCTACAAGAAAAAATACAATGATGATGGAAAATTACAGAAACACAAAGAAAGGTTGGTTACAAGAGGTTTTATGCAGCAATATGGAGTTGACTACAATGAAACATTTGCACCAACAGCACATTTAGACACGGTAAGAATAGTTTTAGCAATTATAGCTCAAAAAATGGCTTATTTATCGATGGATGTTAAATTAGAATTCCTAAATCAATTCCTTGAAGTGTACGTGTATGTAAATAAGAAAAAAAGGTTATGAGATTGAAGGTCATGAAGGAAAAGTATACATATTAAAGAAAGTTCTCTATGGTCTCAAGAAAACACCTAGATCTTAGTAAAGCATAATAGATTCTTATTTTATTGAGAATGGTTTCGGTAGGCGCAACAATGAGCCTACCTTATACATCAAGATAAATGAGCAAGGTAAAATTTAAATTGTTTGTTTATACGTAGATGATTTGACCATTACTAGAAATCTATCTATAGAGTCATTCAAATCGGCCATGAAGGAGTTTGAGATGACGGATCTTGGTCTTATGCATTATTTTTTGGGAATTGAAGTTCAACAATTAGAAGGTAAATTTTTTTCCTCACAAGAAAAGTATGCAAATGATGTTTTGAAAACATTTAACATGTTGAATTGTAAGCCAAAGCCAACTCCGATTCTGATGTAGGTTTGAATTTGAGAAAAGAGGATGAAGGATCATTTGTGGATCCAATATTGTTTAAAAATTTGGTTGGAAGTCTTATGTATTTGATGGCTAGAAGGCTTGATATCGTGTATGGTGTGAGCCTCATATCAAGGTTCATGGAATTTCCAAAATATTCACATTGGCAATCTAGAAAAAGAATTTTGAGTTATGTACGTGGAACAAGGAATCATGGAATTATTTATACAAGTTCAAATGAGTTCAAATTAGTAGGGTATACAAATAGTGACAGTGGTGGAAGTATAGATAATCGAAAAAGCACATCCCGGTATACTTTTCCCTTAGGAATAGGAGTGGTTTCCTAGGCATCAAAGAAGGAGCCCATTGTCATGTTATCTTCGAAGAAGCGGAGTAGATAGTAGCAATAGGAGCAACATGTCAATTTTTTGGATGAGAAGAGTGTTAACATTTACAAAAAAACAAGAGGAATCTATGCATATTTTTTGTGACAACAACTCAGCCATAGTGTTGTCTAAAAATCATGTTTTTCATAAGAGGAGCAAGTATATTGATACGTGGCATCATTTCATTAGGGAGATGTTAAAAAGAAGAAAATTCATCTTGAATTTTGCAGATCGAAGATTAGTTTTTAGACATTTTTACAAAGGCTTTAGAAAAATAAGTTTTGAATATTTACGAGATTGTTTGGGAGTTTTGAATATTTATGCAGATCTGAAAAAGCAAACGAAGCTCTAGAAGAGTGAAAGCTACAAGTTTGAAATTAAGGGGGAGTGTTGGAAATATGCATGTAATTCCAACTGTATATTTTAGGAATATTAAAAATAGATTTAGTTTTGTTTTAGTTTGCTTTAGTTAACTTAACTTTATCCTATTTTTAGGATTAGATTTAATTCAAATAAATCTTCTTTAATTCATGCACAACATGCAGCTGTTTTAAAGCATGAGTTTAAATTTAGAATTCTCAGTTGAATATTTTTAGTGGTTGATTTATTCTACTTAAATAATAGAAGTTGTAATTGCTTTGTATGCACACACAAAAGTGTGAAATCTGCACAGCCGAATTAGAGAAGTGTTGCACACACATAATTCATTGTAATTTGAGTGGAAGCTTTGAGTATGAGTTAATTAATGGAGATTACACACAAGAGTGATGGTTTCAATATTCTTTATTTTATAGAAGTTATTTAATTGTTCTTTTTATTTAATTTATGTTGTTTGTTGTACAAGACTCAGTTGTTCTTGCATTTTCCAGTTCGGGATTTTAGTTTTTGGAGCTTCCAAGCTCATCGAGTTTAGAATATTTCCTTGTGAGTTATAAAATATTCAACATCCAAAGCTCAAAAAATTTAGACTTCAAAATTCGTTTACATTACTCCAACAATGGTTGTTCTCCATGTCTTAAGTAATATCCTGAGTTAGCTTGGGAGCTTTATATCTTTTTCTTGCTAAGTTGAACCTTCTTGTAACTTTGATGGCCCATTCTTCATAAAATATTTGTGCATTGATTGAGATATTTTCATTTATTATTCGATCTTGGAGAATCCTCATTTTGTTTCCCTTCATAGGTTTGTTTGTTGAGCCAATCGACTTGTCAAGACTCCTCCCCATGAATTGTTAATCTCCATTCTTAAGTCGAGTCATATGAATTAGCTTGGAATTGCTTCTATGTGTTGCTTTATATATTCTAGGAGTCCTATATTCTCAATGAATGGATTTGGATTTATCTCCTTTCTTCAGCCCCATTGATAGCTCACTTTTTCCACAAGCTAGACATTTGGGAATCGTGGTTTTGCTCCATCAAAATTCACTTGACTTATCAATAAATCTAAGTGGATTCCTTTCTATGTTGATCCATGCCATGGCTGACTTACCATTGAAATTTGTTTCTAGCTCCTCAATGAGACCAATTTATTTGGCCATGTCAACATGAATTCCCTTTAAGAACACTTTGCATTCATGTCATTGTATGACCTTGTCATCCATGGCTATGCCTATTATATGTTTCATAGAATGTTATTGAATAACTCAACATTTCTCACCACAACATTAAACCTTGGTTTACCAGTGACGATATCTTGTGCGAGAACACACGGCTGATGCATTGAGCTTTCCTAACCACTTTGAATCATTTATTCCGTCTTGAGTTGAAATTTTTTCTTGCTCACCCAATCAATCACCTAAACAAATTCTCCATGTGTATTTTTGCTTCATCTCGATCTAGAAGTCATGACATTTTTGACACAAAATCTCACTTTGGTTTTGGTGATGATATTTTTCCATATTCATTTGCCACATGAATCATCTATTTTGGGTGATCTTTCCACATTAATGGTCGAGCTTCATTTTTCTACCTCAACTCGGTGTCCCTACTCAGGCCCATAGTGAGCTTTGAGGTCATTATCTACACTTCATTGTGAGTGCAATGAAATTGACCTTTTTTTCGTGTATTTTGATTTTGAGCTCAATCTCATCCAAATCCCAGTTCCTTTGGTTTTTATTTCCCACCGATTCCCTTACGCATAGTGGATCTTGTGGAGCTCGGCTCCAACTTTACACTAACACCCATAATGTGATTTGGCCATCTCATTTGAGATTTCCTAGCTCAATCGTCTAATTGAGGTAAAAATTGAATATTTTGATACCCGGAGCCCGTTAATAACTTTTGAATTTTCATGTGATAGAGGCTGTTGAGAGGAGTGCAATGAGGGGTTTTGAGGTTCAACATAAATTCTTCCATTTTCCTTGCTCTTGATTCAGATGCTATGATTCCCACTAAAACAACCCACTTGAGACCCAAGAACAACCAAGGATTAGTTAGGAAAATTATGGAATAATTTCATTTTTTTAAGAGAGTCTATAACCGGGTTCTGAAGACAATAGTTGTCACTAACAAGTTCCGAACAAATCCAATCCACAAGAATATAATTTTATTTTATTAACAATTATTAGAGGTCACAAGGTCCCCAAATTTAAGGTTAGAAAGTTCAATTAGGTTAAGAGGGTAATTCCTCACCATACCCACTCTCTAACAGGTTTTAAAGATTCAACTTGATTTTTCTAAAAGTTAACACATTCAAAAAAATTCCCTAAACCATTCCCATTGGATAGGAAACTTCCTCACCTTACCATTGATATAAATAAGTCCTCCTAACTCATCATATTTCACAAGTTATGGGTCGGTGGGCCTTGGGGTGAAAATTTTCCCCAAGAGCGGGCCTGCTGGGAACAGTGAAATATTTCCCCCGGGAGGATTGTTAGGTTATGGAGCCTATTTTCATTTGAGAAAGTATTGAGGACTGTACACTTTCCATAGTTGGCTTCTTTGGGGTTCGAGGGTGTATCCCAAAATTTATTTTTTTGGGCCTTAAAACATTCCCGATATATATCAAAAACGTGATTTTCTCATATGGGCGGGTTTTTTGACCCATAGGTTTATGGGATGGTTTTGGCCCATGGTTTTGATACCCACGATTTTGTAAAATTGCTTAAGCATTTGTCTATTTATATGGTTTTGTGCATATGGTAAATATAAGTTTTTGAATATTTACGAGATTGTTTGGGAGTTTTTGAATATTTATGCAGATCTGAAAAAACAAACGAAGCTCTAGAAGAGTGAAAGCTACAAGTTTTAAATTAAGGGGGAGTGTTGGAAATATGCATGTAATTCCAACCGTATATTTTTAGGAATATTAAAAATAGATTTAGTTTTGTTTTAGTTTGCTTTAGTTAACTCAACTTTATCCTATTTTTAGGATTAGATTTAATTCAAATAAATCTTCTTTAATTCATGCACAACATGCAGCTGTTTTAAAGCATGAGTTTAAATTTAGAATGCTCAGTTGAAGATTTGTTAGTGGGTGATTTATTCTATTTAAATAACAGAAATTGTAATTGCTTTGTATGCACACACAAAAGTGTGAAATCTGCACAGGCAGAATTAGAGAAGTGTTGCACACACAGACTTCATTGTAATTTGAGCCGAAGCTCTGAGTATGAGTTAATTAATGGAGATTACACACAATAGTGTTGGTTTGAATATTCTTTTTTTTATGCAAGTTATTTAATTGTTCTTTTTATTTAATTTATGTTGTTTGTTGTATCAAGACTCAGTTGTTCTTGCATTTTCCAGTTCGGGATTTTAGTTTTTGGAGTTTCCAAGCTCATCGAGTTTAGAATATTTCCTTGTGAGTTATAAAATATTCAACATCAAAGCTCAAAAAATTTAGACTTCAAAATTTGTTTACATTACTCCAACAATGGTTGTTCTCCATGTACCGAGTAATATCCTGCGAGTTAGCTTGGGAGCTTTATATCTTTTTCTTGCTAAGTTGAACCTTCTTGTAACTTTGATGGCCCATTCTTCATAAAATATTTGTGCATTGATTGAGATATTTTCATTTATTATTCGATCTTGGAGAATCCTCATTTTGTTTCCCTTCATAGGTTTGTTTGTTGAGCCAATCGACTTGTCAAGACTCCTCCCCCATGAATTGTTAATCTCCATTCTTCTCGAGTCGAGTCATATGAATTAGCTTGGAATTGCTTCTATGTGTTGCTTTATATATTCTAGGAGTCCTATATTCTCAATGAATGGATTTGGATTTATCTCCTTTCTTCAGCCCCATTGATAGCTCACTTTTTCCACAAGCTAGACATTTGGGAATCGTGGTTTTGCTCCATCAAAATTCACTTGACTTATCAATAAATCTAAGTGGATTCCTTTCTATGTTGATCCATGCCATGGCTGACTTACCATTGACATTTGTTTCTAGCTCCTCAATGAGACCGATTTATTTGGCCATGTCAACATGAATTCCCTTTAAGAACAACTTGCATTCATGTCATTGTATGACCTTGTCATCCATGGCTATGCCTATTATATGTTTCATAGAATGTTATTGAATAACTCCACATTTCTCACCACAACATTAAACCTTGGTTTACCACGATACGATATCTTGTGCCAAGAACATAGCACTTTGATGCATTGAGCTTTCCTAACCACTTTGAATCATTTATTCCGTCTTTGAGTTGAAATTTTTCTTGCTCACCCAATCAATCACCTAAACAAATTCTCCATGTGTATTTTTGCTTCATCTCGATCTAGAAGTCATGACATTTTGACACAAAATCTCACCGGTTTTGGTGATGATATTTTTTCCATATTCATTTGCCACATGAATCATCTATTTTGGGTGATCTTTCCACATTAATGGTCGAGCTTCATTTTTTCTACCTCAACTCAGTGTCCCTACTCAGCCCATAGTGAGCCTGAGGTCATTATCTACACTTCATTGACGAGTGCAATGAAATTGACCTTTTTTTCTGTGTATTTTGATTTTGAGCTCAATCTCATCCAAATCCCGGTTCCTTTGGTTTTTATTTCCCACGATTCCCTTACGCATAGTGGATCTTGCGGAGCTCGGCTCCAACTTTCGACTAACACCCATAATGTGATTTGGCCATCTCACCGAGATTTCCTAGCTCAATCGTCTAATTGAGGTAAAAATTGAATATTTTGATACCCCGGAGCCAGTTAATAACTTTTGAATTTTCATGTGATAGAGGCTGTTGAGGAGTGCAATGAGGGGTTTTGAGGTTCAACATAAATTCTTCCATTTTCCTTGCTCTTGATTCGGATGCTATGATTCCCACTAAAACAACCCACTTGAGACCCAAGAACAACCAAGGATTAGTTAGGAAAATTATGGAATAATTTCATTTTTAAGAGAGTCTATAACCGGGTTACAAGACAATAGTTGTCACTAACAAGTTCAGAACAAATCCAATCCACAAGAATATAATTTTATTTTATTAACAATTATTAGAGGTCACAAGGTCCCAAAATTTAAGGTTAGAAAGTTCAATTAGGTTAAGAGGGTAATTCCTCACCATACCCACTCTAACTAACAGTTTTAAAGATTCAACTTGATTTTCTAAAAGTTAACACATTCAAAAAAATTCCCTAAACCATTCCCATTGGATAGAAACTTCCTCACCTTACCATTGATATAAATAAGTCCTCCTAACTCATCATATTTCACAAGTTATGGGTCGGTGGGCCTTGGGGTGAAAATTTTCCCAAGAGCGGGCCTGCTGGGCCCAATAAAGTGAAATATTTCCCCAAGGAGGATTGTTAGGTTATGGAGCCTATTTTCATTTGAGAAAGTATTGAGGACCTGTACACTTTCCATAGTTGGCTTGCTTTGGGGTTCGAGGGTGTATCCCAAAATTTATTTTTTTGGGCCTTAAAACATTCCCGATATATATCAAGAAACGTGATTTTCTCATATGGGCGGGTTTTTTGACCCATAGGTTTATGGGATGGTTTTGGCCCATGGTTTTGATACCCACGATTTTGTAAAATTGCTTAAGCATTTGTCTATTTATATGGTTTTGTGCATATGGTAAATATAAGGTAAACATTACGAGATGTCCTTTGAATTGGGTGTGAATTTGGTAGAGTTTGTTGAGCATAGCTCCAAACAGATTTGGGTATTGTATTGAGAGATCGATGGCTTGTAATAAAATCAGAAATTTATTCTTAGTGGACGTAGCCCATATTGGGTACCAAATTAAATATTGTTTCTTTGTGTTGTGTTATTTTATTCTGCACTTTTATTTGAGATTTGTAATATTTTATGCAAATTAGTTTCTATTGTTGCGATTCTGTGAGGGATTATTCCACATATTTTTCCCTTATTTCCTAACAATTTGTATCGAGCTGGTTTGGTTTGCTGAAGTTTTGAATCACGGTGAAAGTTTTATCTTGAGTGGGAGCTATGGTAGATGATGGAAGATCTAGGGTTGGTAAATTCAATGGGTATAATTTCAGTCTTTCGAAGATGCGGATGGAAGATTACCTTTATCTAAAGGATCTTTATATTCCATTGTTTGAGAAGGTGAAAAACCCGTCGAGCATGATGAATGTATAATATGATTTTCTTGATAGGAAGGCATTTGGGACAATCTATTTGTGTCTTGCATCTTCACTATTATTTAATGTTTCAAAGGAAAAGACTACAAAATAACAGATGGATGTATTAGGGAAGTTGGATGAAAAACCCTCTACCTCAAATAATATATTTTTAATGAAAAAGTTGTTTAATATGAAGATGTATGAGAATGGTTCATGTGAGATCATTTAAATGATTTTAATATGGTTGTAAATATGCTAGCTTTTGTTACAAGAGAATTTTATGAAGAAGTTTGGGCTTTATTAGTTTTGTGCTCTTTACCCGAGAGATGGAATAGCTTGGTAATGGTGGTAAGCAACTCGAGTTCTAGATAACTCAAAGTTAAAAGATTGAGGATGTTGTAGGAGTGATTCTAAGTGAGGAAATGCAAATAAAAATCTCTAGGAATCTTCTACTTCAAGGAATGCTTTGACAGGTAGAAACTAGAGGGACAGAAGAATAGAGGAAGCCATGGAAAATCAAAGGATCAAGCAAGGTCAAAATCAAAAATCAAGATAGTATGCTAGCACTGTGGAAAGTCTTGGCATACAAAGAAGGACTATTGGGAGCTTCAAGACAAGAAGAAACAACGGGAAGAAAAAAAAGAGGCAAATGTGGCAATGGGTAATGTATGTCAGGATGCTTTGATTCTATCTTTGCACAATATTATTGAATCTTGGGTTTTAAATTTGGGGGATTCTTTCCATGATACTCCACATAGGCATTATTTTGTTGATTATGTTCAAGGAGATTTTGGGCATGTTTTTCTTGGTGATGATGAGCCTTGCATCATATTTGGAAAATTTTTTATTTAGGTTAAGATGTAGAATGGAAATATTTGGTTATTGAAGGATGTAAGACATGTGCCTACATTAAGATGAAATTTGATATCGGCGAGATAGTTGGGAAGTTATGGTTGTACTGTGATATTTACAGTGGACTCTTGAAGGTTACCAAGGGTGCTCTTGTGGTGGCAAGAGGTAAGAAGGTTGGAACCTTGTATTTAACCACTTATAGCACTAATGTTTGTAATATTGTAGCTTCAAAAGTAGATACAACATTGTGGCACTATAGGCTCAGTCATATGAACCATAAGGACATTGAGATCATAAAGAATAATTTTCCGGGATATATAGAAATGGGTTAGGAGTTCTGTGAGGACTGCATATATGGGAAACAAAAGTGAGTAAGGTTTCACGAGGTTGGACCTACAAATAAAGAGAGTAAGCTAGAGCTTGTGCAATCGATGTATGGGGTTAACTCGGGTATCATCTCTTGCGGGTTCAAGTTATTATATCACTTTTACTGATGATACAACAAGGAAAGTTTGGGTTTATTGTATTAGAAACAAATCTGATGTATTTGACACTTTTGTTAAATGACAATCCTAGGTAGAGAATGAAACATGTCTTAAGCTAAAATGTCTCACGTCAAATAATGGAGGGGAGTATTGTAGTAATAAATTTGATGGTTATTGTTCTAAGAATGGAATCCGTAGGTAAAAGATGGTTCTAGGAACTCCACAGTAGAATGGGGTGTCAAAAAGGATGACCGAAACAATATTGGAATGTGCTAGGAGCATGAGGTTATATGGAGGACTACCTCTTTCTTTTTGGGTAGAAACAATGAGCATAGTTGTGTACTTGATAAATAGATGACCCTTAAGTTCCTTGGATGGATGCATACGTGAGGAGGCTTGGTATAGTAATAAATTTGATTATTCATTTCTTAGAGTCTTTGGATGTGAGGTGTTTTCCCATATAGACAAGGATGATAGCACCAAACTAGAGGCTAAATCATAAAAATGTACTTTCATTGGTTATGGTGGTGATGACTTTGGATATAAATGTTGGAGTATTAAGGACAAGAAAATCATTCGATCTAGGGATGTGGTCTTTAATGAGAAAGTCATGTATAAGCAGCGATTTCATAAAAATAGGGAAGAATCCAAGAAAGAATATACGAGTAGTAGAGGATCTTCCTGGATGGGAAAGTGACACATGAATCGATTCGAAACTCCTCAACAGGAACCCCAAACTCCTATATTGAAGAGGAGTCTGCTAGGGTAAGAAGAGAACTCCTGAACATTTTTCTCCTTCTCTTTATTATTTATTACTCACTCATAGTGGATAGCTAGAGAGATTTTGTGAAGCAATGTAGGTAGATGTCGGGTAGAAGTGGAAGTAATCCATGAATGAGGAGCATCGGCTCTCATGGAGAACCAGACATGGGATTTGGTGAAGCTACTGAAGGCAAAAGAGCATTACGAGAACAAGTGGGTGTTGATTCAAAGAGGAAGGAGGAGGAAAGAAAAGATACAAGGCCCGTTTGGTGGTCAAGGGGTTTGCACGAAAATAAGGTATAGATTTTGTTCTCCTGTAGTTAAAATTACTTCTATTAGAACTCTTCTTAGAATAGTTGCAGTGAGAATACTTGCACTTAGAAAAGATTGATGTAAATACTACATTTCTCCATAGTGATTTAGAGGAGTAACTATATATGCAGCAACTAGAGGGATATGAGGTCAAAGGTAAAGAGGAGATGGTGTGCAAACTGAAGAAGAGCTCTTATGGACTGAAACAAGCTCCACATCAATGGTATAAGAAATTTGATAGCTTCATGATGGAGCAAGGTTATATTAGATGTCATTCTGACCATTGCGTGTATAAAAATAAATTTGAGGATGGTAGTTATATTATCCTTTGTCTTTATGCGCATGACATGTTGGTTGCAGGTAAAAACATGTAGGAAATAAAAGTACTCACAAAGCAACTAAGTGAATCCTTTCTATGAAGAATTTGTGGTTAGCCAAACAAATCCTTGGTATGAGGATAACTTGAGATAGGAAGGAACGGAAGCTAACTTTATCTTAGGAAGAGTACATTAGGAAGGTCTTAGAGAGGGTTTAATATGTAGGATGTTAAACCGGTTGGGACTCCTTTGGCAAGCCATTTCAAGTTATCGAATGAACAGTGTCCTAAGACAGAGCAAGAGAGAAACCAAATGTCCAGTACCCCACTCATCGGTGGTTGGTAGTTTGATGTATGCCATGGTGTGTACGAGGCCTGATATTTCGATGCAGTGGGAGAGGTGAGTATATTTATGAGTGATCCAAGTAGAGATCATTGGCAAGTAGTAAATTGGATCCTTCGATATTTGAGAGGGACCATGGGGACAATTTTGTGCTACAGTGGATCAAACACCACTTTTTTTGGTTATGTAGATTCATATATGGCTAGAGATGTAGACAATAGGAGGAGCACAATAGGTTACGTTTACACTTTGTAGGTGGGACAACAGATGGTGGATTTCACAACTACAAAATTTGGTGGCTTTGTCAACCATGGAGGTTGAGTATGTTGCTGCCACATAGGCAAGCAAGGAAATGATTTGGTTACAACAATTACTTGAGGAGTTGGGGCATAAGTAGGAGGAAGGAAAGTTTCATAGTGATAGTTAGAGTGTTATACACCTAGCTAAGAACTTTGTTTTCCACTCTAGGACGAAGCATATACAATTAAGGTAACATTTCATCACGAAACCTTTGGAGAAAGAGAAGTTGAAGGCGGAGAAGATTCATACTAGTCGAAGTCTCTGAGAATGTTAGGAAATAAGGGATAAAATATGTGGAATAATCCCTCACGAGAATCACAACAGTGAGAAACTAATATGTAGAAATTATTACAAATCTCAAATAAAATTACAGAATAAAATAACACAACACAAAGAGACAATATTTAACATGGTTCACCCAATTTGGGCTACGTCCACCAAGAATCACTTGCTCAGATTTCATTACAAGCCACCACTCTCTCAACACAATACCTAGATCAGTTTGGAGCTATGCTCAACAAACTCTACAGAATTCACACCCGAATTCAAAACACATCTGCAATACATTTTCTTGTACATCTATCATATGCATAAGACCATATAAATAGACAACTACTTAAGCAGTTTTACAAAACCGTGGGTATCAAAACCATGGGCAAAACCCGTCTCATAAACCTATGGGTCAAAAAACTCACCCATATGAGAAAAGCATGTTTCCTGATATTTCGGGTGTAATTTTTCGAGGCAACACGAGGATACATGAAAAGTGTACAGTACTCTTAGTGTACAGTCTTCAACACTTTCACGCATGAAAATAGGCTCCAAAACCTAACACAGACATGATGACCAAGGTTGTCATAAGTGAAAAACTAAAGTTGTGTTCAGCTTTGGTTGGTCTTCACAGAAACTAGTGAAGGGTTGAGAAGCTTTCTTAGAGGAAAACTAGTCTCCAAGTGGGATATTGTTAGGTTGTGGAGTTTGTTTTCATGTGAGAAAGTGTAGACTGTAAAATTTTCATAGTTGTCTTGATGGGGTTTAGGGCCAAGCCTCGGCCTCGGCGGGGATCCAGGTGGAAGCCCCAGTAGCAGAGGTTCGGTGGTGTAGCGCTAAAAAAACTAATTGGGCCTTAAAATGTGTCGATATACAGGAAACATGATTTTCTCATATGGGTGGGTTTTTGACCCATAGGTTTATGGGACAGATTTTGGCCCATTGTTTTGATAACCACGGTTTTGTAAAATTTCTTAAGCGATTGTCTATTTATATGGTTTTGTGCATATGGTATATATAAGGTAAACATTACGAGATGTGCTTTGATTTTGGGTGTAAATTTTGTAGAGTTTGTTGAGCATAGCTCCAAGCGGATCTGGGTATTTTATTGAGAGAGCGGTGGCTTGTAATAAAATTTGAGCAAGTGATTCTTTGTGGACGTAGCCCAAATTAGGTGAACCACGTTAAATACTGTCTCTTTATGTTGTGTTATTTTATTCTGCACTTTTATTTGAGATCCGTAATATTTTCTGCATATTAGTTTCTACTATTGCGATTCTGTGAGGGATTATTCCTCATATTTTATCCCTTATTTCCCAACATGGGTTGGCGGGCCACGGGAGAAATTTTTCCTTAAGGAGTAGTTAGGGCGGCGGGGTGGTGGAAGGCTTTTGTAAAATTTTCCGTGTGGGGGCGAAACGCCACTTTTACACCCACACTCCCACAAGTCCGCAAGGGACATATGGCACCTCATAAGCCATGCGGGAAAACAAGGTGGTGGGGATCAAATAGTTTTAACACCTGGAGAATGAAAAGGGTAAAATCCACCCACACCTCTATTGACTCCTCCCGATGCATGTGACACCGGGCTTCGGTCGGTCGGGCGGCGCGGGGAAAATTTAGAAGATTTTCCCAAAAGTTTTTGAAGCAGTAAGTTAAAAGGTGTTCCTCCCCTCGACAACACCTCATGGTGCCACGTGGCAGCCTTTGATTGGCTGTGGGCTGGTGGGGCGATGGGTTAAATTTGGAAAATTTTCCCAATATTTTTTTACACCAAGTGAAGAGAAATTTCAGAAGGCCATAACTTTTGATAGAGAGCTCATTTTTGGGAAAGCAAGGACTTTCTAGAAATATCTCTATGTGTTATTTTCACATGATTTGTTAATTTTAAATTTTAATAGAGTTTAAGGGGTAACTTTCATGAAAACAATCATAGGCTTTTACGGTCTGCAGGCAAACTGGTAAATGCATTATTATGAAAGACTACAAATTACCTAGTACTTTAATGAAATCCTGGTAAATGCATTATTTCATAGTACGTATTAAACACGATTTCCAATGAAAATAATATCATATGAATAATGGAAACACTTCCATTAATTAAAATGAGCTCTTACAAATTACTTTCCATTTGATTTCAAAATATAACATGCAAAATACGTATCATTCTTTCACATTCCTTCCAAAATAGAAAAATAGAGTATAACTCTTTTACATTTCAAATTTCAACTTTCATTGTCAATACACAGTATCTTTCCATTAAAATTAATATACAGATCATCCAATTCAAAGTGGGAAAGGGCTACAAAAATATTTCATTTCAAAAGGACTTTATTAAATTGTCTTTTTCTCACTCGAACAACAACATGCGTATTTATTATTCTTCCAAATTGTGATCAAAACAAGAGTAGGGAAAGGAAACGTTCTCCACCCAACCAAGACATCCAATGAAGAGGAGAATAAATCCTTCTTCATTAGCACCCGAGTCCCAACCATAAATAAATAAAATACGTGATCCAACTCATGGCAATAACCGACTTCCACAAACACAAGCAACGTTTTCACAATGAAAACATAGTCCAAAACATAATGTAGTTTACAACAACATTAAAACATGAAAAAAATTACTAAGGATTCTTCAAGCAAGCCAAAGGAGCAAGAAACTATGGGGATGCTTCTTATGCCTCCAAAAGGGGAAATGGGTATCACCACCGAATTACAAACCACCAAAATATATAATATATCAAAACCCGACATTCCTTATGCCTCCACGATTACCCCTTATTCCTCACATTTCCTTATGCCTCCCCAACCTCTTATGGTACCCCATAATGACTAAAAAAATCCAAGCTATTTCTTTTAAAGGTAAAACTCAAATCCCAACTCCCTCCACCCTTATATCTCCTAAAACACACTTGTGCCTCCTACAAAATAAACCCCATAATCTTCTCCTACACCATTCATAGTCCATCTACCAAACAACCCAAAAACATGCCAAAACATTCAACATTAACATTTTCATAAACAAAAAGGAAGCATTTCAAGATCCAAGCTCCTTCCTCTCCATGATGGAGTTGTTCCAAGTTCCAAAACAAGAAGATTTATCCCAATGCAAGCAATCCAAATCATCCCAAAGCACAAGCATGCAAAAATATTCCTTAAACTTCTTCAAAGCCAGAGCTCCAAAATAGAAAAAGAATTCACCCCAAAAGAGTTTCCCAAAAGTGAAGCAACACAAAACAAGGCAAGCAATTCAAATTTTATAGAAGAGGGAAGGGAAGAGGATGAGGTGGATCCATGTAGGATGCCACATCACACATCCCCAACCCCAACCCCAAAATTCAACTTCATTCTCCAATGCATAATAAATAGGTGGGTGAATAATATGATAGTTTACTTACACACTCAAATCCAACCCACACCCCAAAGGACTGAAATTAAATCATGTAAGAAAAGTGTAATTAAAAACCTACAATTTGCCTTCTCAAAAGCATTATAAAATTCTAATCTCAACTCTTCAACCGTAGGTATGGTTGGTAATTAAATTTAAGAGGTATGGGACAAGTTTAACTTGTCCCACAAGCCTCAAAATCGGTCTCCAAGGAAAATTTCAAATTTCAAGAAGGTTGAGTGTTTCACACTCAAAATTTAACTCACACATCACATACACATATCTTACAACACTTTAATGCAAGGCCAACAACTCTATTAATTAATTATGACATATTTGATTTATTTATTTTAACAATATGATTACTCACAATATTACACATCATTTAATGCATAATGAAAGGGTCAATGCACCACAATAATAAACACATGCAAACATAACAAAGGGTCCAAATAAATAAAAACACATAATCCCTTGGTCACATTTAAAGGTGATCCCCCATTGGAATCCCTAACATAGCAAACACACACAAACAAATACAAGTTGCCATGGTGACCTTGTTGAATTCATCTAGAATTCCAATGTGGTTGGTGTCCAATCCACAGATGTTTTTTTGATATTTTAAACCTACAAAATACAAATACCTCCTTCGACCTCATGGCCATATCAGAACATCCAAAATAATATAAATAAAATTCCAAATCATCTAGATATATGGATCACAACAACATCCAAGCAACCAACAAGATCATTTGCAATTTTACTCAACAACTATATCATCATCAAATAATTTCCATTTCTAGATCTACTCACAATATCCAAATATCACATGTCTGAACACATCCATAATATTACCATGTTGAACAGTATATCAACATCAATATCCAAAATGTCTCTAATAATCATCATGCATCATAACTGAATCAAGTCAACAATAATCCATGATTTAACATTTAACATTAAACTATAATAAAGTCCATAATCATGTCCATAATATAATCAACAATATCATGATTAGTATTAAAAGGTGTCAAAGGAAAGTGGGCGTACAAATGTGGGCTAAGATTGGCCAATTTTCGCATGGGAAGGGAAAAAAATTCCAACAGATTATGTAACTCAATATTCTTGATGGCAATCTATGGTTAAGTGACATAATGTTCTCAATAAGCACTCTATGGTTGAGTGACCTCATGTTCTTGATGGCACTCTATGGTTGCATGACTTGATATTCTCGGTGGTACACTATGGTTGAGTGACCTGATGTTCTTGATGGGGCTCTATGGTTGAGTGAGCTGACTTTTTTGGCACTATGATTCATTCTCTTTAGGGGGTATATGGAGTTGGTTGGTGATGTTGTGGGAGGTATATATGGAGTTGTTTTCGATACTTTGGGAGATATATGATGATTGTTTCATGATATTTTGTGATGTGTTAAGTTTTTATTTTGATTTATGTGTACTCTTGTGAGTCTTGTTACACATTGTTATGATTGAGGTTTGATGCTCCCCTTGGTTAGTATGGACTATTGGATATTGTCTTGGTAATGTGTTGCTACAATCATGGTTATTTTGAGTCACATGTTACAAGTTGCATTTGTATCAATGTCACGATTCACTATTTTTTAGTCACTTGTGTGTGTTAGATCTATTCCTGTGATGTAATTGTTGGAAATTATTTGTTATGTGGACTACTTGTTGTCAATTCATGGTGGAATTAAAGGTCTTGTGATTTGATACAATCTTGAAAGTATGTAGAAAATATTTTTATTGTACGTTTGTGTTATGTTGGATTTTGTGTGACATCTTGATGCTAATTACTCTTGAGTGACCATAAACATAAGAAAATTGAAATTCTAAACATTGAATATTAAGAGCTTGAGATTTAGAAATAACATAATGAAAAATACTAATTAACCAATAAAGTAAAAGATAACTAACTACCAATCTTCACATAACATTAAAATTTAAGATATCACCAATATTAGTTTTCTTCCTTGTAGTCACGTTGATCATTTTTGACCTTTCCTTTTTACATTTAAATTTCTATCCAACATTGTGTCGCATTGAGGAAGATGCTCTTATAAGGTGAGGGAGATGTAGTGCCCCCTCTATTTGAGACAATGAGCCTCCTTTATCGGTGTTGCAAGTGGAGGGTAATGCAACCTATCATTTTCCTTATATAGTATTCCAAGCACTTTATTTGAGGTCCAAAACCATGAACCATAAGGAACCCTAGTTAACGTATGGAGTTAAGAAGATATTGGATGGGTTCGGTGAGTAAAAGTTAGATCTTTGCACTCTCATAATTAAATAAACAAAAATTTTCTTAGACCCATGTTAAGTGCAACTTTGTGAATAGTCATCCTTCATCAACTCCGTCATGCATTAAATCATTCCCTCACATGTAGATAAACTTGTATCCTAATTATGTCCTCAAACTACTATATACAAATTGATTTATTAGATTTCTATAAGTATCTTCACTAAAGCGTTTTTATTTGTTTCTTAGAAGAAAGGAGGTATTCACCTTGTTGTTTTTTTGTTATATGCAGAGAAGAAGAATACTAAGGATTGGGAGGTGTTGTTGTATGGTGCAATGCCCAATTGTGTTGATTTTCTTCCCTTCTCCTAATGACTGTGCTATGTGTCATGTAACATTGATGCAGCATCATTGAGGTAGACGGTGGCTACCACCTCGTCTACCCACTCCTTGTCTTTTGTTGTGAGTAGTTGTTGAATGGATGAAGACATAGGTAATGCATTTATTTTTATCCCATGTATCTCACTACAAGAATAGTCTTTTCCCCTCTTTATCTATGTGAAATCCTATGCTTTCTCATTTTGAGCATCATATGAGCTAGATGTCCCCTCATGGAGTGCCATGGTTGCATGATTTATACAAATTATTGGATAAATAGCTGTGGGACAAGGTAAATACAACCATCAAAGAACAATGGAAAAGTAAATTTTTTGCTAGTTCTCCCAATTTGCGCTAAAATGGGGGATTTAAATCAAACACATGATTTTTTTGAAAAAAAAATCCCAAATGAGATGTGGTAGGGTAAGAGCATACTCATGACATGTGAACTGTTTGATAGAATGCCTCAATGAAAAGCATGGGGCAAGTTGGTATTGTGCCTTCTTAGCTCATTGAATGGTTTGAATGTCACAATAAATAGATAAGTAACTCAGATATTAACTCTAGAAAATGTTTTACCCTTCCTTGATAGTTATTTGTAACACGTTTTCTTCTTGGAGAGATAAGGACAATAATTTATACTAGTGAAGACACATTTGGTGGCTTTGTTTGGTCACTAGTTGATTTTTTTGACACATTATCTTGACTTTGGTGATAAGGAACGAATCTATGTTGCACAAAATTGGCTTAGCAATATGTGTAGTTAATAATCAATATAAAATTTATTTAACATAAAAATAAATAAAAGGGAAGTTTTCAACAAGCATGTTAACAATTTGATAAAATACCAAAGGGTTTGGTGACCTTAGTGGAGGTTTGGGATCTAGGAAAAGGAAATAAAAATGTTCAATCGGATGCCTCTTAGAGATGTGCTCTCATGGATTATTTTGGTGGAAAGACGCATAAAAACTTGAGTTTTGAAGAGAAATGATAAATCCCACACATTATTTCTAGAATGCCCAAATCGATGCGGTCTCTTCAAATGCGAGGATCATGGAATTAGCATAAACAGTATGGCTTTCCCTTTTCTCTTACACTAAATTACGCTTTCATCAATTCTTGCATTTGGAAATTAAATTTTAATTACTAGGAACTATAATTCAAACCAACGATAAAAAAACATTACTTCATTTGGAATTGTCAAACATAAAAAAATAATGACCCTAAAAGTTATGCACATCGAGCGCTACACCAAAATACACTGCAAACCTAAAACTCCTTGCATGACCTCTAGTAACATGAGACATTATGTGTAAACTTAACCAAGTTGTTAAAACTTAATTAACACCCTTACATGTTGAATTTCTAAGCCGACTTAGCTTATTAGTCAGGTTGTAGTGATATGTTTGTTTTAGTAAAATATGACTGGTTTGAGCCTACGGTTACTACTTATTTCGAGTGAAAATGAAAATCATTTCTACTTATCCCTAGAATTCCAACAAGAGAATCGTAATCCATCTATATTTCAATATAAATTCCTTTAGATACTAGTTTTGTGAGGGATTTTGGGGCCCATTGGTTCTTCAAGTGACAAGAGTTATTGTCTTAATTACGATAACTAGCCCTTGGAGTTTCCTTGTAACTTGAGCTCTACTCTTCATAATAAGCGTATGTAAAACATGATGAATTATATGTATATATGATATTACGCAATAATCATCAACCTTTGTGTTCAAACTTAAAATGAGTGTTTTCAAGACCCAATTTGTGAGCACTTTAGATGTTTTGGCCCGCTTGCACCAAAATTGTAACTTTAGCTAAACACACCTTCTAAGGGTTTAGTTGACTCCTAAATAACCGTGTAACCTTATAAATATCGTTTCTACACTTTATAGAGTATGAATTGATCAAATTATTTTATGAATACTTTCTGGAAAATTATGATGATTCTCTCTCTTCCCTTTTCTCTTTCTAAAAGTAAATCTGATATTTTGACTGGTTCTAAAAATGGAAATGAGTTATAAATGTCATGGGCTAGAAATAAAATTAAAATTTGATAATGTATATGATTATGATATGATGAATAGAAAGGAAAATGAAATCCAAAATTTCTCTCTCTTCCCCTTTCTCTCTCTAGAGATAATTTTGAAAATGTAAATAGTTCAAAGTTTATATGATTTGAAATAAAATGAAAATTGGATACATGATGTTACAGTGATTTGAACAGAAAATGAATCCTATATTTTCTTCCTTCTTCCCTTACTCTTCTGTCTCACTCTCCTATCTTTATCTCTCTCTATTTTTGTTCTAATTGTTTGAAATGATGGATGCGTGGAATTTATGCTTGAGCGTATGTGATTTCCATACTAAATTCCAGGGCCGAGCCAACGTTGGTTGTAGGTACTTCTAACAAGAGGAATTTTATGGATGTGATATGTTGTAATTAATGATTTGTCATTGTAAAGTTATATTCACCTTGTAATACATGTATTACCATAGAATAATGATATGTATTATTGTTTGAAGAATTTTTATTTGTATATTTTGAAAAGAGAATGCCAATGTGGCTATATTTTATAGTGTCAAATTGGATGTGAAGTTGTACTCAATGTTGTACTTATGTTATAAAGATATCAAACTAATCTTTTGTTATGTTAATTATTCGTTTATTTCCTTAACAACCACAAACCTAGGTAGAATCTCCTCCCATCAAAACTAACGAAAACAAAAGAACAAGCTAAAATTCCTATTGTACTTCCTCCTCCCATTTTATTATTTTACGAGGTATAAAGCATTGATCTTGTTAATAAAATATGTTGATCTCATTAATCTTATTTATGCTTTGCACCTAAGATGTCTTATTAAGGGATTTTCCTTGATATTCTATGAGGTGGTGTATATATGTTGTGAAGCCTATCATATTGGGATGTGTGAGGTGACCATGTCTAGGTGTTACAGGTATGACCATATCCTAACTAAGTTTAACCCTCTTGTGTGTGATTTTCCTTGTTACCTAGTGGGTGGCCAAAGCCTAACAAGTTAATTAATGGTTATACCTACGATTGATCTCTTGTGATATCTAAATTATGTGAGTAGAGACTATGTTTCAAATTACTTTTGTATTTACCCAACAATTGAAATAATTCCTTAGGAGAATTTTGTAATGCATAAGATTGTTTAGGATATCTCTCTTTCAATACAAACTTATACTTCCATGTCCAAGAGCATTGAAATGATTTATCTTGTGTGAGGTTGTACTCCTTGTAGTCTTAAATCCATAGGTTTTTGTAAATGGTATAGGGATTACTTTTTTTCCAAAATGATGTTAATACAAGACCAAAGTAAGCACGTAAATGTGGTTATTCAAAGGGTAAATAATATTAAACTAAGAAATGCCACTATGAAAAAGGTACACCATTGAGTGATGTAAAAACCAACTAAAATTTCAAATGTGATCGTAAGATGCATGTGATAAAGTACAACTACATGAATAATACAAACAACCTAATAAATTGGATGTTATGTTTGTGGAGCCTATTTTCATGTTAAAGTGTGGTACACCTTCTATGTGTTACACTCGGGTATTTTTACAAAGCGAGTCCCACTCATTTCTTTGAGCGGAGTCGGGGGTTCGGGGCAAAGCCCTGAAGCAAATTTTCATGGGTGGTTTATTAACCCATGGGTAATGGGTAACCATTATGGGCTGTTTTTGGGCCCATGGTTTTTGGTCTTTTGCCCATTGTTTTGATACCCATGGTTTTTGCCCTTGGTTTTGATACCCATGGTTTTGTATCAAACTGCTTAAGCAGTTGTCTATTTATATGGTCTTATGCATATGATAGATGTACAAGCAAATGTATTACAGATGTGTTTTGAATTCGGGTGTGAATTCTATAGAGTTTGTTGAGCATAGCTCCAAACAGATCTGGGTATTGTATTGAGAGAGTGGAGGCTTGTAATAAAATATGAGCAAGTGATTCTTGGTGGATGTAGCCCAAATTGGGTGAACCACGTTAAATATTGTCTCTCTGTGTTGTGTTATTTATTCTGCACTTTTATTTGTGATCTGTAATAATTTCTGCATATTAGTTTCTACTGTTGCGATTCTGTGAGGGATTATTCCACATATTTTATCCCTTATTTCCTAACATTGGAAAACCAAGTATAATGCATGATGACATGCTTTGTATGTGTGAATGTGGTTAAACAACGATGCTAATGAAATAATGAAATGCAGCCCTGAGATTGGGATACCTTTGGTTGTAGCCAAGGTCTTATGGGTTAAGGAAATTGCACTCTAGTTGGACTTGTAAAAGTTAGTAGAACCCTTGGCGTATATAGGAATATATTAAATCTAGGATCACTCAAGAAGTAGAATTTATGGTCAAAACATGTAATTAACCTATTTCTATTGAGAGTAAACCCTTACGATGATGAAACATAAGTAGTTTGAAATGTGTAATTATTCATTTAAATTCAAAGAAAAATATCTATAAGGGGAACATAGGTATAATGTACCCTTCCATTCACAATATGATTGTGAAAATATAAATTTTTAATTAGAGCTACTGATTATGAATCAATAATGATACAACTTAATTATTTAACCTACATAGTTGGTAGTAATAACTTGAAGATTAAAATAGTTTATTGTTAGTATAAAAAAATGCTATGAAATGAACGGGATAGGTTTTCTGTTGATATAGTGACCTTCCTTTTTATTCTTTTGAATTTTCCCCCTTGTAACGAGAGTACTTTTCAAAACCAAGTAATCATGTCTCTTTCAAACAAATATTTAAGTAAAATATTAGAAGGCACATGTGTGTGTATACGTTCCTAATCGCAATCAAGCTATATAAATTTATTTCCATAAAAGGAACGAGAAAATTCTAGAGGAACCACTATAGGTGAAATGTTAAACAAAAACATGCAGCCTAGTTGTAAAGGAATGAAGGGTCCCATGTTATGTGTTCTTCAGACAATTATACTCAACTAAACAATTTTTGAGAAACAAACCTTTAACATAAGAATTGAATATTAGGAGACTCATAGTTTTTAAAATGAATTATTTAAAAAATTATGTATGGATAACTAATGGAATTAGAGAAAGAAACCAACCATGCATTTTCCATTAAAAGACTAATGCTCTGCAAAATAAAGTAAATGAAGTTTGAAAATTAGGAAATTTTAAACCTTATGTGTTTAATTCTGATTGAAAACTATAAGGTCATACAATGGAAACATAAATGTAAGGAATACATAAACCATGAAAATTTCATGTTGTGGAGTATGCCTATCCTATGTTTCTTACTATAATTGGGTCATTTTCCTTGTTTACATCATTTGAGTAATACATTAGTGTGTACCCTACGTTATCCTATTGTATGAGTGGGTTCATGTTTATGTAAGCGTCATACATGATGTCAAGTTTATTTATTTAGATCCCATGTTGTGTTGTGTAGCGTGTAATTAAATTCAAAAATATATTTTGATAATTTAATTATTGTCTTTTAATGTTGAAAATGTGGGCATTACAAGAAAATTGTAGTGGTGAATATTCATAATCTTACTAAAAGTAGTAATTATAGAATATGAATTTGGCTATTTTTACGACCATAAAAGTGCCCATGATTCACCCAAAATTTCCAAAAACAAAAATGTGTCCTAATCGAATAGCAAAAGATCTCCAATCCCAGTGTGTATATTTTATTGAATCATGACGTGATTGATGGGCCAAGATTTTAAAATATTCTTAGATCACCAAGAAATCTATAGAACCTTCCTGGTCATTTTGTCTCATTCACCGACATGTTTGGGAATGTTTTTGAAATTTGATTAAATTTTCCATATATATACATAGATATAGATTATATAAACAAACCACCAAGTTAAAAACAATCACTTTGAATAGGGTCGAATACTAGCACATGTCTCTTCAAATGCTCTTGATCTATACCATGTATCTCCTTCCTTGGCCATCATGTGTCCTCCATTGATTAATAACCCAAGACATGACCCCAACTCCAAACCCAAAAGTTATATTTATTATAGATAATTCTATGTGATTCAAGTCTGCTCAAAGCATTTGGTTAGGAGATCACTTGAATTGTGACACATGTGGATTTTTGATGTTTGGTGGAGTCTTTATAACTAATGGGATTTTAAATTTGGTGGCCTTTAAAATGTAAATTGGTCCTCTACTTGAAAATAATGGTTAAGTCCATAATATGATAATTTATCCTTTATTCGCCACTCCATAAAAAATTTACTTCAAAAAATATATCATATGTTTCTAATGCCACAAATGATAAATTTAGGTAGTTTGAAAACCCAATGAATCTACTTTTATCCATATTCGCTATGATTTCTATAATTTATTCCACACGGGTTCCTTACAATTTTTCCTATAAAAACTAACAATTGAAGCAAGTTCCCGATCCGGTTTGCATGTGCACACACAATACATAGAGCTCAAGGAATTACAATAGATGGTCTTACATTTATCCCTCTTGGAGTCACAAGACATGGATTGACATACACAACCTTGTCGCATGTGAAGACTATAGAAAACCTATATTTTCTACAACCTTTGATGATGAAAAAATTCAAAATAACAAATCAATTCACTATTGAAATGAATCTCCTTCAATCAAAAGAAAAATGGAAACTTGAAAATGATTTCTTCTTGGTTGATATCCACCCATGCATTTTACTTTGTTGTTTGAATACTTAAATTCTTCAAAAAAATTAAAATATATTCTACACGATCTAATATTAATGTAATATTACATATCATGCTTAAAGGAAACACACATAGTAGATAACATAGCATACAATCTACACACACACACACACATCATGTACATGGTATAATTATCTCTGCTAAAATTCATATACCATTTCCACACACAATAGAGTTTCAAGGTAGAAAAGTAGAAGCATTGTGTGTTATTATCCAACTTCACAACAAACAATTGACAATTAGAAAACTCTTGCAGCCCAAAAATGTGGCACCACAAAATATATTTTCAGTTATCGCTGAAGCATTGTCAAAATCATCTCAGAAACATTCCACATACATATTTGGAGACTTCAATATTGATATGCAAAAACTTAATAATACCACAAACCTTTTAAATCAACACATGTCTAGATATAACTTTCATTTTTGCATTACAAAAGAAAATCCATTCACTAAAAAACACATTGACCACATATGGTCAAATTGCAATACCTATAGCCAAATATTTCAAAGACATGTATATTGGATTGACCATTCTTCCATATTCCACAAACTTGACATAGATAGCTGAAACTTATTTTCTTGCTTAATAACTAACCCAAAGTGTCGCACTTTCATACATTTTACTTATACCTACTTAATTTTTACCCGCTCTTACTTTTACAAAAAGTGTTTTCCTATTTTAAGAATAATAACTATTATCAGTTTCCTAAGATCAAAATATAATAAACAATGAATCCTTAAGCATACTTAAGGTATTAAAAAAATTATTACTATTCATATTTTGTATCTATACAAAACGTTTCACTAGTTTACAGTCTTATAATATGTTTTTCTATTTTTGTCACATTATACAAATACTATATGGATATCTAACACATTGACCATGACTTACATTGAATTTTTTTCCTAATTAGGAAAACATTCTATGTAAATGTAATTTGACAATTGCTCGACTCGTTGATATTACAAAAACATCAAACAAGTGCATTTATTCACTCAAGGTATCACATATGCTTGTTTATTTGAAGGAAAATCAATCGATAATAGTTATTTTTTCCTTTATCCTTCTAATACAATCCTTTCGTATTTTATTCCATTATACAAATAGTATATTCTATAATACTATTGAACCTATTTATCTTTGCAAATTCATTTCTAGAAACTATAATTCATACTTTTTATTTATGCAAATAGTTCAGACTTAAATCACTAATTTACACTCACTAAATATCATCTTTTCTGAAATTATTGCAAATACAAAGAAATGAAGAGGAACTTCAAAACCATTCCCGTAAATATAAAAGACAAAAAGAAAGCAAAGAGGTTCTAACTTACAAATATCATGTCTATCAATCTATGTACATCATGTTGTATCATTAATCCATTTCAATCCTATTTTGCATGCAAGAGATGATTCTGTGTGCCTCCACGTCAATCAATGACCTCAACATTCTGAAGGTTGGAATTTTTTTCAAGTGGACATCATTTTTTCATACAAAACGATACTCAACAATCATATCTATAAACTAAAATTCATACTTTTGATTTCTATAAATAGTTTTCACTTAAATCATTCATTTACACTCACTAAATTTCATATTTTTTGATATTATAGCAAGGAGAAATAAATGAAGACATACTTGAAATCATTCATGTAAATGAACAACCACAAAATAAAGAAAAGAGGTTATAACTTAAAGTTATCCTATCTATTAATCTATCTACAACTTGTTATATCATTAATCCATTTCCATTCTATTTTGTAGGAGAGAGACACTTCCATATTCCTCCACATCAATCAATGACCTCAATAGTATGAAGGTCAGAAATTTTTTTCAAGGGCACGTTGTTGTTGCATAAAAAATAATACTCAATAAAGAGATGAACAAAGAATTGCTTCATGTAGATTTAATATACAAAGAAGGTGAAATGACACTGACAATAAATGTCAATGGAAATCAAATTGACACATATCAAGAAAAACTTCTACCATCCAAAGAAGTCTACAGAAAACAGTTCAACATAGTACTAAAGACTAAATATGATTATGGAGACTATGACTACATTCTTCTATTGAATTAAAAAGAACCATAGAGAACATACCCCTAGTATGCAACGAGTTTAAATTTATATCAAATACTACAATAAAAAATCCTTCAAAATATGGATAACTATGAAACTAGCACAATTGCAGCCATTTTGACCATTGCACGGAAGTTTGAAATGTAGTTTGTCTTCAAAATTAAATATGGGTTGTCCATAGAGGACAAAACAAAGGTACCTCCACCTCTTTCTATTCTCTCCATCATTTTATATTCCGTTTTCATAATATTCCTTAAAAAAAATTCAAAATTCTAACATTTCGTCTAATACAAGATATATTTATTCAAGACATATGCAGCCTTGTTCCATACAATCGAACAACAACTCTTTAAAAAAATTAGCACTTTGTCTTTTCAGGAATATAGTCAAGTGAAATATCACCAACAAGGAACTTGTAATGCCCACAAATTTGACGTTCTACAACCACCATAATCCTCATATAATTATTTGGAAGTTGCGGAATTTTTTTGTTTTAAACAAGTTGCATGGTACCAACTCTATAATACATTTAATTAATTCCTACCAACAATTACTACACTACAAAGGATAGACTAGGTCTAGGTTAAATAATTAAATATTCTTAATTCATTTCTAAGGTCAAATTAATTACAATCTACTAGGAAGGTACCATAAATTAATTTACTTGGTTAAATGTTTTTCCCCTCTTAGATTAACCTTCAAACCCATATTTATTAAACCCTTGTCCTTAGTTACCTTAGTGCAATTATATTAGTTTCTTTAACGATGAAAGAATTAATTTCTAAAACATGCTAGGAACTAAATAAATAACTTAACATACAAGGGTATTAAATGGCCCCATTCACCATTTACACATACCTTTAAATTATCTAAAACCCATAATATTTATTCTTACCTAACAATTGTAGGGTTGATTCTCAACCCTTGGATCAAATCAATTGTGGCCACTAGATCTTAGGGTTCCATACTAACCCTAACTATCCTTATGAAATCTTATTAAACCTTTTTCTTTGCCATAACCTCCTCATTTGGTCACTTTTCTTTTGTTTAATTTACAGGTTGGAGAAATGGAAGCCATGGGAGCAAGGAAGGAAGAATCATGGAGAAATTCACAAAATCCAGATTATTTTAGTTTAGGTTATGGATTTATAATTGTATTTTTTCATTTGAAAATTAAAGGGCTCTCCACACAAAATCTAGAGATGTGATTTAGTTAATTCTTTTCTCCTTCTATTTGGGTGAAAACCTAATTTATTTTAAATCCATGAGATTAAATGCTTTTAAATACCCATTTAAATATTTACAAGTTTAGAACAATGAATTTATGCCTTTATTGCTTGCTTTGGAGGTTTCCTCTTTAACTTTACAGGCTTAAATTTTTGGTTAATCCAAGTTTAAAATAGCACGAGACGCGGATTGTATTTTTTTTGTTGTCAGATGAAACTTCTGCCCAAAGAAGGTCAGCGATCCTATTACTACAACCCTACCTAGGTGATGATTCAAAAGCTGTCACTCGATCGACTCATGGTTCGAGATACCATCGCTTTACACGTGGCGGCGTCTATTATTTAAAAAATAACCATCAATTATGTCTATTTTCCAAAAATAATATTTACTAGTGTGTTTTAAATATTATTCTTAGATGAATCTATGTTCCTAAAGTCTCTAGTTGAAGGGTTTAACCATTTATTCCTTCCATGCTTAGAATTACTACATTTAAAGATTTTTATTTCTATAGTGACAAGAAACACATCTATAAGATTATTTTTCCCACAAAATTGTTTTCAACTCAAAGTAAGAAATATAAATTAATCTAAAAAAATGAGATCTATCAACAATGTAACTTATTATACTTAGTGCATATTTTCATTCTACTACAACCATTTACTCAAGGAAAATATAACAACTATTATACATTTAAGATTTATCAAAAATAAATTATTATTATTTTACAATTCTCTGTTCTTCCTTCACTCTTACAAAAATGCAACTTCCACAAAGAATAAAGAACTTTATTTTTCTTTTTCATTACAAGTAAACTTGTAAACATGGTATCAATTCTAATTCATTCCTTTACATACTACAATTTGAGGAGAAAGGAAAATAAGAATTATTTAATGAACTTCCTTCCAAAATAATACTACATCTTGGTAAATGAAACTTACAATGCAACATTTCTTTTAAAAATACAATACTACAAGTATTCCACCTTAAGTTGAAATAACAAGAATGTTTTCATACAAATAAGAACTTATTTTTGAAATTGAACAAATTCTCTGAATCTCAAATCACCAACAAGAGCTCCACCATGTCTTTACTTTAATCACAATAACCAAAAATGGGGAGAGGCAACACTCTCCACCCAACCAATAATCCAATGAGAAGAAGAAGCTATCCCCCTCATTGGCCCTTGAGCCCCAACCAAATTGAAATAACAGATGGATCCAAGTCATGAAAACTATCTAATGCTTCAACATTACAACACAAAATTTCACAACCATATAACACTTACTCAACACAAGAAAATAATCACAATAATAGAAATTTTCAAAATACACAAGGATTGAAATGCAAAGCCAATGGATCAAGGATCCATGGGGATATAATTTATGCCTCCCAATGGGATTAGGCGCCCACTTTAAAACCCTCCAATAAAAAACTCAAACCCCTTAACAACTCTTATGCCTCCTCAATATCCTCTTATGCCTTCCACATTCTCTTATGCCTCCCTACAATATCTTATGTCTCCTCAAAATAACCAAGCAAGAAATGCAAGCATTTTATTATCCAAGGTGGGCCACCCGGCCTAAGTCCCTCCTAAAACATGGAATGAATCTGTTATCCTATTTTTCCCTCATGAAAAATTGAACAAAAACAACCATGCATGGGTGAAAATGGAGGAGTTGATTCAATCATGGAGCCTGTATTTCTTTGTTGGTTCAAAAGGTCGAAGCAGGCCCGAGAAATTTGAAGAGATTTCAAGAAAAGAAGAAGTCCAAAATTTGGGTTTCAATCTTCGAGAGGAGGTAGGCTAAGGCTGATTTCAATGACTCCACAAAAATTAAGGTTTCCGAAACTGAAAACTTTGAACTTTTGAAATTTCAGACTTTCGGTTTTGGTGTTTCAGAGTTCTAAGTCGCGAGTTGGAAAAATGGAGGAAAAGTTCCAAAACTCAAAACTCTAAAAGTCTGAAATTTTAGACTTTTAGGTTTTAATGTTTCATATTTCTCAAGCGTGAAGCTGGAGAAAAATATGAAAGATTTATGAAACCTAAAGCATGGGTTTTGGAGTTTTGTAGGTTTGGGATTCATGGTTTAAGAGTCTCTAGCAAAAAAATCAGAAAGGTGACCAACAATGTCCAAAATCATGAAAGTCAGAATCCCAAAAGGGTTCAGATTTAAGAAGGAAAGTCAATGCGGCGGTAGATTTAGGTTTTGGAGTTTCAAAACTTCAGGTTTCGGCGTTTCGGAACTCTCAAGGTGATTTGGGTGATGAATAGTACAAAATTTCTAAAAAGGCAAAATGTCTAAAGTAAAAAATTTTGGACTTTCAAATTTCGTAGTTTCGAGTTTGGAGTTTCAAAACTCTCAACCCACCATTTTTGGAGAATGACACCTTGGCCTTTAGATGGCCATAACATTTGACTTGGAACTCAGATTTGAACAAGAAAGGACTTTTTAGAAATCTCTCTACATCTGCTAGTCAACTAAAATTAGATATTTTAAAATTAGTGGAACTAAGTTATTCAAAATTAATAAAAACAGTCCTTCATTTTTAGGGTGTCGACTTATCACCCGCTACCATAATTAAGTATGGGCTTTCTTTCTTGCCCAAAAGGAAACAGATGTGGACTCATGGGTTTTGCGGTAGAAACCATATTTTTGGAAATTGAATTCAATGCATATCTTGGGTGGTTGGATTAGGATTTTCAAATTATTCTATCTCCTTCTCTCATTCTTCCTATATATTTTAAGGAGGGGTCATTTTTCAAAAGGTTTCACATTTTTATTTTGCACCCTCCTTTCTTATCATTTCTACAAGTGAATTTTTGGAGTTCAAACCTCCCATCTAAACTATACAATGCAATATTTCCTCTTGTCCATTGTAATGCATTGTATAAAATCTTTGTAGCAACAATAAAAATTATGTGAATTATTTTCAACCCTCTATTTTGTTATTGCATCTTCTTGATCTCACATTGCGATCCGATATCTTTACAGGGTGGTTCTATTTCATTTTAATGGTTTTTGTGTAATGGAAAAGAGGGTATTCAAAATTCCTTTACTGCATCACCTCTGTTAGAATAGGTTTAATTTCTTACATCTTGTTAACCCTATCTCCTTGGCAAGTTAGATTATATTATAGGATATATCCTCTACAATATGAATGTGTGCATCCGAATAGAGGAATAGGAACTAGCCTTCATCCGAAGAGCTTTCCCGATTGTGAATTCCCAAACTTGGGGAAAACTTCCATGTTATGCAATCACACTAAGAATCTCAACCCTTCGAGTTGCGGACATTCGGGGTTGCTTTAATTATGCATAAATATAAACTCTTATTCCTCCCAAAATATAAGATCCCGATAGCCTTCTCCTACAACATAGTTAGGAAATCTACCAAAATCCCAACAAGCATACAAAATATTCACATATATGTAATACATAAAAAAAAAAAAAAACAAGTAAAAATAGTGTAGCTCCTACATTTCCATGGTAAGAACTTGAACAAGAGATCACACTCCATGATCCTTCAAGTTCAAGCCAACTCGAACAAGCTCCAAGAATTCAACAAAAACTCCAAAATATAAGAGCACAAATGAAATCAAGTAACCCCTAAATAAACAATTAAACTTACATATATAGAAAAAGTAGAGAGGAGTGTGAGGTGGCTCCATGTAGGATGCCACATCACTTATCCTAAACTCCACACCACAAGTCAAACCTCAACCCCAATGCATAATAAATTGGTGGTTGAGATGAATGACAAGCCTCTTACATAAACAATCCCCACCCACACCCCTTAAGGACAAAATTTAAAACCCATGTATGAAAAGTGCAATAAATGTAACTTTTTGTCTTACAAAACACATAATGGGTTCTATTTTCACCCCCAATCCATAGGTAGGGTTGGTATGATAAATTAAGATGTGTGGGACAAGCTTAACTTGTCCCACAAGCCTCCAAAATTGGTTGTTAATCCCAAATCTGAAATTCCAAGGTGAGGCGAGTGTACAATATTCAAAGTCACTTACACTCAATCACAATCACATAGTCCAAAATACCAACAAATCTAATAAATGACCCCTTTTGTCACATCCCCACATAACTTAATAACATGATTAAATTTCTTAATAAAAGCACATAAATCAACAATGATTAAATAAATCATCTCATAAATTAACTCACATACTCTACAGTTTAAATAAAATAAAAGGAAGAATTGCACACATGCCCATGATCACAATTGAGGTCATCCCCCATGGGGACCCCTTAGAAAATTAAAACACCCAAAAAAAAACATAAGTTGTCATGATGACCTTCGTTGTATCCAATCCCCCTTTTGATTGTTGTGATATAATTGCCTATAAAATCAAACAATACCTCCTTCGGCCTCGTGGCCCATCAAAACATAAAAGATAAAATATATGCATAGCATTCAATAAACATCCTCAAATAATTGAGTCATCATATAAACTAAAAAATTCTTTCATTTGTCAAAAATTTAACAAATCAATTCTATTTTTATAAATAGATCAACAAGATTGTGAGATTAGTTCAAATGCTAAGTATTATTCAACATGATGAGACTTCCAAATGTCAGTAATATATATGCTAACAACACATAATCATGATCAATACAAAATGTTTCCCTATGCCTCTAAGAATTCACATAATCATACTATGAATCAAAATCCATCAATCATTAAAATATCTCTATCATCTAACAACATGCTAAGAAAAATGAAACAATAATATCCATGTCTATAGTCAAGAGTAATCGAAATCAATATATAATAAGTGTCAAAGAGGAGTTATCGCTACATCCCCATCCTCTTACACTCAACTTCCTCCTTGAAGTCACTTAAATAGGTGTGGAAATTGAACTCATAGCAATGTAGCAGTCTCATCATACCTATCCCACTAGAATCATAATCGAACAATCTCTTGGCCTTAAAGGCCTAGGGTACTATGCTCTAAAATACACATGGGATCAAGAATTATTTTCCCTAGTCTTGCACTGCAATGTTGTTCAATCCAATACATGATATAGATATGGGATATATCTCCTAACAACAGATACATGAAACATATGATGCACAAGAGACAACCTGGGTGGCAAGGCTAGATGATAAGCTAAGGGACCGATCCGCTTCAAGATCTTGAATGGACCCATTAATCAAGGGGAAAACTCGAGACTTTTCTATAATGAAGAGGACTCTTATGAGGTCGACATGAAGAAACACCTTCCTACCCACCTCATAACTACATTCGAGTCTCCTATGATCTACATACTTCTTCCTATCTTGTGCCTCCTACAACATCTAATGAATCAAAACAAACTACTCCTCCATGTCCTACAACAACGCTAGTCCAAGAGCTACTCTATCCTCCAATTTGTCCCAAATCAATAGTGTATTGCACTCCCTACAATAAAGTTCCTAAAAGGTGCCATCCCAATAGAACTCTAGAAGATATTGTTGTAGGAAAACTCAACCAAGTACAAATACTCCTCCCACTTTGACTGATGATCCATGATGTAAATCAAGCATGTCCTCTAAAATTTGATTGAATTGCTCCATCTGACCATTTGTCTCTAGATGACATGTTGTTCTAAAATTGATACTTGTCCCAAGGGCTTACTACATGGTAGTCTAGAAGTGTAATGTGTATAAGGGATCACGGTCACAGAAAATCATCCATGGAATCCCGTGTAGTCTAACTATCTCATCCAAGTACACTCTCGCCACTGCACTAGCTATGTAGGTGGTATTCACTGGAAAAAAATGAGAAACTTTCATCAATATATCCATCGTGACCATGATGGAATCATGGTCGTATCTTGACGTTGGTGTCCCTACTATGAAATCCAAGGAATTTGTGTCCCATTTCCACTCCGGGATAGCATGTGGATAAAGAAGGCCAGTTATATGTTGATGCTCATCCTTCACCCATTGAAACTCTAAAAAGCACAACAAAAATTGAGCTACATCCCTCCAAAGACCTCTCCAATGGTATACATGTCTCAAGGTGGCATGCATCTTCTTCACCCCTTGATGGGCTGAAGAAGCTGAGCGATGAGCCTCCACCAAGATGTTCTATCTCAAACCTCCATCCCTAAGTACATAGATCTAGCCTCTATGTCGGATAAGTCTATCTGAATCTAATGTTTGTCCTAAGAATAAATATCATACACAAAAGGAAATTTCTCCATCAAAGCAAAGCATGCTTAGATGTTGCAAGCTCGAGGTCATGATTCGGATAATTGATCTTATGATCTTTGATTTTTGAGACTCAAAGATCAATTACATGGTCCTCCATCATCAATACACCTCCTAGTCTTTCCAAGGAAGCATCTATACAAATGAAGAGCTCTCTATGTGGATCTGACACTACAAGAATTGGTGCTGACATAAGGAATCCCTTCATTATGTCTTGAAAGGCCTACTCACATCCATCGGACCTAAAAAAATTATTCCCTTTCTAGTAAAGGGAAGTGATGGGGTGTGCAATCCAAGAAAAGTCTTGAAAAAATCTCCTGTAGTAACCTGCCAACCCCATGAAACTGTGCACCTTGGTCACACTAGTTGGCATAGGACAATCCATAATAGATAAAATATATGAAGGATCAACTATGATACCTTCCCCAGAAATGATGTGACCCAAGTATTGCACCTCTCAGATGAAAGAATGAACACTTCTCTAGGTTCCCGTAAAGCTGCTTCTCACGAAGACACTGCAGAACCTATCGATGGTGCTCCTCATGCTCCTAAGGGGTAAGTGAGTAAATAAAAATTTCATCAATAAAAATAATCATGAAGTGATCTAACAATTTCCAAAATACCCCATTTATCAAACTCATGAATATTGTGGGGGCATTCCTCGAGACAAAAGGCACTACTTGTGGACTCGTAGTGGCGGTATCTTGTATGGAAGGTTTTCTTATGAATATCTACCTTGGTGATCCTAAGCTAATGGTATCCAGAATAAATATCTATCTTGGAAAATATTATGGATCCCTTCATTTAATCAAACAAGTCATTAATATGTGGAAAGGGGGTAATGATTCTTGATCGCTCCTTTATTCATTGACGATAATCAATACAAAGTGTAAAGATCCATCCTTCTTCTTTTAAAAATCACTAGTGCACCCCAGGAGGGATACACTAGGATGAATTAGGCCTTTCTCCAAAAGGATGTTGAGTTGCGAACTTGAACTTGCAAAGATGAAGGGTAGTCATCCTATAAGGTTCTCGTGAGATAGGCTATACTCCACGAAACCAAATCGGTGTGAAAATCTATCTCACATGGGGAATGTAACCTGATAGTTCCCCTTGAAAGGCATATGAAAACTCCCTCAAGATATGATGACCATCAAGTGACAGCCTAGTAGGCTCATCCATTGATCTGTCGCTAACCATGACAACATACAACTAACACCATGTCGCAGAGACACCGCTTAAGATGCATAGTGGCTATGGTGCCAATCAAGGTTGGTATCCTAACCCCAACTATCAATGATTCCACTCCCAAATCATCTTGCCCATGATATTACCTTACTATAACAATTAACTCTAGCCCCGTGTGTAGATAACCAATATATGCCTAGAACAATCCCATAGGAAGCTAAAGGAAGGATGCGAAGATCGAAGATCATGGAAAAAGGGTCCTAGGTAAACTATGCACTCCTTTACTAAGGATTCCACTATGAGCTTGGCTCTAGAAGCCATCTCCACATCCCAATTATGGCTCTACCTAACTACCACCAACTTTGCATCACTCTACTACAAATGGGGAAATAAAAGAACTTAAGGAGCCTCAATCAAATAAAACAAGAATAAAAATGCCATCAATGCTACATGTCATCTCAATCACCATGTTCCTGATCTTCTTGGTAGTTCTTGACCGCGGCATAGATCTTGTGACTCCTAGACATGTCATCTTACTCAGGGCTCAAACTAGCACCTTATCCTTGTTATTAGGGTTCTTAGGGAACTACATCCAATGAATCCCTTGTGCACCACAACCATAATGAATACCAAGTCACCTCCAATGAGAAATGGCTCATGCAGGTACTCTAGTGGTCCGAGTCATGGTCCTAATGATTTTTTATAGACTATTGTGGTCGGTCTTTGACGAGCTCCTGCTAACTAAGCTCTAGGTGGTTCATGAGTCCTAACTTGTCCCCTAGGAGGATGTCCCATATTGTCTCCCCTCTGAGCATCAAATCTCTAAAAGGCCTAAATGGAGGTCAAGCCTACTACTACAGCCTACGAGGTTCCCTGAATAAAGATGTGTAGAACCATGTCCACCATGAGGAGGATGTGTTGACTCCCTCGATCTGTTATCCTACATCCATTGGATACTACTCCACACTCTATCTCTATCATGTTGTGTCTTTCCCCTACTCTCCTTTGCAATGTAGGCATTCTCAATGGCCTCTACTAATGTCTATGAGTAATGAATGCACACTTCCCCTCCTATGTCTAGGTTTAGGCCCTTGATGAACCTGTGGATCCTCACCTTCTCATCTTGCATGTAGTCTACATACTAAAGTAGATCCAGAAGTGACTCTCATACTCCGCCACTATTATGGATGCTTGACGTAGGTCATGGAACTCATCTATCCTCTGCTGAATGAACCTCCTAGAAAAGTATCTTCTCCTAAACCACTCCTCAAAGATATCCCAAGTGACTGTCTCAAAATCCACATGGAGCTTCTACTCCTTAGTCCTCCACCAAACCTTGGATCCATCTCTCAGAAGGTGGATGGAAACACGAGCCTTCATGTTGCTGGTACACGGACATATCTTGAAGCATCCGCTCAAGCTGACTAACCACGCCTCTGCCTAAAATCCTCTAGTGTCCTAAGTGAAATGAGATGGATGGAGTTTCAAGATCTCTCTAATATGATATATGACTGTAGATTGTTTTCCTCTAGGTATCTCGACATGATCATCACGTTGTCTAGGGCTCTTAGATCTATCCATGTGTCTTATATCCCTATCTCCATGACCTCTCTATGGTGAGTCTCGTATGACTAAATCCACATAGGAGTTCTCTTCCCTATGCTCATCACTATTTTGGGAAGGTACACAAGCATCTATTGATGACTCTTTGTCTTGTTTGTTGTGCCTCCCTCCCAAGGATCCTCTATGTATAGCGGCATTAACCTCCTTTACTGTCTGAAGTATTTAAGGTAATATGGTCACTATTTCCTTATCTGGAGCTTGTAAGTATAGGTCAACATACAAAACCTCTTTTCTAGTCCGTACATCCTACACGAGACCAATGTGAGAGATTGTTTATTATTCTAGATTTAGTTTCAATTTTATTCTAGGTTTTATTCTTCTAAAATATCATGCAAGTTGTGTGATCTAGGTTTAGAGTTGCGTTATGTTTTCTTATTATGCCTTATGTTTCCAAGTATGCCCGAGGTCCAAGCGTTGAACCCATGGCTCTGATACCAAGTGTAACGCTCACAATTTCGACACTCTACAACCACCATAATCCTCATATAATTATCTGGAAGTTACGGAAATGTTTTCTTTTTAAGTTACAAGGATGTCAAACCCTAATACTCATTAATTAATTCCTACCAACATTTACTACATTACAAGGATAGACTAGATCTATGTTAAATAATTGAATGTTCTTAATTCATTTCTAAAGTCAAATTAATTACAATCTACTAGGAAGGTGATCTTTATTATCCAAAATTCACCCCTCAAGGTAATTTTGATAACATGCATTAAATTCTCAAGTCCCAGGTAAATAGATTGAGTCAGGGAAAAGGTCATGTTTCTAGGGTCCCCTCATTTTTTCTAACTCCTCTGTCCAAGTAGAAGAGAACAAGTTCTGAGAAAATGTAAAAATTTGTAAAAAACAAGCTCGGGCCAGGAAAAATCACGAAAAATGGCTAAGTCCTAGTCCAGGCGGTCCTTGGGACAGTTGGGACATCTGGGCGCGAACCGGCCGAAAGGCCGCCAGGCGGTCTGCGCAGCATTTGGGACATCCGGGCCAAAGGGACGCGTGGGACGTGAAAATCCGAACTGGCTAAAAAGTTGAAAAAATTGACTAACTGTTGAAACAGGCAGTTTGGGACATCTGGGCAATTAGTACGCGGACCAGCCGGATCGGCCGAAATGAGTCAAGGCAGCCCGAAAGCAGCAGGATGCGCGGGCCAAAAGTGAAATGCAGCGAACCGGCCGATCGGCGAAATGAGAACTTTTAGTAAGGGGCCGCGACGGACAAAAAATACGCCCAACCGTGAGAACCGGTGAATCGGGAAAATTTGTCCCGAGCGGTCCGAAAGCAAATGGGACACCTAGGCATGAGTACGTGAACCAGCCGGTTCGGCTGAAACAGGAACTGCGCAGCATTGGGACAAATGAGACAAAGGGATGTGAAAAGCTGAAGCGGCCGAAGGCGAGAAGAAAAGTCAACATTTGACCCATGGAACTTCAAACGGCCATAACTTTTGACTCCGAGCTCCGATTTTCACAAAATTGGACTTTCTGGAACGAGCACGACGTCCTCTATGCCACAAAACTAGATTTATTATTTTTAATGAGGGTAGATATATTTAATTAAAAGAAACATATTCGGCTCCAGTCAATCAATGCTCATCCCCACAAATGACAAGAAAACGCTGCCGAGACCCCAAAATAGCTGCCCGCACTCAGAAGGCCATAACTTTTGCATTTCTCAACAAAATCACACAAAATTGGTACCGTTGGAATTGTGGTTCCAATCCCAATGCACAACAGTCAAAAAATTCCAGATTTGATCAGAAATTGATTGAGTTTTTTAAGAAAACGTGGCCGGGTTCAGAATAGTGTTTTATTTGGTAGTTGGGAGTGCAATTAAGAGGCATGGTCATCATTCTTTCTCTGCTGCAGCACATGGGACAGTATGGGGAGCCTTTTACAAGCAATATACAATCATTTCACTCAATTTAATGCCTCTTACAGGTGGTTGAAGGACAGATTTCAGGATTTCCATTTTCCCTTCTCTTTTCCTTCTCATTTTCTATAAAATGGAGTGTTGGACTCATTGTAAAGGGAGAGAGTTTTGGGTAGCAAAGCTCTACCAAAATTGCTTTGTGAAGCCAGTGTGTTGCAGGCCCTTGTAGTGGACTCCTTGTATGGTGATCTAGGCCCTTATCTTGTAAAAGCATGAATTGTGCATACCAGAAGCAATAAAATACAAGTTTGTGGATGTATCTTCCCTGCTTTGTTTTTCTGCATTCTTCTTGCCCCTCTTATATTTCTACAAGAATATTGTGTCTATTATTATGTTCTTGCAGGAATTCATTATCATTGTGTGTGCTTGGAATATTGTTGTGAATGCATTTTTCTAGATTATGGAGAACTGTCATCACCTCTTCTAGTGTGCACTTTGCCTCTGTATTTCACACACTTGGAGACTACTCTCACATCCTCCTTTTCTGGTGTATCACCGCTTTAGTGTAGGATTTCATTTTATGCATTCTCTTTCCCTGGTCCCTTGGAAATTTAGATTAGAACAGTTAGCTTATCCGGCATTAGAGTAGATTGTGGCAAGTAGTTTAGGAGCAAGAACTAGCTTTCTCTGGAGGTCTATCTCAAGTAGCAAGTCCCACAACTTGGAGATAGTACCCATGTTATCCAATCACACTTTGTGAGTTCAGGTATATGCACGAAGTCTTTGTGATTCGGTGATAACAGAGTGCCATAAATTAATTTAATTGGTTAAATGTTTTTATCCCTCTTAGATTAACCTTGAAACCCATATTTATTAACCCATTTTCCTTAGTTAAATTTGTGCATTTAGATTAGTTTCTTTAATGACCAAAAATTAATTACTAAAACATACTAGGAACTAAATAAATAACTTAACATACAAGGGTATTAAATGGCCCCATTCACCCATTTACACATACCCTTAAATTATCTAAAAACCCATAATATTTATTCTTACCTAACAATTATAGGGTTGATTCTCAACCCTTGGATCAAATCAAGTGTGGCCACTAGATCTTAGGGTTCCATACTAACCCTAACTATCCTTATGAAATCTTATTAAACCTTTTCTTTTCCCTAGCCTCCTCATTTGGTTACTTTTCTTTTATTTAATTTGCAGGTTGGAGAAATGGAAGCCATGGGAGCAAGGAAGAAAGAATCATGGAGGAATTCACAAAATCAAGCTTAGTTTAGTTTAGGTTATGGATTTATTATTGTATTGTTTTTCATTTGAATATTAAAGGGGTCTCCACTCCAAATATGGAGTTGTGATTTAGTTAATTATTTTTTTTCCTTCTATTTGGGAAAAAAACCTACTTCATTTTAAATCCATGAGATTGAATTCTTTTAAATGCCCACTTAAAGATCAACAAGTTTGAAACATTGAATTTAATCCTTTATTACTTGTTGGAGGTTTCCTCTTTAATTTTGTAGGCTTAAATTTTTAGTTAAACTAAGTTTAAAATAACACAGATTACACGAGTGTATTTTTCCGTTGTCATTGATGAAACCATAGCCCAAAGCAAGTCGGCGATCCCGGACCTCCACCTTACAGGTGAAGATTCACAAATGGCCACTCTAATCGACCGGTAGTTCGAGACTGCCATTCTACACATGGAGTTGGTCCTATTCTTTAAAAATAGAATAATCAAATCCATGAATTTTCTAAAAAAAAATTGCTATTGTGTTTTAAAGATTAATTCCTTCCTATTCTTTAAGATGAATTTTTGTTCCTAAAGTCTTCAATTGAAATGTTTAACCATTTATTCCTTCCTTTATTAGAATTACTACATTTAAAGATTTACTATTTCGATAGTGAAAAGAAACACATCTATAAGATTATTTTTCCGACAAAATTGTTTTCAACTCAAAGTAAGAAATGAAACTTAATCTAATTCTAATTATATATTTTTTCCATTTCTACAACAAAATCAGACCTATCATGTAATGCCCACTAAAATGACCACTCGAGACCCAACAACAACCTAGGTTTAGATAGAAAATTAATGGAATAATTTTTTATTTTATTTTGAATAAGAATGACCACAACCGGGCTTTAAGCAACAAATGCTTGCCACATAAAGATTCAAAGTCAATTAAACCTTAATAAATGAAATTTACCATTGTAACAACCATTAGATCCACATTACAAAATTAACGAGTGTAATTATTCGATATATTTAAATTTCTCTTAGGTGTTAGTTTTATAAGTAATTAAATTAACACTAAATTTAAGTGTTCCTTAATTAATTTTAGAGGGTCAAAGGGGCCAAAACAATTAAATGCACAAGGTATTTAATTTTACTATGTCTAAACAATAACAAAGGTCCTATTTACATGGGTTTAAACAACATTCTCTTATCCCTAGCGTGACCCTTCAAAAAGGTCAACCCATGCTCTAGAGTTACACATGTAAGTTAAAAGGGGCAATTTCCCACTTACCCAATGTCAAACTTATATTTTCACTTCAACCTAATTTTCACATATTTAATGCACTTAAGGTTTCCTAACAATATTTCCGTTAGATAGGAAATTTCTTCCCCTTTCTAATGATATAATGAAGTCCTCCTAACTCCTCATATTTTTCAAGTCTACGGGCCGACCGACTTGGGAGGAAATTTTTACCAAAAGCGGGCCTGTGGGCCTGGGGAAAAAATTTTCCCCATAATCGAGCCTAGGGAAGAAATTTTTTTCCAAAGGCCGACTGTGGGCCGAGGAAATTTTTTTTCCCAAGGGCGAACTGGTGAGCATGGGGAAGAAAATTTTCCCAAGCCACAAGGACACAAGGCACATTTTAAGCCGACATAGGAAGGCGGGTCATCGGAGGTAATTTGGATTTTAACTCTTTTTTTAAGGGAAAAACGGTTCCGAGAATCCCGCACCTCCACCAACGTCTAGGAAACCATGTGTCATACCCAAATGTTTCCAGTGGGGAAGTGGACCGTCGGGGAAAACTTAGAAATATGAGCATTTTGCATTAAAAATAGTTAATATTGAAAACAACCCATGCCTCCACTGACGCTTAAAGAAGCCACATGTAAGACCCACGGTTATAGGCAGGGAAGTGGACCGAGGGAGACTTGATATTTTTTACCCTTTTTCGAAAAGGTAAATTTTGAAGTGCGGACCCCCAAACCCATAGAGGCATTTTCCCAAAAGTGAATTGGCGAGCTGCAAGGCCGCAAATGAATTTATGACTTTTGCTTTATTTTCAAATAGTGCCTAAGTAATTTTCAGCTGCGGGTTGATTTACAAAAATTTCCCTCCTTTTTTTTAAATTAAGCAAAGTAAAAACATCAAAAGGCCATAAATTTCGACTGGAAGCTTGGATTTGGGAAAATGAGGACTTTTTGGAAAGGAATAAAACTCCACTTTGCATAGGAAACATCAAAATTCATTTTTGACAAACTTAAGTGGGTGAATTTGACAAAAATGTCTTTCTGCCATAAAAATGTGACTTAAATTTTTTAACTACCAGACTTGATTTGATCCACCATTCTTTCTTCTTCAACATGCCAAACAAACATGGAGGACCACACTTGATAGAAATTAGATGGATTTACAAGGATTAATTGATTATGGTTGGGATTTCAAAATGGATTTATTTCCTTTCTCTTTTCTCGATAAAGGCATTTTTTTACCTCTAGCTCGATTAATAAAGTTCTAAGTAAATTTCTTGAGCAATAAAAACTATTTTGGGATGTGTTTTGATCATCCTTAGTTCATTTTAAGTTTTCATTTTGTCTTTCATAGTTACAGGTACTCTGTATATTTTTCTAACATTTATTGCAGGTTTGAAACAATCTAATAGAGATCCACGTATTTCAAACTAGATATTTATCTATTTCATTTTCCATGCTTTAAAAATTTAAGTTCATTCCATTCTAAATTTACAATGTTTAACTTTCCTTCAATCAATATGTGAAAAGAAAGAATGTAATTCTATTTTCAAAACGTGCCCTTCAAATAATACAGAGGAATGTAATAATTTTAACACAGGCATTTCCAGCCTTCAACAAAGAGTTTACAATATACATACAACAACAAGTTTTAAACAAGAGTAACACCATTTGATGAAAGGTGAATCAACATTCAATTAAATGAAATAATTCCTTTTACACTTCTTTTTTGTTTGCCAAAATATGCCAAATAAATATTTCTCATTCCTTTTTCACATACAAATACAACTTTCATATCCAAAATAAGAGTATCTTTTCACTACAAATATTATTACAAAGTCATCCACTTAGAGTGGGAAATTTTACAATAACGGAACCCAAGGAGAACTGCAATATTTTTCTTCATACACAGCTCCAAGAAATAGCAACAAGAGAGATCCATCAGATCTCATTTTGTCACAACAAATAGAGGGAGAGGCAGCGTTGTCCACCCAGCCAAGAATTCCAATGAAGGGGAGAAGTTGTCCTCCTCATTGGCCTCTGAGCCCCAACCACATTACAATATTAAATGGATTCAACTAATGGCAATAGGACAAGCTTCCACAACACAAAATAGATTTCAAAATCATATCACAGTCCACATAATGTAGTTACAACTTCACAAGAAGGAAAGTAACAAAATATACAAGGCCTCATCACACAAAGGCCAAAAAAGCAAGATCTATGGGGGAAGTTGCTTATACCTCCTAATGGGGAATGGGTGACCACCTTAAAAACCCACCAAAATATTCATCTCAAACCCCTACATACTCTTATGCCAATACCAAGTACCTCCCCCAAAAGTAAGAAATGTAAGCTATTTCTTGTCCAAGGTGGAACACCCAACCCAAATCCCTCCAAAAATAACTCTTATGCCTCCCCAAAAATTTTATTCCTCCGCAAAAATTACCCCATAGTCTTCTCCTACACCACCTCTAGGAAATCTACCCAACCAACCAACAAGCATACCAAACATTCAAAACATTCACATAATCAACATATAGAATTAAAACCTTTTACAAGAGTCAAGATCCTACCTCTCCATGATAGATCTTGATCCAAAAGTTCAAAAACAAGCTTCTTCAAATCCAAATAGTCCCAAAGCACCAAAAATCCATAAGCATTCAAAATCCTCTAACTCTCTCTAATTTCAAGAGCACCAAACCAACATGAAGTAACCACCCCATGAAGTAACCCCAAAACAACAAAAGAATTCAAATAAATAGAAAAGGGAGAGAGGAGGATGAGGTGGCTCCATGTAGGATGCCACATCACTCATCCTCAACTCCACCTCACAAGTCAACTTCAAACTCCAAAGCACAATTAATAAGGTGGGTGAATAAATGACCTTTTACTTACACACACAATCCAAGTCCACACCCTAAGGACCAAAATTAATTTCATGCAAGAAGGTGCAATAAAACTTACAATTTGTCTTCTCAAAATACATAATAAGGGCTAATTTTTACCCTCCAACCCATAGGTAGGGTTGGTGTAACAATTTAAGAGGTGTGGGACAAGTTTAACTTGTCCCACAAGCCTCCAAAATCAGCCCCTAAGGACAAATCCGAATTTCAAAATGGGAGTATTTCACAGTCCAAGATACTTACACATAAACCAAGAGCCATCAACTCTAATAAATACATTCTTTTGACCCATTTTAATTAATTAGCAACATGATTACTCACCAAACTTGACACCAATTAAATAAATAATAAAAGGGAACATACATCACTAAATAAACACATACAAAAATTAAACAAAGGAACTAATTAAAAGAAAACACATAACCCCTTGGTCACATTTAAAGGTGATCCCCCCATGGGAACCCCTAACAAAAAACCAAATAAACACACAAACAAATACAAGTTTCCATGGTGACCCTTGTTGAATTCATCTAGAATTCTAATGTGGTTGGTCTCCAATCCCCAATGTTTGTTGTGACATGTTTACCTGCAAAACAAAAATACCTCCTTCGACCTCATGGCTGCATTAGAACATCCAAAATAAATACAAAATATAACTTCCAAAATCATCTATATATGAATCAAAACATCATCTAGGCAAGTAACAATATCATTTACAATTTCATCAATAACCATATGATCATAAGATTAGTTCAATTTTCTAGGTTTACTCAATATGAAAAAATATCACATGTATAATATATATATATATATATATATATATATATATATATATATATATAACCATGCCAAGAAGTGTATCAACATCAATATAAAATGTCTCTAATAATCCACATGCATCATATATGAATCAAAATCAACCATAGTCCCTGATCTCTAATGTCTAACATCATACCAACTCAAAAGCTACAGTAATGTCCATAAATATAGTCAACAGTGTCATAATCAATATCAAAAGGTGTCGAAGGGAAGTGGGCACTACATCCCCCTCCCCTTAGACTCAAATTCCTTCGGGAAGTCACCTGGAACAGTGTGGGAAATTGAACTCATAACAATTTAGCATCCTCCCATGTAGCATGCAGTATCCTCATATCTATCCCACTTTGTATTTAAACCTAGTCAATGTCTCTGCCTCAAAGGCCCAGGGTCCTACAATGTATAATGCAAATGGGCTCCACCATCACCTTCCCATGATCCTACACCTGTAATGAGGTCCAATATAGCACATGAGAAGGGTTAGCAATATATCTCCTAAGTACTGAAACATGAAACACGTCATGGATGCAAGACAAGCTAGATGGAAACGCTAGACGATAGGCCAAACAACCAATACGCTCCAAAACCTCAAATGGGCCTACAAATCTAGGACCTAACTTAACCTTTTCCGTAATAGATAGGGCTCTTATGTGGTTTGACATGAAGGAAAATGTTCATGCCAACATAAAAACTATGGTCACTCCTATGCTGATCTGCATACTTCTTGGCATCCTATGCCTTCTGCAGTCTCTATCTGATCATAACCACCTGCTGCTCCATGTCCTACAATAAAGCTGGCCCAAGAGAAACCCTATCCTCTAACCTATCCCAACTAAGAGGTTTCATGTACTCTGCCATATAGTTCTTGGACAGGAGCCATGCCTGTCGAACTACGAAAACTATTATTGTAGGAAAACTCCACTAAGTACAAATACTCCTCACATCTCGACTAGTGATCCATAACTTACATCCTAAACATGTCCTCTAAGATCTGATTCACCCATTTGGTCAATCTATCTGTCTCCAAGGTATACTCCATGCTGAAATTGATTTTTGTTTTGAGGGCATGCCGTATGGTCATCCAAAAGTGGGAAGTATACAGAGGATCATGGTCATAAATAATCTTCCGAGAATCACGTGCATTTTGACAATCTCATCTAGGTATACCCGTGCCCCTCAATAGTTTTATAGGTGGTCTTCACTAGAGAAAATGAGCCACTTTTGTCAATTTATCCACCATGACCATGATGGCGTCATGGTGGTATCTAAACATAGGTAGCCCAATAATGAAGTCCATGGAAATGGTGTCCCATTTCCATTCTAGTATAGCATGAGAAAAGAGAAGGCAATTTGGATGCTGATATTTATCCTTCACTTTCTAACACTCTAAAGAGTGTGACACAAACTGAGCAAGGTCTCTATGAAGTCACCTCTAGTGATACAATTGTCTCAAAGTGCTTGCATCTTTTTCACCCCAGGATGGGATGACTAGGGTGCATGATGTGCCTCTATCAAGATGTCCTACCTCAAGCCTCCATCTCTATGAACATAAATATGGTCTCTATGCCTAAGAAGGCCATCTGCTGTGATGAAAAACCATCAAACTTCCCCACAAGTGGTCTCTGAGACTCGATCTCTGCTTTAGCTACAATGTTAAAATTGTCATGAGAAAGTTGTTGTAGAATCCTGCTCCACATATATGTGCCTTATTGAAGTGGCCATGACTACATGTCTCCTCCTGCTGAGAGTGTTTACAACCACATTCTCCTTCCCCTTCAAATGTTTTATCTCCATGTCTTATTCACAAAGAAACTCCATCTAACGCCACTAACGAGCGTTGAGATTGGGCTGTATGAAGAGGTGGCAAAGACTCAATTGATCCATCCTGAGTGTGAATCTCTGGCCAAGAAGGAAATGTCTCCATAAAACCAAGGCATGCACAACTACCACAAGATCAATATCATGATTCAGATAATTGAGCTCATAATATTTGAGTTTGCGAGACTCAAAGGTAACTAATTTTCCCTCCTGCATCAACACACCTCCAAGTCCTACCAAAGAAGTATCCATGCATACAAAAAATCACCCTACGGATCTAGCACTGCAAGAATAGGTGCTTTCGTGAGGCATTCCTTCAGTTTCCTAAAGGCCTACTCACATTTTTCTAACCAAAAACTTCTTCCCTTTCCGTTGAAGGGAAGTGATGGGGTGCGTAACTTGAGAGAAGTCCTAAACAAATATCCTGTAATATCCTGCTAAACCCATGAAGTTACGCACCTCTGTCACACTAGTGGGTGTTGGCCAATCCATAATATCTCAAATCTTACAAGGATCGAGTGTGGTACCTTCCCTAGAAATGATGTAGACAAAATTTTACACCTCCGTCTAAAAGAACACACACTTCTACAGTTCCCATAAAGTTGTTGCTCACAAAGACACTAAAGAACCTAGAATAGGTGCCCCTCATGCTCCTCATGTGTACATGAGTAAATCAAAATTTCATCAAGGAAGATGAGCACGAAGTGATCCAAAATTGTTCTAAACACTCCATTCATCAAGCTCATGAACACTACGGGGGCATTCGTTAAACCAAAAGGCACAATTGTGAACTCATAGTGGCCATATCTCATACGAGAAGGTGGTATTATGAATGTATACCTCTGTAATCCTCAACGGATGATAACTAGACTTAAGGTGTGTCTTAGAGAAACTTGTGGCCTCCTTCATATGATCAACCAAATCATCAACACGTGGAAGGGAGTAACGATTATTCATCGTTACTTTGTTTAGTAAGGTAATCAATACACAACTGCAGAGATCTATCCTTCTTCTTTACAAAAATCATCAGTGCACCCAAAGGGGATACACTAGGACTGATTAGGCATTTCTTGAAAAGGCCCTCAAGCTGTAACTTGAGGTCACGAGCTTAGGGCTACTCATCGATAAGGTGCTAATGAGATAGGCTCTATTCATGGAACAAGATCTATGTGAAAATCTATCTTACATGGGGGTGGTAACCCGGTAGCTCCCAAAAGGATATCCAAAACCTTCTTCTTGATGCAATGGTCATCAAGCAATTGTCCACTAGACTCGTCCTATGATCTGTCACTAACTATGACAAAGGTACACATCTTACAACCTCATCACACACACCGCTTAAGCTGCATGGCAGAGATGGTGTGAATGGAAATGGGTCTCCTAACCCCTACTATCACTAACACAACTCCTAGATCATCTGTACATGATATACTCTTATGTTAGTAATCCACCTTGGCTCTATGTGTAAACAACCAAGACATGCCCAAGATGACTCCATACGAACCCAACGGAAGGATAAAAAGATCCGAGGTAGTGGTTAAAGGTCCCAAATCCACTACACAATCATTAACTACCACCATCCTACATCGCTTTACCAAAGATGTTGCCATAAAATAATCAGAAGAACTAGAATCAAATGGAATGGAGGTAGGAACACCACTAAAACTACGTGTTGTCTCAATCACGGTAATTTGGTGCTCAGCCTGGTGGTTCTTGAATGCTGCATAGATCTGATGACTATGCCCCATGTCATCAACAATAGGCTTTTAAATCTACATCTTACCCTTATTATTAGGGTTTTGTGGGTACTCTCTCCAAAAATGTCAAGAAACACCACAACCACAACAAATGCCCAGTCCTCTTCCATGAGTAGTAGCTCTAACCGGTACTCTAGAGGTTGGTGCTATGGATCTTGATGATCTAGATATAGACTATTGAGGTCTATTCTAAAGAGATCTGGTGCACCCTATGTCCTAATGGGACCCCTAAGAGGAGGCCCCATACTACTCCCCCTATGTTCATTGAATCTCTATGGAGGCTTGTACGCTGGGTGGGTCTACTGCTGATGTTGTTGTGGCCTAAAATAATACATGTTAAACCCTTTCCACCATGAGGAGGAAGAGATAACCCCCTCAAACTGTTTTCTTGCATCTGTTGGATGCAGCTCCATACCCTATCTCTAGCTTGTTATGTTCTTCTATGAGTCTCCTCTGCTATATAGGCCTTCTCAATGGCATCAGCTAATGCCTGTGGATAATGGATACGCACCGCACCACCCAAATCTACATTTAGGTCCTGATAAATCTATGGATCCATACCTGCTCATCTTACATGTAGTTGACATACTGGAGTAGATCCAGAAATTGACTCTCATACTCGAATCTTTGTCCAGATGTACCGCCGAGAGATTGTGAAACTCATCTATCCTTTGTTGTATGAACCTCCATGATAAGTACTTGCTCCTGAACCACTCCTCAAAGTGCTCTCAAGTAATTTTCTCTGAATCAACATGGAGCTTCTTCTCCTTGGTCCTCCACTGGACACCTACTCCGTCCCTTAGAAGATGGATCGAAACATGAGATTTCATGTTGCTAGAACAAAGGCAAGAGCTTGAAGCACTGCTCAAGCTCACCAACTAGGCCTCTAATTTAAATCCACCTATGTCACTAGAATAATGAGATGGCCATAACTTAAGCATCTCTCTAATATGAACATCATCTATGGTCCAGGTGACCCCTAGGCCTCTCTGCATGCTCATATCTAAGTCTAGGGCTCTGAGACATATCCCTGTGTCTAGAAATCCAATCTCCTGTCCCTCTATGGTGAATCTACTCTGTGTGACTCCACATAGGAGTTCTCTCCTCTATGCTCCTCGTTGTGTTGAGGATATGCATGAGCCTCAATGGATGGCTCCCTATCATGTCTTGTTTACCTTCCTCCTACGGACCCTCTACATAAAACAACATTAACATCCTGAAGCATATGTAAAATCTAAGGTAGGATGGCTACTACAGTATGATCTAGAGGTCGCAAGACTAGATATATGTGAAAGGATCCCTCGTCTTGTTCACGCCTCCTACATAGACCAAGGAGAGAGTTAGTTTGTTAGTCTAGATTTTATTCAGTTTTCCATGTTTACTAAAATATGTAATTTTCAAACTAGGTTATTTTCTAGGTTTAAAAATGTGTTAGATTTAATATTTCACTAGGATTAGCGTTCATGTCTCAAGTTTTGAGTGTGCCCAAGGGTCCAAGATTTGAACCCCGGATCGAGAGCAAGTGTAACACCCATTAAAACGACCACTCGAGACCCAAGAACACGACCTAGGTTTAGATAGAAAAATAATTGAATTATTTTTTATTTTATTTTATTTTAAAGCATGACCACAATAAGTCTTCAAGCAAAAGTTGCCACAAAGAAAGATTCAAAGTCAATTAAAATTTAATAAATGGAATTTCCCATTATAACAACCATTAGACCCACATTACAAAATTAACGAGTGTAATTAATTTGATATAGTTAAATTTCTCTTAGGTGTTAGTTTAATAAGTAATTAAATTAACACTAAATTTAAGTGTTCCTTAATTAATTTTAGAGGGTCAAAGGGACCAAAACAATTAAATTCCCAAGGTATTTAATTTTACTAGGTCTAAACAATAACCAAGGTCATATTTACATAGGTTTAAAAACAATTCTCTTATCCCTAGCGTGACCCTTCAAAAAGGTCCACCCATGCTCTAGAGTTACACATGTAAGTTAAAAAGGGGTAATTTCCCACTTGCCCACTCTCAGACTTATCTTTTCACTGTAACCTGATTTTTCACATTTAACACACTTAAGGTTTCCTAAAATATTTCCATTAGCTAGGAAATTTCTTCCCCTTTCTAATGATATAAAGAATTCCTCCTAACTCCTCATATTTCTCATGTTACGGGTTGGCGGGCCTTGGGAAGAAATTTTTCCCAAAAGTGGGCTGTAGGTGCAGGAAGAAATTTTTCCCAAAGGTAAGCTTGCAGGCCTAGGGAATAAATTTTTCCCAAAGCGGACTGCGGGCTTGGGAAGAATGTTTTCCCAAGGGTGGACCAGCGAGGCACGGGGAAGAAAATTTTCCTAAGCCGCAAGGGACAAGAGGCACATTTTAAGCCCACATGGGAAGGCAGGTCATCGGAGGTAATTTGGACTTTAACTCCTTTTTTTTTTAAAGGGAAAAAGGTTCAAAAAGCCTCATGCCTCTGTTGGCCTTGAGCACGCCACGTGTCATGCCCAAAGTTTCTAGTGGGGAAGCGGACCGTCGGCAAAATATAGAAATATTAGCATTTTACATTAAAAAGTGTGAAGGTTAAAAACAACACATGCCTCTGCTGATGCCTAAAGAAGCCACGTGTCATACCCATAGTGACAAGTGGGGAAGTGGACCGGTGGGGAGACTTAAGATTTTTTTCCCTTTTTCTAAAAGATAAAGTTTGAAAGTATGGTCCCGCAAACCCGCAAAGGCGTTTTGCCAAAAGAAAATTAGTGAGGCTACGGGGTCATGGAGGAATTTTTGACTTTTTAATTTTTTTTTTAAAAGTGCCCTAAGTAATTTTCGGGCCCGTGGGTCTGATTTACAAAAATTTCCCTCCTTATTTTTTCAAACTAAGTGAAGTAAAAAATTTAGAAGGCCATAACTTTCGACTTGAAGCTCGGATTTGGGAAAATGAGTACTTTTTGAAATTTCTCGAACTCCTCTTTGCATAGGAAACATCAAAATTTATTTTTGAAAAAATTAAGTGGGTGAATTTGACAAAAACATCTTTCCTACCATTAAAATGTGAATTAAAAATTTTCAACTACCAGACTTGATTCGATCCGCCATTCTTTCTTCTTCAACATGCCAAACTAACATGGAGGATCGCACTTGATAGAAATTGGATGGATTTGCAAGGATTAATTGATTATGGTTGGGATTTCAAAATGGATTTATTTCCTTTCTCTTTTCTTGGTAAAGGCATTTTTCTGCCTCTAGCTCAATTAATAAAGTTCTAAGTAAATTTCTTGAGAAATACAAACTATTTTGGGATGTATTTTTATCATCCTTAGTTAATTTTAAGTTTTCATTTTGTCTTTCATAGTTGCAGGGTACTCTGTATATTTTTCTGACATTTATTGCAGGTTTGAAACAATCTAATAGAGATCCACGTATTTCAAACTGGATATTTATCTATTTCATTTTCCATGCTTTAAACATTTAAGTTCATTCCATTCTAAATTTACAATGTTCAACTTTCCTTCAATCAATATGTGAAAAGCAAGAATGTAATAATTTTAACACAAGCATTTCCATCCTTCAACAGAGAGTTTACAATATACATACAACAATTTTTAAACAAGAGTAACACCATTTGATGAAAGGTGAATCAAATTTCAATTAAATGAAATAATTCCTTTTACACTTCTTTTCTGTTTTCCAAAATATGCCAAATAAATCTTTCTCATTCCTTTTTCACATACAAATACAACTTTCATATCCAAAATAAGAGTAGCTTTTCACTACAAATATTATTACAAAGCCATCCACTTAGAGTGGGAAATTTTACAATAAGGGAACCCAAGGAGAACTGCAAGATTTGTCTTCATACATAGCTCCAAGAAACAACAACAAGAGAGATCCGCCAGATCTCATTTGGTCACAACAAAGAAAAGGGGGAGAGGCAACACTCTCCACCCAACCAAGAATTCCAATGAAGAGGAGAAGTCATCCTCCTCATTGTCCCCCAAGCCCCAACCACATTACAATAGGAAATGAATTCATCTCGTAGCAACAGGACAACCTTCTACAACACAAAATAGATTGCACAATCATATCACAGTCCACATAATGTAGTTACAGTCACAAGAAGGATAATAACAAAATATACAAGGCCTCATCACACAAAGGCCAAAGGAGCAAGATCTATGGGGAAGCTGCTTATACCTCCCAATGGGGAATGGGTGACCACCTTAAAAACCCACCAAAATATTCATCTCAAACCCCTACATACTCTTATGCCTCCCCCAAGTACCTCTTATGCCTCCCCATTCTCTTATGCCTCCCCCAAAAGTAAGAAATGCAAGTTATTTCTTGTCCAAGGTGGAACACCCAACCCAAACTCCCTCCAAAAATAACTCTTATGCCTCCCCACAAATATCCCCATAGTCTTCTCCTACACCACACCTAGGAAATCTACCCAACCAACCAACAAGCATACCAAACATTCAAAACATTCACATAAGCACAATACGAAAGAAAACCTTTTTACAAGAGTCAAGCTCCTACCTCTCCATGATAGAGCTTGATCCACAAGTTCAACAGCAAGCTTCTTCAAATCCAAATAGTCCCAAAGCACCAACAAATCCACAAGCATTCAAAATCCTCTAACTCTCTCTAATTTCAAGAGCACCCAACCAACATGAAGTAACCCCAAAACAGCAAAAAGAATTCAAATAAATAGAAAATGGAGAGAGGAGGATGAGATTTCTCCATGTAGGATGCCACATCACTCATCCTCAACTCCACCTCACAATTCAACTTCAAACTCCAAAGCACAATTAATAAGGTGGGTGAATAAATGACCTTTTACTTATACACACAATCTAAGTCCACACCCCAAGGACCCAAATTGATTTCATGCAAGAAAGTGCAATCAAACTTACAACATGTCTTCTCAAAATACATAATAAGGGCTCATTTTGACCCTCCAACCCATAGGTAGGGTTTTTGTAACAATTTAAGAGGTGTGGGATGAGTTTAACTTGTTCCACAAACCTCATAAATCAACCCCTAAGGATAGATCCGAATTTCAAAAGGAAGGGGGAGTGTTTCACACTCTAAGTTACTTACACATCTCTTACAACACATAAAACAAGAGCCATGAAATCTAATAAATACATTCTTTTGACCCATTTTAATTAATTAGAAACATGATTACTCACCAAACTTGACACCAATTAAATAAAAAATAAAATGGAACATGCATCACTAAATAATCACATACAAAAATTAAACAAAGGAACTAATTACAAGAAAACACATAACCCCTTGGTCACATTTAAAGGTGATCTCCCCATGGGAACCCCTAACAATAAACCAAACACAAAAATAAATACAAGTTTCCATGGTGACCTTTGTTGAATTCATCTAGAATACTAATGTGTTTGCTCTGCAATTCCTGATGTTTGTTGTGACATGTATACCTGCAAAACATAAATACCTTCTTCACCTCATTTCCGCATCAAAACATCTAAAATAAATATAAAATAGAACTTCTAAAATCATCTATATATGAATCACAACATCATCTAGGCAAGTAACAATATCATTTACAATTTCATCAATAACCATATGATCACAAGATTAGTTCAATTTTCTAGGTTTACTCAATATGAAAAAATATCACATGTATAATATATATATAACCATGCCAAGCAGTGTATCAACATCAATATAAAATGTCTCTAATAATCCACATGCATCATATATGAATCAAAAATCAACCAGAGTCCATGATCTCTAATGTGTGACATCATACCAACTCAAAAGCTACAGTAATGTCCATAAATATAGTCAACAGATGTCATAATCAATATCAAAAGTCAGTCGAAGGAAATGGGTACTACATATCAAAAATTTAACTTCCTATACTTAGTGAATATTTTCATTTCCACTACAACCATTTACTCAAGGAAAACACAACTATTATACATTTAAGATTTACCAAAAATACATTATTATTATTTTACACTTCTATGTTCTCCCCTTACTCTTACAAAAATACCACTTCCACAAAGAATAATGAACTTTCTCTTTCTTTTTCATTACAAGTAAACTTTTAAACATGATATCCATTCTAATCCATTCCTTTACATACTAAAATTTGAGGAGAAAGGAAAATACACATTCTTTAATGAAATTCCTTCAAAAATAATAATACAACTTGGTAAATGAAACTTACAATGCAATATTTCTTTTAAAAATACAATACAACAAGTCTTCCACCTTAAGTGGAAATAACAAGAAGGTTTTCTTAAAAGAGGGATTTATTTTTGGACTTCAACAAATTATCTAAATTTCAAATCACCAAAAGAACTCCACCATGTCATTATTTTAATCACAATAACTAAAAATGTGTGAGAGGTAACACTCTTCAACCAACCAATAATCCAATTATGATAAGAATCTATCCTCCTCATTGGCCCCTGAGCCCCAACCAAAATGCAATAAGGGATGGATCCAACTCATGGTAATTATCTAATGCTTAAAAATTGCAACGTATTATTTTACAACCATATAACACTAACTCAACACAAGAAAACAATCACAATAATACAACTTTTAAAAATACACAAGGCTTCAAATGCAAATCCAATAGAGCAAGGATCTATGGGGAAATCACTTATGCATCCCAATGGGATTAGGTTCCCACTTTAAAACCATCCAATAAAAAATTTAAACCCCTACACAACTCTTATGTCTCCGTCAAGATCCTTTTATGCCTCCCACATTCTCTTATACCTCCCTACAATCTCTTATCTCTCCCTTAAAAGAACCAAGCAAGAAATGAAAGTATTTTTTATCCAGGTGGGGCACCTAACCCAAATCTCTCCTAAGGCATGGAATAAAATATTATGTCTCCCCACATATAAAATCCCCATAGCCTTCTCCTACACCATACTTATACATTCTACCTAATAGCCCAACAATCACACTAAATATTCACATACATGCAATACACACAAATAAAAACAAAACAAGTAAAAGGAGTGTAGCTTCTACCTTTCCATGGTAAGAACTTGATCAAAAGATCATACTCGAAGATCCTTCAATTTCAATCCAACTCTAACGAACTCAAAGAATTAAAAAAAAAATCTAAAATCCTCCCACTCCAAAATACAAGAGCACAAATGAAATCAAGTAACCCCCAAACAAACAATTAAACTTGCATATATAGAAAAATAAGAGAGGATGGTGAGGTGGCTCCATGTAGGATGCCACATGAATTATCCTCAACTTCACATCACAAGTGAAACCTCAACCCCAATACATAATAAATTGGTTGTTAAAGGAATGACAAGCCTCTTACACACACAATCCCCACCCACACCCCTTGAGGACAAAATTTAAAACCCATATAAGAAAATTGCAATAAATGTCACTTTTTATCTTACAAAACACATAATGGGTTCTGTTTTTGACCCCCAATCCATAGGTATGGTTGGTATGAGAAATTTAAAAGTGTGCGATAAGCCTCCAAAATTGGCCCTTAATCCCAAATATGAAATTCCAAGGTGATGTAGAGTGTACAATACTCAAAGTCACTTACACTCAATCATAATCACATAGTTGAAAAGACCAACCATTGCTGTAATAAATGACCCCCTTTTGTAACATTTCCACATAACTTAATAACATGATTAAATCACTTCATAAAAGTAGATAAATAAACAATGATTAAATAAATTACATCACAAATTAACTCACATACTCTATAATTAAATAAAATAAAAGGCAAGAATTACACACATGCCCATGGTCACAATTAGAGGTCATCCCCCCATGGAGACTTTAGAGAAAATTAAAATACCCAAAACGCAACACAAGTTGCCATGGTGACCTTCGTTGTATCCATCCAGTATTCTAATGTGGCCGGTCTCCAATCCCCCTTTTCATTGTTGTGATATAATTACCTAAAAAATAATACAATACCTCATTCGACTTCATGGTCGCATAAAAAATTAAACATAAAATAGATGCATATCAATCAATAAACATCCTCATATAACTCGGTCATCATCTCAACTAAACAATGCTTTCATTTGTCTAAAATTTTAATAACATCCCAATTCTATCTTTTATCAATATCAACAAGATTTTGAGATTAGTTCAAATGCTAAGTCATAGTCATCATGATGAGAATTTTGAATGTCAGTAATATATATGATAACAACACATACTCATAATCATTATAAAATATTTTCGTATGCATGTAAGAATCTACACAATCATACTATGAATCAAAATCCATTAATAATTACAATATCTCTATCATCTTGTAACACCCACTAAAACACTCGAACAAGTCCGAGAACAACCTAGGGTTAGCTAGAAACATTATGGAATTTTATTTTTTTAAATCGTACAAAAATGTTTCAAAACGACTACTTCGTTGACGTTTCTAGTCAATTATATTTTATAGATAAAAATTTCCATTATAATAAATATTAATCCCACATTAAACTTTAATGAATTTAATCTGACTAAGCATGGAAGATTCCCTAAGTGTTATTTAAATAAACAAATTAATTCCTACTATAGTTGAATATCCCCCATGGGATGTCAAGGGTAAAAAGAGGCCAAAATAATTAAATACCAAGGTTATTTAATTTCTACAAGGTTGAAACAATTAGCAAGGTCCCTCATTTAATATTGGGTTAGAATAATAAACACTTCCTTACCCCAAAAGTGACCCTTTAAAAGTCAACCCATGTTTTTGAAATTAAAACATTTAAATTAAAAGGTAATTTCCACTCACCCACTCTCCACCTAATTTCTATAGGGATGAATCTCATCTCTTTGATGAATTCAATTAGGTCCCTTGATGAGGAAAAATGTCAACTAACCCTAAAGCATGCTTATGAAGGCTTCTTTCTCTTTTCACTTGATTCATTATTTTCTCTTTTGTTTTGTAGGTTAATGGAGGAGGAAGTGAAGCCATTAGAGGCCCTATCAAGCTTTTGGAGAGGATTACTTGCTTCATTATTTTTCTTATTTGGTTATACCCTCATTACGCTTTTAATTATATTTATCTTTTTTATTTAGCTCATTTTTGTTGGATTTGCCTAAATGGACTTGTGCGTTTTGCCCATTTTTGATATAGTTAAGATTTGATTCATATTTTCCATTTGGGTATGCGAGTGTATATATATATATATAATTTATTTATTCATTTATATAAATTTCTCCTTTCTTTTAAGATGAAAGAAAAAATCTGAAATCACTATTAGTGTAGCAATTAAATAAATTTGAAAAAATAATAACAAAAAAAAAAAAAACTTGTTTTATGTGTGTGTGTGTGCTGCGCAGCGCGCGTGCGTGCGTGCGCGCATTGGAGAAGGCCACAAGTAGGAAATCCCAAGTTTGGAGGACCACTTGGGCTGCAAGTTTTAAGTGTTGGGGGTTTGGCTAATTTCAAACTACATGGGGGTGGGGTAATTAACTCCGCCCACCCCACCTTTTCTTTTGGATTTTTTTTTCCATAAGCCACGGCCTAGGAAAAACTTTAAATAGTGCCACCACACTTTTATTACTTAAGTAGGAACTTTATTAATGTCATTTAATAGTACTACTTTACAAGCAATTTTTTTTTACTTAAGTTGGTTCTTTATCAATAAAATTTAATATTACAACTTTACCACCGTATACTTTTTAAAAGACTTAACTTTTATAAAAACTATGTGTTACATATATATATATATATATATATATATATATATATATATAGCATATTAAAATATAGTTTCTATAACTATAGTTTATAATAGTGTATTTTCATTAATATATTTTCTTCTTAATAAGTCCATTAATATTAAAATATTTTATTACTAATAATATAAAAAGTGTAATGCCCACTTCCCTTTGACACCTTTTGATACGATAATGACATTGTTGACTATATTATAGACATTATTATAGTTTTGATTTAGTATGATGTTAAATGTTAGATGTTAGAGCATGGATTATTGTTGACTTAGTTTATATATGATAAATGGTATTATTGGGGACATTTTATATACTTATGTTGATATACTATTTGACATGGTTATATTATAGATGTTGTTTGGACTTGCGATACTTGGATATTTTGAGTAGACCTAGAAAAAAATTGAAGATTGATGATGATATAGTTGTTGATGAAATTGTAAGTGATATTGTTGATTGTCTTGATGATTTTTGTGATTTATATATATATTGATGACTTTGGAAGTATATTAGATTCACTTGGATGTTACGATGCGCCACGAGGCCGAAAGTGGTATTTGTATTTTGTAGGTTTAAAATATCACAACAAACATTGGGGGATTGGAGATCAACCACTTTGGAATTCTAGATGAATCCAACAAGGTCACCATGACAATTGTATTTGTTTGTGCGTGTTTTTTTGTGTTAGGGATTCCCATGGGGGGATCACCTTTAAATATGACCAAGGGATTTTATGTATTTTTCTTTTATTTAGTCCCTTTGTTTATGTTTGCATGTTTTCATTTTATGGTGCATTGACCCCTTTCATTATTTATTAAATGGTAGGTTAATATTGTGAGTAATCATGTTGTAAATTTAGTTAATTAAAATATGTCACAAGAAGGTAATTAATAGAGTCTTGGCCTTGAATTAAAATTTTGTAAGACATGTGTAAGTGATGTGTAAGAGATATGTTAGTTGATTTTGGAATATGAAACACTCCACCTTCTTGGAAATCCGAATTTTCCCTTCGAGGCTGATTTTGGAGGATTGTTGGACAACTTAAACTTGTCCCATGCCTCTTAAATTTACATACCAACCTTACCTATGGTTGGAGAGTTAAAATTATCCCTTCATTATGTATTTTTGTAAGACAAGTTTAATGTTTTATTGCACTTTTCTTTCATGTTTTAATTTCAGTCCTTTGGGGTGTGGGTTTTATTTTAGTGTTGTAATGCCCATTAGGGCATGTTGGTGTCTTTTTCTACACTGCCACCTTGGCCTCCTGCCATATTCCTTTTTTATTTTATTTGGTGCCTTGTTTGGCATATGTTGGTGGGGATTAATGAAACTAATTGTTTTCTACCCACCCACCGTATGCCTTCCTCCTTGCTGGCCGCGTAGTTTTCAAAAAGGATCAGATTTTTATCTTCCGTGTGTTTGTCTCCTACCTGCCCATTTATGAAAATGTTGACTTGTCATCTCTTTGTCATGTGGAGTGCACTGTTGTTTTTTTGCCCAAAACCACGAATGCTTGTTGCGCTCCATCAAATGCTGAAACAAATGAATTGCTATAGCGTGTTCTGGATAGTGGTTTCATTAATGGTGAAATGAAGGTTTTTCGCCACGATGTTGCATTGGTGGGTGTGGATTCTCAAAATCGTCTTTGTGCGAGTAGCTTCAGTGGAGCGCAGAACTGAAATTCTCCTAGGAAAGTGTCGTGAGGAGGTGTTTGGTGATATGCACAGATAGCTACGGGGTAGAGAAGTAAACTTATCTCAAAAATCGGTGGCCTCCAGAGAGAGATAAGTGCGATAGGCTGCTTTGCAGGGTGATCCCAAGAACCGTTGGTGTTGATTCTGTTGTTGCGTTGCACGCACCACGGTCATGATCAGTTGTTGCAAAGATCTTATAGTTGGTAGAATCCTATTTGAGCGCCCCAAAGCAAGCGGGTTGTCCATCTATGTGTTTTCTCATTACAGATCAAGTGTATCCTCGTAGTTGGTTTTTCCCTTCAAGATATGTTTCTCAAAATCGACTAAGTGACAGTGAGAGTGTTACAAGGAGACCGTATGTTGACGCGATGGGAGGATTGTGGGATAAACCTATTCCTGTACCTGATGAAATGCCAAGTACTCCATTCATCTACAGTGATATTGTTTGTGCTGAAACGCTTCATGGTTATAACATAGAAGCTTATCAATCCCACGAGGAGTCTATTTATTTTAAAAATTTGGAGTCGGATCCTGAATACAATTTAAGAAACGCCGCCTGTGATGTAATTAAGGAGATCTGTCCAACGGAGCAGCCCGAAATCAGATGCTCTGGTGGATCTAAGGATACCCGATATGCCTTGTCTACTCAATCTGATCAATGCGAAAAATACAATACGAGGAGTGAGAAAATATTATGTGGTGTCGCTTCAAAAGCATTGCGAGTTCGCTCTTCCCCGTCAAAAGATCGGCACAGTAGAGTGAATACTGCAAAAGGACTTCGGGACACGAGGGTGAGGCTTTCTCTTTCTACGGCTGTTAAGTTTTATGATGTGCAGTACAGATTAGGGCTTGATCGTCCAAGTAAAACTCTGGATTGGCTTATTAGTACAAAGACAGTGCTATAGATGAACTTTCACAGTCACAACCAGTGCATGAATGCTCAAATACTAGTAGATCTGGAACAGGTTTTCTGTTCAGCCAGCTGGAGTAGAGTGAGTACAGTAGAGTGCGGGATAGGGTTATGCATAAAGGGGCGGCCAAACTCTATATCGATAGGCGGGACCGAATCGGATATGGATAATATCGGTAGTGTCCCATATAACCACATACACGAGTTGGAGTCTAAATATAGGTATGGCCGAGGGGATAATCTAAATGGGTGGAGATTGGATCTATATATATAGTTGTTGGATCTTCTATTATATATGTGATCTCTCTCAAATCAGAGTTTGGGTTAGATACGGTGTCTGTTAGTCCGAACCGGTGAGAAATGGGGAAGAAAGAAAAGAACCAACGGCTACCCCTAAACATCACGTTTCGCGTGGTTCCAGCCAAAATGGAACCCGCGACCTGCTGCCCCAAATTTAACGCCACCTCCTGCGGTTGAATGCTTTTAATGCCCGAATCCTCAGTAAGGGTGCAGCCGTAGTTCCGTGGAGGCCATCTTCTGCATCGACCTTAGTAATTTCAAATATCAGAACAGAGTGCTTCTATCTTCCCGGAGTTGCTCCTGAGGATTCCAAGAAGGCATGTTTCAATCACCCCCTTTCCTATGCCAAGCATGGCCGTTAACAGGATATGGATCTTCAACAGGTGGAGGAAGAGAAGTTGCGTAGGTTGTGTTGTTGTTGCCCGAGCCCTGGTCGACGTGGTTGTTGGTTGGAAGAATTCTAATCAGGCATGTTAAATCTACTCCTTGTAATAGTTTTCTACTTTGTTTCAGTATCTTGAAATGAGTATTCTTTCCTCTTGAATGGTGCCTAGACAAAATGTTTTCATGGTTGTTTATATCATTTGCTGATTGTGTTGGTTGTTCCTTTAAATCTCGATCCAATTTCGCTGGTTTTTCTTGGAATGTTCTTTCCTCCCTTATAGCTTACTCTATTTCATATTTGTCTAAATGGGTTACTGCAATTTTGAGTGATGCAATCTAGTTCGTAGGGAAGGAAACATTATTGAGTTTTGTTTGCTTATATGACTCTCTTTAAAAGAATTTTGTGATGGTATTTTAATTGAAGGCTTACTGTATGGAAAGTTAAGCCTTCATATCGCTATTTGCTTGAATAAATATGTATTTCCTATTTAGGGCTCTCCTGTTTTGCTAAAAGGTACATTAATAGTGACGTTGTGTTCTAAAACTTGTTTAAGCCTGTGGGCATTCCTTACTTTTTGTTTGATTAGAAAATGGCATTTGGGTTTTGTTTTAGAACTGTACATGGTTGACTGTTGTACCTAGTTCTAGATGATGAATAACCTGACATCTATTTTGGCCTCTACGTGTCGAGAGAATTTCTATACCTACTTCCTGGTCCAAACTCTTGTTTGATTAAAGTAAGGGGGAAACATTGTAAGTTTTATTGAATGAAATCTCTACAATTTTATTAAGGGTCGCAAGCAAGCTAGTAATAGCTGGACTGAAACAAAAGTTGTAGGTGAATCCATGGTATTGGACTCGTGAACTCGCTTCCTGTTAGATGACAGCTGATTTCAGTGATAATATAATAGGTGACTGTTATATTTATCTGTTTGATATTTGCTAGACCTTTCCTTGATAAGCCCACATGGATCGGGTAAAATTTTCCATCTTCTATACCATTGGCAAGGAGCTCATAGAACTTCTAGGCCTGACTACACTGCGTAACCTTCCTGATGGATATGTGTGTTGGTTCTTATTTTTGTGCTTGCACTCGTGGTAGGGTCCTTTGAGTCTGGGGCATCGTTGGTGTTTTACCCTCTGCATAGCGAATCCCTTTGTTTTCGAACTCGAGTATCTTATACTTCCAACTTGGTTACTAAAAGGTCCCATTTTGTGGCCTTGTTAAGGAAATCAATTTTTTTATTTTAATGCTTATTGACATTGTCTGAAATATATAAAAAAATTATTAACGACGTTTGGGTTTAGTCTTCCCTTATATATTGTAGAGAAGTTTACGATTAGAATAAGGTTTGTTGGTAGAATAATGGCCCCTCTTGTGTCTCATTTGTATGCTTTTGGAAGAGTGGATTTGTTGTTAACTAGTACTACGTTTAAGAAATCCTACAAAGAGGTAGTGGTAAACTCCTTGGTTAAAACTGAAACTATAGTTGTTTTCTTTTAAGGGCGTCGAACCCATAATACTATGAAGCCTTTCCCTTGGGAGAATTGGATAACGTCGTTTTGCTTCGCGCCTACGATCATAATTAGTATGTTTTGTCTTCTCTTGGACCCCTTTAGTTGGATGGAGTAAGTTTTGGATTCCAATCACGTAATCCATAGGATTACATGAAGGAGATATCAACGCTCTTGACCTTCTTGTCCCTAACCCATAAGGTCTTGCCTTGATTCATGTGATTTTGTTCTTACTGGTATTTTGATTTTTCCTTTGCCGGATGGTTTAGATTTCTTTCTCATGCAAATAATTTTGGAGTTGGGGTTTTGTTTTAATCCATTCTTTTGAATTAGAAATTTCCTTTCTTGATATTGTTAAATGTTAGCTTACTATTGAAATGTGTAGCCTTAACATTCTCGGTTCTCGCTAACTCGATTCTAGTTAGTATTTGTGCGAGATGGATTATGCGAGTAGATTAAAGGAAAGAGTTGTAAAGGTTTCATCGGTGCAACTTATGAAGTTCCTTGTAAAAGTTTCTATATGTTGTAAATTGTGTAACATTGCTTGCAAAGAGTTTATATGACCTCTTGCTGGAATTGTTCGGAAAATTCGTGAAGAAGTTGTTTGTTTTTTTTTTTTGTAATTTTACCGGTAACTTACCTTTGTGAGAAATGGTATTCAATCTTTACATCGATATGAGTATTGTAAAACTTTGATTTTGAGAATAAATTGTTAAGTTAAATCTTTCTAAGACTCAGTGGCAATATTTTATAAGTAAAGTAAAATGGGTCGGTTAACCCTTAAAGGAGCTAAACAAAAATAATAATTTTATATTCAACAAATAAAGGTAGAGGTGTTCTACTTGAAATCAAATAAGTCCATGAGTGATCAAAATGAAACCATCCCTTGTGAAGTAAAAATTTTATAACTTGATATCCCTAGCTACACTAGCGAACATTATCCTTTTTATGGTGAATTCTTAGAATGATCCTAAGGTGAAACAAATTGTTAGTTGATATAAGATAATAAGATTTAATAGATAGGAGGAATCGGTTTCGAAGCCATGTAATCTGTCTCTCAACCTTTTGAAAGGTAAATTGTTTTCTTTTGTAAAAACATCCAGTGAAGCCTAAGTAAAATATTTAATAATTTTCGATAAATCCTCAAGCTTCATAAAAAAAAGGGGGGTTAATAACTAATGAGGTCATAAAGATGAAATCAACTCGACCTTCTTCCTCTAACCTGTTATTTTTCAAGGTGCTTTGTCTTCCTTCTCTTAAGTCTGTTGAACGCAAACCCATGTTGTCATATGGGCATGAACAAGTTCTAATAGCGTAAGTGTAAATAGATGGCCTGGTGGGATTAATTTCCCCCTTTCTCTAAATAAACGAATTAAGCAAACAAATGTCAAAATAGAGAAGTTTTAAAGATGATTACTCAGTGTAAAAAGAATAAACTTAGCTTGGTACGATGAATTGTATGAGTCATATCTTGAGCCTCCTTGAAAACGTAAGCTAAGAATTGCAAGATGTCTTTTTAAAATAAATAACCCTCAAGAATATCTCATTGTGGTTGGCCCTGACTGTAAGTGTGTTTTGTGGTTGGACTTCAATGTTGTTCTGTCAAAAAGAGAAAAGTAAATTGTCCTTGATAGGTGTGAACGTTTCCGTGCGGCCTTGATGGTCATCCTTGTATCAGGTTGTTCACAGTGTTAGTTGTATCCTTGGTGACGACATGTTGCGTCATGTTATGTGTCAAGCAAGTTCAAAAAAAAAAAAAAATATCCTGTATTTCACTGTGTTGTTTGTGTGTGAATTTTTGGGTCGTTACTGAGTGTGAAAGTAAAATTGTCAAATTATTCACTCACCTATTGATTATGCATTAGATAATGAAGTTTACTTTGGTGTGGGAGTTGAGGAGTGAAGTAGCATCATACATGGATCCACCTCATCCTCTTCCCTTCCCTCTTCTATTAATTGGATCTTTATCTTGTTTTTCAGGTTTCTTCATTTTTATCACTTCATTTTTGGGAGACTTCTTTTGGGTTTTGAGAGCTCTTGCTTTTAGAGAATATTGGAGATTATTGCATACTTATGGATTGTTGATCTTGGACTATTTTGCATAGGAAAGCTTACTTGTTTTGGACTTGGAACAAACTTCATCATGGAGAGGTAGGAGCTTGGCTCTTGAAATGCCCCTTTTTTCTTTCTTTTATTATATATGTAAATGGTTAAATGTTATTATTGTGAATGTTTTAGCATGTTTGTGGGTTGTTGGGTATATGGCCTAGGAATGGTGTAGGAGAAGACTATGGGGTTTATTTTGTGGGAGACATAAGTGTTTTGGGGAGGTATAAGTGTGGAGGGAGTTGGGATTTGGGTTCCACCTTACAAAGAAATAGCTTTCATTTCTTTACTCGTTATGGGGTTCCATAAGAGGTTGGGGAGGCATAAGGAAATGTGAGGAATAAGGGGTACTTGGGGGCATAAGGGCATGCCAGGGCTTGATATACTATATTTTTGGAAGTTTGTAATCAGGTGGTGATACCCATTTCCACTTTGGGAGGCATAAGAAGCATCCCCCATAGTTTCTTACTCCTTTGGCTTGCAAGATGAATCCTAAGTTTTGTGTGTATGTTATAATGTGGTTTACTGCAAACTACATTTTGTTTGGACTGTGTTTTGAATGAGAAATTTTTATTTGTGTTGTGAAAGCTTGTTGTTGCCATGTGTTGGAAAACATCTCTTATTGCATTGTGGTTGGGGTCAAGGGCCAATGAAGAACAATGGATTATCTGTTCATTGGATATCTTGGTTGGGTGGAGAGAATTTCCTTTCCACCTATTACTTGTGATCAAATTGAAATAAAGAAAATGGAGGATACTCATGTTGCTTTTCTGGAGTAGAGGAGAAAGACAAGTTTGACAGTCCTTGTTGAAATTATTCTTATTATAACCCCTTCCCACTTTGAAGTGGATGACCTTGTACATTATTTTTGATGGAAGGATGTGTTGTATTGGCTATGAAAATTGCAATTAGAAATGTGAAAGAGATATATTTTGTTTTCTAGTTTTGAATAAATGTGGAAGAAATTGTATTTTTATATTGTAATTAAGGAAGAAGACAAAGTTCAGACAATCCCTTGTGAAAATAATGTTGTAAACCATTTCCCCACTTGATTTGGATGACAATTTAATATAATTTTGTCTTTGAAGAGTTACTATGTTTTGGAAATGAAATCCCTTTTGAATGTGAAGGAAATATACTATATATATTTTTTTGTAAAAAGGGAATGTATTGAGAAAGAGTTGTGATTGTAAAGTTGCATTCTTGTCTCTATCACTTAATTGAAGGAAAGAAATCTATTTGAAACTAGCATGGAATGAACTCGTATGTTTTATAGCAAGGCAAGTGAAATAAGATCCATTGAGTTAATTTTGTTTCCTTTCCATGTTTGGTTTCCCATTAAACTCTGTAATTTTCATCAGAAATGAATAGAATGACATTGCAACAAATAAATAACCAATGAAACAACAAATTGAACATAATATGATCTAAACAAATTCAATTAGACAATAACACTTAAGAAAATCTTTCAAAACTTTGCAAAATCGGAAAGGGCAAATTGTAGACATTTTGCAATATAAAATGGGTAAAATCAAATTGCATTTAAATCAAATGTTGTATCCTTGCAAATTTATTCCAAAAACTTCCAAGAGCACTCCTCCATGTCTTTTTGGCATGTTGAGAAAGGAATAAGGTCGAATTGAACAAAATTTTATAAGTTCAAATATACCTCTTGCATTTTAAAATCCTAGAGACCATTTTCATAAATTCGACCCTTCAAAATTTATCAAAATTAAAATATTAATATTTCTATGCAAAGAGAACTTCGAGATATTTCCAAAAAGTCCTTGTTTTCTAAAACGGATCTCTGGTCAAAAGTTATGTCCTTCTGAAGTTTTCACTTCATCTTGGCTTTAAAAAAAAAACTAACTATAAAATTTAATTAATAAAATATTGTTGGGTGGAGCTGTGGGTCAAAACTTACCTTTTTAACCTTTTTGTCAAAAGCGTACAATTCAAGAAGTTTACCGCCACCACCTTTCAAGCTCGAAACCTTCTTTGGGTAGAAAAATAATCTAAGCTAAAAAAATTGGTTATCCTTTCTAAATTTTCCCCGCATCCCACGCCTACCGTAGCCAATCATTGACCGACGTGTGGATTTTTAGGCGTTGTTGAAGGAATGGATCTCTATTAACCTTAGCACTTTTTAAAAAATTAGAATTTTTTATGTTTTCCCAGCGTCCCCGCCGGCCCAAAGCTTGATCAGTCTTTGCCACGTGGCTTCATGAGGCATCGGCGTAGGAGTGGATCTTTTTAAGCCTTAACGATTCAAAATATTTTAGGAAATATTCAAATGATTTCTCCACTAGTCTGCTGACCTATAACCAATGGTTGGCTTACACATGGCATCACAAGGCGACGGTGGAGGAGTGGTCATTTTCGAAAACTTAACTATTTTGAAAAATTCTTTGGCTAAAATTTAAAATTTTCTCAACCACTCCACCACCCAAAACCAATGAGACTCTATCACGTAGGACTTTGGGCATCAGCGAAGGTGTGGATCATTTTGATCCCTTAATGCTTTCTGGAAAAAATCTAAAGCTCTTAAGTTTCTTTCGGTGACCCACGTTCCCTTTGGTTCAAAGTTTTTGGACACATGTCCCTTGCGGACCACTGGGTAAATTTTTCACTTTTCAGGCATGAAGGCTCGCCATGAGCTCACGGGCATCTTTGTAGTGCCCACTTCCTTTCAACACTTTTGATATTGATCATGATATTGTTGACTATATTATGGACATTATTATAGTTTTGATTTAGTATGATGTCAAATGTCAAATCATGGATTATTGTTGAATCGATTCATATATGATGTATGATGATTGTTAAAGACATTTTATATAGATGTTGACATGCTATTGGACATATTTATATATAAATTTATGGATATTGTTGGGACATGTGATATTTTGATATATTGAGTAGACCGAGAAAATTGAATTTAAAATTGATGATTATATAGTTCTTGATTAAATTGTAAGTGATATTGTTAATTGTCTGGATATTTTTGCGATTCATATATATATATGTATATTAATGATTTTGAAATTATATTATATTCATTTGGATGTTCGGTATGGCCACGAGGCTAAAGGAGGTATTTGTGTTTTGCAGGATAAAATATCACAACACACATCGAGGGATTGAATACAACCACTTTGGAATTCTAGATGAATTCAACAAGGTCACCATGGCAACTTTATTTGTTTGTGTGTGTTTGATAGTTGTTAGGGATTCCCATGGGGGGATCACCTTCAAATGTGACCAAGGGATTTTATGTTTCTTTTATTTATTTTCCTTGGTTTAATGTTGAATGTGTTTGTTTTGTGGCACTTGCTTTGACCCCTTTCCTTATTTATTAAATGCATGGTGTGTGTTAATTAACGTGAGTAATCATATTGTAAAAATTAATTAATCAAATTGGGGCATAAGAAAGTAATTATTAGAGTTGTTGGCCTAACATTAAAGTGTTGTAATAAATGTGTAAGTGATGTGTAAGAGATGTGTAAGTTGATTTTGGAGTATGAAACACTCCATCTTCTTTGAAATTCAAAACTATCCTTGGAAGCTAGTTTTGGAGACTTGTGGGAAAATTTAAACTTTTCTCATGCCTCTTAAATTTATATACCAACCTTACCTATGGTTGGAGAGTTAAATTTATCCCTTCTTTATTCATTTTTGTAAGTCAAGTTGAATGTTTTTATTGCACTTTTCTTACATGCTTTTAATTTTAGTCCTTTGGGGTGTGGGCTTGTTTTGGAGTGTGTAAGTAAACTGTCATTTATTCACCTACTTATTTATTGTGCCTTGGAGATTGAAGTTGACTTATGAGTTGGAGTTGAGGATGTGTGATGTGGCATCACACATGGACCCACCTCATCCCTTCTCTTTCCTCTTCTATATATTCAAATTCATTGGCTTGTATTAGGGGTTACTTCACCTTGCATTGCTTAATTTTAGGCATCTTCTTTTGGTTTTGGGAGCTCTTGCAATTTTTTTGAGAAATTTGGAGATGGTTGAATGCTTATGGATTATTGATCTTGGAATGTTTTACATTAGAAAGCTTTCTATTTGGAACTTCGAAACAAATTCCATCACGGAGAGGTAGGAGTTTGGCTCTTTAAAATGCTCTTCTCTTATTTATGCATACGTAAATGTTGTGGATGTTTTGATATTGCTTGTTTGTTGGTTGGGTAGATGGTCTAGGTATGGTGTAGGAGAAGAATATGGGGATTCTTTTGGGGAAACATAAGTGCTTTGGGGAGGCATAAGTGTGGAGGGAGTTGGGATTTGCATTCTACCTTACAAAGAAACAACTTGCATTTCTTTACTCGTTATGGGGTGTCATAAGAGGTTGGGGAGGCATAAAGAATTGTGAGGAATAAGGGGTACTAGGGGGAGGCATAAGGGCATGTCGGGGATTTGAAATGATATATATTTTTGTGGTTTTCTTTCGGGAGGTGATACCCATTTCTCCTTTGTGAGGTATATGAATCATCCCCATAGTTTATTCCTCCTTTGGCTTGCATGATGAAGCCTAAGTGTTGTTTGTTGTTTTTTTATATGGTGGTAAACTACAAATTTGTTTCGGATTGTATGTTTAATGTGAAAGATTTATTTTGTGTTGTGGAAGCTTGTTATTTCCATGAGTTGAAAAACATTTCTTATTGCAATGTGGTTAGGGATAGGGGCCAATGAAGAAGGATGGATTCTCCCTTTTCATTAGATGTCTTAGGTGGGTGGAGAGCATTGCCTTTCCCATTTTTATTGTGACCAAATTGACAATGATGGAAATTCATATTGATGTTATGGAACTAAGAAAGAAGATAGTTTGACAGTCCTTGCACGAGATCATTTCTTAATGTAACCTTTTCCCACTTGAATTGGATGATCTTGTATATTATTTGTGATGGAAAGATGGTCTATATGGGTTATGAAAGTTGTAAATTAAATTGTGAAAGAGATATACTATGTTCTCTTTTTTGAATAAATGTGGAAAAAATTGTATTCTATATATTGTAATTGGGGAGAAGATAAATTTACGAGATAGTCCCTTGCGAAAATACTTTTGTAAACCATTTCCCCACTTGATGTGGATGACAATTTAATATAAATTTTGTGTTGAAGAGTTACTATGTTTTGGAAAAGAAATCCCCTTTGAATGTGAAATAAATATACTATGTATTCTATTGTAAAAAGGAATGTAATGAGAAAGAGTTGTGATTGTAAAGTTGTATTTGATCTATATAAATAGAAGTGGTTACTTTGTTCAAATGATATTGCTTTCATTGGAAGTCTGATTGTTGAATGTAATTTGAAATCTCTATTGGAAAGATGAAAAAAGAATACGTATGAAGAAATTTCATAATGCTCTGTTCTTTAGAAATGAAAGTTTTGAAAATCAGAATTATAATTTGGCATTTGAATATGTTGATTTGAATCAACTTAATGAGTTAGATTGGATCTGGAATGATTTATAATACTTAGAAGATGATAAATGGAAAATAGATTCTTTCGAATTAGATCTCTGTTAGATGTTTCAAAAATGAAAAATGTTTTATCAAATTCCCGAACGACACTACGAGAATAGGAAAGACATTTAAAACATTAACACAAGATAAGAATGATCAAAATGATCCCAAACAAACTATAATACTTAAGAAATTTTCATAGAACCTTTCAAAATCGGGCTCAAGCAATTTCTCAGTCATTTTTTCTGTTAAATTAGGAAAATTCAAATTGATCTTCAATCAAACAATTTAACCCTTGAAAACTATCCTAAATTATTCCAATTGAAATCCTCCATGTCTGTTTGACATGTGGAGAAATAATTAATGGCGGACTTAAACAATTATTTGAAAGTTAGAATACTAGTTCACTTTTGAAGTGACATAAAGACGTTTTCTCAAAATTGACGCTTTAAAATTTATGAAAAATTAAATTCTTAAGATCTCTATGCAAAGAGGACATCAACAAATTTCGAGAAAGTCCTTGCTTTCCAAAAACGAGTTCCCAATTAAAATTTATAGCATTCTAAAGTTTTTATTTCATTTAACTTCAAAAATATTATAAGCTGTCAAATTTAACTATTAAAATATTCTTGGGATGACTTTTTTGATGCGTAATCACAAAGCACCCTTGAGTGTCTGCCTGAACTCGATGGGTTGAGACTCTCATTTTGTCAGTGTGATTGCATAACATGGAGCTTTTCCCAAGTGTGGACCTTGCGAAATCGGAAAAGCTCTCTAGATGAAGGCCGAGTTCTTATTCCTATATTTAGATACACACGTAAAATGCGTAGGTTTACTCAAAACCTAATCTATCTTGCCAAAGAGACAAGGTAAGAAGATGCATAAAAAATAAACCTAAACTAACAAAGGTGATGCACCGAGGAATGAAGAACACCTATCTTGCCAATAAACACAAACCATTAAAATGCAATGCAAGATCATGCATAGATAACCAAATTTGTAGTGAAAGATCAGGCGGATGCAAATAAACATAAAGAGGGTTGAGAATTATCCACAGACATGCATTATTTTCTTCAAATATTGATACAATACACTACCAAATGCCAAGAGGAAAAGTTACATTATAGTTTAGATGGGAGGTTTGACCTCCAAAAATTCACCTGCCAAAGGGAAGAAGGGAGGGGAAAAACAAGAATGTCTAACCTTTAGAAAGAAGCCCCTCCTTACAATTTATAGGAAGAATGAGAGAGGGAGAGAGAGGAATTCCAAATCTACCCCAACCACCTCCAGTTGTATTTAATTCATCTCATTATGGCTGTAGGTGAGAACCCTAATTGCAAACCCAAAAATGGCGAACTATATTTTGTAAGCTTTCTGAAAATTCCAACCTTGCGTGAATCCAGTCTCACAGAAAAGTTATGGCCATTTGAATATAATACTTAAGGTCGGGTTTTCTTTCAAAATTCGAGGTGTCAATGCTCAAAATGTTGTGCCTCCCCGAAGGTGCGTCTTGGCGCATCTATCCTCATGTAACCATACTTTTAAGTGCACCATAGGCCTTTGAATATGTGGTGTTGGCGCCTTGACATCTACGCCAGGCACAACTTTTTCCATGTTGGCACCTTTGAACAATGTGCCTTGAGTGCAATGTTTTCTACGTTGGCGCCTTTCAACCTATGCCTTAGGTGCAACTTTTTACATGTTGGCACCTTTAAACTTTATTGGGCGCAACTTTTTCAATGTTGGCACCTTTTAACTGCACCTTGGGATTTCTAACTTGTGAGTGTAAATAAATGCCGGGTTTTGATTTTCTTTGATCTCCATATTCTTACGTATTGTGTCTATATTTACCTAGGGAGGGATATATATACAACATGACCCGTCACGTTAAAACTTTCTTTTTTTTCTTTTTCCAAAATGCATAAATTCATGAAGTTTCCCCTTGCTCTGCTAATCCGCAAACCTTCATTTTGTCAAAAATGATCTAAGTACAAAAGGTTAATTTCACAATTTATCCTCCGTAGCACCACCTCCCCATGGCCAATCATTGAATGACACGTGGCTTCATTGGGTGTTGATGGGGGCTCGGATCGATTTTAACCTTAAGCACTTTCACAAATAAATTTACAAAAAATTGTAAGTTTTTCTCGCAGCCCCACCGACCCGCAGGTAATCAGGTGTTGACACGTGGCATCTTCTCACGTCGGTGGAGGTGTGGGTTCCTTTTGACCTTTTTGTCCTTCTTTTTGAATAGTCAAGTTTTCCTAATGTTTCCCGCCAACCTGCTGACCCGTAGCCAATAAGGAGCTACCATGTGGTCTCCTTGGGCATCGGTGGAGGTGCGGGTATAAAATTCATTTTTTCCCAAAAGGGCAAAAATGCTAAATGTCTTCCCATCTTCCGATCCACTTTTCTACTCTAGGTGAATTTTCTCTCTGAATTCCGCAATCCCGAGTTTGGGAAAATTTTTGTCCCCAGGCCCACAGGACTGCTCTTGGGAAAATTTTCACCCCAAGTTCCACGACCCATAACTTGAGAAATATGAGGAGTTCGGAGGACTTGTTTATATCACTTGAAAAGGTGAGGAAATTCCCTATCTAATGGTAATGTTTTAGGATGTTTTAATTGTGTTAATCATGGGAAAAATCAAATTGAATATTTAACTAAGTTTTGGCGGTGGGTAAGTAATAATTTACTCGATGATTTTAATATGTATTCTTTTCCCCCACTATAATTAAACCTTGCTCGTGTCTTAGATCTTGCGAATTATACCTTGGGTATTTAATTGTTTTGGTTACTTAACCCTAAAATTTTAATTAGGGAATATTTAGCTAAAATGTCAATCTAATCAATGATTAAATTAATCCCTAAGGAGGTTTGAGCTAGGTGTGTACTTATTACACTTGTTGCTTTATAATGTGGAATGAGTAATTATTATAATGGGAAAAGTTATTAGTTGAATTTAATTTTCCTTGAGACTTTGGTTGTTAACACTTAAAAAAAAATATATTCCATAATTTTCTAAGTAAACCTAGGTTCTTCATGGGTCTCGAAGAGAGATTTTAGTGGCCATTACACTTGGTATCAAAGTTTTGGGTTCAAAGTTTGGCCCTTGGGCACACAAGAAAAAATTGAGACATGAACTATAAACCTAGCACATTTTTAAATCTAGAAAACAACCTTGTTTGAAAATTGAAAAAAAATGAAATACGTGTGAAGAAATATTACATTCCTCTATTCATTTGAACTGCCAAAATTAAAATCATAATAAAATAGCATGTTGCTTGAGTTGATGTGCTTGCTTACTGGTATTTTTTCTAAACCCGGTTAACTAAGAATATCAAATTAAATTGATGTTTATGAACTTCTAGTGTAGTGTAAACTTGGTTCCCCTTGAAAATATGTTATTTTTATAAGTCCTAAATCTTGATTTAATTGTATGATGATTTAAGCCCGTTTGAGACCCTTCCTTATTAAATTTGTTGGAATGATAAGTTGTATGGCGTGATTCTTGTTGTTGGACAATAGTGGTTGTGTTACGGGTGGGGAAGATTTAATTAGAAGTTTTTAGAGCTTCCTTCCTTGATGGTTAGGAAAAAGTTTCCGGTTGTCATTTTCCATGTTGTTACTTGTATGGGAGAGTGGACATTAAGTCTAGGTGTCGTTTAGGACCCAATCCTACGTATGTGTCCTAGAAATAACCTCAAGGCAAAGTACCCCTATTAGCGGCCATGAAGTGATGCAGATTGAATGTGGTGTTAACTTTTTTGTTTTACATTCATAATATTGTGTTATTTTATCAAGGACCAGCATCTTATTTTATGATTGATTTGAGAATGTCTGAGGCTCTTTTATTTATTTTAAATTTTTTGTGCGAATTTTCAGACTTTGCAATACTTCTACTTAGCCACTTTCCTTGATTGTCGACATTTCTAAGATTTTATTTTTATTGTTGACTTGGAGCTCATTATGTTGTTGGCTATCTAGCTAAACGGTACGTGGTTCCCTTCTTATATGATGATGAGCTCATTCTATTGTTTTTGTATTGTGACATTTCATCATATGGGGGTACACCCTAGGTGTCTTGAATGTCCTCTTAGGTTCTTAAAGCTATGCCTTGGTTTTGGATGCATGGAACCTTGAGGGTGTCTAGGATATTAGAGTGACTTTTTGTTTCTCGACCTTGCTAGATAGAGAGCTCGTTGTGTTGAGTGTTCTAGTTGGCAGTCTGTTAGCGGTGGTGGTGATTCTCTTACAATTTGGTAAGAGCTTGAACCTCATTGGAGTAGAGGTGTTTAATTGTGGATGATGAATTATGTTAGGATTGGATTGCTTTTGGCTAGCTCTGGATGTTAGTAGAAAAGTGTGTGTTTGGTAGTGGCTTCTTTTCGATGGCATGCTAAGTTTTATTAGGATTTCCTTATTTCATTATATAAAGTAGTGACTTGAGGATTGTATGCATCTTGATAATTATGGTTAGAATTAATCTCATTTAAGTATTGTGTGTGTAAATTAAGTGTGTTTGGTTTCCCTCTTGACCTATAAATAAGTCTACCCTTTCCTTAATTTTTTTAGTTACTATGAATAACACTCTATGACCTATTAATTTTAAATTACATGGAGACACTTATGGATGCCTTGAGTCTTTTAAACAATGCCACTAGTGATGTTAGTGTAATTAGACCTTGATGAATTAATCTCAATGGTATCTTATAATGGGGTTCTTCTTGCAAAACTGTAACTCTTGGTCGTATAGCCGTATTGAATAGATAGTTGATTGGCTACTTACAATTGATGCTTTCTAGTGAGTATGTGGTGTTCTTATAGATAAAATCCTTCCTTGTAATTTTGATTGCTTGGTTAGTTGTATCCTGTGGTAATATGGGTGTAGATTTGAAAACTTTCATCATCTTATCATGTGAGTAAAAATGTTTTCACCAAAACAACAAACATTGATAAACCCTAGTAGATCAATAAAAGTAATTGTGCTTCCTTAATGGGTCTTCCTTGTAACTTCCTTTGAGAACTTGTAGAAACCCACTAGGAATGTTTTATGATACTTGTAATTATTGGAAAACTCTCGAAATATTGTTGTGATCGATGTTGGTTGATTGCTTCCTAGTTCTTACAAAGTAATAATGTGTTTTCTATGTTAAATGTCCCTTGTTTCCTTAGAATTAAAAATTTGGTGTGTTGATTTACCTCTCTCTCCCATAAAATTAATAGTGTGATATGTTTACCCTTCCTTCTCATTAAATTTTGTTGACAAATTGACTCACCCAAACATCATAAAACTATAATTGAGGAGATTTGGCCTTGAAGCTTAATAAATAAACTGGAACATAGAAAGAGAAAATGGTCCTTGCTTTAACCTTGGTAGATTAATAGAAGAAATAAAACCATGTAGAAGAAAGAAAGGGGAAAAATTTATCCATCTACCTCCCCTAGGAGTAAAATAAATACTTTTTCTCTTTTACACCTTTGAAAATGGCGAGATATCATGGCGATCATAGTGGTGCTCCTTATAAATGAAAACATATGATATAAAAATAAAAGGAATATTTTAATAAAGAAAACTCATAAAGGAATGTGCTTAGAAAACTAAACTACAACTTTTGACTTAATTAATTGAGTTATAAAATAAGTAAGATTTATGTGTATTGAGTGCAATGTTTAGTTGAACATGTAGTTTTATCGCTTAATTGAAATTGTGAAACACACGGTGGATAACAATGTATTCTAGTTGCTTAGTACTTTCTTATTCATAGATGTATGTTACTTTCTTGTTGGAGTTTTGGGTCATCATACCCTTATCATCTCGTAGCTCAACGAGTGTGATTTGTTGTCCTTTTGTATTAATATTGATCTCTTGTTTAAAAAACAACCTCCTTGCGTGTTTTCTTGTCCTTGGAGACCTAAGTTATTATAATTTTAAGGAAACATATGTTAAGGATATTAAATAACTTTAGGAAGTATTATTTTCTTCATATTTTCTTGGGTCACCTTCTTATTGTTTCCCCTTTTCCATTAGGATGTAAAGTGCAAGATGATGTTATTCGCTTTTGATACGATGCACCCTTGGATTGTAGTTGGACCCTGTGTTACTTTTTCTTCTCCCTAGCAACCTTGAGTGGTCCTTGGTGTTTCTTGTGCTCTCTTTATGGTTATTTCGAGCTTGAGTAGGAAATAAGATAAATAAATCCCATTGTGCTATAATGTATGGTACTTGAATTGATATGTTAGTTGTTAGGATATATATATATATATATATATATATATATATATATATTTTTTGCTAAACAGTTGACTTCTTTAGATTTGGTTGGTATGGTGTGTTTGATTCTTAAAACAAAAGTGTAAAAATTAGACTATAGGAAAACTTGTGGTCTTGACTTTTCTTGTATTACCATGAAAATTTAATTGTACCCTCTCGAGTTATAGAAGTACTTTCCTTGAATAGTTCCTTGATTTTAAATGTTTTGCTGATTTAGGTGTCCTTGTTGATTAACCTCATCCTTTGTGATCCTCAAATTGTGGGACCTTGAGTAGACTTGTTCCTTGGGTAAATTTGGTCATAGTTGGTTTTTTCTAGCCTTGTCTAGACAATGAACCTTGAAATCAAGGCTTAAACTTAGTACAAACCTTAACTTTTATTATTGTAGTATGTTGTATTCCTTGGGAAACTATGTGGTTATTCTCAAACTCATGGAAGTCTCCTTATTATTCCTCTACTTGGTGGTTACTCTTAAGAATCTTTTGAACTCTCCATGTTATATTGTTATGTGTGATATCTTGGTTGATAGCATAAATTTACTCTCTAGATTTAAGTATTCATAGCCTTGCATGCAGAAATTTTAGAACTCATCCCTTGCAATCTCCCTTCTTATTGAATTGCATTGGACAAAACTTAGGTTTTGTAGACCCACCTTTGTTTGAAGCAAGTAATCTCGTAGTGGAATGATCATTTTTCTATTGCATTTGTTCCTATCTCTCTTTCCGGTGACTTCCGGGAGGAAGTCGAGCCTAATGAGAGGGGGATATAGTGCCCACTTCCCTTCGACACTTTTGATATTGATCATGATATTGTTGACTATATTATGGACATTATTATAGTTTTGATTTAGTATGGTGTTAGATGTCAGATCATGGATTATTATTGACTCTGATTCATACACTACAACAAACAAGCATTTTTTACCAAAATTTTTCCACAATTTAACATAATTGTAGGATATTTGTGGCATCTCTATGAAAATTTAGTTATTGAATTTTTATTAATGTGAATTTAACATAATTGTAGGATATTTGTGGTCCACCTGTTGTTTCTGCCCAAAACCACGAATGCTTGTTGTGCTCCATCAAATGCTGAAACAGATGAATTGCTTCAGCGTGTTCTGGACAGTGGATTCGTTGATGGTGAAATGAAGGTCTGTTGCCTTGGTGTTACGGGAGAGGGTTTGGATCCTCAAAATCGTGCTGTGCAGGCAGTCTCAGTGGAGCGCAGAACCGAAATCCTCCTAGGAAAGTGCCGTGAGGATTGCGCTTGGCTTTATGCAGCAGCTACAGGGTAGAGAAGTAAACTTATCTCAGAAAACCGGTGGCCTCCGAGAGAGAGTATGTGCGGCGGCTCTTTGCGGGAGTGAGCACGAGGAGCCGTGGTGTTGATCACGATGTTACAGTTGCGCGCGACCATAGTCGAGACCGGTTGTTGCGCGAATCTTGCGGTTGTAGTAGAAGAACAAGGTAAAGCTTTAGTTGAGCTGTCTTGCCTTTTCTTTTTGGAAGTCACTTCTGTCCAGGTGGTGAAACTAACATGGAAGAAGCTCGATCAAATATTGAGGCAAGTTTTGCAGGTGAGGCTGAGATTTCGTTCACTACTATTTCTATTACTGACCGGAAGTTTTCCAGCACCTAGCCATGGGTTAGATATGGTGGTTATAGATGAAGCCTGCAAGCTAGTGTAATAGGCGTGTTACCTCCTTTTCCCTTGGGTCTTTGCGAGGCATATTCTGTCGGGATCCACAACACTGTCCTCCTGCCAATTGTGATTAGCCGAGCGGCGAGCATGTTGCGAGTAGTAGTAGAGGTTTTTTGAGCGCTTCCAACAGGCAGGTTGTCCAACTATGTTGCGTTCGGTTCAGTGTCGACTACATCTTCAAGTTCGGATTCTCCTTCAAGATATTTTTATCAAAATAGATTAAGTGACAGTGTCAGTGTTACCAGGAGACCCGATGAAATTTATTTACAGAGATTCTCTATTGAGACCTTACTTGCTATTCGATGTAACTCATGGGAGAGAATCCCATAGGCGTGGATCTGTTTCATATCATAATATTCATGAAGCACATTTTTCTTTGCAATTATATGAGCATCTTCAACGAGTCACTATGTTGGCAGGCATAAAGGGTGCTGTTGGAATTATCACACCTTACAAGCTACAGCTGTATTGTTTGCCGAGAGTTTGATGTTGTCCACATATATCACAAGAGGAAGGAAATATTGGTTGTTGTATCTGAGGAAACAACTACTGGTGTTCACAGGCTGTACCAGATGCAAGCTATTGGATCGCTGCTCTTCCCTGCTATTAATGACAATGATTACATTGCAAGAGCAAGCTCGATAAGCTTGTACGGATGCGAGGAACTCTCTGCTAGATGGTCTGATGAGAACCACTAATGTGATGATTGCTTTGGCAAGGTTGTTGTTATGCTGTGGAAATGGAGATATTTCTTGTTTCGTCACCTTCACACAATTTTTTACATCCGTTGATTTATTCCACTTTAGATTCTCCACCGACTACGGCCTCTGTCTTCTCATAAATTGGTTTTCTGTCTAGTTTGTAGGTAGCTTGTTTACCCTAATGAGGCTTTGCAAACCCGATGCACACATCTTTACTGTAAGCCTTGCCTAGCTTATGTGTTGAGTACTACTAGGGCCTGCCCTTATGACGGGTATTTGGTTGCGTCTGATTCGAAGGCATTGCAAGAGGCAAATCCGGTCTTGGGCTGATGCTTTAGGTACATGTGACGTTCATTTCTGTACCCCCTAAAGCAGGCGCATTGAAGCAATCTAGTGTTTGGACAGCCACCTATTGCATCCATCTAGTTGTGCCTTCAAAAGGAATCTGGTGTGGTATATTGCGAAAAAGACCGGTGAAGCGAGAGGATAAAGTTAAGGGCATGTGGGCTGTGAGTCCTGTTGGATGCGTTAAAACAAGCAAGATAGACTAACCATATACATAATATGCTAGTATCTAATAACCTCTTGAAATGAAACTTTTTCTTTCTAGAAATTGGTTTAAATCTGTGATTTTGTGGATTTGCATTCAGTATATGGTTAACATTTGTTACTTCTGGATTTGCCTCTGTTGGTTGTTCTTGTTGACATGATCAAACCCTTTTATATATAAAACAAACAAAGGTTCTCAGTGTATGCTTCGATTGATCATATGAAATATATATATATATATATATATATATATATATTATATATAATTTGAAAGTTACTTCCTTCTACAAAAATGTCACTGTTTCTTTTGTGAACCTGGGTATGTAATCACCCCTAGAACGTTGCAGCGTTGACTAGTATTGGTTTCCTATTATGTTGTTGCCTTAGAGGAAAACATACAGTTAAATTATTATTATTTTTTTATGATAAGCGTGATTATGCACTTTGTGTATTGTGCAAATTATTAGGGCTTTTGGAAATTAGAAGTTCAATATATATGCTTGTTAAGAAGGAAGTTTTGGGCGAAAATATGTCTGGGTTGATAGAAGGGCATAAATTATTTATAGAACCCCATTTTGATTCTACTCTTTCTATGAGTAAAATTTGATAAAATTAATGACCTTTATGGTGTTAAGATATGGTATGTTGATGATTCCTTGTGTGATCGATTTAATCATGTATAGACATAATGCCTTGATGGAGTAAGGTAATATCTTTCACGGTTCGTGAAAGTTAAGGTTTTCATCAACTGCTTAAGGTAACATGAAGTTCCTTAATTTAGTCAAACTTGTTTTGTACTTCCTTCTTGATGAGTGACCTTTCATTTCAATTTAGAATGATTGTGATGGAAGGTCGTGAATATATTTTGTTGTCAAAAAGGGAAAAGAAGCTATGGAATAGTTTGTTTTTGTGTCGAACGTAATAATTGTAATTACATCGTTATAGAAGTTCGTTATTGGAGGATATCTATCTTCAATGGTATATTATGTGTTTAATCTCTGCATAGGTTACCATAAACTTAGTGATGAGATGTAAATTAAGGAGAGTTGAGAGACATTTTCCTTTGTATACATCGTTTATGATATTAGGAAGTGAGTTGATGTCGGAAAATTTCAACCAAGTCTAGATTCATGGCTATGTTCCTCTAAAACGGGAGGATTATAAATCTAAGGTATTATGAAAATTGCAAGGATGTGTTTAGAATGCTAGATTGCCTACTCAACTTGGGTATTAATGAGGCTTTTCGCTATTCCAGCCCTGGTTATGTTCAGTAGGTAGGCTGTTAGGCAATACCTATTCCGGACATTCTTACCATCCTTTCCACTCATCCTTATTAGCTATGAAGTCACTTATTACCTAAGATATAATGGTTGTGGGTTTGAATATAAGATTTTCATCCTTTAAACCTTTTTGATTACATGATGGAACTTTGTTTTACCCTCGTTGTTCATTTCTAGCCTATTAGGCCTATGGCCCTACGGAACGATTCCAAAACTATATTCTTTTTGGCAGCTAAGATCGGGTCTGGTTTTAATCTTTTGACTTCTCCTTGAGAATGTGGATTGATGGGTTACACCTTAGATTTCAATCACATAATCTACGGGATCACATAATTGAAATCCTAATACTCTCAACTCTTGTGTCTAATCATATAAATTTCAAAGTCTTGCGTATTTGGTTGTCAAAATTTTGTAGTTTTCGAGGTATTCTTCATAACTAAAACTTATGGATTTCTTCTTAGTTGATATGTTGAAAATTATATCTTGTTTCAAAAGGTTGTTAGAGGTTAGAACTTTGATCCATTTCCTGAAATAGAATGTTTCCTTTCATGGTATTGTTAGCTAGTAGCTTATTGTTGCTATGTATAGTCTTATCTTGCTCAGTTCTCGCGAACTGACTCAGGTTATTAATTGTTGCAGATGGCTTACGTGGTTAGATGATGGAAAGACTTGTAGATTATTGCATCAATCTTGGTTATGATGTTCCTTTGTACGAATGTGTATTATGTTATAAAATTTGGAAAGGGCTTTTGGACATTTTAGAAGAAGGGTCAATGCTTAGTAAATGTATTGTAGAGTATTGATGTTGTAACTGTTGAAACTTTGGCTTGTTTGGTTATCATGTGAAAGATGAAATTTGATTACCGCTTGGTTATGGGATATTCTAGTGAATTTTAACCCTTAGTATAGTAGCGGGGCATGTCCCATGTTATTACTCTCTTGCTCCCTAATCATGGTTCAATAGAGATGGTATGTCCCTTTGATTTGTGCATCATGTTGGAATGAATTGATATAACCTTGTTTTGTTTCCATGGCGAGTCTTGTTAAACTTTGCTCTTGAGTTAAAATGTTGAGTTGTAAATCCTCCTAAGGCTTAGTAGCAATGAGTTTGTAAGTACTATGAAGTGAGCTGGATAGTCCTTATTAAAATTAAACTAATAAACATTATCCTTTTATGGTGAAATCTTAAATGACCTCATGGTGAAAGCAATGGTTAGATTTTAGAAGATGATAGGATTTAATAAGTAGGAGGAAATCGATTAATTAAACCTTAAATCTCTCTCTATCATTTGGAATGTTTTCCTTTGTCAAACTTAATTAAGTAAAGTCTAGATGGAACATTTAACCAATATTGATAAACCCTTAACCTCAATAAAAGACGGATAGTAAACCATGTGACCCTGAAGCTAAATTCTGTTGTCCTGTTCTGTTAACCCATGCCTTAATTAATGGTGATATTTCTTAAGCAAGGTCAAAATTTGATCCTTAAACAAGAAGGTTATTGTTATGAACCCTAAGCGGTACTTCCCTCAATCGGAACTTATGCCTTCACCTGTGCAACAGAGGTGTGGAACATGTGTTAGTGGCTTGAATAAGATTAATTAACCTTGTAAGAAATGGAAAATGTTCTAAAATCAAATGAATAAGAAAGATTTGGACATCAAATTGATGATCCCAGTTTAGAAAGCTTGGCCTTAAGCTATTTAGTCAACCGTTGAAAAGAAAGAAGTTCTCCCTTGTGAAAAGAATTGTGTGAATCATTACATGAAATTTTATAAGAACGTAAGTTAAGAATTAAGAGACACTTTAGTAAACAAGAAAATTTAACAAGAAATTCCTCATGGGATGCCCTAGCTGTGAGTGTGTCATGTGGATTGGACTTCCATGTTGTCTTGTCAAAAGAAGAGTACATTGTCCTTGATAGGTGTGAATGTTTCCATGCTGACCTTGTGGTCTCCCCTGTAACAAGTGGTTCCTAGTGTTGGTTGTAACCTTGTGACGACATGTTGTGTCGTGTTGTGTCAAAGCAAGTCAAAAAAAAAAAAAAAAGTTATCCTGTATTTCACTGTGTTGTCCTTGTGTTGGTATTTTTGGTGTGTTACACTTTGGTATCAGAGCATAGGTTCATGCTCTCAAACCTATGGGCCGGATTGGTGTTATATGATGATGTTACATGGTGGTGGTGGTGTTACATGATGATACTGCATGATGATGATGATGTTGCATGATGGTGGTAGATATTGGAAGAGTAATGTGCTTTAAACGTGATGTGATTATTGTCGTAATTGTGATATTGTGAACGCACATTATGGGTATGTCACCTTGTGCGTGTTTGTGATCATGTTGATATGTTGGGGATGGGAGTATTCTCTCTCCTTCTTGTGGATTCTAGGAAGAATTCATGTGTGAATTATTGTTTGTGATGTGTGAAAAGAATTCTAATGTGGATGACGTAGTGTTGGAACATTGTGACATATTGTGATATGTGGGTGTATCAATGTGTTGTATGATTAGTTTGATGTTAAAAGAAACAAGTTGTATCATGATGTTTTTACCATGTTCTGAAGAAATGTGTGTACCACCTTGCTATGTTGCAATGGATGTTATGTTGTGATGTACTATGTTCATCGTATGTATGATTTGTGCAAATATGTAATGCTTCATGTTGTGATTTTGGGTCATACGGTGAGTGTATGAACCCTATTGTATGGTGATTGCGCTTTGGGTGCGAGAATGTGGTAAAGTGATGTATTACGCCACGTGGATGTATGATTGTGATCTACCACAGTATGCATACCATACGCGAGGCGTTATGGTAGTTATGTATGTGCCACCGTTATGTTAGTGATGTTGTTGTATGTTATGTTGTGAACCTTACGCTAACCGATCTTGAGGGAAATCGGTAGAAGTGTATGTTGAGAGTGAGGAATGGTGTACCATGGGTCAATAACTCGAGCTAAAACTCGGTTTAGTAGATAACATGTGATTCTTTCCTCTCTCCCTATGTGGTTGTATGTATGCAACCTTAGTGTATCTATGACTATGTTTAGCCTTGTCGAAGTGGTGGCGGGATGATTTAGATGGAGGTGATGACAGTTGTATTATTGATATGTATTTTACGAGCTGAGGCTCGATGTTCCGAGTGCTAGCAACTCATTGAGTACCCCTTTGGTGGCTAGATAAGGCCACACAGTTATCGTAATGTGACACCATTATAAGTTGATTTTATTCGTAATTGATTTTTTTTTCTTTAATTTTGTAGGACCAGCAGCTTTTCTTGATTGAAATGCTTTACAATTTTGGGCATTTCCTTGGTTTGTGGCACTAACATGGGGATTTTGATACTAACTATGGCCATTTGGTCATTTATTTTTGCTTGATTTTGGGTCTTCTTTTAAATTTGGAATTTTTACCGCCTTGCCCAAGGCTTGTACTTTGCCACTTGGCACTTTGATTGGATTGTTGTGCTGGTCCTATTGTCATGATGTGTGGAATAGGGTCATAGGATGCACCATGGATTGGTTGGACCTATGGACCCGCTTCGTTGTATGGGGGTATGCCCCAAGGGGTACATATAACTAGCGGGTTGTTGAACCACGCATTATTATGTCACTTGGGTTAGGAGTGTTTGAACTCTATGTGTCTTGGACCATAGGGTCAACCGGCCTCCTTGAGGGAGGCATAAGAGTTTGAGGGAGGCATAAGAGACTTGAGGGAGGCATAAGAGTTTGAGGGAGGCATAAGAGTTTAAGGGAGGCATAAGAGATTGAGGGAGACATAAGAGTTTGAGGGAGGCATAAGAGTTGAGGGAGGCATAAGAGTTTGAGGGAGGCATAAGAGACTTGCGGGAGGCATAAGAGTTTGAGGGAGGCTTATGATATATATCTTTATGGTGGATGTTTCAGGATATATGTTGAGTTATTGTGATGTTTGGTAGTGGTCTTTTGATGTATGTGTTACTCATGTCAGATGGATATGTGTTGTGATGTTGTGGATATGTCATTGATCCCCTTGTGGACACTATGTACCTGTGGCATTTGTTTGGTGTTATGTGAGTTTTTCATTGATGCAAATTGAGGAAATGTCTAGTGGATTGTAGTACTGTTTTGGTTAAGTATTTTGGTATGTCAGTCATTGATGTGTGCCGAGTACTATGTTATGTGGAGTGTGCCTATTCTATTCCGTAATTGTGTAACCTTTTGTGGTGTAATACAATCTTGAAGTATATACTTGTGTGCTTGTGAATCTGTAGGGTCTTGTGAACCTGATAGGGTGTTGTGTTAGCAGTTCATGTTGGGCACCCACAATAAAGAATAAACCAAAACTCTTCAATGATGAAATTTTAAAAGGAATTAAACTAAGAATAATGTTAACGGAAAGAGACTAATGAAAATAACAAACAAGAAAGAACTGCCAATCTTCACAGAACATTTAAAGTTAAAATTTCTACCAAATGTTCCTAAGGCTACCCTGTGGCCGTGCTTTAATCAGCTAAATTTTAAACCATAGGGTGTAATGTCTCCTCTACCTGTCCTTGGTTGCAAATCATTTCCTTTCCTCTGTGTAATGTCGCATCGAGGACGATGCTTTCTTAAGGGGAGGAGAATGTAATGCCCGTTCATTGTTTACTCTGGCAGCGGCACGTCCTACCCCCAGCGTGGGGCTCCAAAAATAAGATAAAATAAAATTGTTGCTAAGGTTAGCTGGCAGTTAGATGGAAATTTATGTTTCCTGTTTGGCGTGGGACAGTGGGAGTCGGTGGAGTGGGGACGCATCTTCCTTTTATTAAATTTTGGATTTGAAAATCTTACATTGACTCCACTTGTCATCACGTGGTCCACATTTTGTTTACGCCCAAAACCACGAATGCTTGTTGCGCTCCATCAAATGCTGAAACAGATGAATTGCTTCAACGTGTTGCGGGCAGTGGATTCATTGATGGTGAAATGAAGGTCTGTCACCACTGAGTGTTATGGGAGAGGGTTTGGATCCTCAAAATCGTCTTGTGTGCGAGTAGTCTCGGTGGAGCGTAGAACCAAAATCCTCTAGGAAAGTGCCGTGAGGAAGATACGCTGTTTTATGCAGCAGGCTATAGGGTAGAGAGTAAACTTATCTCGAGAAAACCAGTGGCCTCCGGAGAGAGTATGTGCGGCAGTGCTGCGAGGTGAGCCCAGGGGAGCCATTGTGTTGATCCGATGTTGGTTGCACGTGACCACGGTCGAGACCGGTTGTTGCAAATCTTGCAGTGTAGTAGAAGAATGAGGAGGTAAAGCTTTAGTTGAGCTGTCTTGCCTTTTCTTTTTGGAAGTAAGTCGCCTGTCCGGTGGTGAAACTAACATGGAAGAAGCTCAATCAAATCTTGAGCAAGTTTTACAGGTGAGGCTGAGATTTCGTTCACTCAATGTTTCTATTATCGACCGGAAGTTTTCCGGTGCCTAGCCATGGGTTAGATATGGTGGTTATAGATGAAGCTGCTGCAGTAGTGTAACAGCGTGTTACCTCCTTTTCCCTTGGGTCTTTGCGGGGCATGTTCTTGTCGGGGATCCACAACACCTGTCCTCTACAACTGTGATTAGCCAGCGCGAGGCATATTGCGAGTAGTAGAGGTGTTTTGAGCACTTCCAGCAGCGGTGCAGGTCCAACTATGTTGCGTTCGATTCGTGTCATTGCATCTTCAAGTTCGGATTCTCCTTGAAAGATATTTTTATCAAAATCGATTAAGTGACAGTGTGAGTGTTACCAGGAGACCCGATGAAATTTATTACAGAGATTCTCTATTGAGACCTTACTTGTTGTTCGATGTAACTCATGGGAGAGAATCCCATAGGCGTGGATCTGTTTCATATCAGAATATTCATGAAGCACATTTTGCTTTGCAATTATATGAGCATCTTCAACGAGTCACTATGTTGGCAGGCATAAAGGGTGCTGTTGGAATTATCACACCTTACAAGCTACAGCTGTACTGTTTGCACCGAGAGTTTGATGTTGTCCTCATATATCACAAGAGGAAGGAAAGATTGGTTGTTGTATCTGAGGAAACAACTACCGGTGTTCACAGGCTGTACCAGATGCAAGCTATTGGATCGCTGCTCTTCCCTGCTATTAATGACAATGATTCTGTTACCAAGAGCAAGTTCGATAGCTTGTACGGATGCAGGCACTCTCTGCTAGATGGTCTGATGAGAGCCACTGATGTGATGATTGCTGGCAAGGTTGCTGTTGTCTGTGGAAATGGAGATATTTCTTCTGTTTCGTCGCCTTCACACAATTTTTACCTCCGTTGAGTTATTCCACTTCAGCTGCTCCACCGACTACGGCCTCTGTCTTCTCATAAATTGGTTTTCTGTCCAGTTTGTAGGCAGCTTGTTTACCCTAATGAGGCTTTGCAAACCCGATGCACACATCTTTACTACAAGCCTTACCTAGCTTATGTGCTGAGTACTACTAGGGCCTGCCCTTATGACGGGTATTTGGTTACTGATATAGATTCGAAGGCATTGCAAGAGGCAAATCCAGTACTGGCTGATGCTATAGGCTGTGTGACAGTTCATTGCCTGTACCCCCAAAGCAGCTGCATTGAAGCAATCTAGTGTTTGGACAGCCACCTATTGCATCCTTCTAGTCGTGCCTTCAAAAGGGAATCCTGGTGTGGTATATTGCAAGAAAAGACCAGTGAAGCAGAGGATAAAGCGAAGGGCGTGTGGCTGTAGCAGTCCCTGCTGGATGCGTTAAAACAGGCAAGATAGACTAACCATATACATAATATGCTAGTATCTAATAACCTCTTGAAATGAAACTTTTTCTTTCTAGAAATTGGTTTAAATATGTGATTTTGTGGATTTACGTTCGGTACATGGTTATGATTTGTTACTTATGGATTTTCCTCATTTGGTTGTTCTTGTTGACGTGATCAAACCCTTTTATATATAAAACAAACAAAGGTTCTCAGTGTATGCTTCGATTGATCATATAAATATATATATATATATATATATATATATATATATATATATATATATATATATATATATATATAATTTTAAAGTTACTTCCTTCTGCAAAAATGTCGTTGTTTCTTTTGTGAACCTGGGTATGTAATCACCCCTAGAATGTTGCAGCGTTGACTAGTATTGGTTTCCTGTTATGTTGTTTCCCTAGAGGAAAACATACAGTTAAATTATTATTATTTTTTTATGATAAGCGTGATTATGCACTTCGTGTATTGTGCAAATTATTAGGGCTTTTGGAAATTAGAAGTTCAATATATATGCTTGTTAAGAAGGAAGTTTTGGGCCGAAAATATGTCCTGGGTTGATAGAAGGGCATAAATTATTGATAGAACCCCATTTTGATCCTACTCTTTCTATGAGTAAAATTTGATAAAATTAATGACCTTTATGGTGTTAAGATATGGTATGTTGATGATTCCTTGTGTGATCGATTTAATCATGTATAGACATAATGCCTTGATGGAGTAAGGTAATATCTTTCACGGTTCGTGAAAGTTAAGGTTTTCATCAATTGCTTAAGGTAACATGAAATTCCTTAATTTAGTCAAAATTATTTTGTACTTCCTTCTTGATGAGTTACCTTTCATTGCAAATTTAGAATGATTGTGATGGAAGGTCGTGAATATATTTTGTTGTCAAAAAGGGAAAAGAACCTATGGAATAATTTGTTTTTGTGTCGAACGTAATAATTGTAATTACATCGTTATAGAAGTTCGTTATTGGAGGATATTTGTCTTCATGGTATATTATGTGTTTAATCTTTGCATAGGTTACCATAAAATTAGTGATGAGATGTAAATTAAGGAGAGTTGAGAGACCTTTTCCTTTGTATACATCGTTTATGATATTAGGAAGTGAGTTGATGTCGGAAAATTTCAACCAAGTCTAGATTCATGGCTATGTTCCTCTAAAACGGGAGGATTATAAATCTAAGGTATTATGAAAATTGCAAGGATGTGTTTAGAATGCTAGATTTCCTACTCAACTTGGGTATTAATGAGGCTTGTCGCTATTCCGGCCCTGGTTATGTTCAGTAGGTAAGCTGTTAGGCAATACCTATTCCGGACATTCTTACCGTCCTTTCCACTCATCCTTATTAGCTATGAAGTCACTTATTACCTAAGATATAATGGTTGTGGGTTTGAATATAATATTTTCATCCTTTAAACCTTTTTGATTACATGATGGAACTTTGTTTTACCCTCGTTGTTCATTTCTAGCCTATTAGGCCTATGGCCCTACGGAACGATTCCAAAACTATATTCTTTTTGGCAGCTAAGATCGGGTCTGGTTTTAATCTTTTGACTTCTCCTTGAGAATGTGGATTGATGGGTTACACCTTAGATTTCAATCACGTAATCTACGGGATCACATAATTGAAATCCTAATACTCTCAACTCTTGTGTCTAATCATTTAAATTTCATAGTCTTGCGTATTTGGTTGTCAAACTTTTGTAGTTTTCGAGGTATTCTTCATAACTAAAACTTATGGATTTCTTCTTAGTTGATATGTTGAAAATTATATCTTGTTTCAAAAGGTTGTTAGAGGTTAGAACTTTGATCCATTTCCTGAAATAGAATGTTTCCTTTCATGGTATTGTTAGCTAGTAGCTTATTGTTGCTATGTATAGTCTTATCTTGCTCGATTCTCACGAGGCTCGACTCAGTTATTAATTGTTGCAAATGGCTTACGTGGTTAGATGATGGAAAGACTTGTAGATTATTGCATCAATCTTGGTTATGATGTTCCTTTGTACGAATGTGTATTATGTTATAAAATTTGGAAGGGGCCTTTGGACATTTTAGAAGAAGGGTCAGTGCCTAGTAAATGTATTGTAGAGTATTGTTGTTGTAACTGTTGAAACTTTGGCTTGTTTGGTTATCATGTGAAAGATGAAATTTGATTACCGCTTGGTTATGGGATATTCTAGTGAATTTTAACCCTTAGTATAGTAGCGGGGCATGTCCCATGTTATTACTCTCTTGCTCCCTAATCATGGTTCAATAGAGATGGTATGTCCCTTTGATTTGTGCATCATGTTGGAATGAATTGATATAACCTTGTTTTGTTTCCGCAAACGAGTACTGTTAAACTTTGCTCTTGAGTTAAAATGTTGAGTTGTAAATCCTCCTAAGGCTTAGTAGCAATGAGTTTGTAAGTACTATGAAGTGAGCTGGATAGTCCTTATTAAAATTAAACTAATAAACATTATCCTTTTATGGTGAAATCTTAAATGACCTCATGGTGAAAGCAATGGTTAGATTTTAGAAGATGATAGGATTTAATAAGTAGGAGGGAAATCGATTAATTAAACCTTAAATCTCTCTCTATCGTTTGGAATGTTTTCCTTTGTCAAACTTAATTAAGTAAAGTCTAGATGGAACATTTAACCAATCTTGATAAACCCTTAACCTCAATAAAAGACGGATAGTAAACCATGTGACCACAAGCTAAATTGTTGTCTGTTACATTAACCCATGCCTTAATTCATGGTGATATTTCTTAAGCAAGGTCAAAATTTGATCCTTAAACAAGAAGGTTATTGTTATGAACCTAAGCGTACTTCCCTCAATCGAACTTATGCCTTCACATGTGCAACGAGAGGTGTGGAACATGTGTTAGTGGCTTGAATAAGATTAATTAACCTTGTAAGAAATGGAAAATTTTCTAAAATCAAATGAATAAGAAAGATTTGGACATCAAATTGATGATCCCGAGTTTAGAAAGCTTGGCCTTAAGCTATTTAGTCAACTCATTGAAAAGAAAGAAATTATCCCTTGTGAAAAGAATTTTGTGAATCATTACATGAAATTTTATAAGAACGTAAGTTAAGAATTAAGAGACACTTTAGTAAACAAGAAAATTTAACAAGAAAATTTAACAAGAAATTCCTCATGGGATGCCCTAGCTGTGAGTGTGTCATGTGGATTGGACTTCCATGTTGTCTTGTCAAAAGAAGAGTACATTGTCCTTGATAGGTGTGAACGTTTCCGTGCTGACCTTGTAGTCTCCCCCGTAACAAGTGGTTCCTAGTGTTGGTTGTAACCTTGTGACGACATGTTGTGTCATGTTGTGTCAAAGCAAGTCAAAAAAAAAAAAGTTATCCTGTATTTCACTGTGTTATCCTTGTGTTGGTATTTTTGGTGTGCTACAAGACATAAGAATTTAGTCGATGATTTTAATATGTATTTTTTTCCCCACTTTGTAAGTAAACCTTTCTCTTGTCTTAGATCTTGCGAATTACATAACTTGGGTATTTAATTAATTTGGTCCCTTAACCCTAAAATTTTGATCGGTGAATATTTAGCTAAAATGTCAATGTAATCAGTGATTAAATTAATCCCTAATGAGATTTGAGCAAGGTGTGGACTTATTACACTTGTTGCTTTATAATGTGGAATCGAATTAATTATTATAATGGGAAAAGTTATCGGTTTAATTTAATTGTCCTTGAGACTTTGGTTGTTAACACTTTAAAAATATATATTCCATAATTTTTTAACTCAACCTAGGTTGTTCATGGGTCTAAAGAGGGATATTTTAGTGGACGTTACACATGCGGAGGTAAATTGTGTCGTTTGCCCCAAAGGGAAAAAGCGCTAAATTCCTTCCCCACTCCGCCGACCAGCGCTTTGGGAAAAAAATTCTTCCCCTCTCCGTTTATCCACATTCCTCCTCTGGGAAAAAAATTTCCCGCATCCTATGGGACTGCCCTTGGGAAACTTTTCTTCCCCAAGCCCCAAGGCCCGCTCTTGGGGAAAAATTTCACCCCAAGGCCCGCCGGCCCATAACTTGAGTTTTATGAGGAGTTAGGAGGACTTCTTTATATAATTGGAAAGGTGAGGAAATTTCCTATCTAATGAGAATGTTTTAAAAAAATTTAATTGCGTTTATTAGGTAAAAATCAAATTGAATCCTTAACTGAGTTATGGGAATGGGTAAGTAAGAATTTACTGCTTGGTAAATTTAACTATGTGTTTTTTCCCTTGTAATTAAACCTTGCTCTTATCTTAGATCCTTTGGAATTAAATACCTTGGGTATTTAATTTTTTTAGGTCCCCTAAACCTTAAAAAAATTAATCAAGCAATACTTAGCTATAATGTCAATATAATTAGTGATTAAATTAATCCCTAAGGAGATTTTAGCTAGGTGTGTATTAATTACACTTATTGCTTTATCATGTGGAATTAGTAATTGTCATAATGGGAAAAGTTATTAGTTAAATTTAATTGTCCTTGTGACTTTGGTTGTTAACACTTAAAAAAAAATTATTCCATAATTTTTCTAACTAAACCTAGGTTGTTTTTGGTTCTCAAATGGGTTGTTTTGAGGGTGTTACATTTTGATCATTTTTGTCTTTGACTCTAAAAATTTTGTTGGGAACACTTGAAAATAAAAAATAAACAAAAATTTCCTTAATTTTTTCCTTACTAAACCTAGGTTGTTCTTGGTCTCGAGTCGGGAGAATTTAGGTGGCGTTACAAAAAGAATATCAATCCTACTATCCAAATTAATAATGGAATGTAGTTTGCAAAGTTGACAAGTTAAAAATCTGCACTTAGTTTCTTCTCTAACACTTTGATAAATTTTTTATATGAGGTAAAGTAAATTTATATTCATTTCCCTAAATAATTTATAATGGATTTGAATAATTTTTTTAATGAGAATAAAATACTAGAGTTATAACTTAGTTTACTTAATTTACCAAATAAAGACAATATAGTATAAGCTCTTTTCCATCCCTAATACAAAAAAATTCACAAATACTCTAAATTTTCCAATGCATGCCTTCTAAGCAATACAATCAAATTTACTATTCCTTGACTTCTTACAACAAAAGAAATTTCCTTTATTTTTATAACCATCCTCACAACCAAATCTTACAAGATTTCAAAAAAGTTTTAAAATTGAGAAAATACTAACTTTCCACTCAAATCTATGCACTTTTGTGGGAATTAAAACAACTACCATGAAAACAAGATAATTCCCTTTATAACTCTTTTTTAGTTCACCCAAAGTAACTTACAAAATAGATCTTTCTTTCCCCTTTTCCACATACAATATAACTTTAATGTCCAAAAATCAAAACAACTTTTCATCACAAATACTAATACAATGTCTTCCACTTAAAGTGGGAAATTTTACAAAAAGGAAAGCTAAAATGAACTTCAAATTGGTCTTCATTCATAGCTCCAAAATCAACTCTTCAATCAAGATCCATCTTCTTATCACTTAACCATAACAACTAAAAATGGGGGAGAGGCAACACTCTCCACCCAACCAAATTCTAATGAGAATAAGAAGGAATTCTTTTCATTGGCCACTGAGCCCCAATGACAAGGAAATAAGGGGTGTTTCAACTCATGGAAAATAAAACAATGCTTCAACATTCACAATCAAATAACCAAACACATAAAAGAGAAATTCACAAAACACTTACTTTTAAACACAAATAATTCCCAAACAAAGGCTTCCAAAATAGCCTAAAAAGAGATAGGAAAAATGGGGGTGCCCTTGTGCCTCCCAAGGGTTTTGATGCCCACCTCTAAATCCCTCTAACACACATTCCATCTCAAGTCTCTTATGCCTCCCTCACAACAAAACCAAGTCTCTTATGCCTCCCACAATACATAATATAATAGAATAAGAAAAGGTGGGGCATCCAAACCCACTCCCTCCTAAACCCAACAAGAATCTCTTATGCCTCCCTACATTATTTCATCCCCATATCCAAATCTCAATACATCCTAAGGCCAACATTCTACCCAACACTTCAAAAACAAGAACACCATTTCACACAATCACATAACATGCAAGAATTTAAGAAGCAAGATCAAAGAGTAAGATCCTACCTAGCCATGGTAAGCTCCTCCTTGAAAGATAGATCCAAAGTCTTCAACACAAGAAAATTCCAAGAAATCTTCTAACTCCCACAAGCAAACACCCAAGAGAAGAGCTCCAAAAATAAGTGAGTAACCCCAAATTCCCCTCAAAATTTTGAATAAATAGAAAGAAGGGGAGGAGGAGGATGTGGCTCCAAGTAGGATGCCACATCATTTCCTCTCCACTCCACACCACCTTAGTAAACCCCATACTCCAAAGCATAATTAATAAGTAGTTGAAGAAATGACATTTTACTTACGCACACAATCTAAGCCCACACCCCTTAAGGACTAAAAAATAAATGCATGTAAGAAAGTGCAATAAAATACATACAATTTGTCTTCCCAAAACTCATAATGGGGTTTAATATTAACCCCCCAACCCATAGGAAGGGTTGGTACAATAAATTTAGAGGCGTGGGACAAGTTTGACTTGTTCCACAAGCCTCCAAAATTGAGCCTTACAGCCAAATCTGCATTTCCAAGGAGATGTGGAGTGTACAACACTCAAGGTCTCAAGCACTCAATTTAAACACATAAAACAAAGAGCTATCAAATCCAATAAATGAATTATTTTGTCCCATCCATGATTAGTTTAGCAATATGATTAATTCACTAATCTAGACACAAATTAATAATTAATAAAAAGGGAAAATACATCACTAAATAATCACATACTAAAATTTAATAAAGGAATAAAATAAAAGAACACACACACCCCTTGGTCACATTTGGAGGTTACCCCCTCCCACCCATGGGGACCCCCTAAAACAAGAAAGACACACACCACAAAACACTAGTTGCCATGGTGACCCTTGTTGAATTCATCCGGTATTCCGATGTGGTTGGTCTCCAATCCCCCATTGGTTGTTGTGTTATATTTTACCTGCAAAACATACAATACCTCCTTCGGCCTCGTGGCCACATCAAAACATCCTAGATAAAATATACAATATAAATCAACAAGCATCCAAATATAAATTAAATTATCATCTAGATAAGTAACGTTACTAATTTCAATTTCCAACATCTTGATTCTACATTTTATCAACATCAATAGGATCACAAGGTTAGTTTAATCTGCTAAAGTCTACTCAATACAACGAAAACATGATTGTCGAATATACAACCATGTCGACAATCCATCATTATCAATATAACATACCTCCAATAATCCACACACATAATACTATAAATCAAATTCCAACCATAATCCATGTATCTCAATAATCTAACATCAAGCTAAGTCAAAATGATACTATAATGTCCATACGTATAGCCAATAATATCGAAATCAAAAGTAATAGGTGTCGAAAGGAAGTGGGAACTACACATCTAACAACATGCTAACCAAAATGATACAATAATATCCATGTCTATAGTCAATAGTAATCGAAATCAAAATATAATAAGTGTCAAAGAAGAGTGGGCACTACAACACTCAAGACACAATCAATCAACATTTATCACCTAACTTAAGAGTATAAAAGCACTCTAAGATATGCACACAATATTGAATGCAATAATAGATGTAATAAAATGAGTATTACATTGAAATTCCCTTCAATATATTATTTATTTTTCACAATCATGATTTGTATGTATTTCTTCTTCCTCTACAATGCTTAAGTGCAAGGTGCATTGACTACCTCCAAATGTACTCTACGTCATTTCAAATTGTAAGTAGGAAATGTAACTTTGAATTTCACAACCTTCTTTAATTGCAGCAAACAACAATAACATGTGTAAATTGTAACTAGGAGAGCACACTGCAACATACCCACCGATTGATCTATGATATAGCAACATGTACTTCAACTCACAAATGCTATCTTGTTGGTCCTTTATTGGCAAGATTGCTAACTTCGCTAACTGAAACAACTCATGAAAAGCACGTGCGAACAAAATCTCCATTATACATCTCCTTCGAAGTTTCACACTGCAAGGAAATTTTATGCTTGATCAAACTAACACCATTTTCAACATTAACACTTGTATCTTTCCATAACTTTCATACCTATCCACATTTTATTCACTTATAAAATATAATTTGTTGCTATTGCCTCTATTTTTAAGGCTTCATAGGTACATTAACATGCACTTCATCGAAACTTTTTGAGCTTCAATTCCGGGAACAACACTTTCCATATGAAGAATATTATGCCATTGCCTATATTTTGCTCTTCGTATGATACACAAAATACCATCGAATAACAATATAGTGTTTTGGTGATCGCATTCTCGTAATTTTTGAAAAATATAATCTTTATGCTCTCCAAAATATAAATAACTATGCCAACATTGTATATAATTTTGACTTTTTTGACATTTTGAACTTAAATTTCTACTCTTATTTCATATGTCTGTTTCTTTCTTAGCTTGCATCTCTTGATCCCTCTTTTCCTTCTAGTTTACACATGCTCTATTGGATATTAGTTTGTTGTTAACTATTAGAAATATTCCATTGCTTCACTAGACCGTGGATTTGCATTTATAACAAAGTTGCACCGCATCTCGCATAGATACCAGTTTAATGTTAACTATCACGAGATATTCATTACATATTAGTTTGATGTTGCAAATTATCGGTGTTTGTCAAATTACCATGATTTGATGACTTAGCTCTTTCCAATTGTTTATACGGTTAAAAATAAAACAATAGCCTACACCCTCTCAATTTTTGGTATTCAAATAAAAAAAACAGCTTATAACCCATCAATTTCTAGGCTTTAAAATAAAAAATAGCTTACATTTACTCGTGACCGAAGTCACATTAGATTGTATCCTTTCCGTACACATGTTGGCATTCTAGCGAAGTTCAACGAGATGTGCTTAAGAAGACTTAAAGCCGCGGACTAAGTCATAGTTAATATAGGCTCAAAGGACAAGAATAAGTGGCAAAGATTGGGGATGAAAGGACAAAGACATGTGGCAACACTGCAAGCAGGCCTGGAAGTAGGCCATTTTTGTGATTTTAACCATATTTTACAGGCAAAAAAATTTAGAAACCATAGACAATAACAGGCTGAAAATTTTGAAAACCGTCAATTTTTTAAGGGGTTTATTTAAAAACATAATACCTATTTATATATATATGAACAGATTATAAATATATCTATAAAAATTTCTTGAAATTACAGCCACGTGAAAGAGGTAAACCGTCAACAAATTTTGCTTTGACAGGCACAGATAATTTGAAATTCCAGGCCTGACTGCAAGGCACCGAAGAAGTACACACGTGGACATTCTGTGAGAGTCGAGAGAAATATCATGATACGAAATCCATACGTCTGTATGAAACAAGAAACCTGCCACCTGTCCTACTCGCTCTCGCTGACACTTTAACTACCAACCTATCCACTGCCGAACCCAACCGTATTATAAATCCCAGTTAATTCGAAGGACATCAGGTCCACCTGGAGCTCTTTACCCTAGAAAGCCCAGAATGTCTCCACATGGCAACGCTTTTTTAAGCTGCGACATTGCTTGGCAGCATTGCTGTCCTTGTCTATATACTTACTCAACATTAGAATCTTCCATTATAATCGAAAACACAAAGAGAGACACCAATGTTTATGTAATTCAATATTTTTCAATCACAAGCCAAAACAACACTCGCAAAGATAATCATAGAATTTCCATTGTGCATATATTTCTTTCTCTTAGTAATAGATAATAGATTCAACTTTACATACATAATAACAAATTTACGGCATGAAAGGATAAATAACCAAACCTTCTCTGTATACAATCAAACACAAATTTACTGTCGCTACCGCATTCTAAGCTATTATTTTTTGGGAAAGTTGCGAAAACTTCTTATATAAATGCAATCTCTTCCAGCATATGATTTTATGCTTCGACATCATATCTATCTATCCGAAATAGTAATTAGAATGTTTTTGTCACGGATCCTTCTACAGTGAATTCTGTGGTGGAATAGCTACTGAAGAATTCCAGCATTCGGACTGTGCCCAGATACCAAGTAGGTTGGCAGCTGTTAGTCTTTCTGGAAAATTTTGCAGCTCTTCCCGTCCAGTTGTGGTAGCAGAATCACCTACATGGTCTGCAAGAAGCATAGGCTTCTTAGCATTATGCAGGACAATTCGCCTATTATGTTGGAGTTGTGTATTCTGATAGAATTGAGGGGATTCAGATAAGCATGGTGACGAATAACAGCTTTGGAAAATATCCTCATAAACGGCGCCATCTCCAATTGTACAAATGGGTTGCATGAATGCAGAATGTGTTAACGGTGACATTACTGGTAGATTATCACCATTTTTAGGGATGACACCATCTTTATGGTCCACCAAAGTGGCTCTTTCTGGGAAGTTGAGTTTGGCCCTTGATCCTCTGAATGTTAAAGCAGCGTCGTCGTAAGCTTTGGCTGCATCTTCGGCTGTCTGAAATGTGCCCAGCCATACCCGAGCTGCCTTCTTTGGGTCACGAATCTCTGCTGCCCATTTACCCCAGGGTCGCTGCCTCACTCCTCTGTAACGCATCTTCTGCTGCTTAAATTTGTCATTTGCATCGTAAATTACAGGGAGTTGATAATCTCTTTTCTGGAATATCTCCTTCTCTAAGAAACTTATTTGCTCGTTTTGTTTTAGAATATTTTCTCCTGCATGGAATGAAATACAGACAAAATCATTGAAAAGAAGAAAATGGGAAGAAAACAGGTTAAGATTACTAAATTTTAATTAATCATATTTTACTATTTTCAGATTTTTATGTTTATTACAAATAATTTTTGTCCTAAACATTTAATCAAAAAATAAATTAAAGTAAATAAATATTATAAAAATATTTAATTGAATAAATGCCAATCAATTGTGAGAAAAAAATATTCAATTTCAGGTAGCCACCGCCATTTCTGAAAGGCTTTGTACACCTTTTATTTATTCCTTAAAGGGATTTAGACACATAGTGGACAGTGCAATTTATTTTTTTAATTTTTTTAAATAGACATTGGAAGCGATAAAGATTTTAGGAGGAATTATGTGATGCATTTTAATTTATTTGGAACACAAATTAGACATTATTTATTCTGAATATTTTTGGAATTCTTATTTTATAAATATTTAAATTATTGAAATATAGCGTATTTCATTGATTTTGTCTATTTTTACATTTTAAAAAATAAATTATTTTTCTTAAAAAATAAATTATTTTTCATAAAAAAGAGAATGAATATAAAATAAAATAAAGAGAACTAATATGAAAAAAAAAAATGAATATGAAAAATGGTGAGACCCACTCCTAGTTTCTATCCTAGTCACTATTATTTCTTCTTGGTGAAGGCCATGGGATCTAGGATTGAGGAATACAGGAGGCACCTAACTATACTTCAGATATGAGGCATATATATCCCATCTCCTAAAAAATTTAAATTTATGAACACTCTTTCAAGAACAAAAATTCTTCACTACTAAATCAACTAAAATATATAACACCAATTCTATATATATAAGATAGTGTGATTTGACAAAATCAACAGTAATATTTTTGTAAAAAGCACTCCAAAATGACAAGAAACAATTGTTAATGTATCAGAGGTAAACGGTGAAGGACATATAGCATTGATAGGTTATTTAGATTTTACATGTAGGCCTTACAGTAACACCTAAAGGTTCTGGTGCTATCGGCAATATAATCTCTATTCTTCCTTCCATATTGTCACGTCTTTCTGAAATGAACTGTTAACATTTGTTCAATTATCAGTTAATGCTCTGTTGTGCAAGGGTTACAGTTGGACTGGCGTTTTACATGCCTCGGTTTTACAGTCTCATAAATAAACCTTTTTGGTATGTTGTGACCTTTAAAAATAGCAATCTAACATTCATATAATTCTCTAGCTCGATATGGCTTACAAAGTTACAGTTATCGCAGAGCCAAGTTGCTAACACAACTGGCTCAAAGGTATGAATTCATCTCGATATTCTTTTGCTTCTTTCTATGAGCTTCATTCTTGTCTAGGATAGATACAAGCCCATCAAACAGGAATATAATAAGTTTTCTATATTGCATAGATAAATAGACTACAGTCAGTTATTGTAATCTTTTCCGATCCCATAAATTAGATTTTATGCAAAGATTTTTCCTTTTTAACAAGTTAATTATAGGAAGCTCCTTAAATAAATGTGTGGTTTTGGGTAGACCTTTTACAAACACTAAAAACAAAATATATCTAAGTAACAACGTAATATATGATTCCCTTACAATAATCCATTTGTATGACGAGTCAACATGCTGCCCAAAATGCAATTCTCAAATGTTTAAATACGGACTGCATTACACTATGAAAAGGCATGACCAGTTTTTAAAAAAATGAAACTAGCATATTATCTTTTGCAAAATGAAGGAGAGATAGGGTAATCACCATTTTCTGTCTTGACGTAGATAGTCCTTGGATTTCTGTTGTGTGTGGATCGTCTCTGCGTCTCTTTTGTCCAGTGAATGAGTGATGCTCCTTTTTATCCATTGATTAAATAACACCACCAGCAACGACAGCAGTTTAAGCTCGATGAGAGCAGAATTACCATCTAGACTCGAACCTGGTCTTATCACACGAAATCTCTTATATTCTGATATGTTTAAGGTTAGGGTTTATAATATAGCAGATTTCCACCATTGTCAACCTCCTTCCCGGACTTTGGGACACAGTTTTATTAATAGACGCCACTACGACGGCTTGATATTATGTTGTACGTTTTGGCGGGCCCTAAATTCCTAGTAGTACAGAATAATTTGATCCGGGACACCTATTTACCCTGCAAATTTTAAATTCTTCGTGAACGACAATAGAGTAGATCTCCGACTCAACTCAAAATTATGTTGTATTATAGATGTTCAATGGATTGAGACCACTTATTAAAACACTAAAATCTTATCAATCACGTCTATTTCCTACCTAACATATTGGCCATGGCATGGACCCTGCAAAAACACTTGTTTCAACAGTCACCTCTTTTTGTTTGATTATGAAACTATAAAGGTTGAGAGATAAGGTTCACCAAGCAAACATATTTTATGAGTCTCGTAAATAAATGTATTTAGCATCACCTGTTCTTATTAATATAAAGATTATATATTATGGTTAACAAAATCAGCTAGTCAATATATTTTAAAAAAAAAAATCATACTCATACAGGTAGCAATAATAATTTAGTAAAGGTAAGAACGGTCGTCATGACCCGTTTTCGACTGATGTAGACTTCCATGTGCATTTGAACATAAGATAGTGTTGCATGGAAGATAATTTCCAAGATTTCTATATATGATATCTATTAATTTAGTAATTTGATAATTTATATGTAGTTGGTTGGTAGGGTATGCTTCTTTTTCAACGTTGTTTTCTAAAATTCGTCTTTCAAATTTAAAGAAAGTACTAAAGTCCAAGTCAAAGTTTGATATTTTGAATGAATGAAAATTAGCACCATTTTCCTAAGAATGACACTAAAGTTTTATTAAATATTCATCCTCTTAGTCCTCATAGTCGAGTCATGAACATGTGCATATGACTAGACTAGTAGGTAGGACTTTGGATTCAGATTGCACTATTTACAATTCTTAACACTAAAAATTAGTTTTATCTAAATAACATTATTAAGGACTCTAAACAAAAGTGGCTTATATCTCTCATCATAAGGTTTTTATCTCAAATTTCATCCACTAATTATTTTTATTAGAAATAGCGATTAAAGATGCTTGCGAATGGTCCATAGGTGTAACACCCACAAAAACAACGTTCTAGGAACAGGATAAAATCTAACGCTTATTTCGAAAATTGAGACTAATTTTTTTGTTATAAGTAAAAAGGTTACTGGTGTTAACCCTAGGTCTGATAAATTAACTTACACCACTAAACTCAAATTTACGATTGATAGGCCAGTCTAGTTAAATGATTAAATATTAAAATTACTTTACCTCTAAGGTCGATTAATTAAAAGTCTTTTAGTGAGGCGCCCTAATTTAAATTGATTGGCTAAGTGTTTTCTCCTCTTTAGTTAATGTTCAATCCTAATATGCTTAACCTCATAATCAATTATTATAGCTTGATTTTCCTAATAGCTTAAAGTAATTTTATTTAACTCCTAAAACATGTGAAGAACTAATAAAGACTTTTTGCACCCCAAGGCAATTAAATGGCCCCATTCACCCATCTACACATGCCCTTAAGGGTTTAATTTAAAAATTTAAAATACATTTCTACCAAACAAAAGAAGGGTTGATCCTCCACCGTTAGATCAAATCAATTATGACCACTAGATCCAAGGGTTCTAAGCAAACCCTAAAAATCCTTAAGCATTCTTATTAAAAACACTTCTTACCCTATTCTCCTCATTTGGTCTATTTTCTTTTCTTAAAAATTGCAGGTTGGAGAGAAAGAAGCCATGTGGTATAACGACCCAAAAATTCACACACGAACAACATAGTGAAAGACAGGATTTTTTTTTTTTTACTTGCTTCGACACATAACACGATACAACATGTCGTCACAAAGTTACAACCAACTCGGGACCATTTGTTACGGGGATGACCACAAGGTCGGCACGGAAACGTTCACACCCAAAAGGATAATACACTTTTCTTTTGTGAACAACATAGAAGTCCAACCACATGACACTCTCACAATTTAGGGCAAGCCACGGTAAGAAATGACTGAAGGTTATTTATTTTGATAAAACACCCTTTAACTCATGACTTATGTTTTCGAAAGATTCAATATATGATTCACACAAATTCATCTTACCAACTCGAGTTATTTTCTTATACACTTTGTAGAGTAGTTCACTTAAAGTCTTCTCCTACTTTCTAAATCTTATTATCTTCCGGAAACTAACCATTGTTTTCCCTTAAGCTTGTTTAAGAGTTCACCCAAAAGGGTAGTGTTCACTAGTTTAGCTAGGGATATCAATTTATAAATTTTACTTTACAGGATAGTTTCACCTTTGAGTACTTTAGGAATCTCTTGTTCTTAAGTAAGTCATCTCTACATTAATTTATCTAATATATATATATTTAGTTAACTTCTATAAGGGTTAACCACTCCATTTAATTTTACTTATATCACATCAATACAAGGTGTCAAAGAGTTTTGACTGAACACTTTATTCTCAAAATCAAGGTTTTACAATACTTATGCCAATGTAATGATTGAATATCATTTCTCACCAAGGTAAGTTACTAGTCTAACAACAAAAGGGAAAGAACACTTCACCACGTAGTTTTTTTTTTTTTTCCGAACATACCAAGACAAGAGATCTTCTAAACTCCTTGCAAGCAAAGTTACAAAATTTACAACGCATTGAACTTTCTACAAAGAACTTCATAATTTGAACTGATGAAACTTTTACACTCTTTTCCTTTAATCTACTTGCATAATCCATCTGCACAAATATTTACTAGAGTCAGTTCACTAGAACCGAGCATGATAAGATATAAACCTCACCTAATAATTTATGCCATCTAACATTTAAATAAATGAAAGTTTGCAATACTCCTTATCAAATAAGTTTCTAACATACATTTAAAACTTAAATGCACATCTCATGATAATACATTTCATACTCATTAATGTTCACTTCCTTAAGATCTGCTTATATAAGAACACAATTCCAAGTGACTAGATATACAACCTTAACCATGCAATCAATCATACTTAAATTACAATTAATAATAATAACGCTCACCTAATACCCTCGACCTACTTCACATATATAAGTATCCAACAATATTATCTTTCCAATTAAATAAAAGCACCAACGACATTAAGTTTATATAATAAATACAAGTATCAATCTTATATTATTCATCGATATTACCCAAGTATCGAACCTTAATAGATAATCAAGGATATGTAAGTATAATTTTGATATTTATCCCAAATTTTAAGAGTATATTTACGTTAACAAAGATTTCATCAATCAGCAAGTTAATATATTATTTAGATATCTTTTTGGTTCCTTATTACCATGTCTTATATATTTCTTCTAGTAAAAGAGTCTAACTCATAAGAATGAGTTATGATCGACAATACTGGACCATCTGTTGGTAATATGCCAAAGATACATTTGACTAGCTATGATATGTAAGCACGGTCCAAGCCACTATGAATACAAGTATCAACATTATCTCAACTCCCAATTGAGATGCAAGTATCAATTTTTAGCTAACATAATAATCATCATAAATGCCAGAAAATATTCCACTCGTTAACCAAGTATTGAAATAACATATTTATCCTTACTGGTTACCTGATAACATAATATACCCTGTTATATAATTCAACCTCCACTTGCATACCCCAATTTATGGGTATTAATTATTGTTCTATAAAATGAAGTTAAATAATTTCAGGTCAACTTCTATCCTTACTGTCATACATGGTATGCACAGTCCCATTATGGCAGTTGTCACCTTTACTTAAGGTTGTGTATGAATCCATTTTAGGGTAGTTCTCATAACTTCCCTATTCATCTGTTTTCCTACCAAAAAGCATTTCAACAAGCTTATAAGTCAAAGTATAGGATAAATTTGTAATTTCATAATTCAAGCATTGCCTGAATTCATATGCCATAGGGCCATCACATGTCAGTCAACTTGAAGGATGTACACATTCATGAGAGTTCGATGTATCCAATATTACTTTAACTGATTTGAAGATCCAAGTAGTGCCTCAACTTAAGCCATATAATTATCCACACAAGCTAACGTCTTGAGTGCTTACCGTATCCAAAAAGATCACAAAAACAACCCCATTAACACATGCTTCAGGAGCGTTCCAATCTAAAATAAATAAGCTCATAGTACTAATAATAATAACAGAGGGCCTGGTGAGGGGTTTACAATAATCCCCAAGGTAAACGGTAATCAAAAGAGTCAGATGGTATCTAGAAAGACCAGTAAAACCAGTACGACTCCCCAAATAGAAGCCTCCAATCCTAATGGGGGGTTTATATCATTATCAAACCACATTAAAAGACAAACATAGTCTTCCAAGAAACTCCCGTTTTCAAGCCATGTTCTACAAATAAAAACAATACAAGGAATATTCTAAATCTCATTCACACACCCCAATATTTTCTACAGAAACCACTGTTCATAGGAATAATCATGGCAAAAAGATAAACCAACTCTATAAGATCGATAAGCGAGAATCACTGGACATATTTCTTCTTGTCAAATAGTAATTAAGATAAACGGTAAAGGGGGAGAGAGATCAGCTCATGCAATTATGATTAAAATCATTTGAAACCCATCTCTTTCTGGGCATCTCTTTCAAGAAAGAGTCAATATATGTAAATACATGTTATATAATATCCAGAGTCCAAACGCTATTTACTTAGTAAAACAAAAACACATCAACATTCCAAAAGAAACCCACATCTACAACATTCGAACAAAATTGCAAAGATTGATTTACTCAAATACTAAAGGGGATAAATCATTACGAGAGAGGGTTAGTCTTATCATGCCTGTTTTAAACGCATCCACCAGCAACATATCCAGCAGGGACTACATAAGCCACACGTCCCACTGATCCACTTCTTTTAGCTTTGAAAAACACCACTCCAGGCTCCCCTTAAGATGGCACAACATCCTCCCAAACTCACGCGGCGGAGGAAAGAAAAGGAGAAAAAAAAATGCACGCGTGGAAGGAATGGTTGGATTCACATTTAGTATCGAAATGACATAAAAGGAGGGGTTTCAGGAATCCCCAAAGCAAGGAATCCTCCCAAACTCACGTGGCTAGAGGGGGTGAATATTCGATATGAATATTTTGATATGAAATGCAGATCCACCTCTATGAGATTCTCTTCCATGAGTTACATCGTAAAACAAGTAAGGTCTCAATAGAGAATCTTTGCAATAAATTTCATCGGTCTCCAACATAACACTCTCACCTGTCACATAGTCGATTTTGATAAAAATATCTTGAAGGAGAATCATGAATTTGAGGATGCATTCGATCTTTGAATAGATAAGAACATAGTTGGACAACCTTGCTTGTTGGAAGCGCTCAAAAAGGGCTTCTACTAAACTGCAACATGCAATGATCCACCTCTAATCCCTGTTGCAGTCGTTCTATGGATCCCTAACGAGAACACACCTAAGCAGCACCCAAAGAAAGTGGAGGTAACACGCCTACCTCACTAGCTTGTAGCTTCATCAAAAACCACCATATCGAACCCATTATCGCGCCCAAGGAGGAACCGGAAGAAAAACACCTTGATGAGAAAAAGATTTGAGGTCTCTATGCCCACGCAACCGAGTCCAAATGGTAGTTTGGGAACAGGTGCCCAACAAAGGAAAAAGAATTTTCCAAGGCCTCTTAACCACTCCACCACGCAACATCCATCAAAAGAAAATCTCACGCGGTCGAGAGAAGAGTATTGCAGTAGGATCAACAAGAAACATAGAAGATTTACAAATCAGAATTAATAAATGAAGGAAGTGCGGCCACCAGCAAGAAAGAGTCCCACACGTCTAGTAAAAGGAGTTAATGAAGTGGCAGGTGGCCATCAAAGTTACCCCCATATTTTCCAATAAAAAAGTTTAATCACCTCCACAATGGATATTTCGTAGAAATGATTTAGCGTATTCCTTGCAAATCAATTTTTTTTTGTATTTATAATTTTCGTGTTCCTTGTAAATTCCATATCATGTTTCATTTATTCCATGTTGAAATAAGACGATGAATCTACACCTTGTACTATATGGGAACATACAAAACTTTTATGCACATTATTCATGTATGTATTATGCGAGACTAAATTTGATGGTTGACCCTTTCTGATTTTATGATGGTTATTCAACCAACATCTCCTTCATAGTACTATATTTTTAATGTTCGAATTTGAGAGTTTTTCATTTTAGGTGTATCTATTGTGCTACAATAAATTACCCCCTTTAAACCTAACATCCATTAGCTTTCCAATGTTGAGCTTTATAGATATCCTTATCTTAAATGAGGTGTAATATTAAGACACAAATACAATTATAAAAATGAAAATACAATCATATCTTTGGGAACCTAAGATTGATAGATTCCAATTGTTGTTATTTAGATATAAAGGTTGGTGGGAACCTAGCCTATGTTCCCGACATTGTTCTTTAAATATAATGCTTTTTCTATTAATATTAACATTAACTATGTTATTTACGAATATTCCATTGAAAAAAATAACACTATAACTTGTAGTTGATATCAAGATGTCATTGACCTAAAGTATGTCATTGATGTTATTGTTTTGAAAAAGATGTAATCTTAGGGAAGAATTACAATGGTAATAATGGAAAGACATATGGGTATATTGAGAACCTAGTGGTCACTAGGTTTCCATCATTATTATTATTTTATGGCTTACAAAATAATTATCAATTATAGTCACCATGGTCAGTAGTCAAGGTCGACAATTTTATTTTATTTTAAAATAATTATTATTATGGGTATTCCTTTTAACAGGAGACGCCCTAACAACACCCAAACACCAATCCAGACCTACTAGGCTGTGAGAACACAATCTACCTTAACAGGGTGATCGGAAAGTGGCAAAACCAACAAAGATCAGCAGAAGCACAACATCATTAAACGCTAACAACACGGTCATGTCGCGAGAAAGCCAAAGAGCAATGATGAGCGGGGCATTACATTCTCTCCCCTTAAGAAAGCATCGTCCTCGATGTGACATTACACGAGAGAAAAGAAATGATAATCAAAAGGAATAGATAAAGAAGAAAAACACCTATGGTTTAAAATTTTAGTTGATTAAAAAAACGGCCATAGGGGTAGCCTTAGGAACATTTGGTAGAAATTTTAACTTTCAAGGTTCTGTGAAGATTGGTAGTTCCCTCTTATTTATTATTTCATTAGTTCCTTTCCATTAGCATTATTCTTAGTTTAATTTCTTTTAAAATTTCATCATTGAAGAGTTTTGGTTTATTCCTTATTGTGGGTGCCCAACATGAACTGCTAACACAACACCCTATCAGGTTCAAAAAGACACTACAGATTCACAAGCACACAAGTATATACTTCATGATTGTATTACACCACAAAAAGGTTACTCAAATACGGAATGGAATAGGCACAGTCCACATAACATAGTACTCGTCACACAACCATGACTGAAAATTATACTACTTGAACAAGGTGTACTACGATTTCCAGACATTCCCTCAATTCCACAGATGAAAATTTCACATAACTCCAAACAAAAGCTATAGGTACATAGTGTCCACAAGGGTATCAATGACATATCCACAACATCACAACACATATCCATTGACATGAGTAACACCGTACATCAAAAGACCACTACCAAAACATCACAATAACTCAACATATATCCCGAAACATCAACCATACACACAAATATATATGCCTCCCTCAAACTCTTATGCCTCCCTCAAGTCTCTTATGCCTCCCTCAAACTCTTATGCCTCCTTCAAACTCTTATGCCTCCCTCAAATCTCTTATGCCTCCTCAAAATCTTATGCCTCCCTCGGGAGGCGGTTGTCCCTATGGCCTAAGACACATAGAGTTTGAACACTCCTAACCCAAGTGACATAATAACGCGTGGTTCAACAACCCACTAGTTATCTATAACTCCTTGGGGTGTACCCCATATCTGACAAAGCGGGTCCATAGGTCCAACCATTCCATGGTGCATCCCGACCCTATTCCACACATCACGATGATAGAACCAACACAACAATCCAATCTAAGTGCCAAGTGGCAAAGTACAAGCCTTGGGCAAGGCGGTAAAAATTTAAAATTTAAAAATAAGGTCCAAACCAAGAAAAAAATAAATGGCCAAATAGCCATAGTTAGTGTCAAAATCCACATGTTAGTGCCATAAACCAAGGAAATGCCCAAAATTGTAAAGCATGGCAATCAAGAAAAGCTGCTGGTCCTTACAAAATAAAGTAAAAAGCTCAATTTACGAATAAAATCAACTTATAATAATGTCACATTACGATAACTGTGTGGCCTTATCTAGCCACCAAAGGGGTACTCAACGAGTTTCTAGCACTCGAACATCGAGCCTCAGCTCGTAAAATACATATCAATAATACAACTGTCATCACCTCTATCTGAATCATCCCACCACCACTTCGACAAGGCTAAACATAGTCATAGTTGCACTTAGGTTGCATACATACAACCACATAGGGAGAGAGGAAAGAATCACAGGTTGTTATCTACTAAACCAAATTTTGGCTCGAGTTATTGACCCATGGTACACCATTCCTCACTCTCAACATACACTTCTACCGATTTCCCTCAGGGTCGGTTAGCGTAAGGTTCACAACATAACATGTAACTACATTACTAACACAATGGTGGTACATATACAAGGTAGATCACAATCATACATTCACTGAGTGTAACACATCACTTTACCACATTCTGCACCCAAAGTGCAATCACCATACGATAGGGTTCATACACTCACCGTATGACCCCAAATCACAACATGAAGCATTACATATTTACACAAATCATACATACATACGATGAACATAGTACATCACAACATAACATCCATTGCTACATAACAAGGTGGTACACACATTTCTTCAAAACATGGTAAAAACATCATGATACAACTCATTTCTTTTAACATCAATCTAGTCATACAACACATTGATACACCTACATATCACAATATGTCACAATGCTCCAACACTATGTCATCCACATTATAATTCTTTTCACCCACCACAAACAGTAATTCACACGTGAACTCTTCATAGAATCCACAAGAAGGAGAGAGAATACTCCCATCCCCAGCACATCAATATGATAACAAATACGCACTAAGTGACATACACATCATGTGCGTTCACAATATCACAATTACGACAATAATCACATCACGCTTATACCACATTACTCTTCCAATATAAATCATCATCATGCAATACCATCATCTCCATGAAACAATATCATGTAACACCATCACCATCATGTAACATCACCATACAACACCAATCCGGCCCATAGGTTCGAGAGCATGAACCTACGCTCTGATACCAAGTGTAACGACCCAAAAATTCACACACGAACAACACAGTGAAAGATAGGATAATTTTTTTTTTTGACTTGCTTCGACACATAACACGACACAACATGTCGTCACAAAGTTACAACCAACTCTGGGAACCACTTGTTACGGGGATGACCACAAGGTCAGCACGGAAACGTTCACACCCAAAAGGATAATACACTTTTCTTTTTGATGAGAACAACATAGAAGTCCAACCACATGACACTCTCACAGCTAGGGCAAGCCACAGTAAGAAATGATTGAAGGTTATTTATTTTGATAAAACACCCTTTAACTCATGACTTATGTTTTCAGAAAGATTCAATATATGATTCGCACAAATTCATCTTACCAACTGAGTTATTTTCTTAACACAAGGCTCTATCCATACTTACGTCAGAGTAGTTCACTTAAAGTCTTCTCCTACTTAGTTATTACCAAGATTTAATTGGAGCTAAATCTTATTATCTTCCTGAAACTAACCATTGTTTTCCCTTAAGCTTGTTTAAGAGTTCACCCAAAAGGGGTAGTGTTCACTAGTTTAGCTAGGGATATCAATTTATAAAATTTTACTTTACAAGGATAGTTTCACCTTTGAGTACTTCAGGAATCTCTTGTTCTCAAGTAAGTCATCTCTACATTAATTTATCTAAATATATATATATTTTAGTTAACTTCTATAAGGGTTAACCACTCCATTTAATTTTACTTATATCACATCATTACAAGGTGTCAGAGAGTTTTGACTTAACACTTTATTCTCAAAATAAAGGTTTTACAATACTTATGCCAATGTAATGATTGAATATCATTTCTCACCAAGGTAAGTTACTAGTCTAACAACAAAAGGGAAAGAACACTTCACCACGTAGTTTTTTTTTTTTTCCGAACATACCAAGACAAGAGATCTTCTAAACTCCTTGCAAGCAAAGTTACAAAATTTACAACGCATTGAACTTTCTACAAAGAACTTCATAATTTGAACTGATGAAACTTTTACACTCTTTTCCTTTAATCTACTCGCATAATCCATCTACACAAATATTTACTAGAGTCAGTTCACTAGAACTGAGCATGATAAGATATAAACCTCACCTAATAATTTATGCCATCTAGCATTTAAATAAATGAAAGTTTGCAATACTCCTTATCAAATAAATTTCTAACATACATTTAAAACTTAACTGCACATCTCATGATAATACATTTCATACTCATTAATGTTCACTTCCTTAAGATCTGCTTACATAAGAACACAATTCCAAGTGACTAGATATACAACCTTAACCATGCAATCAATCATACTTAAATTACAGTAATAATAATAACGCTCACCTAATACCCTCGACCTACTTCACATATATAAGTATCCAACAATATTATCTTTCAATTAAATAAAAGCACCAACGACATTAAGTTTATATAATAAATACAAGTATCAATCTTATATTATTCATCGATATTACCCAAGTATCGAACCTTAATAGATAATCAATGATATGTAAGTATAATTTTGATATTTATCCCACAATTTTAAGAGTATATTTACGTTAACAAAGATTTCACCAATCAGCAAGTTCATATATTATTTAGATATCCTTTTGGTTGCTTATTACCATGTCTTATATATTTCTTCTAGTAAAAGAGTCCAACTCATAAGAATGAGTTATGATCGACAATACTGTCATCTGTTGGTAATATGCCAAAGATACATTTGACTAGCTAAGATATGTAAGCGTGGTCCAAGCCACTATAAATACAAGTATCAACATTATCTCAACTCCCAATTGAGATGCAAGTATCAATTTTTAGCTAACATAATAATCATCGTAAATGCCAGAAAATATTCCACTCGTTAACCAAGTATTGAAATAACATATTTATCCTTACTGGTTACCTGATAACATAATATACCCTGTTATATAATTCAACCTCCACTTGCATACCCCAATTTATGGGTATTAATTATTGTTCTATAAAATGAAGTTAAATAATTTCAGGTCAACTTCTATCCTTACTATCATACATGGTATGCACATTCCCATTATGGCGGTTGTCACCTTTACTTAAGGTTGTGTATGAATCCATTTTAGGGTAGTTCTCATAACTTCCCTATTCATCTTTTTTTCCTACCAAAAAGCATTTCAACAAGCTTATAAGTCAAAGTATAGGATAAATTTGTAATTTCATAATTCAAGCATTGCCTGAATTCATATGCCATAGGGCCATCACATGTCAATCAACTTGAAGGATGTACACATTCATGAGAGTTCGATGTATCCAATATTACTTTAACTGATTTGAAGATCCAAGTAGTGCCTCAACTTAAGCCATATAATTATCCACACAAGCTAACGTCTTGAGTGCTTACCGTATCAAAAATATCACAAAAACAACCCCATTAACACATGCTTCAAGAGCATTCCAATCTAAAATAAATAAGCTCATAGTACTAATAATAATAACAGAGGGCCTAGTGAGGGGTTTACAATAATCCCCAAGGTAAACGGTAATCAAAAGAGTCAGATGGTATCTAGAAAGACCAGTAAAACTAGTACGACTCCCCAAATAGAAGCCTCCAATCCTAATGGGGGGTTTATATCATTATCAAACCACATTAAAAGACAAACATAGTCTTCCAAGAAAATTCCCATTTTCAAGCCATGTTCTACATAATAAAACAATACAAGGAATATTCTAAATCTCATTCACACACCCCAATATTTTCTACGAAACCACTTTGTTCATAGGAATAATCATGGCAAAAAGATAAACCAACTCTATAAGATCGATAAGCGAGAATCACTGGAGAGATTTCTTCTTGTCAAAAAGGTAATTAAGATAAACTGTAAAGGGGAGAGAGATCAGCTCATGCAATTATGATTAAAAGTCATTTGAAACCCATCTCTTTCTGGGCATCTCTTTCAAGAAAGAGTCAATATATGTAAATACATGTTATATAATATCCAGAGTCCAAACGCTATTTACTTAGTAAAACAAAAACACATCAACATTCCAAAAGAAACCCACATCTACAGCATTCGAACAAAATTGCAAAGATTGATTTACCCAAATACTAAAGGGGATAAATCATTAAGAGAGAGGGTTAGTCTTATCATGCCTGTTTTAAATGCATCCACCAGCAACATATCCAGCAGGGACTGCATAAGCCACACGTCCCACTGATCCACTTCTTTTAGCTTTGAAAAAAACACCACTCCAGGGCCCCTTAAGACGGCACTGACGCCAGGGAGGAAAGAAAGGAGAAAATGCCATTTGTCTAACCCTTCTAACTACACTGGGTGCTTAGCTCAACGGTTTCAAAATCCCCAACAACATCCTCCCAAACTCACGTGGCTAGAGGCAAGGAAGGGACAGAGCAGGGTAAAAAAAATGAGGATATTTACATTGCATGCGGCCAACAAGAAAACAATGCTCCTTTCCCCCAAAATGTATCAGGAAACAACATAAAACCATGTCCATATTTTGTGTTATCAGACCCTCATCTACGGGGAGTAGAAGAAAAAGGCACGCGTGGAAGGAATGGTTGGATTCACGTTTGGTACAGGAAAGAGGGGGGTAGGAATACGCAGCAAGGCAATCAGTGCTTCATGAATATTCTGATATGAAACAGATCCACCTCTATGAGATTCTCTTCCATGAGTTACATCGTAAAACAAGTAAGGTCTCAATAGAGAATCTTTGCAATAAATTTCATCAGGTCTCCTGGTAACACTCTCACTGTCACATAGTCGATTTTGATAAAAAATATCTTGAAGGAGAATCCCGAATTTGAGGATGCATTCGATACTGAACAGATAACAACATAGTTGGACAACCTGCTTGTTGGAAGTGCTCAAAAGGGCTTCTACTAAAAGCTGCACATGCATGCCTTTGCCTTGCTAATCCCTTGCAGTCGTTCTTGTGGATCCCGAAAGAACACACCTCGCAGCACCCAAAGAAAGTGGAGGTAACACGCCTACCTCACTAGCTTGTAGCTTCATCAAAAACCACCATATCGAACCCATTACTGCGCCCAAGGAGGAACCAGGAAGAAAAACACCTTGACAGAAAAGATTTTGCTGGCCTCTCTGCCCACGCAACCAGGTCCAAATGGTAGTTTGGGAATAGGTGCCCGACAAAGGAAAAAAATTTTCCAAGGCCTCTCAACCACTCCACACGCAGTCCATCAAAAGAAAATCTCACGCGGTCAGAGAAGAATATTGCAGGCAGTCAACAAGAAACATAGAAGATTTACAAATCAGAATTAATAAATGAAGGAAGTGCGGCCACCAGCAAGAAATAGTCCCACACGTCTAGTAAAAGGAGTTAATGAAGTGGCAGGTGGCCATCAAAGTTACCCCCATATTTTCCAATAAAAAGTTTAATCACCTCCACAATGGATATTTCGTAGAAATGATTTAGCGTATTCCTTGCAAATCAATTTTTTTGTTGTATTTATAATTTTCGTGTTCCTTGTAAATTCCATATCATGTTTCATTTATTCCATGTTGAAATAAGATGATGAATCTACACCTTGTACTGTATGGGAACATACAAAATTTTATGCACATTGTTCATGTATGTATTATGCAGACTAAATTTGATGGTTGACCCTTTATGAAATGATTTTATGATGGTTATTCAACCAACATCTCCCTACATAGTACTATATTTTTAATGTTCGAATTTGAGAGTTTTTCATGTTTAGGTGTATCTATTGTGCTACAATAAATTACCCCCTTTAAACCTAACATCCATTAGCTTTCCAATGTTGAACTTTATAGATATCCTTATCTTAAATGAGGCGTAATATTAAGACACAAATACAATTATAACAATGAAAATACAATCATATGCTGGGAACCTAAGATTCAATAGATTCCAATTGTTGTTATTTAGATATAAAGGTTGGTGGGAACCTAGCCTATGTTCCCGACATTGTTCTTTAAATATAATGCTTTCTATTAATATTAACATTAACTATGTTATTTGCGAATATTCCATTGAAAAAAAAATGCTTTCTATAACTTGTAGTTGATATCATAGATGTCATTGACCTAAAGTATGTCATTGATGTTATTGTTTTGAAAAAGATGTAATCTTAGGGAAGAATTACAATGGTAACAATGGAAAGACATATGGGTATATTGAGAACCTAGTGGTCACTAGGTTTCCATCATTATTATTATTTTACGGCTTACAAAATAATTATCAATTATAGTCACCATGGTCAGTAGTCAAGGTGGACAATTTTATTTTATTTTTAAATAATTATTATTATGGGTATTCCTTTTAACAGGAGACGCCTAACAACACCCAAACACCAATCCAGCTACCTACTAGGCTGTGAGAACACAATCTACCTTAACAGGGTGATCGGAAAGTGGCAAAACCAACAAAGATAAGCAAAAGCACAACATCATTAAACGCTAAGCAACACGGTCGTCGCAGAAGCAAAGGAGCAATGATGAATGGGGCATTACATTCTCCTCCCCTTAAGAAAGCATCGTCCTCGATGTGACATTACACAGAGGAAAGGAAATGGTACGCAACAAGGAATAGATAAAGAAGAAAACACACCCTATGGTTTAAAATTTTAGTTGATTAAAGCAAGCACGACCATAGGGGTAGCCTTAGGAACATTTGGTAGAAATTTTAACTTTCAAGGTTCTGTGAAGATTGGTAGTTCCCTCTTATTTATTATTTCATTAGTTCCTTTCCATTAGCATTATTCTTAGTTTAATTTCTTTTAAAATTTCATCATTGAAGAGTTTTGGTTTATTCCTTATTGTGGGTGCACAACATGAACTGCTAACACAACACCCTATCAGGTTCAAAAAGACACTTACAGATTCACAAGCACACAAGTATATACTTCATGATTGTATTACACCACAAAAGGTTACTCAAATACGGAATGGAATAGGCACAGTCCACATAACATAGTACTGGTCACACAACCATGACTGAAAATTATACTACTTGAACAATGTGTACTACGATTTCCATACATTCCCTCAATTCCACGATGAAAAAATTTCACATAACACTAAACAAAAGCTATAGGTACATAGTGTCCACAAGGGCATCAATGACATATCCACAACATCACAACACATATCCATCTGACATGAGTAACACATACATCAAAAGACCACTACCAAAACATCACAATAACTCAACATATATCCCGAAACATCAACCATACACACAAATATCATATGCCTCCCTCAAACTCTTATGCCTCCCTCAAGTCTCTTATGCCTCCCTCAAACTTATGCCTCCCTCAAGTCTCTTATGCCTCCCTCAAACTCTTATGCCTCCCTCAAACTCTTATGCCTCCCTCAAGGAGGCCGGTTGTCCCTATGGCCTAAGACACATAGAGTTCGAACACTCCTAACCCAAGTGACATAATAACGCATGGTTCAACAACCCACTAGTTATCTATAACTCCTTGGGTGTACCCCATACAACGAAGCGGGTCCATAGGTCCAACCATTCCATGGTGCATCCCATGACCCTATTCCACACATCACGATGATAGAACCAGCACAACAATCCAATCTAAGTGCCAAGTGGCAAAGTACAAGCCTTGGGCAAGGCGGTAAAAATTTAAAATTTAAAAATAAGGTCCAAACCAAGAGAAAAAAATAAATAGCCAAATAGCCATAGTTAGTGTCAAAATCCACATGTTAGTGCCATAAACCAAGGAAATGCCCAAAATTGTAAAGCATGGCAATCAAGAAAAGCTGTTGGTCCTTACAAAATAAAGTAAAAAGCTCAATTTACGAATAAAATCAACTTATAATAATGTCACATTACGATAATCGTGTGGCCTTATCTCGGCATTCCAAGGGGTACTCAACGAGTTGCTAGCACTCGAACATCGAGCCTCAGCTCATAAAATACATATCAATAATACAACTGTCATCACCTCTATCTGAATCATCCCACCACCACTTCGACAAGGCTAAACATAGTCATAGTTGCACTTAGGTTGCATACATACAACCACATAGGGAGAGAGGAAAGAATCACAGGTTGTTATCTACTAAACCAAATTTTGGCTCGAGTTATTGACCCATGGTACACCATTCCTCACTCTCAACATACACTTCTACCAATTTCCCTCAGGGTCGGTTAGCGTAAGGTTCACAACATAACATGTAACTACATCACTAACACAATGGTGGTACATATACAAGGTAGATCACAATCATACATTCACTGAGTGTAACACATCACTTTACCACATTCTGCACCCAAAGTGCAATCACCATACAATAGGGTTCATACACTCACCGTATGACCCCAAATCACAACATGAAGCATTACATATTTACACAAATCATACATACGATGAACATAGTACATCACAACATAACATCCATTGCTACATAACAAGGTGGTACACACATTTCTTCAAAACATGGTAAAAACATCATGATACAACTCATTTTTTTAACATCAATCTAGTCATACAACACATTGATACACCTACATATCACAATATGTCACAATGCTCCAACACTATGTCATCCACATTATAATTCTTTTCACCCACCACAAAAATTAATTCACACGTGAACTCTTCATAGAATCCACAAGAAGGAGAGAGAATACTCCCATCCCTAGCACATCAATATGATAACAAATACGCACTGAGTGACATACACATCATGTGCATTCACAATATCACAATTACGACAATAATCACATCACGCTTATAGCACATTACTCTTCCAATATAAATCATCATCATGCAATACCATCATCTCCATGAAACAATATCATGTAACACCATCACCATCATGTAACATCACCATACAACACCAATCCGGCCCATAGGTTCGAGAGCATGAACCTACGCTCTGATACCAAGTGTAACGACCCAAAAATTCACACACGAACAACACAGTGAAAGATAATATTTTTTTTTTTACTTGCTTGACACATAACACGACACAACATGTCATCACAAAGTTACAACCAACTCTGGGAACCACTTGTTACGGGGATGACCACAAGGTCGGATAATACACTTTTCTTTTGATGGAAAACGCGTTCACACCCAAAAATGATTGAAGGATAATACACTTTTCTTTTTTTTTGAGAGATTTGATATATGAAATTCACATAGAAGTCCAACCACATGACACTCTCACTTAAAGCTAGGGCAAGCCACAATTCAAGAAATGATTGAAGGTTATTTATTTTGATAAAACACCCTTTAACTCATGACTTATGTTTTTGGGAAAAAACCAATATATATTATTAACAAATTCATCTTACCAAATAGCTTCTGAGTTATTTTCTTATACAAAAGGTAGAGTAGTTCACTTAAAGTCTTCTCCTACTTGCTAAATCTTATTATCTTCCAAAAACTAACCATTGTTTTCCCTTAAGCTTGTTTAAGAGTTCACCCAAAAGGGGTAGTGTTCACTAGTTTAGCTAGGGATATCAATTTATAAAATTTTACTTTACAAGGATAGTTTCACCTTTGAGTACTTCAGGAATCTCTTGTTCTCAAGTAAGTCATCTCTACATTAATTTATCTGAATATATATATTTTAGTTAACTTCTATAAGGGTTAACCACTCCATTTAATTTTACTTATATCACATCATTACAAGGTGTCAGAGAGTTTTGACTTAACACTTTATTCTCAAAATCAAGGTTTTACAATACTTATGCCAATGTAATGATTGAATATCATTTCTCACCAAGGTAAGTTACTAGTCTAACAACAAAAGGGAAAGAACACTTCACCACGTAGTTTTTTTTTTTTTTTTTTTTTTCCGAACATACCAAGACAAGAGATCTTCTAAACTCCTTGCAAGCAAAGTTACAAAATTTACAACGCATTGAACTTTCTACAAAGAACTTCATAATTTGAACTGATGAAACTTTTACACTCTTTTCCTTTAATCTACTCGCATAATCCATCTGCACAAATATTTACTAGAGTCAGTTCACTAGAACTGAGCATGATAAGATATAAACCTCACCTAATAATTTATGCCATCTAGCATTTAAATAAATGAAAGTTTGCAATACTCCTTATCAAATAAATTTCTAACATACATTTAAAACTTAACTGCACATCTCATGATAATACATTTCATACTCATTAATGTTCACTTCCTTAAGATCTGTTTACATAAGAACACAATTCCAAGTGACTAGATATACAACCTTAACCATGCAATCAATCATACTTAAATTACAATAATAATAATAACGCTCACCTAATACCCTCGACCTACTTCACATATATAAGTATCCAACAATATTATCTTCCAATTAAATAAAAGCACCAACGACATTAAGTTTATATAATAAATACAAGTATCAATCTTATATTATTCATCGATATTACCCAAGTATCGAACCTTAATAGATAATCAATGATATGTAAGTATAATTTTGATATTTATCCCAAAATTTTAAGAGTATATTTACGTTAACAAAGATTTCACCAATCAGCAAGTTCATATATTATTTAGATATCCTTTTGGTTGCTTATTACCATGTCTTATATATTTCTTCTAGTAAAAGAGTCCAACTCATAAGAATGAGTTATGATCGACAATACTGTCATCTGTTGGTAATATGCCAAAGATACATTTGACTAGCTAAGATATGTAAGCGCGGTCCAAGCCACTATAAATACAAGTATCAACATTATCTCAACTCCCAATTGAGATGCAAGTATCAATTTTTAGCTAACATAATAATCATCGTAAATGCCAGAAAATATTCCACTCGTTAACCAAGTATTGAAATAACATATTTATCCTTACTGGTTACCTGATAACATAATATACCCTGTTATATAATTCAACCTCCACTTGCATACCCCAATTTATGGGTATTAATTATTGTTCTATAAAATGAAGTTAAATAATTTCAGGTCAACTTCTATCCTTACTGTCATACATGGTATGCACAGTCCCATTATGGCAGTTGTCACCTTTACTTAAGGCTGTGTATGAATCCATTTTAGGGTAGTTCTCATAACTTCCCTATTCATCTGTTTTCCTACCAAAAAGCATTTCAACAAGCTTATAAGTCAAAGTATAGGATAAATTTATAATTTCATATTTCAAGCATTGCCTGAATTCATATGCCATAGGGCCATCACATGTCAGTCAACTTGAAGGATGTACACATTCATGAGAGTTCGATGTATCCAATATTACTTTAACTGATTTGAAGATCCAAGTAGTGCCTCAACTTAAGCCATATAATTATCCACACAAGCTAACGTCTTGAGTGCTTACCATATTAAAAAGATCACAAAAAAACCCCATTAACACATGCTTCACGAGCGTTCCAATCTAAAATAAATAAGCTCATAGTACTAATAATAATAACAGAGGGCCTGGTGAGGGGTTTACAATAATCCCCAAGGTAAACGGTAATCAAAAGAGTCAGATGGTATCTAGAAAGACCAGTAAAACCAGTATGACTCCCCAAATAGAAGCCTCCAATCCTAATGGGGGTTTATATCATTATCAAACCACATTAAAAGACAAACATAGTCTTCCAAGAAAATTCCCGTTTTCAAGCCATGTTCTACATAATAAAACAATACAAGGAATATTCTAAATCTCATTCACACACCCCAATATTTTCTACAGAAACCACTGTTCACAGGAATAATCATGGCAAAAAGATAAACCAACTCTATAAGATCGATAAGCGAGAATCACTGGAGAGATTTCTTCTTGTCAAAAAGGTAATTAAGATAAACTGTAAAGGGGAGAGAGATCAGCTCATGCAATTATGATTAAAAGTCATTTGAAACCCATCTCTTTCTGGGCATCTCTTTCAAGAAAGAGTCAATATATGTAAATACATGTTATATAATATCTAGAGTCCAAATGCTATTTACTTAGTAAAACAAAAACACATCAACATTCCAAAAGAAAACTACATCTATAGCATTCGAACAAAATTGCAAAGATTGATTTACTCAAATACTAAAGGGAATAAATCATTAAGAGAGAGGGTTAGATCATGCGTATTTTAAACGCATCACAAACAGATCCATAAGGGGAATACATAAGCCACACGTCCCACCGATCCATCTTTTAGCTTTGAAAAACACCACTGTGCTCCTTAAGGCTCAAAGGAGAAAATGGCAAACGCACCGAGGAGGAAAGCAAAGGAGAAAATGCCACCTGTTTAACCCTTGCTAACTGCACTTTAGGTGCTAGCTCCAATGGTTTCAAAATCCCCATCTCCCAAACTCACGTAGGCAAGGGACAGATTTAGATAAAAAAAAAAATCAGGATATTTCCACATGCATCCCACAACAAGAAAATAATGCCCTTTCCCCAAAACGTTCGAAACAAATAAAACCATGTCCATATTTTGTTATCGGACCCTTCATCTACGGGAGGAAAGAAAAGGATAAAAAGGCACACGTGGAAGGAATGGTTGGATTCACGTTTGGTACAAGAAAGAGGGGGGGTAGGAATACGCAGCAAGGCAATCTGTGCTTCATGAATATTTTGATATGAAATAGATCCACCTCTATGAGATTCTCTTCCATGAGTTACATCGTAAAACAAGTAAGGTCTCAATAGAGAATCTTTGCAATAAATTTCATCAGGTCTCCTGGTAACACTCTCATTGTCACATAGTCGATTTTGATAAAAAATATCTTAAAGGAGAATCCCGAATTTGAGGATGCATTTGATACTGAATAGATAACAACATAGTTGGACAACCTACTTGTTGGAAGTGCTCAAAAGGGCTTCTACTAAACTGCAACATGCCTGCCGCCTGGCTAATCCCTGTTGCAGGTCGTTGCTGTGGATCCCAATAAGAACACACCTCGCAACACCCAAAGAAAGTGGAGGTAACACGCCTACCTCACTAGCTTGTAGCTTCATCAAAAACCACCATATCGAACCCATTACTGCACCCAAGGAGGAACTAGGAAGAAAAATGCCTTGACAGAAAAGATTTTGCTGGCCTCTCTACCCACGCAACCAGGTCCAAATGGTAGTTTGGGAACAGGTGCCCAGCAAAGGAAAACAGAATTTTCCAAGGCCTCTCAACCACTCCACACGCAGTCCATCAAAAGAAAATCTCACGCGGTCAGAGAAGAATATTGCAGGCAGTCAACAAGAAACATAGAAGATTTGTAAATCAGAATTAATAAATGAAGGAAGTGCGGCCACCAGCAAGAAAGAGTCCCACACGTCTAGTAAAAGGAGTTAATGAAGTGGCAGGTGGCCATCAAAGTTACCCCCATATTTTCCAATAAAAAGTTTAATCACCTCCACAATGGATATTTCGTAGAAATGATTTAGCGTATTCCTTGCAAATCAATTTTTTTGTTGTATTTATAATTTTCGTGTTCCTTGTAAATTCCATATCATGTTTCATTTATTCCATGTTGAAATAAGACGATGAATCTACACCCTGTACTGTATGGGAACATACAAAATTTTTATGCACACTGTTCATGTATGTATTATGCAGACTAAATTTGATGGTTGACCCTTTCTGAAATGATTTTATGATGGTTATTCAACCAACATCTCCCTTCATAGTACTATATTTTTAATGTTCGAATTTGAGAGTTTTTCATGTTTAGGTGTATCTATTGTGCTACAATAAATTACCCCCTTTAAACCTAACATCCATTAGCTTTCCAATGTTGAACTTTATAGATATCCTTATCTTAAATGAGGCGTAATATTAAGACACAAATACAATTATAACAATGAAAATACAATCATATGCTGGGAACCTAAGATTCAATAGATTCCAATTGTTGTTATTTAGATATAAAGGTTGGTGGGAACCTAGCCTATGTTCCCGACATTGTTCTTTAAATATAATGCTTTCTATTAATATTAACATTAACTATGTTATTTGCGAATATTCCATTGAAAAAAATGCTTTCTATAACTTGTAGTTGATATCATAGATGTCATTGACCTAAAGTATGTCATTGATGTTATTGTTTTGAAAAAGATGTAATCTTAGGGAAGAATTACAATGGTAACAATGGAAAGACATATGGGTATATTGAGAACCTAGTGGTCACTAGGTTTCCATCATTATTATTATTTTACGGCTTACAAAATAATTATCAATTATAGTCACCATGGTCAGTAGTCAAGGTGGACAATTTTATTTTATTTTTAAATAATTATTATTATGGGTATTCCTTTTAACAGGACACGCCCTAACAACACCCAAACACCAATCCAGCTGCCTACTAGGCTATGAGAACACAATCTACCTTAACAGGGTGATCGGAAAGTGGCAAAACCAACAAAGATCAGCAGAAGCACAACATCGTTAAACGCTAAGCAACACGGTCGTCATTTAAAGCAAATTAACAACGATGAATGGGGCATTACATGAGCAAGAGAGGAAGAACTATGGAGGAGTCTACAAGGAGATCAAGATTAGATTAGTTTAGTTGTATTTTTATCATTGTAATTTATTTCATTCAAGGATTGAAGGGATTTTCCTTTCCAAACTGGTTTTATTTCAAGCCATTTGTATTTGGGGTTCTCTATTTGGGGAAAACCCTATCCCCATTAATATAAATGAAAAGGAGTGGTTTTTATCTACCATTTGTAGGTTTAATTACTTTATACAACAAGATTTGAGCATTATTTGTTTGTTGGTAGTTTCTTAGGTAAAGTTACAAACCTAAAATTTAGTATATGCAAGTTAAAAATTACAGTGCGCTGATTTGAGAAGTTTTTCGTAAGTGACACAACTGCCGCCCAAATAAGGTCGGTGGTCTTGGGACTACCACCCTACCTAGGTGACAAACCATGAACCATCGCCTTATGGAGCGGTGGTTCTAAGACCGCCGTCTTGCCTGAGCGGTGGTTACGAGACGACCGCTCTGCATAGGGGGCTTGTTTAGTTCCTTAGGAACAAAACCTAAAATTTTGAGTTTTCTGCAAAAAAAAGGTCACTGATATGTTTTAAAATGCATTCTAAACTTGATTTTATGCACCTAAGGTTTCCAATTGTAGGATTGAGTTCCATTTATTCATTCCTTAGATAAAACTACTCATTTTAAAGCATTATCTATTCCAATAAAAGCACAACTACTTACAAGATCATTTTCATTTTGTTCCACTAATTTCCTTTCAATTCCAAGAGTAAAAAGGATCTAAATCTACTTCTAACATTTTCATTTTTATTACTACAAAATGCAACATTCCCTATCTCAAATTTGTTGTCTCTTTCATTTTCACTAAAACTCATATATTCAAAATAACTACAACCACTTTGTTATACATTCAAGTTTACTATGCATACATTTTTAACATCTTACAACTTCTATATTTCTTCTTTCTCTTTTACCATAATGCAATTTCACAATGAAAGTAAAATTTCTTTTCCCATTGAGTATAACTCATTTCTTTTTAAAACCAAGGACTTCTTTTCTCACAAACAAACTAAAACTTCAAATAAAGACAATAGCTTTCTTTTCTATTTCACAAGACTAACTTTACAACACAAATCTTTCTTTCTCTTTTTTTTTTGTTTCTTTCAACATACAATACAACTTTAATAACAAATATTTGAATGCAACTTTCCTTCACAAGATCAATACAATGTCCTCCACTTGAAGTGGGAAATCATACAAGAATGTAAGATAAAAAAATGAAATACAATATTACAAGTTCCTCCACTCTAAGTGGGAATAAAACTAAGGAAAATTTTATCACAAGAAGGATTTTCTTACAGACTCCAACAAAATCTCCAAGCTTCGAACACCAACAAGAGATCTCCTTCATGTTTTTCTTGATCCACAACAAAAAGGGGGGAGAGGAAACACTCTCCACCTAACCAAGATATCTAATGAGGAGAAGCCATCCTCCCAATTGGCCCCCAAGCCCTAACCACATTAGAATGAGGGGTGATTCCAACACATGAAAACAACAATCTTCCACATCAAAATGAAGTATTTTACAACCATTTCAAAGTACATTCAACTCGAAATACAAACACAAGATGGAAAAACAAAAAAAAAAAGGCTTAAAAATGAAATCCAAAGGAGCAAAAACCTATGGGGAGGCCACTTATGCCTCCCAATGGGAAATGGGTGCCCACCTTAAAAACATACAATGCATATCTCAAATCCTATACATACTCTTATGCCTCTCTCAAGTACCTCTTATGCTTCCTACATACTCTTATTCCTCCCTCATTCTCTTATGTCTCCCTCACACAAAAACAAGTAAGAAATGTAAGCATTCCTTGTCCAAGGTAGGGCATCCAACCCAAACTCCCTCCAAAACATGAAATAAATATTATGCCTCCCTACATGAATTCTCCCAATAGTACCCTCCTACACCACACTTAGGAAATCTATCCAAGCAACCAAAAAACATTGCAAACACTCAAAAAAACAAGCATACAAACACAAAATAAAAGACTAACATAAGAAAGAGTAAATATTCTACCTTTCCATAGTAGATCTTCTTTCAAGATTCAATTTCCAAGCTCCTTCCAACCCAAGCAATCACCAACAAGCTCCAATAATCCACAAGAACTCCCAAAATTCTCTAGCTCCCAAAAATGTAATAGCAAAAATAACGATATAACCCCCAAACAAGCAAAAGAACTTCAATAAATAGAAAAGGGAGAGAGGAGGGTGAGGTGGCTCCATGTAGGATGCCACATTACTCATACTCAACTCCACCTCACAAGTCAAACCTCAATCCCAATGCACAATAATTTTGTGGATGAGAGAAATGACATATTACTTACACACATAATCCAAGCCCGCACCCCCTAAGGACAAACTTAAAGACCCATGTAAGAAAAGTACAATAGTTGTCACTTTTTGAGTTACAAAACACTTAATGGGGTCTATTTTTGACCCCCAATCCATAGCTAGGGTTATCATAGAAATTTAAGAGGTTTGAGACAAGTTTAACTTGTCCCACAAGCCTTCAAAACTGGCCCTTATGGCCAAATTCAATTTCCATGAAGGGTTAGAGTGTACAACACTCAAGATCACAAACACTCAATCTTACAACACAAAACCCAAGAGCCATTTAGTCTAATAAATGAACTTATTTTGTTCACATATATAATTAGTTTAGGAAAAGATTAAATTAAGTTTAATTAAATCACGTAGACCCATTAAGATAAAGGGGGAATTACACCAAAATAAAAATAATTAATACAATAAAACACATAATTAAAATTCACATACTAAAATCAATTAAAGGAAAATAAATAAAAGACAACACATAACCCTTTAGCAATAATTTCCCCCTAACAATAATTCGAACACACACACAAATACATGTTGCCATGGTGACCCTTATTGAATTCACCTAGCATTCCAATGTAGTTGGTCTCCAATCCCCATTGTTTGTGGAAAATATATTTACCTGATAAACACATAATACCTCCTTGAACCTCATGGCCACATCAAAACAATATCTAAGATAAATTATGAGATTTAAATCCAAAATCATCTACATATAAAAAAATCATCATCTAGGTAATTACAATATCATTTAAAATTTCTAACAATCAACTCTATTCTACATTTCATCCATGTCAAAATGATCACAACATTAGTTCAATTATCAAAGCTTACACAAAGGTGTGAAAAAGATATCGCTTGTCGAAATATATATAACCATGCCAATAACATATCAACATCAATATAAAATGTCTTTAGTGATCCAAATGCATCATATATGAATGGAAATAAACAATAGTTCAAGATTCTAACATCTAATAGTAGGCTAAATCAAACAGCTACAATAATATCCATAAGTGTAGTCGACAGTATTGAAATCAATAATAAAAGATGTTGAAGGGAAGTGGGTACTACATCCCCCTCCCCTTAAACTCAAATTCCTCCTGGAAGTCACTAGAATAAGTGTGGAAACTAAACTTGTAACAATGTAACATCCTCCCAAGTAACAATACTCTCGTCGTACCTATCCCACTAGACCTAAACCTAGTCAATCTCTTTGCGGCAAAGGTCAAGGGTCCTGTGCTCTATAATGTGGACGTGAACCACCATCACCTACCCTTGATCCTACACCTACAATGTGGTCCAATCTAATACGCGAGAAGGATCATAAATATATTTCCTAAGCATAGAAACATGAAACACATCATGGACTCGAGACAAGCTAGGTGCTAATGCTAGAAGATAGGCCAAGGGACCGATGCGCTCCAATATCTAAAAGGGACATGCAAACCTAGGATCAATCTTAGAACCTTCATGTGTACCTCATAATTATGATCTTTCCTATGTTGGTCTGCATACTTCTTCTTCCCCGTGGTGTACCTCTTGTAATCTCTACCTAATCAAAACAACTTGTTGCTCCATGTGCTCAGTAATAAGGCCACCTAAGAGAAACCCTAACCTCTAACTCCGTCCCAACTAAGAGGTGTCTTGCACTCTCTACTTTAAAGTTCTTGAAAAGAAGCCATGGCTATCTAACTCTGGAAACTATTATTGTAGGAAAACTCCACCAAGTACAAATACTCCTCCCATCTTGACTGATGATCCATAATGTACATCCTAAGCATGTCCTCCACGATCTGAATCACCCTCTCAGTCTATCCATCTATCTTAGAGTGATATGTTGTGCTAAAATTGATCCTCATCCCAAGAGCATGTTGCATGGCATTCCAAAAGTGGGAGGTGTACAAATGGTCATGGTCACAAATGATATTCCACAAAATCCCATACAAAATGACAATCTCATCAAGATATACCCATGTTACTGCACTAGTTCTATAGGTGGTCTTTACTGGAGAAAAATGAGCCACCTTCACAACTTATCCACCGTGACCATGATGTCGCATGGTGGTATATCAAGTCGGTAACCGAATAATGAAATCCATAGAAATGGTGTCCCACTTCCACTCGGTATGGCATGAGGAAATATAAGGCAAGGTGGATGATAGTGCTCGGCCTTCACCCTCCGACACTCTAAACATCATGACAAAAATTAAGCCACATCCCTCTCAAGTCTTCTCCAATGGTACAACTATCTCAAAGTGGCATGCATCTTCTTCACCTTGGGCTCGGGCTGAATAAGGTGCATGATGAGGCTATGTCAAAATGTCTTGTCTCAAGCCTCCATCACTAGCAACATATATCCAACCTCTGTGTCTGAGAATAACATCTACCTCTAAATAAAATACACCAAATATCCCCTCAAGTGGTCTCTGCGACTCAATATTTTCTCTCGGCTACAAGGTAGAAAGTGTAAAGAGGAATCTACTATAATATAGTGCTCCACAAATATGTACCCACTGAAGTAGCCATAGCCACGTCTACATATACTCATGGCATCTATAACCACATTCTCCTTCCCTTCACATGCTCTATTTCCATATCGTACTCACAAATTAAATCCATCCAATGCCGCTGACGAGCGTTGAGATTGGGTTGTGTGAAGAGATGATGAAGACTCAAGTGATCAGTCCTAAGTGTAAATCTCTAGCAAAGAAGGAAGTGTCTCCACTGCACCAAGGCATGCACAACCGACACAAGATCAAGATCGTGAGTAAGATAATTGAGCTCATAACCCTTGAGTTTTTGTGACTTAAAATCAACTACTATGCCCTCTTATTTTAACACGGTTTCAAGTCCCGCCAAAGAAGTATCTATACAAACGTAGGACTCACCATGAAGTTCCTCGCACCGCTAGAATAGGTGCTATAGTGAGGCATTCCTTCGGTGTCCCTAAGGCCTTCTTACATCAATTTGACCATAAAAATTCTTTCCTTTCCACTTTGAAGGTAAGTGATGCGGTGTGCAATCTGAGAAAAATCTGAAAAATTATTATCCATATTTCCCCTATGCCAAATATTAGATCGAGTAACATCCTTGCATGTACGAACCTAATAAAATTCATTCAAATCCTGCAAACTGGTCACGAAAAGAGTCAACCATGAAGTGGTGGAGACCAAGCAAGATCAAACGATCCTGTAAAAGAAATGACTTTGTAAGGCCATTCTTACATCTTAAATCCATTCTCCAAGCCTCAGGTAGACTCAAAGACAAGATAGGAGGTTCAGAAAAGAAAGAGAGATGTCGTAGAGGAACCAGAAACAAGAAGGGGAAGAAACAAAAAAGATTCAAAGTCCCCAGAGCTCAAACAGATTCTGGATAAAGCTTAAAAGACAACTAAGTATATAGGAGGCAGTGGAAGAGACCACGTGTCCTAATGACGCTTCTCCCAAAGTGAATCCAAAAGGAGGAACTCAAACTTGTGCCAACCCTCCATATAGCAAATGGTCAAAGAAAGTCAAGGGGTGGAAAGGAAAAAGCTTCAAAAATGACCAAGTATAGAAGTGTAAGTGGAGAATGCCAAGTGTCAATATCACGCATCTCCAAGAATTCACCTCCCGATGGAGGCCAAAATGAGCATGAGCTTGCCACATAGCCCAAAGCCTAGAAATGAGAGGGACCATTGAAAATTCCAATGATCAGTGGAGGCCGACAAGTGTCAACTCAATGCTTCTTCAAAAGCAAACTTTGGGTCGGGCTTGCAAACAAGCGCGGTGCCTCCACGTGTCTAAAAGGGGGCAGAGTTAGTTGAATAGTCAAATGCATGAGCTAGGTTGGAAGAGGCTACCAAGTGTCTCAATGGCGCTGATTCAAGGGTCAAATAGAGAAAAGGTTTCAAAACGAGCACCAAATAGCACGTGTCCTGGGGAAGGTAGGGTGTCGGGGAAAAGGATAGTATTTTGCCCTTTGCCCCAAAAAGGGGTATAAGTTGTAAAAGGCCCATGACTCGCCCAAAGAAAAATCAGCATTTTGGCCCGAGTCAAAGCCAAGGCGGGGAGTTAGGGGTAAAAGTTAAAATTTTCCTTCTTTCCAGAAGGCACAAAGGTAAAAATGGAGGCGCATTCCCTAGCCAACCAAAAGGAGCCACGTGTCTATGCGGAGCTTCGAGGCTATGGGAGTTTTTAAGCTTTTCATTTTTTGTTTAAAACATTAAAAAGGTAGGTTGTGGACCCACGAACCCAATTTTGTTTCAATATGGCTGCCACATGTCCCATACACAATGGAGGACCCATTTTTCAAATTGTTTTCCGCCCATTTGTTTGAACTCAATAGAACTTCAAAGAAGCATATATTTCGACTCAGGGCTCAAAATATTGTGAATCTAACACCATTGGAAAGATCTCGGCCTCACCTACGTCATGGAGGTCTGAAATTTTATTTTTGAGGAAATTAGGTGAAGAAAAATGGAGGAAATGACTTGAGACTTCAATGCAAGATCTTTTCTTCTAGTTACCAGATCGGATTCGATTTATTTTGTTGTTTCCTCTTCCTTCAAGGTGATGAGCCATGGATCAATGAAAAAAAAGGATAGATTTTGGGGAAAATTTTATAAGAGGTATTAACAATAGTGATTGAGCTTCGAACCGCATGTCCCACTTCTCTCTCTCTCTCTTTCTTCTCTCTAATCGAGTCTATAAATATGGGGGCAGGATTCATTGTAAAGGGTTGGACTTTCTTCATTTTATAGGCTCCTCTCCTTTCTATCAAAAGAATTTCTGGGGTTTAGGCCTTCCAGTAAAATTGTAATACGTTTACGCCTTTTGGCTACACCTGTAATGAACTATATCAATCTATAGAGAAAAAAATACGTCGTGGTCGATATTAGATCCTTTCTTGTTTCCTTTTTTCTTCCATTTGGTCTTTCATTAGAGATCTAGCTATATGTGCTTGTTTATTGTATGCATTTGATTGGTTTGTGTCAAAGGTAGACTAAGTGTTTGTCAATCCTTTGGTGCATCACCTGGTAATTTAGTTATTTCTTATTTATTGTACTCTTTTACCCCTATCTCCTTGGAAAGTTTTAGATTAGGTATAGAAATAGATCCTCTGCAAATATTCATGTATGGACCTAAACAGAGGGATAAGGAAAAACCCTTTAATCTAGAGATATTTTCAATTTTACAAGGTCTCGCGCCTTGAGAAAAGTTCAATGTTATGCAATCACACCAATTGACTCGCCTTACTAGAAAAGAAGACTCGTAGAACTCACTTGGGGTCTATGATTTTGCACTAACAATTTTGGCATGCACTGGTGGGACCAAGAAGTATCCATCTTATTACGTATTGATGTAAACTTGCTGTGATTTTGGCTTTTAAGAAACTTTAAAATTATACATCTGGTGACTCCAAAAGAAACAAATCTACTAGTTTCAACAATCCAAGCAAGTTCATGAGAAGAATACAAACATGGTCAAGAACCAGAGAAGAGGGACTATTTGTCTATTTAGACTTATCCCCAGATAGAGGGAGAGGAAGAAGAAGAGTCCAGAGGTCTCTATCTCCACCAAGCAGAGTTTTATCAACGCCTCCTCCCAGCAGACTGTTCATTCAATCAAGAGGGGTGCTCAGACCAATCAGAATGGCTCAGCCAAATCCTTATATTAACTTCACTAGCAATAGTTCACTTCCCTTGAATGCACAAAATCCAGTTCCTATTGTAGCATTAAAGAGTATCCCATTTTTCACTGGGGAAAACCAAACTACTCCTGGTGATCATGTCCAAGATATTGTAAATGTATGCACAATCCATGAGATTCATGAAATGGACATTGCAGTCAAGTTGCTCACCTCTTCACTCAAAGGGAAGGCTTCACAATGGTTCAAAAGTCTTGAGGTAGGCTCGATTCAAAATTGGAATTAGCTATGCACAACCCTTCACAACGAGTTTTGAGAGAAAGGTGATAATTTGTCTTTGTTGGAGAAACTAACAACTATCAAGAGAGCCCCAAATGAACATCTGACAGAATTCAACCTTAGATTCAAGCAGACCTAGAATAGGATTCCAACAACAGTAAAGCCTACAAAAGAAGGTGCCTTCCTATACTTTCTTAGGGCTTCAAATTTTGATATTTCTCTAATGATTTAGTCAATGGGGGGCACTACACTGCTAGCATCCTATAACCTTTCCATAGTCGCTAAGAACCATTTGATTCAGGTTGGAAAATAGCTCATTAGCTATCCATGCCTCTATACCCCGAGTTAGAAAACCCGGATACTAGCCAAGTGCCTACATTAGCTCCTATACCCACCCCGTGGAGTCAAAGCTCACCGGAGCTTCCACTTCATCATCTAACACCTCTAAAGAGCTTCAGAAGTGATCAAGTAATTGTAAATCCTAGGAAATGAGCTAGTGACCACCAAAAGACAACAAACATAGAGCTCTAGGCCATATCAGCCTCAGACTCAATACCAGGCTAGACCTCAATATCAGCAAAATAGACCACCATCTCAAAATATGAATCAGAGCCAAAGTCAAGGACAACCTCAAGCTGCTAGACCTTTCAGGTCTTATGATCTATATACAACCTCAACATCAAAGGTATTCATTCTTGCACAAAACAATATGGCACAAGAATATGATTGGTGTTTTCCATGCAATCAATGTGTTTTAATGGTGCTCTAAATCAGTGCTCTAATTATGGAAACCAAGATGGTACCGTAAGAACCTAGCCGTGAAGGAGATCAGCAAAGAAGGAACTCTACAAGGTGGATCTCCAAGAGATACCATGCTTGTCAATGGTAGGTAGAGAAATTTTGTGGGATGAATCATTCCCCTCCTCAAAGTGTTGCTGCTAATACACAGTCTAAAAAGAGAAGTTTTGGAGAAGGCCAACCACTCAAATCAGTAACCTCAACCTTCCATCACTTCACAAGGTCTTGGTGTTCTAAGTGCAACCCCCAACATGCAAAACAAATCCAAGCCACCTTCCAAATCAAGTCAGGCACCGGTTGTTACAGCCCATGTGTAAGAAAGAAATGTGTCAGGGAAGGGGTAGCAAAAAGTTATCTCGTTCAATATTATGGACCAAATGAAGAAGACAAGTGTGAATATTTCACTGTGGGAGTCATTGGCCATTCCAGGGTAGAGGGATATGTTACATACTGCCATGCAGAATTGGTCAAGTTTAAGATAACCCCCCAACTAGCAAGAGAGAGTGCTTGCCATTACAATTCAACCTGAGAAGAACTAAGGAGAACAACAAGGTAAAAACTTGAGGCCTCCTCCATTTTATGTCTCATTAATTATTGGAGACAAACTAGTGCACAATTGTACGATTGATTCATGAGCTAGTAGTTTTGTGATGCCCAAACAAATAGCTGATCAATTGGGTCTCCATAATGAAGTCATCTCTAGAGGAGTAGTTCAATTAGATGGGACAACAATGACAACAATGGGAATAATCAAAGATTTGAGTCTCACCCTTCATGCCTACCGCTCCCAATATGATTGTCTTGAAAAATGTGTCCGTTATAGATTTGCCACAACATTTTACTTTATGTCCGTCTAGGGACTTCACCGTGAAAATTGGAGGCTACCTGTCTACCGATTGGTCACATATGATCTTTAGGATAAGGTATGGGGAAAAGGCCACAATTAGATCTCGAACCCATCATGCAGACTATCATATTGAATCTTATGTGCCTATCCCATTGATGCCAACTACTCACTTTCATTCAAGAAGACCTCCTAAGCAAGAATGAAGTAAATACCAAGTTGGGATGTATCTCATACTTGACTCTAGATAAATGGGCCAAAAAAAGACATGCTTTTGACCCCTATAAGGAGATGGAAGAATTAGAGCTGGGTGTCTACCTTCTACATGAAGAGAATCACCCTCTTCCTGCCCTAGTTAAGCCAGAACATAAAGATGACAATGAGGTATGACAATTATTCTTTGATGGCTCTAGGAGCAAACAAGGAGCTAGAGGAGGAGCTATGATTGTGTCCCCAAAATGTATGAAATATTATTCATCCTTTAGATTCCAATTTTCTTTCTCAAATAACACTGTTGAATATGAGGCTTTAGTCCAAGGTCTTCATTGGGCAAGGAAGTTGGGGATCAATAATTTACAGGTGTTTGGTGATAGTGAACTGGTTTCTAATCAAGTCAGAGGATTTAATGCTATCAAGAATGACCTACTCAAGAATTACAAGAGTATGGTATAGGATCTCATGGAGGATTTCAAGGCCTTCAATATTGTGCCCATACCTAGGAAGGAGAATGAAGCTGCTCACAAACTTGCAGCAGTTGGGGAAATGTTTGATGTGGTTGACAACATCAAAAGAGATAGAGAACAACCACATATCCATGTGGTTGTGAGGCTAGTAGTGCCAGATAATAATACAATCTGGTAGGTGTTTGAGAATGATCAACAAATCATTAACTTTGTACAAGAAGAAGCTGAATTCTCAGATATAAACCAGAGCAGACTAGGTAGAGCAGCAGATAGGAATCGAGATAGTATAGTTGCATACAAACAAGATTCCCAAAGGCTTAGTGACACTAGAATTTATTTTCAATCATAATGATCAGTTTAAAAGGAGAAATCTAACATATAGATTAAAGGAGAAGATTCAGAGTCAATCCCATATAGATAAGAAAAAACACTTCAAATTGGCAAGTTTGCCACCAAGCAAGAAAGGTATGAATTCATACAAATTTTCTAAGAATTTCCTAATGTGTTTTTTTGGAGTTATGAGGACTTAAGAGGGTTCTATCCAAAACTAGTACAACACACAATTGAGTTAGATCTAGCTACCTAGCCCATCGTGTAGAAATAGAGACCAATCAACCCACATACTTGAGCCTCTAATGAAGAAGAAGCTGAATAATCTAATAGAGGAAAACATCATATTTCCAACCAAACACTCAAGTTAGGTTGCAAATTTGGTCCCATTCAAAAAGAAAAATCAAGAAATCAAGTTGTGTGTTGACTTCAGAGATTTGAAAAGAGCCTTTCTTAAAGATCACTACCCACTCCATTCAATAGAGAAAATCTTGCAAGTGGTTTCTAGGTCAGAGAGATTATCTTTCTTAGATGACTACTCAGGATACAATCAAATCATGGTGAAAGAAGATGATCACTTCAAAAATACTTTCACCACAAAATGGGGCACCATGCATACAAAAAATTCCATTTAGACTGTCTAATGCTGGTGCTACTTTCTAAAGAGCCATGGCTATGGCATTCAAAAGGCTAATCAAAAAAATAGTGCTAATCTATCTGGATGACATCACTTTGTTCTCCAAAAATGCATTAGACCACCTTTTTCACCTAAGGAAACTGTTTCAAAGATGCAGGAGATTTGGGGTATCTTTGAACCCTAAAAATGCATATTATTGGCCCATGAGGGTAGAATTTTAGGCCATATTGGTCTAATGAGGGTCTAGAATTGACCCATGAGAGTTGAACTAATAAAATCACTACCATTTCCAAGTCACAAGAAATCTCTTCAAAGATTCTTGGCTAAGATCAACTTTGTTCGAAGGTTTGTCCCAAACTTCGCTGCACTACTTAAGCCAATAACATTGATTTTGAAGAAAATGTTTGACATTTAGATGGACAGATTTGAAGGAAGGGAAAGTTTTGAAGCCATCAAAGAGGCCATATCACAAGCCCCAACTCTTGTGAATCCATACTTCTCCAAGGATTTCATATTGTATGCCTTTGGTGGTAGTGACACTATCTCTACAATCCTAGTTCAACAGAACAAAGAAGAGATAGAACAACCAATTGCCTTTTACAGTCAAGGTCTGGAGGACTACGAAGTAAGGTATTCCTTCATTGAAAAGTAGGTCTTGGCAGTGATCAGGGGACTGAAGAAGTTTAAGCATTTGGTTTCAAATAACAAGAATCCAATTATTGGTCTCCCATGCAGGAGTCAAATAATTCCTTCTTAGCAAAGACCTGAATGAAAAATGTGCAGGATGGATCACTCATGTCATGGAATATGACATTGAGATCAAGGTCACCAAGTTGGTCCATGGGAAAGGGTTGTGTGAACAACTAGCTTCAAATCAACAAGATGAAACAAACAATGAAAAGGAGATTGTTCTTGTTCTACAAGATGATCAAGAAGAAGGGAGAGATGATGCACATACTCCTTGTTAGACCCAGGATATGATGCACTTCTTTCAAGTAGGAATGTGCCCTCATGGGATGAGTAAAGCAAAAGAAGGCATTTCGTGCTACAAAGCCATCCCATATGTTCTCATTGATGGTATCTTTTCAAAAGAGACATCAATGGAATTCTGTTGAGATGCATTGATAGATCGGTGGAGAAGGTGCTACACGAATTCCATGTTGAATCAATCGGAGGTCATTTTTCTCCAAGAGCGACAACACTCAAAATCATGAAAGCAAAGTTATTATCGGCCCTGAGTGTTTAATGACTATTATACATGGATCAAAAGGTGCAAGAATTGTGGATTCTTCAAAGGAAAAGAGAGGATATCAACCCTTCCATTGCACCCAATCTCACCAACCAACCTTTCATGCAATGGGTATTGACTTCATTGAGTCATCAATCCAAATTCAAGCCAAGGCCACAAATGGATTTTGAGAGCAACTGATTATTTCACCAAGTGGACTAGGGCAGTGGCACTCAAGGAAGAAAATGAGTCTAGTATATTGGATTTCTATGAAGGGATAGTTACTAGATTTGGAGTACCATCCACCATCATATCAAACAATGCATTAGCATTTATAGGTTCCAAGATCATAGGATGGGCTATTAAAAATGGGACTTATTTGAGTACTTCATCAAACTATTACCCTCAAGGTAATGGCCAAGCTGAGTCTACAAACAAGAACCTATTGAAGATCATGAGAAGAACTCTTGATGAGAATCAAAGGACCTTGAACACAAAGCTAAAAACAGCTTTATGGGTTGATAGAATAACACCCAAGAGATTTATAGGCAACTCCCCATTCAATCTTGTCTATGGGAAAGAAGCAAGGTGTTACTTATATCACTTGGAGTTACCAAAGATTAGAGCTCGTGAAGCAAATAGAGATGTCTCGAATTTGGACCAATGGAGGCTAGGTATGTAGAGATGATAGAATTCAAAGAAACTAGATAACACGCTCTCTAAAAATTAGAAAAGAATTAGGATTCAATCAAGAAATGCTTTAATAAGAAGGAAAAGCAAGGACCTTCTAGAAGGAGACCTAGTTTTGAAATGATATTTAGACCAAGCAAACCAGGAGGCATTCCAAATTTGATGCCATCTGGAGTGGCCCCTATATGATAATAAGATACAATAGTATCAATGCTTTCCAATTGTCTACATTGGAGGGTGAAGAGTTTCAGATTCCACTAAATGGGATCCATCTTAAGCACTAATACTTGAAAGGGAAGTCTCACCCTATACATATTAGTTTAGCTTCTCTTTCCTCTAAGTGATTATGCACATTGACTTGTTGTAGGGTAGATTTCTTTTCTCCTAAGTGCTTTGCACACTCTGCATGTTCCATTTGGAGCATGTATGATTTCAACTTTGTAAATAGTTGTGGTCTTTTTTATTGCTCTTATACACCCATTCGAGAAAAAAATGAAGCCTTGCTTTAAAACAATCTCTACTCTTAGAAACCTTCATTTCAAGATTTTCTTATGAAATTCGGGAGTTTAATCAGCCAGTGCTCATGAATCGAGGAAAAATTAGTATCGACTATTATTCTTGACTCCATGCCCAACAGAAATGACAAGGAAATTGGTATTTCATCTAGCAGGTAGATACCCCTGTGAGTTTCCAAATTGTTAGCTATATTTCATCCCTATGCCAAATATTGGATCGAGTCATGGCCATGCTTCTAAATAACCTAAGAAAATTCATTCAAATCCTGCAAATTGGTCATAGAAAGAATCAACCATGAAGTGGCGGAGACCAAGGAAGATCACAAGCTCTGAACAAAAGAAATGCTTCTATTGGGCCATTCCTACATCATAAATCCATTCTCCAAGCCGCAAGTAGACTCAAAGATGAGATAACAGGTTAGAAAATAAAGAGATATTTCGCAAAGGAACCAAAAATAAGAAGGGGAAGAAATGACAAAAATTTGAAGTCCCCGGGCTCAAAACGGTTCAGGATAAAGCTTCAAAAATGACTAAGTATGGAGGAGGTAGCGGAAGAGACCACGTGTCCTAACGATGCTTCTCCCAAAGTGAATCCAAAAGCAGGAACTCAAACTTGCGTCATTTCTCCACACAACAAATGGTCAAAGAAAGTCAAAGGGTGGAATGAAAAAGGTTCAAAAATGAATAAGTATAGAACTGTAAGCAAAGAATGCCAAGTGTTAGTATGGCGCATCTCCAAGAGTTGGTCCCCGAGTGTAGGCCCAAATGTGTGTGAGCTCGCCACATATCCCAAAGCCTAAAAATGATAGGGACCATTGAAAATTCCACTGATCAATGGAGGCCGATAAGTGTCAACTCGAAACTTTTTTAAAAGAAAACATTGGGTTGGGATTGCAAACAAGAGCGGTTCCTCCATGTGTCTAAAAGGGGCGGCATCATTAGTTGAATAAACAAATGCATGAGCCAAAGCCGGTGGAGGCCGCCAAGTGTCTCAATGGCGCCGATTCAAGGGTTAGATAGAGAAAATTTTTCCAAATGAGCACTAGACCGACGTTTGTCCTAGGGGAAGGTCGGGTGTTGGGAAAAAGGTTAGTTTTTCACCCTTTCCCCGAAAGGTGTAAAAGTTGTAAAAAGGCCTGTGACTCTGCCCAATGAAAAATTCAGCATTTTGGCCCGAGTCAAAGCCAAGCGGCGAGTCGGGAGGAAAAGTGAAAATTTTCCTTTCATCCAAAAGGCACAAAGATAAAAATCTAAGCGCATTCCCCAGCCAACCAAAAGGAGCCACATGTCCATGTGGAGCTTCGGGGCTGTGGGAGTTTTTTCAGCTTTGCATTTTTTATGTAAAAAGGGGAATAGCTAGATTTTTTGTGGAAAAAGGGAAAAAGGGAATATGGATGCCATGTGTCCCATACACAATGGAGGACCCTTTTTTCAAATTTTTTTCCTGCCCATTTGTACAAACTTGATACAAACATCAAAGGGGCATATCTTTCGACTCAAGGCTCGAAATATTGTGAATTTGACACCATTGGAAAGATCTCAGCCTCACCTATGCCATGGAGGTCTGAAAATTTATTTTTGAGGAAGTTAGGTGAAGAAAAATGGAGGAAATGACTTCGGGCCTTTAATGCGAGATCTTTTCTTCCAGCTACCAGATCGGATTCGATTTGTTCTATCGTTTCCTCTTCCTTCAAGGTTTCGAGCCAAGAATCGATGTAAAAAGGGATAGATTTGGGGGAAAACTTTATTAGAGGCATTAACAGTAGTGGTTAAGCTTCGACCTGTTTTTCTCGCTTTCTCTCTCTCTCTTTCTTCTCTCTAATTGAATCTATAAATATGGGGGTAGGATTCATTGTAAAGGGTTGGAAATTATTCATTTTGCAAGCTCCCTTCTCCTTCTAACAAAAGGATTTGTGGGGTTTAGGCCTTCCATTAAAATTGTAATATGTTTTTTCCTTTTGGCTACTTGTAATGAACTGTATCAATCTATAGAGAGAAAAATGTCTGATCGATCTTATATTCTTTCTTGTTTCCTTTTTTCTTCCATTTTGTCTTTCATTAGAGATTTGACTATCTGTGCTTGTTTATTGTATGCATTTGATTGGTTTGTGTCAAAGGGAAACTAAGTGTTCATCATTCCTTTGTTGCATCACTTGGTAGTTTAGTTATTTCTTATTTCTTATACTCTTTACCCCTATCTCCTTGGAAATTTTTAGATTAGGTATAGAAATAGATCCATCACAAATATTCACTTATGCACCTAAACAGAGGATAAGGAAAAAGCCTTTAATATGGAGAGATTTTCCATTTTACAAGGTCCCACACCTTGAGAAAAGTTCAATGTTATGCAATCACACCAAATGACTCGTGCCCTAGAAAAGAAGAGCTGTAGAACTCATTTGGGGGTGTTGTAATTTTGACCTAACACAAATCTCTTGTAATATCTTGCAAAACACATGAAGTTGCATACCTCACCACACTAGTGGGTGCTAGCCAATCCATGATAGTTCGAATCTTGGAAGGATCGACTATGGTACCTTACCCGAGAAATGATGTGGCCCAAATATCGCACCTTTATCTCAATGACCGCACACTTCTCCAAGTTTCCGTAAAGTTGTTTCTCACGAAGACACTCAAGAACCCGGAAAGGTGCTCCTCATACTCCTCACGTATACATGAATAAATCAGAATTTCGTCACGGTAGATGAGCACGAAGCAATCAAAAAATGTTCTGAATACCCTATTCATCAAGCTCATGACAACTGCATGGGCATTCATCAAACTAAAAGGTACCACTGTGAACTCATAGTGGTCATATCTCATATGGAAGGCAATGTTATGAATATCTACCTTCATGATCCTCAACTAATGATATCTTGACTTACGATCTATCTTGGAGAAAACTGTAGCTCCCCTCATCTGATCAAATAAACCATCAATGCGTGGAAGGGGATAATGATTCTTGATCGTTACTTTTTTCAGCTTGCGGTAATCAATACAAAACCATAGAGATCCATCCTTCTTCAAAAAAATCACGAGTGCACCCCAAGGGGATACATTAGGATGGATTAGGCCTTTCTCCAAAAGGCCCTCAAGATGCATCTTGATCTTAGAGAGCTCAGGGCGGTAGTCATCCGATAAGGTGCTTGTGAGATTGGCTATGAAACCAAATCTATGTGGAAATATATCTCACATGGGGAGATAACCCTAATAGCTCCCGTAGAAAAACATTAAAAAAATCTCTCAAAATGTGGTGGTTGTCAAGGGATGGTCCACTAGACTCATCCCCAAATCTATCACTAACCGTAATAACACACATCTGACAACCCCATCACACACACCACTTAAGCTACGTATCGAAGATGGTGTGAATGGAAATGGGCCTATTAACTCCTACTATCACTCGAATCAAATCCCGGATCATCTGTGTAAACAATAGTCTTATGGTAACATTCCACTCTAGCTCGTGTGTGGACAACTAGTCCATGCCCAATATGACACCATAAAAACCCAACAAAAGGATTTAAAGGTTTGAGGTAGTGGTGAAGGGTCCCAAATCCACTACAAACTCCTTAACTAAGGAGTCTACAAAAATTTTGGCTCCAGAATCCATCTCAACATACCAACTACGACCCTACCTAATTTCCACTAGCCTACAATGCTCTACTAAGGATGGTGCATTAAAAGAATTAGATGAACCAAAATCAAACGATATAAAGGGGAAACTACCACCAATTCTACCTGTCGTCTCTATCACAAGATTTCGGTGCTCATCCTAGCAGCTTCTTGACCACTACATATATCCGATGGCTCTATCCTATATCTCCAATAGTAGGCTCTGAGATATGTGTCTTACCCTTGTTACTAGGGTTCTGTGGGTAATCTCTCTAATGATGTCCAGAAACGCCATAACCATAACAGTTTCCTGGTCCTCTCCAGTGAGATGTAGCTCTAGTTGGTACTCTAGAGGTCTATGCTATGGATCCTGAAGATCCAACTATGGACTGCTAAGGTCTCTATTGATGAGATCTTGCAGACTAAACTCTTGGTGCACCTTTTGTCTTTATGGGACCCCTAGGAGGAGGCCCCATACTCCATTCCCTCTATGCATCGAATTTCCGAGGAGACCGGTAAGGTCAGCAAGTCTTTTCTATTGAGGTGGATTGTGTGGTAGCCTGAAGGAAGACTATCCCCAAATATATCTACTGCAAGGAGGAGGAATTGATCCAATTGATTTGTTATCCTACATCTGTTGGATACAGCTCCAAATTCTGTCTCTAGCCTGCTGCATCTTCCCCCATGTCTCCTCTGTAATATAGGCCTTCTCCACGGCCTCTGCTAATGTCTGTGGGCAGTGAATGAACAGCACACCACCCAAATCCAAATTTAGGACCCTGATGAACCTGTGAATCTGTACCTTCTCATCATGCATATAGTCGACATACTGGAGTAGGTCCAAAAATTGATTCTCATACTCTTGTACAATCATAAATTCTGAACGGAGGTCATGAAACTCATCTATCCATTACTGAATAAACCTCCTAGGAAAATACCTGCTCCTGAAACACTCCTCAAATAGCTCCTAGGTAGAATCGCCTCTCCGAGTCAACATGGAGCTTTTACTCCTCGGTCCTCCACAAGACTCCTACTCCATCCCTCAAAAGATGGATCACAACACGATCTTTTGTGTTTCTAGTACAAGGGCAAGAGCTTAAAGAATCCACTCAAGCTCACTAACTAGGCCTCTACCTGAAACCCACATGTATCTCAAGAATAGTGAGATGGTTGTAGGTTCAGGATCTCCCTTATATGGTCTACAACTGATGTCTGATGATCCCTAGGTCTCTCTACATGTTCCTCCCTCTATCTAGGGCTCCAAGATCTATCCCTATGTCTTGAAATCTTATCTTCGTGCCCTCTCTGTGGTGACTCTTCCCTAGCCGACTCCACGTAGAAGTTCTCTACCCTATACTCCTTGCTATGTCGAGGGGATGCATGGGCCTCCACATATGACTCCATGTCATGTCTAGCAAGTCATCCTCCCAAAGACCCCATGTATAGTGGCATTGACATCCCAAGCACAGTAAAAATCTGAGGTAGAATTGTCATTACCTCCTACTTCGGAGGTGGTATATCTAGGTCTATGTGAAAGTACCCCTCATCTAGTCTACTCATTTTACATAGACCAAGGTGAGACTTACTTCATCATTTTAGGTCTTGTTTCATTTTTCTATGTTTCCTAAATTATACAATTATCAGATAGTGTGATTTTCTAGGTTTAAAAGGAAACAATTTTACACTAAGATAAAAGTTTATGTCCCAAGTTTTCTAGTGTGCCCAAGGGTCCAAGATTTGAACCCATGGCTCTGATACCAAATGTAGCTCCCCGCAAAACTACTTTCTAGGAACATTATAAAACCTAACACTTATCCCAAAAATTAGGACTATTTTTTTATTTATAAGTAAAAATATTACCAAGTTGTTAACCCTAGGGTACATTAAATTAACTTACACCACTAAAATCAAATTTATGATTGATAGGCTAGGTCTAGTTAAATAATTAAATGTTAAAATTACTTTGCCACTAAGTTTGATTAATTAAAATTCTTCCAGTGAGGTGCCCTAATCTAAATTACTTGCCTAAGTTTTTTCTCCTCTTTAGTTAATGTTCAATCCTAATATGGTTAACCTCATGATCAATTATTATAGCTATATTTTCATAATATATTAAACTCCTTTTATTTAATTCCTAAAACATACTAAGAACTAATAAAGACTTTGTAGCCCAAGGAAATTAAATGGCCCCATTCACCCATCTACACATACCCTTAAGGGTTTAAGTTAAACATTTAAAATACATTTCTACCAAACAAAAGTAGGGTTGATCCTCCACCATTAGATCAAATAAATTATGACCAATATATTCTAGGGTTCCAAACTAACCTTAAAAATCCTTAAGAATTCTTATTAAAAACTCTTCTTACCCTATTCTCTTCATTTGGTATATTTTCTTTTGTTAAAAATTGTAGGTTGGAGAGAAGGAAGCCATGGGAGCAACAAAGGAAGAACTATAGACGATTCTATAAGGACATCGAGCTTAGATTAATTTAGTTGTAGTTTTATCATTGCAATTTATTTCATTCAACGATTGAAGGGAGTTTTCCTTTTCAAACCGGCTTTATTTCAAGCCGTTTTTATTTGGGGTTCTTTATTTGGGGAAAACCCTACCCCCATTAATATAAATGAAAAAGAGTGGCTTTTAATATACCCTTTGTAGAGTTTAATTTCTTTATATGAAAATATTTGAGCATTATTTTATTGTTTGTAGTTTCTTAGGCAAAGTTACAAACTTAAAATTTAGTATATGTAAGTTAAAAATTACAAAGGCATGGATATGAGAAGTTCTGCCATAAGTGACAGAACCACCACGCAGAGCGGGTCAACATCCTGGACCGCCGCATTACCTAGGTGATAAACCATGAACTTCCACCTTACAAAGTAGTAGTTCGAGACCTCTGCTTTGCTCGAGCGGTGGTTACGAGACCGCCACTCAAGACAGGCAGCAGCCCTATTCCTTAGGAATAGAACCTAAAATTCCGAGTTTTCTCAAAAATAAAATTAACTAATATCTTTAAAAATGTATTTTGAACTTGATTTTATGCCCCTAAGGTTTCCAAAGGTTGTAGGATTTAGTTCCATTTACTCATTTCTTATATAAAACTACTCATTTTAAAACATGATCTATTCCAATAAAAGCATAACTATGTACAAGATCATTTTCATTTTTTTCCACAAATTTCCTTTCAATTCTAAGAGTAAAAAGAATCTAAATTTACTTCTAAGATTTTCATTTTCATTACTAAAAAATGCAACATTCCCTATCTCACATTTGTTGTCTCTTTCATTTTCACTAAAACACATATACCAAAAATAACTACAACCACTTTGTTACACATTCAAGTTTACTATGCATACATTTTTAACATCTTACAATAACTATTTTTCTTCTTTCTCTTTTACCATAATGCAATCTCACAATGAAAGTAAACATTCTTTTCCCATTGAGTATAACTAGTTTCTTTTTAAAACCAAGGACTTCCTTTCTCACAAACAAACTAAAGCTTCAAATAAAGACACTATATATTTTTTCTATTTCACAAGACTAACTTTATAACACAAATCTTTCTTTGTCTTTTTTTTTTGTTTCTTTCAACATACAACACAACTTTAACAAAAAATATTTGAATGCAACCTTCCTTCACAAGATCAATACAATGTCCTCCACTTGAAGTGGGAAATCATACAAGAATGTAAGATTAAAAAAATAAAATACAATATTACAAGTTCCTCCACGCTAAGTGGGAATAACACTAAGGAAAATATTATCACAAGAAGGATTTTCTTAGAGACTCCAACAAAAGCACCAAGTTTCACAACACAAAAAGAGAGCTCCTTCATGATTTTCTTGATCCACAACCAAAAAGGGGGAGAGGCAACACTCTCTACCCAACCAAGATATCGAATGAAGAGAAGAAGTCATCCTACTCATTGGCCCCCGAGCCCCAACCATATTACAATGAGGGGTGATTCAAACACATGGAAACCGTAAGCTTCCATGTCACAAACCAAGTATTTCACAACCATTCCAAAGTACATTCAACTCGAACTACAAACACATGAAGGAATAACAACAAAATAAAGAAGGATTAAAAATGAAATTCAAAGGATCAAAACCTATGGGAGGCCACTTATACCTCCGCATGGGAAATGGGTTTCCACCTTAAAAATCTCCAATGCATATATCAAATTCGCTACATACTCTTCTACCTCCCTTAAAGTACCTCTTATGTCTCCGACATAATATTATGCCTCCCTCATTCTCTTATGTTTCCCTCATAAAAAATAAGTAAGAAATACAAGAATTCCTTGTCCAAGGTGGGGCACCCAACCCAAAGTCCCTCCAAACCATGAAATAACTCTTATGCCTCCCTACATGAATTCTCCGCATAGTCCCCTCCTACACCACAATTAGGAAATCTACCCAAGCACCCAACAAGCATTCCAAACACTCAAAAAAATAAGCATACAAACACAAAATAAAGGACTAACACAATCAAAAGTAAAGATCTTATCTTTCCATAGTAGATCTTGTTCCAAGAGTCAATCTTCAAGCTCCTTCCAACCCAAGAAATCACCAAGAAGCTCCAAAATCCACAAGCACTCCCAAAACTCTCTAGGTCACAAAAATACAAGAGTACCAATTAATGAAGTTACCCCTAAACAAGCAAAAGAACTTGAATAAATAGAAATGGGGAGAGGAGGGTGAGGTGGCTCCATATTGATGCCATATCACTCATCCTCAACTCCACCTTACAAGTCAAACCTCAACCTCAATCCGAATAAATTGGTAGGTGAGAGAAATGATACATTACTTACACACACAATCCAAGCCCACACCCCTAAGGAAAAAATTAAAGACCCATCTAATAAAAGTGCAATAGATGTCACTTTTTGACTTACAAAACACTTAATGGGGCCTATTTTTGACCCCACAATCCATAGGTAAGGTTGGCATAGAAATTTAAGAGGTGTGAGACAAGTTTAACTTGTCCCACAAGCCTTCAAAATTGGCCCTTAAGGAAAAATTCGAATTTCCATGAAGGGGTAGAGTGTACAACACTCAAGATCACAAGAACTCGATCTTACAACACAAAACTCAAGAGCCATCTAGTCTAATAAATGAACTTATTTTGGTTACATCTATACTTAGTTTAGGAAAAGATTAAATTAACTTTAACTAAGACGCTTATACCCATTAGGATAAAGGGGAAATTACACCAAAATCTAAATAATTAATACAATAAAACACATCATTAAAATTCACATACGAAAATCAATTAAAGGAAAATAAATAAAAGACAACACAACAATTTGGCCACAATTTCCCCTAACAATAATTCAAACTATAACGCCCACAAAATACGACCACTCAAGAACGAAAAACAACCTAGGTTTAGATAGGAAAAATTGTGCAATAATTTTTTTGAAAAGTGTGTCCACTACTGTGCTTCAAGGACAATTGTCACAAACAATGGTTCAATGTCAACTATAATCTAATAATGAAATTTTCTCATTGTAATAAACATTAGATCCACATTACAAAATTAAAGAGTATAGTTAATCCCAATATAGTTAAATTTCTCTTAGGTGTTAATTTAATAAATAATTTAATTAACACTATATTTAAATGTTCCTTAATTAACTTTAGAGGGTCAAAGGGGCCAAAACAATTAAATGCCCAAGGTAATTAATTTTACGAGGTCTAGACAATAACCAAGGTCCTTATTTATATGGGTTAGAGAGACATTCTCTTATCCCCTAATGTGACCCCTCAAAAGGTCAACCCATGCTCTAGAGTTAAACATTTAAGTTAAAAAGGGGTAATTTCCCACCTATCCATTCTCAGACTCATCCTTGAACTTTGATCTAATTTTCTACATATATAACATACTTAAAGTTTACTATTTTTTTTTCATGAGATAGGAAATTTCTTCCTCTTTCCAATGATATAAAGAAGTCCTCCTAAATCGTCATATTTCTTAAGTTACACGAAAGGGCCTAGATGGACATGGAGAGGAAAATTTTCCCAAAGGCGGGCCTGTGGGTGGGAAGAAAATTTTCCCAAAAGGCCGGCCTATCGGCCCATAGAAGAGAATTTTCCCAAAGACGAGCCTGCGAAAATTTTCCCAAGGCCTAGGGAAGAAATTTTTTCCTAAAAGCGCTAGGGACATGTGGAATATTTTTAAGCCCACGCGGGAAGGTGGGTCATCAGAGGCAACTTGGATTTTAGCTCTTTTTGTTTTAAAGGGAAAAATAGTTCAAAAATCCCCGCGCCTCCTCCAATGCCTAGGGATGCCATGTGTCCTACCCAAAATTTCAAGCGGGGGAGTGGACCATCGGGGAAAACTTAGAAATATTGGATTTTGCCGTTAAGAGGAGCCAAGCTTAAAAACAACTAAAGACCTCCACCGATGCTTCAGCGAAGCCACGTGTCACCAAACAAAGTGACTTGCGAGAACGCAGGGCAGCGGGAGTCTTAAGATTTTTTGCCAATCATTTCCCAAAAGCAATAAGGTCTTAAACTATCTACACCGTCACCGATGCCTAAAGAAGCCACATGTCAGACCCACAGTGATAGGTGGGAAAGTGGACCGGCGGGGAGAGAGACTTAGGATTTTTCCCCCTTTTTAAAAGGTAAAGTTTGAAGGTGCGGGCCCGCGAACCCGCGGAGGTGTTTTTCCAAAAGTGAATTAGCGGGGTGTGGGGGGACATGGAGAAATTTGTGAATTTTTTTTTTCTCTAAAAATTTCCTAGGTAATTTTTGGGCCCATGGGTCTAATTTACATAAATTTCCCTTTATGTTTTAGAGAAAAAAATTCAGTGAAGTAAAACTTTTGACCAACTGAAGATTGGATTTAAGCAAATGAAGAATTTTTGAAAAGGGCTCAAACTCCTCTTTGCATAGAAACTATCAAATGTTATTTTCAGCAAACTTAACTAGGTGAATTTTAAGAAAATAGCTTTTTCCATAAAACATGAACTAGACTTTTCAACTACATGATTTGATTTGTTCCACCATTTTTTATTCTTCAAAATGCCAACGAGACATGGAGAAACACACTTGAAGGATTTCAAACATATTGCAAGGATTAATTGATAAAGGTTGAGATTTCAATTTGAATTTAATTCTCCTTTTTCTACAAGGGCATTTTTCTGCCTCTTACCCGATTAATCAAGTTCTAAGTAAATTTATTGAGCAATACAAATTATTTTGGGATGCATTCTGATCATCCTTAGTTAATTTTAAGGTTTCATTTTGTCTTTCAAGTTATAGAGTACTCTATATGTTTTTCTGATATTGGTTTGTAGGTTTGAAACAATCTAACAGAGATCTACGTATTTCAAACTAGAAATTTATCTATTTCATTTTCCATACTTTAAATATTTAAGTTCATTCCATTCCAACTTTACAATGTCTAACTTTCCTTTAATCAAAGCATGCAAAACTAGAATGTAGTTCTATTTCTTTTCATAAACGTGACTTTCAAAAACACAAAGAATGTAATAATTCTAACACAGACATTTCCATCCTTCAAACAGAGAGTTTGCAATAATATTTCAAGCAACAAATTTCCAAACAGAGCAACTCCATTTTGTATAAAGTAAATCAACTTCTATTAAACTGAGATAATTTCCTTTACAACTTCCTTTTTTCACCAAAAGACAACTTACAAAATAAATCTTTCTCATCCCTTTTTCACATACAAATACAACTTTCATATCCAAAAATAGAGCAACTTTCCACTACAAGTATTATTACAATGTCATCCACTTAAAGTGGGAAATTTCACAATAAGGGACCCAAGGAGAAATGTAAATATTTTCTTCATCCTCAGTTCTAGAACAACAACAAGAAGCTCCACCATATATCTTTTGGTCACAACAAAAAAAGGAGGAGAGGAAACGCTCTCTACCCAACAAAGAATTCCAATGAAGAGTAGAAGTCGGCATCCTCATTGGCCCCTGAGCCCAAACCACAAAGCAATAAGAGATGTATTTCAACTCATGGCAACAAACAAGCTTCCACAACACAAAAATAATTTCACATATAGAACACGGTCCAAAACATACTGCAGTTTGCAACCACAGGAAGAACAACAAACAACACTCAGGCTTCATTATGCATAAGCCAAAGGAGCAAGACCTATGGGAAGCTTCTTATGCCTCCCAATGGTAAAATGGGTGTTCAACTTAAGATAAACCCACCAATATACATACATACATACATATATATACATACATACATACATACATGCATATGTATATATCATTTCAAACCCCTACATACTCTTATGCCTCCCCAAAGTACCCCTTATATCTCCCATTCTCTTATGCCTCCCCACACTCTTATGGCACCCCATAACGAGTAAAGAAATGCAAGCTATTTATTTTACAAGGTGGAACCCAAACCCAAAATCCCTCCACAAATAACTCTTATACCTCCCCACAACTCTTATGCCTCCCCACAAAGATCCCCATAGTATTCTCCTACACCACACCTAGGAAATCTACCCAACCAACCAACAAACATACCAAACATTCAAAACATTCACATAAACACAATACAAAAAGAAAACCTTTTTACAAGAGTCAAGCTCCTACCTCTCCATGATAGAGCTTGATCCAAAAGTTCAACAACAAGCTTTTCCAATCCAAACAGTCCAAAAGCTCCAACAATCCACAAGCATTCACAATCCTCTAACTCTCTCAAATTGCAAGAGCACTAGACCAACATGAAGTAACTACCTGAAGTAACCCCCATCTAGTAACCCCCAAAACAACAAAAGAATTTGAATAAATAGAAAAGGGAGAGAGGAGGATGAGGTGGCTCCATGTAGGATGCCACATCACTCATCCTCAACTCCACCTCATTATGACACTTCAAAATCCAAAGCATAATAACTAAGGTGGGTGAATAAATGACCTTTTTCTTACACACACAAAATCCAAGTCCACACCCCAAGGACCAAAATTAATTTCATGCAAGAAGGTGCAATAAAAACTTACAACTTGTCTTCCCAAAATGCATAATAAGGCCTAATTTTGACTCCCCAACCCATAGGTAGGGTTGGTGTAACAATTTAAGAGGTGTGGGACAATTTTAACTTGTCCTACAAGCCTCCAAAATCAGCCCCTAAGGACATATCTGAATTTCAAAGGAAGGTGGAGTGTTTCACACTCCAAGTTACTTACACATCACTTACAACACATAAACCAAGAGCCATCAGCTCTAATAAATGCATTCTTTTGACCCAATTTAATTAATTTAACAACATGATTACTCATTAATCTAGACACAAATAACTAAATAACAAAGGGGAAATACATCACTAATTAAACACATACTAAAATTTAACAAAAGAACTAAATAAAAGAATACACATAACCCCTTGGTCACATTTAAAGGTGATCCCCCCATGGGAACCCCTAACAACAAACCAAATAAACATACAAACAAATACACGTTGCCATGGTGACCCTTGTTGAATTCATCTAGAATTCTAAATGTGGTTGGTCTCCAATCCCCGATGTTTGTTGTGACATGTTTTACCTACAAAACACAAATACCTCCTTTGGCCTTGTGGCCACATCAAATCATCCAAAATAAATATACAATATAACTCAAAAATCATCATCAAGAAAGTAACGACATCATTTACAATTTCATCCATAATCATAACATCACAAGATTAATTCAATTTTCTAGGTCTACTCAATATGATGAAATAACACATGTTCAACAACAAACATATATATATATATATATATACACATAACCATGTCAACATCATGAAAACATTAGTAAAGAATGTCACCAATTATCCCCATGCATCATATATGAATCAAAATCAACAACAATCCATGATCTCTAACATCTAACTCAAACGCTACAATAATGTCCATAAATATAGTCAACAATGTCATAATCAATAACAAAAGGTGTCGAAGGGAAGTGGGCACTACAAAAACACACACACAAATACATGTTGCCATGGTGACCCTTGTTAAATTCAACTAGCATTCCAATGTGGTCGGTCTCCAATCCCCCCATTGTTTGTTATGAATATATTTACTTGTAAAACACATAATACCTCCTTTGATCTTGTGGCCGCATTAATACATATAAGATAAAATATGAAATTTTAATCCACAATCATCTACATATGAAATAAATCATCATCCAAGCAATTATGGTATCATTTATAATTTCTAACAATCATCTATATTCTACATTTCATCCATGTCAAAATGATCACAACATTAGTTCAATTATCAAGGCCTATACAGTGTGGTGAAAGATATCGCATGTCAGAAATATATATAACCATGTCAACAACATATCAACATCAATATAAAATGTCTCTAATGATCCAAATGCATCATATATGAATCAAAATCAACAACAGTCTAGTATCTCTAACATCTAATATCATGCTAAATAAAAAAGCTACAATAATATCCATAAGTGTAGTCGACAATATCGAAATCAATAACAAAAAGGTGTCGAAGGAAAGTGGGCACTACAATAGGAACTAATACTTATAAGTTTATTTTCCTTGCTATATAAAATTCCATATAGCAAATAAGTGTGAAGGATTATAAATATGAGTCTTTATAAATCACTGATACCATTTTTAAATGTTTTTCTAGTAGGGAACATCATGAAACAAAAACATTGCAATTTACAATGATTTAATATTACAACTTAGTCTCGTGATATGAGTTTCAATATTTTGTAGGAACTTTCATTTGATTATGATATTTAGATACATGTAACAAAATGAATATGAACATATTTTATGGTAGAAAAATATTAACAAAATTTCTATTAAAGTTAAATGAATTCCGTTTTCTCAATATTTCCTTAATAAATGTAAATTAGAAATGTTTTGAATTAAGATTTTTACAATTGCTTCTCAATTTATATTTTCTTAATGGTACCAATCACAAATTTAAAGTAGATTACAAATAGAAGTAGATAAACATGATCTATCAAGGTCATTGATGTATGTAGTGGTTATGAAAATCCAAAATATATACTACTTGCTTAAAGTTCATTTCAATGTTGGAAAAGCTAAAAAAATTGTTAGATTCATAAATTTAATGAAACAACTTGAGAAAAATCATCTCATAATGTCATTAGGATTTTGTCAATCTAGTTTCCTCGATTGTAATGATTACATACTTAATATCTAATGCAGATTGATAAGTAAGGATTGATGAACAAAATCGATCAAGGATTTTACTATATGTAATTGTATGATTTGGTATTTGATGGATTGTTGCGAAATACTGTCAATAAAATAATTGCAATAATTGTAAGACATATATTGAAAAACAATCAAAAGCATTAAAGGGTATATCCAACTTTGGTTTTTTCACATTGTATATAGAGTAAATTAAATGGGTTTTGTAATATTATCATGCCACATAAGATATTCAAGAAAAATATACATACCACAATAAAATAATCATAGTTCTGAATATGTTAAGCCCTAATCAAAAGATACCAAGCCCTAAAACAAACCATAATGGTAATCATTGTGAAAATGATGGCAGAGAGGTGACCGAGTAAGTTCTCTGGCAAGTTATCTGACAAAAATGGCAACACTTCAGTAGGAATGTGTTAGATTAAAAAAATTTCTTATGGATTTGGGGCTTGATGGGATGGAGGTGCTATTAAATAGTGATGACAGGGCCTCGAGGGCATTCCCTATGGCATCGGTTCAAAGATGGTTGTTGGATCAGCTCATGGGGGAGGGGAGTGATCGTTCAATATGAGTGTGAGGGGTTTGGGATTGGATGTGAACATGATGACCCACGTCCTAGTTTAGAAGATCCTTCTAATGTGGGCCTGAGATACTTTACAGATGTTATTTCCTACTCTAGACCAGTCATTGTGTGGCAACCATTGAATCCTCGCTAAAAACTATCTCTTTTGTCAAACTAGAAGATTCTTTTCTCCAAAACGTCTTGAATGGAACATTCCTACATAAAATTTTCTCTCATATTTTGTTTCAACCACTTCTAGCCTAATCTCTCCCAAAGATCATGAAATGGATTATACATTTGGAGCTTTAAACTAAAGGGTATGTTTGATCTTTATCCCTCCTCTAGAGCTTATTTTATCGTTGTTTTTAGTCTATTGAAGATCGGGGTGTTGTCCATAATGTGTATTAGTTCTGGTTGGATCATGGCCTCGTGAATAAACAATAGTACCCATCTTTTGATACTTTAAAATAATCTTTTATATGATGCCTACCTAGGTTAGACTTCTCGTGCCTTCCCTACTGACTTTGTCGTGAACGTTGTTTAGAAGCAACTAGAAACACTTTGGGTAATTTTGAAAAATCAGATGATGCAACAGCCCAACAGATCCATACTACTTATTCTTGAATCCTTATTGAATTATATGTCTTTCTTGATCTCCCTCATAAAATTAAACTTCATATTGGAGATAGAATTTTGGCGAAGCATTGGACTATGAAAAATTGGCTTTTCGTTGCAATAGAGAGTCAATGGCGCTCTTATAAAAATGGTATCGCTAACCCAACCTCGGTGGAAGGCTTCTCTTCCCTCCCTCACCACAATTCATGTCCCTTTTGATCATGTTGAGGACTTTTCTTCTCTTATTTCTAACAAGTTTCCCTCAAAGGTTGAAAATACCCCTGTGCTTGAAGAACTCCCTCCAGAGGCATCTCTTCACATTTCAAACACTTTGTGACTTGTCTCCACGGTCATGTCTCGAGATGCTTAGGAAGGTGGAAATACACACTCCCCTTCTAAGATGAGTTTTCCACCTAATTACTCCATTGAAGTTTTACTCATGTGCGACCCTGACTTAGATGATGATTCCAACATTAAAAAGTGGATGGTTGTCCAAAAAAGGAAAATATCTTCTTATAAGTTACATTGTTCCACTATGAAGCTCAAATCTCAGTCTTCTTCCCGGATGAGATTATTTGGTGACGTGAAGATTTGTTTATGTTGATCTCATTTGGTATTTTATTGTGAAGCTAGGACCTAGTTTATGTTCCTTTTTTGCACTTGGGCTTCTTATTTCAGATCTTTCTCCTTTCTATCTTGATTAGTGTATCTTGGCTTTAGGCATTTTTGTACTTGGATAGTATCACGTTGAAAAACTTTTTATCCTTAATAAAAATAAATCAACAAATAATTATTCTAGTATAAAGTTCAATTTCATTGTGGTGTCACCCCATCGGATAAGGATAATGGTAAACTAGTGTTCTATATTGCACAATACGAACCTATAAAGTAATGTTAATTATATTTTTCAATGATTAAGTAGTTTTTATTTGTAGAATAAATTCCAAGATGCACTCAAAAGGTATATTTTCCTTGGGGTAGTAATAAATTTATTTATAAGAAAGTAAAACCATGTTCTTCTCTAGGATCATGATGCCTATACGGAGGAGAGGAAAATGGTGAGAAAAAAATCGTACTCATCCCCAAATCAATCAACCATTAAATAATTATGAGGGCCACTTCCATTTTTCCAATGTGGTGTGAACCCTATTTGTAAAAGGATCAATATATTTGAAATCAATTTTTAAATATGTTATTAGAAATTAAACCTCACAAACTATTATGATATTCTTTTTTTGAATAATTTTTATAGTTGTAGAAAAAATTACATGACACAATGAAGTAACCAAAATTAGTTGGGTCCGCAAGAAGCATGCATCTATAACTAATTAAACAAATATTTTTTTAATTTAAAGCTACATAGTCAAGGATATAGAGGAGGGGATGAAAGTGTATTTTAATCCCATAATCCATCAACCATTATGTTAATATGATTGGCGCCACTTCCATTGGCATCATCCTTATTAGGATAAGGATCATGGTACATGAGCGTTTATATGTTATTGCAAATAAAATCCCTCTAATTTGGGGATAATATATTTGTTGAATGAGGCATTTATAATTTTATTTCAGGATGTACAAGATGCATTTTAGACAAATAGATAACATGGAGTATTAAGGCATGTAATTAAAAAAATTAAGTAGGCATTTTTAATTTTGACACGATAAAGGACTAGATACAAAGGATTGACAAGAAGAAATTATTATTTAATTTATGTAAGGGTAGTTATTTGCATAATCCCATCCTTCTCCCCACCCTTATTTCCTTAACTTACTCTTACGAATGGGTGCATGAATCCCCACAAAGTAATTTCATGTGAAAATGAATTCTACAAACATGTTCTCCTCACGAGCATGCTACACATATAGATTGATCATGTCAATGTCAAGAAGTGTAACATAGTTTATCATCTTGATTTTACAAAACAAATTTAAAATGATGTATTTATAGACCTTCGATTACACAATATTCCTCATCATATATTTAAAAGTCTAAATATTGAACTCAACATCAAAAAGGTTTGAGATTAAAATGAATGTCTTAAGAGAAGTGTTATCACTCTGAATTGCAGAATGGGTGAAAAAGTGCAAAAAAATCTCCACTTTAGTTAATACAATTGTAAGTCCTTTGAGATTTCGATGATTTGGGTTGAGAAGAACCTGTAGAGTGGGTTGGTTCCCTAGTATTAATCACCTAAACTAATTCTTTTGTGGGGGTTAATGGAGAGAAATAAACCCAAATTAAAAGAAAACATGTAAAATAGGTGATACACCAATGTTTTGGAGACTTGTGACTACAAAAAAAAAACTAAAAATCAATTCATCTCGTTGTTTTGATGGGCTTTTACACTTCATATAGGCATTTAGATACACTTAAATGATTTGCAAGATCTTGTAAAACTAGCTTGATGGAGATGTTTTGAGTTACAAGAATGAAAAGAAAATAAATATTCACTAACCCATACCAAAAACACGTTATAACGCACTTCAAAAAGATGATAATATATGAATATCAATATTTATTGCTTCAACAAGGTGTTTTGGTAGAATATCTACATAAAATAAGCATGATATAAAAAAAATCCCCCTTTTTGCTTTTGAAAGTAATTTTACAGATAACAAAAGTAAAAGAGGAGTTATCTCCACTCCATCTCTAAACATAACACTCCTAACTCATTCTTAGATCCAATATTCTTAATAGAGCTAGTTGGAGACAAACCCAATGCTATAAAAATAGATTTACATGCACAATTCAACCTCTTTTTACAATTATCGCGATTGTTTCTCATCATTAGAAGGGGTACACATTTTTTTGGGGTTTCTTGATTTTGACATATTAAGGGATGATATACAAGAAAATCAGTAACATAAATTATTGCTTTAGGATGCAACGCCTCACATATGTTTCCATTTTGAGATGTTGTCTTCACCAAGACCATACATCAGCCATGAAAGGATATTGC